>OX381609.1:11355952-13855952 GCA_947459985.1 Diloba caeruleocephala
TAAGTAGCTGTAAAAAGTATTGAATTGAAATAGCTTACTTATATATCGCGTTTAATTCATTCAGTCTATATACTTACGTACACCATCTGTAAATGCAACGTGCAGCTCTAGCACATTACAATTATTATATTACTAGCTTTTGCCCGCGGCTTCGCACGCGTGGTATTTAGAAATGTACATCATGTTATTCAAAACATGCAGTAATGACCTGAACTTTTATCAAGAACTTGTTATAGGTGTAGACGAATCATGACATATTTCCGAATGACACGACCCATAGGCCTGCCTCATATTGCATCCAGCCCAGCCAGCCGAGTGCCAAACCATGCACTCTTGTATTTTGTTTGGAAGCGCTTCCCAGGTGTCGTCATTAATAACTTTCATAAAATGAAGCTTGCCCTTTTCCGCCCAGTATTAACAGTCCAATCACTCATTATAGCCACACAGGTAATTTTTTCATTTAAATTAGGGCTTTAAGTCGTGTGTTGTACAATACTTTTATAATATCAATATAAATTTCACGTGTGTGGTCGCAATGCCATCCTCCCATCCCACATACAGCATACAGACCGAGTGAGCAGGGGTGCAATTCCTTAATCTCAAACATCCACACATCCTTAAATACAGAATCGAAATAACGCCCGGTAGAGTCGCGGGTACTCAAACATGTTCTCGACCGCAAAGCAATTGGAAAAATACTACGTTTAATATGAGCTTACCCTTAACATCACTTTTTGCCAACGAAACCATACCGTGATATAATTCGACAGTAACGCAATCTATTTGGACGAAAGAATTAAGTATTTGAACTTTATAAATTGAATAATTATAAAACTAAGTAACCCAGAAACGTTGTAATAAATAGAATATAATATCCTATATTTTAGGATAACAACACAAATATTTTATCACGATATTTGGGGACACACCAGTTACGACAATGCACAGTAGTCATTCAAAAGAACTTTTGGCACCGAAGTCAATTGTTTTCCACTAATAAATAGATTAAACACTTATCAACACACAAATATTTTATTAAACTATGTACGTCTGTTTCATGATGACAATTTATGCGAAATACTGATGAAAACTTAGGACTTATTCCAAAGGAAAGAACTGCTAGCGACATCTGTTGCCTTGAACCCGTGACGACTTATTATTTAAAGTCGTCTCATAATACACAATAACATTTTGTATAATTAATAAAATATCAACTACAGACCAGACAGAATATTTAATATAGAAATTACTTTTCATGTAAGTAAGTAAAAAGTAAGATTTAGAGATAGGTTTGATCCCGAGAACAAAACAATGACAACCCGTGTGTCAGTTTAGCAGGCTACATTACCAAATGCGAAAGGGTACGAAATAGGCTTTCTTATCTTAAAATCTGTCGTTTGGCTTTCTTTAGGTATAGCACGATGATAATGGTTTTTTTAAATAATTCTTATTACGTACTGATAACGAATGTGTTCGTTTTGTGTGAATTTTTTATAATATTCATGTAAAACAACACTTTGTAGAGATATTATTATACTACTCACCTCCTCACCATGTACAAAAGCGTTATGATTTGTATTCTAGATCCATCCTTGGACAGTAATGGATATTTTTGCCAAATTTCAACGAATTCTATACTGTAGTTTTAGCGTTCCCATCCAACATAGAAACAGACAAACAGACAGAAATTCTAAAATTTTCAGTTTTGGCATCAGTCTCGTTCCAAGAGCACACGGCAGTAATAAAAAAAAATACATTGTAGAGTTTTGTCTCACTACGATTTTATTATAGTCACAGATATCATAATACGCTAGTTAATGTATCGATTAATACACAAATGAGGAGAAATATGAGTAGTTTTTTATTTCATATATTTATGGTGCATACATTTATGTTCTACTATACAAAGGTGTTGCTTAATTGTAAATTACACGTAAGACTTTTTAGTTTTATTTTTTCTCTTTAAACTAACGTTACCCCACACTAGGATTTCTCCAGTGTCGTGAGTGCGTTTACATACACACATTCCACACACAATGCACCCAGACCCGGAGAATTGCAGCCGACTGTATCAGCCACTGCACCAACCATGCCGAAATACTCCGAAATAAAAATACTCAAATGTGTTCATAATTTGAATTATGAACACATTTGAGTATTTTTATTTTATTTTGTTTTATTTGGGAAACAAACAGATACAATATGATATGGTTTTTTACAAATAAGCAATACATAATCCAAAACAGTTTCCACATAAACATTTTTGAAGTTACGCCGGATAATAACGAATGAAAAAAAAACATACAATAAATAAAACCTTTTTTTTTTACAAAATAGAGCATTAATAGTACCGAACCTCGGCCTGGTGGTTGAGAAAAGGGGAGCAAACATATTAACTAACGAAATTTAAACCTATAACTATAAAGGCAAATCACAATATAGGCCCTAAAAGAATGTCTTGAACAGACTTCTTGAACTGAGGTAGGGAAAGGTGGAAAACATCCATACAATTACACTTACTGGTAGATGCTACTCTGTTATATGCACGACAAGATCTTTTAATAAATGTGCTACTACCATAATTAGTCCGGGCAAGGGGAATATAAAAGAGAGATTTCTTACGTGCACTGATGCGTAGACATCTGAAACTTATCTTAATAAGAAGGTAAGGGGAGTCCAGTTGGTTACGTATAATTTTATACAGAAATACTAAGTCATGTTCGGCTCGTCGTGTCTCTAGTGATGGCAAATTAATTATAATTTGAGAATTATATTCCTTATTGTTTCTCCATGTAGTGTTTCATTAATTTATTTTGAATCCTTTGTTTTTGGTCAATATAGAGCTGATATTGTGGATTCCACACTGCAGATGCATACTCAAGAATTGGTCAAACATTGGTGTTATAGAGAAGTAGGACTGTAGATAGAAGCTTAAAATCATTAGTCACACGCATAATAAATCCCAACATACGAAAGGCCTTATTTGCAATGGAGGTTACACGGCTATCAAAAATCAACTTGCTATCCAACAGAACCCGTAAGTCTCGCACCTCGGACACTCTAGTTACTGCTTTGTAGTTTAATTTATATTGGTATTTTATATAAGTTATTTTTCTTGTAAACGTTATTACATGGCATTTGTTTGTATTTAAATAAAGCACATGTCTTCACAATATCAACATAAATCATCGAGGTCTTTTTGAAGGTCTTGGCAATCATTTCTACTTTTTATTTTTTTATAGATTTTTTGATCATCTGCATAGAGTAAGAAATTAGATTGTTGGAAGATTAAGATTACGTCATTTATGTAAATATTAAATAAAAGAGGTCCCACGTGCGAGCCCTGTGGAATGCCAGAAGTTATGGGAGTAAAATATGAACAAAAGCCTTTGATAGTAACAGCTTGACAACGATCACGAAGGTAGGATTCCAGTCATCGAAGTAAATCACCATGTATACCAATATATCTAAGCTTATGCAAAAGCATCATATGAGAAATTTTATCAAATGCTTTAGTGTAATCGGTGTACACTACATCCACCTGACAACCATCATCCATGTTGTTTTTAATGTCTATCACCATTCTTAAAAATAGGAACAACATAGGACCTTTTCCATCGTTTAGGCACAGAACCTGATCGCAAGGAGACATTATATAAGTTATGTAGAGGAACAGATATTTATAATAATTTATATAAGATAATCTTTTTTGGCTATCCCTCAATAATACAAAAGTAGAGTAATCTGCGTAGCGTTTCCATTTTTTATGGAACTTCAATTTTTCTTTATACATTTTTATTAAGGCTGAAGTATACCATACTGGATATTTACTATCCCCACAAACAGTTTTTACGGGAACAAAGACTCTGATTATTTCCTCTAGGATACTATAAAATTTAACAAGGCATTGCTCAATATCATGGTCCTCAAAGAGGGCATCCCAATCAACCTTAGAGAGTGCGTCATTACTGGAATCATAATCAGCGCTTCCGAACATACGCGATGTTCCAGGTGGGGGACGTAACATATGCAAACAAAGATTTGAGATAGAGATATCCAAGGCGGGATGATGTGGATCTTCATGCACCAACGGAAGTGCAGATCTACTAACATCACAATTATAGTTACCGATAACTCCATAATCCAGTTGTCTGTTATTTATATTAGCAATGAAATTGAATTGCACAAAATTATTAAACGACAAAAACCCCGACAGTGAGTCTGCTAAGCAATCGGCATCTATTACGTTCAATGAATCAATATGATTATGATCCGCTCTGATCCACTGAGCATTTTTAATATTAAAATCACCAATCAACATAAAGTGGTCGTTTGAGTGTTCGATAGCACATTGTGAGACGCGATCGAAAAATACACCTTCATCATTGAGCTGGAGGTTACATTGTGGAAAGTAACAACAAAATTATCTAAGCTTAGATAGTTGTGAACGTTCCTTCACAATTACACATAAAGATAAAATATCCGCAGACATCAATTTATTTGATGGGGCTATGCTTACGTCACTAACCTCTATGCTTTTTCTTATAGCAATAAGAACACCTCCACCCATTGTGTCGGTTCTCGAGTCATAATCCCGGTCGCATCTGTAAACCTACCGTCAAATAACTCAGAGTTAAATATGCTTGGCAACAGCCAGGTTTCGGTAAGGCAAATCATGTCATATGAGCAGTGCAACAGATTACTAAAAAATCAATTAGTTTTGGTGCGCAATCCACGAACATTTTGATAACATATGTTTAAATTAGTGCCCATTGCATATAATCATACCATAATATATAACATTAACGTTAAGACTAATGAATTAAAAACTATATTGACTGTATTGAAACAAAAATAATTAATAACCAGACGAGTGTGTATGTGTGAATGTAGTTCCAAATGCGAAAAGAACCTCTCAACTACTAGCAGCACAAAACATAGTGTCTCATTCCTCATCACAAAAATATACTCCACCATTCCCTGACCATGTCCATATAAAAATAACTTAAAAACTACCAATTCATAGATGGCTATTAAAACAAACGAATACTTTACATAGTTATTTCTTATTGAACAAGCTTTTTTAAATCATCATCAGAAGATACGAGGGCGGCACTGAAAATTTCGGGAATCAAGGAAGTGACACAACATTACTATTTAAAAATATATTTATTGCTTTTCGAAGTATTCTCCGCGAAATTTGACACATTTTTCCATACGATGGAACCAATCATTGAAGCAACCATTCTATTCGGAAGTTGGGGTCTGCAAAATGGCCGTTTTGTAGACGCAATTTATTCTTTATTTTAGGGAAAGTATAGAAATCATTAGGGCTTAGGTCGGGGCTGTACGGCGGATGGTCTAATAATTCTATGTTTTCTTGCTCTAAAAACTCTTTTGTTCTGTGCGCGGTGTGAGAACTCGCATTGTCGTGATGGAGGATGATGCGGCGGTTGCAGTTCTCTCTACGGAGTTCAGAAACGACCTGTGGCAAACAAATGCTAGCATACCATTATGCATTAACCGTTCTTTGTCCCTCAAGAGGAATAGTCGTAACATGGCCGGTTTTGGAGACAAACGTGGCCACCATTTTTTTTGCAACACTCCGTGAACGAACAATTTTTGTTGGCTTTAACTCATTTTCGAACACCCAAACTCGTGACTGGTTTTTTGTTTCGGGTTCGTACGCATATATCCAGATTCGTCACCTGATACGATGTTGTATACAGCATTTGAGGATCCTGCGTGGAATCTTTCGAGAGTTCTGACGCACCAAGTAACGCGAGCCGCTTTTTGCTCTTCACATAGCAAATGCGGTATCCATCGGGAAAACAACTTTTTTACACCTAATTGTTCATGCAAGATTATTTGTATTTGACTCATGCCAATGTCTAAAGTTGCCTGAATTTCGCGGTATGTCACATGTCGATCTTCCTCAATCAGCTTACGCACCGCATCAACGGTTTCTTGGGTGACTGCAGTTTTTGGACGACCTTGACGAGGATCATCACTGAGCTTGACACGTCCACGTTGAAATTCAGCAAACCAGCGATAAATTGTGGTTTTGGATGGGGCTTCATCACCAAATGCAGAAATCATCCGGTCAACACACTGTTTTTGTGTTAAACCACTTCGAAAGTCATAATAAATCATCGCTATTGAATTTTCTCGAGTCAATTCCATTTTCTCAACGACTAAACAAGTTTGACAAAACCTTGTGACAAGACCGTGAATCTTTTTTAAAATAAATAAATGGTATTCGATTTGTAAAACCAAGGAGTTTTCAATTAAAAAGATTTTAATATGACAGGAACAGTGGAAATATTCCATTCCCGATACTTTTAGTGCAGGCTATGTATATTGATAGCTGCACTAGCGTCGCTTTTACGCGCCAATATTGTGTAATTCCTTACCCATACGTATTTGTAGTGCTTTTCCTCAGCTATTGTTTTTACTTTGTTCAATAACATTTATTTATTTATTTTTCATATATTTGTGTATTAATAATATAATAATTGTATGTGCTAGGGGCGTAAGCTATTTCCATTCAATGGATGCTATTCGCGTAAACTTCAGAAAATATTCAGTAAAAAGCATGTTATCTATTGCTAAAAAAAAAACCTATTCTAACTGATGCTATGCTATTAATTTTCAGATCACACAATGTACTCGGGAAGCCAGGACAGGTATTAATATAACAGTAGATGCAGATAACGTTCGATTTTATAACAATGTAACTTCTTGTATATTAGCAAAGTCACGGTGTGGCACGTTTAATCCAATTACCGGCGATCCCCAAATACCTGGCTATACTGCGTCAGGACCCAGAGTTAGTAACGCTCTTCAGCTTTCACAATCAGGAGAGCTAAGAGTTCTAGCCTTTTCTGCCAATATTCCTGTAAGCAATTCTTTTTGTACAATATCCCCGAACTTAACACAGACAAGTTGGCTAACAAATATGTGTTGAATACCAATCGTTCATAAATTATTGTAATTAACATTCACGAAAATAGTTCATTAATAATTATTTTATAAGAGTAGGTATGTGACTAAACATTTTGGATAGATGATTGAGAATTGTTTATAGTTATGTAGAAGAGACATGAGGGCCAAATCCCGTAACAAAAAATGTTCAGAATATAATTCTAACCTAGTCTCAGTGTCGTAAATGCCACAATATTCTTCCTAAACTAACAAACAACGTCAAACGTGAACCATTGTGATTATAACGAAAATGAATCGAAAGTTGATCGAAGCCAAAACTGACACAGGTACTAAAATATTACTTAATCATATAAACATCAAAATTGACCTTGAATTGAGACTATTGAGATCAGGCTGAACTTTAAGAGAAACGGGATGCCTACAAATAGGTCCATTCATAATTTAATCTCGGTTCGGTCAACTTTTAGTCATAGTATAAATTAATAACGAGAATTGGCCCTCTGAGCTGACCTGCTAAAATGAGTTAGGTACGGTATCGTGAATAAGATTTTTTTGCTCTATATTCTTCTGAAAACGACTTTTTATAAATGGGCATTTTCTGCCAGACGACTTTTAGTATTACTATGTCATTAAGACCGCCTTTTTACACTATTGTATATTAAGTATAAATAAATAAATATTTTTTACCACTTCCTTTCATTTAATTGAACATGAGCATGAACGACCAATAAAATGTATTTTAAAATGTCAGAAGCAGGACTCAAGCAGCCAAGCTACTCGATGTAGTATATTTCTTCTAATAAAAATTCTTTATTCTGCGGAAATCTAGGTAACTGTACCTATTAACACATGCTTGGATTTTGTTAGACCGGACCACGGATTGGGCATTGAGGTACCTATGATGTACACACGGCTACCGGAAACCGTGTGGTGCTGGCTCAGAATACCACCACCCTGTCTCCTCCCGTGGGTGTCGTAAAAGTCGACTAAGGGATTTGCCGGAGGATGGGCAGCATCGTCCTTCGAGTACATTAAGAACTCAACTGCGATCGCCAACCCGTCTGCCAAGTGTGGCGATTATGGGAAAACCCCCTGAGCCCACAACACAGCCATATCGGTTGTTGTGGTGATCTTTGGGGGAGGCCTGTGTCCAGCAGTGGACTTCATTCGGCTGAATGATGAATGATGATGACACACGGCTACGCATTAACCTAGACTGTTTGGACTTTGAACTATTAGAAGTTGAACACTGCGAATCGTGCGAGAGGCCGAGAGGGTGTAGTACTTTTTGTCGTTCCGTCGCTCTTTTTTACATACTCGAATATTCGGCTACACATCCAGCTATACAAAACTTGTTTAGTTTGAGCGCGCGGCACACCATGCGGTGCTTTATCCATAACAGACATATAGATACGTATATATTTTGTAAGCAAGTTTAGCTAGTCGCGTAATACATTGACTTTTATTTGCGCTGCGCCTGAGCACCTATACATCTATTATTATTGATTATGAATGAATGATTATAAATTTATAGAAAAATATATTTATAGTAAAAACGGGAAATGTCGCTAAAGTCCATAGGAGTAAAAGTATATATGTCAAGGGTTCAACTATTATGCTATCACAGCTCCTTTAGGTGCCGAATATGGCCACACCAGTAGTTTTAGCCGCTAGGAGCCGGCATGCCCCCTCGTCCTTCCTCGGGGCGGAGGAAGTTCATAAAGAATTTCCACTGAGCCAATAATAAAAAAAGGCTATCTCTGCTAAACGCACCAACATACCGGGCCTAGTATATTGCCTTATAATTATTGTGCCGTAGTATACATGCTTGTCTTCATGCTGCGCCGTTATTATAGCTAGAGAAGTTTTTAATAAGTATTGTGTGAACTCGTATGTTTACTTTATTTATATTATATTTTTTAACTTTTTGGCTTGTGTTTGGGTGTTTTGTGACCAATAAACTATTTTTCTTTCTTTCTTTCTTTTAAACATATTAAATAATATATATAAATGCGAATATTTTTCTGTCTGTCTGTTTGTCACGTTGTCGCGGCTAAAGCCCTTAACCGATTTTGATGCATTTAATGTGAGATAGCTTGGGGAAGGACATAGGCATAATAATAATCCCCTGAAGATGTTAAAGGTTAAATGGGGTGTTGAAGTTTGTATGGGAAATTCTTAATTCTAAGCGAAGTCGCGGACAAAGCGCTAGTTATTGAATAAGTAGAATAAATACTTATTTATTAAGTTACAACCACTCAACTGTGATCGCCAACCCACCTGCCAAGCGTGGCGATTATGGCAAAACCCCCCAATGCACATAATACACCCAGACCGGTCGTTATGGCGATCTTTGAGGAGGCTTGTATCTAACAGTGTGTTAACTTATAACAGATATAAAAACATCTTTTCATAGTCACCACCACACTGTTGCAGCATTTTTATAGGTGAAAGGTGCATTTGACAGTGTCAATCCCACTGTATTAGTTCGGATATTAGCAGATTTACATAGACATTTACATAGTTTTCCTAGTATGCCTAATACTAGGATAACTATGTAAATGGGTATTTAACTTTTTGCATGACCGGACTATGTCTGTTAAATATAATAATGTTCTTCACGGACCTAGGAAAGTTGAATAAGCACAATGCAAGGGGCGACTATATCCCCTTTATTGTACAAGTTGTATATATGTCAAATAAATATCTATTTAAAGAATGAAAATGTTCATTCATACAAATTGGTGATGATCTAGTAGTTTAATAAAGTAAATAAAAATGTAAATAGTGTAAATAGTTCATTAATTAAAATTCATGATTTTTATTATAACAAATTAAAATTGATCATTACTCCCAGTAAAAGCGGTGCCATGCTTTTTTCCAAAAAACACTTGGTAGTTCCCACTAACCAAATAATGTACAGCCATAAAGCAGCCTGCCTGTGATACAGTGTTTTTTTACATTAGTACAGGTACTAACGTTACACCGTTACCTATATGCACTTTAAATAATTATGTAACCAGTTTGTAAAAAAATAAAAAAATTGTAAACATTTTTGTCCAATAAATTTATTATATTATAAATTTATTATTACATTTAAGTAAAGGAAAAGAAATTCCTTGGCATTTATTTAGACCAACAACTAACATTTCAAAGCCATATTAACTACATTATTAGGAATGCTTGTAAGGGGTTAAATATATTGAGGTCATTGGCTGGGGTTCTGATCCTAACGTTTTGTCAATGCTTTATAAAAGCATAGTCCGCAGCCATTTCGATTATAGTTCCATAGCTTATATGAATGCAAACTTAACCCTGTTAAGAAAGCTGGATGTTATTCAAAATAAATCATATCGGCCATTTATACGTCCACTGCTGAACAAAGGCCTCCCCCATAGATTTTCACAACTGTGTCATCATTTTGGGGGGTATTTGCCAATACTCACCACGCTTGGCAGGCGGGTTGGTGAGCGCAGTATGGCTACCGTTTCACAGAAGGGACGCTGCTGCCCATCCCTCTGGTTTAGATTCCCTTAGTCGCCTTTTACGACATCCACGGGAGGAGATGAAGTGGTTCTATATTCTTAATCCGGACACCACACGGTATCCAAAATAAAGCATTAAGAATAATCACGGACGCAATGTGCTCTACACCGACTAATAGTATGGAGTGTGAAACATGTATTATCCCTTTGTTCTTAAGAAGTCCAGTTAGTTGAAACTATGTGTCTTAAGTTGATCACATCGAATAATAAGTTTGTTTTAATCGAATTTTGCCAAAGGAACATATACCACTCAGATCATATGGCCCTTATATCAACGGTGAACATTTTCTATCTAAAAATGTACCAGAAATTCTACGTATTCTACTTCATGTTAAAGAAGTCACTGTAAATGAGTATATTAACAATCCCTGGCCTATGTATGCAATTAGCTATGATTCCCTAATTAACAATAGTGTAAATATTTCAGATAATTGTATTGAAAACCAGTCTGATCTATTATTTCATTTAGACAAAATGGGCAATGTTTATAATCTATACACTGATGGCCCTAAGTGTGATGATAGAGTGACGGCGGCATTTTATGACCCACAATCTAAATTAACCAAATGTTTTTAAATTAACAATGCAGCCAGCATTTTCACCGCTGAATGTTACGCAATTTATCAAGCATTGATTTACTGTTAAAGCTTAGATAACATTGAAAACATTGCTATATTGACTGATTGCAAAAGTATTCTTTACTCATTGCAAAATAGCAAATCTGTCATTAAAACTAATTATTTAATTTACGATATTAAGAATTTATTATATAAACTACATCATAAAGGCAAGATTGTTAAATTTATGTGGGTACCTTCACATAGAGGGATATTTGGTACTGAAAAGGCGGATCGAGCCGCTCGAAGCTTGCCTGACGAAGATCATTTAACGACCATGAAGATCCCATACACTGGCTTCAATAGTACGATAAAAGAATTGTGGCATGAATACTTTCAGAAAATAAGAAAAGATAAAGGAAGATGGCACGCCGATATTCAGAAAGTACCGCCCGCCCAACCTTGGTACCATCAATATACCGAAGAATCCAATGAAGGAAACTATAGAAGCTTTGTGACAGTCTTAAACAGTTTGAGATTTGGTCATTGTCATGTACGACACCTTTACAAATTAAAATTAAAAACGAATAGTGTATGTTCATATTGTCCGAAAGAAGAAGCGAACTTAGAACATATCATTTTTGAGTGTCCCTGTTTTGGTATTCAACGTCTCTTATTGGTGGCTGAGTTGAAATCAGTTGATGAACATTTCCCGAAGTGTCTCAAAGAACAATTAAAAGAATAAAGGTTTTATAGACCTTTGTTCAATTTTATTACAAGTACTGTCGGCAAAATTTAAGTGTGGTGTGAAGTGTATAATATTTAATTAACATTTGAATTGACTATAGGCTCTAAAGGACTAGAATCCAGGGCCGTTAAAATATTACAAAAAAATAAAAATGTCAATAATACCCGAGTTCACTGTTCAGTCAGATGTTGTTTTTTCTATATTTTTTAATAAAATAAAATCATAAGTTATAATTTAAACTGTGGCTAAAATCATAGCTGTAAAAGTATATACAGGTCTGTAAGCTTCCACTTTTGTACTTTGACAAATTCGCATAATTGTCTAGTATTTTTGACAGTTTAGCCGCGTGAAGTTGAGAAGAAGATAATATTGTTTACTTACATACATTTTCAATGATTTCAGTTAGTTATATGACTGAGATATTTAGTTTTAAGACTCCTGCATAAATAATTGCATTGATCTGTGATATTTATTTTGTCATATTCATATTCGTTTATTTCCTAATATTGTTCTACATACGACATATTATGACTTGATAAAATTCCCCTTTAGCATACCTATTATCTTAAAATTGTGTTATTACTAATGAATATTATGCCTAATGTAGGTTAATATCACAATTTAAGCTAATTAAAAATAAGTAATTGTAATATTGCAGGAGACTATTTGTCAGAGCAACAGCTGTGTGTCGAACCACTAGCGTTCAGGGGTGCAATTCCTTAAGGTGAAACATTCATACATCCTTCAATACAGAATTAAAATGATGGTGAAAAACTAATTTGTTATACGCTAAGACATGATTGAAGGTATTCAAGGACACGTTGCAGAGTGAGTGAGTGAGAGAGCCATGGGGCTGAGTCTTAGGAAATACCAAATTGGGTTAATTTCAATTCTGTATTCAAGGATGTATGGATGTTTGAGATTAAGGAATTACACCCCTGAATCGAATGTGTAATGATGATGATCAAAACATGAACGATTCGACACCTAATGTATATTTAAACTATTCAGGTGTCAATTGTTTTCTATTCATTTTGGTGTAAAGTAGAAGTTGCTACTTTTAGGACTCTGATGTTCAGCCACAATATCCACAGTGTATCAAAGGCCTCACCCATAATTTTCACGATTAACGGTTACATGCCGTGTGTCGTCATTTAGGGGATATTTTCTAGTATCACCCTGCACTCAGGTTGATGAACTCAGATGGGCTGCTGTTCCACTGAAAGGATGTTTCTGCCCATCCCATCTGGTTGAGAGTCTTTTTGTTTTACTATATCCATGGAGGAGATTGAGTGGTGCTATATTCTAAATTTGGACATTACATGGAATGGGACTAACTTACTCTCAAACTGAGCATTAAGAATATATCAATTTGTAAAGGATTAGATCACTTATACTATAGATTTTTGTTTTTCCTGACGTTTCAAATACTTTGCAGCATTCATGGTCGCAGGATGACTAAGGTGAAAGGCGTCGTTACAGATTTTTAAAAAGTTATTTTATTTTATCTACCATACAATTTTAATCAAAAAAATGGTTTTGATGCACACAGTAATCACTCACAGTGTCTTGATTTTTTTTTAGTGCGGTATTTTGTTTGGCACTTTATTATTTTAATAACTAGATTCCAAACAGGTGGTACCTGCCAACCATCTTCTCTATTAAAATTAGGATGTTTTTTTATTTCAATAGCCTCACAAATCATTCTTGGTACATATCGGTTCTCTTGATTCTTCTTGATCTTGATTTATTTCAAATTGAAATATATGGGATTCAATTACATAAGGTAGGTAAAATAAAATATGCATATTAATTCTTAGATTTATTATCAGATATAGTTTTATAAAACTTAGCTTTTACTGTTTTTGTTTTCTTCTTTATTTTCTTTGGTAACTGAATAGAATTATCAGAATCGGTATTTTCAGACATCATAGTACTTGGCTTGGCATCATAGGCTTTGGCATTCGATTTTTTTGTCTGTACAGCTGTTGTAACAATGGCACCTTTTTTGAAACGAGACTTAGCTTGTCTGTTTTCTACAGGAGTGTTTTTTAATGTTTGCTGGGTATTCCGTGGTATATCAGTAAAACTAGTATTATTTTGGTAAGGTGTACTCTCAGACTTATGTTTTAATCTGTAAAATTGTAAAATAAATGAGTAATTAATTGTGTAAAAAAATACTTGAACTTTTAAATACTTATTAATTTGACACTATAATGTCTTGCTTCATTAGTCTGCCTTTTGCAAGGGTCTGCCTTTTATGACATGTTTAAGAAACAATCGCTACAAATGTTTACAATCCTTGCAATAAAGTATCTGGCATGGAAGTATGAGGATACTCACTTTCCTTTTTTCTTCCATGGTTTTGGTAATTTGTTCATAGGTTCTAAGATATCGTTCATAGAGTTTGGCACTTTAAGTGTGAGTTTTTTTGTCTTCGATTTCTTTTTCTTTTTTTCATCCTTAATTTCTTGCTGTTCTCCTTCAAGCTCTGCCAACTTTTTGGAACATGATCTAAAAATAAAGTGTGGAATATAAACATTAATCTGAATGACTTTCCATAACCTGTCTACTATGATAAAACTTTTCATATATATAGTAATGTCTTAGGTTTTCGCAATTATTACTCATTATAATAAAACACTTTTAAATGGATTGTATTGTGTATATTATAGTTTTTGTTTTTCCTGACGTTTCGAACACATTGCAGGGTTCATGGTTGCAGGATGACATATATATTTTCCAAAATATATTTGTAGTGCCATTGTGAAAAAGTTGAACCAATAGAGCAAAAAGGGAATATACAAAACACCTATCTGTCTGTTTGTAAGACCATTATCTTGAAGTCTATGAAGGATATTGGTGGGACTTTCACTAAAGTGTTACTAGAGCCAAGCCTTTTTATGTACATTATCGGTTTTTCATACTATTCCATAAGAGAGCTTAACAGTGAACAGTTACTTTTGTATAATGAGTATGATGAATGTTTATGCAAAATTAGGATTTTACAGATTAGATTTAAAATCTATACAAATAAGTAAAATTGTAGTTGTAATTTTTTACTAAATGCATATGAATATACTGTACCCAATGATATTATATATTAAAAAGAAGTAGATATGTTACATGCGCGCCAAAAGTAAGAACCAAATCTCCCCCGATTGTAGCACCTTGTAATCAATTCGCCTAGATAGCTATCTCTTTTACTCCTGTAGTTTTTGTATCTTCTTTCTTATAACATAGGTATGCAAGCGAGACTGAATTTTGCGCGCCATTTAATATGGACGTAACATATCTATGGTATAATATCATTGACTGTACCTATAACAAAAAAACAACTTATTTTTTGTTATTCTGTCTTGTTTGTTCCAGCTAATCTCCGAAACGGCAGGACCGATTTTGACGGGACTTTTTATTTTAGAAAAAGAATTAGGGTTCCACGCAAAACAATTAAAACCTATATATACTCTACTAGCTGCCCGCCCCGGCTTCGCACGGGCAGGTTCATGCAAACCCGATTGCAGTGACACCTACTGGGTCCAATCAATCCAGTCAACTAGTTACCTTATACCGCCATCTGTTAGAATCTTATCGAACTAACAGATAATTATGACTTTTTTTCAGATAATAAACAAATAATTCGCTATAAGATAATATTGCGATTAGAAATTGAGACATAAACTATCCTATCTTTTAAGATGAATAAAACTGCACACAGTGTGCAAAAATTAATTAAAATCGGTTTAGTAGTTTAGGAGTCCACAGCGGACAAACAACGTGACGCGTAATTTATATATATTAAGATGTCAACTGTCTATGCAAAAATACTCTAAATTATTTATAAATAATCAGATTTCTTTTCAATTAAGTACCTAGCTAGTCTGTAATAAAAATAATCAAGCTGTACCTAAATGGGGCTAAACGACATATTTATAAGAACGGCCTTTTATGTACTCATTGTGTCCGGCTATATAGCCTGGCAGTATAATGAATTAATGATAGGTTTGCGAATTTACGGTCTAGCGTTTGCGCCCGCTTTCGCTTTCACTAATTATTTTTGTTTCATATTCGGGTTTTGTTTTTGTTAAACTATGTAGCTACTTTATATTAAAAAGGTGTTGTTCCACAAAAAACTTCCATGTTTAAAAAAATAATTATGTTGATGAAGGCAAAACAGACTATTGTTAAATTTGACTATGTGTATTATGTTTTTTCTGTTTGTAATATAGTTAAGACTAGCTGGGACCCGCGGTTTCACCCGCGTTTAATTTAAAAGAAATTTAGAGTACTTCGACATCGACACTTGACAGAGAATATATATATATTGGATATCAAGGGTTTTTCTTTTTGCGCGGAACCGTAATTATTTTTCTAAAATAAAAGTAGCCTAAGTTATTCCTTATTACATCAGCTATCTGCCAGTGAAAGTCCCGTCCAAATTGGTCCAGCAGTTTCGGAGATTACCCGGAACAAACAGACAGACAGACAAAAAATAAAAAATATTTTTTTTATTATCTGTACCGTATATACTTTCATATGCATTTAGTAAAAAGCTGTTATTTTGACATTACAAACAGACACTTCAATTATATTTATTTGTATAGATGTAATGATAGAGTCGATTACTTTCCGACACTTCTTCACGACTGTCAAAATTTCATGTGGAAAAAGTCAGATACCGCTAGTAGTTACTAAAATCTTAAATACCTTAGTAAAGCTTCACTGTCAGTAAAATAAGAATTCATGGCGAAACTTGATATGCCCCATGACAAAGGACCTTTGTCTTCGCTTTGAACACCCGTCCATATATTTCTTTTCAGTGTACTCAACTTTACCTGTAGTTCTGATGGTTGAGTATTTCTATTTCTAATCTCAGATAAACACCTGAAAAGATTAGTAGAACAATTCATGATATTCATTATAAATTTATAAGCAATGGTCGAAACTAAGTAAGGCATCATGTAAAATTGAAATACATCAAAGAAATTTATGTTACACTTATAGAAGATTGGTCAAAATGCATAAATGCTCCAATAGTCCAATCGCAAAATGTATTGCTCACTAACAAAAACAGCTTGCTTGAGAGCAAAGATTTGTATAAAATTTGATACTATTGCAATTCACCACATATTAATTATCCATTTGAGTTAGGGATATTAGAATTTCTGAATAGGCAGTTTATAATGTTAATTGTTATCATAACTAATTACGTGATGTGCTATTAATTCAAAGCTATTGGTAGGTGTGAATGATAATCCCACGAAAAGACAGTGGAGTACAATTGCTATATTCCGGTACTTCATGAGGTTGACATATTTAATTGCTTAAAGTTATAAAATTTCCATACTTTGCAGGCGGTAAACACTTGAATTGATGCCATGATGCAGGATTCAGTCTCGATTTCTCAGTTGTTTCGTTAAACATTGATACACTTCTCGGTCTTCTATATCTTACATTCTTCTCGTGATCTGAGTGATATGGAGAATCACTAGTCTGTAAAATTTAAAATATAATTTGGAATCAACATTTCAGCCGAATAAAGTCCACTCCTGCCCACTACAGGTCTCCTTTAAAGATCGCCACAACGACCTGGCTGGCTGTGTTGTGCGCTTATTGAGGAGTTTTCCCATAATCGCCACGGTTGGCTGGTGGGTTGGCGATCGTGCTGCGAAGGCCGCAGCGAACGATGTCCCTCAGAGTGATAAAAGGATACCGCACGGTCTCCTACGAGGCGGGGAGCCTTCTTGCCGGCTCACCGCCCTGGGATCTAGAAGCGAGAGCCCTCGCGTCGCTGTATCAGTGGCGCGGGGAGGCGCTATGTCGGGGCGAACCGCTAGTACCTCGTGAGATCGAGGTGCGACGGTTCGTCGAGCTTCGGCGGAACCTGGTGGCGGAGTGGAAGGAGCGACTGGAGCGGCCCACTGCAGGGCACACCGCGGTAGCGGCGATAAGACCCGTCATGAAGGAATGGCTAGAGAGGCGGCATGACGCCCTTACCTACCGGATGACGCAGGTACTCTCGGTTTCGAGAAGTATCTGCGTCGAATAGGCCGTTTCTCGGCCGCCCGGTTGTCATCATTGTGGAAACTGCCAGGGGGACACGGCGCAGCACACGTTGGAGGAGTGCTCAGCTTGGGCAACGCAGTACCGTGATCTCATCGCGGCGGTCGAAGGGGTGATCTCTCGCTTCCCGCCGGCCATGGTTCAGTCCATCGTCCAGAGCGAGAGCACGTGGGATGCCGTCGCTTTGTTTTGCGAGGACGTGATGCAAGCAAAGGAGGCGGCAGAGCGGGAGCTCTTCTGATCTCCGCAGAAAACGCAACGGGTGCGGGCGCTGAACGATCTCCAGCCACCATGACGAGCGGCCTGCGGGCGACGAACTTGGGCGGTCCGTCGCCCGAACAGAAACAGGCCCGAGATGGATAGGATTGTTGCGGCCAACAAGGTCGCACAAAGAAGGGGCCCCTTCGTTACCTGCCCGGGGCGCGGTCTAAAGCAGATAAAGCGTACAGCACACCCCCGGCTAGAGGTAAGAAGAAGGACACCGTAGGGTTTTAGTCGGTTTGAGCCCGGCATGCCCCTCCGCCCTTCCCAAGGCGGAGGAAGTCCATGAGGATTTGGAAGGAGTCCATTACCTTACGATAAAAAAAGGCGGGTTGGCGATCGTTGTTAAGTTGTCCATGCTGGACGTAGGCCTCTCCCAGCGTGCAACAATACCCGGTGATCAGCATTCCGCATCCAGCCGGACCCAGCAACCTTCTTCAGGTCGTCTGTCCATCTGGCCGATGGGCGTCCCACACTACGTTTGCCCATACGCGGTCTCCACTCTATGACTCGTCTGCTCCATCAGCCATCGGCGTCAGCCATGTCTATCTTTTTTCTGTTAAAAAAAATCAAATATTGCCCCACACTAGGATTTCTCCTGTCTCGTGGGTGCGTTTGCAGACATGAATTCCACTTACAATACACCCAGACCCGGAACACCTGCAGATCATACAAATATTTGTTCCGTGTGGGAATCGAACCCACGACCCGGAGCGCAGCAGCCGACTGTATCCGTCACTGCACCAACCGTGACCAGTCCATTGCCACTTCAGCTTGCTAATTCGGTGTGCTATGTTGACCACTTTGATTCTCTTCCGAATATCCTCGTTTCGGATTCTATCCACTAGAGAAACTCCGAGCATATCACGTTCCATAGCCCGCTGAGCGACTTTAAACTTGAACTCGTCCGACTGTTAGGGTTCCACGTTTCCGCTCCGCAGGTCATAACAGGTAGGCCCACTGGTTGAAAACTTTAGTTTTCAGACATTGTGGATACAAGATAATTTATATTAAATAATGGTTTTGATTTTAGGTCTCGTATAAGTTTAGTTAAGTTCGGTCTAAATAAATCCACAGAAACCGGTAAGAATAAAGCTATGCTTAAAGAAATTAAACGTTACCGGTGCTTTAATGATTTTTAGTTCTGGTGGCATTTTCTTTTTTCGTCTGGGTTTCACCTTGACAGATGAATGTATTAATTTTTGTACTCTCCTCATAGGACTGTGGTTTCCGTCGTATGATTCAGCATCCGATGACATATCTGTCATTGCATCTGATGTTAAATCTATTGTAGCTCTTGATACCTGTAATACAATACAGTTCAAAATTAAAACATATGATTTCATAACACGTAATGTAACGAACCACTTAAGTAACCACCTGTAAAGTTTCACGTTTAGTTTTCTTTTTTTCAAGTCGTTTCATCTTTTCTAATTTAGGACGTTGTTTACTGGGCTTCTGTAAATGTAACATTTGTAACCCACATTACATTTTGTTTATTAAGATTCCTGTCGTTTTCATTATTTATACTACGTACCTCATTTAAACTTTTGTTGATGTCGGGAAAAATTGGCGAAGGCGGTGGTGCAGGCTGTTCAGTTGATTTTCTTCGGACACCAGCTTCTGAACTACTACTTGAGGTATCTCCTTCATCACTATAAAAGTATTTTGGGTCACACTTATAAACGCTGAAACTTTATTTATCATACATAATCTATAAAATAGAACGTTACCTAGAGTAATCAGATAGATCAATATTGGTTGGTTCGTCTGCATTTGATCCTTCTTTTAACAATCTGGTGACAATTTTTGTTCTCAATCTCTCCTTGCTGGGTTCTTCGTCATAAAAATCCAGTAACGTTTCGCAGAATGTTCTTCCCATACTTTCATAGTCTTGAACGGAGAAGTGTGTAGACATTCTACTGCCCAACTCTGATCCGCCAAAAGACGCTTCCATTGTATAGCTATTAGATACCCCTAACATCCATACTACAACCCGTCCTGTGCCTTCTTTGCTACGTTGTATTCTAAATTTGCAGTTTTCAAAAGAGAACTGAAAAATTGTGGATTTAAATCTTTACGTGCGCCTTATAAATACTTATAATTATGTACCCACAGTAATTATAATTTCATTGATAATGAAAATATTATGTACCTTATCTGCAGCATTTTTGTGTAGCATCAACGGAAATACTTGCTCTTGTAAGCGCTTGTCAGAGGTTTTACGACTTTCGCATCCATATATGAACACATTATGTTTCCGGGAATGTGCATGTAGATCCACATACATTGCAACGCCACATTCCTCCTGTAGTCTGGCACAGAATAATGGTATGGAAAATCACTTTCTTTTTTAACATTATGTACGTGTAGGATAAGTTTTACGTTGTTTACTAACCTCCGTATCATCACTTTCGTATGCCAGACTGGTGGATATGTTTCCCTTATTACAGTTCGATATTGTCTATTCAAATCCTTTCCGGTCAATGAACACCGATTATTGCCAACAATTACCTGCAACGGTAGGGTTTTCCATTTATGACAACGTCTGACAAGTTTTAGTGTAATATATACGTATTGTTTAAGATATATTTTTTACTCACACCATCTGGATTCAACATGGGCACTAATTTGAATATGAATTTTTCTCTAAGTTCACGAGCTTGATTCGAGTCTCCGGTTATATAGTCCATGAAACCTTTCATCATCCACGATGAAGGTGTTTCTCCTGGATGAACTCGGGCAGTTATTACTACCGCTTTCTTTTTCTGCTAAGCCAATGACCGGTGTTAACTGTTAATATATCACATTTTAAAAATTGATAGTTTAATGCTTACCTTCTGCTCTACTTCACTTGGGCTTGTTGGGGCAGTCACCGTTAGATAATATACATTATTCCCAGCTAATGTTCTGCAAAGAAGCCTGAGTTTTGCGTAAGTAGATTTGACTGGGTGTGATTGTAATTTAGAGAGATATTCTTGCAGATCAGAGTATGTATAAGGATAACAATTTGCAATATATACAGCATCGTCCGTGTGCGGGAACTCGATGTTAAAAGTTAAAGTGTAACTTGGAAATTGCTCTTCATCTTCACATCTGTAATTAGATTGCACTATATTCTCAAGGCATTAAGATAATTTGACATCAGGCAAGTTTGTTACTTACGTTGAATCATTTTTATAGTACGCGATGTTATCGCCGCATCGCCTCCAACCGATCGAATGCAGCTGTGCGTCCTTGGTTGAGTATAATAGAGGTCGCATGCCCTCGTTGTATAAGCTTTCGGCTTTTGATAAGTTCACTATGGAAAACCTGTAATATTTTGCGTGTATATATTTTCTTAGGAAGCAGCTCGTAACGTTAATTTATCACGCAACCAGTATTACCTATACGTCATTTGTTTTTTTGTGTTCGTGACTCGAAAATAAAACCATTGCATATGCCTATTTGTATAAAGATCGGTTCGGAGATGCAGTTCGTAATAAGCTGAGGTAATGCGTATTGCTTTGGCTAAATTTCCACTTTCAAATCGAGATTCAAACTGGAGCTCGTCTTCACCGTTGGTACTTGAACACGCTGATAAAAATAAACGAGATCCTCCCACCGTGGAACGACTAAACTGCAACAAAATCAAGATATCAAACAAATATTTGTACAAAAAAAGTTCGAGAAAGTCGAATGTTGTATCACTTACATAGTTCACTGCGCTCATAGGATAATATTGAAAGATAACTGTCCCTGCGTCTTCCCCGACAGGTTGTGGTTGCAGTTCTTTTCCTGTAGATATATAATAGGGTTCTGGCGATGCGGGACTCCAGGTTAAATGTTGTATTTTTTCCTCAACTACCTATGTAAATTAATTGTTCAAAAGATTTACAAACAACCTCTATTCCTTAAAAAAGAGTTTAGTTTTGGACTATGCTAGACTTAAGTGTATTAATACTCGTGATTGGCTTTTTCTGTACAAGTTCGGCTCTGCTTCACTGGTAATAAGAACCAATCGATCGTTTTTCATAATCAGATCATAAGATGTCGCCGTATATAAACATTTACCTGCTTCTGCAAGAGGACTGGTTTTGCGGTCACCAACCGCCTGTACGTATGTGTATAAATTAAGGGCGTGAAACGGACACAGGCCTATAAAAAAAACTGTTTCAGTAGCATTATGCCTGCCAAGGAAATCTCCCTTTTTAGAAAATCATCTCCATTGAAATCAGCGATTGCCATTTAAATAACGTTTTAAGCTCAGCTCGTAACTTTCCGCTCAAGAGTTACTAGTCTATTCTCAGTTACCGCTCAAATAACATTTTTCTTCAGGGTAAACTCCTTATAGTAACTAGTAGCTGATGTTATTCTTAGAGGATGATGATTGATGACTCTACTATCTATACAAATAAATAAAATTGAAGTATCTGTTTGTAATGTCAAAATAACAGCTTTTTACTAAATGCATATCAAAGTATATAGTATACGGTACCTACAACAAAAATCTTTTTTTTTGTCTGACTGTACGTCTGTCTGTCTCTGTGTTCCCGCTAATCTCCGAAACGGCTGGACAGATTTCTACAGGACTGTCACTGGCAGATAGTTGATGTTATAACTGTTATAAGGAATAACATAGGGTACCTATTATTTTAGAAAAATAGGGTTCCGCGCAAAAGAATTAAAACCCATGAAATCCAATATACAAGGTGTCCAGTAAATAGCACGACATACTGCAGGGGGTGAGAGCTTGGGTCAATACCTACCAAAAAAACAATACAGTGTAAACTCCATGTAACGTCACTCTATTTAACGACAAACTCCCTTAAGCGTCGAAATAAATTGGCTTTGGTTGGTTTAGCCTGTCTTTCATACAATGTTTCACTCTACATAGCATTACACCCACTCTCAATAACGACAACAATTGAGTAATAAAAACTACCTTTTAAGTTGCTAAAATTAGTAAAAACTGCGCAGCTGTGTACGATCTATTGTCGCTTTATTATCCTAGCCCGCAATAAACTCGACTGTCGGCGTCATGCATACCTAAGAAATTCGTTCTTTTGTTTACAAATTGGGATTGCTTGTACGTGTAGACTGTTGTTGACCATGACTCATAAGTAGGAGTCATGGATTATCTATACCTTATCATATTATTGGAAAAATACTTCCTTTATAACCAAGATGCCTCAATATTGCTAGATATGAATAAAATAAGTAAAAAATTACAACAAAATTACTGGTGCAGCAAAAGACTTCAGACAAAAATAACAGACTATACGCAATAGCGTTCAAATAACGTTCTTTTTTATGCACATAACTACTAACAATAGTCGGAAATAAACTTTTTCTTTTTCTAATTCTGATGTTTCTTCTCTCCATTTAACGACAACTCTCTATAACGCCATAAAATGCACAGTCCCTTCAGTGTCGCTATATAGAGTTCACACTGTACATGTTCAGCAAAATCTTACGGATTTACATTAGTACAAAATTTTAATAGTAGAAAATTGTACTGTGAAAATTTAAATAAAAACTGTATTTCTTGAAAACATTTAGTTTTTAATAGAATAAAGACTTATCAATAAGTAAAGTAACTATTCACAAATAACTTGAGGTAAAAATAAAACTAGAAAAGGAATTTTTCATTACGAGATGCTTAAAAATCTGTGTCAAGGTAGAGATTTTTCGATATTTCGGAAAATTTTGTACTACTGTAAATCCGTAAGATTTTGCTGAACATATATTGTGTTTTTTTGGTAGGTATTGACCCAAGCTGGGGTGAGAGCTGCAGTATGTCGTGCTATTTACTGGACACCCTGTATATACACTATGTCAAGTGTCTATGCCGAAGTACTGTAAATTATTTATAAATAATCCAATTTATTTTCAATTAAACGGCGGGTGAAACCGCGGGTTCCAGCGAGTAGGGAATAAAGTCGTTAGCGTTAAATTGTGCCTTATGTTAGGTTTTGTGTCCAAGAGCCATAATTTCACTTACTTGACATTCTGTTGGCCACCGAGGTGCTTGTTGGGGACAATCAAGCTCTTTTGGGAGTGCGAACAAATCTCTTGGTTCTCTTAGTTTAGCTGTTGTCCGAAATGTTCTTATGTCTGTATTTATTTCTAACTGATTTGTCTTAATATTATTTTGAAGAAAGTTTGATATGAAGGTCCCTGTGTTAATAAATAACAGTATTCACATGAAATTCGTGTACAGAGAAGTTAATATTTTATGAAAATGTCGTCAAAACATTTAAAGGCTTTGAATAACAAGTACTTCAAGTTTAACGATATCACAGAGCCTGTCATTAGGCATAATAATGATGTGTAATATGACCTAGTTTAGTTGGAATTACACTGCCGCCCAAAGTATTCATGGCAGCTTGTGTATTTGAAGGCATTTCATGCTTTACAAATTACAACAATCGGCACGCGATTTTCTGATGACGAATTAGTTATAACGGAAATGATATAAAGTGTTTTGCATTGTCTGAAAACACATAGTACATAATAAAAAACACGCGATATCTGGCAAATGACTAGTAATTTCCATAATATCCGGTATAATGTATCCCAACAGAGTATACACAATGAACTCGAAAATAATAAGTTTTGTTCTTTGAAATGTTATATATATATAATAGGCTCTATTATTCCTATTTAAAGAATGCATTACATATTTGTATTGTCATTGTAAAGTCATGCGAAAAGTAAGGGCAACTTTAAAGTAGCATGTCATAGTTAGTACAGTATAGTAAACAAGCCAATAGTACCTAGTAATAAATTAAGTTTATATTTTTGGTGATGACATAGCTATAGTATTCAGGATTTACCTTTACTGCATATTGGGAATAAAGACGCCTGTAGCGATTTAACTTGCTCTATGTTGGTTATGAATAAATTATCTTGTATTACAGGATTTATTGAAGGAAGTGTAAGCGTTACCGTCGCGTTCTCAATAAACTCCTTCTTTTGTTCTTCCCTTTCAATCATCATTATGTTCTCTTGAACTCTCTCGAGCTGTTTCCACCATAACATGTTAAGAAGTTTGCGAACAGCTTTATTTGCTATTCGCTAGCACAAATCAATCTTTGTCATGTGTATTTCTTTGGTTACTGATTTTGAGCGTTCCGTCACCATGGCTACACAAATGTTAGTCGTCAAGTTAAAATTTTTGGCGTGTTAACCTGGTGGGTTGCGCGGCGATCCGAACTGAACTGACGACATCAAAGACAGGTACAAGCATTCGGTTATTGGAAGAGGATTGCCCCCGTAATGTCATGCTTCGACCGTATAAAGCTTATCAGGTGATTGGTGACGTCAAAAAGTTATTCATGCGAAATTCGAAATTATGGAAATTTTGATGTCGGAAACCTTTGATGGAGGTTAAATTTTGATTTATGCTTTATAGGGTAATCAAGTGGAAGTTCATGAAAATCATGACTCAAAGGATATAGAGATTTTATAACGTGGCTTAGACCAGCAGTATTTGTACCCAAACGCAGTATTTGTACTTTTATAGTGTTTATATAGTACTTGCATTGAAAACCGTTTTGTGACTATGACAAGGTTTAAATGATTTCCTAGTAAGAAAAACACTTCTGAAATAAAAATATTTATATTATAATATGTAGTGTTACCTACTTTGATTATTGTGATCTTGGAGTTCTTTTTTCTCTGATGCACTCGCCGAATTTACGCTCTGATTTTCCATGGTTTCGGAGGTGTCGCAGATACTTTGTGTAATGCAAAAGGTTTTATCACATGATGTAGGCGTGTGTTTTGCTACATGTTTAGTTGTTACAAATTCCAGTCAGCGCCACTGTCTAGAGTGTAGCTAGACTAGTCTGCATGTGATAAGATAGAGGTACGGTGTCAGCTGTACAATGAATAATTACGTTATCACATAAGTATCGGTATAGGATAATTCAGCAGAAATAGCTTAGATTTATGCTAAAGCGAGCGCTTTTCAGCACACAAATATGCATATTTATAATCGTATTTATTATATCTACCTAAACGTAATCTGCTCATGTTGTCAACATATTAGCTTGGTATACTTGTTAAATTATTTACTGTGACTATGTGGTAACGTTTCTTCGAAGGCTTTAAAAGGTGACTGCACTTCCACGTAGTGGGTAGTAACTTGTGGCGGTAGTGTGGAAAACTTCGCAACTGGCCTCAATCATGGCCGTAAACTTTAACGTTCTTGTAGACTTCAGAATGCATAGATTCTCTTACGAAGTGCTACCAGCCATTGAACTACTGCGAGATAAATATTGAGTACCTACTTAAATTAAAATACTGTAGAAATTAATATGGCAGTATAGTAAACATTTCTTTTTTAATTAGATTATATAGATATAAATTTAGATGACAATCCGATTCATTTATAGAACCATCTGTAAATCTAATTGTAAATCAATTTTTATTATGCTCTATTCGATTTCGTTACTCTAGTTCGTCCATTAAAGAAAAGGCAATAACAAAGTGAGTTATTCGTTTGCATTAGGTACAATGATTATACAATCGTTAACGTAACATTAGGGATACGAGGATACTGTCCCACATAACTTTTAATGTCTGTTTTGCATAGGAACAGAAATGATGTACCAATGTTATGAACCAGTCGCCCTGCGCTTCGGGTCATAAGGAAATATTTTAAATTCTATAGATCTTAGAATCTAATGATTAAAGCATATTTATCGTTGTAAATTCCTTGTTTATTGAACAGCACTTGTTTTTTAAACCGCCTTTATCTAACTACCTACCGCATTATATCAGCCAAAGGAGAACGCAGCTGCCATCCGCTTGGTTTAGAATCTCTTAGTCGCCTTTTACGACATCTATGGATGGGGATGGAGGAATACTATATTGTAAATTTGGATACACGTACGCACGGTTACATATCAAGCTATACATTTCCAGTATAAGCTGATTTCGAATTGTATTTCCGCTGTTGGACATTCTGGCGGAGACGGAGGCGAGGGTCTACGATGAGACACGCTCCCTCCGCCAGAGCTCTGAAGGCGCACCTCCAGGAGGGCCGTTTGATAGGCTGAGGCGGTTGGCTTGGCGACGCGCACCCGAGAAGTGCCGAGATCGCCTCAGGATGCAGTTTGTAACCACGCGCGATTTTGAGGCAGTCCTGCCGGTTTTCATTAAGTGTGACTCGCCTTTATGTTAAGAGTTTCAAAAATGTTTGCTAGACAGAGACGGCACTACTGAAATATGACGTCTAAACTCTGAACACATCTATCATCGTGTTAACCCCATACAAGCCCTGTTGTGCGAAAAAGGATAGATAATGCCAATGATATTTTACAACATCTTAGAATAATGCCTGTTACCATATATATATTAATTAAATATTATATTATATGCACGAGCTGTGGGCAGACCTGAATAAATAAATAAATAAAATGCCAGAAAATTTTCTAAGCTAATTCTGCCGCTGTTTACAGTGTTTTTTTTGTTTGCTTTTGACACTCCTTATTGTTTTTTTTTATATAGTCAAGCACCCCGTGACAGTAATTGAGCCGTTATTCTGCTTTGAATATGAGGTCCGTAAAATTAAATTGTATTAGTAATTGTTAGTGCACTCCGACAGCTGCTTGGGGTGTGTGAAAGGTACGCAAAGGCTCATGGTCACGTTTACAATGAGAAGAAAAGTGAGCTCATGGTGTTTAGGGTGGGTCCTAGGAAGCCTGAAGCCGTTCCGCCTGTATACCTTGATGATGTGAATTTAAACAGGGTCACACATTTTAAATATCTCGGTCACATAATTACCGAAGATTTAAAAGATGATGGGGATATAGAGAGAGAGCGGAGAGCGTTGTCGGTCCGATGTAATATGCTGGCCCGCAGGTTTTACCGATGTTCACAGGAAGTAAAGATCACGCTTTTCAAAGCATTTTGCCAATCTTTGTATACGTGCAGCCTGTGGGTTAGGTATGCGCAAAGGGCCTACAACATTCTCCGCATACAATATAACAATGCTTTTAGGGTGCTGATGGGGCTCCCGCGGTTCTGTAGCGCATCAAGCATGTTTGCTGAAGCGCATATAGATAGCTTTCAAGCAATCATTAGAAAGCGAACTGCATCCTTGATGCGTCGGTTACGGGGGAGCACCAACAGCATACTGAGAGTGATTGCAGATAGGCTTGACTGTCCGTTCCTGTGGCACTGGACCCGTATGCATATGTACGGATCTAGTGCACCAGGAAGTGCGCACAGGTTCATGAACTAGCCTATTTTAATTTTTGTTGGTTTTGTATGTGTTAATTAAGTTTCGTTTTAGTTTTAATTTTATTTGTACCACTAACATAGTCTATAGGTCTTTGTATTACTAACTTATATGGACAAATGTCCGAAATAAGCGTTTTATTTATTATTATTATTATATATTATGATTTATTCGTATATATGTCATAGCGATCGATTTATCAATCACTTGAAATAACGAGGTAATCACAAGTAGGTATCCATCATTCCCAAAGTTGTTCTTGGAGTTGCCTAGGTAACCTGCTTAGTAAAATCGATCCCAAATCCCACAACTTTTACAAAACAATATTCACAGATTTTCCTGGTAAGGTAAGATTTGTTGTTGCCGTATATATTTTTTAATTAGTTAAGCACGAGATTTGTGGTATCTTATCTGGCTGTTTTTAGTATTATAATAAAATCACATTGCTTGCTTAACTTTAAAATTCAAAAAAATCAAATCAAATTATATTTTTATAATTTTAAATATCTCTTTATAGAACAGAATAATTTCCCATAAAATTTTCCGGCCATGTATTTGTAAGCATGTTGACGCTTAGAGTAGTACACGGTAATTAAGAAACAGCTACTTTCACGCTTACTAAAAACATAAACGTTTAGTAAAACGGTGTATAATAAAGTGAATATTAAAATAATTACATTACCGGAGATTCCCACAAATAACATTTGCATTAATAAACGTAAGCAACCTGCATTAGTATGCGCAAGAAGTGGAATCCTTCTTGGAATTCTACGAAGCTTTGTTTTTGCAAGCCTTTTCGGAATTCTGCAAAGCTTTATTTTTGCAACCCTTCATGATTAAGCAGATCCACTAGAGCATAGACGAATCCAAGAAAGCTTCCGCTTCTCGAATTCGTCCACGCTCTGCTGGGAACAACCAATTTTCTATTTGAAAAGTTTAGGCCTCTTATATTTTATCTGATGATGAAGATTCCAGTCGGAAATAATTATATTGTTCCTTTTTATTCATGACTAACTTCATGACGGTTTCACCCGCCGTTTAATTATATTGTTCCTTTTTATTAATGACTATCTTCACGACGGTTTCACCCGCCGTTTAATTTAAAAGAAAGTGGATTATTTATATATAGTTTAGAGTACTTCGGCATAGACTTGATATAGAGTATGTATATATATATATATATATTGGATTTCATGGGTTTTATTTTTTTGCACGGAACCCTAATTATTTTTCTAAAATAAAAGTAGCCTAAATGATTCCTCATAACATCAGCTATCTTCCAGTGAAAGTCCTGTAGAAATCGGTCCAGCCGTTTGCTAGCTTGCTTGCAAGCTTGAAAGATAAGATTCGCAACTAGATTATTTGAAGAAGAACTGAAGTCACGAAAATAGCTTGTAACTGGCCAGGTCTATCGATTTACCAATGGCCGTCTGAGTGGACGTCGACGGCGACGTGGAGTCTTTGAGTGCATACCACGAAACTGCCAGCGTAGTGTTAATACCAACCAGTTGTATTGAAGAAAGATTAGACAGATGATGTCCCAGACTTTATGCGGAAGGTGGATGAGCTTTTAAGTGAATTTTTATATACGCCATTTATGAAATTACCAGTCGCAAAGTAATAAGTAAAACAGGAAAAATATAGATGGTGCGTAAATAAGATTGTAAATAATTACATTAAATTATTCTTCTCTACAATGCGGTGTAGTAGTTTAAAAATGTTGGCAAATGTTATTAAGTAATTTTTCCCTGTAACAGCACCATACGCTACCGATTCATAAATTATTTCATTCTGTGTATGGATTGAGATTTGACCGATATCTTACATCTTAATGTAGAGACAAATTAGCAATAAATTATTATTAATATCTCCAAATATCTAAACTATTTGTAGAATATTACCTATCGAAGGGATCGCACAAATTGGCAATGAAAGTAATGGCGGTCATGAAATCACGAATAAAACTCAAATGGGCATGATTTTGTTTGATTTAGATAATTATGTTTAGTATCAATTTTATCCAATGATACTAGACTAGACTAGTTTAAACTGGAATGCGCCGAGAGTTACAGAAGTTATGAAGTGTCTTAACACATACTATTTAATGCTACAATGAGACGCTATAAAGTATTTTGTTCCTGTTATTATTACTCTAACACGGAGCATAGCCAGCCTTCATTCAAACCCCAAAAATCGAGAAGTATGTACATACCTTGAACATTGAAACTTATTTTTTTTTTCCACTGATTACAATCTCAAAAGCACTTCGTACTTTTGTCCGACTAAACGATACGAGCAAAAGAAAATTATAGTACCAATGACAGATCATAGCCATATGCACTCACTGATCGGCAAACGATCGACGAGGTTGGGCAGCGCTTGACGCAGTCGGTCCATGGATGGGTGACCGAAAACTGGCATTTAAACTAAGCGTCTCCGTGCTTCGGAGGGCAGTAAAATCACCGGTCCCCATTGTTGTCATTAGACGGCATTCGTTAAGCCAAGTCGAAGGTCTTTGGGTGGCTTGAACAAGTCTGACACAAGGTTGGCCTCTAACCACACGAAAGAAGAAGTAGAAGAAAGGTAATAGCGTATCCACATTTCAACTCCATCATCAGATCAGCATCTGATGGTGGAATTGAAAGGTGGATACGGAAATCCTCTATAGTTATATCTCTATATCTAGTCATGTTTAGATTTACTGTACTACAATAATAAATATTATTCAGTACATTCAGTCAGTGTACTGAATAATATTTATATATATAATTAACCACGATTTTCTATGTTATAAAGATATGAATCCATCAGTAAAGTGTTTCCACTACTGTATGTGTACTTGACTATAAGAATGCGTGAACTACGTGTCTAGTAAGGGCTGCGGGGTGATTGGCCGGGCCTTGGTACCGCCTGGCGCGGATCGATTCGCCACTAGATGCCCGATCTTATTGTCCTCTGTCGTTCATCAGTGGCTCTTTGGATTCGTTCTTTATGTCTCGTGACTATTCATATAAGTCCTAAGATCTGTTCAAATTATGGAAGTGTCATTTAATCACTAACGTGGCTCCCACGTCTATCTTACGTCCAGCAGGGGAAACAACATTAAGCTTTATCGGTGGTAAAACCAATCATCGCTTAGGAAGCCTCAAAAGAGAACTAGTGGTTCGACCGAGCTGATGAACAATAAAAATCGATTTTCCAAAGCACAACACTGGTATATAAACGTTTAACTCCATGCGAACTGTATGGATTCATTATGAAGCAAAAATAATGCCTGAACATCCTGAAAATCTATTATGTTAACTACTAGATAGAACAATTAGGTAGGTAGTTGATCTGTCAAAATGCGGAAGCGATTACGAGTCTGTTTTACGTAATTAAGGTACCGACTGCTATTATTCAAAGCTTTTTCAGTAGAAAACGTTCAATTTTAAATTATTTATTAATAATTATTTTAAATTGTTTAATACTCATAAAGTCATAACAGACGAGACTCTTATAGATTAGTACTGATGACTTGCCAAGACTAAACAAATACAACAAGAGCTGTACCCCCTAGTACGAGTTTCTTTTTACAATCTAAACCTAATAGTAAACTATGTGTTTATCCGGTTCGGCGCTGCGATTGGCCCACTTCAAACTCATCAACCAATCAGAGCGCTGAACTCGGTAAACGTGTAGTTTACTGTTACGTTACGATTGTAAAAAGCAACTCGTACTAGGGGTACTGTCTACTAATGTGCGTGCGTAATTACAAGACACAAAGTTTTTCAAAAACATTAAACACAAGATTACTCAATACTAAATTGTACATATGGTAAAATGAATGCAACTTTTATAGCTTAAAAGATATTGATGCATTGTAACATCTACTAAACCCTTAAATTTTTGTATGCTATGTGCTACTAACTGCATGCGGAACAGGTCGATTCTATCGTGCGGTGTCATTGCTTGATTTGGCGGAATGTCCGTGCTTGATCTACATGGGAATAAGTATACATATGATCGGTTATAATTAGATACCCCTCAAAGGCCATAAGAAAACGCTTCTGTACGACGGAGGCTCCATTTATGTTTTCAATATAAGCGGTTCTGTTTTGAACATCTTCGAAGCTGTCTTACTCTGTATACAAAAAAATTTAAACACTTTGCTTACGGCACAGTGCCTTTTGAGCCAGGCTCCAAAAAGCGGCAGGACGGCCTCCACGACGTGGAGGCACGACGAGTTTGCGCTTGGTCGCAAACTGCATCCGCAGGCGGTGACATGGCATTAAGTCTGCCTTGTGTACCACCATTGTGCATAAATGTACAAAAAATTACACGTTAAAGCCTCAGAAGCTCGTTTATACGGGCTTGAATGTATTGGTTTTGGGCGTATCGTGGCGCTTCTCATCGGTCATATCTCTTTTCTGTTCCGAAGGCGTTTGCGAAAACAAAACCCACTTCTCATGGATGAACCATGATCACAATAACGAATCACGGAGATAGGAAAATATCTAACAAAATCGTACCATACTAATATGTTTTGCGGTCTACAGGTAAATTAATCTACAGCAATGGGTCGAAAAGTGACAGTCGCGGTTACCACGTTGAACCAATGGGCGCTAGACTTCGAAGGTAACATGAATAGGATTCTACAGTCAATACAGGAAGCCAAAGAAATGGGTGCGCTCTACCGAACAGGACCTGAGTTGGAGATATGGTAATTCCATCGGTCCGCTCCAATATCATATTAGTTAATGCCCATATATCAGTATATACAGTAATTCGGATGCTGTATATCGCAATAGTGATTGCAGTGCGATGCTATTAGTAGCTGGAAGATACTGCTCATTGCCACATAATCCTTTAATCACCTGTCTCCTATGTAAAGTCCTACTAAGTCTGAGGAGAGACTGCCTCCCTGTGTGTGTTCTGGAGACACAATTTCACACACAATACACCCAGACCCGGAAAAACTACCTGACGTTCATACAAATATTTGTTCTGTGCGGGAATCGAACTCGTGACCCGGAGCGCAGCAGTCGAGTGTTTCAGCCACTGCATCAATCATATTTTAGCCCTTCGCGAAAATATGATTTACTATTAACAAATAACAGGGGAACGGTTTCCCTGTTATTTCTTGAACTTGTTAGGGACTGAATCAGAATGGAGTCAAATGCAGGAAAATATAGAACGAAACTTGTTAAGATTAACTTGGTTTTTTATTTAGTACAACATCGGTGCAACAGTAAAAAAAAAAGTTTTGATAGAATTGATTGAAGGATTGAAGTATTTATTTCTTTATTTTCATTTTGCTGGTATTCTAGAGTCCGTTCTTAATCTCACCCTAAAATCTAAAACAATATTTTTCCATCCGATGTTTACTATTGTTTCATGTTAATAAACTCCTTATATCAAACAATATTAAGTTATCAAGGCAACTTCAAAAATATGTAATTTTACAGTGGATACAGCTGTGAGGATCACTTCTACGAGCCCGATACATATCTGCATAGTTGGCAGGTCCTCGCGGAGTTGCTTAAGTCAACGACATGCAAAGACATGTTGATAGACGTAGGCATGCCTGTTCAACACAGAAACGTTTTGTACAACTGCAGAGTAGCGTTCCTGAACAAGAAGATATTGCTTATCAGGCCAAAGATGTTGTTATGTGAAGATGGAAACTATAGGGAAACTAGGTGGTTTTCTAGTTGGACCAAAGTAAGTGACTTTCTTGTGATTAACAGATAAAAGCCTTTCCAAATCATCCACGACCATTATGATTCATAGCGAATATTATCAGAGTTCATGTCATGCTTGTCCGAAATTATAATGTAGATTTTGTATAACCAGGATTTTCTTTGTAATTTGAATGGTGTATGTATATATGTAAATTCAATAATTGTTTATCAAGGAGAGACAGACTGAAGAATACTATTTACCTAGGATGATATCGGCGATTACAAACCAGACGACAGTGCCCATCGGTGACGCAGTCATCGCTACGAGAGACACGTGCATAGGTTTTGAAATATGTGAAGAATTGTGGAATCCACAAAGGTTAGAAACATATTTAATTAAAAATTCGCTTTAGTTTATTTATCAATCTTTAACGAAGCAGCATTATTTACTTTTCAGTGGTAGAAGGCAGAAACGCGCCTCATCCAACTTCCAAACAGATAAAATCACTTTTGCCTTGGCAAATTGTCAGATTATGATCTTGAAATTCCTAATTGCCCTATGTCATGTTGTCAGTCTAAACTTGCTTTCACCTACAATAACTTACTGAATTGCCATATAATTATTTTGTTTTAATTGTTTTTAGTTTTTTTAGTTGCCCATTGTATTTTTGTTTATGTTCCAGTCGTCACATCCCCCTCAGTTTGGATGGCGTGGAGATCATATCAAACGGTTCGGGCAGCCACACGCAGCTCCGCAAAGCCTACGTCACTGTGGATTTGGTGAAAAGCGCCACGTTTAAGAGCGGGGGTGCTTATTTGTTCAACAACCTGAGAGGATGTGACGGCCAGAGGATATATTTCAATGGTTGTTCCTGCATAGCGGTTAATGGGGAGATCGTCAGTAGGGGGCTGCAGTTTGCTCTGCATGATGTGGTCAGTATTTCAAGTATATAAATTACAAGGATATAAGAATATCAGCCGAAGAGCGTTCACTACTAAACAAAGCGTTCCCACAAAGATTTCTAAAAAGACCAAGCCACATGTCGGTTTTTAGTTGTGTCATTCAGGGGGGCTAGCTAGTACTCATCACCCTTAGTTGCTGAGCGTCGTATGGCTACTGTTCCACAAAAGGGGTGCTTCTGCCCATCTCTCTGGTTATGTATATTAATCCCTTAGTCGCTTTTTGCTACATCCTTGGGAGGAGATAGAGTGGTGCTACATTCTTAATCCGAATACTACATGGAAATCACCAAAGGTTATTGTTAAAAATGACCTATGGATCAACACGCATGCGACCTAATAATAATTTTCAGTAATATTAGAATTGCATAGATAACAAGTTATCTACAATAATAATTATTTTTTCGGAAGTTTTCCTTTACATCTGCAAAGCCTTACCAATTTCGCCTAGAATCGGATCGTACAAATATTTGTTCCGTGCGGGAGTCGAACGCACAACCCGGTGCGCAGCAGTCGACTGTATCAGCCACTGCACCAACCTCACCGTCGATTAGATCCAGATAACAAAATGGTCGGTTCTCAATGTCATAGGATCTATAGTCAACAGTGTTAGATTGGTTAAAAAAATAATTTTAATTTCTAGGAGGTAGTGACAGCGACCATTGATCTCGAAGACATCCGATCGTACCGCGCTCAACTGCGCTCTCGGTCTCACTTGGCGGCCTCAAACCCGCCGTTCCCTCGTATCACCGTCGACTTCGCTCTGTCAGACGACGACGACGTGTACCTGACCACCAATCCGCCAATACAGTGGCAGTATTTCACACCAGAGGAGGAAATAGAACTAGGTAAGTTTCATAATTTTTTTGGAGGTAAAACAAGTCGCACTGTGTGAAACACTGATATTGGTTATACTGAAAGCAGATTCCAAGTCACTTGGGCAACAGCTAAATAATTGTTTGTCATCTATGTGGCTGGGAGTTGAAGATATAATGTGTTACCTGTTTATTATAAGAAATGTTATCATCATTATCTCATACCTACCAAATATACAAAAAGCGATCGAGCCGTTTCGGAGGAATGTGACCACAAACACCGTGACACGAGATATTTATATATTAGATTTGCCAATACACCACTCACCACGCTGTTGCTCATCCTTTGGGTTTAGAATCCTTTCGTCACCATTTACGACATCCACGGGGGGACATGGAGTGGTGCTACATTCTAAATCCGGACACCACACGGAAATAGAAATATTATGGAATAGGCGAATGGGAGGTGACCTATATAGAGTATCATGACCAGTGAACAGGGCAGTCATAACAACTTGCACTCACTGATCGGTGAACGAGGTTAAACAACGCTCAGTCAGCCTATGGATGGGCAACCGCATAGTGGTATTTCAACGAAACGACTTCGTGGCCCGAAAGGCAGTAAAATCATCGGCGCCGGTTGGTGTCATCAGAAGGGAGTTGTTGAGCCAAGTCAGAGGCCTTTGGAAGGCTTGTACAATTCTGACAAGACAAAGAAGACCAGTAAATAAGTTACGAGTCCAAGAAGAAGGAAGAAGGTAAACAAGTAACGCGTCAGTAACAAGTGAAGTTGGTAGTGACCTATTTAATGTTTAATTGTTTTGGTTGACAGAATTGACAAATTAGTGTTGCCAGCTAGATTTAATAGTTTTGAGTTTTATTTTGTAGTATTGCATGGGTACTATCAAGTCAAGCTGGTAGTGATCTGTTGTGAGTGTCGCCTATGACTTGATAGTGTTATTTTTAATCTTGTATTTGTATTGCTTACTAGCTGTGCCCTGCGATTTCACCCGCCATTTAATTTAAAAGACATCGGTTTCTTTATAAACATTTAATTTATACAGTTGACATAGAGTATATATAGTGGATTTCGCGGGTTTTAAATTTTATGCGCGGATCCCTAATACTGTTTCTAAAATAAAAGTAATCTAAGTAACTCCTTATAACATTAGCTATCTGTCAGTGTCAGTGTCAGTTCCGTCAAAAGCAGTCCAGCCGTTTCGCAGATTAGCTAGAACAAACAGACAGACAATAGACAAAAATAAATAAAAATAGATTATTTTTTTATAGTTACCGACATTACAAACAGACACGTCAATTTTATTTATTTGTATAGATTATTGCGGGCCGTCATTTTGAAAGATAAAATATAACAAATATTTTCTTTTTTTCTTTCTTTCTAAACGTCCACTACTGAAAACGTAATGCACGGCTCGTTCGCCACAATAGACGGTCGCAATATTGGCACAATCACAACGGTTGGATAACGGATGGGTGATCACAGTTTAAATTTCTACAACGACCGATTACATGCCGCCCGCATCCAATTACTCCCAGGCGCCAGGTCATCTCCTTGGAGGCAGAAAACGCAGCATGGGACGCCATGCTGCGTTTTTCGGTGCGTTGGGCGGCAACAAGGAAGTCCTGTACAGCAGTGGACGTCCTTTGGCTGATGTGATGCCGATGATCACAGTATGTTGCTATGGTTCCGCGGCTGCTACATCATGTGGGCAATCCATGCATCCACCTTATTAATTCTCAAGTAATCACAAATTAATTTCTGAGCAGGTCCGGCTTGCTGGCTGTGGGACTATCTGCGGAGGTCAGGTCAAGGAGGGTTCTTCCTGCCTTTGAGTGGCGGCGTGGATTCCACCAGTACAGCTTGTATCGTGTTCTCTATGTGCACGCAAATATGTGACGCTGTTCAGAAAGGAGGTAGGTGGCCACACATTTTTCTTTGATAACAGACTGGGTAAACCTACTTATACGTCACCAAAAGGTAAGCAATCACCACTGCCCATGAACATTCGCAACATCAGAGGAGTCGCTGATGCGTTGCCGAACTTTTTAGAGAAAAGTCCTTGTTTTTATAAACATAAGAATGAATTGTATTGGCGCCCTAAACGAGCAGCCACAGCTTGAGCGGTTGCTCGTTTAGGGCGCCAATACTTATAGTTACTTACCCTATTCTACAAAAAGGGGCACAAATTGCCAATACTCTACTTACACACAAGAAGCATTTTCGTATTTTGTTTTAAGAATTTAAAATAAATCATATAAGTTATTTTTTTTTATACATTGCCCTACACTAGAATTTCTCCTGTGGCGTGGGTGTGTTTACAAACACACTTTCAAAACACAATACACCCAGACCCGGAACACGGTACCTGCAGATTATACAAATATATGTTCCGCGCGGGAATTGAACCCGCGACCCCAGGGGTCGCGGGCAGCAATCGACTGTTTCAGCCAATGCGCCAATCGTGCAGTATGTTGTTATTAGCACAGGGGCGGATACAGCTGTCCATTTTCTTGATATCGACCCTTAGTCGCCTTTTACGACACCCATGGGGGATGGTCTTTTCTTTTCCCCGAACTACATGGACATAATGGACTACGTATTGTGGTAGGAAAAATAAATTATTATTTCCCATCTGTCCCACATGAGACCCTCGTTGGTAACTAGCAGCACACATTCGGGTGACGTAATGTTTTCGCGACGTTGATGTTGTGTGCTTCAGTCTGTTTCCGGCGGTAGCGTTTTTTTTTTATTGGTCCCCAGTGGAAATTCGTCATGAACTTCCTTCGCCCAGGCAGAGCATGCCGTCTCCTACCAGCTAAAACCACTGGAGCGGTCATATTAGCTGAGTCCTGCAGGCCTGAACCCTTGTAAGGGTGGCGTTTAGTGAAAGTGTTGGAAGTGTTTTTAAAAGATCGTTTACACGAGCATCCCGGTTGTGGTGCTGCTGCAGCGAGTTGCTATCGAATTTTACTATTCAGCTTACATCGTCCTGCAATATACAGAATTTGTTTTTTGTTTTTATTTAAAAATGAAATATTTTATCGGATCCCCCGAAAACCCCCCAAAAAAGTATTATGTGTGAGCCGCTTGAACACAACTCGTAAATGGGTTGGCTCGACCGGGGAAGGAAGAAGAAGTGAAGTAGTACCACTCCTGCGTTTTGTACGGTGAGTGACGAATACCCGAAGCTCAACTCCAAAAAATATGGCAGATCTACGACATGGGGGCCTTCAAGGAAAAAGTGTGTGTGTGTCTGTTCTAAAGGTTGGCACATCAGAAAATCTTCTAGTGTAGCGGATGTATATGGCCGGCACGGGCGTTGATCGCTTAGGCGATTCACATGGTCGTCTGCAAAAATAATACTATTTAGTTTACGGAACTAGTAGAATATGACAGTAAACCTCTCTTTGAAGGAGTCGGTTAGGGCGGTACTAGTTAGCCCTACCTGCTCTAGATGGAGATTATTCGAGTTCCTGGAGCCTCCCTTCTGTGGTTTTAGCCGGTAGGAGTCCGGCATGCTCCTTCGCCCTTTCCCGGGGCGAAGGAAGTACATGAAGTATTTCCACCGGATCAATAAAAAATAAAAAATAAAGTTAGCCCTACCTATATTCCGCCATAGCAAAAATGTGTAAGCGTACTTGTGTTATGGCACACAAGTTCCGGAACACAAGCGTTCAATCTAAGGCTTAGGTCGACAACGCATCAGTAAACACTAGATTCCTATTGTTCATGGGTCCGGTTGTACTTCATCATTTCGGCCGAATTAAGTCCACTGCTGGACACAGGCCTCCCCCAAAGTACACTACAACGACCGATATTGGTGTGTTGTGGGCTCATTGGGTGGTTTTGCCATAATCACGGCACGGTTGGCGCAGTGGCTGACACAGGCGGCTGCTGCGCTCCGGGTCGTGGGTTCGATTCCCACACGGAACAAATATTTGTATGATCTGCAGGTAAGTGTTTCGGGTCTGGGTGTATTGTATGTGGAATTCATGTCTGTAAACGCACCCACGACACAGGAGAAATCCTAGTGTGGGGCAATGTTTCATAAAATAAAAAAATCGCCACATTTGGCATACGGGTTGGCGATCGCAGTTGAGTTGTTAATGTACTCGAAGGACGCTAATCCCTTAGTCGACTTTTACGACACCCACGGGAGGAAATGGGGTGGTGGTATGTTGAGCCGGCACCACACGATTTTACTTATCATCAGGCAATTCTTTTACCATGCCTGTAAGAAACGTTTGTGCTTATAAAGTCGTTATGAGGTTATTTCCCTCTGTGTAGCCTTGAGCATGGCATGTAAAACATGTAGCGATATTTAAGCAGTGAATTTTAGCAGGAGCGGTTTTTGAAATCTTGCAATATTGTACACATCACACATATACGAATACGTAAATTTTCCACATTTCAAAATGTAATCTATTGAATTACCTGTAGGTAGGTAGGTTTTACATGTTTTTGCTTGCGACTGTACATACGTTTTATACCACAATATTTATTTGCAGAAAGTCAAGTATTGTACGACGTTCGTAAAATCTTATGCGCACCGGACTATACACCTACCGAGCCAATGGGGCTGTGTAATAGGTTGCTAGTGACGTGTTACATGGCTTCGGAAAATTCTAGCCAGGAGACCAAACAGCGCGCTTCGCAGGTACGTTCTAATATGTTAAAAAGAAATTTGCTTCCTTATTGGTGGTATACTTATGTGTTGTAACATAAATATTTAAAAAAATACAAATTGCACTCCGGGAGTGCCGACAGAAGTAAAAACTTTATTTTTATTTTTTATCTAGACGCGTTCGCGGTCTGCTATATGTACATGCAAATATGCACACACTATAGCTGCGTCTTATTACGGTGTCGCGAGTCCAGAGATTTTATCTCATCTAAAAATATGCGTACCGCGCTAAAAGAAGTTTTTACTTCAAAAATAAAATATATGTATATAATTACAAACAAACCTTGTCCCTAATACACGAAAATAATAACCATTGAATGTTGTTCGCACAATGGTTAAAAATCCGAGAGTAGAGTTTTACATGTTAGTTTCTTCAAGCAATGTCATGTTTAAATATCCAGATCAAGTTAATTAAACAAAGAGATACGTCTTTATTGAAACGAAAGGATTTCATGCGTTCATATCAGCCAAAAGACGTCCACTGCTGAACAAAGGCCTCCCCCGTAGATTTTTGTCGACAATTGTGTCGTAATTTTGGGGGGAATTTGCTGCTGCAGTTGGTGAGCGGAGTATGACTCTTATGTACGTGTTCCACAGAAGGAATGTTGCTGCATTTCTGGTTAAGAAGTCCCTTGGTCGCCTTTTACGACATTACGGGAGGAGATGGAGTCTGCTAATTTGTTAATCCGGACTAGGGTTGTTGCGAATATCAGCATCAGCATCCGCGGATTATCAGCATCAGCATCCGCGGATTATCAGCATTGTTTTTAATATCAACATCAGCAACAACTGATGCTGATTTTTAATGCTGACATTCATGTCGTAACGTGTTCGTTGAAGTTGACCTAGCGCAAGTCACGTGGAGTTTTAACCAATCATAGGCCCGTATTACACATCGAGAATCCAGACTCAAGTAGAACTAGAGTCGAGATTGCATCAATTGAATATAAATGCTGTGCCTGTTACGTAGGGTTTATATTTGATGAACGCAATCTCGACTCAAGTTGTACTTGAGTTTTGATATATATATAAAATAATAATAATATAAACGTTTAATAGATAAATTAAGGGTATAATAATACGATAGTAAAACATTTCTAGCTCGCCAGTGAGATCGGTAGTTATCACTTTCCGATAGTGATCGACGCCGCTGTGAGCGCAGTCATCGGAATATTCACCGCCGCCACAGGCTTTATACCAAAGTTCAGGGCTAATGGTGGCTGTCCACGACAGAATCTAGCTTTACAAAATATACAGGTAAGTACTTATTATCTATGAAATTATACGTAAATATGGGGCTCAAAATACTACTCGTAATGTTAGAGTAAAGTTGTTTTGGAAATTGGAATAGACGTTTTGTTTTGGCATAGCAATGCTATAAAACAACTTACAGGCGTAGTTCACAATGCCTTGACAAGATGTATGTCACGGTATGTATAATTTTGTTCTATTAACTATGTTAATATGTGTATGTATGTTAGTATATGTATGTGTGAATGGAATGTGTTTGAGCTGACAGTGATCTGACATTATAATAGCGTGCCAGAACAGCAAATGTCACGCGTGAGATATGTCTTGTTCCGAGTCGAAAGCCCCACTTTTGTATGTCCAAAATCACACGTTTTAAATATTAATTTACATAGTTTTTTTTTATGTCATAATTATATCAATACGCCTGACATAAATAACCTTGCATCGTTCCCCATTGTTTATCATAGGCACGTCTCCGCATGGTTCTTTCGTACTTATTCGCCCAGCTGATGTTATGGGTGCGCGGTCGTCCTGGTGGTCTGCTGGTACTTGGTTCCTCCAACGTGGATGAAGCCTTGCGCGGTTACATGACCAAATACGACTGCTCTAGTGCCGATATTAATCCTATAGGAGGTATATCTAAGACTGATCTCAAGGCGTTCCTGCAGTATTCCAAGAATCGGTAAGTCGTGGTTTTTTTTTATACGACAGAAAGTTTTTTGTATGTATCCTGGGCCTAAGGTGCCACAATTTAAGGGGTGGCAACATTTGGGAGGCAAATAATCAGTGACGTAAGATATAGTGGCCCGATGATCTTGATACAGATGTCGTCTATTTGAAGTTGAAAACGAAAAAATCTGTACTTTAATACTCTTATAAGCCTGTAAGAAAAGGGCCCTACCCGACCAGGCCTAGGGCGTTTTTTTATTTTAACGTTTTGTATTTAACTTTGTTATATTGATTTAGTGTTTCATGTGGTGTCCGTACTAAAAATATGACACCACTGCTCCTCCCGTAGATGTCGTAAACGGCAACTAAGGGATTCTAAACCAGAGCATTGGTAGCAGCGTCTCTTCCGTAGGATAATAGCCATACTGCGCTCATCAACCCGCCTGCTAAGTGTGGTGCGTATTGGCAAATTCCCAAAAAATTAAGAAAATTGTGGATTGTGGATAGGGCGGGCCTTTGTTCAGAAATCGACTTCCTTGGGCTTATATTATAATAATGCTGATGATGACTTTGAGATGTGAATATACCCGTTTCTTACAGATTCTTCTTACCATCTCTATCGGAGATCTTACAAGCGCCTCCGACAGCGGAGCTGGAGCCGCTAACAGACGGGCAGATCACGCAGACGGACGAGCAGGACATGGGCATGACTTACACAGAGCTCTCAGAGTTCGGCAAACTTCGGAAAACGCAACACTGTGGACCGTACAGCATGTTCCAGAAACTCGTGCACACGTGGAGCGACAAGTGTACGCCGTATGAGGTGACTTACTATTTCTTACTTCTTTTTATTATGCGGGCCGGGTACATTGCTAGTAGAATGGAGGGCCGATGAGGCCGAAATGTTCTCGAGTAACGACCGCGAAGATGCAGTGTAGGCATTTTTTTTATCTTATATACTTTTAATATTATGACTATTATTTATTGTTCTTGTGATATTAAATTATAATATTCATACAAAACTGTAATTGCGTGAGCATTATCTAGCCATTAATGTTATATGCTTAGTACTTATTATTGATTGTGTCTTTTGCCTGGTTGTATTGGTCTGTCATGCTCACTAAAATGTCTTGCTGGCGGTGGAGTTGTGTATCGGGTTGTTGGGTGCCCTACAATATGGTTGAGCTAAGCGATGCTCATTCATGCGTTATGCTCGTAAACGGGTGCCGTCTGTTGGGACTGGTCAGCCGTTAACTCCCACGGCAAATAAATTACTATGATGTTGTGGTATGAAAAAGTATCCATGGAGTTTCTTGCCGGCTCTTCTCTACTGGATCAACTATTTGGAACCGTGCAACTTCGATTCTGACGTTTCATAATATTTGGTTTATTTTAAATAAAAAACGTTGACTTTGACCACACCACAAGGTGGACCGACAACCAATTTGGGGAGGCTTATGTCCAGCAGTGAACCTCTTTCGGTTGAGATGATGCTGACTATTATTATAATTGTTTTTGAGCCTTTATCAAACAAATTCTATTGAAATTTGGCATAGAGATTGATTTTTCATTTACTAGGATACTTTTTATTTTTATTATGAAAAGTACTCTATTTTATGTTTATATTATTAACTGATCTGATGATGGAGCTAGGAGGTGAATAGTGGAACTCTTCCAATGGCAACTATTAAACCAATTTGGCTCATTTGGTTTGTTTTAACAAGTCCCATAGGACCCACTTGGTGATGAGGATCTGATGATGGAGCCAGGATATGGATATTGGTATGCGATATCGAGATTCCAGCAGCAAGCAATGTGCGCGGTCAGCCATATAATCTCATTTCTAAACACTTCACTCCAAACTAAAACGAATCCGGCGAAGCCTGTACGGATGGCAACCCAGTTTTTGGACAGCTATAGCTTTTTGATTTTACACATCTTAAACTAAAGATATTTTCAGGTGGCAGAAAAAGTGAAGCATTTCTTCCGATGCTACGCGATCAATCGTCACAAGATGACAGTTCTCACTCCGTCGTACCACGCGGAGACGTACAGTCCCGACGACAATCGCTTCGACCATAGACCGTTCTTGTACCGAGTACATTGGAACTGGCAGTTCAAAGCCATCGATGATGCTGTAAGTATGAATATATTATGGAGCCATTCAAATAACATTATTAGTTCTGGTGATTTGATAATTTAATAGGACGATATTCTTTATCCGTACTCAGTGAATAGTACCCTATTTACAGAAATCATAAATATAAGAAAGCCTAAGTTATATGCGTTTCGCAATTTATACTTTACGAGTGACCCGCCCTGGCTTCGCACTGGAAGTACAAATTATGGAAATGATGACACAACATTGCCAAAAAACAGAAAAAAATCGTTGGTCCGATTGCTATCAAAGTTCACAGGGGCTAATCTGAAGTACGCCTGAAATTTTCACCAAAATCGGTCCAGCCGTTTTGGAGTCGATATGGAACATACATACAGACATCGATTTTTATATATATAGATTTATTAGATCGAGACATATTAACGCTATACAAACATAAAAAAAAATATTGCTGAAAAAGGACAGAGAAATCAACAGTTAGTTCCAATTATTTAGATTTATTTAACTATTCTTTTTTAACATATATGAAAGGGATATTGAAAATATTATCATAAAAAAGCTAACGGCCTTATTTTAATACATGTACATATAGACCTTGGTATGTTTAATAAAATAATGAAAATCACTAAGCAATTAAATTAAATCATGATGACTACTCGGAGGCTCTGTGCATTGCGTGCCATCTTTAGGGCGATCTTTAACCTATATCCGGATAAGAATATAGCACCACTCCATCTCCTCCTGTGGATGTCGTAATAGGCGACAAAGGGAATCTAAACTAGGGGGTGGGCAGCAGCGTCCATTCTGTGAAACTGTAGCCATACTGCGCTCACCTACCCGTCTGCCAAGCGAGGTGAGTAGTGGCAAATACCCCCTAAAATGATGACACAGTTGTGAAAAACTATGGGGAGGCCTTTGTTCAGCAGTGGAAGTATAAATGGCCGATATGATGACTACTATAATATAAGAATATTCTAACATGACTTCGTAGTTAAAATTATGATAATGTCTTAAAATAAACTTCCCAGGTAGCAAAGATGACGAAGGATAAACGTGGATCCAATGACCGACAGCAAGAAGTCAAGATAAACAGCGCGTCCCCTTCTAGCGTCAACACACACTTCATGCGTGGAGATAGAAAGGGTGTACTCATATAATATTTTTATTGCGTGCGTCAACTGACTAAGGGTCTGTCGACGTTAGTAAGTCGAAGTTAAGTATAGAACGTGCAAAATAGAACTTTTTTTACACCGTAGTGAGGAAACTAGCATGTGGGTCACTTAGTAAGCAATCACTGCACATGAACATCCCCAACACTAGAGGAGTCGCTGATGTATTGACAACCTTTAAGGAACACGTACACTCTTTTCCCCGTCTTTTCTGGACGTCCCCATGTCGGATAGTGTCTTATGAAAACTGCTGAAGGAAGTTGATTGCATACTTTCGTTATAAGTGTCATCAAGTTGATTTGGTTTTATATGAGAAAAATATTTTTCCTCATTTCACGGTAGATTTGTTGGTGCAATTCAATATTATACGTTTCACAAAATTCATAAATGATGATTTTTTGGTTGTATATTGCGAAATAATTTGTACTTAAAAAGAAGCTTTTGCAATGAATATGCTAAAAATGCGATTTTACACTTTCAGCACTATACTTGGATGCTGGCAATAAATAACCAGGCGTTGTGGAAATCTGTATGGGGGGAGTGTTCAGCAGTGGACTTCCTTCGGCTGATATAATGATGATGAATACTTTACGTAGGGGTGGTCGACATTTTATATCAATAAATAGGTAGTATTTATAGGCAACACGTAGACACGCTTTTGTGATTTATGCAGATACAAATCTTATCAAAAATGTATGATGCAGCATACTATAATTTTGATGTATGACTAAACTGTCTCTCTCCCTTTAAGAGTCCTGCTGGGTAGGTACCAACGCCGTGCCAGATATTCTGCTGCCAAGCAGTAGTGTTTAACTGTAAAACCTCCGTAGTTCGTTTTTAAAGAGCACTGTAGCTAGCGAAATTACTGGCCATAAGAGACTGTAATAACGAATTACTTGCTCGTCGTCACGTCGTTTCGGCTAAATGAAGTCCACTGCTGGACACAGGCCTCCTCCAAAGATCAGCACAACGGCCGATATGGGCGTTGTGGGCTCAGTAGGGGGTTTTGCCATAATCGCCACGCTTGGCAGACGGGTTGGCGATCGCAGTTGAGCTGTTAATGTACTCGAAGGACGCTGCTGCCCATCCTCCTCCCTTAGTCGACTTTTACGACACCCACGGGAGGAGGTGGGGTGGTGGTATTCTGAGCCGGCACCACACGTCGTCACGGTACTAGAATAAAAAAAAAATGCACTTCCTAAAGGCTTCGCGTGTAGAGAAATATAGCTATAGAGTAAATAAAATGAAGTGGCCATACGCATATTTGATCTAATAATCACGTATGTGAGTCAGGCGAAAGCTAGTTCATTGGATAATCGCTATTGCGCCATACTGTCAGCCGGTATGACTTAGACGAGTTAAATGTATTTGTGGTATTCCATGTATTGTATAGCTGCTTTTTACAAGCTTTTATTTAATTTGCTTAGTATGGGTCAAATCTTGCAACTAAATTTTAAAACAGTTATCCTCAACCGATTGAGCTGCGTTTAGTTTGGATGACAATGTATGGTTAGTTAAATTACGTCATTCTAAATCCTATATGGCGGACGCTCAAAGATGGCGGACCAGTAAATTTTTATGCACCCCCATTATATGGGTATCAAATAAAAGTGTTTGTTAAGAAGAATACGAAAGTAATAAAAGATTGATTTTAAAATTAATAATTTATTTATCAGTGTGTAGACAACTGTAATAGCCATATTTCAGCATGATGTGTAAAAGAGTCATCATCATATCAGCCAAAGCACCACTGCCGCAAAAAGGCCTCCCCCGTAGATTTCCACAATTGTGCCGTCATTTTGGGGGAATTTGCCAGTACTCACCACGCTTGGCAGGTGGTGGTGGCTTGGTGAGCGCAGAAACGCAGTTCATCCCACTGGTTTAGAGTCCCTAGTCGCCTTTTACGACATCACGGGAGGAGATGGAGTGGTGCGATTTCTTAATTGACAAGTAACTGCCAATGACGGTGTTTTGGCGGTGGTCACATGCCTGTGGGGCGAACTATGCACTAGTTATGCATAAGCATTCCATTTATTCTTACGCCATGCTAAAGTTTTACTACTAATTATACACCTGCGGTCTGTCGGTAGTAGATAAATATGTGTCTGTTTCATTGTATGAAATGGAAATAAAACTGTTAGAGTATGCGAGTAGCGCAGGACCGGTCGTTGTGGCGATCTTTGGGGTACATAGCCCATGTTCAGCAGTGGACGTCTTTCGAGATGATGATGATGAAAACTATCGGTATACACTTCTTATTAATGTTATTTCTTGATGGAAAGCTGCCTCGTTTGCCCAAGCGCAGTTGGCAAGTAGAACCTAATTCCCGTGTTGATCAGATGTTATAGGGATTTCCCGCTAGGTAATGCTTTCCGGCATACCCCTTCGCCCTTCCCCGGGGTGAAGGAAGTTCATGTTGAATTTCCACTGGACACCAATAAAAAAAAAGCTAATGAAAATGGCATTATACATATTTTAGATTACATATTCTTGCTCTTGTATCACAATGTAATCAAAAGGAAAAAATAAACGACTCTCGTATTTTCATTGAAAACGTCGGTATATAACTTAGTTAAAGTCGAGTCTAGAACGTTAATCAAATATGAACCCTACTTAATTGGTCGAGCATTAATATTCAATTGATGATTTTAGACAAATACATTGAAACTAGAGTGTTCACTCGGCGTGCGTTGGCGCGCAGTTAGAGTAGGCAGAGTATTAGGGTATTATAGCTGCTGCAGCTTATACTCACTAGAGGTACTTAGTGATTTTTCGGAGTTATTATCATATATTGTCGGAGTTATATAGATAGGCGACAATAATGTGAAGTTAAATGTAATATATAAGTCGGCGATCTCGAACATAGTCGTCATTCGTCTTCCCAATTATATTGGAATCAGTGCCCGGTTTCATTAGATCTGGCAGAATATCTGTGTTTTATACGAAGCATAGCACCTTCGCAAACGTCAGCAACGGTGTTAAAACCGTCCATGGCCTCGGCCGTCTAATGATAGCAACCGGGACCGACGATTTTACGTGCCCTCTGAGGCACGGAGACGCTCAGTTAAAATACCACTATGTCGTACCCATCCATAGACTGACCGTGCCGAGTTTCCCTTAACCTCACAGATCGTTTACCGATCAGTGAGTACAACTGGCTGTGAGCGACTACGCAAACTTGTAACTAGGGAATACAAGTATCTGTTAGATTTATCGGGCCTTTGAATGTCTTTAACTTCGATTAAAATATACTATGGTCGAAGGCCTTTAACGAATGACGTGTTATAGATTAGTATGTCAATCGGGATTGATAATGAATGAACTATTTCAATGCCTTAAAATTGCTCAATACAGTATCAATAATGATTTTGTTTGTTCATTAAAATATCTATTATGTACTAGTTTTAACCTGCCACGCGTTGCTGTGGCTAAATGCACGTAAATACAACACGATTTGGATTCTGAATAAAAATAAAGCAATTATGGGTCTCCTGGTTTAAAAAAAAAACGTTTATGAACTACATGTAAAAAATTCAAAACGATCGGTAAAGAACTTTAGGAGATTTGCGATTTTGAACAAACGAACATTAAATTTATATATAAATATAGATTGGCTATTTTCGTAAAAATATCGAATGTAAGTGTATGGAAATTTAAAATAAGCTACCTATAATATTTTTATTTTAAATATAATTGTTTTTAATTTTTTTAGTGAGCTTATTGTATAATCAAGGAATTATTTTGTAAGAGAAGTTACGACACAAATGATTGTAAATAGGGTAGACGCTTAATTAGGTAATTATTATCTATGAACTAGATATGTGACTAAGCCATCTTTCTATACGTACAAATCTTTGTTAATTTCTGTATTTGTTAATATTGCTACAATAAATTGCTGTTCAAATTGTTCTTTTATTTATTCAGCTGTAACTGAAGATAGTGGCGCATATGTTTTCAACAATTGGATACGTGGATTTATTAGTAACTGTTTGTATTATTGTACAATAATTGTGCCACAAATATTTATTTGCGCATCTCAAGGTTTTAACAATATTACGAGTAATGTCTATGTACAGTTTTGGGGTCTTGAGGAAATAAATCTTTTTGATAATCATTATATTATTTATTTCGTTTTTGGTTTAACTAGAACGGCAAGAGGCCAATAATACAAATGTATCAAAAATATACTAATTTAAAGCGAACAGTAGGAACAACAGTCATAAGTCGAAGGCACGGTGGCTGATACAGTCCGGCTGCTGCGCTCTGGGTCGCGGGTCCGATTTTCGCACAGAAATCTAATATTTGTATCATCTGCAGGTAGTTGTTCCAGGTCTGGGTGTATTGAGTGTGGAATTTGTGTCTGTAAACGCACCCACGACACAATGAGAAATCCTAGTGACGCAACGTTTAAAAAGCACTCACACAATCACAAACATTGCGACAATATCTTCGCCCATCCATCCTAGAACAAATCAATACCTGGAAGTGAATCCAGGGGATCGTTGAGTACGTGATGCAAGCAAAAGAGGCGGCAGAGCGGGGACGGGAGGAGTCCACCTCTTAAGGCTCTGACAAACGGGGAGCGCGTCGTCGGCGCGACCGCAACGTAGCGTAGCCTAGCGAACCGGGGGTGCGGCGTGCATGTCAAACAGCGAACGGGACACTGGCGTGTTCAATTTGTGTTAAAAATGTCAGGGAGTTCAGGCGATGAGCTCTGTTTTACGGTTCCGTACGTCGGAATGAAAAAACGGTACCCTTATAGCATAACTCGTGTGTCTGTCTGTCTGTCCGTCTGTCACAGCCGATTTGCTCCGAATCTACTGGACCAATTAAGTTGAAATATGAATTTCTATAACCCAAACTCGGAAGTGTAATAATATAATATAAATATAGTCGCGATGTGTACCGTGTAACATATGAAATAAAAGAACTAGTTGTGAGGGTCTCAAATCTTATTGTTTAAAAATAAATATCTTGTGGCAGCATGAGCAATTTTATGAGGCGCTATCCGCAAACCCAGATCGTGGATTTTAGCTACGACAATTGCCACCGCTTGCTCGGCAAGCCGGATGGTTCCCTCGAAGGACTCCAACATAAGAGTGTCATCAGCGTCCCGTATCGTAATCGAGGTTCCATAAGAGGGAACCGACCCCTGTGGAACCCCGCGCGTGATCTCCCTCCGCTTTACGCTACCGTCCCTGCCCACGTAGCGAACATGCCTGTCGCGCAGATATGCCCTGATGATACCCTGCAGATAGGGGAGGGGGGGGGGAAGCTAGTCCTATTGGTGGACTAGCGCCCCACGAGATAGAGTTAAAGGTGTCGACTATGTCAAGACTGACGCCACCTCACCCCGCCGGGACACTGTCTGTTCCGACAGCGAGCGGACGCGAAGAATCGCGTCGATAGTGGACCGCCGCTGCCGGAAGCCATACTGGTTGTCGGTCAGGACGGGACCAACTCGCGACAAGTGCTCAACGAGTGTTGTTGTGTGTGTTCGAATAGCTTTGAAGCCTCGTCGAGCAGGCAAATGGGATGGTACGCAGAGGGAGACCCCGCGACCTTTCCTTCCTTCTTCAAGAGAAATCCAAACTTGTACCTACGATGCCGAGACGCCATAAATTTAAATCACGCTTAACGATTCTAGACGCTCGACTTCCTACCGAAAACGGGAATCTCAAATAGTTATGCGGGATTTAAATATTAAGTAGTATTAGGACGTTTGGCAGTTAGTTAACTGCGCGTCCACTGGCTCGGCGTTACGATCGTACGGATCGTCGGCATCACACAGTAGCGTCGGTGAAGATTTGCCGATCTAGTAAATGTAGTTCCATAAGAATCAGTACAAACCCAGAAAAAGTGCGTATGGCGCTACGTTCACTTCTATGCGGAGCCAGTGGATGCGCTGTTTATGCAGTTGTGCCGCGCGTGGCGACTTGCAAGGAAGTAGCAGGACGTGTATTGTAACGAAAATTGCCTTGCAATGATAAAGCTTTATTCTGTGGCTAATTATGGCTAGATAACAGGCCATCTGGATTCCCTTTAGGTACATGAACCATTGCTCAGAGGTACATGTTGAGAGAATCCAACTAAACGGAGATGTTTAATTATTTTTAAAAGGCCTATTACTAACTATAGTTTTTAAGTATGTAATATGTATGCAATCGCTTTAACTATTTGGGCCGCCGGGTTTTCTACCGTAACCAGGTTTCCCGAATAGTTCAAGCGGGACTTAATTATTATTATCTACATGTCCCTCTCGTCACGGATTTATATCCCCTGTGCGGGGGAACGCGGGTTTTTAAATGGGTCATGGCATGGGTCCAACACGCAGAGGCCCTATAGAGAATTTTAATCTAAAATGTAATGGGTCACTAACCGGGAACTCTCCATAGCTGCACTGTGAAATGAAGATTCAGTTCACCAAAAGCTGCCTGCGCCTGCGATACGACGATACGATATACTTTTTTTTGTATCAAAAGGGACGAAAGGTTTAGTCAGCTGCTTTAATCTATTAAATTCATTATTATGCCTAATATTATCTATTTGGGCATTTCCGCAAAAAGATGTATATATACACACCGGCACAATTAGCGGAACAGAAAAAAAAGTGAGACTATGAGATAATAACGCATATATTTGACGAAAATGTAATTAGACACAAAGAACAAATTGATTAACATTTTTTAACAACGACTTTGAAAAGTCTTCGTTATTTTTTATTCAAAAATAAAGAAATTTGAAATAAGTGAAATTTTTAGATGATTATGAACCATCACAAAAAATAAAAAAAAGTAAGCATTAAATGATTTAACAATAAAATTAAAGCAAAATTAATAACGAGTGTTTCCCCCTCTTGCTTTGATTACGGTTTCCATTCGTCTGGGCATGCTACAGATTATGTTATCGATGATTTCTTGAGGCAACCGCTCCCACTCCTCAAGTAATGCGTTTCCAAGTTCATTCAGATTGTTGGGGGGTGGCATTCTGGATTTAACCCTTATTTTTAGCAAGTCCCAGACATGCTCTATCGGATTCATATCGGGGGAATTTGCTGGCCACTGCATCACCGGTATACCTACGTGGCTCAGATATGCCTGTACCGATTGTGCACTATGAACACGAGCATTATCTTGCATTAGAATAAAGTCGTCACCAATAAATGGGGCAAATGGTACAACATGTTCTTCTAAAATGTCTCTGATGTATCGATCTGCTGTCATGGTCCCTCCTGTGACTATCACTAACTCCGTGCGAGCTCCCAAACATATGCCTCCCCAAACCATAATCGAGCCGCCACCATAAGCCACTGTGTGTTCAAAATTAGACTGTATGTGGCGTTCTCCTTTGCGTCTCCATATTCGCTGTCTCCCATCGATCTGTTTTAAAAGAACTCTGCACTCATCAGTAAAGAGAACCTGCTGCCATTCGTTCAAATCCCAATGACGATGTTCTCGCGCATAGCTTAATCGGTTTACGCGGTGACGTCTCTCAAGTTTTGGGCCTTTGGCAGGTATATACAACCCTAAACCAACTTCTTCAAATCTCCTGCGAACTGTACGCTCACTTACTCGTACTCCTCGAACGTCTTCCAGTTCATTTCGAGCTTGTACAGCCGTTAATCGCGTATTCCTACGAACTCCAAGTTGTAAAAAACTGTCATCTCGCCTCGATGTACATCTTTTTCTACCTTGACTCCTCCTCCTCACAAGAGAATTAGACGATCTGTACCGCTGGATGCTGCTGTGAATCGTTGATACTGGTCGACGAAGCCTTGAGGCAATCGATCTGTAGGTATGGCTATTTCTTCTCATTTCATCAGCCCTAATGATTTCCAGTGATGTTAAGTCAGGCATAATAAAGAGCTTTTAATAAACAAAATTGCCTATAGAATAACAAATTTATAAAAAACCATTAAGTGCAATTTTTAAAAAAAATTACAATTACGTAGTTATTACTCGAACAAGTTGACAAAACGTATTGTTCGGGAAAATAAAACAAATGAATGAAAAAAGTGTATGTCATCTAATTTTCTATTTTCAAATTTGACAATAAATTAAAAAAATATCATAAGTGGCCAGTTCCTCAAGTAAAAGATTTTAAAATCCTGCTTTTTTTGTGTTCCGCTAATTGTGCCGGTGTGTATATTAATAATTCCTTGTTTAGTAAATTTTGTGTTTTTACTAACTTAAGATGATTTGCTATTTATTAATAATAACTATAATCATTTCAAACCAACAAAAAAAAATCCAATTCCTAAAAATAATATGATTTGTTTAGGGCCCGGTAGTGTTTACTGTGTGACTTACATTTTATAATTTATTCACATTCAAGTAAAATATCAAATATTAGTCAAAAGCTTTTTTCATTGCATATAAGCAATAAAATCGTGCAAATAACACTTTTTTTAAATACCTTGCATGAATGCTATATCAGCGCGAAGTGGTTCCTACACGACTATGAGCGGAATTTTCAGCCCGTGGCTGGATTGGTTTATCATGGAGTTTGCGAGGGAGGCACGAGAGGCAAAATCAAATTTGAAATCATGCGAACAATTATTATTATTCACAATGAACAACGGGTGCAACATAATATTATTAACATTTCTTTCTATTCCTGCGTGTCGTCGTATTAAATATAATACTAAAAAGTAGTACATTTTTAAAATTTAATTCATGCAAATTAGCAATATTATCATTGGTTGACCTAGGCCCCCCTGGATCCGCCCTTGGCTCTGACAATGACCCGCGAGCCAAAATAACCCAACACTATACCGAATATATCCCGCACATCAGCCTGCACGAGATTAGGATGGGCTTGAAACGGCTTAAAAATAACGGCACTGGGTGGAGACGGAATTACGACAGAGCTTCTGAAAGCGGGTGTAAGCTGTCGGCACGGTTGGTACAGTGGCTGATACAGTCGGCTGCTGCGCTCCGGGTCGTGGGTTCGATTCCCGCACGGGACAAATATTTGTATGATCTGCAGGTAGTTGTTCTGGGTCTGGGTGTTATTGTATGTGGAATTCATGTCTGTAAACGCACCGACGACACAGGAGAAATCCTAGTGTGGGGCAAAGTTTAAAAAAATAATAATTATATAAGCTGTTTTCAAGGGTCATCACGAATCGTCTCGAGCGCAGGTTTGATGACTTCCAGCCTCCCGAACAAGCCTGCAGTTTCCGAAAAGGTTTTAGTACCATAGACCACATCCATACACTGCGGCAGGTTACACAGAAGACCGAGGAGTACAATCTGCCACTATGCTTAGCGTTTGTGGAATACGAGGAAGTCTTCAATTCGATCGAAAGCCGGGCAGTGCTGCAATCTCTGCAGCGGTGCCAGATTGACTATCGGTACATTCGGTCCGAGTATATGACCAGAATACGGGGGAAATTCCATTGCAGAGCGGTGTGAGATAGGGGGACGTCATTTCCCCGAAACTGTTCACTACTGCAATGGAGGATGCCTTCAAGCTACTGGAATGGAAAGGATTCGGCATTAACATCAATGGCGAGTATATCACTCACGTTAGATTTGCCGACGACATCGTAGTCATGACAGAATCGCTGCACGAGCTCAGCACAATGCTCGATGATCTGAACAGAGTTACCCAACAGGTGGGCCCTAAAATGAACATGGGCAAGACGAAAGTCATGTCAAATGCCCATGTCATGCCCATCCCAATATTCGTTAGGAGCTCTGTTCTCGAAATTGTTGACGAGTACGTCTAGCTGGGACAAACTGTCGAGTTAGGTAGGTTGAACTTCGAACTTCGGATAACATTTTCCAACACACGCCTATGCCTACGGGTAAGTTTTGTATGTTGCACTTGAAAACCAGTTTCAACAGGCGTGGCTAACCGCTGCGATGAGATGTTTCGTGGAACCGATTTTAGGCTTATAGGTTATACCTATCTGAATTTGTCAGTACTTCATTGCCGGACCAAATATAAATTTGCTTCTCCCAAGAATTTGATACTAACCCGTACGGCCGCTCGCTCGATCGCTCGCTCTTGTCAGTTTGTTTACGTATATCTATAAATCAAGTTTCTACACGCATCAGCCCGTAAACGTCCACTTCCGAACGTGGGCCTCTCAATAATCACTGCAATGATTTGTCATAGTGGATATTGCCATGATCACCACGCTTGGCAGGAGGATTGGTGCTGCTTTTCATCTTCTTGATATCAAATCCTAGTCGCTTTTAAGACATTCATGGGTGGAGAGTAGTGGTGGTCTGTTCTTTGCAGGGAATCGCACAGAACGGGACCAAAAGTATAGGCAGTTCAAGACTATTAAATCTTACCAAAACCCATTTAAGGCACTATATAGGTGCAATGACAGGCCACTTCGGCACCAAGGAGCACCTCCATAGAATGAAGCTCAGCACAACGGATACATGCAGATTCTGTATGGACAATCAGGAGTCTATGCAGCACATTTTGTGCAGCTGTGACGCTCTGGGAAGACGTAGGGCAAAACATCTAGGAGTGGCTTATCCATTGCCTGATGATTTTGCACGGCTCCAGGCAGGTATGATTATGAAGAGGGCAGCCAGCGGCGGAATGGTGCTTTCCGTCGCTGGTGACGACTACGGTGCCAAGGCCGATAGCCTGGCGAGCCGTATGCGGGAGGTGCTCCTCCCCATCTTCGACGTGCATATTGCACGTCCAATAAAGATGGTGGAGTTGAGGATCAAGGACCTAGACGACGCCGTCACAAAGGCGGAGGTGGCGGATGCCATCGTGGCGGCGACAGGGTGTTCATGCGAGGAGGTTAGGGTGGGCGAAATTCGTCGCTCACCGGTATCCTTAGGCACGGTCTGGGTCCGTTGTTCACTGGGGGTTGCCAAGAAGCTGGCGTCCACCGGCCGCGTCTGTGTGGGTTGGACGTCGGCCAGAGTCGAGGTGTTGGCGGCACGGCCACTGCAGTGCTACCGATGCCTCGAGCTCGGGCATGTGCGACTCCGGTGCACTATCCATGGGGGTGTTGACCGAAGCGACCGATGCTTTGCCTGTGGTGGCCAGGGCCACAAGGCAAGAGAGTGCTCGGCGCAGTCACCAAATTGTCCACTGTGCGCGGACTTCGGTCTTCCAGCCGAACATAGGCTGGGCAGTAAACCATGCACTGCCCAGAAAGGCAAGAGGGGGAAGCGAGCCCCCCCTGCCTCTGCCAATAGGCAAGAGAAGACAGCGCCGGTGGCTTTGGTCGCAGGCCCTACGGAGGACATGGAGACGTCCTCTTCCCAGCCTTGAGGATCCTCCAGGGCAACCTGAACCACTGCCGCAACGCGCAGAATCTGCTGCTGCAGACTGTTGCGGAGTGTTCGGTTGCCTTGGTGGTAGTGGCGGAGCCCTACGGCGTCCAGGAACATCCTCGCTGGTTCAGGGACACCGAGGACTCCGTCGCCATTCATTGGGCTGCGGTGAACGGAGGGCCGCCCTGCTCCCTGTTAGATAGGGGGCAGGGATTTGTTGCGGTAGAGTGGGGACCTCTGGCAGTAGTGGGCTGCTACGTCTCCCCCAATGTGTCTCTCGCCGATTACGAGAGATACTTGGACGGGGTGGCGCGCAGCATTCGCTGTAAATGCTCACCCCGTCCAGTGCTCGTCCTGGGGGACTTCAATGCTCATTCCAGAGCTTGGGGCAACCACCGGGATGGGCCGAGGGGGAGGACTTTGCAAGACTGGGCGGCGTCACTTGACCTCCGATTGTTGAATCGGGGGTCCGTCAGCACCTGCGTTCGGTGGCAGGGGGAGTCAGTCGTGGATCTGACATGGGCGACTCCTTCTGTGGCCCGCATGGTATCGGGCTGGAGGGTGGCGGAGGAGGTGGTCACGTTGTCAGACCACCGCCACATAGTATTCGATGTGGCCCTCCACCCTCCCGGCCCGAGCCGTCCAGGTCCTAGCCCACCGTCACGGCGTTGGGCCCTCACACAGCTCGACCGAGAGATGCTCGTCGCAGCTGCCAACGTCATGGCGTGGTCAGAGGTCAACCAAGAGATCTTGCCCGATCCAGAAGAGGAAGCGTCCTGGTTTCGAGAGGCGATGACGTCGATTTGCGACGCATCTATGCCCCGAGCCAGGCGCTCCCGGCGTACGGCGGTGTACTGGTGGTCGGAGGAGATCGCGCGACTACGCACGGTCTGCCTGGTATCCCGCCGCCAGTACACAAGAAGCCGGCGCCGGCGAAGTGCTACAGCCGGAGAGACTGCCGAGGCGTATCGGACCTACCGGGCGGCCACTATGACGCTCCAAAGCGCCATTCGCGAGGCGAAGGCTCGGTCCTGGAGAGAGCTCTTGGAAGGACTGGACAGGGATCCGTGGGGGAGACCCTACCGTATGGTGGTGGGCAAGTTGCGCCCGTGGGTCCCCCCGGTGACCGAAACAATGGCCCCGGATTTGCTGGAGGGAGTGCTCTCTACGCTCTTTCCAGCGGTCCGGGACTATCCCGGTCCTTCTGTACCGCCGATTGCCTTAGAATGGGATGAGGAATTGGCGGTTTCAGAAGGAGAGTTGGACCGAGCCGTTGGCCGCCTGAAGGCTCGCAACACCGCACCCGGCCCAGATGGCATTCCGGGTCGTGCGTGGGTGTATGCATTGCAGTCTCTTGGGGACCGCTTGAGACAGCTGTTCACCAGCTGCCTCCGTCGCAGCGTGTTCCCGTCCGGCTGGAAGGAAGCCGGATTGGTTCTCTTGAAGAAGGAAGGAAGGGCCGCGGATTCTCCCTCTGCGTACCGTCCCATTTGCCTGCTCGACGAGGCTTCAAAGCTATTCGAAAGAATAATTGCCCGAAGACTCGTTGAGCACTTGTCGCGAGTTGGCCCCGACCTGGCCGACAGCCAGTATGGCTTCCGGCAGCGGCGCTCCACTATCGACGCGATTCATCGCGTCCGCTCGCTGTCGGAACAGGCAGTGTCCCGACGGGGTGGGGTGGCGTTGGCTGTCAGTCTTGACATAGTCAACGCCTTTAATTCTATCCCGTGGGGTGCAATTAGGGGGGCACTAGTCCACCATCGGTGCCCCCCCTATCTGCAGGGTATCATCGGGGCATATCTGCGCGACAGACATGTTCGCTACGTGGGCAGGGACGGTAGCGTAAAGCGGAGGGAGATCACGTGCGGGGTTCCACAGGGGTCAGTTCTCGGTCCCCTCTTATGGAACCTCGCTTACGATGCGGTCCTGCGTGTCGTTCTCCCCGCTGGCGTCAGCTTAGTCTGCTACGCTGATGACACTCTTGTGTTGACCAGCGGGGAGTCCTTCGAGGGAACCATCCGGCTTGCCGAGCAAGCGGTGGCAATTGTCGTGGCCAAAATCCACGCTCTGGGTTTGCGAATAGCGCCTCACAAAACCGAGGCGCTATGGTTCCACAAACTGCCGCGGAGCAGGGAGCCTCCCAGTTCGTGGATACGCGTTGGTGACGCGCAAATCAGGGTGGGCCGGTACATGAAATACCTGGGGCTCACCTTGGACAGTCGTTGGGGCTTCGAAGAGCACTTCGAGCGTCTTGTCCCCCGGGTCGAAAGGATAGTGGGTGCCTTGCACGGGCTGCTACCCAATCTCGGGGGACCGAGGGAAGAAGTTCGCCGCCTCTACGGGGGAGTCGTGCGGTCCGTGGCCCTCTACGGGGCGCCTGTTTGGTCATCTCGACTTTCAGGCGTCCAGCGCTGCAGAACCAAGATCCACGGTCTGCAGCGTAGAGCGGCTATACGGATCGCACGAGGATACCGAACGGTGTCCTTTGAGGCGGCAACTCTGATGGCGCGCTTTCCGCCTTTTGATATCTTGGCGGAGATGGATGCGTGGGTGTATCACCAAACACGCTCCCTCCGCCAGAGCGGGGAAGGCGTGCCTTCAGGGGCGCTCGAACGTTTGAGGCAGCAGGCTCGGCGGCGTGCCCTCGAGCTATGGCGCGAGCGGCTTATGCTGCCACAGTACGCGCAAAAGCGCGTCGTCGAGGCTGTCTTGCCGCTCTTCGGAGCCTGGCTCCAAAGGAGCGAGCGCGTCACATTCCGCCTGACGCAGGTATTCACCGGACACGGTTGTTTCGGTGCGTACTTGCACAGGATAGGACGCGAGGTCACGGCACAGTGCCACCACTGTGGAGACGAACAGGATACCGCACAGCACACGCTCGGAGAGTGCCCTGCGTGGACTGCCGAGCGGCGGATCCTGGTCGATCGGATCGGGCAAGATCTCTCTTTGCCAGCAGTAGTGTCGGCTATGCTGGCAGAGCATGAAAATTGGAGTGCTGTGGTCTCCTTCTGTGAGAGCGTAATGCTCCAGAAGGAGGTCGCAGAGCGGGATCGGGAGAGGGCCGATCCCGCTCGGAGGAGGAGGACACGGGGCCGGGGTAACAACCGCCGCGGCGCCCGTGTCCAACACGCCTGAGCCCCCTGTCGACTTTATATGGCGGGGGGCCTTGGGGGTCGCGAGCGCGCTTATTGGGAAATATGCGTGCTCATACCGAGCGACCCCCGGGAAGACAGCGGTGCGCATGTGGTCACGTACCGCTGTGTGCGCAGCTCAGCGCATAGTGAGGCCTCGGGGGAATCTTTTACAATCCCCTCGAGAGATGCCTGGGGGGGTGGCCTCTTTACAGTCGCCTTCCCTCCACTAGAGGGGATGACCACTTTACAGTCATCCCCTCCGAGACGTGCCTAAAGGCGTGGCACCAATGGGTGGCTCTAGATGGAGATCTTTCGAGTTCCTGGAGCCTCCCTTCGGTGCCGACGATGATCACTCCGGTGGTTTTAGCCGGTAGGAGTCCGGCATGCCCCTTCGCCTTTTCCCGGGGCGAAGGAAGTACATGAGGTATTTCCACCGGATCAATAAAAAAAAAAAAAATAAAAAAAAAAAAAATAAAAAAAAAAGGCAGGTATGATTGCGAAGTACCTACAGGGACTTCTGGATTTGCCAGCGGAGGAGTAGTGCAGGGCTTTGGGCAGCACAATGGATCCAATAGGGTCGAAGTGCGTTCGGCTAATGCTGAGCCCGTGGGAGCCAACAATAGAATAGAATAGAATAGGCAGTTCAATCCACGAAGACGCGCCCCAGTCTTTATCAAAATCACTCCAGTGCAAGTGCTACTGTGTTAGTTCTACCACCACGCCCTAATTGAAGATGTGTACGCACACTAATATATATTAACTAGTAAACGGGAACAAAGCTACAACGTCGATAGATACGTCTCACAAAAAATAGTGGGGCGGGTTTTCGTGAACTATATGTAACGTTAATAATAAAACAATGGATTTATTACGTATATAGATATAATAAGAATCATTGCATCACTTATCGCACTACAATATTTTAATAATTAACGGTTGTCAGAAATAACATCGTGTAGTCTGTAGTCACCGCATTAAGGCATTTCTTATTTTCCTGTCCAACCTGTAAAAAATATAAGTTATTTTAATGATTAAGTAGGTAGGTATACTTTGTTCTTTTCTAAATATGGTAAGCATAAAAAATGCGAGTCCCGTACGGCTGTATATGTATCGAATTACCCCTTGAACGATACAACTATACCTGCGTACTTTGTAGGTACGGTGTAATGATACTAGAAGGCTTGGAATAATATTGTAAGCTGGTAAGTCAGTGGGATTTAATAATGACTTTCGGGTTGGTACACGGCTACACATCAAGCTATAAAACCAGTTTACGCTGATCTCTTATCATACCGAAAGCCTATACAATGCGAGATCAGCTTATACTTGTTTTGAATAGCTTGATATGTAGCTGTGTATACCTGCACGACGTCAGAATAGGTATCTTGTTTCTAGGAACTTATATTTATATACTTATTTAAAGTTTCTTCGTACTTTTAAAAGCGTTTTCTCCGGTTTGCGCCAGGCCCGTCATGGCATTCTGGCCCTGTTTCGCCATACCGTCAAACCACTTTGTAGGATCTGTTGAATAAAGTTAATGATAAAAAAAAACAGTGAATAATAATAAGCCTTAAAAATAGTAAAAAGGTAGTACGTTCTTAGTAGTAGATTGATCTTTGCTTAATAATTTTCAGCTGCTTTCCGCAAATTTAAGTGATTAGACAATAAATTAAAAAGCACAAAGCTTTTTGGTACACATATGAACTTCTGTGACCCACACGGACGTGTAATGTAAATAAATTAAATGCATTTTGAATATTGGGGTCACTTTTGGAGGGCAAATTAGAAAATCATAAATAAGTTTCGTAAACTGTACTGTGTTATATCAAACAAAAGAGCTTGTTGTAAGGGTCCCAAACTTTATTATTTATTAATTTCAAAATAAACGGTTTTAAGGTTACTTAAGAAAATAGATGAAAATTAATCATTCCCCATATCTCCGAAACTACTGAAGTTTTTTTTGTAGTTCCTTACTATCTATCTATCTAATCTATAATTACAGGAAAGCGTCTAAGTAGTCTATGGACTTAAAATAACATAGTAAATCTATCAATATTGGGCATATAAACTTATATTTGCAGTTGGAATGTATGGGAGATCATGTTTTTCAACTACAATGTTAAGTTTGTTTTTGGGTTAAATTTGTTGGTACAATCCGGAAGCATACATACTTTTTTAAGTTACCACAAACTAATATGGGTCAGATAAAAAAAAAGGTAGATAACATGCTCATCGTACGGAAATTATTCGATTTTTTAACTGCAAACATAATTTTATGATTTCAACGAAAATTTTACTATTTTTGATAATTAAGGCTTACAATATTGTAAAGGTATAGGTATGTCATGAAACGAATTATTTGAGTGCTGAAGAATTCTGCCGCATATAGACGCGTGATTTGTCATATTTGCAGCGTCACTAAAAAAATTCAGCAGCAGAAAACATTCTGGCTGAAGAAGAACTGCAACCACTCGACAAGATCGTTAGCAACTCACTGAAAGACGTTGACTGATGTTAACTGCTTGAGATATAGTTTATGGGATGTTTAAGGGTGCACAACACAAGTAGGGTGGAGCCCACAAACTGTGAGAAATAGATCGCATGACTATGGCCTAGATGCACGACGCCCAATCGGGCCGACCCATGATAATCGAGGTCCCCAAAACGAACATTCATTCCAAACGTCCATTTAACTTTACACCTGACATAAGAAACGTCCTACTATATTTTTAATTTATTGGTTCATAACGATTCTAGACAATTTAGGACAGTAACCTTATGGTAGGTAGGTACTAAAATGTAAAATCAACAAACAGGTGCTGATTGAGATTTGGAAAATACCTCGACAGACCCTAAAATCCAAATTAAACCTTTTTTTTTTAATTGTTATTTTCCAAAAATATTTTAGGTACCTAGTCAATCGTTATCTACTTTAAAATTCAGACCATGCTTAGTGCTTTTCGTTTTAATGATTCGTATTACACAATTTTACTACTTACAAAGACATACGTAGGTACCTATTTACGATTTAAAACACGAATTCTCTGGTCCCGTTTTATATATAATACGTAGCGATTGCGCTTTTTTCGCTTTCCACAGTAATACTCCATGGGACATAAATAAAATAAACTCATAATGCGTCGCTAACTCACCGGCGAGTCCTTGACCTTGAGTTGCAGCTTGCCTAGCTGGAAATGATCAAATAATTACCATTAACTTTGTAAACAAGTGACACTTTCATTGCAAATAGGATAACCATATTATAGTACTGCCGTGTGGTGCCGGCTCAGAATGCCACCACCCCATCTCCCATGGGTGTCGTAAAATCGACTAAGGGATTAGCCGGAGGATGGGCAGCAGCGTCCTTCGAGTACATTAACAACTCAACTGCGATCGCCAACCCGCCCGCCAAGCGTGGCGATTATGGCAAAACCAATGAGCCCACCAGACACATCCATATCGGTGGTTGTGGTGATCTTTGGGGGAGGCCTGTGTCCAGCAGTGGACTTCATTCGGCCGAAATGATGATTATAGTACTTTGTGCGGGTGCGTTACCATGAACGTTTCTAAAATAAAATAAAGGTGTGATGCGAAGTCACACTAAAAGATTTTAGAAAATAAAAAACGGATTGATGTAGGAACCTGTTAATTAATAATTTTATTGTTTTCGAAGTTGTCTCCGTTCCTTTCTAAGCATCGTCGCATGTGATAGGTATCTCTTTCACATTTTTTTCAAACGCAGCCACAGTATCTTCCGAGTTCATAAAGCGGATTCCTCTGAGCATATCTTTTATTTTGAGGAATAAATAAAAGTCACAAGGTCAGGTCAGGTCAGGACTGTAAGGAGGATGGCTCACTTATTTCACATCTTACATAGACAAATATTTGATTGTCCCTCTGGCTGAGTGAGCTGGCGTTGTCGTGATGGAGGAGGATCCTGCTTCTTGATCACTGCTGTCGAACATTTTTCAAGACAACAGGTAAACATTCACTAACATACCAATATGCAGTACTGGTAAGGACTGTCCTTTTATCCTTTGGCGCAATTGTTGCGAAATGACCCGTGCGTCCATAGAATGAAGCAATCATATTTTCCCCTTTACTACTGCCCTTCTTTACTTTTGTTGGCAAATCTTCGAATGGAAACCATTGGGCCGATTGTCATTTGGTTTCTGGCTCGTAACAATATATCAAGTTTTCGTCAGCTGTCATCGTCATCATCATATCAATGGACGTCCACTGCTGAACAAAGGCGTGGCCCACAGGTTTTTATAACGAGTGGCTACATACCGCCCGTATCCAATGACACCCAGTGATGCTCACCAGGTCTGTACGCCTAGTTGGAGGTCGTCCCACGCTGTGTTTTCCGGTGCGCGGTCTCCACTCGAGGACCTTTTTACCCCAACGGCCTACTACGGTACTACGGTTCTACGATCAATGTACCCCGCTCATTGCCGCTTCAGTTTACTTATCCTTTCAGCTATGTCGGCAACTTTAGTTCTTCTATGGATCTCCTCATTTCTGATTCGATCTCGTAGAGAAATACCAAGCATAGCTCTCTCCTGAGCGCGCTGAGTGACCTTGGTTTCCTATGAGGCCTATATTGAGTGACTGCGTCTCTGTCCCACATATCATCACTAGTTAAACACACACTGGTTAAAGACTTTCGTCTTGAGACACTGCGGTATTGTTGACGAAAAGACGTTTCAGAGTTTTCCGAACGCTGCCCCCAGCCGAGTCGGATTCGACGATTGACCTCTTTCTCGATGTTGGACCATTTTTTGCGCTGTGTTACGCACACAGCGGTACGTGACCACGCTGTAATCCCGGGGGTCATTCGGTATGAGCACGCAGATTTCCCAATAAGCGCGCTCGCGACCCCCAAGGCCCCCTTTGTAGGCCATATAAAGACGAAAGGGGGCTCAGGCGTGTTGGACTCGGGCGCCGCGGCAGTTGTTACCCCGGCTCTGCGTCCTCCTCCTCGGATCGATGTTGGACCTATCTAACTGGTTTGTTCCAGGTAGACATACTCGTCAACAACTTTGAGAACAGTGCGCCCAACGGATATTGGGATGGACGTGACAAGGGCATTTAACATGACTTTCGTCTTACCCATGTCAATTTTAAGGCCAACCTGTTGGGAAACTCTGTCGAGATCATCCAGCACTGTGCTGAGCTCTTGCAGCTCTGCCATGACTACGATGTTCTCGGCAAATCGAAGGTGAGTGATATACTCGCCATTGATGTTAATGCCGAATCCTTTCCACTCCAGTAGCTTGAAGGCAACCTCCATTGCAGCGGTGAACAGTTTCGGGGAAATGACGTCCCCCTGTCTCACACTCTTAAAATAATCGCAGTTGTACTAAACATTATAAAATGATAATTCGACTATTAATGACCGCGTGGTGTCCGGATAATCCGTGTGGTGTCCGGATTAAGAATATAGCACCACTCCATCTCCTCCCGTGGATGTCGTAAAAGGCGACTACGGGAATCTAAACTAGAGGGATGTTTCTGAGAAACGGTAGCCAGACTGCGCTCACCAACCCGCCTGCCAAGCGTGAGCAAGCAAATACCCCCCAAAATGACGACAAAGTTGTGAAAATCTATGGGGGAGGCCTTTGTTCAGCAGTGGACGTATAAATGGCCGATATGATCATGATATGATGAATGACATGCCTTTTGCTTGCATGCTTTTTGTTATTGCGACGCAGATTAAGTTCGAATCCTAGATTGGAATATATCTTAGATATACTTAAATCGTAGATATTAGATACATTAATAATTTCGGCCGTTATTAGTAGGTAATTCTGTGTTCTCGAACTTTTGTGAACCACTTAGTTCATTCCCTCCATAAATTAGGTACCTGCAAGTCTTTCTATTAAATTATATACTAGACTGGGATTGGAATGAAGCATACCTATTATAATACATATATCCATATCCATCCATACATTCCGTACACTGTCTTTGATGGGTGTATTCTACTAACATTTTAAAATAAAATGGAGCTTAATTATTGGTTATCATTAACAGTGTTTTTGGAATAAAAAGTTTTTTTTCTCTATATTTCGTTAAACACAGCCGTAAAATAATAGTAATCGATTTTCACTTCATAATTTATTCCGGGCATAAAAACTTTTAGAAAAATAGATAATAAAATTCATATTTGGTATGAGGATCGTGTACTGAATACCCCGTCCATGTGTCATTCATTTAACCAGTCATTCTGTATATTGTTGGCCACAGAGTACATTGGTGTTGGCTTACCCGTATCATTTGCACCACTGATAGCGCTCGCCGCTTGCCCAGCACCATTGTCGGCTGGCTTGGCATACTAAAATTAAAATGGTTGATGATTAAATAATTGTTACATGTACATAATATGGTTATGTGACAAGCTACGAATTTCGGATATGCTTTATGATGCAAAAGTCTACGACATTACATCTTTACTTTGTAACGAGATTTCGCTTCATAACTACAATCCTAAACTTTGTTAAGTTTACCTTATCAGTTTATCATCGAATTAGACTGTTATATATACATTTCGAGTAATTGGTAATTTTGGATCGGTGCCTGCAAAGGACACACTCGCATTCGCTGCGCCCCACCTATTTATGTAGGGTATGCTGCACCCTGCAGACGTGGCAGGTATATTTTGACGATATGTGTTTTGGAAAAATCCTAGCAGGCTGTATTGGCCCACTAGAACATAATACCCGAAACTCTCTAGCCTATAATCAATTGCCATGATATTGTTCAATCATAGGCAGGTAACTAGTAAATTAGCTTCGGCTTACCTAATGATAAGTTCTTTCTTTTCGTGTGACTAGTGGCCAACCTTGTGTCATAGTTGTTCAAGCCGACCAAAGACCTGGCTTGGCTTAACGACTGCTGTCAGATGACAACAACCGGAGCCGACAATTTACGTGCCCTCCAAAGCACGTAGACGCTCAGTTCTAATCCTACAATGCGGTCACCCATCCACAGAGTAACCGCGCCAAGCGTTGTTCAACCTCGCCGATCGTTTACCGATCAGTGAGTGCTCATCGCCAGTCGGCTATGAGCACCTAATGATAAGTAGAAACCGAACGCATGGATTTCAGCAACCTGCTGATTACTGATGCATTGGCGATATGAGGCTTAAGTTGGAGTACCTTTTGTTAGGGTAATTCTTAACTGCCAGTGGGCTATTCCTACTCTTGACCCAGAACACAGCTATTGGGTAGGACTTTAGTCCACATAGTTATGTGCGACATAACCATGTGACTACAGATAACCTAAGGTGTCTGCGAGGTGTTTGTGAGTCGTTGCGGTGTTCGTAAAATATATTTTACTTGGAGTATGACCCTTGTTTATTTTTATGTTAAGAAGATGAGATAATTAATTAAATCAGGCGTCTCAAGTTATTAGTTTTACTTTTGTGCTGGTTTTTCACCTGGCTGGTTTTGTTACCAGTGATGACATATGGAACAGAGACGTGGTCACTCACAATGGGCCTCATAAGAAAGCTCAAGGTCACTCAGCGAGCTATGGAGAGAGCTATGCTTGGTATTTCTCTACGAGATCGAATCAGAAATGAGGAGATCCGTAGAAGAACTAAAGTTGTCGACATAGCTGAAAGGATTAGTAAACTGAAGTAGCAATGGGCAGGGCACATTGCTCGTAGAACTGATGGCCGTTGGGGCACAAAGGTGCACAAAAGTTCTAGAATGGAGACCGCGCACCGGAAAACGCAGCGTGGGACGACCTCCAAATCTCTCTTAGGCAAATGAAGGTCGGATATAAAAAGGGGGCATGAATTATTCCCTGAATACAGAAACCGAATATATTAGCTACTTAATATTTAAATTGCTATACTTACCACGTACACAAACAATGTAGCGACTACTATAAAAACTAGTGTGTTCTTCATTTTTATTTTTTACTTTACTTGCACTTCTAATACAACTTTGGCTAAGAGCAATTTGGTACTAATCTCGTGGAGTTGTAGCGTGATATATATATGAAGGTGGTAATAATAAACAATTGTTCAAACGAAAACGTACGTAAATTTGAACAATTGTTACAATAACTGCTTTTCATGTGCTTAATTGTTTGTCATAAGTTACCTTCGTAAGAACCGACCAACTTTTGTTATGTACTCACATTCTGTTATTCCTTCTAAATTCTTTTGAATCTTGTTGACGAAGAACGTATTTTAAACTAAAGGCGACTTCATTCTGGTGATAAAATTATAGAATTATTCTCTTTTATTTTATAAAATAGAATTAAATTAAACCTATTAATTAGAGAACCTTTTTTCCCCAAAGGCCATCAGTTTGATAATCCTTTTAGCTATTTCGGCAACTTTAGTCCTTCTACGGATCTCCTCATTTCTGATTCGAGAAATACCAAGCATAGCTATCTCCATAGATCGCTGAGTGACCTTGAGCTAAAAAAAAGAAAAAAAGGTTCTCGAGTGGAGACCGCGCACCGGAAAGCGCAGCGTGGGGCGACCTCAAACGGGGTGGACAGACGACCTGGTGAACCTGGTGGCCTGGTCGTGAATCACGTTCACGTTCACGTTCGTGCATCGTCTACAAACACAGGATGGCATACGTTTTCGCAATATATTGCTGAATTACGCTTATGATTCATTTTGGTGCGTGACTAAGTTAACTCCGGGCAATTACCTTGCTTTCATGTGACCAACGTAGAACGCGGGCAACGCATCTACACTTATAAAAACATCTTATGTAGTTTTTCTCGCGCATAACAGCCATGTTTGGCATAGCAAGCGGCATACTAATATACTTACGTTATAATTATGATTTCACTACGCAACAAAGCTACTAAAATACACACCTGAGTAAATACACACAGTATACAAAATACTCAAAGATGTAGGATCTTTATGAGTTAGGTTTGAATAATTTAACTTTGTGAAATCGGACAAGTATTTTATGCTTATACAAGCTGCCCGCCCCAGCTTCGCACAGGCAGGTACATGCAAAGCCGATTGCAGCGCCACCTACCGGGTCCAATTGTGAGTCTAAACCATTCAGAGACCCACACAGACGAACAAAAAAAAACATCGTAATCGGTCCAGCCGTTTAGGAGGAGTTCAGTGACATACACGCGTACAGAAGAATTATATATATAAGATAACAATACTGGTTGGGCGGGCGACATTGTTTTGCGAATTGCGGAAGGAGCGCGAATAGTTTGAAAAATAATAAAAGTAAACATTTATTAATCACTCAACTACAGCGCCACCTATTGGATCCTAGAATAGCTATGAAGCACCTTCTCGACAAAACAAATATTATGATATGACCTCAATCAGTCAAGTCGTTTAGAAGAAGATTTTTTTGGTTTGTATTGATTCTTATGGAACTGCGTTTACTAGATCGACAAATCCGCACCGGACGTACGCCTTTTTGCAAGGCTAAGATGGCCGACGTTACGGTGCCGACGCTCCGTATGCTCCGATGCCGTCAGTGGACGACAGAGAGACAGCTTAATATGGCCCGAAGGTTTACCCCGGGCCGGAGGAAGTTCATGATGAATTTCAACTGGCAATCTATAAAAAAGGGGTTTTGGGATCAAAACATGGCAAGTACCGACGTGACTTTTTCTATGTCATATGTACTTTCTTAGTTAATCTAAGACACCACATACTAAAGTGAAGGAAACCATCGTTAGGCAACCCGGATCGAATGGTCTGAAATCGCAAACGTGATGTGAGCAATCGTCGTGGTCAATACTCGTTCATTTGAGGCCTTTTCCCTACAGTCGGATCCGCTGTTATATCCAAGGCCGTCTTAAGGCATGTCGGGGCCCTTGGGCATATAAGAATTTGGGGTCCTGTAGGAAAGTAAAAAAGGTAAGTGACAAGAAAAAACATTTTTCTGTTATGATTTTATATTTATTGTGTAATAAAATACATGTAATTATTTGTTTTAAGCAGTAGAACTTCCTTAGGTACGTTATTATATAAAATGCTGCTGGTTTGAATTGGTTACGACGGTGGTTTCATTCGGAATTTTTATTTTGCAAAATTCTTCTTCTAGTATATCCTCAAAGTCCATTTTTTAAAGATATCTGTTCTCTACACGTAATTGACAAATTTGTTAGTCGTCCTTGTAGCATTCTAGTTCGTTCAGCTTACAATGCTTTGTATAGGTGACCACTAGATGGCGTAGTAAAACACTTTTACTAACAGATACTTTATATAACTAAAATGGTCAATGTAAAAAAAAAAATCGGATATGGTGGCCGATTAACGTTTTGATGTAGAAATGTTAAATTGTTAGTATTTATCTAAACATAGAACAATTTTGCTCTTTTTCGTGTGAGCGAATATATCAACCTTTCGGGGCCCTCTTCAGGTCGGGGGCCCTGGGTACGGGCCCTGTGTGCCTTTATGGTAAAGACGGTACCGGTTATATCAGCTTGTATATTTAATAAACGTGTCGCGTGGTTCACGACTTGTCCACTTTTTCTTTATTCTTTCGTGGATGAAACATGATTACGGAATTACTTACACGTTATAGGTCAAGTGTGGAATCCGATGCTTGGCTAGTCCACAAATTTTGTAGTTTGCTCAGCGAGTTATGCTTGGGATTTCTTTCAAGACTAACTAGCGTAACTAAATAGCCTGCAGAATCAGAAGCTAAAGTTGCAGTGTGGGGTGACATGTCTGTTGACGGATCTTCTAAGTCTCCTTGAGCCCAGCCCAAGGATCGATAAACGTAGCGGCCCTTGATCCAGATGGAACACGGATTGACATATAATATAATATTAACATTATTTGAACTATACTGTAAACATAACCTTCTTATCTTCGGACATGAATCCTGAGTTTGTTGGAGGAGCGTGCTGGTTTCTTACCAGAAGGAATGGAATAGAAGGGTGAAGGGGTATGCCGGCCGGACTCCTACCGGCTAAAACCACTGGAGCGGTCATCTTCGGCACCTAAGGGTGGCTCCAGGTCCTCGTATGATCACACTAGAGCCGCCCACTGGTGCCACGCCTATAGGCAAATCTCGGAGAGGGTGACTGTAAAGCGGTCACCCCCCGGGGGATTGTAAAAGATCCCCCAAAGCGTCCCACGGCAGCGCGTGACCACATTCGTGCTACCGTCTTCTCTTGGGTCGCTCAGTGTGGGCACGCAGATTCCCCAATTTACGCACCCGCGAACCCAGAGGTCCCCCACCTTATAGCAACGGCAGGGGTTTTCAGGCGTATCGGAATTAGGCACCAGGGCGGTTGTTACCCCGGCGCCGTCTCCTCCTTCTTCGAGCGGGATCGGCCCTCTCCCGATCCCGCTCTGCGGTCTCCTTCTGGAGCATGACGCTCTCACAGAAGGAGACCACTGGATTCCAGTTTTCATGCTCTGCCAACATAGCCGACACTACTGCTGGCAGAGAAAGATCTTGCTCGATCCGATCGACCAGGATACGCCGCTCGGCGGCCCAAGCAGGGCACGCCTCGAGCGTGTGCTGTGCGGTATCCTGGTCGCTATCACAATGTTGGCATTGTGCCGTGGCCTCACGTCCTATCCTGTGCAGGTACGCACCGAAACAGCCGTGCCCGGTGAGCACCTGCGTCAGGCGGTAGGTAACGCGCTCGCTCCTTTTGAGCCAGGTTCCAAAGAGTGGCAGGACGGCCTCCACGACGCGCTTGGTCGCAAACTGCATCCGCAGGCGGTGACGCCACTTGCCAAGTGCGCGCCGCCGAGCTAGCCGCCTTGGCCTGTCCAACGCCCCTGGAGGCGCGCCTTCGCCGCTCTGGCGGAGGGAGAGTGTCTAGTCGTAGACCCACGCATCCATCTCCGCCAGGATGTCGAAAGGCGGAAAATGCGCCAGGAGAGTTGCCGTCTCGTAGGACACTGTTCGGTATCCTCGTGCGACCCGGATAGCCACTCTGCGCTGCAGACCATGTATTTTGGTTCTGCAGCGCTGGGCGCCTGATAGTCGAGCCGACCATACAGGTGCCCCATATAGAACCACGGACCGCACGACCCCCCCGTAGAGACGGCGAACTTCCTCACATGGTCCCCCGAGATTGGGCAGTAGCCGGTGTAGTGCACCCACTACCCTCTCGACTCGGGGGAGGCTGGTACATGCCTACTATAATAGCCAATTGGGGAATCTGCGTGCCCACACCGAGCGACCCAAGAGAAGACGGTAGCACGCATGTGGTCACGCGCTGCCGTGGGACGCTTTAAAATCGCGATAAAACAGCTTTTGAATTTCTATTAAAAGTTGAAAATATCTATCAAGTCTTAGTCGTATTTCAACTCTGCAGCGGGTATGAGACAAAATCAGTACCATTTCTGCCCACTTCTGAATCGAATCAATAAATACAAACGCTATTATGGAAGATACTATCGGAAAAGTTAAAACTAATAAGTCGAGTTCTGGAGAAGCAACCACATTAGTAGTAGCGTGTCTGAGCGCTACGGAGGATGAACTCGCATCACCACACGCAGACAAAATCGATACATACAAAACACGGTATCGTACAATGACTGCGATGATGTTGGTAACGAGGCTTCATCGATCTTCAGGGTTGTTAATAAGCGATCAAGCGATTCCATCGAGCAGTGATTTGTATGTATCGATTTTGTCTGCGTGTGGTGATGCGAGTTCGTCCTCCGTGACCACAACGCGATACTTTCGATCTCCATAAATAAAAATTGCCGACATAACTGAAAGGATTATGCTGAAGTGGCAATGGGCGGCACACGGCTCGTAGAATTGATGGCTGTTGGGGCAGAAAAATGCTTGAGTGGAAATCACGCACCGGAAAACGCGAAGTGGGTCGGTTTGTATCCAGATGGACATACAACCTGGTGAAGGTAACTGGGTATCGTTGGAGGCCTTAGTTCAGCAGTGGCCATCTGTCAGCTAATGTGATAATGACGATGTAATAAAATAAAAATAGCGGATGTAGATGCAGGTAGCATTCTGAAGAAAATTATTAGATGAACATATACGTACGATAGTTACAAAAATATCTAATGTGAATTCATCTTTATACCCAGAGACACCGTGTTATTAACGCGACGAATGAGCGTCAATTATACGCCTTTCAAAAATAAAGTTGCTCATTGAGTAGTTTGAAACCAGAACATATAACGCACGAATAACATAGGTTTACAGTGATAATTACTGTAATGTAGAAGTTTCCAGAATGAAAAACAGTCTTATTTTTTTGTATCTACGTCATTTATTCTTCAGAAAAAAATCGTTACTACAACATGGACTCTTAGCAGCACAGTAAGTGGACACCAGCTTAGTGTTACTTCTATAGAAACATATGTATACAAATAAATAAAATTGAATTGTCTGTTTGTAATGTCAAAATAAAAGCTTTTTACTAAATGCATATGTAAGTATATACGGTACCTACAACAAAAACATGTTATGAATTTTTTTGTCTGCCTGTCTGTTTGTTCCCGCTAATCTCCAAAACGGCTGGACCGATTTCTACGGGATTTTCACTGGCAGATAGTTGGTGTTATAAGGATTAACTTAGGCTACTTTAATGTTAGAAAAATAATTAGGGTCCGCGCAAAAAATTAAAACATATGAAACACAATATATATACTCTATGTCAAGTATCTATGCCGAAGTACCTAAATTATTCATAAATAATCCAATTTCTTTTAAAATAAACCGCGGATGAAACCGCGGGTCCCAGCTAGTTATTTATAATTTACTAAAATAGTGTGGGTCCGGCGCGTGCTCCATACAAGTTGTGCACTTGGGTGAAGCATGAGGTACTTACAGGCCGCGTCCCACAAATTTTACAAAAACCAAAATTCTTTTACCCTGATGGGGTCGAAATCGAAGTCGGGTGGAGGTAAAGTGGCGTTGTCAAATTTGTGTACTTCTTTTAAGTTAGGGAAAGCAAGCTGTAACTGGACTGTAATATACACGAAGGTAGAGGCTGCAATTTTCATCACAAGCCCGGTGTCTAAGAAGAACATATCGTATAAAGAGACACGGGCATCTCTCACTTCCAACGTGTAAAATATAACTTTTGTCAGTCTGAAGATCTCCACTGAAAAAAACAAAGCAATCAGTTACTATTCAAAGGGTCGTCCATGTATTACATATTTGCATCATACGTGAGAAGTGACAAGGCTACTGTGACGTCACATAGTTTGCAAACGTGCAAATTTTAACAATTTTTTAGGAAAACAATTGAACCGTACGACGTCGCCGACATATTTTTTTGATTTTTTTCATTTTTGTGAAATATTTTATGGATATGTAAAGATTACTTAATCTAAACACCGTACAATGTTGCCTTCATACTTGACATTGGCGAAATTGTGGAAGATACTCTACAGAAGCCATAATCTAAGAGAAGAAGAAGAACACTTTTTTACTGTGACAATTATTAACAAGCTCTCATATTACTCGTGAAAATCACGAAAATGACTTATTTTTATTACTTAAGAAATGTTTAGCATTTAATGGCCGAATACTCAAACGCCATTTAACGTTAATGGGAAGTCCCCGCTTAAACAATATGAGGCGCCCGGTTTTGTACCATAACAGGTTTCTCGAATAGTTAAAGCGGGGACTTAACGTTATATGGCGTTTGAGTATTCGGACGTAAATCTCACATAAACAAGTCGCGTATTTAGAACATGTTGTGACTGTACCAAATTTTGCGTGACGTGGTAAATAGAAGATCCCTAACTGTATTGAAGCCAAACTTTGTATCTTATGCCCAGCTCAAAACAAATAGTGACTTAAGTCCTATTTACAAGTCTCCATTCCTTAGTAGACTCGCAACCAATTTTATAATATTTGGTTAGTCTAGGTGTTATTTACATTTTTCGAATCGAGTCGGTCGCTGTAATAAAGACATGATCGTTTAAATGATTTTTGTAAAGTAATGTAATTAGTGATTATGTTGCGCGATTGCGTTGATCAAATATAAACCTTACTTAATAGGTCCAGCATTTATATTCGATTGATGCAATCTGAACTCAAGTTCTGCTTGTACTTTGCCGCTCGATCTGTGACACGGGCTTTAACTCGTGTATTAGTTGGAATTTATTTAATTCTTCTTTATGATAATTTGAATTATGGTTCCGTTCAGTGTTCAGTCTAATGAGGGAACATTACTTGTCACTGTAATTATTTTTATTAGAATTTACCGTGTATTAAATCTGTATTAACTGTCTTTCTATATTTTGTTGAACTAATTAAAGATTGATTTGTATATATGTATATATAAATGTTTATATATCTATCTTCCATTATTTATATATTTAGTATAGTATACGTAATTTAGTTACTTAATTACGTATCTGTGTGCACCATCGACTGCCGCATATATTATCCAGTTAAGTATTTCTCTATCCTAAGGAAGGAAGAAATCGCCGAGCGGGATAAGGCCACCCATTGTACTCTAAAATATACTTTTAAAATACAATAAAAAAAAATTGAGCACTACTGTTTTTATAACTTTTACCGATTGGTGTACAATAAAGAGTATAATAAATTAATTAATAAATAAGTACAGGAAAAGCTCATGTCTGATATTGTGGATAAATAATTATTAACGTTATCATATAATGTCCCTATTTTTTAAACCACTGATTTTCATACGGTTACTGTTTATTTTTATATATCATCGTTTGTTTCTAAATGCAGTTCTGAGATGTTGCCAATCATACTATTTAATACGAAGTTGCCACAGATTGTGCCAAAATAATAGAACTGAATGGAACTGCGATGATTTTTCAGCTTCATATTTTACTTACCAGAAGTATTCGGTTTTAATTGTATATAAGCGCATATAAGCTTAGTTTGTTCTATTTGTCTGTAGAACATATCTGTCTGCAAGCTTATTGCTAGTAGTTGAAACCAACTTGCTACCGACCAACCAGATATGACACTTGCCCGTATTAACATAGTCTGAAAAAAAGTGAATTTACTAATTTGTCTAGAAACACACACTGTTCGTGAGATGACAAAAATGTCAACTCATTTAAAAAAATCTTTATGTTTAACTGAATTATATAATCAGATGTATAAACAAGTATTTTAATATTATAATATTGGGATATTCGTTCGTACTACGCACTAAATAATGTTCGCTAAAAATAATGCTAAAATAAATCAAAGTAGTAGACAATATTTATCTGATTTATCAACCAAATATATGTAATGTAACTTAAACTCTGTCCAATCCAAAAGGAGTCTGTATAAATTTCGATAACTATGCAAGGTATATTTAAAATGAATACAATAATTACGAATTATGGTAATATCCACAGTTATATTATTTACAACAAGTAGCAAATATATACTTATTTATCTTATCATTCTTCTGTACGTGTGTATGTCACTAAACGGCTGGACCGATATTGACGATTTTTGTTGTATATGTTTGTGTGCGTCTCTGGATGGTTTAGATTCACAATTGGACCCGGTAGGTGGCGCTGAAATCGAGTTTTCATATACCTGCCTGTGTGGTGGGCAGCTAGTTTATTATAAAATGGTCTAAATTTAATCCGGAAAACATACGAATAACCCACAAACATGTTGACACCGGCGCACAGTGGCCTGGATTTCAAGTTCAATTAAATTTTATGGATTCATTGAGCACTATTATGCTTTACTAAACGTGAGTTTAGCAAAACTTTACTATATATAGTAAAACTTTATTACATGTGTTATGATTGTATTCATAGCATCTACTTTTAAAACGCTTAAGTAAAAAAAAATGTAGTCACGGTAAAAACGTAAATATCATCTTAGATATGGTGGTTCCATGGTGGGTATTTATTTCGGCCAGGACCGCGGTTTTTTAAACGGAGAATTTTATAACTTTGTGTATAGTATTTTACGACTAATTTGGGTTTCTCTGCTCCTAGTTATGGCCACTAAAAAGTGCCTCGCATAGCTAATAAACGGATTTCCATTTAATTTATTTACTTGGCTGCAAAGACATGAGAATGTCATTACAGGTTGCTAATCATTATCATCATCATATCAGCCGAAGGACTTCTTCCTATATTTCCACAACAACCGGTTATATGCCATCTGCATCCAACGAGTCCTAGTGACCTTCACCGGATCATCCGTGCATCTCGTCGGAGGCCGTCTTACAGTCCTACTGTTGTCCGGTGCGCGGTAATCCTTTCGAATCGGCAACTTTAGTTCTTCTTGGGGTCTCCTCATTTCTGATTAGATTTTGTGGAGAAATGTCAAGCATAGCTCTCTTCATAGCTCACTGAGTGATCGTGGGCTTTCTTATAAAGCCCATAGTGAGTCACTATACTCATCATGACTAAATAGAATCCACATCAATTCAGCAACAGTTACTTTAAGCTATAGAAATCGATTTAAAATAAACGTAAATCCATTAAAATTCTTTAAGTAAAACAATTTTTTTTGGATATTATATAATGTCAAATGCTTGAAGTCCGCTAGTACTCTTATGAAGTGGTATTTTAGTAAGTAAGATTTTAGTTTTTACGCTGCACAACTCCATACATATTTTTTCTACTTATGTGTTTTAAAAATAGATACAATGAATACACAATCATCTCATACGCATACTAAAGCATATTAATGGACAATTAATTCAAGTCTTGATAAAACCCCGGAATCGGGATTAATGAAAGCAGTAACTTTCTATGAAACTCAAAATCCAGCTTACCGTGCTGTGCTGGTCGGCGACGGCACCGCGTCGGTAGCGTTACTATGTGGAGGTGGACAGTTAAAAATTGTAGCCCATTTTATTCAAATTTCTACTTATAAAGTCTTAGTTTCAGAAAATATATATCCCACACTACATGTATATTTATATATTTTATATATACTATATATATTTTCTGAAAATAAGACTTTCATAGATTGGAGAGGGTTTTTAGTAGATATTATATTTTATAGATATATGTACAGTACATTTTGATAGAATAGAATCGTTTATACAGTACTTTTTATGGCAGCTTATATACTTTTACACATCATATTGAAACGACGAATATCTTTTCATGTTCACATAACACAACTTATAACGTTCGTATAACAGTTTGGTCGTTGTCACTAAACTGGTGGAAGTGGATTTGTAATAGCAGGGCTATCCCTGCCATTACAAACCCGCTTCACGCTGCTTCCTCTAATACCACTAGGTTACAGGTTAAACTTAAAAACATTTACGTAGCACCTTTTTTTTTATTGGTGCCCAGTGAAAATTCTTCATGAACTTCCTTCGCCCCGGGGAAGGGCGAAGGGGTATGCCGGACTCCTACCAGCTAGAACCACTGGAGCGGTCATCATCGGCACCTAAGGGAGGCTCCAGGTCCTCGTATGATCACACTAGAGCCGCCCACTGGTGCCACGCCTATCGGCACATCTCGGAGAGGGTGACTGTAAAGCGGTCACCCCCCCAGGGGGATTGTAAAGGATCCCCCAAAGCGGCCCACGGCAGCGCGTGACCACATCCGTGCTACCGTCTTCTCTTGGGTCGCTTGGTGTGGGCATAAACTTAAAAACATTTACGTAGCACCTAGTATTAACAGCCGTTTTTATCAACTCACAATCGTACTAACAATTAATATATAAATAAATGTGTATGTAAAGAGAGAATGAAAGAGACAAAATGAGAATTCTTATTTTCTAGTACATAATTGTTGTATTCAATGACGTTAAATTTTAATTTTATGTTGATGTGCCAAATATGTTAGAAATTGATTTAGTATACATACGTCTGCAGTTTGGATGTACATGATAAATGTTTGAACGGTCACAAAAGAGCCTATTGTAATTATTACTGCAGTTAGAATCAGCTGAAAAAAAGAAACACCATTACTTAATAGGATTTTAAAAGATGGCCAATGTAGCTAATGCTATTTTATAAAAGACTTACGGTATAACGGTAACACTGCTCTATTTGTCTTAATTGATCAAACAACATTTTGAAAGCGACGCAATAATCTTTTGTCCCTGATCTAATATGGAAAGTCACCCGTTCGTCGTATTCGTCCTTCCAAAACATCTTGGTGAACAACAAGTGTTTCGGTATGTATTCCATTTTCATCTTTGTGATTTTTAATAAAGCTACATTCAGGTATCGAACTCTTATGGTCAGGAACGAATATAAATATAAAAATAAACAATGGTCATCGTAGGAGAAAAACAACCAAAAGAAGTATATGGTACCTACCACATGTATCGCTAGGGACACGTGGAATATGTAATACATATAACCCACGATGGACATTTGAGTGAATCCTATGAAAGTAAGTGATATAAAATAAAATTTTATTGATATTTCTCGCATAAATTCAGTTTCTTTAGCCCCAAGCAACTTGTCAATTTCTATACAGTTCTGAATTAAATCAAGACCCCCAAACTTGTCGCCAAATGTAATGTTGAACAATAATAAATTAACAAATATCGTAAAATGCATGATTGCAATATACTCCACTTCACTTAGATAGTTCTCAGTATCGTTTGCCAACCCCAAAAGATATGCTGCACAGGCGTTGGCGACAATTAACACACAGATATTGTACACCACTGAACCGAAGTTTCTCTCCACAACCTTGCCGTTTCTAATTACAAAGCGACAAAATCCAGACCATTCTAGTACTTTAAAAATGTTTTCGAATCTTTTAACATAATCTGTCATCAGTACATTTTGATCGGAGTACTCCATTTTGTGACAACACGTCTTGATGCTTCAAAGTCGTAACAATATTTATAGTTATCAAAATATGTAAGTCATTATGATAGATATCGTTGTCCCGGGGGTAAAATCAGGTACGATCAATTTTACCCTAGAGTCGAAATTAAGATAATTATCTATTAAAACGTTACATAGTATATTATACAAAAATATTAAGTTGATTACTATAAAAAGGATATTAATGATTCTTCATTGAGAATTTAAACGAAAGGAACGTAAATATTGTGGCGCATTCAAATATCTGGTCTAAGGGAACGTGGCTTAAATCGATTCACCTACAAGATGTAACTAACGGTTTTGCCAAATCAATCAATTTTGTCAATATCATGATGATATCCTTGCATTCCGTGTGGTGTCCGTATTAAGAATATAGCACCACTCCATCTCCTCCCGTGGATGTCAAAGGCGACTAAGGGACTTAAAGACCAGAGGGATGGGCAGCAGCGTCCCTTCTGTGAAACAGCGGCCCTCCTGCGCTCACCAACCCGCCTGCCAAGCGTGGTGAGTATTGGCAAATTCCCCCCAAAATGGCCACACAATCGTGAGAATTTATGGGGCCTTTGTTCAGCCGCGGACGTCTATAGACCGATATGATGATCCTTGCTACGATACTATAAATTATTATGAATAGCGGTTACAGGCAAACTGACGCCTTAAAATTTACTGCCTTCTAGTTGGATCAGACATCAAACGTTTGTGTAAGATATTTGTATCTATTAGTACATAGTTTAGTACTTAGCCAAATCTGGTAAGACTGCAAGCCAACCCAGACTTGCCTAACCTTAAAACTATGGCATTGGCGCACATTCACAGGACTCCTTGGCTTCAGTGTGGTAGTTACTTTTTACTTTTTAATTGATTTGATTATCTGCTTTGTCATAAACTAGTATGGATAGTTGTAATGCTTAATAAAACAAAGGCAGTTTTATTGATGATATATTGCTTATCAATACAGAGTAACAAATGTTTGTTTCTTAAAATACAGTTTGAAAATTGTATCGAAATGCTAATAAATGCAACAGACAAGTATGTATAACCAAGGCATTGCGCTATCACAATTGTTACGGACCGCCGTCGACGCATCGACCAATGATAAGCCAATATAAACGTTCAGATCTATTCAATCTTACCAAATAGTACAAAATACTTTAACAATTATCTTTAAAAAATCTCATAAATGCTAAGTAGGTACTACTAACGTAATTAGGTAATATTACTTTCTCAAATTTTACTACTATTTTCTAAATTTAGACATATTTACAATTCTTTAAGTACCTAAACATTATCCACAAGCTTCGCTGTGAAAGCGCAAATGTATCAATTGAGCATCATAGTCTTTAAACCCTCTATCAAAACTCGGAAGCGCTTCATCAAGTCCCATCTTGATGACTAATTAAAATTACAACAATTGACGCATTAAATAACACATTTACACAATACATAATTCTCACACACACTCACAGCACAATAACCGATCAATATTTTAATTTAAATAATATAAATACTTCTAGAAATGCAGTTCAACTTGGTACGACATGTCGTGTCACCGCTACGGGGCGTCACTATCGAATTAATAAATTTGGACTTTATTATAAGTACAAAACAAAAAACAAACATAACATTTTTCTATAGTTATAATACAAATTAAAATTGTGACATAATTTGTGTTAATAATTTGAGAAATAATTAGGAGCTAGTATCACTAAAACGAGGAAAGAGATTCCTTACGTGGATTTAATTTATACCAAAGCACAAGTCTTTGATATTTCCTCATGGGTCGGACAAGAAGTGTCATCCGATCCATAAGTCGCTTCATTTCAAGTCAGCAACGTTTACCTACATTGCATTTAGCACCATCCACTTCTACGAGTACCTTAACACTGTCGCCTGTCTACCCTGGCTGGTTTGAAATGAAACTTACAATCGATTTCTATGAGACAATCGGACTAAAGCTATTTTAAGCCTAACTTAATACTAAACTTAAACATAATCCCGTACCATCACCAAAGATTGCACATAATACCCGATACTTTGATTTTTTAATTGCAGTCATGCCTAACTACTTAGGCCAGTGGATTATTTCACATTGACTGTTAAAAAATTAAGGTATTTTTTCAATGGAACAAAACATGGATACTGTTCCGTAGTTTAATACAAACTGTATAAAATATATTGTGTATATTGGTATAGTCATATAAAAGTTTGGAAGACAACATCGATTACATAACTAAGAGGAATTTCGAGTGTGCTGGCTCAAATTGAACTAAATTAAGAACTGGGTTTTTAGTTTAAATATTGTAAACGTTTAAAACGGACGGAATAAATTCGTAGTGTTTAAGTACATTAATTATGCCATATTCTTTCGATTTGATGTACCATGTTGTTGAAAAAATCCGATACCTTAATTGGTACCTGTTCTTCGAGACTTGTATTCATTAGAGACAAAATGTATCTATGTGTGGACACCGTAGAATTGCATTGTAAAAAGAGAAATGCTTCTAGTATGTTGGTCCTTGTGAAGTTGGATCCATAGTATAAATATGTCCTTAATGAGTGCAAGTACTAATTATAACAGTTATGAAATTATCATTCATGCTAATTTAGTTGTGTACTGGCATAGGCAGCTGTCCTAGTAGCTGGTTCGCGAACGTCGCATTAGTGAACTTAAAATGTCTTTTGTCGTAGAACTTGAGCAACGCTGGAGAATAAGGGTGCTGTTTCTTTAGATGCATGTAGTGTTCTTCTGGCTCAGACGTTGTGTGTCCGCATTCTTCACATACGTACATCTGAAATAAATAAATAAAATATCTAGTGTTATATAGTGACGATATACTGTTTTTTTTGATAAGCTGTATCTACTTATTTTAATTATGCATCATTATACAAGTATCAAAATATATTTTGTGGGTTTCAAACATTTAGGCTTACGTGTGTAAGCCTAAATCTTTGGCTGGTGCCGATGTAGATTTGAATTTAGATTTCCGGATTTGGATCCATAATAAAAAAGAGCTTTTAACCGGTAGGTAGCTATGATAATTACCTTAGTCCGCCTCTCCTTGTACGCGTAAGTGTGCTGGACTCCGTGTACTTTCAAGCAGTGGGATTCCAGAGAGCATCTTTGGGTAAACGATTTCTCGCAGAGGTTGCATTTGTAGGGTCGGACTCCGGTGTGCGTCCTTGTGTGTCGTTTTAGATCAAACGTATCGTTAAACCCTTTGCCGCAGAAAGTACATAGATACCTTTTCACGTCTGAATGGCATTTCATATGTCGGTTCAAAAGCCTCTGTAAACTAAAGTTCTTCGAACAGACCCTGCAAACGAACTTTGTGGGATCGTCTTCGCTAACTAATACTTGTTTGTTCTTTTCTTCTTCCCTTTGTCTCGCGTTGGCTTCCGTCGCTAATGGATTTTTGACACCATGTCCACCATTTATGAATTCCAATGGGAGTTCGGCTGGTAGACCCAACTGTAAATAAAATTAATCTATTATAAGACTTACGTTCTAATTACATGATTAGAAATAGTATAACGTGATTCGAAAAGAGTATTGTGTCATAAGAAAATAACTAATATCCATTATCAAAATTTAAAGCTAAGTTTACTTATATTGTGACACAAATACGTAAATTCAAATGCATTAAGTGAAAGCATATGTTGATTTAGGCTCGGCGTAATAAAATTTATTTTTATTACAACTTCTATGTCGTTTTTATTATTATAAGACGACATAGAAGAAACGAAACGCTTTAAAGCTTCGCCTTAAAATCAAATAATGCTTACCCTTTGGTGCAAGATTTGAATTTTGCCATCGCCGGCAGAGACTTTCTTGAGACTTACAGCAGCAGCAGGGCTGAGAGACGAATTCTCGATGTGACTACTTCCATCGAGCGAGTTGTTCCCGCCGGGTGATGGCAGCGAAGTACCCGTTGGTGAATCCAGGTCCAGAGCAGGATGACTAGTGAAGGGGAAGCCGGGAGATAGTATTTGTTGTCTTTGTTGAAGTTGCACGTGAATTTGAAGCTGTTGCATCTGACCTTCGCCATGTTGTAAAAGTGCTGGATTCAGTTGCATCAATAAATCTGGCCGGTCTTTAGCAAAATTATAAGAGGAACCCTGGTTTTCTTGGCTAGCGAATGCTAAATAGTTGGCTTTTTCATAGTATTGTCTACTTAAATTAACTTGTTCTGCTAATGATTCAATATCAACAGGATTGTGTACTGAATCCGGAGTGATTGACGATGATTCTCTTATATCTGAATCAGTAATAGATTCTACATGATTGTTTAATAAGCTAGCAAAGTCTTCAGCTGAATCTGATAAGTTCCCTAAAATTCCTTCATTTGGTCCAGGGAATGTCAATGTATTTGCAAATTGATAGTTATCTATTACATCTTCACCCATATCAACCACCATTGACTCGTCAAAATTACTTCCATAATTACCAATAGCTCCAATATTTTCTAGTTTGTTTTCATAATCTATTTCTTCATCCTTTAGCGCTAATCCATAGTGAGCATTTTGCATTAATGAATATTGTTTACTTTGTTCAGGGAAATTTGTAGCATTATCGTTATTTTCGCAGTCCATATTGAATCCATTGATAATGTTGAATTCATTAGAGAACGTATTGCTATTGGCATTAAAAGAATTTTGACCACCTTTTGTGGATGGCCCTAAAGTTTCATAGAAAGGGGGAAGACTGCCTGTAGGTGGGCTATTCGGACCATAGTTAGATCGGCCATCTCGGCCATTCCCACCGCTTCCAGAGCCACCACCTATTGCTCCACCACCGCCAGATGTGGGAGCCGTACTGCCACCACCAGAACTAAAGCTACCTGAACCTCCACTACTTTGTGAATTACCACTTGAACCAGTGTTACCAGTTGATCGACCATGACCCGCTGCAGCATTGATTATACCGGGGACTTTATTTGCTGGGCAATTACGTAGGATCAAAGATGGTCTAGCCAAAATTCCATTAGCAATTTTGGAACTGCTTGTTCTCCTCTGTTCCCTTATTTTCTTTTCAGTTTCTTCATCTTCTGACTCACCACGTTTTTTTGCAATTACGTAATCAATGGGCTGCTCTTGTTCAGGTTCAGGCGTAGGCAATGTTGACGGTATACTAACGTCGGACAACTCCTTTTTACCGTCACGAAATTGTGATTGTGAGGGTGTTCTTTGTATAACAGACACTTTTTGACATGTTACACTATTATCAATGCTGGGAGACGGTGCTGATTCTGGTGATGGAGTATTTCTGGAAGGCAGCACTACTGGATCACTGTCCAAGGATTCTTTCTCTTCTTTTATTAGAGGTTTGTCTTCTGTTTTCTTTTCTACTACTAGGGCAGGCATGTACTGTTTGCGTTCGGCTTGAGTAAGAACGTGTCCTCTGTGGCTGCCGTATGGGACATCACCGCCAAGTATCGATGATACAAATCTGGGTTCTTTTGAACGTTTATCGTTCGTATTTTTTGCTCCATTGCTTTCGCCGAAAACATCACGTTCTGAAATAATACAAAGAAAAATATTAATTTGTGTAACAAATAAAATAAAGAAACCGTTAGTTTAAATTATTATCGTTGGATGAAATATTATATTACATTTAACACTTGTTGAACAAAGAACCTAAAGCTGATTATAAAAGTATTAATGAAAACATGGGGAATTGTTAGTGATATTTTAATAAAGAATCAAGACGAAACGAGTTATAAAATAGTTACTATTCGTCCTCGGTTTTTTACTAACGTATTCATGCGGCATCGGAGGCATAAGGCCTCGTTGACGTCACTGGTATGTGCCTCCATAACGGTAATACTCGCCTCCACATACTCGCTCACGCCAGTATGTATGCATATGTGTGTATATGTTATTATGTGTGTTTGTCGCATTATTGTAATTGGCGCACAAAGCAAACAAAGTGACAAAACTAATCTCGACCCAAGTCTGCTGACCATTGACGGTGCAGTTTTAATCGTTCAGCCTACAACATATTTTTATTTCATTCGTAATAATCGTATATTGTTAATAAAATATCTTATACTAATAACAAATGTTTCTAAATGAAGAATATTTTTACTACTGTCATTTTAAAACCACGTAATGTTACTATTATTAACGACTTATAAGTATAGCATTTCAATAAATCTTGTTACGTTACGTGATAAAACTAGAGGGGATTCAAAAATTAAAGGATGTCGAAATTTCTGTAGAAAAAACCCTCTATTATAGCAAAATATGCGTAGGTAGTCAGTGAAAGTCCCAAGGTTGGGCCAAACGAGTTTCTTTGCCCTTTCTCGGCTTTTGTTAGGGAACCAAGGACGAAGCCTGGCATTGTTGAGACTCTTTTTTGTATGAGCTTGTAATTGTATGCGTCTGCGCGGCTGGGCGTGAAACATGGACTCTCGTTTTGAATCTCATCGTCCACAGGCCACGATTTTAAGTTGCTTTCAGTTTTCAAAAAGGACATTTCGGAATTTATGCTTTGTCAAGGTTTATAGCGGTACTTATGCCTCGTAATATTTTATGTTTGCCTTTTGTACAAAACGCTCCTTCGTTCATTCATTTCTTAGAACTGTCTATAAACCGTTCCTCGCTAGTGGGCAAGCTTTGACCTACAAGAGATATTGAATAATTTATTATAATGCAGTTCTTACTGTAATCATTGCAAGTGTAATCATGCATGTCGCATGTGGACAAATAGGACACAAAAATAGATCATTATTATCACTAAATTGCCCATTTTTAGTAAATAGCGGAAAAATAAAAATAAAGTTTATTAAAAAGATAAACCTTCCAGCCTATTGTGTTTGTTTTAAAGGTCATTTTCAATTATCTGCATAAGAGCAAAAATTTAATTGTTAAGCTGTATGTTAACTTTTGTGAGGCCCAAATTATACCATTATCAATAATATTAATGCAACCGAGAGCTAAAATTGGTTTTCGTAGTTAATGTTCTTCAAGAATGTGAATACAAAGATCTCAATATAGATCTGCAAAAAATTCGTCGCGACTTTGAAATAGCTCACGAATTTGAAATAAAATTTGCTGCAGATGGAGTGGAATGCTGTAGCCGACACACTTTATATGGAGAAGATGGAAATGATAGCGTTTAATATGTGTGACAGAGATATATTATAGCGGTTTGAGGTATGCTTCGTAGTTAATTAGCATAGCAACGCAAATAAAAATAGCGAAAATAATAAAACCTTTAATCGACTTTAATTTATCTCATGTCATTGGTGCATGCGACCTTTGGATATTGAAGTACAACTTACATATTATATTGATAAAAAAGCTATCCATTTGTAGTAGATGAATGAATTTTATTAACTCAATATGTAGTATGGTTCACGTATCTGTTGAGAATACAGATTCGAATATGGAAGTTTTTAAATACGGTTCATTAAGATGTAATGGGATCAGGTTCGAATGTTCGATGTTACCTATGAATATATTACTATCTCGTGTGCTTCATCATCATCATTATCATCACAAAAAGCTGGACACAAGCCTTCCCCAAAGTTCTGGGTTTGTGTTGTGAGCTCATTGGGGGGTAATGCCATAATCGCTACGCTTGGGAGGCAGGTTGGCGATCGCAGTTGCATTTTAAAATGTATTCAAAGGACACTGCTGCTCATCTTTCGGATAATCCCATAGTCGCCTTGTACGACACCCACGGGATTAGATGGGGTATTCTTCTTAACCGGCACCACATATATATATCATTGCGCTTAATGTGTTGCTATTAGAAATATGCGTACAAAAGTTAGCAACGTTATTACGTATCTATATTGAGTTAGCCTCTAGCCCTCCAGACAAGGTGGAGTTACTCAATTAGTACAGAGTATCAGCTCGGAATGGAAATATGTCTATGTTAATTAGTGTTACCTTTTAGAGTTTATCATGGTATAGTCAAAATTATTCAGGTACTTAGCACAATGAGCATTGTTCTTCTTTAGCGTAGTATATATCTACTATGCGAGTGCGTCCTTTGCTTAAAGCATGAACAGGTCCATAATTTACGTTTAAAGAGATATTTGTAGATCCTCTAACTTCCTGATTTATAAAAAAATATTTTCGTAACGTACTTTATTGGCACTGGTAACAATTATTTTCATCTTTATCATTGTTTACTATGTCTCTCTTCATGGGTTAGGGTTTGATATTATAGGCGTACACGGGGCCGCGGATCCGACACGCAGAGGGGCTTTTGAGAATTCTAATCAAGATAAGCACCCTAAATGGCCACCACAACAGCGACCGGGAGCAATACCGGTGAGTACGGGTGTCGAAAAATGCGGCACCGGTTTCACCACCCCGCTTCTCGAAGATTCGGGGCGGGTGTCCCCGTTATTACGCCAATTTATACTTCCACCCCCGAGCATATAGCTCTGGCAGCCTCCCTCTGATCGTCTACTAAGGCAAGCCAGAGATGAGCGTCCTGTGGGGTCTCATGGGATACATGATTATTCCGTGTTGTACCCAGATTAAGAATTTAGCTCCACTCCATCTCCTCCTGTAATGTCGTAAGAGGCGACTAACCGACTGGACCAGGGGGATGGGCAGCAGTGTCCCTTTTGTGGAATAGTAGCCATACTGCCATACCAACCCGTCTGCCAATTCCGCTCAACGTGAATGGCATGTTGCAAGTCGTTGTAGAAATCTTTGGGGGAGGCCTTTGTTCAGCTGTGGACGTCCTTTAGCTGATATGATGATGAATAGTTCTTTTGACGCTATATACATGAAAAAATACCATTACCAGTAAAATGATTTATTCTACGGGGCATTTGCTGGAAATATTGTCAGTTTATACAATTGAGAATGTTGTTTGCTTACTGCATTAACGGTGCAAATTCATTAGTAAGCAATCCATTGAACTTTAAAATTTGAATAGAATTAAGTCCGTGGTTCTAATTAGTCTGACTATATAAGGCACTAAAAATATAATATAATCACCATTTTCGCGCTATGCATTTGGCATTTAGAAACCAGACTAACTCTGATTGATATTCCAAGTGTACCTTCGACTTAGACTGTAAGAATCATAATAAAATGTTTTTAAGCATTGTTTTATAATGTAATAACGTGTTTTGTGTACATTCTATCAACTAATAATAATAAATTTATCATTCATATCAGCCAAAGGCCGTCCACTGCTGAACAAAGGCCGCCCCCATAGATTTCCTGTTTCTACAAATGTGTAGTCATTTTGGGGGAGTTTGCTAGTACTCACTACGCTTGGCAGGCGGGTTGGTGAGTGCAGTATGGCTACTGTTCTATAGAAGGGACGTTACTGCCCATCCATATGGCTTCTTCTTCCTGATGGCTGCAATTTCTTAGCCACCTTTTACGATATCCACGGGAGATAGAGTCGTACTACATTCTTAATCCGAACCCCATACGGTAATGATACCAATAATACCTGTAAATATCCCACTGCTGGGCAAAAACCTCTTTTCACGTAGAGTTGGGACGAGCATTGAATACCACACTTGCTCACTGTATGTTGGAGATAGATAACCAATGCTTAATGTTTTTAATTCCGCAAACGCTTGTGTGAAATTTCGAAAGCACATATAATTCATACACAAAAAAATAACTAGATTAAATTACTTATTGAAATGTTATCTTGGATACCAAACGTTTCAGATTTGATGCAGTCAGGTCGAGTTTCGCAATAAATGGCAAATTAATACATAATTTATTTCAATGTTCAATGTTATTCGCGCTACTGTGAGAAATCTGCCATTATGTTACTACCGTGTTTGTACATCAGATGTTACCGTACATCGTAACAACCACGGTCACGGCTAAATCAGCATTAATATGATCACCGTTAGCGTTTTATGCTTACGTCATATTCACTGATTGATATGGTCTTAACGTAAATGTAATTGTAACTCTTTTGAGTGCGATAACAACGTGTTTTAACCCTATTATTTTATATACTAGAAAACTTCTCAAAATTATTACCCCAATAAAATAATCTTAAAAATCGGCTGAATAGTTTCTGAAATCTCAACTTTCAGGCAAAAATTATTCTTCTTGTAATGATTAAAATAAACAAAGTCACGCGAATAACAATATATGGTCTACATATTTAAATGGCGCGGTTTTTGTTCTAAAACGGTAAGTCAAGGCCCCGTAATTACTGCGTCCATATCTATTCAGTTACTCGGTGTTTCCTGTCGGGGAACAGTGTGTTGCAACCTTGAATATGAACACTCATTATTTGGCCATTAACGGCAGCCTTCTCCGCATCACATTTTGGCAATAATTAGCGATTCTCGAGCGGCCGAAATTTATCTCAGACAATTTAGAGCTAAGTAGGCATGAGCCACTTGTGTTGTTAATGATCTTACGTAGGCATCATCAAACTCTTTTCCTCATAAGTATATTGGCAGATTTCTAATACTTTATCTGCATGAGAGCCTTATTTGTTCAAATGTTTCCTGGTTTCCTACACAAATCAGTTTTTGTTTTGTCATAGAATAGTAGATCTTATTCTATGGCTTCTGTTATTGAGTTGTAAAGTCAGAAACGAAGAAATTATTAACGTAATGAGTGCCTTATTGCGATTCCACGGTCGTTTATAGTTATTTGGACACAATTATTGAAGCATGTTTTGGGTAACGCATAACTGGGTATTAAATTACAATTGTAATAATATCAAGCTATCACGGCGTAACTATGTTAAGCATTCATAACCTTAACACATTTTGCGGCTTGCACCATTACGAATCGTGTTCCTAGTAATTATCGACACATTAATCATGGACAAAACATTATTCTAAAATGATTAATTATGGGTTGTTTTAACTGTTATGTTACACTGTTACAAATATATTATGCGTAACAATAACTAAACCTTCCATGGTACTTGCAACTGTTTATAAGTTCGGCTATAATATTTTCTGTGAATAATAATAATTGTCAATATATTTTGATTAATGAATTATTCTGAATATATAATACTATACATATATCTTATGTGATTTAGTTTCACAATCACGCATTCTGTGGGATGAGGACGCAGCAGTAATAAGCAGATTGACTTTACTTTGTGGCAACCGTTGTCATTATGACAACTAATGTTAAAATTGACATCTGAATAACGATTTATAATCTGTAGACGTTTTTATTTTATTTAAAGCCTTTAATTAAAATAATATATATAAACGTGAATATATACTTATTTTTATTGTTTGTTATGTACACACGACAAATGTAATTGCAATTTTAAAATATATATTTACTACCGGACATTGATCTATGTATTTTTAATTTATGGCCTTTTGTCGCATCACATAATACTTAGCTTAACTTAAAATATAACATAGTAAATTGGTATTAGGCACACCGTCTTAAACACACAAAGGCACACATGTAGAGGCGGCAGTAAAACTTGCCTGAGGCATTAATAAAAACTAGCGAGGCAGCGAGGCAGCGGGGCGGACTAGTATGACCTTGTGGCCGGGGTTATCGGACGCTGCTAGCATTTAACGCGTTATAAAACGTAAGACAGCTATGAAGAACCACTCCGGACGGAGAGCACATAAAATTCCGTTGAAGCCTTTTTTCCATAAGCATAAGTACCGATAGCACACGGTACATAGCTGTGCCGACGGCGGCCGCAGTGAAGAATCGGTTAAAAGGTCGCCTCGAAGGACATTTTTTTGTTTTGAATTATTTATCGTGGGCGCGACCGCATGTGGACCGTTCGGACCATATGTATTACGTGTCATACACTAACTAATCTGTAGACATGCCGACATCGTCTCTGAGTTAAATTCGTAGCATCTGACGGTTAACACACTGTACAGCTGCAAAAGAAAGAAGGTGCCGGACGTTTCTTAAAAAAATTCGCATGAACATTCACGATATATTAATGACATTAAAGGAAGGAAGAAAAAGCTATCAAAATAATTGTTTTCTCGAGACCCTATGTTTCGTTTGCTCTTGTGATATCTAGCCATGAATTGGTACAGTCTAATACTCATAACTGCCCACGCCCGGTACGCCTACAAAAGCAATTATTTAACCTTCCGTATATTTTACATACCACTTTTGATAAAAAAGCGATTCTAATACGTCCGTCTCTCCGAGCAACGGTCGCAAAAACTGTTCAACGCTTTATTATTATTTTGATCACGGCGTGAATCACAACCAGATTTGGCGGAGGGTTAATGACCCAAATATGTTTAGCGAAGTATCCAAGGCTATCGTCGACTAATTCGACTAGCTCATAGAAACAATCTGGTATCTTAGAAGGCGACAGGTTGGCTTGTTTTGAATGTCCTTTGTTTTATATGATAATAATCCAATTTTATTACTGGTTTATCCGTTAAAACTATTACTGTTATTCAAAATTTTAAGGCCGCCGATCTTTTTGAAACCTTATGAACACACACGCACACACCAGCCCGTAAACAGCCACTGCTAAATATGGACCTCCCATTGATCACTATAATGAGCGCTCATCGCAGGGGCAAATGGATGGACGATCGCAGTATGTATATTATTCCCACACGGGAGGATACACTTCCCATCCTCTTGATATCATCCCTAAGTGGCCATTTACGACACCCATGGGTCGAGAGGTGTAGTCTATTTCTTGCGGGACACCATACAGAAAATTATGCACATATGCACACAACACAATCGTGCTTAAAAACGAACCACACTAAATTAAATTACTATTATCTCATATTCATTCATGTAATAACATAGATTATTCAAATCTTACGTACCGAATTTTGTCGGTGTACAAGTAAAAGGACTAAAATTATTTAAGGGGTGCAGACCTGGTGTCCTGAAATATAAGCCTAAAACCCAATTTAGGCACCAGTCTGGCTGACCATGTAATATACTCAAACCAAAAGGAACCTAGTTGATGTTAAAATGAATATTTTTCTAAGCTGTTAACAGTCTGAACAGTTATATAGGTCAAGTGATCCTTGAATTAAAATGAAATTTGGCATTACACAACTTACCTATACCTACTGAGGCAATCAGAATTCTGTAGGCGTTTTCGGAGGACAGTTATTTGTATTGCTAGCCTTAGTAAAGCGTTATCTAATGCTTAATATAAGTTTTCAAAGGCGTTTTAAGTGCAACTTTAGTTCATATTGCCTACACACGAGTGTTGTGTCGGAGATACGAGATCGTGGGCGGTCCGCAGCAAATTGCTCCAAAACACACGAAATGATTATCTTTTATTGCGCATGACACAACAATGGAGATGACCTTACGATCGAGATTTAAGCCTCGGTTAACCATGCGCTATTTATTTTACTTATATTTTTAAAGGACAGGTTGACTGGGTTCCATTTATTTAAAAAATACTTTAATCTGGTACTGGCTGGTAATACTGAGTGACGTCAAAAAAGAAAGATAGCTTTTTGTGTCACACTACTTGAAAGTTTTGATAAAGCTCACATATTCTTCTAGGTGGTCGTAAATATTTTAGATAAATGGACGGTATGCTTTCGATGACGAATGAGGTTTTATCAAAAATACCATATGAGCGGTGCGTATCTACCATATACTTAGCTCTACTTCCATTACACGTATCTAACGTATTGTATCTTTTGACAAGAATTGATTGCTTGTTACTTGCATTGGTCTGAACTTTGTAATTTAAATGCAAATGGAAAAATGATATCACCTCCTGTACGTGTAGCGTTGTTTTCCTCGTATATATGTGTTCTGTTATTACAAATTTTCGCTTGGCAAATATAATTTTTGGGGGGATATGAATAACCAGAAAAGGAACCAAGTACACCTTTTTTAAAATAAATAAAATCCTCTTGGATTTCCTCCGCCTTGGGAAGGGCGGAGGCGCATCAAACCGGCCGGATGCCGGGATCAAACCGGCTAAAACCCCACGGTGTCCTTCTTCTTACCTCTAGCCGGGGGTGAGTTGTACGCTTTTCTGCCTTAGACCGCTCCCCCGGCAGGTAAACCAAGTACACCCTGGTTACATGTATTACAAATCATCATCATTATCATCATATCAGCTAAAGGAAGTTAATTGGTAAACAAAGGCCTCCCCGCGCTTGGCGGGCGTTGGTAACCGCAGAATGGCTGATGTTTCGCAGAAGGGATGCTGCTGCCCATTCCTCTGGTTTAGTGTCCCTTAGTCCCGTCACTCCTTTACCACAGGCGATGGAATGGTGCTATATTCTCAATACGGAACTAGACTAGATATTAAAAGAAAATGTTATATGCAAAAATAAAAATAGGTATCACAAAAACAAAAAAGATGAACGTACTGAAGACAGATTGTTCGAAATTCAAATGCTAGTTCAATCCCAGCTGGAGTAGAATATTTCGTTTGTCCAAACAGCGCATCCAAAGTATGAGAGTCCGAAGAACATAGATCAATCGCTGCAGAGGATCAACGGAACTTGATTAATTTAGCACGTATTTGTATGTTTGCCCAACCTGCGCGACACTGGAAATTATTGGGAATACAAGAGCACGGTGTTTGCGTATGCGCCGTCTCACGCGGAGAACGAGACGGACGAAGCTACGTCACTCGTCTGTATTTGTTAAAATTACTGTTTTAACATGCCATTTGTTTATGAACATAAGTAAGTATGTGGACTTATGCTTTGTTAATCTTGTATTTTAGATTGTTTAGTTTGGAATCATTACGGGGCAGCAATAAGCGAAGATAAAGATTATTATATGCTTTCGTTTCTTTTTTTGATAAAAGGTCATTATCACTAAAAAGTCAGTAATTACTTGTTTTTTCTTAATGCATCTCTGTTCGTAATTAGAATCCCGCTATCGTCCATGGAGCGCATAAAATCGCAGAACTGCTTTGCGGTTTATCTTTCACGGCGTTCTCATAGAATTTTATAATATCAATCACGCGGGCATCGACGCCGAGTTTTATTGTTTCCGCAATATAGGCGATCGGATACAGCCTGTGGTCGCCCCGCACCCCGTACCCCCGGCTTCCTGCGCCAACTAATGACCGATGCATTTGACAAATGTGTTTGCGGTATCGGACCGATAACTCGGACGGTAACTAGCAATAGCATCATTTGACATAATTATGAATAGTATTGCCAAATTGACCCTCATTTATTACAGGTTTCTCTTAGTTGATTAAAGACATTTCTTTAAAAAAACCGGATAAGGGCGAGCTGAACTCGCGTGGAGTTTTTCGAAGTTGCTGAATATATTGTTGAATTCGGTCTTGCTCAAACAACTTATCCCAAGAACAAACTTAAAATCGTAGTTGAAAAACATGTTTTCCCATATATTCCAACCGCAAACGTAAGTTTGTACGCACAATATTGAAAGATTTACCTTGTTATTTTAAGACTTCTTATAGGTTTTCCTGTAAGCTATAGGTAAAGAGCTGTTCAATCAATCAATCAGCCAATCATAGTCCACTGCTGGACATAGGCCTCTCCCAATTTACGCCACAACACCCGGTCCTCCGCCTTCCGCATCCAGTCCCCTCCAGCGACCTTTCTCAGGTCATCGGTCCACCTGGCGGGCGGGCGTCCTACCTTACGGTTGCCGAGCCGCGGTCTCCATTCTAGGACTCGTCTGCTCCAACGGCTATCGGTCCTTCGACAGACATGGCCAGCCCATTGCCACTTCAGCAAGCTAATTCTACGAGCTATGTCGGTTACCTTGGTTCTTTGTCGGATGACCTCATTTCGAATTTTATCCTTCAAAGAGACTCCGAGCATAGCTCGCTCCATAGCCCGCTGTGCAACTTTAAATTTGTGGACTAGTCCAACCGTTAATGTCCACGTTTCGGCACCGTAAGTCATAACAGGTAGGACGCACTGGTTGTATGCTTTCGTCTTCAGGCATTGCGGTATAGGCGAAGAAAAGACTCGACGAAGTTTGCTAAACGCTGCCCAGCCCAACTGAATTCTCCGATCGATTTCCCGCTCGAAGTTGTTTCTACCAAGCTTAATGACCTGCCCTAGGTAGATATACTCTTGAACAACTTCGAGCAACGATCCTTCGACATATATCGGTCTCGGCCTGACATGTTCATTGAACATGATCTTGGTTTTATCCAAGTTCATGCCAAGACCGACCAGTCGTGAAGCTTCATTTAGGCCATGCAGCATCTCGCTTAGCTGGTCCAGCGACTCTGCTACTATGACGATGTCATCGGCAAATCGAAGGTGCGAGATGTGCTCACCGTTCACATTTATACCCCGTCCAGTCCAATCCAGAGTTTTGAAGACATCCTCGAGCGCGTTGGTGAACAGCTTTGGGGATATAACATCCCCCTGTCTCACCCCCCGTCGCAGCTCGATCGGATTCGTCTTACGGTCATGGAGCTGGACAGTCATGGTGGCGGTGTCATATAAGCATCTCAGCACCTCGATGTAGCGCCAGTCAATACGACATCGTTGCAGGGCATCCAGAACCGCCCAAGTTTCAATGGAGTCGAAGGCTTTCTCGTAGTCCACAAAGGCCAAACACAGCGGCTGATTGTACTCTTTGGTTTTCTGCACAATCTGCCGAACAGTATGGATGTGGTCTACGGTGCTAAAGCCTTTTCGAAACCCAGCTTGTTCTGGTGGCTGGAACTCGTCGAGTCTTGTAGCGAGGCGGTTAGTGACTACTCTCGAGAACAACTTGTAAATGTGGCTCAGGAGTGAGATAGGTCTGTAATTCTTCAGCAAGGTTTTGTCTCCTTTCTTGAAGAACAGAACCACCGCACTCCCACTCCACGCTTGTGGTGTTAAGCCTTGGTGAATGACGGAATTAAAGAGACTCGCTAGCTCTTTCAGGACTGTGGTCCCACCAGCCTTAAGGAGCTCGGTTGTAATTCCGTCATCACCCGGCGCCTTGTTGTTCTTTAGTTGTCTGAGAGCTGCCTCTACCTCGCCCGGGTCGACATCCGGGATGTCCTCGGTGTAATGGCGCGTGAGTGGGGCTCTGTGGTCATCTACGCCTTGTCTCGGTGGTTTAGTCGTCCGTGATGCGTATAGGTGTCTATAGAAACTCTCAATTTCCTCCAGAATCTCGAACTTAGAGGTGACGGTCCTGCCATCCCCGGTCCTCAGTTTCGCCAGATGGGGTCTGCCTAATTGCTGAGCGAAGACTTTGGTGCCTCTATTTCGCTCAATCGCAGCCTCGATCTTACGAGTGCTGCAGCGTCGGAGGTCACGTCGCGTCAGTTTCCTGATTTTCAGGTTTAGGGACCGCCTATCTGACGAAGACATCTGGGCATCTGGCGTTTCTCGTCTTTCCTTCATAAGTTCGAGAGTCTCTGGTGAGAGTTTGGACTCCCTATTACCGCGTTTTCCGGGGAACAACCTTCGAGACACACTCTGTAGCGTTTTGACCACTGTGTCGGTTTCTTCGTCAACATTGTCCGTGGTTTCCAGCAGTGCGAAACGATTTTGGAGTTCCAACTGGAACTTATCGGAACCTAAAGCTATTTGGGGCAGCGTGGGTCGGAGAGTAGATCTCATCATCCTAACTCTTTCAGCCTTAAGGTTGATATTTAGAGAGCCTCGGACGAGTCTATGATCACTACCGGTATTAAACCTATTGATCACCGAGACGTCTCTAAATATATGCCGCTTGTCCGTGATGATGAAATCTATCTCGTTCCTCGTCACATTATCGGGGCTTCGCCATGTCCACTTTCTGTGGGGCTTCTTCTTAAAGAAGGAATTCATTAAGAAGAGCCCCTGGGACTCTAGAAAGTTTACCAACATTTGGCCCCTGTGATTTCGGCGCCCCACGCCGTTAGGTCCGATTTTCGTTTCGCCGCGTTCTTGTACTCCCACCTTGGCATTAAAATCTCCCATAACAACGTTGTAGTGAGCCTTCCTGGTACCATGTAGTGCCTTCGCTATGTCTTCGTACATGGTTTCGGCTATCTCATCAGAGTATGTCGAGGTCGGCGCATATACCTGCACCACCTTCAGGAACTTCCTGTCGGTGATTTTCAATAAGAGGTACGCTACCCTTGTCGACACACTACTGATTTCCACAACGCTGCTTGTGAGACACTTGTTGACCAAGAAACCGACACCACCCTGGGAGGGCCTATCACCTTCTCGGTAGTAGAACAGGTCACCTGAATCAAGGGTTATCGTGTCCTCCCCCTGTCTTCGGACTTCAGATAACCCCAAAATGTGCCAGTTTATGCGACCTAATTCTACTTCGAGTTCGGTGAGGTGTTGGTCCAGCCGTAGACTTCGTCCGTTATACGTCGCCAGGGTCAGTTTTTTGAGGTGGTGGTAGCCTCCCGTAGCCCGGAGATTCTTAGCACCCCCTGTCCCGCCGTTACCGCGACCGCTACCTTGGCCGGGAATAGCGGGACTACCGGGAACTGGGGGCCGTTCTGTGAGGTGTGGCTCCATAAGAGGTTTCGGCCTACTAATGCCACGCTGGCCAGACGGGTTGGCATAGGGTTTGGTCTCGAGTTTTCCTTCTCTAAGCAGTGATTATTGGCTCTGCTCAATTTTCCCTTAGTCGCCTTCTACGACACCCACGGGATGAGATGGGGTGGTGACCTTCGTATTCTTTAGGTCCGTCACCACACGGACAAAGAGCTGTTACCTATATTTTTTCAAAATTTTAGGCTCATTCGTTTTGGTAAAAGCATACATTTTAAAATGATAAAATAAATACATTTGAGCCATCACAATCTCTTCCATTTCATATGTTACACGGTACAGGAGGCCTACCATGAAACTTTATTCTTTCATTTTCTATATTGCCCCCCAAAAGTGACCACCATATACAAAATTAATCTATTTACGTTACACGTACGTGTTTGAGAGCTGTTACCTATATTTTTTCAAAATTTTAGGCTCATTCGTTTTGGTAAAAGCATATATTTTAAAATGATAAAATAAATACATTTGAGCCATCATAATCTCTTCCATTTCATATGTTACACGGTACAGGAGGCCTACCATGAAACTTTATTCTTTCATTTTCTATATTGCCCCCCAAAAGTGACCACCATATACAAAATTAATCTATTTACGTTACACGTACGTGTTTGGGTCGCAGAAATCCATATGTGTACCAAATTTCAACTTAATCGGTCTAGAAGATTCGGAGGAAATTGGCTGTGACAGATGGGCAGACAGACAGACACACGAGTGATCCTATAAGGGTTCCGCCGTTTTTTCCTTCGGACGATCGGAACCCTAAAAATATACTTAGTATATTCATCAGAAGTGCGTGAGGTACACTTAATATGTATGACAAATGCACTACTGCCCACTAATTTCAAGATTTATCTATAAATCAAGTGTTAATTGGAAAAGCGGTGATTTGTTATTTTTAACCCCTGCTTTGGTTAATTAGGAAACATTCACAGCACGGTTTCAGAGGAACTTCCTCACACGCACGCTCAGGTGGTAGAATCAGCTTCCCCCTAGGTTTTCCAAGAGACTACGGTATGGGCCTCTTCAAAAAGGGCGTGAAAATATTTTTACTGGGTCTCCAATAAGCTAGTGATACTCGTTACAAGTCCTCATGCGTTACGGTAACCTCTTAGTATCAGGCGGGCCGTATCCTTGTTTGCCACTTCGGTGGTATAAAAAAACCTTTTTTAAACATTTAATTTGTCCTATAATGATACTAAACCCGCATACACCCTTATATTCTATGCCATTAGATCCTAAACTAGTCATTATAAAAATAATAGTATAGCTAGAAAAGCAGATGTATCTACATAAAAAGTCACCGAAACAGGTTTGCTGGCAATTAAAACCGCCCGTATCTATCACAGTAAAACGATAGACTATCTACGGAACATGTGTGAAACCGTTCCTAGAACAACGGGTCACGTACAGAACAGAACAGCTTTGGTAAAATAAGAAAAAAATATGGCGAGCCCTTGAGTAACCGTCACTTAAGTGAGGCAACGTCGGATGTTGACTCTTTAAGTCAATTTCCTTATAGTATGTATTCGGTGACTCTCGTCGTTCATGTTTCGAAATGAGAAATGTGTTGGTGTATAAGAGAAACAAGCCGTCAGGATGCTTTATATGGGTTTCTTTACCTTGACCGATATACTCTAGAGTTTTTCTGATGTTGGTATAGGTTAAGGGTCCTGATAAAGGCATTCTTAATACTTGTTTTCGGTTGAGTATAAATAAACAATGCCCTCGTTTAAGGCTTTTAATTTATTTTTATCTAGCATTCTGAGATCTCTTTTGAGTTCTGAACATGACAAATGAACTGATGAAATGATATTGAACTTTTTGTGCCTTTCAAAGATACTCTGTTCTCATATAAATCAACACGTACAGAAATTTAATTTCGAATTGATAGAAAAGTTCAGTACGGCTGTTGACCCGCAATGACCTAGGGGGCCACTCAACAGAATTTGGCAATACAAAGTAAGCGAGCTGTCACAAAAAATTCAGTTAAATATAAATGTTTACAAGTAAACGGCGTTGCCGGATTGAAACACCATTAATAACAATTATACGCGCCGTAGTCGTTCCGAGAACAGATTTTCTGCGCCTATTCTGAATGTAATCGCTTTTTTTTGATCGCCAATCTTTAAAAAGGCAAAACCTTAAAAAGGTAGCTGCAGTACAATGGGTAAGGCCACAATAGCCGCGGCCACATGGCGAAATATGTTTCTTCTTTTTTGGAAACTCATAAAGATGCAGATTTACTGTTCACATGTATTATGGCTGCACGCGATAACGCAGGCATTTTTTTTTTGTTGTCGGCCGCGTTCCCGCTTATATTTTGGCCGTGAATGCGTTTACACATATCTTGGATAGGTATTTTATATGGCTTGTGTACAAAAATAATTGTGTCTTTGGTGGTTTCATAATTGTTAACAGTATTTGTGTTTATAAAAAATGTTTTCGTGTACAAAATATTTTGATTATTGTAATGACGGGTTAAATTGAACGATTTACACTCATTCCAAAACTAATTAAATCGTGATCTTCGCGCGAATGTTCAATAAGAACAGTTTAAATATATACAATAACGAAGTACAGTTGGGTGCATCTCTTCAATACCTTCCCTTGGCCTTAATGCGAACGTCAACATCATATGTTAATTCACGAGTCTGAAGCTGCTTAATTAAACGTATTATGTTAATCTACTATGTACTTGGTGTTATATAACATTTAATATATTGTTGTATCCGATTACATCAATCGTGTTAACAATTTTGAATATACTAGGAATAATTTGAAGTAAAGTTATACGACTTGTTTGTTTTGATATTAGTTCGACTTGATACGATTATACAAATAAACGATTTTAATTTTATTAACGGCAACTGTCATGGCAAATGATTTATTATTGTAGTATGTTCCTTTTTAACACATTACCTACATTTTTCTCATTATATCTTTTACAATCATTTGCATTAATCCTTTTCTTTTTAAAAAAACGTTGCCGCACACTAGGATTTTTTCTGTGTCGTGGGTGCGTTTACAGACATGAATTCCACATACAATACACCCAGACCCGGAACAACTACCTGCAGATCATACAAATATTTGTTCCGTGCGGGAATCGAACCCGCGACCCGGAGTGCAGCAACCGACTGTATCAGCCACTGCACCAACCGTGCCGTCAAAGATTTGACCACCCCTCACCGATCATCGGTACGGTAAAACATTTGATGTCAAGAGAATGGGCAACAGCATCCTACCGTGTGCTAATAACAATGTACTGCGTTCATCCATCTGCCTGCTAAGCGTGGTGATTTTGGGAATATGCTATAACTGCTCATTACAGTGATCATTAGGAGGCTCGTGTTCAGCAGTAGCGCCAGCCCACGCTACACAAAGGATTAGAAGTGCTGGCATTGTCAGTCAACATCTTGCAAAATAACTCGTCCTTGGTGTCCATTCTATAATTGATCGATTCATCATCATATCTGCTAATGGACGTCCATAGCTGAACAAAGGGCTTCCGCACAGATTTCCACAATTGTGTTGTCATTTCGAGGAGAATTTGCCAGTACTCATCAAGCTTGGTAGGCGGGTTGTTGAGTGGGACGCTGTGCGGGATCCTTTACAATCCCTCCGAGGGGGTGACCGCTTTAGAGTCACCCTCTCAGAGATGTGCCTATAGACGTGGCATCAGTGGGCGGCTCTAGTGTAATCATACGAGGACCTGGAGCCTCCCTTAGGTGCCGAAGATGACCGCTCCAGTGGTTTTAGCTGGTAGGAGTCCGGCCATACCCCTTCGTCCTTCCCCGGGGCGAAGGAAGTTCATGAAGAATTTCCACAGGGCACCAATAAAAAAAAGGCGGGTTGGAGGAACGCTGCTGCTCATCCCTCTGGTTTAAAGTTCCTTAGTCGACTTTTGCGACATCTACGGGAAGAGTTGGAGTGGTGCTGTATTCTCAATCCGCACACCACACGGTTTGATCGATTATTTATTATAATTGAATTTACAAGTACACGTAGGTTTTGTATGTGTAGTTTCGTAGTACATTGACGTAGTTCTACACCGCTCGAATTGGCATTCGATCGTACGGCGGCAAAACTGCAGGGTCACACATGTTCTTAATTATTCACGTGACGGCTGTATGTAATGTCACACCTTATTATCGTCCAACATCGATAAATATTACTTAATAAAAGTACAATTGCATAAAAATTGAAAGGAAATTTCAATACCGTTGGAAGAAATTGCTAATATTACGATAATTAAATACTTGTGCTGTTTTATAATGTCAAAATATGCGAAGATTGCATAATTCATTAAGTTTTGGGTAGCGAGGATTGTTAATGACCGACGAAGAGCGGCCACTTCAACCGTACGGTTCTCACGGCAAACGCTGCGGGGGCAGGAAGGTACGTAGTGTGCGTTTTAATATCAAGAAACTAATTAGTTATAGAACCCTCCGAGTTATTGACCCTAAAATAATAATTATATTCCTAATTATTATTATTATAAGATATACAATAATAATAAATATATTTAGAATGATAAGTGTGCAACTCGTTGAAGTCTTTTGTACTAAACTGTAACAGTGCTACGTCTTTCTGCCATGAATAAATTAATTTAAACGAAACAGTTAGTAATTGAATCATCTTTTTATAATAAAATATTATTGAGTAGTCATTATTACATGTCATATTTATTATTGTTTTGGTTTTAATAAGGTATTTTAAAGAAAAATCATTATTAGGTATTGGACGTATATTTTTGCGTTTCCTTTTTCAAAATAAATAACAACTTAGTTGAATATGTTAATTACATAGCATTAAATAAATATGAACTAAAAGATAAAATTCTTAACCCCATATCATTTGCCAACATAAAGAGGCAATACATTAACGCCAAAACTCCCCATCTTATTTATAGTGCACATTGCTGCAAGTTGGGGTGGTGCGACCTTCGGCGAGACAGCCGTGCGTGCCCTTTTACCTACAGGTGTGGCGACACCTGTAATTACCTCATCGGGAAACGCTCTATTTTTAAAGCATTTTAAAATTGAAATTTACCACATTAATATACCACATGCGGGCTTAACGGTAAACGGTGCGTCACGGTTTTTTATTTAGAAAAGTTTAAACTGTTTATAAGTTAAACAAGTTCTATAACTGTGAAGTTATGTTATTATTGAGTTAGGAGAGTTGTATCATTTAATGTCAATTGTTTGCAATAAGGAATATGCTGGACAGTACAAGTAAAAGTTGTAGGAGAAACTTAACTCTTACATATATTTGTGTATTCTATATATGGAAATAGACGGCTCGTTACAAAATCAGTGGAATTCTAACAAAACAATAGTAATCATTTAGTAATTGAACTCGGAGCAAAATTCATGCAAATACGGGACACACGTCACGAGCGTTAATTATATTGAAATGACAGTCGAGATTGCGGTGACTAACCTAAATACAAAGCCAGTGGCGATGGCTGGCGGCCGGAAGCCGCGCTATTGTCCCGCAACCATTGACACCTCGGTACCTATCATCCGGTCAATTCCCGTACCATGCGTAGCTCTCGCCATTAGATACAAAATATTTTTTTGTTTAATCTAAATGTGAAGTTTACCCAAATATCTTATACAAGACACCCTACATCCTAAACACTAATGGTCTCTTTAATATGAAAGATGCACTTGCCAATCCAACTAGTACGTAACTAGTACAGTGTAGATTTGATCACGAATAGGGCTACCCCATCTCATCCCATGGGTATCGTAGATAGTGACTAAGTGAGTTTAGAACCCCGTGCGTACTCTTAAGCACTTTGAGTTACCCGCAAGTGGCGGGTAAACCACCAACACTAGCATGCCCAAGGAGGGTTGGACTCAGGCAAGCGACCGACTGAAAACGCTTTTGCCAAAACCTTTGCAATATGACTAATATATTGCACTGATCTTTAGAATCTTGGGACCAGGACAGGAAGATAAAGAAGGCTTGTTAACTATGGGTAAATACGGCTGAAGCTAACATGCCAAAACTCTGTTCATATAATTAAAACAATAAGAAAAGTAACACAAAATATTAAAAAAGATTAAAACAAAGTTGTCCGCAACGACATTAATGAGTTTGGAAAATTTCATGGTATAAATTCTGTCCAGAAAGTAAGCAAAGCAAGAACACGTTTAGAGAATTAAGTCCTCTCTAACTCGGATCCTTACTTCCATGGAACTGTTCAAAACATAGTACTGTAATTTGAATAACCTTTGTAAGTAGTAGTAGTTGTGGTTAACATTTAGATTCAAGTCACAAACATCAAGACGATAAGATGAATCGTAGGTAAAAAGATTTGTCACGTACAATCTCATAATTCACGTTAAGGAAGTCAATATACAATTTAAGAGTGAAACATGAAGTAAAACTTTTAGCACATCTATGAGAGTAAACAATTCTTGGAAACACGCAAAAACATGACAGTTATATCAGTGATTCACGCTAGGTAACTACTTGAGACCGTTAAATGTGCAATGACGGTGGCGGGTTGTCAATTACATTTTTGTTTATCATAATTGACTAACCTACCCAGTACAGATTATCCGGTATAGAAAAAGATAACTAATCCATTATTATGAACTAACAGGACGAAATGTATGCTATGTGCTAATATCCAGAGAACCGTTACACCTCTGTACCAAATCTTATCTAAATTTAAAGAGGATCAATATTAGTTATACGTTTCGAACATTTGTATTATTGGTAGAACATTGAAGAGGATTAGTAATAGTAAGACCAACTAATATGTTTTTAAAGAATACTTTTAACACTCTTTTCCTGAACTAGTATTATGTAAAAGAAAAGTACGACACGCTAAATTCGACAAAACCAGTGATGTATTAGGATCACGCAAGATACACAAATCGTCGCAGGTAGATATTTGTTAGCGAAGCGGAGCCGAGAACTGGATTCTGTTCAAGTGCGAGTATCTTTTTTTTGGACAAGCAAGTGGCCGTTATGGAGGAAACGAAGAATAAAAATAAAACTTTTGGTCGAAATGACAACGACGACGCCTTAGATGATTATAAGATGAATAAAATAATGTTTGCATGCATTTGAAGAAAGTGCAATGGATGAGACAGCGAAGGCAGAATCCAAATTTGAAGTTATTAAAGATTGTATACAAAGGTACGAAATTATGATGATTTGACTCAATTAATATTAGATAAGATCAATACTGTAAACGTATTAACTATGTGAAATGTTCAAGTATCAAAATCTGGAGACTTACCAACACAATCCTTATCCTTCTTGGAGAGAAGTGCAATGGGGCCATCATCAAGTGGCGAGCCAGTGCAAAGCGTGTCGGACTTGCTAGAGAGCAATTCCTGCCCTTCCTGCAACCCCAATTGCTGCTCATGCAGCCGCTTCTTTATCAGGAAGATTTTCGGCATCTTCAGGCGCTAATTAACACTACACTCGATCCTTATGTTCGTCTATGTCACTTGGTCTTTTAAAATTCACAGATCAGCATCGTATCACACTGCACGTTAAGTTTCCTCGCGTTGTTGATGTTTATTTTGTGCGTATAAGTTAGCGGCACATGTGGTACCGTTGGCCGCTGCGAAAGGACTGAGAGCTAGTGTGCGTTGCCCGCGACACCGTTGCCCGAACAGGTCCGCCCCCGCCCGCGCCGGCGCCGCCCGCCTGGCCCCGTGCGTCCGCGCACCGAACCACACCGGCACCTCCGCACAACCACTGCTCTTGCACACAGCCACACGCACCAGTAAAAGTGCTATTCTATGCATGCTAGTTGTTCTGTCTAACATTGTATTGATACTAAAACATTATTTTCTCTTTATTAAACCTATTATTTTTTACTAATATTTCTTCCTGAACAAATAAAATAAAACCCCTCATTGTTGTTTTTACAACTATATTTTAGAAGTACCTATATACCACATTTTTTATTGCTGAGGTCTCGAGGTAACTAGCTCTCTACCTCTCTATGCCACACAGGTCTAGTCCTGATGCGCTAGTATATACTCACCACCAGGGGAATGACTTGCTTATGTATAGATAAATTGAAGAATATTATCAAGAATTAAAAAGTGCAGGTAACTTAAACTCGTGCTCTTTTTAAGAATTTTAAAGATCACATAAAAGTTATGTCATGTTTTCATCTTCAAGTTCTTTTGATTCCTTCTTAATGATAGCATTGCACTGATATATTATAATCATATTAAATGATTACGTATTCATTGTTGTAAACTATTAATTGTCTTGCACATATTCATAGCTTATTAAAAAGTAGTAATAACATTTCATTTCAGGTAAGGACCTCACAGCGGCTTTTGTCGGCAGCCTTTCAATTAACAGGGAGATTTGCAAAACAATAGAACCCGAATGGGCAGAAAGCAATCAGTATAAAGGAACGGGGATTTACAAAATAATTATGAAACAACGTCAATAAACTTTACAGCTTCAGTTGTTTGAACGGACTTTAGGAAAAATGTTATTGTTATGCTCATCGTAGTGGAAGTGTCGGCGCCTTTGCAATTCATATCACATGTTCATGACGCCATCCTTTAGGCAGATATTTTATTGCATCGCCTTTTACAGTTATGTTTCTACACAATATACTAGTTTGTCGGATGCCGCATCCAGATTACTCATGCCGTTTTAATTTTTTGTACACATTATTACAATACATTTACTTCCTTTTTTCACTTACGTTTCCGGCCTTTTCCATACTAGTGGATATCTAGCTTACTTAGATGGTGTATATTTAACGCGTTTTGCTTAATAATGAAGATATTTGTAACAAATAAGCTTTAACAAATAATTTCATGGAAAGATAGAAATACAGAACCCCAGTTTAGGATTAGAATCTTGAGCCCAAAGAAAAGATTAAGTTGCCCGATATCCTTAGAGTAATCCTGGGAAAACGGGTTTTGGTTTTTTTGCTTACCGTATCTTAAGCAAAGTAAAATGAAGATGATTAATAATGTAAGACTTGAGAAGAATAGAGATATTACTCGGTTTTGATGAATATACTGCGAGACAGGTAAAGCTAATATTGTAAAGGTATGTTTTAATTTTTATCTTTATTTAAATAATTTCAAAATTATGCATAATTTACTGTAATCTTGTTCCGTGTGGTGAATTAAGAATATAGTACCACTCCATCTCCTCCCATGGATGTCGTAAAATGCGACTAAGGACTTTAAATCAGAGGAATGGGCAGCAGCATCCCTTTTGTGAAACAGCAGCCGTACTTCGCTCATCAACCCGCCTGCCAAGCGTGGTGAGTCAGTATTTGCCAGTGTAAATTCCCCCCAAAATGTAACCGGTCGTTTATGGAGCAGGCCTTTGTTCAGCAGTGAACGTCTTTTCGCTGATATGATGATGATTGTAATATTAAAAAGTACTTATGTGTATCTGGCTTCGTCTCATTGTGTAAATTTTAATAAATCCATGAGTATCAATAATTCACAGATGCTAGTAATGAAAATTTGTTTATTTAGTTTCGTCGTTTCGGCCGAATGAAGTCCACTGCTGGACACAGGCCTCCCCCACAAATCACCACAACGACCGATATGGGTGTGTTGTCGGCTCATTGGGGGGTTTTGCCATAATCGCCACGCTTGGCAGACGGGTTGGCGATCGCAGTTGAGTTGTTAATTTACTCGAAGGACGCTGCTGCCCATCCTCCGGCTAATCTCTTAGTCGACTTTTACGACACCCACGAGAGGAGATGGGGTGGTGGTATTCTGAGCCGGCACCACACGGCACGGAATGATTTCTAAAATCAAAAATAGTGTTAATGATCTGGTTTATGGTAAGCAGCATTGTCCGTTTTTTAATGATTGAAATGTGTACACTATACACATCAGTTACACATATTATATTTTTAAAAACATTGTGCATTGTTGTACGCTAGAGATATGGTGCTTGAGCCTCTTTAAGGATTTATTAAATTCTAATAACCTATTATAGCTTAAGAACTTTATTTATTCTGGAAAAATGCTAGTATTTGTGAAAAAGAGGAACATATACATGCAGGATGATACATAGAGAGGATGTAAGCTACAACCAAATGTCAAGATCGTTAATAATCTAATCAACGCTATTTTCATGGGAGGCTTTTTGTTAGAGATCATAAATAATTTTTTAGCAAAAAATGAACATAACGACTCCATAAAGTGCCAAAACGTTGTTTACACAAATAAAATAAAACTGTAATACGCTACCGAATTGGTCCCTTCTGTTTTTAGTAAAAAATGGTAGCATTTTTGCGTCGACTGCGTGATTTTTTGTTGGTCCTTGTAACGAGTAATCGTTAAATGGTTGAATTTATTTTTAGAGCTCTATCTTATCATGTCTATTATAAAGTTAGTTGTATGCGTGTTTGAATTAAACCAATTTTACCAGTTTTTTATTTCTAATTATACTTGCGTTGCCGTGTGGTGCCGGCTCAGAATGCCACCACCCCATTTCATCGCGCGGGTGTCGTAAAAGTCGACTAAGGGATTAACCGGAGGATAGGCGTCCTTCGAGTACATTAACAACTGAATTGCGATCGCCAACCCGCCTGCCAAGCGTGGCGATTATGGCAAGAATGAGCACACAACGCACCCATATCAGTCGTTGTGGTGATCTTTGGGGGAGGCCTGAGTCCAGCAGACCAGACTTCTTTCGGCCGAAATGATGATACCAGTTTTTTCTTTCTAATTATACTTGCGTTACAGCTACGTACTTTAACGTAGGGTCGACAAGTTAATTTCACTTGAAATATTATTTTGTTTCTAGATACCTACATAGATGATATAGTTCTTTTATCTGAAGGTGTAGAAGGGCTATCTATTTATTTCACTTTTTTATTCTGGGAACTGCATCATGTTTTTTCAACCTTCTTTTTAAGGTCTTATACACAATATCTCAACATCGGCTGTTAAGTGGTTCGCTACAATGTAGGACAGCGCTGGTTGTTCAATAATCGTGTTGGGCTCAGCAATGAGTGCACGTGTTTGGGAGTCGTGCACTGGCGCAGCATTGTCGTGCGAGTTCTTTAGCATCGCCGAGATCATGCCAACGATGTACCAATAAAATTATCTTTTACGATTATGGAGGTGCAAAAGTTTCTAGACTTTGTATCTGGTATGTCTGTTGTATAAATAAGTGAGTATGTTATTTATTTCCAATCTTTTTAGATATTTATGTTTTCTTTATAAGCAACGTTGATGGAAGAATATAATGCACTACTATGACACATTTCAATTTTAAAGCTACTATGTTTTTTAATAGTTGTGTTCTCATGCGTTTCCGTATCTGTTACATACATATAACATCTTACAGTTTGGATCGATTTATGCAGCAAGCTTTATATTTTATTTTACTTTAGACCAAAGTAAATCTTATAAAGTAAAAAAAAAAAAAAAAAACTTCTTAGATCGCAGCACATCTGAACGGCGCCGAGCAGTGCGTGTGCCTCGATTGCGCAACGATTGGTTGCAAAGCGCACGCACCGCGCCGGTTCCATGCCGGTAACCCGCTTCAAGTTCTCGGCAACGATAACCTCTTTCAAGTGTAAAGAAAAGTTGGCCACCAGTATTGGCACCAATATTTTGGTACGCATTTCGAATATTTAATCTTTAAAGTCAAATTCGTGGCAAATTTTGCCTTTTTCTTAACTTGAGTTTCAACTTCACTATATTGCAGTAGCGATTATTCCATCTGCAGCTTAAAGAAAAAAACAAGAAAGAATGAATATTCAATGCTTATTAAGTGAAATCTGGGAATGTTATATCTAAAATATTCAAGTATTATATATTATATACAAGTATTCGTCCAAGTTTGCCAAAATGTCTAAAGACTTAGGTAATGAATTATTTATGAAGGCTTCGCGCGGAATTCTTAAATATTCTTTGAATTAATGAATTAGTGCTTTTATCGTCAGACTAACAATAATAACAGTCAAATGTTAAAACCGTTAGGTTAAATAATATATTATAATTTTATATATTTTGTGACTCAGACACAACTCCTTTAGTCCGTGCGAAGGTGTGTTTGTTAAGCATTAAATTTGATATTGATTATAATCGGATTTAACTAATCATTCGCTACGACTGTTTTATTTTTACTCGCGAAACGAATATAAATCAAACGATATAAAAAAACTGTAAAACTGAAAAATATTTAAGTAGATTCCACAAAAACGAGATAAGGATCGAGACGAAGGAAGGAACTCGGTGTACAAAGATATCAGATAAAATGTCGCACTGATTTCATTTCGCGGCAACACTGATCACACTGATATGACCTACGACGTATTCCGGCCGAACATCTTTTTACACTTGGCAAGCGTTCATGCGTAACTACTGCGTCACTTGGTGTTTAATGTCAGATCTAGCAATAAACATGGCTATAATATGAGCAGTAACTAGATTCACTGAAGGTGTTTGCTGGTTTACACAAAGCTGTATTTTATACAAGTATTTCCTAATCTGTGCTTGCCTTTCTACTGCCTACAGAATTTGTTACGTTACTTGACATGCAATGAGATTTTGTAGCAAACAAGGTAATCTTGGCTCTACTGCTCGTAAGTTCTTGCTGTAAGTTCTTTCTCATTTTACATCGATATTAAGGTTACATTGTTATATTTAACTGTGGTATATACTATTAACGAATAAAAGGATTCATACAACAACAGGCATAGTACTTTTAAAAGAGAAACATAATGATTCCAATAATCAATTGTGTTAGAACTTGGATTTCCTGAAAAAACCACTCAATGTTGGAAACAGAAGAGTCAATGCTGGTAACTTCTATAGATTTCAAATGGTAACTATCGTGGGTGACATACACAGTATGCACACACGAAATGTATGACGAAATTAAGTTAAAGTTACGAAATGAATGGCATTGAATGTGTCAGGCGCAAGATTCTCACGATGATGATGATTCATGTATATGTACTCACTTGCATCTTTCGGATATGCCCGACTAGCTTGCGGACATAAACGTAGCATTCTACCTAGATACCTATGCATTTAAATTAAACTTTTTCTAAAGTCTAATAAATAAACTGACCTCCCTAGTCCTGAACAGGCTTTGGGACAGTGTAAAAGCCGGTAAGTAAAGGTACCTTGCCGTTACAGTTGTCGCTATTTTCTAGACTTCCTGCTTACGCCACTATACTCCTAACATGACGATAAACAAGTACATCCCGTAGTGGTCGCGAAGCTCAGTCTCTTCCATCAAGTGTGTCGTGTAAATAGATCGCGGTGCAACGGTACTGCCACCATGTATTCTCGATGATTGCCCCCAAGCACGCGCGTAGCATCACGGGGAATAAATTGCAATAGTATTAATGTTTTGAACCGGTCCACTGATTACGACTCTAGTGAACACTCGTGTTATTTAATTGGTCGCACGAGCCTGCTATTGTAGTTATAAAGCATTCGTTTATTAGGTTTTTGGAATAGTTTCGACTTTTAGAACAAAATACTGTTTTACCAAATTGGAGTTTTTGTCCTTGTGAATTCCAGATTTAGAATGTAGCCCACTCTATCACCTCCCGTGAGTGTCGTAAACAGCGATTAAGGTATTCTAAGTAAAAGGAAGGGTAGCAGAGTCCCTTCTGTGGAACAGTAGCCATTTCGCGCTCACCAACCCAATCCCGAGCGTGGTCAGTAGGGACTGGCAAATCTCCATCAAAATGACGACACACGGCATGTAAACGACCGATTACATGCCGACCATAAACGACCGTTTATGGTCGGAGGCTTTGTCTTGGCAGACGGATTGGTGATCATAGCAACATACTATGATCACCAACCCGCCTGCCAATATTAGCAAACGGGAGGATGCTGCTGCCCCACTCTCTTGATATATAAATTCTTAATCACCATTTACGACACCTATGAGTGAAGGGGGGGTACTCTATTTTTTGCCGGAGACCTCACGGACACACTCGATAATGACAAAAACACCTTAAAAATTATATATAAACCAATGTATACATATATAATTACAATGTAATCCGAAATCCATATTTTCATCCAAATACTGTACTGGTATTTTTTACTTATTTACAAATCGTATACATTAAACAGATGTTAATTACAAATAGAAATATATATGAATGGATCAATATGCTTATAGAGTTTAACAGCTATTCTAATATTAAAGCGGCCTTATGACCAATTTTATATTCTTTGATTCTCTTTTCCACCTATGTCACTGCTAGATATAAGCTTCTAATAGCTAATTCCGTCCCAAATTTCTCACATCTTTCTCTTCTGTTTAATTTTACGAGATTTTTAAATGCTTATTACAGTTTCAAAATTAAAAGTAAACACGCTCTTGTGATTCAAAGATATCATTGACTACTAACAGACAGAATAAGCCTAAATAACTTTGTCGTTTAGTCCAAAACTAACATCCAAATGCCAAAGCTTAAAGGAGAAGACCTCATTATCATATCAGTCAAAAGTTGTTCACTGCTGTACAAAAGCTTTTGACATAATAATACTACTGGTTACAGACCCTGTGTCATTATTTTTTGGGAGGAATTTGCCAGTACTCCCCACGATTGGCAGGTGGGTTGGTGAGCGCAGAATGGCTACTGTTTCACAGAAGGGACGCTGTTGTCCATCCTCTGGTTTAGAGTGCCTTAGTGGCGACTAAGGCACTCTACTTTTACGACATCCACGGGAGGTGATTGAGTGTTGCTAAATTCTTATACGGATACCACACAGACGATTAGAAAATAATAAGAATATACCTTACCAAGGCAAAAAATGTTCTGCCACATACAATAGCATTGTAAAAAGCAATGTCTTACTCGTAAAGGCCTTGATCTAAAAATACCGGGTAAATTAGTTACCCGCTGCTTAAATACAAAAAAAAGAGTTAAGTTATAAATAGCAAAACATCATGGACAGGGCCTACAATACGTTATACCAATCTTGGTACCGTATACTTGGTAGGTTGTACCGTGTGGTGCCAGTAAAGAATAGCACCATCTCATCTCGTATGTGTCGTAAAGGTGACTATGGGATTAGTCGGAGGAAGGGCAGCAGCGACCGAGTACATTACCCGCCTGCCAAGAGTAACGATTATGGGAAAACCCCCCCAATGAGCACACAACACAAACCCGGACCGGTCGGTGCGGCGGTCTTTGGGGACGTTTGATATGTCCAGCAGTGGACGTCATTCAGCTGAAATCATGATGACTTCGAAAATTCTAATTCGGTGTGGTGTCCGAATAAGAATATAGTATCACTCCCCTATATCTCCCCATGGATGTTGTTAAGGTGACTAAGGGATTCTAAAGACGGCACGGTTGGTGCAGTGGCTGATACATTCGACTACTGCGCTCCGGGTCGCGGGTTCGATTCCCGCAAGGTACAAATATTTGTATGATCTGCAAGTAGTTGTTCCGGGTCTGGGTGTATTGTGTGTGAAATGTGTCTTTAAACGCACCCACGACACAGGAGGAATCCTAGTGTGGATAATAAATGTGGATAATAAATAACAAAAAAAATAAGGACTCAGTGGGATGGGCAGAATTGTACCTTCTGTGGAACAGTGGCCATATTGCGCTACCTAACCCCCCGACCGAGCGTGGTGTGTACTTGCAAATTCCCCTCAAAATTGTAGAAATCTATGGGTGTGGAGGCCTTGGTTAAACAGTGGACGTCCTTTGGCTGATATGATGAATCATGGAACTTGATTAAGTGTGTTATATGATTTATGTCACTTTCATGTAGGTAGTTCCTCTGTATGGAACATGAAACTGTCAATCGTATTCAGATATAAGTTTGAATTATACATTTTATGAGATGAGTCGTATGCTTAATGGATGAAGTTTAGAAACATGGAGCCCACGTCTGTGTTACTTTTACCCGTAGTTGCGTAAATGGGGAAGTAGGATATATATTGATAAAACATGTTTAAGTCCTGTGACATAGACACTAGCGGCCGAGATTAATAATCAATCAAATCCCAAATCTTTGGATTTCGGATTCTGGTTTTTGTAATAAATATAATTGTAACACAACAACGGATGAATTTCAAAATCTTAAATCTGAAGATTCTGGATTAGATTGATTATTGATTTGGGCCGTAAATCTATTGCAACAGTATTTTGTAGCTATACTTAATTCGTCAGTGCTAAGAGTGAATAATGCTTTGTGATTCATATAATGACATTTCATTATTCTATATGACATTATGTTATTTATTTTTATGTTCATTTTATGCATTTAGATTTAAAACTGTAATAGTGCGAATAACATGTGGGCTATTCAATTATTTTGTTTTATTGACGTGATATTTGTCTGTCAGTTTAGGTATGTCATGCTCACTCAAGTGTCCTGCTTATGGTGGCGTCGTGTGTCGGGTCGCTAAGTTTCCCTACAATATGGTTGAGCTGAGCGACGCTGATGCATGCGTCATGCTCGTGAACGAGTGCCGTCTGTTGGGATTGGTCATCTTAATGCTGTCATGAAAATTGAATCAAAAACTCAGATGAATATTAAAATCAAGCTTGTTTAGTGTAGACTTATTAAGAAGTTTAGAACTCTTTTCTCCTGCATTGTCCTCACATAAACACCATTTCGAGAACAATGTACCAATATGATTTAAAAAGAGTAACCATGGAGTTTCTTGCCCATTCTTTCCTCGTTCCATAGGAAATCTTCACCTTGGAACGAGGCAACTAAAGTCTTGACTATTCATAAGTGCCTATAAATGGTTTTACATGAATAAAAAATATTTTTATCTTTATCTTAGTTTAGATAATCCGCTGTAGAATTTTGAAAAGCACTAATATTTTATTATATTTAACACTATCATTTAGAAATAACCATATGACTATATTTTATTGATGTCTAACACCTGTATCGAAATGAAAATTGTATTGTTGTTTCCATAAAAACTTTTAAGTGTTGTAATCTTCAGAGCTCGTGTAGAGTTCTACGACGTTCCATAAGTTTCATTAAAAGTTCAATTGTGAGAACTCTTCGTTACGTGAATTAAGCGTCAGAAAATTCTCAAGCCATGTTCACGTGTAGCTAACTACCTACCTACATATACCGGTTGTCAAAAGGCTGCGTGGTACGCGGGCAACGGCGGGCGGGGTGTAGTGCGGGGTGCGCGGGGCGGGCGCCGGGTACAGCGACCGCAATAGCGATGGTTGCCGCGCCGCAGCCACCATTGCCAAGATCACGGACCGCGCATGCGCGGCGAATGTCAGCCACGTCACGATCGAGCTTCGTGCTATCGCGATTGGATCGTTTGGATTTAGAACTCAGAATACAATCACGATTCAACTATCAAAATTTCTTGTTGGTTGTATTATAAAAATTATATGATGTAGTTTTCTTTTCTAAAATGATAATCCCAGCAGCCAAACTGATACAGATATTCATGAGCAATTTCAATTCATTTATTGAAGGCCTCATATTCAAATAAGAAATACAACGTATTCATGTACCTATCTGTTTTCCGAAATGACTTACTAATACCAGAAAATTCGAGAGGTTTTCAAGCAACAGCAATCATTATTTACGTACACTTATTTGCCTATTAAAATTTCATCCGTACCCGTAAGTACTCAGAGCAGTCTACATACTTATGGAATGAAATTTACATTCATTTTATTTCTTCCAGCACTAATTACGCATCGTTCCCGTTTCCCAAACGAGTAGCTATTATGCAACCACCACACATAGGCACGTTCGTTTTTTGCCCGCCATCCCCACGGTAAAGTGTCCCAAGACTCCTGACGAGCTTTGGTTTGCGTCGTCGCCTTGTATGTATTATAGCCCTTGCCCTATCTTTATATGGGCCGAGCCGTAGCCTCCCGCAATCCTCATTCAATTCACGTAAGGTAGCGGCCCTAAGGACCGGGTTTTTGTAACAGCGCAACAGGTAGAAAGGAAAGGATTGCGAGTGCAGAGTGAGACCACATGACATCATCTTCGTGTCTGTCTCGCTCGTTGCGCCGGCGCAGGAATGCCGGACGATTTGTGCTTGCGCATAATACAGACGGTTCGTGCGACGAGTGTGTAGTTATGTATAGCTGAGCATAACCAACACACACTGCCCTAATGCGTACGGGTCATGTAGCGGGATTTGCAGAGTTTAGCCAGTGAAATTTATATTGAAAGGGAATCTGATAAATTTTGAACATTATCGCCTTTTCTACGTAATATGATTTATTTACAAATCTAGAAAACTTTCAGCTTTATAAAGAAATAATTATTTATTTTATTTGTAATTTTGATTTATTTCTGAATTGTTTTTTAATCCAAACAGGTAGCAAATGTCAATTCCCAAAGTTATGAAAGATATAGTTCAAGCAAATGACAATATAAAATTTCGTCTTGTATAAGCTAAGTGCACTCATCCCGTTGAATGCACTAATTCGTTAGTTTAATATAGATATCCTATTTTAAAAAGAATATCATCATACTGTATTTTTGACTACAGAAACCAATTCATACGTTTGATAATATTGGAACTGCGAAAATGAGAGAGGTAGAGTCCTTTTGCTCTCACATAGGGCCTTGCTCCTCTTTCACTTCTTACGGCCGAACTTAATTCTTAATTAATCTAATTCAAAATCTATGGATTTGGGATTAAGGATTTGTCTGTTTTTTGTGTTTAATATGATCCTAACCCAAAAGCGGATGAAGTTCAAAATCTTATATCTAAAGATTAAGAGACAAGAGACCATCATGAACTATGCAAAAGTTTTAAGTACTGTTTTTAGCTGACATCTGTTAAAACTTAAAAATAAACAAGAAACGTGACTTCTTATTTATACGTAAAATAAATAAAGCGACGTTGCGTCTAGAATACTAAATAAACAGTAGAACCGGCACCGTCTGTATGTAAACATAGTTAAAAACTTCATTTCAAGGCGATAATTGAGGATCTATTGAATCAATTTACAGAGTGACGGTAGTGGCAAAAGTCGTTTGGAAGTCAAACGCTATATATAAAATCGATATTCAGTAAAAATACAGTTTACTACAAGCAAAATTATGTCACTGTTTATTAAATTAACTAGTGGTTTATCAGTTAGGTAATTTGGGGGCCAAAAGATGTCGCTACCTTATCAAAATTAAAAAGAAACTGGATAATCAATGATCATCATCACTCATGTCAGCCATATATACATCCGCTGCTGAAAAAAGGCCTCCCCCATAGATTTCTATATTTGTGTCGGTATTTGCCAATACTTACCACGCTTGGCATGCGGGCAGTATGGCTTCTGTTCCAAAGAAGAGGCGCTGCTGCCCATCCCTTTGGTTTGGTGTCCCTTAGTCGCCTTTTACGACATCCACGGAAAGAGATGGAGTGGATATTCTTAATCCGGACACCATACGGATAATAATAATCGTATTAAATAATCGTCCAAAGCAAAATCGTTTTTGAAGTGAAACTTCTTTTGGGATGGTGTGAATTTGATTTTATGAAACGAAATTAATGTGTAACGAAGAAGAGACAACTATAAATGTATTTATAGGGTTCAGGCTGTGAGAGAAAAAGATTAAACACGTTTCTATAAAGTTTCCCTATTCCCTATTATCGATCGATTGCTCTCTCTCTTTCTCTGGTTCTCACCTCCATCTTCATTCTCTTACAAATTTACCAAAATGTAAAGTTTCATTTCTACCGCGTGTGAACTCTCACTCGACATTTTTTTTACTACATTGACTATTATCTACGGTACTATTCCCTTACCTTGCCTTTACTTGCTAACTTTATCGAACTTTATTGCTAAGTTATTTCTTTGAAGGTTTAATGGGTCACTTCTTGCTGTCGATTTTCATTGTGATTTTTTAAACTTAACATTTAGTTATTCAGTCATCATTCATCATTTCGGCCGAATGAAGTCCACTGCTGGACACAGGCCTCCCCCAAAGATCACCACAACCACCGATATGGATGTGTTGTGGGTTCATTGGGGGGTTTTGCCATAATCGCCACGCTTGGCAGGCGGGTTGGCGATCGCAGTTGAGTTATTAATGTACTCGAAGGACGCTGCTGCCCATCCTCCGGCTAATCCCTTAGTCGACTTTTACGACACCCATGGGAGGAGATGGGGTGGTGGCATTCTGAGCCGGCATCAGTAATCAAACCAAATTACAATACTGTTCTCTACTTCAGTTTCGTTCTTTTTCAACAATATTGATCCTATTATGTATAACAACTGCCACATTGATATCGTAATTGGATTTGGAAAAAAATTGTTCCCATTTACCAATTAGTGCAATTTATCCTTTGATATTAATCGTTATTTGTTATTAACTATAACATTGATAGTTTCTTTATACATATACCTCAATTTATAGCTCTACTTTTATATTAGTTTCTGCGTAACTTCCCAGTGTTTACTTTCATACTACTGGGGTTTTCATGGAAATAATTTTAGAATAGAATAGAATATTATTTATTGTACACCATTTTAAAAACAACTACTAGGAATAATTTAATGAACAGTAATTGTACAATGGGCGCTCTTATCGCTATTAGCGATTTCTTACAGATAACTTTGGATGGATAAGAAAAAGATGGACAAAGACAAAGGGATATTCCGTGGTATACTTATTATATTAATATAATCAAATAGTGAATCTATTAAATATGATACAAATAGGTATTTATTCCATAAATTACTTAAATAATATGCACACATATACAACAATATATAATACTTTATACAATACATTATAAATAATCCATATATACAATATACATATATACAATTTTAGTGCATACGTGTAGTGTCCGAATTTAAAATATATCACTATGCCAACTCCTGTGAATGTCATGAAAAGCGACTTAGGCTCTTGGAACCAACGAGATGGGCAGCAGCTTCCTTTCTGTGAAATAGCAGTCATTCTGCGCTCACCAACCTGCCTGCCAAAAGTGGTGAGTACTGGCAAATATCCAATGACAACACAAATCGACAACCTGCCGCCTGTAACCGGCCGTTGTGGAAATCTATAGTTTAGTTAATCTTGGTTCAGTAGTGGGCGTCCCTCAGCTGATACGATGATGATGACTTATGGTACGATAACTGGCGGATTTAAGGATGACATATCAGTTTTTAAATCAATTTGTTTGTAATAACCTAACAACCTTTTTTTTCATTGGTGTCAAGTGGAAATTCTATATGGAATTTCCTTCACGCCGGGGAAGGGCGAAGGGATATGCCGGTCTCCTACCGGCTAAAACCACTCGTCATATTCGGCACCGAAGGGGGGGCTCCAGGAGTGAGTAAGATCACACTAGAGCCGCCCATTGGTGCCACGCCTTTAGGCACATCACGGAGGGGATGATTGTAAAGGATCCTCCCAAGGCTCGTTTTGCGCTGTGCTGCGCACACGGCGGCACGTATCCACGTGCGCAACGCCGTCTTCCCGGAGGTCGCTCGGTGTGAGCACGCAGACTCCCCAATTTGCGCACCCGTGACCCCCGAGAATCTTAGCAACCCTACCTAAATTTCTCTACGCAGAAGCTTCTAGTACCCAGTATTCATTACAGATAGAAACTCTACAAAATAATGTTGTTTATTTTACAAGACATTATGAGTATTATTTTACTGATGAATACATTATTATGACTATAATACAAAGATACGAGTTTAATTACACAGCATAATTCGTGTCCACGGTAATGTCGGCCGTTCTTGGGTAAATATGTTACCGCTCAGTCGCTGGTCACATAAAAAGTTTCCTCCAAGATCCGGTCTCACTGGTCCGTAAGATCGACGACCTCAGGTCGTCGTTTGACTTATGGAAATAAGTTTTCTTGCCTCATCTGACTGATAGACTTCGATGCTTGATCAATATTTTATAACATTAATAATTGTGGGAACATTTCTCTAGCGCGACCTATTTTCAAACTCATTATTGTTTGATGTGCTGTTTATAGATATTTTAACATTAAGTTTAACATTTGAATCTGATAATCTTATGAATTTATTGTTATTATATTTTATCCAGAAGATTAAGAATCAGCTTGTCTTTGTACGATTGCCGCTTGAAAGTCTTTGAATCTTTAATACTATAATAATAGTAAATTTCTTTATTTTCGGCACTAGAAACTTACATAGCAGTACCTACTAATCAGATAGATAATTTCACTTAAATACTTTTTTAAAGAATATTCTGTTTATTTCGCATACGGCTCCTTTCTTCGGCCCCTGCGCACGCGCTTACATCAGTGACGATAACGTTATGAGACTTACGCGACCGGTTACGAGCCGGCAGACACCGCAGTTCCACTTTTGTTATATTCCCTATCGTACACATGTATAAACGAATAACGCTACATATTATATATGTATATGTAGCGTTATTAATTAACAAAGTATATATTATAATCATAGCTGGCTGATCGTTCCTGAGACACGGATTTAATAGAATATATTATTATTAGGGGAATTGGAAGGGATTTCACCGTGTGGTGCCGGCTCAAAATACCACCATGCCATTTCCTCCCGTGGGTGTCGTACAAGTCGACTAAGGGATTAGCCGGAGGATGGGCAGCAGCGTCCTACGAGTACATTAACAACTCAACTGCGATCGCCAACCCGTCTGCCAAGCGTGGCGATTATGGCAAAACCCCCCAATGAGCCCACAACACGACCATATCGGTCGTTGTGGTGATCTTTGGGGGAGGCCTGTGTCCAGCAGTGTACTTCATTCGGCCGAAATGGTGGAAGGGATTAAGATTATCTTAACATGAAATTGTTCGAAAATATTCGAAATCAATATAATAAAATATATATGAATAACGCAGGTAATTTTTTAAATGAAATTTTAAGTATATTGATGTAAATTCTTTAAAAAAATATCTTCATAATAAAGATACTCATAGAAAGAACATATGATTTTAATTTTAATATTATAACTGTGTTACTAGTTAAGTATATTTATTGATAGCTGGGAACATGATAAAATAACTGTCATGGCTGATAGAATATATAAGCATGTATAACATTATACGTGTTTCCGTTAATATATATTTTATCAAATGATTAATTTATTATTCAAGATGCAATATAACATAGACACGACTTTACCAGTCAGCAGTCAGCACCTAACTATTACAAAGCAAGCGATGTTGCAATTCAAGAGCCGAGGCTGCTTTAGCGGTCGCGCTCGGCGGTGCAGCACGATCTGGCGTTCCGCTCTACGCGGGCGCACGCCCCCCCCTCCTTCCATTTCTTGCTGCCCCTCCGACCGCGGCCCTGACCAAGACACAGACCCCATAGAGGCAAAATGTTACGAAATTGAGTATCAACCGAACGAGTTTGCGGCTGTAGTGCATGGCTACATGACGATGGCGTAAGTATTCAATGGGATTGGGAACGGTAATCTACTTCACTTCGTATATGCCAGGTGTCTGCATCCATTTTTAGAACGACTCCACCAAGTTATTACGCGAAGAAGACATCTTAATAAAGTTCAGTGTATTTGGATTTACGACGCTCAAGGGTAGAATTAAAATAGTAATTTCAAGACCGTACTTTGAGTGTGAGTAATGAACTAATGATTTACTAATTGTACTGGCAGTTTTATGATATTCTGCGGCCCTTATTCTTCCCGTAAGACCATTATTACAGGTGTGCAATTAAATTCTATACTCATTACGCGGATGCAGTAACTTGGAGGAGCTCGGCCTGATTTATTGTTTATATATGGTACCTATCTCTTACGTGTAAATTATGCCAGTAGTAAGTAGCTTAGTCAATAAGAATAGTATTTAAACCTGGGTTTCTAAATAAAATTAGCGCGAAGCAAATTTCTAGCATGAGTTTACCGGTTTTTTCTATCCTTGATCCACAGTACTGCAATATTAACCAGGAAAATCCTAGAATCCTCACTGGTTGATTTTGAGGTACCGTGTTTGTCTGATGCCTGTAAACGCCTGAAAAACGGCTAACCCAAATACAGTCAACATTTCAGCCGAATTAAGTCCACTGCTGGACACAAGCCTCCCACAAAGATCGCCACAACGACCGGTCCGGGTGTGTTGTATGCTTATTGGGGGGTTTAGCCATATTCGCCACGCTTGGCAGACGGGTTGGCGATCGCAGTTGAGTTGTAAATGTACTCGAAGGGCGCTGCTGCCCACCCTTCGGTTAATCCTATAGTCGCCTTTTACGACACCCACGGGATGAGATGGGCTAGTGCTATTCGTAGCCGGCACAACATGGCTCGAATACGGTATTGCCCGTCAATCCATCTTCCCAGAGACAGTGGACGAACCGCTTTACAGTTTGTATACGGAATGAGCTTTTAAATACGTCAATCAATATTGTTTAGCGTGTTCCTCTGCTTGCTGGTGAATGGGAGTCGGGACTCTCTGCTTCTTATCGGCGTCATTGTAGTGAAGCTGTTGACTGCCTCGGTCACCATGGCTCGTCTTGTAGAGCGCGTGTCGCATAGGAGGATACGCCAATATTAATGACATTATACCGTCGAACCCTTGTCACCTACGGCGTGCTAGCTGTATTAGAACCCAGTGGCTTGGCACGTGATGATGGGAAGTGATCAGCCGGTATGTCACAATTGCTATGGAAGTTGGGAAGGCCTCTGGTATGGGATACAACTTATGTCAACACCCTTGCTCCATCCTATCTTTCAAGCTCAACGGGTTGTGCTGGTGCTGCCGTTGCAGACTCTCAATTTTATTTTATTCAAATAGCGCAAATATAAAATCTCGTTGGAAGTTATGTGTTGTAGCCGTTTGGGATTGAAACTCGTGTGCACGTCTGCTTTTAAAGATATTGCCAGACGTTTAGTGGACTCTCCGCGTGACATTTTTTGGACAAAGAATTAGCACTGCCATTCAACGTGACAAAGATGCCAGTTTACTGGGAACGTAACCAGTTGACAGCGATGGAGTGGTGTACTTTGACGCCTAAATGCGGGGTTTTTATAGTTTTTAATTAAAAAAATTGTGTGTTTCTAGTTACATAGTTACTACTAGAATAGATTATTAGTTTTAATTGTGTATAATTGCGCTTTCTAAAGCAATAAATTAGGATGTAAAATTCTGGGAGTTACGTTTATCTTATTTGTTAATAAAAGAAGTATCTCATATGTCTGCTATTATATTATCAATTTTTCCAACTAAATGCATGTAGATTAAATGAACTTTAATTAGAACAGCTTGAACCATAAAAGTCTACAGTAAACATTTAATGGTAGGCCCTACTTTTATGGATAATAAAAGATATTTAAAAACGTTCACGTATTAAGAATACTGGAAGCTAAACTGTTTAAGGTTTTTATAAGAAAGCTATTTGTAATAATTATAAATGCCATCAAGGCTATTTGTCAGTCGGTACAATTAACTTTCGTGTCACATAACAATGGTCTCGTGAATTTTATCGTTACTCCCATTAAATTTGCCACCTGCTAATTTATTTTTTAGCATCTTTTTGCGTCATAAGATACGCACACAGTGATCAAAAGTCGACACATTTAAACTCTCCAGCAACTGTCGATTTTTAATCATTTGTTTAAGTGAGGTGTATTATTATATGTACTAGTGCATTGAAGTTATATAAAAAATTACGGAAAGCATTGAAAAAATTATCAAGTTTTTAATATTAGATAGAGAACCGAATTCTAAAACAGTCGATATTCACGTACTTGATAAAATTCCATTTTTTTTTAAGTTTAAGAATTAATTTTATAATCTTTGTTTTTGCAGATGAAGGTACTATTCGTCCCTAATATTCTTCTTAAAAATCCGTTCTTAATTCTACGTTAATATGATCACTTGATCGTACAATTTTACACAGAATTTATAATATACAAATATATTTAGAATTTTACCGCCATCTGCCGCAAGCTAGAAGACCAAATAGATTCTTGCAGTGAGACATCTAGTGGCTGCTATTGCATCATCATATCAGCTAAAAGTCGTCCACTGCTGAACAGAGGCCTTCCCCCATAAATGACGGGTGTATTTCTTGAAAACATTTTAGTTTTTAATAGAATAAAGACTTATCAATGAGTAAGGTAAGTATTTACAAATAATTTGAGGTAAAAAAAAACTAAAAAAGGAGTTTTTCATTACGAGATGCTTAAAAATCTGTGTCAAGGTAGAGATTTTTCGATATTTCGGAAAATATTGTACTACTGTAACAACCGTAAGATTTTGCTGAACATATATATTGTGTTTTTTTGGTAGGTATTGACCCAAGCTCTCACCCCCTGAAGTATGTCGTGCTATTTACTGGACATCCTGTATAGATTCCTTACTTATAGAGAAACAAAAAAATATTGTCCGTGTGGTGTCCGGATTAAGAATATAGCACCACTCCATCTCCTCTCATTGGATATCGTAAAAGGCGACTAAGGGACTCTATAAACCAGAGGGATGGGCAGCAGCGTCCCTTCTGTGGAACAATAGCCCTACTGCGCTCACCAACCCGTCTGCCAAGCGTGGTGAGTATCGACAAATGCCCCCCAAAATGATGAAATAATTGTGTTCATCTATGGAGGAGGCCTTTGTTCAGCAGTGGATGTATAAATGGCTGAAATGATGATGCAAAAAATATATCATCAGAAGACCACTTCTATTGGCCTGAAGTTGATGCTTAGAATGGATTTGTATGTCGCGGGAATCTAGAAGGCAGACATAATATTTGTAGTCTTAGTCGAATCCAATCATGACAGCTATAGTATCGCCCTTCTTTCGGCATCGATTCTACCTTGACTGCTCCGGATGATGTATTGAAGGAGCTTATCTCCTGATGTCTGTGTGCCCTACCAAGAGGTATACACAAGTATGATGGACGCTGCAGCTTTAACATCCTCGCTTGCAAAGATCGGCATTATCGAAAGGATGATAGCAATAGCATACTCTACCGCTCAATATCTTCTTGACAAGGCACATTTGAATGTTTGTTTCATAGTCCTGATCTTCCGTTACTAAAATTTGAATACTGAGACATTGTGATTAGTCACTAATCACTGAAATAGTTCAATAAAAGTGTCGAGCCAGCCAGAAAATTGTAGTAACCATAGACACGGACTCTACTACGAGTAAACGATTTTATGATATTCACAGGAAGGGGATAACTTTTTCTTTATTCTGCATCATTATATCAGCCGCAGGACGTCCACTGTAGAATAAAAGCCTCCCGCATTAAGCACATAATTGCGTCATCATTTTGGTGGAAAGTTTGCCAGTACTCATGGTACTAGTACGTATGGCAGGTGGGTTGGTGAGCGCAGTATGACTGCCGTTCTAAAGAAGCGACGCTCACTGTCCATCCCTCTGATTAAGAGTCCTTTAGTCGCCTTTTACGACATCCATGGGTGGAGATGGAGTGGTGCTACATTATTATATTTACACTTATCACTCACACAACAGATATAGAAGGATACCCAGTACTTAATTTGCTCTAGTGGCAAATTCGTAAGCTACTTAAGAATAGCCCACCCTAAAGAACCACACAGTATATAGTAGTTGTATGTAAATACCGTATAATAACTAAAAATACGTAGGTTAGCCCATCATACCGACATTTACTTGACATTTAAAAATGCCGTGGGTGGACAGCTGGTGAGTGTTATGTGACCTATATCTTAAAGAATAACTATGCCTACCTTTTATCTAGATTTTCATTAAATTACTTACATTTTGGGGCCTTAAATGAAAATTGATTAGTTATTACATCGTTTCCGTGCATTTTTTACTGACTTTAAAAAAAGAAGTCAAAGTTTTTTATTTCAAATAAACCAAATATTGGCACTTATGAAACGTCAGAATTTAAGTTGCACGGTTCCAAATAGTTGATCTCATGGAGAAGAGCCGGCAAGAAACTCCATGGATACTCTTTTAAAATAGTTGGGGATTACAATGTTAATTGTATAGGTACACATGATTGTAAAACATATACAGAGAAAAATGTAGGTTAATGTGTAAAGATGAAACATACCACAATAAAATTACAATAATGAATTTGCCGTGGCAGGTAACGGCTGACCAGTCCCAACAGACGGCACCCGTTCACGAGCATGACGCATGCATCAGCATCGCTTAGCTCAACCATATTGTAGGGAACCGAACAACCCGATACACAACGCCACCGTTAGCAAGACATTTTAGTGAGCATGACAGACCAATACAGCTAGGCAAAAGACACAATCAAAATAAGTACTTAACATATAACATTAATGGCTACATGATGCTCACACATTTACAGTTTTTTATAAATATTATAAGTTAATGTCACAAGAACAAGAACAATATTAATATTAACTAATAGTCAATCAATGCCATAATATTAAATTGATGTAAATAACATAAAATTTTATGAAATTTTAAATGAGTCAACCCAAATGTCAATACAAGTAATGAACATAAAAATTATCAAATAATAATTACAGTAGTAAATTACAATAATGTCAAAATTATAAAAGATTGAATATATAATATTCACTCAGCCAAACTTACTCCATACGTGTTAATTAAGATTATCTTGAGTTGAACCCAGAGACCAGCAACTTTTATCATCTATATAATCGTTTATGGTGTAATACGCCTTTTGGGCAAGTATGGATTTAATATTAGATTTAAAGGAATGAAATGGCAACTCTAGTAAACGATGTGGTAGTTTATTGTAAAAGCGAATACCAAGCCCCACAAACGAGCCATGCACTCTGTGTAATCTATGGTAGGGAACGCATAATTTATGCCTATTTCTAGTGTTGACGTTGTGAACGTCACTATTTTTGGCGTATGAACTTATATTTTGCCTGATATAAATTATGTTGGCAAAAATAAATTGTGATGCAACAGTGACAATACCAATGTCCTTGAAATAATCTCTAAGAGAAACCCTTGCTCCTAACTGATATATTGCACGAACAGCTCATTTCTGCAGAATGAATATACTTTCAATGTCTGCAGCTTTGCCCCATAATAGAATTCCACAGGACATGATACTGTGAAAATAACTAAAATATACTAACCGAGCTGTATCCACGTCGGTAAGTTGTCTAATTTTTCGGACAGCATAACAGCAGAACTGAGCTTTCCTGCGAGACATTACATTTGTGCCCCCCACTGGAGTCTTTTATCTATTGTAATACCTAGAAACACAGTGGTATCTACATTTTCGAGTAACTCATTATTGAGAAGAATGTTGGGTCCTAGATTCTTTACATTCGGCATTGTGAATTTAATACACTTCGTTTTCCTGGCATTCAGTACTAAGTTATTCACCGTAAACCAATGTGTAACCAGTGACAGTGCCCTGTTCACTTCGTCAAAGTGTTGTCTATTTCTCTCTACCTTAAAAATAAGGGAGGTGTCATCTGCAAACAGTACAGTATCACAAAACACTCCAATAGCATTCATTGAGTTCTTCCATGCATTATAAATATGTTTAATTAGAGCTACACTTGCATCTGTTGTTGAAGGACCTTTCGTGAAGCCATTTACTTTGCTTGTCATTCCCTTTTTGCTGTCTACTAGATTTATTAAATTGCAAATTGCTGGGTTACTCGTAAGTGTAATCACGTCAGCTAAAGGACGTGCACTGCTGAACAAAGTTCTCCCCCATAGATTTAGATAATTACGTTGTCATTTTGGAAGGAATTTGCCAGTACTCACCATGCTCGGCAGGTGGGTTGCTGAGCGTAGAATGGCTACTGTTCCACAGAAGGGACGCTGCTGCTCATCTCTCTGGTTAAGAGTCTTTTAGTCGGATTTTACGACATCCACGGAAGGACATGAAATGCTGCTATATTCTTAATCCGAAAACAAAACTACTTTTAACCACTTGTCTGCCTAAACACTGATCGTCGCGAGACAAATGGAATTTTTATTATATCTGGAATTGCGGTATGAAAGAGGTTAATATTGTTATATCTATGATATGATATCATTCATTCTAATAATCTCTATCCCACTTAACTTTAAACTAAACTAACATTGAAGATAAATTTACCAGTCTTTAAAAACAAAACTGGTGACACGCGTCATTAGCCCTGTCTGTTATAGATGAAAAAAACTTTAAATTCGTGACTTTAATCTGAACCTGCAGTCCACATGCAACAATGTGTGAAGTTTAAAGATTAATTTGAATGACTTTTTCAAATTGCAGGATAACGAGCAGCTGGCACTGCTTTAGTATTTCCTTTATATTCATACTAACCTGGAAACCATGCGGATATAAAAATTAAGGAACCCTAAATCGCTGTGTAAAACCAGACTAACCTGTGCTTGTTTGATTTTTATCTTAAACAAGTGCAGGTGGCTGTGTCAGTGTAGATTATGATTTTGTCAAGTATTTCGACAACGTGCGTTCGCAGATTGCTTGTCCTAATTGTTATGACATCATATAAATTTTTTGCACCTGCTTCAGATAGTATACTTTTATATTAGGACGATACATTGTTATACTTCATTATTTTAATTACGTTAAAAAGTATGAAATATATATTTCATTCATTCATTCATTTCGGCCGAATGAAGTCCACTGCTGAACACAGGCCTCCCTCAAAGATCGCCACAACGACCGATATCGGTGTGTTAAGCTTTTATATAAAAGTAATAACAGTACTAATAAAGCATCAACAAATTGGAAAATATTCATTTCTTCTGTGAGAGAAGGTAAAATATTTATTGTAATACGTGCGCTGCTAGTGATTGCAATGTATAATGTGAATTTGATAGTCGTAAATTACTGTGTCTATTACGGACCACCACGGAGCTGCTGACAGGTTCCTGTTATTAGTTCACTTACAATGTTAGTAACACTGTATTGTAGGGGTTAAATTAATTTCACAGTTTTATATTATCTTATCTGCGCTACGTAATGAAATGCGGGTAATGTTAAGAGCATTTTAGAGTTTACAGGTTGAGTTAAACATTGTAAGCTATTTAGCATTGTGACCATTTAGGTGTATTTTTACTATCTATTTAAGAGCTAGATTCGGTGGACCACTCATCCCTGTTCTCTAACCTCTGCCTTTTTTCTAACTTCTTAAAATGACTCGACTCCAGCTTTTTCAATTATTGTACAAGCTTCGTCTAAGTCTTCCTCTTCCGAAGGAAAGAGATATCCTCGAATTATTCCTTCTATAGTTTTCATAAGTTGTCGTATTAAATGACTGATCATCTTTCCCTTCCTGTTTTCTATCGGTCTCAACAAATGTATTTCCTCTTTAACCATTTAGGTGTGTCATACGTAATTTATCCTTTAGGAAGAAAGTGTAGAGAATATAATAAATTGCTGCTTATAAAAAACTGACGGTTTGACGAGCCCGCGCCGTCCAGAAGGAACTTGAGGTGACTGGATGCGGAAGGCACAGAAACAACTATCGCGGTGCAAATTGGGAGAAGACTACAAGCAGCAGTACACTACTATATGCTAAGTTAATATACAAAGATAATAAAGATAAGAACCTATTCTTGAAGTATATTCGCCATATTCAGGATCTTAGATTAACAAAGAAAATATTACAGATAATTTATTATTTGTAGCATGATATCAAGTGCTTGCTTGTTGGCTTTGTACTTAATAGTGAAGTTAAGCAAATATAAAACAATAAGGATACGCTTTTAAATCTTACTTATATTATCCGCGTGGTGTCCGGATTCAGAATTTAGCACCACTCCATCTCCTCCCATGGAGGATTCTGTGGAATAGTAGCCCTTCTGCGCTCACCAACCCGCCTGCCAAGCGTCGTGAGTACTGACAAATTGCCCCCAATATTCGTCATATATGCGTCATTTCGGGAGGAATTTGGCAGACTCACTACGATTCACAGGACACCATACGGATGTATTCAATACTATGCCAATATTTTATTATAGTATTGATTAATAAAATATAATAAATATAATGATATATAATGATGTATATTGCTAAAACTAATCTTAAAATAAATTGCCAATTCCTTATACGTGTTGCTTAGCGTGATTCCTGTCATTCTGATTGGTTAGTTGCATATAGGTACCAAAGTTCTTCAGACCTAGATAGTGTGTTCCCACCTGTCCGTCGCAAATAGAAAACAAAGGATTAATTTAGGTGTACCGTCAAAGCATCTCGAATGAGCCAGCACAGAAACGGTGTCACCACGACGCAATTCAGCCGGGACGCTTGTAAAGGGGGCGCGGAACATGAATATGCATGCTACTCTTTGTTATGACCAACTGTTTTGAACTCTGCGTGTACAATTGACGTTTACTTGTAGTGACTCAGTTCCATCTTTGAGACAGGTATTTGAATGTTGTTGTCATTTCGTGGTGATTTATTTTTAGTTGTTATCAACATTAATATTTTGTATATTAATAGCTATTACATATTATTAGGAGCCATTTAAAAGTTTAGTGTTATTTAGTCGACAAATCGACAAATTAGTAAGCGTGTTGCTTTCAGATGTGGCAGCTGATTAGTCGACTTTTTCGTCAATGGCGAACTAAATACACATGACTATGACAACACGGTTGATGCTGTGGCTGATACAGTCAGCTGCTGCGCTCCGGGTCGTGGGTTTGATTCCAGCACGGAACAAATATTTGTACGATCTGCAGGTAGTTGTTCCGGGTCTGGGTGTATTGTCTGTGGAATTTGTGTCTGTAAAAGTACCCACAACACAGGAGAAATACTACATCGTTTAAAAAAAAGGAAGTTTACCACCTAACATCGTGGCACATAAACAAAATGGCAAATAAAGAAATACAGTAAAGTAAAAATAAATGTAGTCTAGATTTTAATGAAGTTGTGCTTGATGGTAAAAAGAAATATTGACTGTAAATCTTATTTGAAATGTATAAAACGTAGACTGAAAAATACAATCGTTGCATACTGTACAACTGTTGTTGGCAGTACATCCATGCTTTATCATCATTTCGGCCGAATGAAATCCACTGCTGGACACAGGCCTCCTCAAAGATCACCACAACAACCGATATGGGCGTGTTGTGGCCCCATTGGGGGGTTTTGCCATAATCGCCACACTTGGCAGACGGGTTGGCGATCGCAGTTGAGCTGTTAATGTACTCGAAGGACGCTGCTGCCCATCCTCCTGCTAATCCCTTAGTCGACTTTTACGACACCCACGGGAGGAGATGGGGTGGTGGTGGGTGGTATTCTGAGCCGGCACCACACGGCATGCTTTATGTACTGCGTAAACTTTTAATTTGATATCTAATTGAATTAAATCTTTTTTATATTCAATTAAAACATTTTACGTAAAGTAAAATAAAAAATAAAATAAAACTTGATACGTGTATAGAGGTTTAGGAAAGTGCCTGTTGCGCTCTCTGTTCATAGAAGGCAATATTAGAACTTTTCTAGCTGATCTTTTTTAAAGCAAAGACAGGATCTTAAGGTCTGTACGTACAAGGTCCGAAGCAGGCACTGCATAGGTTATCAGTCTCTTCGTATTTTTTATGTTCGGAATTTAAGATGTTATTTATCGGATGTAATTTGCATTTTCAAGTAAGGCCGTGGTTGGTTTGGGTGAAAAGAAAACACAACGAATACGAGTCATTAAGATTATTAATGTATATTTCCAAGATAGTTACTAAACAATCTTTATAACATTAGGTATTAAAATTTATGGTTATTAAACCATACATTTTAATAAGCCTCGCCTATTAAGGCGAAATCATAAAATACGGTAACGTTATAAAATGATAACTGAAATCATCACCATATCAGCCGTAAGACATCCACTGCTGAACAAAGGCCTCCCCGATAATTGCCGCAATTGTGTCCTCATTTTAGTGGGAATTTGACAGTACTCACCGCGCTTGGTAGGCGGGTTGGTGAGCGCACTATGGCTGCTGTTCCAAAGAAGGGACGCTGCTGCCTGGTTTAGAATCCATTACCTAGTCGCCTTTTACGACATCTACGGGAGGAGATGGAGTGGTGCTACATTCTTAATCTGGACGCTACATGGACGATAACCGAAAGAAAAAAAAATGGTACCGGAGATTTTCCGGAATTCCTTATATAAGAAATCTACGCGTTTTTGATCTCGATATTACTGTTTCCAAATTAGACAATCTGCCGTGTGGTGCCAGCCAAGAATATCACTACCCCATCTCATCCCGTGGGTGTCATCACACGCGATTATGGGGTCAGCCGGAGCATAGGCAGCAGCATAATTTGAGTATATTTATACTTAACTGCGATCGCCAACCTGCCTGTCAAGCGTGGCGAATAAGGCAAACCCCCAATAAACACACAACACAATCCCAAATCGGTCATTGTGGTGATAATTGGGGAGGCCTATGTCCACCAGTGGACGTTTTTCGGCGCAGATGACGGTGATGATGTTTTTAAGTAAAACATACTTTTCCTTCTTTACGTTCCAAATTCATGCAAAACATCTAACTGTGAGTTGATTTTGACTGACTTTTAAAATTATATTATGACACGTGGATACAAATTACAAATAGAAGCAGCTATTCATACAGTAAGGTTAGTGGTTAGTATAAAAAGGGTATATTGCGTATGCGCAACGTTGCTCATAATCTGTTCATTACATCGCGTGATAAGGCAAAATGACTTTTGTGTCTAAAAATGTATAAAGAAAACTTCGTAAAGAAACATGTACTATGGAAAATGGATCTTTTTTGGGTTGAGGGTGCTTGACACCAAAATTTGTCTGCGGAAAACAATAACAGAAGTTTTATGTGATTGGTCGTCCATAGTTTCCGATTAAACGAAGTTTTTATTCGTCGATGAATGTATAATAAAAGTATTAGCATAACTCATGGGGTACGCTGTTTGAGAAGAGATTTGACTGCCAAAATAAAAGATGAAACACGTTCGAGTACCGAGGTCTTACTACTTTTTTTTATAAAAACGATATCTCCCAATAAGCTTTCTTCTGTATCATGATCACAGACATAAATCTCACGTGCACAAACACCCAATTGCTGTTGAGTTGTAAATGTACTCGAAAGACATTACTGCCTATCCTCCGGCTAATCCCATAGTCGCCTTTTATGACACCCACGGGAAGACTCAGGGTAGAGATATTCTTAGCTTGCGTTACACTTACCGTGCTGTAATAATGTAATAATCGGATAAGCATCCCCTGGAATTAGAACGTTATTGCAAAGCTGGGGTGGTGCTGTTCATAGTCAGCACCACACTTTTGAATACATTAGGTGCAAAAATTGGGTTTTGGTTTTACATCCACTTCCCCTCTGCAAGGGGGTGACCGCTTTACAGTCATACCCTTCGAGATGTGCCTAAAGGCGTGCCACCAATGGATGTCTCTCGTATGATTGTATCGAAGACCTGAAGCCTCCCTTCGGTGCCGACGATGGCCGTTCCGGTGGTTTTAGTCGGTAGGAGTCCTCCGCCAGGCATGCCCCTCCCCCTGGACAGTCGTTGGGGCTTCGAGGAGCACTTCGAGCGTCTTGTCCCCCGGGTCGAAAGGATAGTGGGTGCCTTGCACCGTCTACTGCCCAATCTCGGGGGACCGAGGGAAGAAGTTCGCTGCCTCTACGGGGGAGTCGTGCGGTCCGTGGCCCTCTATGGGGCGCCTGTTTGGTCATCTCGACTCTCGGGCGTCCAGCGCTGCAGAACCAAGATTCATGGTCTGCAGCGTAGAGCGGCTATACGGATCGCACGAGGATACCGAACGGTGTCCTTTGAGGCGGCAACTCTCTTGGCGCGCTTTCCGCCTTTTGATATCTTGGCGGAGATGGATGCGTGGGTGTATCACCAAACACGCTCCCTCCGCCAGTGCGGTGAAGGCGTGCCTTCAGGGGCGCTCGAAAGTTTGAGGCGTCAGGCTCGGCGGCGTGCACTCGAGCTGTGGCGCGAGCGGCTCATGCTTCCACAGTACGCGACAAAGCGCGTCGTTGAGGCTGTCTTGCCGCTCTTCGGAGCCTGGCTCCAAAGGAGCGAGCGCGTCACATTCCGCCTGACGCAGGTATTCACCGGACACGGTTGTTTCGGTGCGTACTTGCACAGGATAGGACGCGAGGTCACGGCACAGTGCCACCACTGTGGAGACGATCAGGATACCGCACAGCACACGCTCGGAGAGTGCCCTGCGTGGACTGCCGAGCGGCGGATCCTGGTCGATCGGATCGGGCAAGATCTCTCTTTGCCAGCAGTAGTATCGGCTATGCTGGCAAAGCAGGAAAATTGGAGTGCTGTGGTCTCCTTCTGTGAGAGCGTAATGCTCCAGAAGGAGGTCGCAGAGCGGGATCGGGAGAGGGCCGATCCCGCTCGGAGGAGGAGGACACGGGGCCGGGGTAACAACCGCCGCGGCGCCCGTGTCCAACACGCCTGAGTCCCCTGTTGTCTTTATAGGGGGCCTTGGGGGTCGCGAGCGCGCTTATTGGGAAATCTGCGTGCTCATACCGAGCGACCCCCGGGAAGACAGCGGTGCGCATGTGGTCACGTACCGCTGTGTGCGCAGCACAGCGCATAGTGAGGCCTCGAGGGAACCTTTTACAATTCCCTCGAGAGATGCCTGGGGGGGTGGCCTCTTTACAGTCGCCTTCCCTCCACTAGAGGGGATGACCACTTTATAGTCATACCCTCCGAGATGTGCCTAAAGGCGTGGCGCCAATGGGTGGCTCTAGATGGAGATCTTTCGAGTTCCTGGAGCCTCCCTTCGGTGCCGACGATGATCACTCCGGTGGTTTTAGCCGGTAGAAGTCCGGCATGCCCCTTCGCCCTTTCCCGGGGCGAAGGAAGTACATGAGGTATTTCCACCGGATCAATAAAAAAAAAAAAAAAAAAAAAAAAAGGCATGCCCCTCCGCCCTTTCCCCGGGTGGAGGAACTACGTGAAGTATTTCCACCGCGCTAAATAAATAAAAAAAGGTTCAATGTCAACCACGCAAAAAAAGATTGGTTGATGGGGCTCATTGGTAGACAAAAACTTGAATGATTATATTATGAGCAATTATTGGTTGTAACTTCCGTATTACTTAACTCAGCAGGAGCATTCAAATTGTAGGTAATGCGTAATATTATGGAGTTATAGGAGTTTTATCCGAAGCTGAGAAAACATGGCCTTTTCTTTTTGCTGTCAATTTTACCTACTTTTAAGTAATGAGCTTTAAAATACAAAAAAAATAAGATGCGGAAAAATTCTATAAGTACATGGTTGAAGTCACATCGCACAGTACATGTGTCTGCATTTTACTTCTGATAGGGTTGTGGGAGATGGCTTTTGTGGCCAGCTCACTGGACTGTGTAAGGGTAAAAAGATAGTGTTGACCAACGCGTAAAAAACGCGTTAAAACAAACAGCGTTTGGTTAATGAGAGCATTATAATTATTAGATAGAAGAGAGCTTCAAAATATCAAAACTTTCTTATGTTTCGTTTAAAAAGGTTAAAAAACCAAATACGTCAGACGAAGCTAGACTCTGCCAGCCGTAATTGCAGCCTGCTGCAGAGTCACGCATACGCAAGTACTATTGTGATCTTTGAAAGTGATGTTGCATTACGGTATGTGACATGTGGCTTCAAATATCGTAATAAATCGTCAATAATCGTAAGTAATCACAAAAATACGCTGTAAAGAGGGTTAAAATACATTGAATTATTGTTAAAAATTTCTTGACGATGTAATTATTTGGGTTAAACCAAAACGTCTACATCATGATTCTCGTATCAGTCGAAGAACGTCCACTGTTGGACAAAGGCCTTCCCCATAGATTTCCACAATGACCGGTTCCATGCTGTGTGTTGCCATTTTAGAGAGAATTTCCCATTTCTCACGTCTCCCGGCTGGCGGGTTGGTGAGTGTAGAATAGCTGCTGTCTCGGAAATTACGATGCTGTCTACCCCTCTGGCTTAGAGTCACTTAGTTGTCTTTTACGACATCGACGGAAGAGAATAAGAATAATTGAAGACAAGTTAGAACTTTTCCAGTCTGCATTAACTACTATACTGCTGGCAGAATTTGAGTAGCATATCCACTGGATATGCGGGGCAGTGCAATCGCTTAAATACACACATAAGTTTATTTATCTTAACGGCAACTCAATTTTATTTCTATTCAATTGTTTCTATTTTGAAATCGTATCCATTGTGAAACCTACCTTGATAAACAATATGTAGTTGCAATATGACCTAATGCCTTAACCCTCTCGGCGGTTTACAATTGACACTAATTTATAAATCAATGACACTATCACAGCGATTAACAAGGTATACTTCAATAAAAATTAATATTGTGCGGTCAGGGGATCCCGTCAGGAACGAAGTTAACGACACAATATAAATCCCGTGTGAATTAAAACAGTAACAAAGGTAAGTTTAAATAATATTTACCCATGTTTAGAATTGAGGTTATACAGCTGACCACGCACCACTTGCTGCTTGAATCTCGATAAACGGTACATAATTTTTTATGTATAATATATGTATTAATATCGATTAAGTGAGATACTAATTATTTTGACGTTTTACAAATACAATAATAATAAGAAATCAAGAGAAAATAAGAGAAGAGAGAAGAGAAGAAATACAGGATAGAAATAAATATAAACCGTGCTTTCATAATTTCACCCGAAAAGCATCCACTGCTATCTATAAGTCTCTCCCAGAAATCGCCACAACAACAAGTCTGGGCTTATGTTGTCAGCTCATTAGAGGGTATTGCGATAATCACCACGCATAGCAGGCGGGTTGGCGATCGAGTTGAGTTGTAAATTGTCTTGAAGGACGGTGCTGCCCATCCTCCGGCTAATCCCGTCTATCGGTCCACCGGCTAGTCGCTTTTTACGATACCCACGAGAAGAAATGTAATAATCGGACCAGCATCCGCTAATTGGAACGTTATTGCAAAGCTGCCTGGGTAATCATGGACAGAATAGTGAGGCGTTTTAGAGAAAAGGGTATTTACACATTCAGGGGTGCAATTCCTTAAGTTCAAACATCTACACATTCTTGAATACAGAATTGAAATAATGGTGACAACCCAATTTGGCATTCCCTAAGACTCGTCCCCATGGCTCACCGTCGGCAACGCTTCTTCTTTCTTCCTTCTCCTTGACTAGCTTCAATCATGTCTTAGCGTATACCAAATTGGATTTTGACCGTCATTTTAATTCTGTATTGAAGGATGTATTTGACCTTAAGGAATTGCACCCCAGCAGTAAGTACAAAAAGGCTGAAATGATGATGCTATCCAGCCAAGTCTCATATATCTATAGCCTTAGTACTGAATAGGTCCCAGCATATACTATGACTATACTCTTAACTATCACGCGTGTATCGTGCAAGACAACATCACGTTTCTGGCAAGGGAATGTATAACAGCGGAATCTGGCACACTATATTATATCATACTGGTCACTATCTTTTACCCATCCATTTCTCAAGTGTGAGATGATGTTTAAGTAATTTATTTATTATTTTCTAAATAAAGTAAATGGCGACTAAGGATTGTCAAGGGATGGGCAGCAGCATCCTGTGTGCTAATAATAACATACTGCGATCACCAACCCGTTAGCCACCAAGCATGGTGATTGTGACAACATCCCCTGTGACCGCTCATTGTAGTGATCATTGGGAGGCTTATGCCTATGTATGTTTACGGGCTAATGTGGGTGTAATGTATTTAGGTCTATTTATTTCTATGCCGTTACAACCTCCATTTCGACCTTAACTTGCCGACCATCAGGCAATTTATGAAACAAGCGTCTAAACGCTATCTCGATTCTGCCCTGTCCCACCCAAATCCCCTTGTGGTATCAGCCGCCGACTACGAACCCTCCCGTATCAGTAGAGTACGCCGCCCGAGGCACGTTCTGGTCGATCCAGACGATGAAATCACGTTAGATCACATGAAGAGACTCGCGTTGTCTCGTTCACTAAACACCCGACCGTTGTACCGCCCTCGCCGCCGAGGATGCCCGCCTCACCGACGTCGCGGAGGCCTATCGCCGCGTCACCTTCCCGTTCAAGTTAGCACTTCTCCCTCCCGTCTCTTGCTCGCGCCGGCCCGTGCCGAGCCTGTAGCTTTAAATGTCCCTTAAAACAACTTAAATAATACCGATCCAGCTGTCCCCAGAACAATAGCTTGTTGTCCCCAGCAACGCCCTAAGCCGAGGTCCGTGTCCCGCAGGGGGCGCCCTTAGCGAAAGTTGCTTAGTTTTTAATATTTAATTTAAGCCTGGCTGGAGGCCTCTTTTGGCTTCGCCAGCAAATGACCGGTTAAGCAACCACATTTCCCAGAAATGTATGCGAGAAGCCCAACAAAAAAAAAAAATGCCGTTACAAGCGTACTATATCTGTGGGTTAAGTGCAGCTGAAAATCTGATGGGCAAATGACAAAAATTTATCGATCTATATCGTATCAATATTCAATACAATCAGTATTATTGAGTAAAAATATCGTAATATCGATATTTTCCCCAAAGCCAGTAATTATCAAAAAGAATTCATCGTAAGTATATCAATAGACTCCATTTCCTCCCATGGATGTCGTAAAAGGCGACTAAGGGAATCTAAACTAGAAGGATGGGCAGCAGCGTCCGTTCTGTGAAACGGTAGCCATACTGCGCTCACCAACCCGCCTGCCAAGCGTGGTGAGTATTGGCAAATACCCCCGTATGAGGACACAGTTGTGAAAATCTATGGGGAAGGCCTTTGTTCAGCAGTGGACGTATAAATGGCCGATATGATGATATCAATAGAATATTTAAGTAAAAGTTGAAAATTAAAGACATGTAGAACGTGCGTTTTAATGATCATTAAAAAAAAAACATATATTTGTGAAAATCGATGAAAAAAATTACATTCTTTAAGCCTCAGAGTAATTCCACCTTAATTATACATACAAATATAAAAAAATATAATGACTAATGAATTTACTATTTTATTGAGGCTCGTTCGGATGATCGTATGTGTACGTGTATCCATCCACTACATGAGACGCATGAAATTAGACACTGAGTCTTCAAACAAAAAAATATTGAATTTGATACTGGAATTGGCACTCGATACAAAAGTATAGATTTTTTATATAACGTAATTAAAAACATCGATATTTTGATATATCGATACATTTTTAACCAAGCGTATTGTTTCCTAGCATTATGCTGATGTTGCCCTTAAGCACTAACTAAATGTTGTATCTGTAAACCGTTTATTTCTTTTTATAGTACTTGTATTTTTTCATAGCACTGTTTTTGTTAATAAATACTTATTATTTCTTGGTTTTTTTACGGTTTGACGGACTATTAGACCTCTCATTTTCGGCGTACGCTTCAGAGCCGATACGGATAAATCTTTTTAGTTCAGTACCCCTAGTACGAGTTTCTTTTTAGAATCGAAACGTAATAGTAAACTACACGCTTACTGTGTTCGGCGCTGCGATTGGCCCGCTCTAAATTCTTCAACGAATCGGAGCGCCGTATTACTTTTCAATTGTGAAAAGTAACTCGTACTAGGAGTATAGGAAGCTAGTCATTACAGCAATCGTGCCACAACTAATATTTAGTTTTTTTTAATACCTCAAGAATTTATTTCTATGTGTCTACCGCTGATTCTTTAATTCACATTAATTACCAGACAACAATAGGAGCGAGCGAACGATTTTGTTTCTAATTAGGGCATTGCCTTTAGTGCTATTCAATACATTGCTCATAAATATTCAACAGTTAATAGATATTACCAAAGTATTGTTACCCTTATTTCAGGAGAGTTTTGTTATATGGTGCAGGCTTCGATGTCTTAGGAGGCCCATGTTTAAAATGTACTGACACGTGACGGGGTAATATGATTGCCTCGATGGTTCCTGTGTCTTACTCTTGACTGCAATATGTTATCTCAATTTTTTATAAAAGTCTTCTTGGAAATATACGTAATTAAAACTGCAAAACTATATAGGTTACAATTTCATCGCATTTCAGGTTCCGACAAATATCTGAGAACTTTAGGATTTGATTTCAGTCGCGTTTTTGCTTCCAAGAGTAAAAAGGAAATACAGAAGATCTCTCATCAAACATAATGACGTGTCATTTAACGGCACGGTTGGTGAAGTGGATAATCCTTTGGCTTTCTGCGCTATGTGTCGCGGGTTCGATCGCCGTGCAGAACGCATATTTTTATGATCTACAGATAGTTGTTTCGTGTCTGGGTGCTCACATAACTGTATCCGCGATACAGGAGAACTCCAAAAAATGCTACCAAAGACCATGATGTGTGCAAAATTCTCGAGCTCCACAAAAAGTATGATACATACGGATAGGATATAAAAAAATATAAAAAATATATTGTTTCCTAAAATGCATTGGTCGTTGGCCCAGCTATGGCAACGACCTGAGAAGGGATCACGTGCGACGACTGGCCGCCGCCGATGACGTACCTATTTCATTACGATGACGAAACACAACTATTGCGGTCTAGTGCTAATTGACCAAGTCACATTTAAATATAGGCGTTTTTGTGGACGAGATGTTACATTGAACCTTCACCCTTTGTTTCGGTCAGCCACATTATAGTACGACTGTTTGTCCGGAAACTGACTAAAGCGTGTGTAGGTACGTGCCGCCAGCTTTAACTAACTGTAGGAAAAGATGTTATGCTGGGTGTAAAATGTCTCATCACCAAGTCGAAATCTACGCATTCTATACATCTAACTAAGTAACATTGGCAAAATAACTGCTGAGAAAGGTTTTTCATTTTAGGTATTAACAAGCTGCTGTTTAAAATAGTACGGGACGAAGGACGTAAAGTATGATAATGTTTATTTCAAAGAAAGTTCTGCGATATCAGAACAACACTTTTCCTGCTATATACTAAAATAACATAAGACTGACCTTCAACATTTCCATAACCAGTCTGTTTCCAGGTATGGTCCGGTACCAGAAAATCATCGCAATGGTTGATACTATATGAGGGTTTCAATTTCATTAAGGGTCTTGTTATACCCGTTATAATCTTTATACTATACTACTATGATTTCGGAACTTTTCGCGCACAACAATATTTTGACTAACCTCGGCGTTTCGGCCGACTTTCAATTACCGAAATCATATTTTAACATTATAACCTAATTTTAATCATATTCAGCCCATTACTGTAGTACCACTGCTGGGAACGGGCCATTTCTCTCGATAAGACAGGTTAGGGCTTAGTCCACCACGCTGGCCTAGTGCGGGTTGGCGGACCACACACACCATTGAGAATATTTCGGAGCCCTCTCAGGTGTACAGATTTCTTCACGACGTTTTCCTTCACCGTCATCATAATTGATAATCAAAGTCTGATCCACACATGAATCTGAAAAGGAAGCGGTGCGGGCCGGGTTCGAACTCAGACCCTCCTGTAAGATAGGCAAGGATTCAACTATTGTGCCATCACTGCTTGTTTGTTTTGTGTGCAGGTTTTAATGCTATATGAGTTCAAAAAATTTTTTTTCCGACATTTTATTAAAAACACGCAAGAAAGAGAACACACGTTCTCTGCCACTGTAATAAATAGTATGATTTTTTTTGTGCTCTAATATCAACTTTACATATAATGCAAAAAAAAATCATGGTACTAATTATTAATAAAATTTAGTATTTTTGTATATCAATCATACGAGGACCTGGAGGGCGTCTCGGTGACAAAGATGACCGCTCCAGTGGTTTTAGCTTGCAGGAGTCCAGCATACCCCTTCGCCCTTCACTGAAATGGAGGAAATTCATGAAGAATTTCCACTGGGCGACCTATAAAAAAAGGACCTGTAACAGACATACCTGCATAACACCTTTTTCCCATGACAGAGTAGAATGCAGAAACTACAGTAAGTCATGCGATCCTTATACACTTCTTCTGCTTCTACCACATTAATGAGCAGAATTGCATAGAGCTCTACTACTAGTACTACGCAGCTTCGAAGGACGACTCCACGGATTGATCGAACAAATATATATGCCGCCTTTTCCGTGGACATGCCTTGGATGTGACACTTAATGTTGTCGATCCCGGTTGTCATATACTAGGCTGTTTTTATGTGTAGGCAGAAATCCTAAAGTTTGACAACCATTCGATATGGTCTTCTCCAGAACTTGGATCGCAGAGGTGTGAAAGTGTGAAGAGTGGAAGTCATTTCGTCAAAGATACTGATTCTCAGCCCATATCTAGTACGTGTCGCCAATTAGGGACAGGAAATGTTACACACATACATAAATAAATTTACATACGCACGCATCACGCCTTTCTTTATCGGGCCAGGTTGAAACTATAGAATGCTGTAACAACACGAGTGTTACGATGTTTTTAGGTTCATACAATTTCTTTTACGCCGGTAGTGAGTACTATGCACCTAATCTGTCTAAAGAATTTTACGAAGAAAGTCAGTGCAAGGCCTTTTTATGAGGAGTCCCTCTTCGCGCTTACATCGGCGCTATAAATCTCTTTCAACAATCACGCCTAATTCTACCTCTACGTATGACCAAACCCACAGAACATACATTTTTACTAGTATATCAAGTATTTCACTATTTGGCTTTTGTCCAGCAGTGGAAGTTTTTTAGCTGAAATAATGAATCATATTAACCAGTAAATATCCATTATTATTCTCAGGAGCCCCATGTAGAGCGGTTGTGATATTGCCATAATCACAACTCTTGATTACATAATTAATGGCCGCAGTGTATTACTATTGTATTGTAGTCGTACAGGAGGATGCCTGCTGCCTAGCATTCATAGTCACCTTTCACGACGCTTCAGGGAAGAGGCTTGCCGAAAACCGCGCTAAAATAATGTTCATGTCAAAATCTAAAGTAAATTATATTGCGTGCGATTGAGCGTAATAAAAAGTATGAAACATTACATGCGAATTAAGTAGTTTCCGTCTTTCGTAGTAGCATTCATAATGTTAACGTTTACATTGTAAATAGGACATGCTAATGAGGGATACGATAAGTTATGTCACTCGCCGCAAGGGAAATAGAGCGCGATGATAGTAGCTGGAACTCGTTTGTGTATATAAATAAAGGAAATCTTTCAAAAGTAACTAACGACGATTCTGACGACTGGTTTGAGTAAAACTAACATGTCCTCTATTTATCAAGCGTGTCTCTAATGAGCGGTCTACGGCAGTATGTCGCATTTATAGGTAGTATTAAGGCCAACGCGAGCCATTGCGCCTGGAAGCTATCTGCAGAAAATACTCGAAACTATCAGTGATTCGCCAGATAATTGTTTTATTTTTATGGCACGGCAATCTCTTGGGAGTTTTGTCTGTTCAGCTGCCGAAATTAGTGGCCAATAGGACCTCTACACTTTTAAACATTAAATATATCACACGTAAGTGAATAAATATATCTGGTCGTAACCGCTTCATGCAAAAAAATTGTCTCACGAGAATTGATGATGCAAAACTTCGATTGCAGAACTTCGTTTCAGGCACCGAAGTAGTAGCCGTGTGGCCGACTTGACCCCATGACCACGTGAGTTTAAAAAAATCTTAGTGCTTATCTACGTTATATTAGATACTCCTATGCAAAATTTAATGTTACTATATTTTACCGGTTTTAAGCTCCGTCCGTAAGTAATTCAGGGTCAGTAGAGTTTTATGAAATATATATTTTGTGCCGTGATTCTAATTGTACTTGCAAATTTTCTTTTTCTTTTCAATCTTATATATGATTTTGACATGGCCAGTTAAACACTGTAATGTTAATTAACCATTAAAAAACCGACATTCTAAATATTTTAACCCAATCAAACCATTAAGAAATTATTCAATGTGTTAACAATATGACAGCAACACACACAGAAGGCACGCAGTAGCCTCCCAATTAGTGGTCGCAGCGTGCTGCCAATCCCACTTTTTACGACATCCAGGGGCAGTTATGGAGTGATGCTATATTCTTAATCCAGACACCACACGGCTTACAATGATATAATCTACTTATTTAAAACTCAATAAAAATCTTTCGTTCCGTTTTCTTTATGCGTAATTGAATAGAATACTTTCTTGAGAATATTAAATTGTACAAAATACGTAGTTGAATACATAAGATAGGCGGGTATTGTATGAATATCAATTTCGACTTGATGATTTAAACCAAAATTCAATAGTTGAGATGAGATAAGAACTCGAAGTAAAGAGTAATGCTAATGCTAGCTTAAACCAATTAAGTTTTTTCCTCGAAATAAATTGGAAGACCGCAGCTATTGTCAGCTTTGTAAAGAGCGAGTTAAAATTGTAACTGGCCACGTCGATGATAAAAAGCAGTAATGGATGCAAGCATTGCACGTTCGCACGACAATGACCGACGGAAGCGGCGGCAGCGGAGCGTCCGGTGACACCTGCGCCAGAGCACTTCCCTACGCAACCTGAATTATTTCTAATTAATTGTATGTCTGTCTCTGTAGAATAAATTATAACTTTTTGACGTAAATAGAACGACGGTCAGAATCTGATAAATATGTGTTACGTACTAGACATAAGCTGCTTTCATTTTCTTGTCTTGTTTGTTGAGTGTATTAACATTCAGTGTGTCGCGTTGAAATTATCACAAAGAATGCGACTAAACCTATTGGTATTGAATTTTACTATGAAATCATATATAACTTAAAAAAGAAGGGATTTTTTCTTAGCTGTGCACTTTAGTAGTGAACTTTACTTTGTTTCAAGGGGAGAATCAATAGGGTACAGACAAATTGTAATGTTATTTTTGTATGCATCCACATATGTTGCCAGCTCAGAATACCGCCACCCTATCTCCTCCCGTGGGTGTCGTAAAAATTGACTAAGGAATTAGCCGGAGGACGGGCAGCAGCGTCCTTCGAGTACATTAACAACTAAACTGCGATCGCCAACCCGTCTGCCAAACGTGGCAATTATGGCAAAACCCCCCAGTGAGCACACAACACACCCATACCGGTCGTTGTGGTGCTCTTTGGGGGAGGCCTGGGTCCAGTAGTGGACTTCACTCAGCCGAAATGATGATGATGATGATTGATTGATTGATGTTTGATCTTTTTTCAACGTGTTCGAAGTATGTTCTACACCATAAAACAACATGTTTTAGCTTAAATTCTCAAGGTATGAAAAGTAAATGGTTATCGCTATCGCATAAAAATGCTTTCAGAATTTCTCAGTCTCACGATTGTTGTTGTGAGTCATAATTTTCAAACCCGTGCACCGACCACGTGCAATTAAGTCTTATCTTTTAAAGCTTCCTTAGATTTTAATCACATAAATTAAAACGAGATCAAAAAGCTTGAGAATAAAATTAATTTCAAGTTTAATTACGAGCTTGATTTAGTCAATTATGGGAGATAGATTATTAATTTTTCAGTATTGTATATATTTATTGGTAACATTTTTTTTAAAAATATTTCTTGCCGGCTATTTTAATTATAATTCGTAATTTGGATTTCTTGTAAACTATAAAGTCTACAAGAACAAAGCATTCAATTAGGGTGAATACGAAGGTGAATCGCCCTTCGTATTTGATTATAATATTTCCATATTGCTTTATAATCTCGCTAAAGTCACCTAGCGAGAATATAAAACAGAAAAGAAAGAGAACATGGTAACTGAATCACATTTCATCAAAGACCATTGCTGGAGATATTGATTTCCTTTCATCATCCACATCATAATTTTAGTCGAAAAACGTTCATTGCTGGACATAGAACTCCTTCAAAGATCACCGCAATGGCCGGCGAGCTGATTACCTAAATCGCAGACGCTTTGCAACAGGCGTAAACTTCATCTCTGTCGGACAATCGATGAAGTAAAAATTGCATCCTCGCCTTGAAATTCAGCTAATTTGGTATTACATATGGCATTTAGTCAGCGCGCGACAGCAGAAGGCGTGCGATTTCATATGTCAACGGTGTGGAAGTGTTGTGTGCTTAGTGGGCGTTTGACCATAATCGTCAAGCCTACTAGGCGGGTTGGTGATTGCAATTGAGTTATAAATGAACTCGGAAGATGCTGCTGCCCTTCCTTTGGCTAATCCCATAGTCGCCTTTTACGACACCCACGGGATGACCGGATGAGATGTGGTCTTATCCATTACTAAATTGTAACCTGTTATTATCATTTCAGCTTGTATAGCCCATAAAGGGCAACGGCCTGGATCTCCTTTTTCTACTCAATCATATTCAGTGCTTATACTGGCCACTCTATCGTCATCATTCTATCTCCAAATATGTTGTGTTGGCTTTTAGCCTAACCAGAAATTTCCGAACCATCTGAACTCCGAAACACCAATAAATAAACATATTTTTTATTTTATTTCTTAAAGCCTAAGTAAGGCTACCAAATTTAAAAAATAATGTCAGTCGGACAGCGTTAGATTATAAGGCTGAAGATGGGGATGGCAGCGTAGCGTTTACTAAGCCAGGGGTTTTGAGCGAGATCGAGAAGTTCTGACGACACAAGTTTTTAAACTGGCACTATTATTAGGTCTATGAAATAGCCGTTTTGTACGAAATAAAGTAAAGTTATTTTTAATTTATTTTAATTCAAGTAGGCACCCATGCAATCGATGCATCTTTGCCAACGCAGTCGCAGTTTATCGATGCCCTTCTTGAAGAAACCAGATGGACGGGAGGCGACTAATTCTTCAAAGGCATTTTGTACTGCCTCTCGGGTATTGAAGTTTTTCCCGCCAAAAAAATATCAAAACTCCGGAAAAACTTTAATTTTGTAGGCGTAAGGTCTGGTGAGTACGGTGTATGACGGAGAACTTCCAACCCCAGCTCTTGTAGCTTGGAGACCGTCTGTTGTGGAGTATGGGGTCGCGCGTTGTCATGCAAGAGCAGCCCCACGAGCAATCGTTCAAAGCCGGTTGCAGATGTGCGAACTTTTCCATCATAGTGTTCAATTCTTCACAGTACACATCTGCAGTAATGCTGATCCCGTTTGGTAAGCGGCTGTGATGAATCAGAAAGAAGAAAGAAGAAAGAAATATATTTTATTCAGTACGGGACATAGTGACAGCACAGAACAATAATGATAAACAAACAAAATTAAATTAAAAGAAAGAAAAACAATGTATCTTACACTAAATACCTGAACAAAGTGCTGTCAAGCACGCTCACGCCGAAAAGGCCACCAACTCAGCATTTGCTGGGCGGGACCCACCCAGCGCTGGTTTTCAGTTGGCACCCCTGTGCAGTGACATACGGACGAAAGCAATTACCTACGTAATTACATTATAAGTATATAATTTCAATATCCAAATAAAACAAATTATTTATTATAAAATAAGACGGTGATAATAGTAATATATAAAAATTTGTAACACTCAATCCATTCAAAACATTCAACAACAGGCGGTAGTACACATTTCCATTAAGGTGAACACACATAATTATATCAAGTTCATCTTTCAACCCACATTTTGTTTGACCACAGGCTTGTCAACATCGTTCCCTTTAGTATATTATTCTTCAAACATTGAATGAGATGTGCATCTTGTTTACATCATGTCATCATTCCTTTAGTGAGTTTAGGGCATTGGTTGGGTGCTGAACCAGGATCTAACCAACTTGCTGAGCGCTTGCGATTGTTAAACAGAATACAATTAACAAAAAGGTAACAATGCGGTTCGAAATTCCTTCGTTTCTGTGCCTGTTGAGAAGGGCAAGGCAAGCCTCGCCACGCACGTTGCGCTGATGATCGTGAAGTTCGTGGGGCACCCATTAGTCAAGCTTTTTTACCTTGCCAATTTGACGCAAATGGATCAATATTGTTTTGATTCTAACGTCGAAAGCTGCTGCTAAATCAGCTGTAGATTGAGTATCATCAGCTTCCACAATCGCCTTTAATTCGTCATTGAAGACCAAATTTTTCGGACGACTTTATTTTTCAGGTCGAATTTTCCAGAACGGAAGCGGGCAAACCAATAACGGGCTGTGCGTTCGCTTGCAGTGTTCACTCCACAAACGTCTATTTGTTGCATGTCGCTTGTGCCACGTTGTTGCCACGACGGCTACGATGTCAGCCGAAGGAAGTCCACTGCTGAACAAAGGCCTCCCCCATATAATTCCACAATTTTGGAGGGGATTTGCAAATACTCACCACGCTTGACAGGCGGGTTGGTGAGTGCAGAATGATGCTATTCCACAGAAGGGACGCTGCAGCCCATTCCTTTAGTTTAAAGTCCCTTAGTCACCTTAGACGACATCCACGGAAGGAGATGGAGTATTCCGTAATTACTTGAATTTTCAACTTATCCATGACGACGAAAAAGATTCAAACGTGATGAAAACATAACACCAATCAAGACACTTAAGACTTTGAATAATGAAAACCATGAACCATGTTTATACAATAAAACAAATTTAAAATTAGAATTCACAGCCAAAAAAAATTTTTCGTTTGAAATGTCTGGTACTGCAGAACGGCAACTTCATAGGTAAATAAATATCTATTATTAGAACTGAAAATGGGATATTTAAACATGGTAAATATCCCGTTTTCAGTTCTAATTCTAACGAAAGTTATACAGCTCGGTAACTAGTCACAGCATTGGCTCTCACAAAGTCCCGCGGGCTAATTTAACCCAACTCTATACCAAAAATATCTTGGATATCAGCCATTGAGATTAGGATTTTAAAAACAAGGTACCGCGTGGGGATGTAATTGCGACAGAGCTTTAGAAAGCGGCACCATGATTAACTAAAACCAGCGATAGCAGTCGCGACAGCAGCTATCATGCAGCCAAGGATCTCCGGTGGCAAATCACCTGAAATTGAAGGCGAGGTTGCAATTTTTAGTTCATTGACGTCCGAATGAGTGTATGTCAGAGATCTTTGTCTGTTTAATCGCTATCGGCAAATACGTAACATAGCCTGCCCGTCGTAGGAACATAGATACAAAAAATCCTCCAGAAACTATTGGATTCCGTCTTACTGGAGAGAACAACGCCAGAAGCATTGAATAGAGACGTGCTGGAGTTCTTCTTCAAAAAAGGTCATAATACCCTGTTAAAGAATTATAAACCCATCTCGCTTCTAAACCAAATTTATAAAGTGTTTTCAAAGATCGTCACGAATCATCTCGAGCATAGGTTTTATGGCTTCCAGCCTCCCGAAAAAGCCGGTTTCAAAAAGGTTATAGTACCTAAGACCATATCTATACATAGGCTGCACTAAAAGTATCGGGAATGGAATATTTCCACTGTTCCTGTCATATTAAAATCTTTTTAATTGAAAACTCCTTGGTTTTACAAATCGAATACCATTTACTTATTTTAAAAAAGATTCACGGTCTTGTCACAAGGTTTTGTCAAACTTGTTTAGTCGTTGAGAAAATGGAATTGACTCGAGAAAATTCAAGAGCGATGATTTATTATGACTTTCGAAGTGGTTTAACACAAAAACAGTGTGTTGACCGGATGATTTCTGCATTTGGTGATGAAGCCCCATCCAAAACCACAATTTATCGCTGGTTTGCTGAATTTCAACGTGGACGTGTCAAGCTCAGTGATGATCCTCGTCAAGGTCGTCCAAAAACTGCAGTTACCCAAGAAAACGTTGATGCTGTGCGTAAGCTGATTGAGGAAGATCGACATGTGACATACCGCGAAATTCAGGCAACTTTAGACATTGGCATGAGTCAAATACAAATAATCTTGCATGAACAATTAGGTGTAAAAAAGTTGTTTTCCCGATGGATACCGCATTTGCTATGTGAAGAGCAAAAAGCGGCTCGCGTTACTTGGTGCGTCAGAACTCTCGAAAGATTCCACGCAGGATCCTGAAATGCTGTATACAACATCGTATCAGGTGACGAATCCTGGATATATGCGTACGAACCCGAAACAAAAAACCAGTCACGAGTTTGGGTGTTCGAAAATGAGTTAAAGCCAACAAAAATTGTTCGTTCACGGAGTGTTGCAAAAAAAATGGTGGCCACGTTTGTCTCCAAAACCGGCCATGTTACGACTATTCCTCTTGAGGGACAAAGAACGGTTAATGCAGAATGATATGCAAGCATTTGTTTGCCACAGGTCGTTTCTGAACTCCGTAGAGAGAACTGCAACCGCCGCATCATCCTCCATCACGACAATGCGAGTTCTCACACCGCGCACAGAACAAAAGAGTTTTTAGAGCAAGAAAACATAGAATTATTAGACCATCCGCCGTACAGCCCCGACCTAAGCCCTAATAATTTCTATACTTTCCCTAAAATAAAGAATAAATTGCGTGGACAGAGATTTTCATCACCTAAAGAAGCTGTGGACGCCTACAAAACGGCCATTTTGGAGACCCCAACTTCCGAATGGAATGGTTGCTTCAATGATTGGTTCCATCGTATGGAAAAATGTGTCAAATTTCGCGGAGAATACTTCGAAAAGCAATAAATACATTTTTAAATAGTAATGTTGTGTCACTTCCTTGATTCCCGAAATTTTCAGTGCCGCCCTCGTACGCTGCGGCAGATTATCATAAGACCGAGACTATACTTAGCGTTTGTATACTTAAGAAAGTCTTCAATTCCATCAATGTGGGCGATGCTGCAATCTGTGCAGTGGCACCACATTGACTACCAGTACATCAAAATATTAAGGTGCATTTACAAAAAAGCCACCATATCGGTCCGAGTACAGGAACAGAGCACGGAGGGAATTCCACTGCAGAGAGGTGTGACTCAGGGCAGCGGTTATCTCTGAAACTGTTTACCGCTGCAATGGAGGATGCCTTGAAGCTATTGGGGTATCAAGGATTCGGCATTAACCCGACTACATTGTTGTCATGGCAGAATCGCTGCAAGAGCTCGGCACAATGCTAAATGATCTCAACAGAGTTTCTATCATCACTGTTATAAGTATTCGTATGCCAACGGGGTTGCCGTTTCAAGGTATAGAGGAGTCTTACCGTGGAAAGTATGATCACCCATCCAAGGACTGACCGTAAAAAGCAAAACTTAACCTAGCAGATCGATCGTTCTGCACAGTAGCAATAACATTTAGCCACCAGGCCTTCCATGATATTCATTGAATGAAGAATGACAGCACGGACAGAGATTGGCTTTCTGCACTACGTGGCACGGGTGCGATCGTCACGGAACAAATATTTGCATGATCTATAGATACCTAGTGGTTTTTTGTTGTTTTTTGGAGTCTAGGTGTTGGTGCATTGTGTGCAGCACGCACAACACAGCGCACAGTGAGGCTTCGGGGGATCGTTTACAATCTCCTCGAGGGGCGGCTTTTTTTACAGTCGCCTTCCCTCTGCTAGTGGGGGTGACCACTTTACAGTCACCTTCTCTGCGATGTGCCTATAGGTGTGGCACCAGTTGGTGGATCTAGTGTGATCATACGAGGACCTGGAGCCGCACTTAGCTGCCAACGGTGACCGCCCCAATGGATTTAGCCGGTAACCCTTCGTCCCTCCCCGGGGCGGAGGAAGTTCATGATAAATTTACACAGGGGAAGAATAACAAAATAAAAAAAATAATGTTTGTGGTGGTGGCATGTGATATCTATATTTGTAAACTGTACTCACGATACAAGACAAATCCGTGTTAAATTATTCCAATTTTTTATTTATTATTTAACTGTAAATATAAAGTTCTTAAACATGTATGACACCGCCGTGTGGTGCCGGCTCCGCCGTGTGGTGCCGGCTCAGAATACCACCACCCCATCACCTCCCGTGGGTGTCGTAAAAGTCGACTAAGGGATTAGCCGGAGGATGGGCAGCAGCGTCCTTCGAGTACATTAACAACTCAACTGCGATCGCCAACCCGTCTGCCAAGCGTGGCGATTATGGCAAACCCCCCTAATGAGCCCACAATACATCCATATCGGTCATTGTGGTGATCTTTGGGGGAGGCCTGTGTCCAGCAGTGGACTAAATTCGGCCGAAATGAAACATGTATGATGGTCTGAATTAGGTCATGGAAGTTGAATTTGTCGGCACGGTTGGTGCAGTGGCTGATACAGTACTGTATTGTTATGTGTAATTTGTGTCTGTAAACGCACCCACGACACAGGAAAATTTCTAGTGTGGGGGCAACGTTTAAAAAAAAGATAGGAATCCGAGACAGAAAATAGTTTCTCGTAAAACGTTTCGCTTATTATCGTGTACTCATAAAGAGCGCATAAGGACGTAAGTTAACAATCGTAAAAATAGTATCAGGAGTGAAAATGTTATTTCATGCGGGCACCCACACGACGCGACGGAAGTAATGTATACGCAGATATTAGATACATATATTGAACTAAATAAGTTCATGCTACGCATTTCAATTAACTGCGGCTTGTCTTTGTTGTCTTGTAAGTGCTTTGTTTTATATTGACTATGTTTTTGGGAAATTCCGTGTGGTGTCCGAGAATATAACACCACTCCATCTCCTCCCGTGGATGTAGTAAAAAGCGACTAAGCGATTCTTAACCAGAGGGATGGGCAGCAGCGTCCCTTCTGTGAAACGGTAGCCATACTGCGCTCACCAACCCGTTGCCAAGCGTGGTGAGTATTGGCAAATACCCCCCAAAATGATGACAAAGTTGTGAAAATCTATGGGGAGGCCTTTGTCAGCAGTTGACGTATAAATGGCCGATATGATGATATGATGATGTTTTTGGATTTAGGAAGGACTGATTAAGAACGGTTATCTTGGCAAACCAGTATCTTGTCTTGACCGAACGGTTGGCAAAGTGGCTCGGCGCCCAGTTTTAGATCACGGGTACTGGTCACGGGCATTAGAATAATAAATAATACGAGTAACTAACCTTTGTATTTCAGTGTGTGGTGCTGGCTAAGATGGCACCACACCATCTCATCCTCTGGGTGTCGTTAAAGGCAACTTTGGGATTAACCGGTGGATGGGCAGCAGTGTCTTACATTTAAAACTTAACTGCGATCGCCAAACCACTTGCCAAGCTTGGAGATTACGGCAAAAACACAAATCCAGACTGGTCGTTGTGGCGATCTTGAAGGGAGGCCTATGTTAGAAGTGCACGTTTTTCGGCTGAAATGATGATGATGATTCTCATGTCACGGCTCGGTTCCCGCACAATAGTATGACCTGAAGTTGTGCCGGGTCTGGGTGTTTGTGCATGTGAGGTTTATATCTGTGAACTTCACTCACTATACAGGGGAAACTAAAAGGAGGCAGTGGGTTATTTATAAATTTATTTTGACGTAGAATTATAGCATAATTCCTGTCTTCAAAGAAATATATTATTAGAAGAGGTCTTTCCACCTTTATCCACCCATGGTAATCGTAGAGGATGGATAGCAGCATCCTCGCTGTCCAAATAACATCATATTGTAATTACCAATCGGGCGTTAAGTTGTGGTAATTGTAATAATTGCCGTGTGGTGCCAGCTGAGAATACCACCAACCCATCTCATCCCGTGGGTGTCATAGAAGACGACTATGGGATTAGCCGGAGAATGGGCAGCAACGTCCTTCGAGTACATTTATAACTTTACTTCGATCGCCAACCCATCTGCCAAGCGTGGCGATTATGGCAAAACCACCCCCACTGGGCCCACAACACAGAACCATACCGGTCGTTGTGGCAATCTTTGGGGGAGGTTTCTGTTCAGTAGTGGACGTTTGTCGGCTCGAATGGTGAATTGTAACAATATCCCTTATGACCGCTCATTATAGTATTCATTGGGAGGTCCATGTTCGGTAATGATGTAGTCAAAATTCTGGCTGATGTTTATGAGCTGATGTGTGTTACCAGCAATTAGCAATCATCCATGATTTGTGGCCTTAAATAGGTTTATTGTTAGTAACAATATTAGTTAACTTATGCTAGTGGTCGCCCAACTGTCGAAATCCGTCAGCAAAACATAAAAAATAGACTTATTTATTTATCGTTTACTTAATGTGTTTGTAACACATTATACATATTAACTTTCTGCTCTCCTCCTCCATAAGAACTTTAACTATGCCAAATCCCGCACTCCTCCGTGCGCGCAATGTACTTAAAAAGGGGGAAAAGTTTTTCTTCACGTTTTAATATATAGATTACAAATTATTTTTCAATACATGACGCTAAACACGTAAAAGACGTTTCGAGTTATTGACGTTATCTTGACATAATAAAAGTAAATTATATTTAACGTAATGTTATTAGATCCATGGTACGTATAACCAATGAAATTAAATGTAAGCCTGTAAGAAAGTATTATTAGTTCTATTAAATTTTCTCCAACATGAACTTTGTTGAGCGTAAAGTCCCAAACTGGATCCATAACGATGCCTTTGTTTCATTTAAAGTTTATCACCAAGTTGTTTATTTACAATACATCGTACCGGCACTGTTGGTGGAGTGGCTGATACAGTCGGCTGCTGCGCTCAGGGTCGTGGGTACGATTCCCACACGGAACAAATATTTGTATGATCTGCAGGTAGTTGTTCCGGGTCTGGGTGTATTGTATGTGGAATTTATGTTTGTAAACGCACCCACGACACAGGAACAATCATAGTGTGGGGCAATGTTTAAAAAAAAAAACTTGAAATTGCTAATAAAGAAATACGACACAATAAAAATAAATATAGTCAGGATTCCAGTGAAGTAGTGGTTGATATTGGTGGTGGGTTACCCTATTTAAAATGTAGACTGAAAAATACAATCGTTGCATACAACTGTTGTTGGCCGTCCTTACATGCTTTATGTACTGCGTAGACTTTTAATTTTATATCTGATATTAAAAAATCTACTTCATATTCAATTAAAATATTTTAGTTACTTGCATTACAGTGTAGCATTCAAGAATACCAAAATTAATTTGGTTGAGGAATATTTGGGAACATACTATAATAATCTCTAATACAATAAGCACAAATGAATGTTTATATGTTTGTTTTCTATGCGTTCCTAAACCATCGATCCGATTGTGATGAAACTTTGTAAAGTGGTTGTCTGCACTTGGTTGAAGGTTTCTAAAAAGTAAAAAACCATTAAAGATAAAAGAAGCACTACGCATTAGCTAGTATTATGATAAAAGTGTATTTATCTGAAACGTAGTTAATCTGGACACATTTTAAGAAGCTCCTTTTTAAAGCAATCCAAGTTATTGGCAATAATTTAGAGGTTAGAGTTGAGGAAACTTAACGGTACGTAGATTTACGATTATGAATGGTTCAGTCATGAATATATTTCGTATCTTAAACTATTAATACCACTCTGAGCATGTTAATAATGTCCCGATGTATCAATTTGAATATGGATTTGTGTTAATCAACATTTTATGATCCTTTATTTTTGTCTTATTATCTTAGCCGCACTTTTAACTTACCATAACTTGGCAACAGGCCGTGAGACTAACTGTAAACTTGACTTAGCCAGAAGATTATAAAAAACTTAATCGGTAACAACTGGAGCGAATCAGATGAGCGCACTAATTGTGGAACGCCAATTAAAAACAATATTGTGCAATATTCGATAGGCGATATAGTCACGAAACGCGATGAAGTCACTTACCCTAAATCGTTCATGACAGATGTTATTCACCGGAACATTAATTGTTGTGAATAGAGATGTGCCCACGCATATCCGGGGAGTCTAATGACTACGAACGTAGCATTAATAGTATGTGAACATCAGAATACATACGTGTTTGGGAAATTGAGAGATTTGAATAATCTGATAATGCTTAAGGGACCTTATGAAAAAACTTTTGGAATGTGAATACTGATCTGCATATGTAAAAAAAATTGCTTTCCTAAGTGCTGCGTCAATACTGTCAGTCACTCAAGGCAAAACCAGATATTCAAATTATCATTAGCACATATATCTAATTAGTTGTTAACCGGTTCTTTTGAGTATCTAAAGTGGACTCTGTAAAAGAGCTTTTATAAAGAAGAAAAATTTCATGAAGTTAAAAGGAAAATGTCTGTATCGCTTCGTATTATTTCTATGACACTTTCATCTACTGTTTGTTACGTAGGTCTAAGTCATGAGTTAAAAAAAGTAAATTTAATATATATTATAGTATTTTATGCGATCCTAAGTTATCGTCAGGATGAAGATTCTAGAATTCTCTAGAATTAACTCGCAAAAATATAAATTTCCCGATACAGCAACACTGTTTTGAGCTATTTTCGCAAACAAATTAATCGATTAAAAATCATAGTTTACGAATTGGTTATGTGCGTAGATGTCAATAATGATATGTTATTTAGTGGCCATTACATGCTTCGATTTGCTTCGCTCAACTTAATTTGGAATAGAGCGAACGCCACACATTCTCTCGCGCTCATGTTAGATAAAGCTGCCATTGTGAGATGGTAGTTTGTCAGTATGGTCATTGTTGGTGGCGGCGAGCGTTATAAAGTTGTTGGATTGTGGCGAAAAGAGGTCGCGGGGGCGCGGGAGGGGACGGCCGTTGACCGACGACAACCTTATTGCGTTGAGCCATGAGCCAATGTCTAGGGTAAGGTCCTCGGACCCGAAGTAGAGTGGCGTTTTCATTGGTACGTTTCCGTGGGCGGCTCGACACGGTTTGGTTTTTTCATCGTTTGCAAAAAGAGGTTGCATAATTTCAGTCCATAACGAGTTGCGAGCGTGTTTACTTTTCTGAATTATTTCACGTACCTATTTTGTTGTGCGTCTTATTGTTATATTTTCTGAATAATGCTTTTAGTGTTTGGTTTATTATTCTCTCTAATAGATTTTTAATTAGGACGTTAAATAAAAAATTGAATGATTAGGTAACAAGTCCACGTTATGCGTTAAGTTATTGTTTGTTAGCGTTTATTTATTTATATGTAGATGATTGCAATTAAATTGTCGATCTATTCAATTAAACAATTAAAGAATGAAGATAACTACATTTGTGCACGACATTGATTGTATTATTAATAATGTCTTTTACAACTTTGTGTTAAAATTATGAAGCTTAACTATAAAAGCTCGTGGGCTTTTTATATGGTGGTGATAGTTTGGCCATTCGCCTCAAGGTTAGATGTTTCCATTCGAGAGTGTAAGAGAGGGTAATGCCCTCCGAAGTTGTTTGTGGCAAAAAATGGGGACACAGAGACCGGCTCACTTATTTTAGTTAAGTTATGAATCAGCGTGAGAAAAATAATACGAATTTACAATTCGTTTTGTATTTCCATTGCGAACTCTTATGCAAGTGAAAGAAAGTTTTTATTTAAAATATTAGATTTACGTTGAAACTATGAAATAGCTATCCTATAATTGATCCGAATAACTTATTCAACAAAGCTCCGATAATGTCTTGCTTACATAAATTTGTACTTGTATATAGAACGTGTTGGGACATATAAATTTATGGAATAAATTCATATATTCATATTTTTAACTTAACTTCGCAGTTGCCCAATAAACGACTGCACGTACTAAGGCATGTAGACCAAAATCAAATATCAGACACAAATCGAATTTCAAAATTTGCCCCATTTCGTATCGGAATTCAAATTCCTTAATATATTCGTGTTCCTATACAATGTTTACTGAGTACCAGTGTCTACGCACTGTAGAGTTACAAATACGAAATTGTTAAACGCGGCCACGTTCGATTTTACTATACGTAGAAATTATCGTCTATTCAATTAACATCTAAGAATAAAACGAACATAATTTGCAAGCCCGTGTGGTATCCGAATCTGGGTGGTGTCCGAGACCATGTGGTGTCCGAGATGTGTGGTGTCCGAGATCGTTATGTGTCCGAGATCGTGTGGTGTCCGAGATCGTGTGGTGTCCGAGATCGTGTGGTGTCCGAGATCGTGTGGTGTCCGAGATCGTGTGGTGTCCGAGATCGTGTGGTGTCCGGGTTAAGGGTAGGTATAGCACCTCTCCATCTCCTCTCGTAGATGTTGTAAAAGGCGACTAAAGGATATTAAACCAGAGGAATGGGCAACATCGTCTCTTCTGTGGAACAGCAGCCATTCTGGGCTCACCAACCCGCCTACCGAGCGCTGTGAGCAGCGGCAAATACCCCCCAAAATGACGACATACGCCATGCAATCATTTGTATATCGGGGAGGCATTTGTTCAACAGTGGACATCTTTTGGCTGATATGACGATGATAAATTTCCGACTTCACCAATTCACGAAGGTTTGTGAGATTGTGGAGTACATACGGATGACGACGCGAGGGGCTGTGAAGGTTGAGATGTTGGAGTCGCGCCACAACATTAATTTTAAATCGGTTGAGGTGCATGTCCCATCATACTTGGAGACCTTCATGAAGGAGTAGTTCTGGCCGAAAGATGTTTTGGACGCTTCACTTCACTACACTTTCATGTAAGATTACACGACAACACGCTGTAACACACTGTAGCGTAAGCGCAACACGTCACTGTCACAATCTGTACCTATAGTTAATTTAATTGTGTTAATATACAATATGTACCCGTCCGTCCAACTGTCGGTGAGGTATCCAGATTAAGAATATAGCACTATTCCAGCTCCTCCCGTGGATGTCATAAAATACCTCTAAACCAGAGGGATGGACAGCAGCGTCCTTTCTGTGGAACAGTTGCCATACTGCGCTCATCAACCCGCATAACAAGGGTGGAGTATTGGCAAAATTCCCCCCAAAATGTTGACACAATTGTAAAAATCTATGGCGGAGGCCTCTGTTCAGCGGTGGACGTTCTATGGCTGATATGATGACAATATGTACCAATAGCCCTGACCGACCCATGAAGGTGATATTCAGTATCCATATGTCATATTTAAGCAATCCTTTTCTGAAATCTATACAAATACATAATATTAAGCTTTTGTTTGTAATGTCAAAATAACAGCTTTGTACTAAATGCATAGAATAGTACGGTACCTATAACAAAAAAACTACTTTTTGTGTTTACTGTCTGTTTGTTCCAGCTAATCTTTGAACGGCTGGACCGATTTTGAAGAGAATTTCAGCTGATGTTATGAGGAGTAACTTAGACTACTTTTATTTTAGAAAAAGAATTAAGGTTCCTCGCAAAAAAATTAAAACCCATGAAATCCAATAAATGTACCTACTCTATGTCAATTGTCTATTCTATACTCTAAATTATTTATAAATAATCAGATTTTTTTAGGAGCCCAGCAAGTTAAAACTATAAATTGAGTTGTATTTCTAAAAAGGCCTAAATTTGTAACTTACCACGACTTACCAAACTGTCGTACGGTTTGAATTTAGGCCATTTTATTCGGAATAAGTACATTGTCGCTACTTGTTGTATATTCGTAATTATTATAATTTTATTTAGCATCATTATCGAAATAAATTCACGCTTCTTTTGGTTCGGACAGGGTTTAAGATATTGTATATTAATTTACAAGATGTTATTAATTATTATATTTATGTATGTATGTTATCAATGGGTTATTGTTGCCTGATAGTGCATAATAAGTAAAAGTCTGCTAAACTGTTAAACTTAACATTGCTTTCGCACTAAATCCTGGTTGATCGAGCAATTGCGAGCATGGCATACCGACCGCAGCAGTTCTGTACGAATATGAAGACGTCTGAAGTCGCCATTAGTGATTCCTACAGCGACCTATTAATACGACTCTTCGTTGAAGATTACGACAACGACCTTAAAAGCGTATTCAGAATGCAAACACGTCGTCCGGAGCTTGTTGTAAACAAGAGCGTGCCAAAAACCTTGATTTTGATTTGGGAAGTCAGGGGCGAGTGCGTTGTCACTGATACTTGGGCTTGTCATTGCGTCACCGATGCGACAGTTAGTCAAACTGCGTAGCTATGTAAGTTAATTTTTGTTTTTGATGTTTGTGAATATGGTCCGTGTGGTGTCCGGATTAAGAATATAGCACCACTCCATCTCCTCCCGTGGATGTCGTAAAAGGCGACTAAGGGAATCTAAACCAGAGGGATGGGCAGCAGCGTCCCTTTTGTGAACTGGTAGCCATACTGCGCTCAAACAAAATGTTCTATCGGTATTTAAATATCAGTTTGCAGTAGTTGATTTTCTTATAACATTGTGTGATTTTATAGTTATTTTCTGTTAGTAGGTAAATTGGGAACACCACGAATGCAATACTTATCTATATTACTTGTACTACCAATATGCTAGCCGGGTAGCACTACAAGATATTGTTGGGTTGCACGTATGGACGCTGCATATAGCTATTTACAGAATGAATTGACCAAACGCCATATACCTATGTAGTTCTGGAACATTTTTTGGAATCAATAACTTATTTTATGTAAATATGATATTATTAGTTATAACCAACACCTTAATTTAATATACATGGATGACATAGGTTTTTTAAATGGTTTTATTGGTACTGTTGGTATGTATGGTAATGCCGTGTGGTGCCGGCTGCGAATCGGCACCGAAAGCACTAACCCATCTCAACCCCTTGGGTATCAGAAAAGGCGACTATGGGATTAACCAGAGGATGGGCAGCAGCGTTATTCGAGTACATAACTCAACTGTGATCGCCACCCCACTTGCCAAGCGTGGTGATTATGGAAAAACTACAACACATCGGTCGTTGTGGCGATCTTTGGGGGAGGCTTGTGTCCAACAGTGGACTTAATTTGGCTGAAACGACGACGAATTGGTACTCACGTTTTATTGTTGATTGTCATTTTCTTTGTTTACAGGGATGATATATGATTCGCAGGCTGGGTTCAATATACGACCGACCACAAGCAGCTTAAGCACCTAAGATGAAATACCTATCCTACTTGTATCAGGACTGAAATAAATCACATGTTGTTATTCGATATATCATGTTAGCATCTTATAACGCGTTGCGGTCGAATCAGCTCTGTATTTCCAGTTCATAGATCTTTCGAAAACAGAGCGATGGCGAATCGCTTTTGCCTGGCGTATAATGTATAGACGTTTGATAAACATATAATTATAGAATAATAATAATAAAACCCTCTGGGGCAGTCGTTATCTCACCACATTTGATAAAAATACATATAATAATAATAATAATTTAATTTAATAAAGGAAATAATAATTTAATTTAATAAAATTGGCAACACATCTAAATACGTCAATATCTTTTTCTGAATTTTTAATATAAATAAAATAGAATATCAAATCAAAATAAACTACAGAATAAGAAAACTGAAAATATAATGAAGAGTAAAAAAACATATAAACTATTTACAAACCATGATATTCGACCACAAATATAAGAAAAATGGTACAGAAGGAAGACGTATTTGACAGATGACATCAACAGATTTCAATAAAATGCAATGATAACAAGAAATCGTGCCAAACTACTGAGTACACGCCCACCACCTTCGTCCCCGTCGCTCAGCTCCGCCTCGCAACTGCCGGAATCCAGCGCCTCCGAATATGCTGTGACACCGGCTGTTGCAGTCGCGTTGAGCTCGAGCGACGAGTATTTTTCTCCTCCGACGTCGCCGCCATCTGTACGTCGGCGTGGAAGAGGACGACCACCGGTCAGCTTAGGACCTCGAGGCCCACCTGCCCCTGACAGGGTCCCCGCTTCCGGTGGAAGTGTGCAGCGCATGCGATGGACTCAATCCATCAACGAAAACGTCATGCGCGTATACTTTTGGGCGACAGAGGGGGGAACTAACCTGACTGCGTACCGTGTTCGGATGCTCTCTCTGTTTCAGGTACTTGAACCAGCTGTCAACGTCTCGGCACAACGACTTTCGGATCAGGTGCGGGTCATTCAACGTGATCATAGGTTGGATGATGCCGCACTTGATCGGCTGCGCTCTGAGATGCAGATAAACCACGTCGTTTCTCCCCCATCACAGACCGCAGTGCAACCGCAAACAACTTTTGCGGTTCGGCCGCAGTCCAACTGCGTGGATGAGGAAGAGGATGACGGGGTTATTTCTGCAGGTAACCAGTACAATGAACTTTTAAGGAGTGCTTTGGACAATGCGATTCATGAGTATCGCTATATACCACCTGACCTTAGGCCACGTTTACCACGTTTGCCTATGCATAAAAAAAATAGAGCGCTGGTGTGTGCCCTGGATTCGCTGTTGTTGGATTATTTCGACAACAGCGAAGACCTCGGCGATACACATTCAATCTTGTACTGCGCGGCTGTTGCGGCATGTCGTGTGGCTCATGTCAAGTTCCCACATGATGACAGAGCCATACGACCGAAATCTGCCTTGCCAGCTTGGCAGTGCAGGATTGAACGTCGTATCAATGAGGCTAGGGCACTCATTGGCAAGTTAGTTAGCTTCAGAGAGGGCAATACCCGCCCAAGAGTAATGCGCTTTGTGAGACGGGCGTTCTTGGGGACTGATATCAGGCCTCAAGAATTTATAGCTCGTGTCACAGAGCGCATAGACTTTCTGAAGCAGAAAATTTATGCATGGGCAAACCGTATACGTAGGTACAAACGGCGGGTGGAGCGGTATACCTTGAATCGCACATTCCAAAGTAACCAAAGGTGGGTATATAGAACTTGGGAACGACCTGACCCAGGTATGAGTGACGTCCACCTACCGGATGATGATGCCGTGAGTGCATTCTGGCGCAGCATCTGGTCGGTGCCCGTCAGTCATACCGAAGGTGATTGGATAAGGCAGGTTGAACGAGTATGTGAACCAATATCAGAAATGGAATCAGTTCTAATAGGTCCCCAAGACGTAGCCAGTGCAGTCCGTCCGTTGCCCAACTGGAAATCTCCAGGGCCGGATGGGCTGCATAATTTTTGGCTAAAATGGCTACGCAGTTCACATACTCGTTTGGCGTCCCAATTCCAATTGTCCTTGGAGTCTGGTTCGCTACCACAGTTTTTTACAACAGGAGTTACCCACCTGCTCCATAAATCAGGTAGTACCACGGAACCCAAAAATTATAGACCGATCACTTGTTTACCGACGGTCTATAAACTTCTTACATCCATTCTGAGGGCAAAAATTAACAATCATATTGATGACAATAATATCATGTCTTCCTCTCAGAATGGATGTAGGAAAGGGTCCCGTGGTACTAAGGAGCTGCTCCTTATTGATATGGCCATTAGCCAACAGGTCAGACGTAACCATAAGGATGTGTCGACATGTTGGATAGATTATAAGAAGGCCTACGACTCTGTTCCGCATACATGGCTCATGAGGGTGCTGGAATTGTATAAGATAAATACAACTCTACGCACCTTCCTGTTTGCATGTATGCGGAAATGGAGGACGGTTCTTAACTATCCAGGATGTCGACAGATCCAAGGGAACGATGAACCAATCAGGATCGAGCGTGGAATATTTCAGGGCGATAGCCTGAGTCCACTGTGGTTCTGTTTAGCCTTGAACCCTGTGAGCACACTGCTGGAGAGTTCGAGGCTAGGCTACCAGATGAGAAGAGGTGGTCAGATAATATCTCACCTCTTTTACATGGATGATTTGAAACTCTTTGCCCCCAACAATTTGCGGCTAATAGAGTTACTGAAGGTAACTGAAACTTTTAGTAACTCTATTAGGATGGAATTTGGTGTGGATAAATGTGCAGTCATGCATGTAAAGCGAGGGAAGATTATGGAATCCGAGGGATTACAACTTTCGGATTTCATACACATCAGATCCCTTTCCTCATCTGAGACCTACAAATACTTGGGTATGTCGGAGGCGTTAGGTATCAACGGAGCTGACATGAAACAATCGTTACAGGTGCGCTTCTTTGGCCGCCTGAAAAAAATACTGAAAAGTCTTTTATCAGGCGGTAACAAGGTGCGCGCCTTTAACGGTTGGGTCATGCCAGTCTTAATGTACTCTTTCGGCATACTCAAGTGGACTCAGACTGAATTAGACGCCCTGGATAGACGAGTCCGTTCGTTGTTGACCACAAATCGGATGCATCACCCACGATCGTCGATAATGAGGCTGTACATCCCACGAAAATGTGGGGGTCGAGGCTTTCTAAATGCTAAGACCCTCCACAATCGTGAGGTGTGCAACCTCAGGGAGTATTTTCTCCATGCCGAAGTGGGGATGCACCGAGATGTGGTTGCGATGGATAAAGGACTCACCCCGCTCTCCTTGGCTAAAGAGAACTGGCATAAACCTGTAGTGCTTGACACTAATGACCGAAAGGAGGTATGGCAGAGCAAGGAGCTTCACGGACGCTTTTACCGGGCCCTTCATGGGCCTGATGTGAACTTTTTAGCGTCCGTGTCTTGGCTATGTTTTGGTGACCTCTTTGGGGAAACCGAAGGTTTTATCTGTGCAATTATGGATGAAGTTATTATGACGAAGAACTACCGAAAATATATTGTGAAGGACGGCACGGTTGACATCTGTCGGGCATGTCACTATCCGGGTGAATCTATCCGTCACATTATTTCCGGTTGTTCTCGTCTTGCTAACGGCGAGTACTTGCACAGGCATAACTAAGTAGCCAGGATTATCCACCAACAACTTGCACTGCTATACAACCTTGTGAGTTTAGAAGTGCCATACTACAAGTATGTGCCCGACCCAGTTCTCGAGAATGACCATATCACGTTGTACTGGGATCGATCTATCATCACTGACAGGACTATTGTAGCCAATAAGCCTGATATAGTGGTGATAGATCGAGTAGAGCGCCGCACAATGATTGTGGATATAACTATCCCACATGACGAGAATCTCGTGAAAGCCGAGAAAGATAAACAACTTAAGTATCTTGACTTGGCGCACGAGGTTGTCGACATGTGGGAGGTAGACTCTGCAATCATTGTGCCGATAGTTGTTACGGCCAATGGCCTTATGGCCAAGAGCCTCGACCAACACCTCAAGAGGCTCTCGTTAGGCAACTGGGTCAAGGGCTTGATTCAGAAAGCGGTACTCCTAGACACGGCTCGTATTGTTAGGAAGTTCCTCTCTCTGGAGCCCTGACCACCGGTAGCTTGGACCTTGTTCCCGATGCCGGTGGGCTACTATTTTTTATATTTTTAAATATATATTGTATTTTTTTATATGTATTTAAAAATGTAATTTATATGTATATATTTAAAATAAAGGAAATAATAATAAACGCAGGGCAGTTTGCGGTGAACTGAATGTGAGTGATGACACTGCGTACCCGAATACCCCAGTGAATCTGTGAGGGCCTCGTTTCCGGCTTCTCTTAATTGGTCGGCTGGAATGGAACCCTATGATGCCCGCAAGACTTCCAACTCTGGCTTGCCTGAGTTAGCCGACCAGAGAGAGTCCGCCAGAGCTATATGCTCGGGGCGGGAAGATTTTGTGAAGCGCGATGGTGAAAACATTGCCGCATATCTCAACAGCCACAGCCGCTCACGCCAGTGTGGATCCATGTCGACTATAGTTGTGGTCATTTAGGGGGCCCATCTTGTGAGTGGTGAGCCACCGCCTGCCACAGAATTTAATTTAAAGGTGGAAAAGTAAACGCCGTTTTATCCGTTTTTCTAAGTATTTAATTCATTTAACACCCATTGCAATAGACCTTATAATTGTAGCTTCTAGCATATAAAATAGTTTTACACCTCTGCCCATCAATGGACCCATGTCCCCACGTAAGCCTATCAAAAGACCAGGTTCCCTCTTTAAGGGGATATAAACCCCTGAATAGAGAGACATAATAATAACCATACTCCTCTGGTGCAGTCGTTATCCCACTAATGGATAAATGCAATCCTGGAAGGCAGATTAAATATATAGATATTTTTGAGACAAAAAAGTATATATTGAGGCGATCTTTTAAGAAGCATACAAACCGCGGGGCAGCTTGTGAGGCCACTTTGTACCCGAATGCTCTAGAGAAGGGGTGGAAGGAAGAATCTAACGGTATAAAAGCAGATAAACCCGCTTCGAGTCTTCGAGACGAGCGATTATGAAACCGGTGTCGCACATCTCCGAACACTCACGCCCGTGTTGTTTCCTGTCGCATTTAGTGGTGGCCATTTAGGGAGCCTGTCTTGTGAGTGACGTATCACCGTCTGCAACTGAGTTTCACTTAATATGTATATATAAAGTGTATATATATATTATATATGTAGTTCCGTTGAATACTCTTAGTTTTCATTCCACATCTTCTGCAGTAAACCTTGCCGTTGTAGCTTTTATCTCATTAAATCCTTTTATACCTCTGGGGATAATCCAAAACTGCATTTTTATAGTGCAGATATGTAGTCCCTGATTATCTCATAACATTTTTTATTTAAATTCTCTAAAGGACCAACAGGCATAGGCTTGTGAGCTCCATAATCCCTGCGTAAGCATATCAAAATAGTTCTATACCCCTGGAGATATTCCAAAACTGCATTTTTATAATTAGTCCCTGGTTATCTCATAATATTTTTGATTTAAATTCTCTAAAGGTCCAACAGGCATAGGCATATAAGCTCCATAATCCCTGCGTAAGCCTATCAAAAGACGGGGTTCCTTCTTGTAGAGGATGAAGAAAGACAAAATAATAATATATTAGACTGCAACTGTCCCACTGCTGGGCAAAGTTCTCTTCTCAAACAGAGAAGGAATGAGCATTGATCCATTGAATTTTAGAAAACTGTTGCTGGATAGCTTTTCCTTCACCCAATGTTAGTGGTGCCAGAGATTTACTAAGAAGACACGGCAGTAATTTGTAGATTTAATGTTGTGAGAAAACTGCCGCACTGTTTTCTTCAAGTTTTTCTTTTGGTACGTATATTGTTCAATTGTACTTGAGTTTCAAATTAATAATATAAATAAAAATAAACTTGGCGTAGCAAGCAAGTATTCACAGCCGGCGCTTGTAACAAATAATTATAACCGCTGTTCATAAATGTGCAGGATAACCGTGTAAATAAACAAGGTGCAAATTACATAGCTTAGTTTTCTGTCTTCATCATCATTTCGGCCGAATGAAGTCCACTGCTGGACACAGGCCTCCCCCAAAGATCGCCACTACGATCGATATGGGTGTGTCGTGGGCTCATTGGGGGGTTTTGCCATAATCGCGACGCTTGGCAGACGGGTTGGCGATCGCAGTTGAGTTGTTAATGTACTCGAAGGTCGCTGCCGCCCATCCTCCGGCTAATCCCTTAGTCGACTTTTACGACACCCACGGGACAAAACGGGGTGGTGGTATTCTGAGCCGGCACGCTAAAAGCTAATCCTAAATCTAGGTCACCGCGACCCGAAGAATACATATACTCGCATATGTACACTACAAGGATTCCCCATCATGGTATAATGTAGATGACGTGAAACTTGACAAATAGGGGAAAATTAGGACGTCATTACTGTCCACTAATGTTTTGAAACAAAACAGATTCTTTTTTTGACATGTACACATTTTGAGTTTCGTACATACCTACTTAAATTGATTTGGTGGATGAAGGTAAATAATATAATATATTACACATATCGAAACATCATCATCAGATCAGCCAAAGAACGTCCATTGCTGTCAAGGTTTCCCCCATAGATTTCCTCAATGACCGGCGGGCTGATTACGTATGTCGCAGACGGTTTGCGTCAGGCGTAAATTGCGCAGACGCCAGTGTCTAACGTCATTTTGGTATTACGTATGCCCGATAGCGATTTAACAGGTGAAAATGTCTGACGCACACTGTCGGACGATCAGTAAACTGAAAATTGCATCATCATTTCGGCCGAATGAAGTCCACTGCTAGACACAGGCCTCCCCCAAAGACCACCACAATGACCGGGTGCGTTTTGTGCTCATTGGGGGGTTTTGCCATAATCGCCACGCTTGGCAGACGGGTTGGCGATCGCAGTTGAGTTGTTAATGTTCTCGAAGGACGCTGCTGCCCATCCTACGGCTAATCCCTTAGTCGACTTTTATGACACCCATGGGAGGAAATGGGGTGGTGGTATTCCGAGCCGGCACCACACGGCAAATTGCATGCTCGCCTTTTAATTTTAAGCAATTTGCACCGGTGAATCCTTGGATGCGCGATAGACGCTTTCGCGTCTGCTGTCGCTGCTTTCAGCTAGTCAGGGTAACCGCAATTATATGCCGTATGTAAAATGTATATAAATAAATAAAATTGAAGTTTCTGTTTGTAATGTCAAAATAAGAGCCTTTTACTCAATGCATATGAAAGTACTTATAACAAAAAAATTGTATGTCTGTCTGTCTGTTTGTTCCGGCTAATCTCTGAAACGGCGGGACCGATTTTGACGGGACTTTCACTGGCAGATAGCTGATGTTATAAGGAATAACTAAGGCCACTTTTTTTTCGAAAAATAATTAGTGTTCCGTGAAAAAAAATGAAACCCATGTAATCCAATATAAATAATAATTAATTTTAAATAATTCCGATTTCTTTTAAATTAAACGACGGGTGAAACCGCGGGGCTCAGCTAGTTACAAATAAAATGAGATGTTAAATTTCGATTTTAGGGGAATTTGCTAGCTGTCACCACGTTTGGTAGGCGGGCTGGTAAGCGCAAAATGGCTACTTTTCCACAGAAAGGACGCTGCTGACCATCCCTCATGTTTAGTATCCCTTATCGTATGAATGGTGCTAAATTCTTAATCCGACTTCGAAAATCTCACAATTACGTAAAAATACACGTACATACGTAGGTCCAAAGAATATTTTGCCTGTACACATTAACATGTGTTATTTATTGACCGAGAAAGAGAAAAATAATGTTTACAATGAGTGGGTGTGCTCTCATTGTAAACATTATTTCACGATATTTTTGATCAATGGTACGAACCAATCTTATAATTATTTTAACTGTTGTAAACATGCAAATGTGTTGTTTAACGTGCAAATATACTCGTAATATTAATCATCGACCATCCTACCTTTTTTCCAAGTCTATTATCTATATAATATTATATATTTTCGTCCTGAATGAAATTGTATTTGACACTACGAAGTATTTACCAATGCTACTTTTGCACTATTGAATTATATATGTATTTATATTTTTACACAGAGCTTCTTTAACTTACACGATCCAACTTGTATACAATGTCTAGTGGTATCCCGAGGTTAGAATATTTAGGGTACGCGTCCATTGGTCTACAGCGTATTTGAATACGCTGTAGACCAATGGACGGCTTTGAATGGATCTTTCAGAGAACCGTATGCACTATCAACCGGGCAGGCGGTGGGACGGATAATGTATGAGGTTAGACCAGTCCTTCTTCTTACCTCTAGCCGGGGGTGAGGTGTACGCTTTATCTGCATGCGGCATGCGACCGCGCCCCCGGACTCTAACACTTGAGCACAGTTTTCATGGGTGTGCCGAAGATCTGAACCCCAGCTTATATTAGTTTCTAGGAAAAGAGGCGTAGTTGGCAAAATAATAGACAATTTTTGGTGCACAAATGCCGACACCCTAGCTGTTCAAGCCGGCATTGCTTTTTGTAGCCCGTAGTGGTGGCCATTTAGGAGGCTTATCTTGAGAGTGGCGAGTCACCATCTGCCACAGAATTTGAATTAATAGGTTGAAAGGTAGATTCCGTTATTACCGTTTTCCTTAAAGTTTTCATATCCTTTGAAGTAGACCTTACCATTATAGTTTCCATCTCATACTATAGTCGTACACGATCGGGGACAATCCGAGACTTCATTTTATAGTGCAGCCATTGAGAGTCCCGGGTTAGTGTCCCATTACATTTTAGATTAAAATTCTCAAAAGGGCTCCTGCGTGTTGGACCCATGTCAAAAGCCGTAAGCCTATCAAAAGACCAGGTTTCTCTTTACAGAGGCTATAAACCCTTAAATAGATAGATAAAACGGTAGTTAGATACTTACTTTGTCAACGTAATTTGGTGACCATTTCCGTTTAGGCAGGGACGTGGGATATTTTTGGTAGTACAATAGCTACGTTTCTGAGAAGCATTAACATACAAGCCCTTATTAATCATCAGCCAACGAAATAAAATTAAAAAGAAACTACGCAGAATCAAAATAAAGTATATTTCGTGAAAATTGCGTACGTGACTACGGTAAGACATCAACGCGAGCGCAGGCGTGTGTATCATAAGGAAAACCTCAGTAAAATGATTGTATTCATGATGCATCTCTTTATTGGCGTCATACTCGAACGAACATGCCTTCGGACATCCGTTTGGTGTCCGGATTAAGAATATAACACCACTCCATCTCCTCCCGTGGATGTCGTATAATTTAATTTTGATTTATTTATGACTTTTGTCCCAACAACGATCCAAATTTTGCCCAGATATTGTAATCTTCCCCTCTAGCAACCATAGATGTCTATGTGTGGGTACTTAAGGCCCGTATTACCGATCGACAATCATACCTCGAGTAGCACTTGAGTCGAGATTGCGTTAGTCAAATATAAATCCTACGTCGCAGGTCTAACATTTATATTCAATTGATCCAATCTAATCAATCTGCGGTCTCAGAGTGACTTTTCAAAAGGTTCTGATTTGATTCTAGCTAACCAAATCGTCGTGTTGGTCCCGCTTGAAGTTATACCAACGATACATTCTTAACGAGCAAACTATCGATCATTATTTTTACAATAATATGTATTAGGTTGTCGCGGAGTGCCTCCCTCCGTGTTCCTTCCCGTTTAGCTCAACTAGGAGGCCCTCTCCACGGCAGCAAGTAACGGAGTTTAGTTAATGATATTGAATGAAACGTATCATATATATTGTTATAATGGTATATTGTTATTCACAACTTCAACACTTCATCTTCATGGTGATATTCATATATTTCAAATATAGCTTATTATCACAATATTTAAGCTAGTTTAAAAATAAGTAATTGGAATATTGCAGGAGACTGTTTGTCAGAGCGACAGCTATGCGCCGAACCACTAACATTCAGGATCGAATGTATATTAACATATTAACATGATAATCAAAATATGAGCGATTCGACACCACAATACTACATTCGAATTTTGATTTGAATAAAGAATGAATCATGAAGTGGGCAGTGATGGAGATAAAAGGTATGAAGTCATGAAAGAGGTTGATTGAAATAAGATGAAGGATGACTTCGTCAGAAGGTAATCGGTTTTCCGCACATGAAATAATTGTAAATCGTATAAAACAAGATTCGTAAAGCGATAATTGCTTTAATAATAACATGCGATAAGAATATAGTTGGTGTGAACTTTAACATATTTTTAAGTTTGTGTTACTAAGATATATGGTGCAAATGTTAATTATTACGCGAAAGCTTTGACTGACGCTCACACACACACTATAGACCTCATAAGACAGCTCAAGCTCACTCAGCGAGCTATGGAGAGAGCTATAAAGAGAAAGCAATAAAGAGATCCGTAGAAGAACTAAGGTTGGCGACTAAGCTCGAAGGATTAGTAAGCTGAAGTGGCAATGGGCGGGGCACATATCTCGCAGAACTGATGGGGCTTGAATGGTTCTCGATGGAGACCGCGCACTGGAAAACGCAGCGTGAGACGGCCTCTATCAAGATGGACAGACGACCGGATGAAGGTGACTGGGACTCGTTGGATGAGGGATGTTGGATCAGTATGTAACCGGCCGTTGTGGAATTCTATGGGGGAGGTTTTTGTTTAGTAGTGGACGTCCTTTAGCTGTTATGATGATGATGAGGACGGTGCTGCCCATCCTCTTGGTCTGATTACGACACCGGTAGATACAGAGCAGCCGTGTGGTGCCGGCTCAGAATGCCACCACCCCATCTCCTCCCATGGGTGTCGTAAAAGTCGACTAAGGGATTAGTCGGAGGATGGGCAGCAGCGTCCTTCGAGTACATTAACAACTCAACTGCGATCGCCAACCCGCCTGCCAAGCGTGGCGATTATGGCAAAACCCCCCAATGAGCTCAAAACACATCCATATCGGTGGTTGTGATGATCTTTGGGGGAGGCCTGTGTCCAACAGTGGACTTCATTAGGCCGAAATGATGAAAAAATAATGAGATACAGAGGGGTGGTCTGTAGGAGAGGCCTGTGTCCAGTAATGGACTTTATCCGACCGAAATTATGAGGTTTTCATTATAACGCTAACGCTTTTTATTTATTTCAGTGAAAGACAGCCTGGCAGACGATTTTGAATTGCCTTATTACAATCTTTCAAATAGCTTGAAGATTTTGCCCAAGTAACGTCGCAGTACTTACATTTTAAAAGTCAAATCGTATTTAACTGGACTACAGACGCAAAAAAAAAACCATTGCGAACTTAAATGTTTATGTAATAACACTTAAAATATTTAACATATAAACCTCTTTGAACCTCACTTAACACTTCCACTTGAAAGTTCGCGGATGACGTCACACAATAACCGGTTATTAACATTAATACCATAATGTAATAAAGTTAATGAGAAGCTGCACATTGATATACGAACAAAAAACTTAAGAGTACGACCTTCCTTGACAAGCCACTCCGTCTTTCATTCATAATTTCATAAATCTCTGAATTCTCCCAAAGACCACTTAAGAAATACCTACTGCAATAATCGAGTGAAGCTAATTAAAAGTAAGTAAACAAGGGGGTTTATGTTTCATCATCATCATTTCAGTCCAAAAACGTCCACTGGACATAGGCCTCCCCCAAAGGTCGCCACAACGACCGCTCTGAGTTTGAGTTGTGTGCTCGTTGGTGTTTTTGCCATAAGTTTTGCAGCATTTGCCATGCTTGGCAGATGGTTGGCGATCGCAGTTGAAATGTAAATACGGGGGTCATACTTAAAGTTTTGAGAAAAAAAATCGAACTGATGTGGGAACCTGTTCACATTTTTATTGTTTTTCGAAGTAGTCTACGTTCCTTCCTAAACACCGTCGCATGCGATGGAACCATTGTCTGAAGTAGTGAGCCCATTCTTCTTTAGGAAACTCTTCCACGTTTTTTGATATATTTTTCTTTACTTTATTAATTCATTACTTAATTCGTTATTTTGACAACTATCCAAATTTTCAATATTATTATTTTGTTATTTTTGTATTCTCGTTGTTTATTGTTTTGTTACTAACATAGCCAAGTAATTATTAAGTGTTATGTACGCCGTTATTGTCATTTACATCAGACAAAATACTGTTTTAAATTGAGTGGCGATAACTGTAATGTAAGTGATGTGGCTGTACTTGAATAAATAAATAAATAGAAACGTCATCTTTGGGTTTCATAAAGCGAATTCCTCTGAGTGTATCTTTAATTTTAGGGAATAAATAAAAGTCGCAAGGTGCCAGGTCAAGACTGTAAGGAGGATGACTTACAAATTCCACACGTTCCATAGACAAATATTCGATTGTCCATCTGGCGGAGTGAGCTGGAGCATTGTCGTGATCGAAGAGGATTCTGCTTTTTGGGCGCTGCTGTTGAACATTTTCTAAGACAATCGGTAAACAATGACTAACATACCAATCTGCAGTAACATTCCTTTTATCCTTACTTCGAATGGAAGCATCCATTGGGCAGATTATCTTTTGGTTTCGGGCTCAGAACAATATATTACAACTTTCATCACCTGAGACGGTGTCAAACACAGCATTTGAGTCACCTCCGTTATACTTTTCAAGTATTTCGTGACACCAATCCATCCAAAAACCCCCCAATGAGCCCACAACACATCCATATCGGTGGTTATGGTGATCTTTGGGGGAGGCCTGTGTCCAGCAGTGGACTTCGTTCGGCCGAAATGATGAATCCAAGCGATTGTCCATGTGGTGTCCGGATTAAGAATATAACACCACTCCATGGATGTCGTAAAAGGCGACTAAGGCAATCTAAACCAGAGGGATGGGCAGCAGCGTCCCTTCTGTGAAACGGTAGCCATACTGCGCTCGGCAACTCGCCTGCCAAGCGTGGTGAGTATTGGCAAATTCCCCCCAAAATTATGATACAGTTGCGGAAATCTATGGGGAGGCCTTTTTTCAGCAGTGGACGAATAAATGGCCGATATGATGAATCCAAGCGACGGCGTTTTTGATCTTCCGCCAAATTATGAGGTATCCATCTGGTGCAAAGCTTTCTGACGCCTGAATGTTCGTGTACCTACTACTTATTGCACTATTGACTCATACCAATGCCTTAACTTGCCCGGGTTTGTCACTCCTTTATCAGCGTCTATCATTAGCCACAAAGCACTCACGTTAACTTCAGTGGGCGCCATAGAAAAACATCCTTCGCGCAAATCATCAGTGAGATTGCTTCAACCCCGTTTAAACTCATTAAACCAGTTATTAACAGTGGCTCGAGATGGTGTTTCATCATGAAATGCCAATCATAGTCTATCATAACATAGTTGTTGATTAAGACCGCAACGAAAGTCGTAATAAATCATGGAGTGAAAATTGTCTCTAGTCAAATTCATTTCAACGCACGACACATGTTCAAATTGCCGCCAATTTATAAAAACAAATTACATATGCATTCAATGTACATCTACAGCTTCCCAGAGAGTTAATTACACGAAATAATAAAAAAAAACATCGGGTAATATTTCTTACTGGCCAATGCTAAAGATATTCAATGTGATCCTCTTATACTCGAAGGTGCCTATCCTCCAGATAATCTCTTTCACGACATCCACGGGATGACGATGGGGTGGTGGTATTAGCCTTAGCCGGAACCACACGGGCTATCAGATATTGGATGTATCACACGGGTTTATATATACATATATATATATTTTATGCTTTGACCGTTTACAGGCACAAATTCCACAAACAATACACCCCAGACCCGGAACAACTACCTGCAGATCATACAAATAATTGTTCCATTCAGGAAGCAAACGCATGACCCGGAGCGCAACAGACTGTATCAGCTACTGGACCAACCGTGCCGTCAAGCAGATTTTAGCAGTGGTTTATGTGTTATGTATGCGTGGGACAACCACCAGATAGCCGACCTGGTGGTGGTAGCTGGAATTCGTTAAATGCGGGTGGATTTGAACCGGTTATTATGGAAATATGTGGGGATGTCTTTGTTCAACAATGGACGCCCTTCGGCTGATGTGACGATTTCGAGCATCGGCTCACCGGTAATATCGATTACAGATAAACTGTTACCGTCATTATGAAATTTGAAGTGAGAGATAATTTTCTGTAACAAAAAAACCTATATAACAATGGACCACAAAAATAACAGCAATAGGAGTTCATCCTCATACTATGATTATGCTAAAATGATCTCAGAACAGAAACCCAACCTCGCGGTTGCGTTTCAGGAGGGTTTTCAGGTGGTCAGGAAGCTACTGGATTCTCCAGACGTTTAAAATGTTTTCTAAACTCCCGAAACAATACAAACTCTCGCAACAAACAGCTTATCGGAAAATGTTGCGCACAATTTATAAGTAAAACGTTTTAATTTTCAGACTTCAAAATCTCCTAAAGTTTACAAATTGGTGGACTCACTTAAAACAAATGCAAAATAAAATATATGCGGCAATGTAAAAAAATTTGTTCGTCGAAGGAATTCATTAGGTATGAGTTTAATTGATCTCATGACTGATCATTAACGAATAATGTTTAGTCTCTTGAACTGAGTTAATATTAAAGTCGCTTAAAAAATTAAAATTAACACCGTATAAGTGCGAGTTGAACTCGCGTGGAGAGGGTTCCTTAATTGCTGAATATATTGTCGATTGTTAAATTCGGTCCTGTACTAATAACTTACCCCGAGAACAAACTTAACAAAACCATGTTTTCTCATACATTCCAACCGCAAACGTAAGTTTGTATGCACAACATTGAAAGATTTACCATGCTATTTTAAGACCATAGACTTCTTATAGGTTTTCCTGTTATCTATAGGTATATAAAGAGCTATTATCTACATTTTTTCTAAAATTTTAGGCTCTCTAGTTTCGGAGATAAGTGAGAGGCGAATGATCAATTTCCATATATTTTCTAAGTAAGTTTTAAAATTATAAAGAAATTATATGGGACCCTCACACCAAGCCCTTTCATTTCACACGTGACACGGTACAATTTGCAAAACTTTATTTATATATTTCTATATTGGATTGGATTGCCGTGTGGTGCCGGCTCAGAATGCCACCACCCCGTCTCCTCCCATGGGTGTCATAAAAGTCGACTAAGGGATTAGCCGGAGGATGGGCAGCAGCATCCTTCGAGTACTTTAACAACTCAACTGCGATCGCCAACCCGTCTGCCAAGCGTGGCGATTACGGCAAAACCCCCCAATGAGCCCACAACACATCCATATCGGTCGTTGTGGTGATCTTTGGGGGAGGCCTGTGTCCAGCAGTGGACTTCATTCGGCCGAAATGATTGATGATTGATATTGGACCCCAAAAGTGACCCCCATTTAAAAAATGATTTATTTATGTTTACTTTTACCACTTTTACATTATACTAATGTCGGTAATCCTTGATGCAGCTCAGGAACTCCTCAATAAACTCGAACGTTTGCAGAATATGTCAATCCGTTTCACTTTCGGCCTTCAGAAATATGACCATGTGCCGGAATTCCGAGCAAAACTAAGATTACTACCTATTCGGCAACGTCAAGACTCACATTCTTTTTTATCTTCGTGAGCGCTTTGAGTAATGTGCCCAGACCAGATAGACTACCTCTATCGTCTATCTTCTCTCCTACTTCGTACTCTCATCACACTTTCGGCGGTTATGAATATACGTTTCTGGAATTTTCTTCAACACTCACTACGCGACACTCTTTGTGTTTTTAAGAAAGGAATCGGAAAGCATTTCCTTTTAATATGACTTATAGGTATGTATGTATAATATATGTATTCTTATGTATTTATTAAAGTATATATTATCTTCATGCTGTACATTTGTGTATTTTATTAATTAATAGCACTGCTGGATCTTTTGTTTTAATTATACCTAACAATTTTGTTCAGTTTGCTCACTTGATCTGTCCTCTTCTCGTTTCTATTGTTCTACTTGTTTAGTGCAGACTTTTTAAGAAGTTTATTCTTTTCTCCTACATTGTCCTCACATAATCTTTTATAATATATATACTACAACTATAATTATAAATAAAAACCACAGTTTAACCCCGTAGACCACATTCGTTTCACCAATTTGCATAATTGTCTAACCTTGTCGTATTTTCCTCGTAAGATTACATATACCTACCAAATATTTAAAATTCAACGTCAAATTCCAGTTAACAGTGATAATATACCTGTTACTGTATTTAAATATAAAGAAATGAAGAACACAGGTTCTTAAAAAATATCGGTCAAGAACAAACAAGCGGTAAAATGTAGTTAACAACAAAGTAGTTAAATTGAAAACGTATTTGACAATAATAATATGTTATAATTCTTAACAAGATATACATGTATATATTAATTATATCACTTTCTGGTAACATTCATAGAAAAATATATTTAAAAAAATTACTGTGAAAATTGATCACTTTACCTCCGCAACTTAAAATGCACAAAACCACTGACTTAGTTACTATGCAAGATCTCAAACAGTCTGGCCATTTCATGACACAAAGCATCAACTCATTAAATAAAGAAAAGACTTTTACCTGCAAAACAAGAAAGAGATAAACTTATTTAATATCTTTGAGTTGCCAAATTAAATTGACCAAAAACAACTCTCTCAATACGAAAGTCCGGCTAGGGAGAAAGGGTATCTTTTAACATAACTAGGTACTGGTTTGACAGAGCGGGACCGGTAGAGGGCCGATCCCGCTCGAAGAAGGAGGAGATGGCGCCGGGGTAACAACCGCCCTGGCGCCTAATTCCCATACGCCTGAAACCCCTTGCCATTTTTATAAGGCGGGGGACCTCGGGGTTCGCGGGTGCGTAGACTGGGGAATCTGCGTGCCCACACCAAGCAACCCAAGAGAAGACGGTAGCACGCATGTGGTCATGCGCTGCCGTGGGACGCTTTGGGGGATCCTTTACAATCCCCTCAGGGGGGTAACCGCTTTACAGTCACCCTTTCCGAGATGTGCCTATAAGCGTGGCACCAGTATGTATATATGTGGAATTCATGTCTGTAAACGCACCCACGACACAGGAGAAATCCTAGTGTCCCCACACTAGGATTTCTCCTGTGTCATTTTTTTAAACTAAAACCAGTGGGCGGCTCTAGTGTGATCATACGAGGACCTGAAGCCTCCCTTAGGTGCCGAAGATGACCGCCCCAGTCAGGTTTTAGCCGGTAGGAGTCCGGCATACCCCTTCGCCCTTCCCCGGGCGAAGGAAGTTCAAGAAGAACGAGCGGCATACGAGACTAAATAAGTAATATTTCGAGGTGACAAGCGCAGTGTGGTGTGGCAGGACTAGTTCTGCTTAAGTTAAGTTGCTCTTCTAGTCACTAGGTAGATTTACAAACCCCGGTACAAAGACGGTGGGCGCGCACGTGGTCACGTGCCGCCGTGTGCGCAGCACAGCGCACAGCGAGGCATGTGGGGATCCTTTACAATCCACCCCGAGAAGAGCCTGGGGGGCGACCTTTTACAGTCGCCCTCCCCTAGAGGGGGTGATCGCTTTACAGTCATCCCCTTCGAGATGTGCTTAAAGGCGTGGTATCCTGGCTTTAGTGTGGACTTACGAGGACCTGGCCTCCCTTCGGTGTCGAAAATTATGTTTTAGCCGATAGGAGTCCCGTTCATCCTTCCACGGGGTGAAGGAATTTCATGATGGATTTCCACTGAGGACCATTAAAAAAAGGTTGTTTAACAAAATAAGATAACTCGAAATGAAAATGACAGAACTGTTGTCACCATGTCAACCGTTTGACAGTTCTTATTTTCTGTGCCTCTTTCTCGTTTTCCCTCCAAGTAAAGAACAATAATATTTTTAATTTAGTTTAGTTAGAGCCAGCGCGCCAGCGATGCAGCAACCTTGCTTCAATCTGAACTCACCTTATTGCGTAGTACATAAATGCGTATTTATTTTTGGTTTCTATATATAGTGCCATAGTTAAATATTACTGATACTCATATAAGTTTATTAATTATTACCTTTTTTACACAGCGTTGGAAATGCATCTCATGCATTGTCCAACGCCCTCTGGATGCAGGGTAAGCCGGACTCTTACCGGCTTACCACTGGGTTGGTCATCTTCGGCACGGAAGGGCGCTCCTAGAATTTCGACTCTCTTAGAAACTCTTCGGAGCATTTTATTAATACCGACAACATAGTCTTTATTTAAAAGTAGAAGAAGACTGTGTTAGATCAGTCGAGGAATCTTTTGTGTTAAACTAATGTTTTTTTTTCTAAATGAACAATGGTAAGTTAGAAAAACATAAAAATCACGTTTTATTCCACTTCCCAATATCCACTATCCCGACTCCATTATCAGATCCTCGTCACCAAGTGTAATGTATGGGACGTGTTAAAACAAACTAAATGAGCCCATACTCGAGGGGTTTACTAGTGCCATTGAAGAGTCGCACTGTCCACCTCCAAGCTCCATCATCAGGTCAGTTCGGTGGTACCAGATTAATGTATTGACATTCGGATAAAATGTACTTGCAAAGTTTCAAATCGATACGACAATTAATTGAAGTTGATCAAAGTCAAAGTCAAATTGTTTTTATTCATGTAAACCATTTGCTGGCACTTACGAATAGTCAGAATTTAAATACATGGTTCCAAGTCGTGGGTCCTATGGAGAAAAACCGCCAGAAACTCCATGGATATAGGTACTCATTTGAAATAATGTATGAAAGTATTACAGTCTTCAATATAATCGTAAAAAGATATGTGAGGATAATGCATGCCAATGTGTGGGATAAATACACACATTTTTATGCACAATGAAAATTAAATGCCTTACAATTAGATTGCTATGGCAGTTATAAGCTGACTAGTCCCGATATAGGGCACCCGTTCACGGGCATAACGCATGCATGAGCATAGCTCAGGTCGACCATAATGTAGGGAACTTAACCACCTAACACACAACGCTACCCTCAACAAGACATTTTAGTGAGCATGACAAACTCATACTGCCAGGCAACAAGCTGGTGTATACAGCCGCATTAGTGGTCACATAATGCTCACATTCACATTAGTAAAATAGTAAATTATTGTACATGCATGATAAAATTAATATCATTTAATAAAATAATAATTATTAAAAACGATAGGTCGGATCGGTCAAAATCGACTTCCAGGATTTTCTTACATAGTTTGTTTAAGTGCGGCCGCCAAGAGAATGCGTTCCTGACATCTGTAAATTGGTCCAGTTTCTCTTATATTAAAGATAAAATTTCACTTATAATATGATTTCAAAAAGGTTCTCGAGTGGAGACCGCGCACCGGAAAACGCAGCGTAGGACGACCTCCAACGAGATGGACGGATGATCTGGTGAAGGTCGCTGAGAGCCGTTGGATGCATGTGGCATGTAATCGGACTTTGTGGAAATCTGTGTGGCCTTTGTTCAGCAGTGGACGTCCTTTAACTGATATGATGATGATGATGATGATTTTAATGTAGTAACATCAACACACAATAAACTTAAAATAGTTTAGCGCTAAAATAAATCCTTAATATAACAGAAAATAGACAAATTAACAGGTGTCAGGAACGCATTCTCTCGGCGGCCGCACTGTGGTTAGTTACAAAAAGCTCATAAAAGCGAGTTAATAAAAAAAGAAAAGTAATTATTGAAATTTCGCGCCATGCCGTCACAGAGTAATGTATTAATTAAACTCGTATGTTCATTTACACATGGTAAGTATGGCGGAATATAAAAGCAGTAATAAATATAAATAAATTTATTCGGCTCTGTTTACACGTATTGCTACTTATTATTTCAAAGAAATATTTTTGGAGCTTCAAAATCTCGGTCGCATAAGGACATAAACAACATAGTTTATATGTTAGCGAATAAAAACTTATACGATACAAGGCACGCATACACACTAACATCACGAATATTAAGATGTGTGAGAGTGTGACTTTAAGCTTTGTCTGTATGAACATAGCGTCGCAAATAAGTAATTGAATTGAATAACCACAGAAATGTAGGGTTGCCAAATTAGTAACGTTTTTTTTTTTTATCCTAGAATATATTTTATGTCGGTCCATTTTAAGTTTAAATTGGTTTAGTGTAATTAAAATTAAATTGAGTATCATTTTTTAGTATCTTATCTCAACAATTTGCATATCTTGATGATTTTCTTAAGGCTGTGTTCGAATGAAAATATTACCCTCTCTCATTTCATGGAATTTTTATTGCGCTTACGTAGGTCACTCCTTCCCTCTACAAGTCATAATTAACATCTATATCTATCTATCAGGTACGGAGGTAATGTTTTATCTCTATGTTAGCGTTAGAATGCCACTTATGTTGATATTTATATTTTTAAAACATCCCTACTACTTTTTTTTATGCTGACGCTACCATTTCACAGATTTTCCTTTCCATGTGTTTGAGGCCCTGGCGTGTGCAGGCTAACGGTATCGATCACGTGTCTCCGCAAAGCCATCGACCCTCAGCGGCCTCCGCGCAATACACCATTACACCACTCAAAAAGACTTACAACTCACTGTTGAATAATACAAAATAGTACCTAAACAATGAGTATTACAGTATATTTTTGCTTGTAATTGTGCTGCTGCATGAGACATCAATTCCGTTCAAAATACAAGTAGCTTCAATTGATCGCACGAACATAAATCCTTATATAACCGATTATAAAATATATGCTTAAATTTTTAAAGACTAAATTCGTTTAAAACTTATTGAAGATTTAAGAGTAAGGATCAGTCAATCTAGTTATTCATAAATTGATGTGCTCCATACATTATGTAGACGCTATATCAAGTAAATGAATTATTTTCGAAGGATTTTGTGAAATTTCCACAGCATTATTTATTATGACGTAAGAGAAAAATCTAGACTGTATTTTAATTATAAGGACTATGACGCATTGAAAAAGATTATACCATAATCTCTCTTTAATGATAATATCAGTCTGTAACTGTCCCACTGCAGGGCAAAGCCCTCTTCTTATACAGAGAAGGAGTAATGAGTCTGGTGAGCTTTGATTACCACGCTCCCTCATAACGTGCTGGAGATATGAGATCATCAGATCAAGGGCGGATCCAGAGGGGGGTTAAAGGGGGCCATGACACCCCTCAAACTGTGGGATGCAGTTGCTCTTAGCCTTACACTGATCTCAGAAAATCTTAACATGAGACCCGAGGCCAGGAGGCCACGAGGCGAGGTGTTTTCCCAACGTTTTCCTTCAACTGAAGTCAGTGGTCTCTTAATTAATTAAGAAATTATATATGTGATTGAAAAACTCATCTTGTTTTATGCCAGGTTTTGAAACTGCAATATAGTGGATTTCTTATCCACGAGTCTGTCATTTTCTGAACTTACAGCTGCTAGTAAATGGTCACAGTAAAGATTAGGTAATGGATGACCAATTTGTTTTTTTCAGGGGCCAGATTGAAAACCGTGCTCATCATCATCATCATTTCGGCCAAATAAAGTCCACTGCTGGACATAGGCTTCCCCAATGGTCGTCACAATGAACTGTATCAGTGTGTTGTGTGCTCATTGGGGGGTTTTGCCATAATCGCCACGCCCGCCAGCGGGTTGGCGATCGCAGTCCAGTTGCCAATGTACTCGAAGGACGCTGCTGCCCATCCTCCGAATAATACCATAGTCGCCTTTTATGACATCCACGGGATGAGATCGGGTGGTGCTATTCGTAGCCGGCACCACAAACCGTGTTGCTGACGGATATTGTTATTTTTAATCAGTTATCCAATATAACTCTGAGGTGGACCAGAAAGATTCTGGGCAGGGCTTGGGCACACCTTGGGCGCCTATGGAATTAGGTGTTCGAACAAGGATTTGAAAATCAAAATCAATCATGTTTTTATTATCATCTTTTAAGGAAGTCCCCTTTCGTTTCCTACTTTCTATAAGAGGAAACCTTTATTTGGTAAGCCGTATTTTATACCAAATACGTTTTTGTAAATAGTAACTTGATTGTCACCCAAATTTACGTCTATGTTTTATGGCGTACTCCCAAAATGGTTGCGAACATTACAAACACAGGAAAGGTTTCGTTTGGCACGCTTACGTTAATTATTACTATTTTTACTAGTGGTCTCTAGAGTCCAGCTAGGTTGATAAACTTTGCGCGACTCTAGTGTGATCATACGAGGACCTGGACTGGGCCACCCTTAGGTGCCGAAGATGACCGCCCCAGTGGTTTGAGCTGGAAGGAGTCGGGCATGCCCCTCCATCCATCCCTGGGGCGGAGGAAGTTCATCTAGAATTTTTACTGGACCCAATAAAAAAAGTAATTTCTAATAATCTTGGAGCATTGTCATGACCCAATTATTATTGAGTGTGTGTTTTATTCTCTAACTACAGTAAGTAGTAGTAAGAAATACTCCTCACTTGGCCTAAATCAGACATCCGTAATGCCGAAGACACGTAAATCAATCTTACATCAATATCGGTTATTAACATTTCCTACGAAGTGTTTTTAGTAGTCATTACGCAAGAAATCAAGCAATGAGTCAGTTGCAATTTTCCTCCTTTAAAATGGACAGTATGGAGTGCATTACATCATGGGTCGGCAACATTTTTTATAAGAGGGTTTCAATGTTTAGGTCGAGATTAGTGAAGGCCTTTTAAAAAACATTTTAAATCTTTAAATAAAACGCAGTAGTACGTTTTTTATCGCATCTATTGTAAATTTTGCAGGCCACACCGCAGTGAACCGTGTCGCGGGCCGCTGGTTGTTGACCACTGCATTAGGCTATGCAATATCCTTAAGTAATGAAATGTACATAATATTATAACCAAAGTACTTAAATCAATAACATGGTTAAGGGCACGGTTAGCGCAGTCGCTAAGCTATTGACTTCTTGGGCTAAAAGTCGCAGATTAGATCCCCTTATGGAACAAATATTCGTACAGTTTGCAGTTTTATGTTGTTTTGAGTCTGGCTCAGAGTTACGTCTGCAAAGTGTATCCACCATAAAGGAGAAATTCTAGAGTGGGTATAAGTTTAAAAAAAATTGTGACGTAGCGGGAACTGCTAATAGCCATACTGGCCTTATAGCTATAGCAACGAACAACCCTCTTATGTTTCCTTCTCATCCTTTTTCTTTTCTGGTTAATTTCGTCGCGGACCAAGATAGTTATTAATCCCCGGTATCGAGCAACAATAAACGGTGATCCTTTCCGGTGGTCCTTGTTGATCCTGGCTTGCAGGAATTACAGTTGTAGGGAGTAAGTGGTGGGCTTGTCATCATTATCATCATATCAGCCAAAAGACATCCACTGCTGAACATAGGCGTCTCCCATAGACGATCGGTTATATACATGTGTTGTCATTATGAGGGTATTTGCTAGTACTCACCACGCTTGGCAGGCGGGTCGGTGAGCGCGGTATGGCTAATGTTCCACAGAAGGGACATTGTTGCCCATCCCTCTGGTTTAGAGTCCCCTAGTCGCCCTTTACGATATCCACGGGAGGGCATGGAGTGGTGCTTGATTCTTAATCCGGAGAGCATACAGATAACGCGGGTGGCCTAGCCCTCAATTTGCTCACGTGCTAAGCATAGCCTATATCCATCTGTAAGGATTCCTAACCACGAAACATTAGCACATTTTCAGCATCGGCAGGTACCGAATACAAATACTAAACACATATAACTAGCCCATTCTTTGTTAGGTTAGGTTAGAGAGGTTATAGAGCTAAGTTTAGATGAGGAATTAGTTAAGTTATTTTCTTATTTATTAAATACTGGTAGCAACCCTTACAATAAAACCTCAACCCATTCCTGTGCATAACAACGATGCACTGGTCGAGGCAAGGCTTCAGAGCCTCCAGCTTTAAGGCAGAGATGAGACATTTATCGGCAACATTTTGGCGAGTGGCGTTGGAATTCCCTGACTTAATTTATTCGCTATAAATATGTTTAAGAAAACCAAAACAAGAGCACAGATCCAACGCTTCTAAATACTATTATTACTACTGCTATATTACTAAATAAAAATGACTAAATAATAATACCTAATAACAAATCATCTTTCTTTACACCATAATAAAATAAAAGTGCTATCATTTTGCCCATATGAAAGAAAAGGTATTAAGCGTTAAAAAGCCTTTTCATTGTAATTCATCATGATTCTCATCCTAAATAGGATTCTTTACATTTAACATTATACTTCACTACAATAAGTGCCTGTAACAGCTTTCATCATCATCATAATTTCAGCCGAAAACGTGAACTGCTGAACACTGACCACCCCCAAAGACCTTGTGCTTATTGGGGTGTTTTGCTATATTCGCCATGCTTGGGAGGTGTTGTTGAAGGTCACTGCTGTCCATCGTACGGCTAATCTCATAGTCGCCTTTAACGGCACTCGCTAGATGAGACGGGGAGGTGTTATTTTCTGCCGGCACCTTTAAAACAAACTACGGGAAAACGTGACATTGAAATACATTTATTTATAAGATAAAAAAACATTTATATATGAGGTTAAATTAAACTTTTTTTGAAAGTAAACTATTATCATAGAGTCACGTGAAACGAGAGTCTTTCAACATAATCCATGTTGAAAGATTCCAAATCGGCATGGCAACAGAATTACTTAGTGAATATTAGCCGGCGTCCCCACTGCTTGAAAGAGACCTTAATGTTTTTTTGCCTATATTAATCTATTTTTCTCTTTTAATTAGTGGAATTACGTGTAAATAGGTATCACGTAAAGGTAATAATGCGCTTCGTTAGGCGACGACGCTGCTGATCGGAAAGGGAAGGGAGACAGAAGATTCTTTTGAGTCTCTTACACTTCTATAACACACTAGCTGATAACTGCGATCGAGGAAACAAATTTAAACTCTCGAGGCAATGTGATTACTTAATAAAACGTATCTTGTACCTTACTAAAAACAATCCATCTCACTTCCAAATTTCATTCCAACCCGTTCAGCCGTTCCGTGATGATTGATTATTGTTCAATCACAACTCACGACATACAAACTATCAAAATATAATAGGTTAAAAAAAACCATTTTAAAATTTATACAACCTATACATATAACAACCAATTAGACCGTTGATTGTTTGCTAAATATATAATTAGAAATTTTTGCCAACTCCGCCTGAATCGGTAGTGTTCATGTGCGTACGATTCGATTCTTAGGCTATACGCAGAACGACTGCTGTTTCGCGATTTTTATGCTAAGGCTATACAATCGGACGAACAAAAACGGACTCAGTATCTATCCATGTAACAATTATCTTCGTCAGGGAGAAAGGGCCTGGGAGGTTTTAGCCAAGTTTCAGCAAATCCGTGTGAATATTATAATAAATATTCCCTTGCCCGTTCTAATCGCGTGGGCCTCCCCATAGACCATTCACATTTGTTTCGTCATTTTGGGGGGAATTTCCCAGTACTTTTCATGGTTGGTAGGCGAGCTGGTGAGCTCATTAAGGAAACTGTTCCATAGAACGGCCGATTCTGCCCATCCCTCTGGCTTAGAGTTCCTTAGTCGCCTTTTACGACATCCACGGGATGAGATGGAGAGGTGCTATATTCGTAATCCGGACACCATACAGGACAAAATAACTAAGTTCGTCAGGACAACAAATGTACCATTTCATATTTTGTATATTTCATTTCATAGGAATATATATAGGGACTTCCGAGCACCAATTCTTGAACGTGTCATACATCCGCATGTCTAACCCTTATAGCATCTAAATTATAAACAACCAGAATAACATTAACACGATGAAATAAAAATAAAATTTCGGACGAAATACAAAATTAAAAATTATAATACCTGAAACTTAGAATTTCTGATCTGTGAAACTATTAGCAGCACTTTCGTCTCACGTGTTTCACGTGGGACAGGCAGTGGTCGGTAGGGGTCACCACTTTCAGTGAATACTGTATTTGAATATTTAGGAACATTTTTGCATTTTGTATAAATCTTATCCGTCGAATCTGAAAAGAAAAATTTGCTCACCAACTCCATACCATAACGATCAACTACACTTATAATATAGCAATTGCAAATTCCTGAAAGATTCCTGATTAAGAATATGGAAGCCTTCCATCTCCTCCCGCGGCAGTTGTAATAGCCAAACTAAACTAATAGTCGTGGATCAATAGTCATACTGCACTCACTGACCTACGTGCCAAGCGTGGTGAGTACTAGCAAATTCACCCAAAATGATGACACATTTGTGGAAATCTAAGGCCGAGACCTTTGTTCAGCAGTGGATATGGCTAAAATAGAATTTCTTATCATTTATTATCTGCTAAGTAGTAACTAACTGCATATTGGATCACTTATTTTAGTGAGGCGTGATAAAACCCTTGATATGAATCTCAATTAGGTATTTAATAAAATTGTTATATTTATTATTTATAAATATTTCTAGTCGCAGGATGACTGTAGTCATCCTGCGACCACGAATGCTGCAAAGTATTCGAAACGTCAGGAAAATCAAAAATCAAAATATACGCGATAGAATCCGTTTAAAAGTGTTTTATTATAATGTGTCATAATCGCGAAAATCTAAGACATTACTAAATATTTCTAGCTTTACTTAACTATTATGTTATGGATGGTCATTAAAATTTCTGTCGCTTCTGAAGCTTAAAAATCATTCGGCAAAAGACTATCCTGATACTGGATATTTGGTAAGTATCCTTCATCCGAACTTATGTTAAATTGCATAATCGCATCTCAGATGTATCCCATGTATGTACATAAAGTAACATAATTCATATAGAGGCTAGTCACGTGGCTATCAACGACTCCATTTGTATTAATTTCGACTAAGAATATTGTTAGAATAAAAAAAGGTACTTTATTTATATCGATTTTATTTGTCTACTCTTCATTTTATTTACTACTTGTGTCAGTTTATTACCTTTTATGTTGGCAACGAGAATAAAATAAAAATAGTTTATCTACGCTTTAATTTAACCATGCTCTACGACCACTACCTCTAACAAATAGTTGTAAAATGAATTTTGTCAACAGTAAAGTGAAGTGCCCGGGTGAACGGCTGAATTTACGAGTACAATAATTGTATCTTAATCTCTTAATGCTCGATGTATCTATAAATACTTTCTGCGTGTATATTATCTGCGAGTACATGTAAACCAGAGATTCTAAACACTATCATTGTATCAGCCAAAAGGCGTCCACTGCTGAATAAAGGCCTCTCTCATAAATTTCCACGATTGTGTCGTCATTTTGGAGGGCATTTGCTAGGACTCACCCCTTCGGAAGGCGGGTTGGTGAGCGCAATATGGCAACTGTTCCACAAATGGTATCTTGCTGTCCATCCCTCTGGTTTAGATTCCCTTACTCACTTTTGAAGATATCCACGGGAGGAGATGGAATCAAGCTATATTCTTAATCCGGAAACAATAAGGAAATCTATGATACAGCAGATACAGCTGACATGAAGTGTCACTTAACTTTCTTTTTGGTACTTAGGGATTTATCAATCGCACAATAATTTACCAGTTAACATGTTTTTTTTTTGAGAAATAATAAATAACTAATTGACTGTTGGCACGTAAAGCATCGTGTGGTGAAAAATATTCATTGTGATATTATCGACATAGGAAGAAGTGGAATATCAAAGTGTTTCTTCTTAGGTGTTCAGAAGAATATAACAAAACGTGGTACGATAGAGAATAATAAATATTTATTTATACTATCTCAATGTTGCATAATAGGCCATTTTAAGTATTACAGAAATAGTTGCAGATATATAGGGCACGTTATATCTACTTGAGGTCGTTGAGGTAAGTAGTTTATAATTCAAAAATGTATACTCCTAAACAATGTTATTGAACGTCTCGTTTACAATAATCACAATACTTAAATTTGAAGATGCATTCGTGACAAGCTCCCACCAGAATGGAGGAAGAAGGCTACAGCACGTCGTGGGGAGAGGGCAGATGTTGTTGTAGGTACGCGTAATGGTGCCTTTCTTAGCAAGTAGGTCGGCCATGCTGCCAACGGGTGAGCAACAAGAGCGAAGGTTAGTTGCCATCTATCACTAGGATGAAAGATCCAATTTGACGCTGGCCTATAAAATGACTCCATTTTGTTTTTATCTGTATTCATTAGAATGTCGTTGGCAAAAATGTTGGCGCAACTTTTTGACTGTCTGATTTCGCTGGTGGCGGTTGAGGATCTTTTCCGTTAGGTTTGTATGCGTTGCTGAAAAAAGAGACCGTCCGATAAGGAAACGTAATCATTCTAAAGGCCTGCTTCAAGTTGGATCTCTTTCGTCTTTCTTTCTAACTTAAAAATATGTATTTTTTATGCTTTAGGTGGGCGAGGAGAGGCGATCATGCATGATCAGCGATCATCGCCGCCCAACATCCGCAATTCCAGTGAAGCCAACCTTAATAGCCAAGATATACTTTTTCCTCGAAGGACGTATGTCGGTCAAATTTCAGGGGTTGCGCTAGTAGTATTCGTTACTTACTGTTCAGAATACACACGTGTTGTTGCTACTTCAGGCCGGTATTTTGTTACGGTGTGGTACTTATTTTGTCAAGCTAGCCTAACTTATGGCAAGAAATAGGCAATGAAAAAAAAAAACGTTTAAGCAACAACCTTAGTACAGAATAACGATGGAGGGTGTATACAATAAAAATGCTTTATGTGCAAATTTACTTGATCTGTGATAGGTATCAAAATTAAAACTTAACAGAACTATTTCTTGTATTATTAATATAGTGTTCCTAATATAAACCAGATGCAAATATATAGACTTTATAAATATTATTTATTTTTGTTTATTCCGTTATGGTCACCGAAAAGTCTTAAAACCTAATAAAAGCACCCATGTGAAGTAAGTTATTAAGTAGGTGTCCAAAATGATGATGTAACCAAATTAACGGTGGTTAAAATCCAGTCCTAATTAGGTAGTCCCTCATAACAGGTATAACTAGCAAAATTTAAACGTAAAATCAATTTAATTTACAAATGAAAATGTAATTGCAATTATATCATATTTATGATTTATGAGAAAGTACAACTTACAAAACACTTATAGGAAAAATAAAAACAATTGCCGTCCTATATTACATCTTTCAAATATAAAGTACATAAGGAAGGCACTGCTGTCCGGGTGTTGATTTTAGTAAATACACCTACTTTCCACTTCAAATTATGCACATTAATAGAAGTTCTGTGGCTTGTGTTCGTACTTTCTGTCAGAGTTGTTCAAACCGCCCGAAGGCCTTCGACTTGGCTTAACGACCGTCTAATGACAACAACCGGGACCGACGATTTTACGTGTCCTCCGAAGCACGGAGACGCTCAGTTCAAACGCCGAGCGTTGCTTAACCTCACCGATTGTTTACCAATTAGTGACTGTAACTGGCTGTGAACGCCTGCTGCAATGATCGAGTAATGAGGAAGCCACAGGGTAGATGCTATGGTACGCCATCCAAAATTATGTAGGCCTCCCAAAAAAATCCTGATTGTAATCATCAAGTGTCGGTAAGAGATCGTATAGCTAGTTCTATTGCATTGATGTTGCTGTATTTTGACATTTTTCAACACATCGAATAGCCTTCACTTATTAATAAAGTATACACGACGGCACGGTTGGTGCAGTGGCTGATATAGTCGGCTGCTGCGTTTCGGGTCGCGGGTTCGATACCCGCACGGAACAAATAATTGTAAGATCTGCAAGTAGTTGTTCCGCGTCTGTAACGACACAGGAGAAATCATAAGGTGGGGCGAAATAAAAAAATAACCACGCAATGTACCCCATGTTTTATACTTTAAGATAAAATACATTCGCCTTCGTACAAATTGACTTGCAGAGCGTAAGTGACACGTGATTTACTTGTTATACAGAACTCTAACATGTGACAAACGGGTGTTATTACATCACAAACATTTGTTACTTAAATTCATGTGACGTCCGATTTATGTTGATTTTGCGTTTCCTCTTTATCCAAGGAAATAATCCAATGGCATATTGCGCCACTTACATAATGTAGCGAGTACTGTGGAACTAGTTGTTTTTGCTGCGACTGTTGTTTAAGTACTTTCAAAAAGATATAGACGGTTTACTGTGCTTTCCGTGTGGTGCCCGGATTTAGAATTTAGCACTACTGCATCTCCTTCTGTGAATGTGGTACAAGTTGATTTAGGCATCTACTCTTACCCGAGGGATGGGCAGCAGCCCAGTTGGTGCGCTTACCAACCTGCCTGCAAAGCAAGGTGAGAACTGGCAAAATCTTCACTATGACGACGCAACTAGACACTACATATTTTGGTGCCAGTCGTATGTGTAGTTGTAGTATGGCACTGCATACACACAACTGAAAAGGTTGTATTGCAGTGCGAGTTGCTGGTGGATAATCCTGGTCACTTGGTTATGCCTGTGCCTCGCCGTTAACAAGGCGAGAACAACCGGAAATAATGTGATGGGTAGATTCACCCGGATAATGATATGCCTGACAGATGTCAACCGTGCCGTTCTTCACAATATATTTCCAATCGTTATTGGTCATGATAACTTCATCCATAATTGCACAGATAAAATTTTCGGTTTCCTTACAGAGGTCACCGAAGCGTAGCCAAGACACGGACGCTACAAAGTTAACATCAGGCCCATGAAGGGCCCGGTAAAAGCGTCCGTGAAGCTCCTTGTTTTGCCATACCTCCTTACGGTCATTAGTGTCAAGCACTACAGGTTTATGCCAGTTCTCTTTAGCCAAGGAGAGCGGGGTGAGTCCCTTGTCCATCGTAACCACATCTCGGTGCATCCCTACTTTGGCACGGAGAAAGTACTCCCTGAAGCTACACATCTCACGATTGTGGAAGGTATTAACATTCAGAAAGCCCCGACACACTTTCATGGGATGTACAGCCACATTGCCGATGATCCTCTGTGATTCATCCGATTTTTGCTCAACGACGAACAGACTCGTCCATCCAGAGTTCAGTCTGAGCCCACTTGAGTATGCCGAAATACATTAGTACATGACCCAATCGTTAAAGGCGCGCACCTTGTTACGACCTGACAAAAGACTTTTCAGTACTTTTTTCAGGTGGCCAAAGAAGCGCTCCTGTAACGATTGTTTCATGTCAGCTTCGTTGATACCTGACGCCTCTGAAATGCTTGTGAGTACTTAGGTATTTGTAGGTCTCAGATGAGGAAAGGGATCTGATGTGTATGAAATTCAAAAGTTGTAAGCGCTCGGATTCCATAATCTTGTCTCGTTATACATGCATGATTGCACATTTGTCAACACCAAATTCCATCCTAATAGAGTTACTACAGTTCAAAACAGTTTCAGTTACCTTCAGTACCTTCAGTTGGAGGCAAAGAGTTTCAAATCATCCATGTAAAAGAGGTGAGATATTACCTGACCACCTCTTAGGCCTAGTCCCGAACTCCAGCATTGTGCTCAGAGGGTTCAAGGCTAAACAGAACCAGAGCTGACTCAAGCTATCGCCCTGGAATATTCCACGCTCGATCCTAATCGGTTCACCGTTCTCTTGATTCTGTCGACATACCGGATAGTGAAGAACTGTTGTCCATTGCCCCATACATGCGAACAGGAAGGTTACCTACCTACCTACCCGGGTTTCATTTATTTTATACAACTTTAACACCTTCATGAGCCATGTATGCGGCCTCGAGTCGCAAGCCTTCTTATAATCTATCCAGCATGTCGATAGATCCTTGTGGTTTCGTTTAACTTGTTGGCTAATGGCCATGTCAATAAGGAGCTGCTCCTTAGTGCCACGGGACCTATGCCTACATCCATTCTGAGAAGCAGATATTATTAAAAGTTATTATTATGCGCATTGGAAGCCGTCAACTGTCACTTCGAGTGGCCCAGAAAATCCCGCTGCTGTGTTATCATAGTCATCGTAACATACGAGAATAATTACTTAGGCACTATACTTTTTCTATAATGTAGTGTTTTATATTTATATTATTGCTTTTTATATTGTTTTGTACGTTAAGTGTAGACACACTTCGAAAAAATCTTTCATTTCAAAATGACGGACGTTTAAGGATTATCAAAAATCAGCACCTGTAAAAACTTTCAAACAGTAAACCACACCAACTAGATTGCTTAGTAAATGAGAAAAATAACTTTATACACAGACCATTGTTCATATTTAACACAATCGATACTGAGTGTTGTCGGTACAGATAAAATCATTGTGGGTTATTATGATAGCAGTAGAAAAAATTGTGTACCTGCTTGATGGATAGGCGGAGTTGATTGTAGGTATGTACCTGAACAAAGCTACGATTGTTTGATTTAATTTGAAATTTGACCTAAAATAATGCAATGAAATCAAGGTTTGAGATCTAAAGCTGTAAGGAATGTACATGTTTTTCTAAGGTCTTTTATTAAATGCTGTTGACGACAAAAAAAGCAGTTTTGCGCGATGGCGAAGAGAACCTCAAAGACTTTGGATCCAAAGTCAAGTGGGTGCCGAAGAAAGACCGATGAAGAAACTGTCGCGGATGGAATCGAGCAGGACTACGAATTTTCAGTCCTACTGCAGATTCCCGAACTCCGTCTTTCTCCACATAGAAATTTGGTGGGCAGCAGTCATCATCATCATCTTTTCAGCCAAAAAAACGTGCACTGCTGAACATAGGCCTCCCCCAAGGATCGCCCTAACGACCGCTCTGGGTTTGTGTGGTTGTTAGGTAGTTTTGCTACACGCAGTTGACTTGTAATTAATGTACTGCCTATCCTTTATGAAGCCCACGGCATGAGATGTCACACATCACATTCTGGAATAAATAATCTAAGAATCAGTGCAACATGTTAAGAATGGGAGGCAACGTAAACTCCGATATGGCAACCGTTCTACACATATTGCAAAGATTACGCCTCTGCTTAACTCTTTGAGAAATACAAGCATAATCATCACCGTTATATCATAAAAAATATTTAACTGAACACAGATTATATCTACGGATCACGTTCTAATTTTAAATTCACCCCAGTGTCTGACGACAACACATATGCGTATGGATTCTAAGACGATAGCCTTCAGTATTGAAAATTTCCCGGCATTCTTTTACCGTTTACGAAACTTGTGTCAACCGCAAGTTTGGAATGGTGAGCACCGTCTTTAGTGGTCACTTTAAAACCGTATCTAAAGCCCCATTTACACGTATCTAGCCTTTAGCCTAGTGCGTGACTATGTTTACAGAAATATTGTAACCTTTATTCTTTTCGTATGGCTAGCGGCCAAACCTTGTGTCAGAGTTGTTCAGGCCTCCACTTGGCTTATGAACTGTAACCTAGTTAGTGACCTTAGTAAATGGAAATGGAGACCGCGCACCGGAAAACGCAGCGTGGGACGACCTCCAACGAGGTGGACAGACGACCTGGTGAAGGTCGCTGGGAGTCGTTGGATGAGAGCGGCATGAAACCGCTTGTTGTGTAAAGCTAAGGGGGAGGCCTTTGTTCAGCAGTGGACGTCCTCTGGCTGATATGATAATGAACCTAGCTAACCAGAAGGATAGTTGACCCACGCAGTGCCTAACTATTTGAACTGTGACGGATATGACACTAATGGTGGGGCGGCCTGTTAGTGCTTATCACTTCCTTGTGAATATTGCCCGTAAAATCATAGTTAATATGAAGACGACTACTGACCTATCGAATACGGCAAAATGGATACGTGTGTATGAGAGCGAAAATAAACGTGCATTGTTTAGTGTATAGTGTTTAGGTTACGTGTTTGCGACGTTGCGGTCGTCGGTACGTATGAAACTGTCCTTTTAGGTATTATTATTTTATGATTGTAAATACCTATACTAAATAATGAACACTAAAACGATGGTGTCTACTCGGTTCTAATTGCAATAATTGTGATCATACTTACAATACCGAATATTAAGGCTAGTGCCCTATAAATGAGGCTTAACATTGACTTACAAATTGCCTAGGTTCTATTCTATTGTGGATCTCACGGGATCAGCCGAACGCACTTCAATCCTATTGGATCCAAAGCCCTACCTACTCATCCGCTGATAAATCAAGAAGTCCCTGTTCCCTGTTACAGTCACCCTCTCCGAGATGTGCCTATAGGCGTGGCACCAATGGGTGGCTCTAGTGTGATCATACGAGGACCTGGAGCCTCCCTTAGGTGCCGAAGATGACCACCCCAGTGGTTTTAGCCGGTTGGAGGCCGGCATACTTCTTCGCCCTTCCCCGGGGCGATGGAAGTTCATGAAGAATTTATTTTTGGTAGGTATTGACCCAAGCTCTCAGCCCCTGCAGTATGTCGTGCTATTTACTGGACACCCTGTATACTCGCTTGGCAGGCGGATTGATGATCGCAGTATGTTGTTCGTATTTATTTTTCTTTACGAAGGTCTTTGCTCAACATTACTATTCCTTGTGGTCTCTGGATTAAGAATATAGCACCATTCCATCTCCTCCCGTGAATGTCATAAAATACCTCTAAACCAGAGGGATGGACAGCAGCGTCTTTTCTATGGAACAGTTGCCATACTGCGCTCACCACCACGCCTGCCACGCGTGGTGAGTATCAGCAAATACCCCCCAAAACTGACGACACAATTCTTGGAATCTATTGAAGAGGCAGGTATAAATGGCTGATATGATGATGACGATGGTGACATTATGATTTATCTTGTGTCGTGGTTATAGTTTACTGACATACATTTCACATACACAAACATCCAGACTCGGAACAACTATCTGTATGTCACACAAGTATTTACTCAGTGCGTAAATCTAACCCGCGATACGTAGACCAGAAAGCCAAGTGACTAGCCGTTGCGCCAAATGTGGCCGTCAAATGGGATGTTATTAACTTTTTTTTATCATAGTGGTAATTCTACGTGAACTTCCTCCGCCCCCGGGATGGACGAAGGGGCATACCGGATTTCTGCCGACTAAAACCACTGGAGTGGTCATCTTCGGCATCTAAGGGGGGCTCCAGGTCACGTATGATCACACTAGAGCTGTCCATTGGTAACACGCGTATAGGAACATCTCGGGGAAATTGTACAGGATCCCCACGAAGCCTCACTGTGCGCTGTGCTATGTTACCAGGATATCCAACACTACTGCTGGCAAAGAGAGTTCTAGCCCAATTCGATCGACCAGGATCCACCGCTAGGCAGCTCACGCAGGGCACGCCTCGAGCGTGTGCTGTGGGGTATCCTGGTCAGCACTTCGATACCTACGAGTATTGCAAAACTAAGAGTTGATATCAAGAGGTAAGCAGCAGCATCTTTCCGGGAGTGTGCTTAATAACAACATACTGCGACCACCAATCCACCTGCTAAGCGTGGCGGTTTTGGCAATATCCCCTATGACAGCTCATTGTAGTGAACATTGGGAGGCCATGTTCAGCAGCTCAGCAGTAGGCCAGTGTTTAATTACACCAAATGATGATGATGGATGGAGAGGTATGGTTTATTTCTTGTCGAGAACCACACGAATATACTACCATAATGAGTCAAGCTATATTAAAGACATCAAAATAATAGTTTCAAAACTAAAAAAACACGCTTTTGTAGATAACCGATCTAAAAAGTAGAAAATAATTTTAAAAAGTTTAAAATAACAATAGATTGATTACAAAATAAATATTTGTAAAAGTAGCGTCATCATTAAAATATCTACAAAACGTGTTCTTTTTTCTTTTGCGCATGGCTGAATCTCCATGTTGCCTGTCCATAGTCTCAATAACTCCAGGTGGTAATTATTTAATAAAAAATATTTATTTATTATTATTATTTACCGAAGTATCTTCCTTTCGACGTTTAAGTAACAAATTCTCCCTCCATTACGGATAAAATCATCAGAAGAGGGAGACACTATTCGAGTCTCATCGCACTCTTGCCGCGGAAAATTGAATTGACATTTTATGGAGTTATTATTTTTTGTGCAAGTTTGTGTGTGTCGATGAATTTATATTTTTTTCCGGGTATCAGAGATGAAAAAATCGCCAATCCTGAGGATCCTGGCAAGGATAATGGGACAACCTATTTAAATGATTGCATTGTCATCGGCCCTTGATAAGATAAGTTTCAAATCAATCCAACGTTTTGAAGGTGTTGAAAATCGAGTTAAAAATTCTGTTACATAGATTCATAGATATATACCTAGATACTTACTAATAAACGCGTGTTAAAAAACTAGATTTGTGAAGAATATTATGTTACATTCATTTTTACTCATCATCATATGGCCATAAATAGGCCATTAATGTCCCACTGCTGGGCACGGACCTATTCTCACGATAAGAAAGATTAGGCCTTAGTCCATCACACTGGCCTGGTGCGGGTTGGTGAACTACCAACACACCATTGAGAACAATTTGGAGTCCTCTCAGGTATGCAGATTTCCTCACGATGTTTTCCTTCACCGTTAACGCAAGTGACAATCAAACTTAGGTCTGCACATGAATCCGAAAAGTCAATGGTGCGGGCCGGGATCGAACTCAGACCCTCCTGTATGGAAGGCAAACGTTTTAACCACTAGGAAATCGCTGCTAATTATGTCATTTATATTACAGGTGCATAAAGCCGTAACAAAACCTTATGTCATAGTCATTTCCTATGACACCTATAGAAGTTGAAGCACAATTCATTTATCAAAACACCTTACATTAAAGCAAGGGTTATAACGAATTAATGCAACAACGAAAACCGACGTTAGGCCCATCAAATATAGCCTATTAAGGCTTCACAAATTCACACGGTGGCACAGGTGCTACGCTCCCATTCATCTCGATCTTTCCCACGGCCGAGTTATATTCACCTATTGTACATCCCCCGCAATTCATAAACCCTATTCAAAAGGTTGGGGGTGAATCTCATACAGGTAGTCCGTACAAGGTGTTATAAGAAATACGTTATGACCGTTGACTATACGTTATGGGGCCCACAATACAGTATTTAGCTCTTATACTATAATGCGTATATGGAGTAATCTTTAGAAAAGAATCAGGATGGACAGTTGTCAACGGTTCCTTGTGTTTGTTCCATTTTTTCAGTCATCTGTAATCTTAAGAATGTCAGTATAAAGTACGACCTGAACGTTATAACTGTGTAGGAAAGTGTTTCTCATTAACAATATTGTGTTTTGATTCATGTTGCTATTAGCTCACTATGTGTGTGTGTGACATAATGCAAATTGTATAAAAATACATCACTAGCTTGAAGCTATTTGTAGCGAATGCGAGAACCGGTAAATGTTTGAATTATAATTTAATATATTCACATTTACACCAATTATAATTGTATAAAATTAGAAACAATACGAAATAAAATATTTTAGAATTCTGTATCTGTATAAGTTGTATGAAATGTATATAAAAAGTATAAGGAAGTTCTGAACAATGGCTTGTCGAAACGGAAGTGTATCGTAGCTAACGGCGGCGGCCATTAAACAGCCTTTTTAGAAAATGTACGCACCTAATACTCGTAAATAATTCGGCCACGAATGTATTACATTAATTCCGTTGACTTCATATCATGGTGGACATGGCCATGGACAAACTATCACTTTTGCAATATTTAAACTTGATAATTCGCTACACTGTCTGGCTCGTGCTTATGTATGTGTTTAAAAGTCTACTTCCGTTTAGTAATCAGTTTAAAGGTCGCTGGGACTCGGATACGGGCAGCATGTAACCGGTTGCTGTGGAAACCTATGGGGGAGGCCTTTGTTCAGCAGTGGACGTCTTTCGGCTGATATGATGATGAAGATAAATCAGTTTTATTGCAATCTATGTTAAGCCATGTAACTAACATATGGCAGCGCAGTATGGTGGACGAGAACTTTGTTACAAACCTGCAAAGACACCTTAAGGAAGGTACAAAGGGTAGCCTGCATGGGCATCACTGGAGCCTTTAAAACCACGCCCACTATGGCACTCGAGTGGATGTTGAACATTAAACCACTTCATATTCACATACAAACAGAGGCAAGAAAATCTCATTATAGACTTGCAAGGGCAGGCGCGTGGAATCGATACAAGCCCTGCACAAAACACACATCATTGGATCCTGTGAAAGAACTGGATGACTTAATGGACATGACATGTGATGCTGACAATCCAGTCTATATGTTCAATAGGAGATACAGCGTACATATACCCACAAGGGAAGAGTGGCAGAGAGGACTCAAGCCCATAAATGACACTGCTCATCTCATTTGGTATACTGATGGATCTAAAATGAAATCAGGTACGGGAGCAGGAATTTGGTCAAATGACTGCAATATCAGTCAATCCATGGGGCAATATACATCGGTTTTCCAGTCGGAGTCCTATGCTATAATTGTCAGCATTAAAGAAATGCTAAGGAGGAATGTGAAGGAAAAAACCATATACATACTCAGTGACAGTCAAGCAGCTCTAAAGGCATTAATCTCCTTTAAAGTAAACTCGAAACTAGTCAAGGAAGGTGTTATCTTACTAAACAAACTAGGAAAACACAATAACGTAAAGCTTATCTGGGTACCTGGGCACGAAGGTGTTGAAGGTAACGAGAAAGCGGATCAACTAGCTAGGGCAGGCTCGAGTAAGCAGTTCATTGGCCCTGAGCCTTTCGTAGGAATACCTCAGGGTACCTACCAACTGGCATTACATGCATTTGCTGATAAGGAACATGTCAGAGAATGGAGGCAAGCGAGAGGCCTAAACCATTCCAAAACTTTCTGCAGCACAAGACTAAACGGGTGTAAGAGACTATTAAATCTTACCAAAACCCATTTAAGGCACTATATAGGTGCAATGACAGGCCACTTCGGCACCAAGGAGCACCTCCATAGAATGAAGCTCAGCACAACGGATACATGCAGATTCTGTATGGACAATCAAGAGTCTATGCAGCACATTTTGTGCAGCTGTGACGCTCTGGGAAGACGTAGGGCAAAACATCTAGGAGTGGCTTATCCATTGCCTGATGATTTTGCACGGCTCCAGGCAGGTATGATTGCGAAGTACCTACAGGGACTTCTGGATTTGCCAGCGGAGGAGTAGTGCAGGGCTCTGGGCAGCACAATGGATCCAATAGGGTCGAAGTGCGTTCGGCTAATGCTGAGCCCGTGGGAGCCAACAATAGAATAGAATAGAAGCCATGTAATACAACAGGTGTTTTATTGGCGGCGTTGTGTATCGGGTTGTTGGGTTCCCTATAATATGGTAGAGCTAAGCGTGATGCATGCAACATGCTCGTGAACGGGTGCCATCTGTAGAGACTTATTGTATTATGTAGCCGTGTGGTGCCGGCAGCCGTGTGGTGCCGGCTCAGAATACCACCACCCCATTTCCTCCCGTGGGTGTTGTAAAAGTCGACTAAGGGATTAGCCGGAGGATGGGCAGCAGCGTCCTTCGAGTACATTAACAACTCAACTGCGATCACCAACCCGTCTGCTAAGCGTGGCGATTACGGCAAAACCCCCCAATGAGCCCACAACACACCCATATCGATCGTTGTGGTGATCTTTGGGGGAGGCCTGTGTCTAGTAGTGGACTTCATTCGGCTCAAATGATGATGAATGAGGTATTATGTACAATCTTTGTACATTAACCTACATTTTTCTCGTTATATGTTTTACCATTATTTGTATCAATCAACATTGTAATGTCAGTTATTTTAAAAAGAGAATCCATGGAGTTTCTTGCCGGCTCTTCTCCACTGGATCAACCAATTAGAACCGAACAACTAAAATTCTGATATTTCATAATTTGCAACAATTGGTTTATTTGAAATAAAAAACTGCCTTCGATTTTTAAAATTCAGGCATCCGTTGCTGCTTAACCGGATAAATTGGCGAAGCCGTACAGGCGTATTTAAACACAGCTGTTAAATAAATAATAATTAACTTAACTCTGCAATGTGCATATAAATTTGCATTTATAATGAAAACAAATACGTAACCGTTTACGTTCAAAATGAGCAATAAATATTGCCACTGAAAAGCAAAAAATCTTGGTCAGCCGACGTCCAGTAAATATGATCCGACAATTATTGTTTACGCACTATAAATCTCCTTGTATCCAAGTTGTTTTGCGGCTGAAACGCCATAAATCCTTATGACCGTAAACTTTAATTTAATAATTATGAACGTCATGACGCGGAAATCATGAAACTGGTCGTGATATATAAAATGGGAATGATTCGCGTGGAACAATGGTACGGGTTATCGAACTGCAATAACATTTCGGTGAAGGTCCCTAGTCTGCGAGGTCATTGCTAGATGCTGTATTCACGTGTGACTTCAATCTAATACCTTGCTAAAATCGTCTGAGTTTTAAAATATTTCACTGTTAGATTGACTTAATTAGGCCTTGACTTGCTAACATCAGACTTGTTATACTTACATTCGTATGTAAATTAAACGGTTTTCCAATTAGTCATTATTATTTTGGTCACGTATCCGTACAGTCTGGCAGCTGTACAATATTTTTTGAAGAATGTTCTTCACAATTTGATTGAAATGAGTTTCAAATGTGGACCGTTTCACCTGTTAGTTTCATTTAATCTTTACCACCAGCAATATTCAGCATTATTATAAAATGTGTTGATGTGATAAGTGTGATAATCTTGCATGCAGTTTTATATTGTATTTTACTATAGCATTATATTTATGTACTATAAGTTGTCCTTAATAAAAATTAATAATATGAGATTCATAATATGAGAAAAATAACGGTTTTATCATTTGATTTGGTGTTTTATTTATTTTCTTCACCTTTACTACACTGATTAAATACTTTCATATTCTATTCTTGCGTAGTTGCAGCTAGTGTGGTGACCTACCTGTTACGACAAACGCTGTCGGAATGTAGACACTATCAGCTGGACTACGCAAAAAATTCAAAATTACTTTTGCGAAGTGCTGAAGTGTTGTGTGATAAGTGTCGTATCTTGCATGCAATTTTAATTTTATGTCACCGTTATTTTTATAGAATAATAGTAGCCTTTAAAAATACAAGAGACAAATAAAGGCTTCATCATTTGAATTGGTGTTTTATTTATTATCTTCTCCTTTACTACACTGATTAATTACTTTCATCATCTATTCTTTTGTAGTTGCAGCTAGGGTGAAGACCTACGACAAACTCCTTCGGAATGTAGCCACTATGAGCTGAACTAGTAAAACAAATCAAAATTACTGTTCAAAGTGCCGATGTATGTGTGTTTTAAGTGTCGTATCTTGCATCCAAGATACGACGACAAGATTTTTATTTTATTCTACCGTTATTTTTGTATATTATTAGTAGTCTTTAAAAATACAAGAGTGTGAGTAGTAAGTAAGACATAAACCATCGTGCATATAGTTCAATATAATATTACAATAAACAATATAGAACACCCAATTCACAACTTACAATGCAACATTCGCATGTATGTACGGTAACGCTGCATTCACTGTTTGATGTCCTTGTGTCACCTTCAAAGGGGATGCCAGTTAAAACGCAACCGTGGCACCAGTTGCCTGGCACATGCTGAAATAGACACCTATTTGATGTAGCCGTCAGTCACATAATATTGTAAAACTTTCTATAGCTAGTGGTACCTACAGCACGGCAGGTTGTGCTGGCGCTGCTCCAGTGTGATCATACGAGGACCTGGAGCCTCCCTTAGGTGCCGAAGATGACCGCCCCAGTGGTTTTAGCCGGTAGGAGTCCGGCATACCCCTTAGCCCTTCCCCGGGGCGAAGGAAGTTCATGAAGAATTTCCACTGGGCACCAATAAAAATAAAAACAGGTTGTGCTGGCGCTGCCGCTTCTGCAACAGAAGCCCTGAAACGGCGCAAATACAATAACCTTATTGGCGATTATTGTTTTGAGCCGTTTGGGGTCGAACGCTTGGGTCATGGGGTCCGAGTGCACGTCAGCTTTTCAAAGATATAACTAGACGGTTGGTCGACACTTCGCGTGATCAGAGGGCCGGGCTTTTCTTTGGCCAAAGAATAAGCATTGCCATTCATCGTGGCAATGCTGCCAGCCTTCTAGGAACGTTAACTGCTGACAGCGATGAGGAGATATACTTTGACGTTAGGCGTCGTACATACATATTATAGATATAGTTATTTTTTATGTTTGGTGTAATCATAAATAGTGTATATATAATTAATTGTTGCACGCTTAGCTTATAAATTCATCTCAGAATTATGTTACAGGTCATTGCAACAAAAAATATTGATTGCTTGAAAAGTTAGGTATAAATAAGCTTCGCAAAAAAAAATAACATCCTACTTCATTATTATTTTAGTTTCCTTTGAAATGTCAGCAGATAACACACACACTCATTTCAAACACATTTCAACTACATATTTAGACTTAAGATTAATGACACTTTAAGCGCATAAAATATTCTTTTTACTAGCACTGAAATTCTGATAAATTAGTTTGTCAACGTATTTTTAATTATTACTATAACTAACCATGTATACAAAATACAAAAACGAAATAAAATAGTTTGATATTTCAATATATGGTAAAAACGGTAAAAGCCAATTGCTTTTACCGTTTAGCTCCGGTCACAAATAGGGCTATCATCACATCCCGTAGGTGTCGTAGAAGGCAACTAAGGCAGTAGTGGCACCCGGTGCGTACCCTTAAGCACTCTGGGCTACCCGCAGGTGGCGGGTAAACAACCAACACTAGCATGCCCAAGGAGGGTTGGTGTCAGGCAGGCCGCCGCCTGTAAAACCCTTTTTTAAATTTATTATATAAATAATCTTAGGGATATGACTCGCCGACCACAAGTAACTTCAGACCAGGGCGTTTAAATATAAATTGGTTTAGTAGGTAAACCAATGATGAACTCAAGAATCTATAAGAAAGGAGAAACTATTATTTTATACATACCTACATCGTTTTTTCCTTATAGCATACTACTAAAGAAATTAAACGCTTATGGCATCCGAGGTGTTATCCTTAATCTTATAAAATCATACTTGTTCGGTCGCAAGCAACTTACTGAAATTTCTAGAATCTGCATCAAATCTAAACGCGAACTTAAATATATTTCTTCCTATAGAAAAATTAAATTCGGCGTCCCACAGGGAAGTGTCCTAGGGCCACTTTTATTTGTACTCTATATAAACGACTTTCCTTGCCAAATCCGTCATACTATTGTTTTATTTGCCGACGACAGTATGGCCCTAGTGAAGTGCCTCAACAAGACAATTATGAAAATAAAATAAACGGCGCAATTACAACCGTAATAAACTGGCTGAAAAACGACAACTTACAAATAAATATACAAAAAACTAAAATAATGCATTTTTACCAACGGCTACGCGCCGAATAGTTAAATATTAACTATAAAAATCTAATAGTAGAAAGAGTTGATGTTACTATATTTCTAGGTATTCTAATAGATAGTCAATTAACATGGAAGGCTCAAACAGAAGATATATGTAAGAAACTAAGCGCATCTGCTTATGCATTTTTCAGTTTAACAAAAAAGTTAATAATATAATAGTACTTGTTGCATATCATGGCCTAGTAGTTTCCGTTTTAAGATTTGGAATTATATTTTGGGGTAACTGTAGCGAAGGAGAAAGCATTTTCAAAGCCCAAAAGCACTGCATAAGAGCAATTTTCAATTTAAAAGTCACATACAGCTATATACCTATTTATAAAGGTCATCGATTATTAACCTTACCATGCCTTACATTTTAGAAATAGCTCTATTTGTCAAAATAAAACTATACCTATTTACCACATTGGCTGAATCTCAACATCGAACTGTACGAGTATCTATGAGATCTCAGTACCAAAACTTATTGTACACAGGCGGATTTAAAACAGCATTAATGAAAAAAAGTGTCATGGTCATGGCACCTGTAATTTATAACAAAATCCCAAATTTGATCAAAGAGCAACCTTTGAGAATTTTTAGAAGGAAACTTATTTTACTTCTAATCGAGAGGTATTATTACTCTGTTTCGGACTTCCTGTCTGATAAACAGCTTTAGCTTTTTCTGATTTGTTTATTTACACTGTTCATAACTTCATATGTGTTAACTTTGGTAGGAGTCTTGAATGCAATATAACATTTTAATAGTTTCAGTATATATTATTTAAATTTAATTTGTATAAGTGCAATTGTTACTTACTCTCTAATGTGTGCATGCCAAAATGGTAGAATGTAAGGATTTCTATATAAATTTTGTTTTCATCTTATTTTCAACACCTACATTTGCAAATAAATGAATATGAATATACTATATAGGAGCCGTGTGGTGCCGGCTCAGAATACCACCACCCCATCTCCTCCCGTGGGTGTCGTAAAAGTCGGCTAAGGGATTAGCCGGAGGACGGGCAGCAGTGTCCTTGGAGTACATTGACAAATTGACTGCGATCGCCAACCCGTCTGCCAAGCGTGGCGATTATGGCAAAACCCCCCCAATGAGCCCACAACACACCCATATCGGTCATTGTGGTGATCTTTGGGGGAGGCCTGTGTTCAGCAGTGGACTTCATTTGGCTGAAATGATTGATCTAGGAACATAAACAATAAACTTTGTTCGGGTTTAGAGTATAAAGGAAAAAATATTCAGATCCTTACTTTCAATAAAAATCTAAACGTAAAAAAATATAAAATTTTGCTCTATCGGTACTTGAATATCATGTCACAATTAAAAACCCAAAAACATATGATCTAATGTGGGTGGCGCAGTAACCTACTCAGTATCAATAATTTAACACGCATATCAAAAGGCGACAGTTAGCTTGGTAATCTGAAGATAATAACGTAATTATATTGCATGCCAACAAACAACCTCCAAAGGTGAACTTAAATATGCGGGACAGAGTTAATACGTATGTAGATATGTACTCCACTGTATTTATTTAGAATTTGCCTGTCAAACGTGCACTCCCACTTAACAAAGGCGTTTGTTTTTAAAGTTGCGTCATTTTTGTCTTAGAAGTATTGTTGGATTACCTACTGGATGTTTTTTAAGTTCAAGAATACTCTGTTGTTATCAGGACAGTTTTTTTATTTTGTTTTATTTGCCCCACACTAGGATTTCTCCTGGGTCGTGGGTGCGTTTTACAGACATGAATTCCACATACAATACATCCAGACCCGGAACAACTACCTGCAGATCAAACAAATATTTGTTCCGTGCGGGAATCGAACCCACGACCCGGAGCGCAGCAGCCGACTGTATCAACCACTGCACCAACCATGCCGTCAATCGTCGTAGTGTTAAACAAGAAAGGTAGAACTAAAACAGTTTTTCTTATTTCTAATGGAGATTTTTGCCTCATCATAATCATATCGGCCTGAAGAACAAAGGCCTCCCTATAGATTTCAGAAGACGTTTTAAATTAATATAGTGATGGTTTTTGTATATCAAACTACACGAGCTTTTGATAGCAGAACTAAAGTTATCGAGTTAGACATAAACATGCCAGATTCAATTCATCTTCAATGGCACTTGAAAGGAAACTACTGAAGACAAAATATAAAAGAAGAGGTGAAGACCGGTCAATGATCAGGAAGGCAGCAATAAAATAATGGTTAAAACAGTGACGAGATGCATGTAAATCAGCCTCATTTTAAGTTAAATGACATAGTTAGAATGTACCATGTGGTGAAGAAACAATGGACGGCATTGATAGAAGACATAAGGAGACGAGACTGTCTGTGGTTGAATGTGTATGTGAATGACAGTGGTAGGTAGACATATTTATATATGTATATATATATCGAACTAAGTTCGATAGTGTAAGCATTCGTAGTGTTAAAAGAATAGCTTTGTATACTAAGAAATAAATACCTTCCCGACCTTTTATTTAACAATTTATTAAAATTAACTTGACATGTGGCCGCTGTGCTCCGTGTGGTGTCTTGATTAAGAATAACACCACTCTATCTCTTCCCGTGGACGTCGTAAAAGGCGACTAAGGGCCTCTAAACTACAGGGATAGGCAGCAGCGTTCCTTCAAAGGCAGTTTTTTATTTTACCGACTAGCACTTATGAGTCGTCGAAATCTTAGTTGTACGGTTCCAAATAGTTGAACCCATGGAAAGAGCCGGCAAGAAACATAGTGGATAACTGGTTTTGTGGAAAGTAGTTATACTGCGCTTACTTATTCGCCTGCCAAGCGTGGTGAGTACTGGAAAAGTCCCCGCAATCGTGGAAATCTATGGGGGAGGCCTTTGTTCAGCAGTGGACTTCCTTGTCTGATATGATAGTGATGTGGCCGCTTTTGTAGTGTTATAAGAAATAGCTCTATATACTAATATAGAGATACAATCACTTTATCAGCTGCCGACCTGGTTATCTTAGCAAAGATCATTCATACCTTAGAAGGCGAGCTCAAGTGACCCTCAAAAGTTTCCTCCAAGTACACACCTTGTACATACCTAACAAATATGTACAGATTTCTCGTTTTGTCATTGGCACAACAGTAATTTTTTTGGCCACAAGCGAATGCTCTGGGGTATCATGTTGTAACTGTATTGTGTCATTTAATTGTTGTTTGACTCAAAGTCTATACTTTCAAAACAGAAAAAAAAAAACTTATCATGTTTGAAAACATTGACTGAAACTTTTATTGTCATTATCTTAACCTTAACCGGCTAAATTAAAGAGGTTACTCATAAGTCAAGACATAATACGATCTGAAAGGCGCGTCCTTTAGAATCACCTTTGTTAATCTGGATTAGGTCACATTTATACAACTGGAAGCTTCAAGGTTTGCGGTCAATGGTGGGCGTATAATTACTATATATTGGATATAAGGTGCTATTGTTCCAACTTGACATTTTGAATGGCCTCAATTATACCAACAATACCGTGCTTGATTTTGACATGCTTTTACTATAGTCATATGTGTTATTACTTATTGGTGTTTAATTGTATCAGGACATCTGACCTATCCACCCATATGACGTATCTGGCTAGGACCGGGAGTATCAACACAAGTATCCTAATTATATCTGTCCACCTAGTTTAGTGTAATTTACTTTCTTGTTCGTTTTGCTATTATCTTTGTTGATAAATAAAATCAAATAAAATAGTCACCTGAAGCTTGCATACTTATTCAATAAGGTATTGGTTTTGACCTTATCCTGTTGAATATGTATTAATTTTTTACTATATTACGCCATCATTTTAGTAACTCAATCTACCTTAAAAAGTAAATTCTGACGTATAGTACTGCACTCAGTTACCACTGTACTTGTGGATATATTAACAGTATTAAATGTACGAGATAGTTTTATTACTGTGGCTTGTAATTTAAGCCCCGTAATACGTACACTGACTTTTTAAAGGCACGAAGAAATTAAAATTATGAATAGGTACACTTTAACTCTTGTTTATAAGTACCATATTTTGTAATGCAAGTTTTATGTTTTAAGAAAAGTCTTGCATAACCTAGCTGCTTAATACATTTTCCATAAAAACTTACTTAAAAATTAGATCAACGTGCATTACTTCCATGATATCGGCAACCCTTCAAGTTGCATTAAGAACAAACATAGAAGGTGCAACATTTGACTTTATTTTATAGCTACACCATTAGCTTTATGATTCTTTTCTTTGGTTAAAAGATATCTTTATTATGGCACATTTGGGCAATCACTTGGTTTTCTGCCCTACGTGTATATATATGTTTCACTTACCTACTTAGTTGTTACGGGTCTGGGTTTTTGTGCATGTAAGATTTCTGTAGGTAAACTGTATCTACGACAGATAAATGCCTGCAAGGGTTAATCTAAAAAAGATGTGTTGGTATCGCCAACTTTAGCTCTATACTTGTTCTATGCGCTTGGTGACAGGTTACAAAGAGGTATTTGTAAATCTCAGTACAAACATATTAAAAATATTAAATCATAAAAATGTCACATAGGGTTATATATAGGGTTATGTTATTATATTCTATATACAAAAAAGTGAACATTACTTTTAGAGGTCATTCAGAAGGATATAGGATCCAGTTTATTAAAAAGTATGTTGTAATTTTAATGTAAATTGTATTTGCATTAATTAATGAGCAGATATTTTTTTTCACTTTCTTTCTACACTATGTTATTACTTATTACAGACCAGCGGTGGAAGTTCTTTATCTGTATGGGTTTTTATAACAAAATAGTGAAAAACTAGTATCCTTGTTCAAAACAAATAAATATGGAAATTAAAACTTGCCTTGTAAACACTATCGCTGTACTTACCTACTAATTGTCCTCTTAAAATAAAGTTCATAGTTGCTGTAGAACCCTATATAATATATGTATGTAAACTACTATTTATACCAAATATAACATTTTTATTATTTATTAGCTTTTGGCCGCTGCTTCATCATTTCGGCCGAATGAAGTCCACTGCTGGACACAGGCCTCCCTCAAAGATCACCACAACGACCGATATGGGTGTGTTGTGGGCTCATTGGGGTTTTGCCATAATCGCCACGCTTGGCAGGCGGGTTGGTGAGCGCAGTATGACGACCGGTGCCCAAATGGATGCTCCTGCCCATCCCTCTAGTTTAGATTCCCTTAGTCGCCTTTTAAATGCATCCATGGGAGGAGATGGAGTGGTGCTATATTCTTAATCCGGACACCACACATAACACACTACATGAATAGGCAAATGATTCAGGTATAAATAAAATATCGTAAGTTATGTTGGTAAGTTTATGAAAGTTGAAGACAATCAAAGAATTAAAAACTAAGTGCAAATACAAAGGCAACAAAGGTAACCCCCGTTTCTCGGCGTGGAGACCGCGACATCGGTATCCTTAGGGTCAACTCAGATTAGCGGTGCTAAGACCCTTCATGGCGGAACGGCTGGAGAGATGGCATGGTGCCCTAATCTTCCGGATGACGCAGGTGCTTAAACCATGGGCGTTTCTCGAAGTAATTGTGTCAAAGGGGTCGAGAAGAGACGCCTAGTTGTCATTACTGCGGGTGGATGCCCGGAGGACACGGTGGAGCATATCGTTGGAGGAGTACCCAGCTTAGGTAACGCAGCGTCGCGGTCTCGTCACGGCGGTCGAAGAGGGTGACATCTCGCTTCCGGCCGGTCCAGTCCATCGTCCAGAGCAAGAGCGCGTAGGATGCCGTCGCTTTCTTTTGCGAGGACGTTATGTAAGCAAAAAAGGCGGCAGAGTAGGGATGGGAGGAGACCACCTCTAATCGCTGACGCGTTCTTATTCTTATAATCGGTCGTTTAGCTCCCTTTAGATATAGCACTGTACTATAGCACACACAATTGTTTATACTTTTCATAATATTCGCTGTAAAATATAACTTTTAGAACCTGACGCGGACTATAACAGAAATTTCAACTAATTGTATACACATTATAATAAAACACTGTTAAACGGATTCTATCGCGTATATTTAGATTTTTGATTTTCCTGACGTTTCGAATACTTTGCAGCATTCGTGGTCGCAGGATGACTAAGGTGACAGGCGTCGTTACAGATTTAAAAAAAGTTATTTTAAAGATGTTCAAACGGTACGTAGATGACACATTTACCATCTTGCCTCACAATAGGATCTCTGCATTCCTAAAACACCTAAATTCAATACATAGTAAAATTCAATTTACTATGGAATTGGAGGATAACAATTGCTTGGCCTTTCTTGACATACTTCTCATCCATAATCCAGATCATTCTGTTAGCCACACTGTGTATAGAAAGCCTACCCATACAAACAGGTCCAACCCAAATCTTTGTTACAGAGAGCACACGGCATCTGCGACGCCGACCACCTGGCAGGGGAGCTTAACCATGTGAAGCAAGTTCTTCAAAATAACAATTTGAAAGCTCCACATCCCCGTCGCAGAAGCCGCCCGAAACCCACCACGGTTGATCGACGGCCCGCTGTTTTACCATTTATTAAGGGAGTCACGGACAGAATTGGTCATATCTTAAAGCGTGCTTCTATAAAAACCTATTTCAAGCCGCACAAGAAGATCAGCCAACTTCTCAAACCAGTGAAATGTCACATACCCTTACAAGATGCAGGGGTCTACAAGATTGACTGTGATTGTGGTTTATCATACATAGAGCAAACAAAGCGTAGCATAGCCACCCGAATAAAAGAACATATAGCTGACGTCAAGCATAGACGCTCCACAAAGTCTGCAGTGTGTGAACATGCCTTAGGCAAACCAAACCATTATCTTCGTTTTGATCAACCTCAAGTACTCGCGAAAGAGAACCGATATGTACCTAGAATGTTTCGTGAGGCTATTGAAATTAAAAAACATCCTAATTTTAATAGAGAAGATGGTTGGCAGGTACCACCTGTTTGGAATCCAGTCATTAAAATAATAAAGTCCCAAACAAGATACCGCACTAAGAAACATCAAGACACTGTGAGTGATTACTGCGTGCATCGAAACTAATTTTTTGATTAAAATTGTACGGTAGATAAAATAAAATAACTTTTTTTAAATCTGTAACGACGCCTGTCACCTTAGTCATCCTGCGACCACGAATGCTGCAAAGTATTCGAAACGTCAGGAAAATCAAAAATCAAAATATACGCGATAGAATCCGTTTAAAAGTGTTTTATTATAATTTGTAATAATCGCGAAAATCTAAGACATTACTATCTGTATACAGTAAAGACGTGGCACCAATGGGCGGCTCTAGTGTGATCTTACGAGGGCCTGGAGACCCCCCCCCCCTTCAGACAGAAATTCTAAAAGTTGCAGTTTTGGCGGTCTTGTTTATGGAGCAGGCAGCAGCGATATTTGTTTTCAAAACATATTCAATGTACAGTTTAAGTCTCTACGATTTTATTATAGTAAGAGATTTCTTGTAAATAATAGTTGCATATTTTTATATAATTATATTTCATAGTGCATAGAAATTAGGATAAAAATGAAAACACTTCTAGCAATCAAAAAAATTAACAATTTCTAGTCAAACAAATCGTGAGATATTGGGTAGTGGCCCTTCTTCAAAGGTACGTTGGAGTGTTTAAACATCGAAGTGGTTGAAGTTTGGACTCCCTATTCAGCGAAAAAAACTGGGGTGAAAACAAATATGTACGAACACACCTGCGATATTCAATCATATTATCTACAGAAATAAACAAAGAATCGACTAAATGCCTGTAATATACATACTTACATGTCATTGAAGAAGATTAATAATTGAAGATATATTAGTGTACGTGTATGTGTCAAAACCTTAGTAGATCTTCTTATAAGTGTAGATGCGTTGCCCGCTGTCTACGATGGTCACATGAAAGCAAGGTAATTGCCTGGAGTTCACTTACGGCCGAAATTAATAATCGATCTAATCCAAAATCTTTGGATTTCGCATGACGGATATGTCTTTGTTTTAAATGTGATCGTAACACCACAACGGATGAATTTCAAAATCATAAATCTGAAGATTTTGGATTGGATTGATTATTAATTTCGGCCGTTACTCACGCACCGACCATTGTCGCGGAACCATAAGCGTAATTCAGCAACATATTGAAAAATATTGCCATCCTGTGTTTATAGACGATGCACAAAGGATACTGCAACTGTGAGAGAAAAAGACGTTTTATTTCATAATAAATAATCTATAAATAAAAAATAAATTTCATATTTCACATCACGGAGGGGATGACTGTAAAGCGGTCACCCCCTCTAGCGGAGGGAAGGCGACTGTAAAAAGGTCGCCCCCCAGGCACTTCTCGGGGAGGATTGTAAAGGATCCCCCCAAGCCTCGTTGGTCTATAACCTAGTAACGAGACTAGCAATTATATGGCGTGGTGATAAACGTCACGCCTGCACCACAGTTGTAGTGCTATCCAGGACTAGTCCTGCGTGGAACCACACTACGCTCGCCACCTCGACACATTACATATTCAAGGTTCTTATGCTTAGTATTGTCACTAGCTAGTTGGGACCGATTTTAAATTCAATGGAGCAACAGACTTGATAACAGAATATTTAGCGTGGTGATAAACGTCACGCCTGCACCACAATTGTAGTGCTATCCAGGACTAGTCCTGCGTGGAACCACACTACGCTCGCCACCTCGACACATTACATATTCAAGTTTCTTATGCTTAGTATTTTCACTAGCTAGTTGGGGCCGATTTTAAATTAAATGGAGCAACAGACTTGATAACAGAATATTTAGCGTGGTGATAAACATCACGCCTGCACCACAATTGTAGTGCTATCCAGGACTAGTCCTGCGTGGAACCACACTACGCTCGCCACCTCGACACATTACATATTCAAGTTTCTCATGCTTAGTATTTTCACTAGCTAGTTGGGACCGATTTTAAATTAAATGGAGCAACAGACTTGATAACAGAATATTTAGCGTGGTGATAAACGTCACGCCTGCACCACAATTGTAGTGCTATCCAGGATATTCAAGTTTCTTATGCTTAGTATTTTCACTAGCTAGTTGGGACCGATTTTAAATTAAATACAGCAACAGACTTGATAACAGAATATTTAACGTAGTGGTAAGCGTCACCACAATTTTAATGCTTTCCAGAGCTAGTCCTGCGGAACTACTACGCTTACCACCTCGAGATATTATTATTTTCAACTCTCTTATGCTTAGTATTTTCAGTAGCTAGTTGGGACCGACTGAATGTGGAAGGCGGTATGCAAAGCATAGAGAGACATTTGGACTTCTGAGAGGTATTGTTACGTGCCCGAAATAAAACATTCATTAGGTATGTGTTACTTAAGGGTTGAATTCGATACGGTTGGCGCTAACGCTAGGCGATTAGCTTGCTGCGCTCATGTCACGGGTTCAATCCCCCACGGAACAAACATTTGTATGATACACAGATAGTTGTTTCGGGTCTGGGTGATTGTGCATGTGATCTTTATGTGTGTAAACCGTAACCACAACACAAAAAAATACTAGAAAATAACCAAAGTGAAATTAGGGTTTCGTTAGACGAACTCTGAATTCGATATTTCCTGGTTTTTCATTAAATGGAGCAACAAACTTGACAACAGAATATATTTCAAGTATTTAAAGTCCTTTATGTATTATCACGGGGATGTACATATGTAAAAATATAACAGGATATGATTGCATTTTGGTTGTGCACAATAAAAACGTAACATTTTGTATTGGAAAAATTTAATCTTATAAATGTCGAGCGTTGACCTTACAGATCGATATTTAAGACCCTGCCACGTGGAATCATTCGCGATATTTTAAATATTCATATTATTAATCTTCACCATTAGTTTTTATTTCACCTTATTTTCGTTATTTTATTATCAATTTATCAGTCATAAATTAACGCTTGGATGTAATTCTTTCGAGAAATCAAAATGTAATTAAGAGATCTGCCCATATTTAACCAGATTCGTATTTTCCCTGACTTTTCTTATTTGAAGTAGGAATAGGTTTTCCTATATAAATGTGTTTTAAATGATATATTATAATAAAAAGCAGTGTTTCCTCAAGCCTAGGGTCAATACTTTTATCGTAACTAATTTGTGAGCGTTTAGTGGACTGAGTGACTATTAATTATACCAGTAAGTATTTTTTAATGTCTATATATGACCGATCATTATGCGAAAAAATAGGTTTTCTTTATTTCATATTCAAACTCAGAATCATTATATTCGCATGTTTTATCTTAGCACTTAAATATATTTCTTCCATTAAGTATTTAAAACATCGTTAACGGCCATTTGAGCTATAAATTAATAACAAAACCGTTACAATGATGTGAGACAAAAAAAAAACTGAGTTAGCTTCCTTTACTTATTTTACTTCGCCGTGTGGTGCCTGCTACGAATAGCACCAACCCATCTCGTCCTATGGGTGTCAAAGGTGTGTGTAAAAGGTGATTATGGGATTATCTGGAGGATGAGCAGTAGCGTCCTTCGAGTACATTAACAACACAACTGCGATCGCCAACCCGCCTGCCAAGCGTGGCGATTATGGCAAAACCCGGCAATGAGTACTCCGGCAATGAGTACTCCGGCAATGAGTACTCCGGCCTAGGCCAGACCGGTTGTTGTGGCGATCTTTCGGGGAGACTTCTGTCCAGCAGTGGACTATATTTGGCTGAAACGACGACTTCAACGATATAAACCATGTATTACCATATATATGCATCAATGACAAACTAGTTTATACAAAAAAATATTGAATAGTCAACGTGGAAAGCTGATGTGTCAAATTGTCACGTGAAAACTCACGTTATATACAATATGCTTCCAACACACTCCTATATAATATAAACCTTCACCACCTTTTACCTCCTAATTTTCGATCTACTGCTATATATATAAAGGTTTATAAATTACTTTTTGTTATCTAAAATAGTATATGAAACCACAAATGATTCAAGGCTCTGTACCAACGCCACCTAGAGACTACATAGTTAAACAAAACCAGACACGCAAGCTTACAGCACACAACGAAATTATTGTACGGATGTATGCGTCTACATTCAATTCTAATCACGCACACAAATGTAAAGACATAGAAAAACGAGCATTACGTACACACACCAACACGAATCGTTACAGCCTCTTACGTGAAGAACGTAAGCGACTGCGGAACTCAAGATGGCTGACATTGGCAATGGCAGGTCGTTGACCCAGCGCTCGCGCAGCCTTCAAAGCTTAGATCTACTATTAGAGTGGTTGTTATTTTCTGTCGTGTTTTTATTTAACATTCGACTGTTTGGTTTCCGAATGTTTTTTGTTGATTAGGTATAAGATGGAACAATGAATATTAATTTGATAAATAATTACTTATTGATTTGTTACTGGGTAAAAATAATCTATGTTAGACAGGCGTTCAGTTTACGGGCTAATGTTGGTTATTATATTAATTTATCAGCGTGGTAAATTTTCGTTATTTAAAAAGTATGTTATCGCTTCAATTCACGCACGATTTCGTCTGAAACTACTGATAACCATAATTTACTGCAATAATAAATGGAGCTTTATCAGGTATACAAATACAAATATAATTTGGGCATTTAAATAACTCGGGACTGACAAAAGGTACATTAAGGTTAATGTACAGAATACTTAAGTAGGTACTTATGCTAATAGGTGCGAAACTGTATTTACTAAACAATACATAGTGATTAGTTAAGGTTCTTTCATAAAAATGGTAATATTAAAGATAAGTAAACTTAATGATAATCAATTATCCTTCTTTATTCGGTTCTCCACAACCCTAAATCTCCTGTCTATCTGCGTGAGCGTTTTGAGTTTCTTGTACCTAGGGGTACAGACTGTCGTACATCTTCTTCTCTTCTTCTTCGTACTCCTCATCACACCTCCAACCGTTATGATAGATCATTTTCAGTACGCGGAGTGCGTCTCTGGCATTCTCTTCCACACTCACTACGCGACAGCTCTTCTCTGGATGTTTTCAAGAAAGGACTCAAAAAGCATTTCCTTGCAGCTTATAAGAATGTATTTAAGGTATATATTTATTTATATAATTATGTATTTATTTAATCAGATATTATATTTATGCTGTATAGTTGGGTATTTTATCCTTATTCTTAACTGTTGTTTTCTTCCTGATTGAACACTTCATACTGTCCTCTTTAGTTTCTTTTTTTATCATGCAAAGGTTTGCTGGAAGAAAACTCAATGTTAAGTTAAGCTCGCTTTTGTACATCATGTTTTATTTTATTTAACAATCTGTATATTCTGTTATATATTGTACAATAAAGAATAAGATTAAGAATTATATTAAAAATTTATTTTGGTTGTTGTTTATTTACTGTTTATTCAGCTAAACTTAATTTTATAACCGTAAATAAGATGAACTAACAAAATACATTGTTACAAAATCTAACATCCGGATTTACAACCAACGAACACAAAACTAAGAAATAGAATAGAATGTGGAAGCAAGGCATTAACATTGATCATTGCGGTAGTGGCTCCACGATGCGGCGGGGCGGCGCAACCGCGGAATGTAGCTCAAACTAACGGTGCGTGCGCGCCGCGAAAAAACTCAAGTTCACTATCACGGAAGATTGCGCGCCGACTACGACGCCATTACCGAGCGGTTACGTTGTCGCGTCGGCTACTAGGATTATGCCACTATGTAACTATGCATTCATTGCATAACGCGTGCTATATAGTATACCACGCATTTTAAGTCGAATGGTAGGGAGATAATTAAAGCTATTGCATTTACTTATTGTTTACAATGAAGTTATCGTATCAAAATACACAACATCCAGCCGCTTGCTTAAAATATGTTAATTATTCTGATAACATCTTTGCTCCGTTATTTCACATGTTTCTGCAAAGATGTGAATAAATACATTTTACTTTAAAATATAAAAGAAAAATTATTTGTATGTAGTTATTGTTTTACGTGGCGTTGAACATTTTGGGGGTAAGACAAGAAATAAACGCACCTTAAAATTTTAGTTTTAGATTTTATACTTAGTTTAAAAATAACTATGAAAATATTTTCGAATAATTTGGATATATTTCTTTGTTCCATATTAGCATGACTTTGCGTCCCTATGGTGCAAAAAATAAATTATTTTTCTTTCTTTCTTTCTTTCTTTCTAGATACAACAACGACAAGAAACAATTCATTGAAAAACATGATTTTTTATATTATTAGGTAAATACGACATGGTGATATTTGTGTCCAAAATCCAAAAATAGTATCTAATTAAATTGAATATAAAGATTTAGATAGAATTCCTGGATTGAGTAGAAAATACAAATTATCGTAAGTAAGTAAGTACTGATTTTTTAAGTTATTATTATTTATTTTTAGCACATCTCTTCGTACTTTAATATTACATGTCAAAAAGACAAATATATATTGCTCATCCTAACATTACATCCACGTAGATAACAATAACAATTCTAAAATTAAACACAGATTGATGAGGAGAATCTTACAAAATCTGATCTGCCAATTAAATAGTTACAAAACTTTTTCTGTTAACCCCCGTTATTTGTTGGAACATGGTAGAGTTGGTAAATAAGAATGCTAATTGTGCGGGTAATCACAATGAGTATTATACAGTTCACATTGACATTAGATTCGCTCTCGTAACGACCGACTGTTAGTTACGAGAAGCATCCGGTAGGCTTATGATACATGGAAATTATTGAAAAATACATCGGGGTTCCGTGATTTTGTTTGGTTATTTATTATTATTAGTTGTTGCCGTGTTTTTGAATTGGTCACAGCAATGCAATCCATAGACAGTGACTTGGAATTAGGTACATGAAAATAATGCAGATAACATGCAATCTTTACCTATTTTTTATTGGTCTCCAGTGGAAATTCTACATGAACTTCCTTCGCCCCGGGCGAAGAGGTATGCCGGTCTCCTATTGGCTAAAACTACTGGAGCGGTCATCTTCGACACCGATGGGGGGCTCCAGGTCCTCTTAAGATCACACTAGATCCCACCATGTAGCGCCGGCGGGGAGCTCAGGTGTGTTGGATCTGGGAGCCGGGGCGGTTGTTACCCCGGCGCTGTTACGCTGGGCTAATTAATTATATAATAATAATATTTATATAATAATGACAGTAAATAATAGTCTCGGGATTTGCTATTCTGCTAGATATAGCGAATAAAATATCCTGAGACATAGCAGCCGCACTAGTAACTACAAGACCAAGGAGGTGGTAGTTCATGAAAAGTATTCATACAACATATTTTGTAAACGTTTTCCAAATATTCATGTAATTTAATGTAAAGTTATGGAATTTAACGAGTTTAATGTTGAATAGTACAAAATGTACACAAAGTCCTTGGAGATCATCTATGTATATGCATATCGACATCCAGTTTTCACAAAATAAATAAAAATCACTTATTCTCGAGGAAATCTGGTGTACGATTTATTGTATTATATGAATTAACTGATCTATAACATTTTTTATGGGATTTCTATCGGGTCTGGACCCTGAGCATAGCTTCAGTGGTACGCTAGTGTATGTACAAACTAAACAAATCAAAGTCGTGAAAATACACCGAAATAGATTAAAGAACACGGTAATGTTGCTTATGTGTTCAACTGACTCAACAACGGACTGTGTTGTTTTTGTAGAGATCGAATTGTGCTTCATGAAAAAACAACAATACAATGTATATTCGTGATTCCATCACAGACTAGAATTTAATAAAATAAAATTATAGTTCAAAATAACTAATAAAAGCATGCAGTTAATTAAACATGGACTAAAATTGCATAATACTTTTTCATTGCTATACGCAGGGATCTATACTTATATTCTCATAATTATTCTACCTTTGATTTCGAGCAACATAGCACATGTATAAAGCAAAATTAACTCCAAAAATTTATAAATTCGTTTCAAGTTCAAATTAATTTTCATCTTCTACTAGAAATACATCATCTACATATCAGCCAAACGACGTCCACCGTTGGACTAAGGCCTCCCCCATAGTTTTCAAAAAGATAAATAATAAATAAAAAACAGTTGAAAAGTGTACGACGTTGTCGATTTTTATTTTAAGATTGATTAATCTGAACACCGAACAATGTTGCCAATATGCATGACATTGGTGAAATTGTTAAATGAAAGGCATACATCTAATGGCCCTTAAGAGTTGAAGTTGACGATTTCCACAATTTTGCGTGGAATTTGCCGGCACTCACCACGCTTGGGAGGCGGATTAATGAGCACGGTATGGCTGTTCCACATTATTTCTGTTATACAGTTCCACATTTTAAAATACATATAAAACAAGCATTAGATTATATCACCAATTTATGGCAATTACTGTAAAACGTGTTCAAGTGAGATCTGTGTATAATATAATGATGGGACTACTTTTCTGTTATGGTATACAGCCACATAAATGAACATTGAGAAATATATTTCCCACTGTATAATAACCTGCTGTTAGATTTTTGTTTCATCATTAGCTGATGATCCTGGCAACAGAAATTGTTGTATTGACATTGATTCTTGATACGTCTGCAAAATTTTAAGTTTATCGGTCATCTCGAGATAGGCGAGAATTTAATTGCAAGATTAATTATATTCATACTTACCTACATAATACATATAGGTCAAGCTAATAAAAGCATTTAAATAAAAACATTAAAGAACCCCGCACCTACAGCGAGTCGTTCTTGACGTACTGAATTATCTTATATCTTCTATTACCACTGTTATGACGTGAGAACCTCGATTGTTCCAACTGCTACTACAGCTGTGGGTAAATCGGAGTTTACTCTTGAATGTTAATTACGACTACTTTGTATACGTTTATGTTACCGTCATCTGCCATGTTGCGTACAAGCATGATCTTTAGCAAAAGTACCAAGTAATGGTATGACTCATGCTGTATGACTTGCTACTATGGGGTTCATTATCCTGGGCGTGTTCTTAGCAGATACCTCGGGGTCGCCGTGCTGTACCACAAGACAGCTGACCAATTTTTCTAGTTTTATGATTAGCATTTGAATGGTAAATTGTCTAAAATTATTGTTGAATAAGTAAGTTTGAACAACTATATTTGAAAATTCAAAATTGGTGGTGGCAATTGTTGTGGCTGAAATCTACGCTTTGGGTCTGCGGATAGCTTCTTACAAAACTGAGTCACAGACAAACTGTCATGGAGCAGAGCCTTCCAGTTCATGGACAGGTTTTAGTGACGCGAAAATCAGGGTAGGAAATGGCCGATCCGCACGCTAGAAGACGACCACCCTGGCGGGCAACCAGGCCCACCATTCCTGAGCCATATAACGACGGCAGGGGCCCTCGCGCAGCACAGCGCGCAGTGCTTTGGGGGACCTTTAGGTCCCCCACTTTTAATACCCCTCCCCCAAAATGTATGTGAACCTGAGGATGCCGGCTTTTTGACAGTCGCCTTTAGGGTTACAGCTTTGCAGACATTCCTTCCAATATGTGCCTAAAGGCTTGGCATCATTGGGCGGCTCTAGTGTGGTCTTAACGAGGACCTAAAACCCTCAATCTGTGTCGAATATGAGTGCTCCAGTGGTTTTAGCCGGTAGGAGTACGGCATGCTCCATGGAGTTAATTTAAAAAAGGATACCTATGCTATATAATTTATTAATAGCTATGACAATGATGATATTAAAAGTTGGTTCCGGAGGCTTTAAGTATGTCTAGGACAAAAATACGACATTAATTGTAATAATGTTATGTAACACGTTTTAACAATACGGTATTGTTCCAAAAATAGGTAACGCAGTGGATGTGTGGGTAACACATATGTATACAGGTGAATGAAATTATATAATCAGTTCAATATTACAATACTATAAACTGATTTAATATTAAATTAATAATTGCATTGTTGTTCCTACTTTCATAAATAAATATATAATCTTATATTTATACTCGTACGTTGGTAGGTATTATTTGACATGCTCTAGTGTGATCATACGAGGATGCGGGAGGCGTGTAACTTATCGATGTGAAAATCTATGGGAGATGTCTTTGGTCAACAGTGGACGTCCTACGGTTGATATGATGATGATGAAATCCTCATGGACTTCCTCCACCCGTAGGAAGGCAGCCCTTACCAATTAAGGTGGTCAATGAGACGCAGCGGTCTTAAGCTTCGCCAAGGCTAGTCTCGAGTGAAGACATTCCCCCGACACCACCACTAAACACCTTGCAGTCTTTATGGCATCGCGTGACCACTATGCGTAGCCGTCATCTTCGGGGTTGGTCGATAGACAGACACTCTGAGGGCCGGTGACCCCAAGTCAATCTTGAATTTCATCATCATCATTTCGGCCGAATGAAGTCCACTGCTGGACACAAGCCTCCCCCAAAGACTCCACAACGACCGATATGGATGTGTTGTGGGCTCATTGGGGGGTTTTGCCATAATCGCCACGCTTGGCAGACGGGTTGGCGATCGCAGTTGAGTTGTTAATGTACTCGAAGGACGCTGCTGCTCATCCTCCGGCTAATCCCTTAGTCGACTTTTACGACACCCATGGGAGGAGATGGGGTGGTGGCATTCTGAGCCGGCACCACACGGCAAATCTTGAATTTAAGCTAACGAAATGGACTAGAGAATGAAAATAATAAAAATATGGTATATAGTTAGTCCGTGTGGTGTCCGGAATAAGAATATAGCACCACTCCGTCTCCTCCCGTGGATGTCGTGAAAGGTGACTAAGGGACTCTAAAACAAAGGGATGGGCAGCAGCGTCCCTTCTGTGGAACAATAACCATTCTGCGCTCACCAACCCGCCTGCCAAGCGTGGTGAGTACTGGCAAATTCCCTCCAATATGATGACATAATTGTGGAAATCTATGGGGGAGGTCTTTGTACAGTAGTGGACGTTATATGGCCGATATGATATAGTTAGAACTTACAATTATAATATTAGGTTGAGGTTTTCAAAAGTAATCATAAACTTGAATCTAGCTAGTTTAATGACCTCAGAAACTCCTGGCCACGTCAACTACACAATTGAACTTTAATTCAAAATTAAATGTAGATAAATTAAGTTCCAATTTCCAGTTACAGGTCTATTCTATTGCTATGATTGACATTCGATAGTGAAAATTTATTTACTTGGACTTATGATGGCGGCAAAAGAATCATTAAAAGAGGTACAAACAAAAAACCATATTTGAAAAATAATCACTTACTTTTAAATTATAACTCAATGCAGAGATCCGTTCTAATTCCTTTTAACAAATGACCATGTTGCAAACACCTGCTTCTGTCACCAATTTACAACGATAAAATAATACAAATCAGGTGCCTTGTTTTAGAAGATTCATTACTACTGTCCAATTTCGTGATATCACATTTTCATAATCCAAAATTAGATAAAATCGACTTTAAAACGTACGTCCAGAAAATGTCTTATCCCATAACAATGCGAGTTCTAATGACCTATATTTGTAACATATGGGTCGATGAGAGGCAGCTGATGGTAGGTCAGGAATGAGGCAATAATTTTATGCTATTATCGACTATCGGTTTGCTTTATTTTTGGGACTAAGGGGTTGCTTCGGGGCGAACAATGATAATAACGTGTTCAGTTTCTCAAACTTTTGCACCTTGTGATATCAAATCTTAACCATCTAAAAAGTGTTTTATTGAAAACCTGGTTTGACAGGTGTGTAGGGAAGGGTTTCGCTGATTTTAGTTTATGTATTTTTGTGTCGATATATTGATTTACGACGTTAATCATAAAGTATCATGTATTTAAGTTACTTCATACGCAAGGTGGCTAGTACTGCGCAGTCATTTTACAGCTCCCGGTATGCCCTTTATGTAAGTAATTTGTTGGCATAGATACTTGATATTATTGTTTTAATTTTCGAATTCAGAAAGCTGCTGTTGTTTAGTGGTATTAACCCAGAATAGATTATACAAAATAAAACTTACCCAGTCTTATTACAAAAATCTTGTTAGACTCGGGTTTAAACCAGAACTATGAAGTCTGGACTTAGTATGGAACTAACGTTAGTACCGTGGTTTAAACCCGTCCGTATTACAAATATCGAATTAAGTCAGGACTAAATAGTACCTGACTTTAGTTCTGGCTTAAATTATTTCCACAGATTATACACGGAATTCCTTGGAAACATTCATTCAATCAGATAGCATTCGGTTACATCGTTCCGTTTACCCAAATGCTAAATATTTCTGTAATGTTTTTATATTTATGATATTGATATTTCAACATATATAATAGGGTATCTTATCTATATCTACTTCCGTGTGGTGTCCGGATTAAGAATATAGCACCACTCCATCTCCTCCCGTGGATGTCGTAAAAGGCGACTAAGGGAATCTAAACCAGAGGGATGGGCAGCAGCGTCCCTTCTGAGAAACGGCAGCCATACTGCGCTCACCAACCCGCCTGCCAAGCGTGGTGAGTATTGGCAAATACCCCCCAAAGCGATGACACAGTTGTGAAAATCTATGGGGGAGGCCTTTGTTCAGTAGTGGACGTATAAATGGCCGATATGATATGAATGATGGGTATTTAATGACGATAACTATTAGAAACGAATGGTTGTTCTTGTTTCAATAAATGCCATTTATTTTCTTTCTGAGGAATACTTTTATGACATTTATTTCATGTTCGAAATATGTACTTTCAAACAACACTAATGCGTAACGGAATGTCTATATCGCGCGGAAATCTTTAAACATAGGTACAACTACTCTGAGATTTAGACGTTTCTTCGTACTTATTATTGATAAGAAGTTAGGGAATAATATTAATAAAATAGAACAACAGAAAAAACGAAGAAGTGAAAACTGGAATTCAGAAGAAAAAGTTAGTATTTGCCTACAATGATTCTAATTACGGCACATTACTAACTTTAGGACAACGAAAATTTAAACTATTTCAGGTAATATTACAATATAACACACAAAAAGAAACCAAATCCAATCTCAAAACAATGAATTTGACGTATATTTGTGACTTAGACCAAAGGTTTATAGAGTTAGACTAGGTCCCCATCAGGTTTATCTTTAGTACCATAGATAGTCCAAGACTAAGAGTTAAACCACTTTTTGTAATAAGAAATTTTATTAAACCACACTTTTAGTCCGAGACTATCGATAAACCATGTTTTGTAATAAGACGGAATTTGTCTTAAAACGGGTCTACTCGCAAAACATTCATAAAGAGTTGCTGAGCTTTATGGGTGAGAATAGCTTGGCTTGACTTTTACATTTATAGACCAAAAGCATTAATTTTGTTAAAAGTGCCTAGAGTTATTCAGACGATGATTTAGCTAAGCTTTTAATTAAGCTGCTTCTAAATTATCGTATCAGAACACGTATTTTTTTCTTGCCATACAACAGGTATTATTCTTTGTCAATAGATTAAATGGCAACATCGTTATTTATAAGGCAATACCTACACGAACTCAAGTCCCCCATACGGTTACAAAAAAAATTAGTATTATACATAACATATGATGCTTTAGACAGAACATACATATGTCGTATTATCTGCGAGGGTAAAATGTGAAAACATTTACAATCAATATTGCTATCGACAGTTCAGTTTTTTTTTTTTTTTTTTTTTTTTTTTTTTTTTTTTTTTTTTTTTTTTTTTTTTTTTAAAAACGTTGCCCCACACTAGGATTTCTCCTGTGTCGTGGGTGCGTTTACAGACATACATTCCACATACAATACACCCAGACCCGGAACAACTACCTGCAGATCATACAAATATTTGTTCCGTGCGGGAATCGAACCCGCGACCCGGAGCGCAGCAGTCGACTGTATCAGCCACTGCACCAACCATGCCGTCAAGTTAATTGCATTATCTTCCTTCTAATCCAAAATCTTCAGATATAAGATTTTGAACTTCATGCGTTTTTATGTTAAGATCACATTTATAACTCAAGAACTAGACAAATCTTTAATCAGCAGCTTTCGACATTAGCATGATGACATGAACAATATAGGTCCATTTGCGTCATATTGGCAAGGTAAAAAAGCTTGACAAATGGGCGCCCCACGAACTTAACGATCGTCAACGAAAAATGTCCCCTAGAAAAGTGATGGTCACTGTTTGGTGGACCAGTGCCGGTGTGATATATCACAGCTTCTTACCAAACGGGTTGAGCTTTACTGCAGATGTTTACTGTGAAGTATTGAACCACTATGATGGAGAAGCTGGTATATCTGCAACCAGCTTTGATCAATCACTCATCTCCGCTGCTCCTGCACGACTACGCGCGACACCATTCTGCACAAGAGACGGTCTCCAAGCTAAAATGTCTGGGGTTGGATGCTCTCATTCATCCGCCGTACTTATCAGACCTTGCGCCTAAGGCAGTACAAAATTCCTTTGAAGGTTATATATAGTTATATATAGGGTTTTTAAGAAGGGCATCGATAAACTGCCACTGTATTGGCAAAAATGAGTCGATTGCACAGGTGGTCACTTTGATTAAAATCAATAAAAAAGATAGAAAAGATACTAAATTTTATTTCGTACAAAACGGAAATTTCATAGGTAATTTCACCTAATATTATAATATTCATTTCATTCATCCAACATGGAAATGCTGTTAGCCTCCTGTGTAAGTTGGCCAGATGACAGCGTTGCAGGAGTATTTTGACGTTTACATAGATATATTGTACATAAGCAGTTTAGCAGTAAAAACAATACATATGAGAACATCCTTATAATATCTATATACACATTAAAAGTAAGTATATATAGAATATTAATATATATGAGAATAGTTTTTAATTATTTTTGAAGACTATCAACTTGCATATAAATATAACTTATACAGACGATATCATATTTTAGTTATTTTTCTGACTCGAAAAACCTGTATTTAGAGAAATGGACGTCATTGACCTGATATGAGGCAATATGTTTGGGAAATTATAGATTTAACACAAACAGCCACCCAAAAAAATAAAATAACTGATTGTTTTGTTTAAAATTGAGCCACAATATTGTCGACCATACCAATTATTGTCCAGCCTCGTCTAACTTACTATAGATCTTTGTTCGTGCATCTGCACCTCATAGGAAACGCATCGCCTTTCGATATTGCACCTGCGGCATGCTCCCACGCTTGTGCACTACCTATTACTGCTCACCACTGTACAACAGTATACAAGGTACAATTTTTCGTACTGTTTCACTTTTAGCCTTTGTTTGGCTAACTCGGTAAGATATCTCATGATATCAGTAATGGATTAGGACTAATTTTATTGGGAAAATTAAAGAAACGTGTTGTCTGTCTAAGTTAAATCAATATGTTTCTAGAGATGATCGGAAAAAGAAAATAATACTGTTTGCTCCTACATTACAGTTAATTTATTCCTATTATACTGCTAGTACTATTAGTTGCTTTTCCCTAATAATTAATGGAAATTTACGGCAGCTCGTCGACCTATTGTTTAAACCGTCGAATTGCCTATATTTCGGGTTATATACAGGCAATTGTCATGTCACGCGAACCCCTCAGACCATTGTGACGACGGACTGGAGGAAAGTTAGGCAACGCCTCAACGACCCCTCGTCCGCTCAGTTAGATAGAATTCCCGAATGCATAACGTCAGTCGCAGACACGCTAGGCGCGATCGACTCCCTCACCGGGCATGTACAGTCCGTCGTGGATGAGTGTTCACGGCGAGTTCCTGCGATGGAAGACCATCGCATGAAACTCCCTGACGATGTACGTGCACTGATGACGGAGAAGAACGCAGCCCTTAGAGCGTCCTCATCTTTTCCCAGCGAACCCAATCGCCTCTTTATGCGCCACCTGCAGCGTGCTGTCAAGGAACGTATTAAGGAGTGCCGAGAGGCTAACTGGGATAAGATGTTGGGCGACTTAGAGCCAACCCACCTTGCGTTCTGGCATCTGCAACGGAAACTCAAATCCGAAACATCCAATGCTGTCCCCCCCCTCAACCGTCCCAACCAAAGGCCGGCCTTTGATGACGACAAAAAATCCGAATGCCTAGCTGACAGTCTAGAAGCGCAATGTTCCCCAAGCACTCTACCTGTAGACCAAGCTCACCTCAAAAAGGTTGACGCTGAAGTCGAACGTAGAGCAGCTATACCGCCTGCCGAGGACCCTGACGACCCCCTCCCTCCGGTCACGGCAGACGAGGTCAGAAATCTCGTGAAAAAGATTCACCCTCGCAAAGCCCCCGGCTCTGACGGTATCACCAACAAGGTGATTAAACTCTTCCCCGAACGTCTTATCGCCTTTTTTTTTTTTTTTTTTTTTTTAATTCTGTTTTATTTAAGGGATTTATGTACACATTTGCGACAATGTCAATCCCATCGTGCTTTTACAAAAAGTAACTAACTCATAAAATAATTTAACTAATATTAATCACACATAACCAATAAAACTAAAATAACTTAAACTTGCTTAACTTAATCTAATAAAAATGTATATAATATTTTTGCTGCTTCAGAATTAGGCTTAGCTAAGATTCCATGAAACATACCAACATCTATCATTGACAAATTTAAAGATCTAAGTAGTGTTTTCCTTTTATTGGCATACCGGATACATTCCACTAACACATGATGTGCATCCTCTATTTTACCACACACGTCACAATTAGGCGAGTCCGATTTTCGCATGAGATAAGCAAAATTGTTTAGTGGAATATGTCCTGAACGCAAACGAAACGCAGCAACAATTTGACATCGATTCAGCTTTGACCCGGAGAACCAGGGTATATGAGGAGGCTCACACTGTATACTTTTATACCAAATTCCTTTAGTTTTTGATCTCTCGTTAAAGTATTCCTTCCAATCTAAATTATTCTTATTTCTAAATTTACTTAATATTTCAGAATAACTTGGTAATAAACTCTGTGTTTGTATGTCTAACAAAATGCCCTCTTTGGCTAGTCTGTCAGCTTCTTCATTACCCGAAAGTCCAATATGGGACGGTACCCACTGGATAACTAAATTTATACCCGACTGGTTAAAAAACTGGATTTGTTTTAAAATTGTGTATGCTATAGCTAAACCTTTTGATCCGTTATGAACACATTTAGAAATATGCTGTAAAGCACTCTTACTATCAGTGCATATTACCACTTTCTTTAGTTTATTTTCTAAAACATATTTTAACGCTTCTGAAATGGCAAATAGTTCAGCCGTCATAATAGAAGCATGTTTATTAATTTTATATTTTCTGTGACACCCATTGGCTAAATCACAATATGCTGCCCCAACTCCATCGGACGTTTTGGACCCATCTGTGTACATGACATGCCACCCAGTGTATCTTTCCCGTAGTTCATTGAGGACATTGTACTTTAACAAATAAATATTATAATGTGATTTTGGAGCACGAACACTAATTAAATTACATCTAATTACATCCTTAATATCTATGTTTGATACCCATGTCTCTAAAGTAAACATGTGAAGTGGATACGAACACGAAACCTCTTCATCTCTCAACATATTATGTGAAGTAACCAGGAGAGGCTTCCTTTTCCCATTCCAGTACCTATTTCCAATCATATCATTTAGATGTGTAATACAACTTGTAGAAATATCACTGGTCCTGGATTGCAGTTTTAAACAAAATTTAATCGAGAGGAATTGTCTTCTTAATTGTAGAGGGGGGACACTCAACTCACTCTCCATGACATGTATCGGAGTCGTTTTAATAAAACCACCAATTATTCTTAGGGCTTGATTTTGTAACTTATCTAATTTATAAGTGTGACTAATTGCAGAGTTATCATACAAAAAACATCCGTAGTCAATCCTACTCCTAATAAGGGCCATGTATATTCTACGCATATACAAAGGATGAATACCCCATGACGATCCAACTAGAACTTTGAGTAATTGAATTTTTTTTTGTGAGCTTTCATACACTTCGTTGATATGTTTCCCCCATCTTAAGCATTTATCTAGCCAAATCCCCAAATATTTAATGTGGTTGACAGATTCTAAAACATTGTTATTTACTTTAATATCAACTGACAGTCTTCTACGACCTCTAGTAAATAAACATAGTTTAGATTTACTACTTGATAATTCCAATCCCAAAGTTTCTATGAATGAAATAAAATAATCTAAAGCTCGCTGCATATTATCTATACTATCTTGCAATTTATTGTAGTGACAATATAGTACGAAATCGTCAGCGTATTGACTGACGTAAACGTTATTAATATTTTGACTAATGTTAGCTGTAATTATATTAAAAAGAAGGGGGGATAAAGGATCCCCCTGAGCAATTCCCTTGCCGGTCCATCTTACATACTGTCTGTCCGTTTCGTCCAATTTTATAGTGAGATGCCTTTCTTTTAAGAATTCCCAAATATAGGAGCATATATACTTACCAACTTTTAAGTTATTCAGTATATAGATAACCCGGTCAATAAGAACGTTATTATATGCTCCTTCTATATCTAAAAACACACCTAGAGTTGGATAATTTTTGGTAAAACCTATTTGTATTTTAGTAACTAAGCGTGCCAGACTATCTATACAAGAATGATCTCTCCTGAAACCAGTAGTACTAGGAGAGAGTATTAATTTATACTCTATAAACCATTCCAATCGCTTCAGTATCATGGAGTGAAATATTTTACACAGACAAGATATCAATGCGATTGGTCGAAGTTTACAAACGGAACCACCGCAGGTTTTAGGGATCGGTACTATGTAAATATCACGCCATTGAGAGGGAACAAATGATGTCTTAAAAATTAAATTATATAATTTGAGTAAATATTTTTTAGCAATAGTAGGCAAATTTAGAATCATTGAATATGTAATACTGTCGATACCGGGAGATGTATCTTTTGTTTTAAAGCAAGATTCTAATTCTTGTCTCGAGAATTCACAATTTAATGGAGATTCATTATTATCAAGCACAGGAGATGGGGTCATCACAAAATCGGGAGCCAATGAACTCAGTAATTCCTCTTTTTTTTTATCTGATGTATAACATCTAGTTTGCTTAAATCCTTTCATCCAACGCATTTTTCGCCACATGGTTGATGAAGTTGTATTATTATCAATACTGTCACAGAAATTATACCAAGACTTAGACTTAGCACGCCTGATAAGTTTTTGGCTTTCAGAAATTTTAACATTAAGTAAATTCAAATTTTGGGGGGTAGGGTTTTTCCTAAAAATCGTTAGTGCTAGCCGTCGCTCGGCTACCACTTTGGAAAGTTCTTGGGTCCAATATATTTTTGGTATAAATTTACGTATCGGATTATTACAGATTTTTATGAATGGAATTGTTATATCTGCAGCTTTATACATTTGTGTAGTAAGAAAGTTATACATAAACTGAACGTTTTCCGATGGCGGAACTTCTGTAAAGTAAGTAATCATTGTTTGGCGGTAATTAGCCCAATCTGCTTTTTTAAAATTGCGTTTTAAAGTATTATCAAAAGAATCTTGATATTTAAAACGTATCTTTATAATTAGATGGTCACTACCCAGACTTTCACTACTAACACTCCATGAACCATTAATAGCTATATCTGTGGTACAAAATAAAACGTCAGGGGAGGTTTTTTGTAAAAAACCATTCACGAGTTTCATTCTCGTAGGATCACCGTTATTTAATGAGATATAATTGTTTTCAATTGTAGCTTCGAACAATTGTTTACCCCTAGAATCATTTTTATTAGACCAGCTGGCGTGATGCCCATTAAAATCACCCGCAATAATAGTATTTTTGGGAAATTTAGCAAAGATATGCTCCCAATCTAATTGAGAAGTTCTCACCGAGGACGGACAGTAGATAGAAATTATATTATTAATTAATTTACAATTAAGAATTTTAATATGTACGATTTCAATACCTGAATTAGTCACACTTATAGGAACAATAAAGGTTTTAAGAGATTTATGCGAAATGATTGCTACTCCTCCGTACGAGTCATGTCTATCCTTTCTATAAACATTGTACCCAGATAGATTTAACAGGTTCTCAGAATCCAACCATGTTTCGCTTAAAATAGCTACATGAATATTTTCTCGATTCATAAATAGTTCGAAATCAATTAATTTGGGCTTAATACTCTGGGCGTTCCACTGAAGTAAGTTGATATCAGCTGTAATTTGATCATGATCCATCAATAAATAGCATGAATAATTTACTTACAATATCACAATTCTTAAAAAAATCTACAATATATACCATAATCTCTTCTAGTACAATTCTAAAGATCTCCTTCACCTTTTGTTCCAAAGAAATGTCTGATAACCACGTTTCCTTAGTCTTGTTGTAGAACTTTCTCCATTTAGAAATATTATCGGTTTCATCCAGTTTTTTGGGTCTTTCTTCTACTGTTTCATCATGATTTTTCTTAGTGTGGCTTTCCTGAACTTTTTTTTTGTAACTGCGCTCTATTTTCTTTTCGTTCTTTTTCTTATTACATTGTTTGGACGTTGTTTCATTTTCGTTTATTTCTTCCTCACTTTCACTGACCTCTTCAAGCCAACTGTTTGAATCCATACAGGTATTTATCACGCTTGTTGGTTCTTGGTGGATGAGAGCATCTCTGTAAGTTTTGCTACGTGAAATAGAAGTATTGCGTATTTTACTACCTGTAACAGTTTCAAGAATCACTTCATAACTTTTTTCTGTTTGTTTCAAATGTAAATCCAGTGCTACCTTATATGAACAGTTGTTTTCGCTCATTATGTTTCGTATCATTTTCTCTTTGAGATAAACTGGACAAGTTTTATTTAGTGCCATGTGCGGGCCTTTGCAGTTAATGCAAGAGTATTCCATAGTTTGGCAATTATCATGTGCTTGTCCACACTTAGGGCATTTGACTTTTCGGGTTGGACAGAAACGCTTCATGTGGCCATACTTCCAACAACCTGAACATTGGGTGACAGGGAATGAGTATGATTCAACCCTAAAACGACATCCATATCCATATATATATCGAGGTATTGTTGATCCCTTAAATGCGATGCGGATTGCTTCGCTGTTAATCCACTGCCCATCATCAGCGAGTCTTTTAAGCCTTTTAACACCACAAATATCTGATTCACTTTGAAATAATTCCGTGAGTTCATTTTCTTCTATCTCCAAATCGATGTTTCTGACTATTCCGTAGGTAATACTCAATTGATCTGTTCTTTGACATCTAAAATCTAATTCTATGAACTTTTGGCAGTTAATTATTTTATTTGTATCTTCGATGTTTTTTAGTATTATAAATATTTTATATGGACTTTTATATTTTATTTTAAGAATATCATTAATATCTTGAGACTTCAATAATTTGGCCATACCAATCATTTTTGGGAGTATCGTCTTAGATGTAAGACATACCTCAAAACATCTTGCTTGCTGTGTACTAATTTCAGAACCACCCACAATATCCTTACAGTTATTATTGTGCGGAGTACTAAGTAATATTCTTTTCGGTTTTCTGTTCACCGTGGTAAACCCATCATCCTCTTCAATAATTTCCTCACTATCATCTCGCATCCTTTTCTCAACACTTCTCTGTGTTATATTTTCTATATTCAACATACTTCTTTCAATAATTGTTTCTTCTCTGGTATTCTCCATCATCTCTTCATTTATAGCACATCCATCTGGTATACTTGACTCAATACTCAAAGATCTAGCAAAACTATCCATTATCTAAATCTAAATAATTAAATAACATGAGGGTGATTGTATAATTATGTGTCAAGACAATTAACGTAAGACGTCCGAACGTCCCAATTGTCAACGCGACACTGGTCTTATCGCCTTAATGACCGTCATCTTCAATGCGGCATTAAACAATAACCTCTTTCCGCATACGTGGAAACAGGCCACCGTTATCGGTATTCCCAAACCCGGTAAGCCCAAGTGCGAGCCTTCCAGCTATCGCCCCATAAGCCTTCTCAATTCTCTTGCGAAGATTTATGAGCGGATTATCTATTCCCGATTAAAGGATTTTGCCGATTCCAAGAAACTCATTCCCGACGAACAGTTTGGTTTTAGAACCAAACACTCGTGTGTACAACAAGTCCACCGACTAGTTGAACACATCACGTTCGGATTCTCACGCGGCATGATGACGGGAGTCCTCTTTTTCGATGTTGCGAAAGCATTTGACAAAGTCTGGCATAATGGCTTATTATATAAGTTGTACCAACTCGGAGTGCCTGACCGTCTCGTTCTCATCATACGAGACTTCTTGTCAAATCGCAGTTTCCGATATCGAATCACGGGCGCTCTCTCTTCCCCCCACCCCATTATAGCCGGAGTCCCACAAGGATCCGTGCTAGCCCCACTATTGTTCACACTGTACACCAGTGACCTCCCCAAAAGACCTGCTAATACGACCCAATTAGCACTCTTCGCCGATGACACGGCCATTTTCTACTCTGGTTACGTTCGCGATAGTATAACTAAGATCCTCCAAACCACAGCCAACGTCTACGGTAAATGGTTTAGGAAATGGCGGATCGAAGTTAACCCTATCAAAAGTAAAGCCGTCCTATTTTGCAAATTAGGCGACGACCACCCACGCTTCAGGGAGATCTCGATGCTGGGCCAATCGGTTCCTTGGGAACCGCACGCCAAGTATCTTGGAGTCACCCTAGACAAAAAACTGACCTTCATTCCCCACACAAAGACGGTGCGTGCCCGCGCTGCCTTTGTGCTCGGTCGCCTTCACTATATTCTGAACGCTCGTAGTAAATTATCCCTTAGAAATAAGGTGAGAATTTACACCACATGCATTCGACCCATCATGACCTATGCCAGCCCAGTGTTCGCACACGCCGAATCATACCCACTCCGTAGATTCGAAACCCTCCAAACCCGGTTCATGCGCAAGGCCACCGGAGCGCCTCTGTACATGCGAAACGACCAACTCCATTTCGACCTTAACTTGCCGACCATCAGGCAATTTATGAAACAAGCGTCTAAACGCTATCTCGATTCTGCCCTGTCCCACCCAAATCCCCTTGTAGTATCAGCCGCCGACTACGAACCCTCCCGTATCAGTAGAGTACGCCGCCCGAGGCACGTTCTGGTCGATCCAGACGATGAAATCACGTTAGATCACATGAAGAGACTCGCGTTGTCTCGTTCACTAAACACCCGACAGTTGTACCGCCCTCGCCGCCGAGGATGCCCGCCTCACCGACGTCGCGGAGGCCTATTGCCGCGTCACCTTCCCGTTCAAGTTAGCACTTCTCCCTCCCGTCTCTTGCTCGCGCCGGCCCGTGCCGAGCCTGTAGCTTTAAATGTCCCTTAAAACAACTTAAATAATACCGATCCAGCTGTCCCCAAAACAATAGCTTGTTGTCCCCAGCAACGCCCTAAGCCGAGGTCCGTGTCCCGCAGGGGGCGCCCTTAGCGAAAGTTGCTTAGTTTTTAATATTTAATTTAAGCCTGGCTGGAGGCCTCTTTTGGCTTCGCCAGCAAATGACCGGTTAAGCAACCACATTTCCCAGAAATGTATGCGAGAAGCCCAACAAAAAAAAAAAAAAAAAAAAAAAAAGAAATGTCACGCGAACTTTTGGGCTTTACCGATTCTTCTCCCTAGCATTATTAGTTATTTTGGCATGGTCAGTCTTTCTACTAAGTTTACTTTATCGGTTTTTACCTACGACAGTGCCGTTTTGCCGAACTGGCCACTGTGAATTGAAATATCTATGGTTTGACTTGGAATTCTCAATTCAATATATTTTTATGGGAAGTTATTACTTTTCCAAAAACATTATTTGTCCATATAACATTATACCTCATATGGCTTTGATTTTTTGTTTTTGGATTTTATTTTCAATACTATTTCATTACATTTACACGCATGGACTCTAAGAAAATTCATGTCATTTTCGAATACGAGTTCCAATGCAAAAATAATGCCATTCAAACGGTACGCAATATCGACAACGTTTATGATAGGTCCATACACTACACTACCGACGCTAGCGCTAGCTACACTAACACAGCATTATAGATTTAATTGCTTGAGTTCTATAAATTACATTTTCGAACTTCCTGGACAACAATATGGTGATAATGAAGGCGATTGTAAAAATGTATCTTCCTCAAACTATAGCAGCTGAGCTGGTTTTTAGCCTTTAATGTTAACGTCCATATATCGTCCATTTGCATCATTTGAGAAAAATAAGGTTGGCTGGCAAATGTCATCGAAAACACTTACGTCCAAGCCTTTTTCAGATTGCTGAATTGACATAGAAACGCATAATGCGACTCAAATGGTAGGATAAGAATTATGGTAAGAATACGGCGGCACGGTTGGTGCAGTGGCTGATACAGTCGACTGCTGCGCTCCGGGTCGTGGGTTCGATTCCCGTACGGAACAAATATTTGTATGATCTGCAGGCTTTCGGTGCCTAAATTTACCGCTCCAACTTAGGAGCTCCAACACCCGAAGGAGTCCAGCATACCCCTTCCCACTTCCACCCTTCCCCAGACGGAGGAATTTCATGAAGAATTTCCACTTGGTGACCAATAAAATAAAGGTGCCCAAACCAAATAGTGTCAAGATTAAGTGTGTGTGCAAGATTATTCACTTTAGATTTTTGCCTTTAGATCCCACAGTTCCTGCTGACCAATACGAGAAGCTCGCAGTCAAATAACCTTGAACATCTGTGCGATTCCCTAAACTGAAACATCTATTCCTTGAAGATAACATTAAAACAAAGGTAATAAACTAATTTTGTATTAGCTAAGAAAGAAAGAAAGACGGACAGTCAGCCATGACGGTGAATCTTAATGAATACCAAATTGGGTTCTCACCGTGGATTCAATATGGCTTTTTCGCAGGCAGTTCAGGGAACTATCGTAGCTTAACTGGGTGATCTGCTGAGGCTGAAATAGCCTCCGGCCTATTTGTTTCAACGCTAAGGATGTACGGATATTTGAGCTTAGGCAATTACACTATTGCTCTTCGCTATTCCTCTCTTTTAACAACCCTCGGCCATATAACGCACATCTGACGTTGGACGTGGAGTTGAAACTGGAGACACTTCGATATTCCACATATTCCCTAGCTCTTGCCCCAACAGACTGCAATATATTTCGGGCACTGCTTAGCTTTTTGACTTTTCCCACACAAAACGGCAGTTTTTTGGTAAAGAGATACTTTCATCAATCTTTTATATCCATCCACGGTGGATACTTTGATATACTCTTTTCCGTACAGACTAATATTGGTGATACACCTATATGAATGAAAATCGCATAGTACTATTACAAGTGAAAACTAGTAACATCTGTCGTAAGTAACTTAAAGCTTACTTTGTGTGCACGAAATTCTCGTTTTGGCAATTCTGAATCTTATTTATCATATTTAGAATTTGTTTTGCCTGTAGTAAAAACATACGATATAATGAATTCAATAATGGTAAATGAAGTAGCTAGAATAAAATAAAAGTAGTAGTGTTGAAATAAGAACTGTGATTATTTATGTGAAAAAGTGATTGGTTAGGAAAACAACTCTCACAACATCGAGCCTATACCATTTTGGGACTTATTTAAAACACATAAAGATATTGTGGTAATGGACACACTCAAATTTATTTAAAAGATAAAGAATTACAACCATCGAACGATACAGCTAAAGAAATTTCAACAGTCCACTTACTTTAAATTCTTATAAATTGTCTCAACAACAAACGTAAGCGTTAATTAGGCCGCAATGAAACATACAAAACCCGACGGACACACTTAAATATAAGCCAATTTTACAAACGTAATTTATTTCCAGTCTACCATAAGTGCCATTACTTTGGACAGCAGTGAGAATAATATGCACGATGTAGATGACGTCGTGGTTGGCGCAGTGGCTATCTGCGTTACTTATCACGGATCGATCTCCGCAGAGAATAAATATTTGTATGATCTACAGATATTTGTTTCAGGTCTGGCTGTTTGTGCATGTGAGATTTTTGCCTGTAAACTGTACCCACGATACAGGAGAAGTCCTAGAGCGGGGCATCGTTATATTAAAAAGAAACTGCTACCGTGTGAGTGCTGATCATGAAAATAATACCCTCTTTCAATGTATCTTGTTTAAGTAAACTTTAGTTAGCCTGTACACAAAGTAAAGCTTTTGGCTTTATCTAATCTTTTAAAACAAAACATTTTTTTATTAAAACTAGTGTGAACAACGAGTGTATTTAACTTTTTAAGAAAAAGAGAGAGAACATTCTAGACTATTTTACTTAAAATGCCAATACATGAATTAGCATTAATTGTATAATTAAGTGTAACAGGCATGAAATAAATAAAGTCCAATCGGTAGTTATTTATATATTAAATAAACTCAATGGTATCGTGCAAGGTGCGTTCATTAATAGGTTGACATTTAGTTATTGGATGCGGTTCTGCACATGCGTTCATGATTATTATGTATTGAAAGATCGATTGGAAGCTCACCCCAAGTTCAAATATTGCAGAGCACTATATAATATCCTGAACCGTCTGTGTTTGTTCGTTAACCTACTACTGGAGGTAAATAACAATTAAAAATATATAAACCTAAAACTGTCCCATGCCAGGGCAGGGTAAATGCCTCTTTTAATACAGAGAAGGAACATTGCAAGGAGCATTAATCACCACGCTTGTCCACTACGTGTTGGTAATTTCAGACTATTAAATCCTGTATTCCATCTGATGTCAGCGGTGTCTTAGACTGACTAAGAAAGCACATAAATATGACGCTGAAAGTCACATCGGTACTCGTCGGTACATGCTAGGTTTTGAACCCTAAAATGCTACGCTACTGGAGGTAGCTGCTACTGAAATAATATTATCGATAAGCTGCGTTTAAAACTTACACTAAGAAAAATGTTTAGGTTATTATTATACGTATATATTATATATTAAGAATGATGTGTATTTAGAATTTGATAATACATTCATTTCCCGTGTGGTGCCGGCTCAGAATGCCACCACCCCATCTCCTCCCATGGGTGTCGTAAAAGTCGACTAAGGGATTAGCCGGAGGATGGGCAGCAGCGTTCTTCGAGTACGTTAACAACTCAACTGCGATCGCCAAGCCATCTGCCAAGCGTGGCGATTATGGCAACATCCCACAACACACCCATATCGGACATTGTGGTGATCTTTGGGGGAGGCCTGTGTCCAGCAGTGGACCTCATTCGGCCGAAATGATGGTGATGAATACCTTCAACAACTGCCATTTATAGTTTATTGGTTTTAGTTTATAGACAGGTGTATTTTAATTATCTAAAATGTATGTATAGTTTATCGGCGACACAATATGAAATATAAAATATTGTGAGGCTCAAAAGTTTGCCTGTATGGCCAATCAAAACGTCAGATTTTGGGGTTGCAGTTATAAATGATTTTAATGACGAGCGATCGAAGATTTATATCTTAAAGTGGATTGCCGTGCTTCCATAAAATACAATTTTATACCTTTTATATCTATGGGACTTTGTCGTGATAAAAGATGAACGATAATTGTAATAATGATTTCACTAAAAACGTACATCTTCGGATGCAACTTTAGCAAGTTTAACTGCACTTTATTGTCAATATTGTTAGAATGTAATATAAAAAAACGGTTACTAGGCCCTAACTGGTACTTTTACACGTAACTCTGATACAACGGAGGGCATTTCGTTACATGTTTTCAGAGAAGTAATGCCAAAATAAATTCAGGGCTAGATTTTTTTTTGTTTCTTCTTCTGTTTTTATATATTGTATTGCTAATGTGCGTTAGCAAAGCGGCTCTTTAAACTCTGAAAATTATTTTGCAGCTTTACAATACGAACAATGCAGATACAAGTGATTTCCCTGTCCCAATATTAAGCAAAGTAAAAATCTTTCGCCGGCCTGTATTGTTGGCTGTTAGTCTCTACTCGTTATTGTAGGCGTCAACTTCATTGCGCCATTTTCTGCTTTGCTGTCATAGGAATCTACTATGTGACTATTTTGGCGATAAGGTGACAGGCATGTGATACACATGACCCGCACAATTCAACTTCTTCTGAAGACAATAAATATAAATAAAATCCAATGAGTCCAAAATTCGCACGATAGACTGACTCGGTTGATTGGTATTTCGGCCGAATAAAGTCCACTGCTAGACACAGGCTTCCCCCAAAGATCACTACAACGACCGATATGGGTGTGTTGTGTGATCATTGGGGGGTTTTGGCATAATCGCCACGCTTGGCAGGCGGGTTGGTGATCGCAGTTGAGTTGTTAATGTAGAACAGGATAGAAAATATTTTACTTGGCATAGGACATATTTTACGGCACATAATTAAATACAAGTAAAATTTAACAAATTTCAAAATAAGTGCTCTGACGAACATGCCCATACCGAAAGGGTAACCAACTCAGCATGTGCTGGGTGTAACACCCAGTGCTGGTATTCAGTTGGCCCCTTGCAGTGACACACGGACGAAGGTAAGTGATAATAATAAATAATAAAATATTATTGCTACAATAATAATAAATAATAATACTTTTTACTGTAAATAGAAATAGGAGCACTGTATACTTCACAAACATAAATACTCGAAGGACGCTGCTGTCCATCCTCCGGCTAATACCATAGTCGCCTTGTACAACACCCAAGGGATGAGATGGGTTGGTGCTATTCGTAGCCGGCACCACACAGCATTAGTGGTGGTGATTGGTATAGTAAAACAAAATTTGTTTTTGAACCAAAATTATTACAGACCCAACATTTTTTGGCCATTACGTTAACCTACCATTAATTTCCAACGTGTAGCTTTTTGTGCATAGAACCTTAATATTTGATATTCAGTATTTCTCACGGTCAAATCATCAAACGCTTTCACTGTTTTGTTAAGTCATATCCTCATAGGATTTTTGCTTTCAATAATGGACAAAAAATTATAAAAAATCCCTTTCGATTTCCGCTCAGGCGCCATCTGCTATTCTTGTCATGTGTTTGTTTAGATTACTTTTTTTTCTCTGTCCGGATTTCACCGGAAGTCGGCTCTCAATGAATGTGGTTTAACATTTAATTTTGTACATTATAGTAAGCTATGGTTAACGTATTTCATAAACAGTATGAATGGGGTGATTGGATCGCTTATCATAATATATTATGTGATGCACAAACCATAAAAACAAAATTATGGTATATATTTTCTTGTTTTTGTGAGTTCATGATTAAGTATTTTTTGTAGTGAAAGTATGTGTGATAACTGCTGCCTATCGTTTTTTGTATAAGCTAGCGTTTTTATTATATCTGTGCATTTTTATTCTGATATTTGGCTGGATGCGGAAAGCTGTTGTTGTGGCATACGCTGGGAGAGGCCTACGTCCAGCAGTGGACCGGTATAGGCTGATGATGATGATTTGGTCTAGATTATGATTATACAAATCATGATCTAGACTCTCATCTCATCTAGACTGGATCTCATCTAACAAAAACAGTTAATTCGTTGCAAAACCCAAATAAGGCACTACATGAGCGCAATGACAGGCCACTTCAGACACATGATGAAGCGGATATATGCAGATAATTATGGATTAGATTAGATGCAATCATGACTTAATGCTGCACATATTGCGCAGCTCGCAGCTGCAGCTCTGGCAAGACGAAAATCATCTAGGAATGGCTTATCCATCACCGGATGACTAGGCGCGGCTCCAGGCAGGTGTGATTGCGACGTACCTACAGAGACTCCTTGATTTATAAGCGGAGGAGCAGTGCAGGGCTTTGGACAGCACAATGAATACAATAGGGTAAATGTGCGTCTGGCTGTTGCCGAACCCTTGAGAGCCACGACAGTATAAAATAGAATATGTAGTTGCAAATTCAAATACAGTTATAACGACGAAATTAAACGACGGCATGGTTGGTGCTGTGGCTAGTACAGTCAGCTGCTGCACTCCGGGTCGTGGGTTCGATTCCCGCACGGAATAAATATGTGTATGAATCGTAGGTAGTACTTCCAGGTCTGGGTGTAAAATTGTGAAATTTATGTACCCACGACACAGAAGTCAAGTCAAGTCAAATCAAGTCAAATTTTTTTTATTTCAAATAAACCAAATATTGGCACTTATGAAACGTCAGAATCTAAGTTGCACGGTTCCAAATAGTTGATCTCATGGAGAAGAGCCGGCAAGAAACTCCATGGATACTCTTTTAAAATAATTGAGATTACAATGTTGATTGATACACATTATTGTAATATATATACCGAGAAAAATGTAGGACAATGTGTAAAGATGGAACATACCACAATGAAATTATAATAATAAATTATTTGCCGTGGCAGTTAACGGCTGACCAGTCCCAACAAACGGCACTCGTTCACGAGCATGACGCATGCATCAGCATTGCTTAGCTCAACCATATTGTAGGGAACCGAACGACCCGATGCACAACACCACCGCCAGCAAGACATTTTAGTGAGTATGACAGACCAATACAGCCAGGCAAAAGACAATCAATATAAGTACTAAAAATAACATCAATGGCTACATGATTCTCACACATTTACAGTTTCGTATGAATATTATAATATAATGTTACAAGAACAATATTAACAATAACTAATAGTCAATGTCATAATATTAAATATAAGAAACTAACATTAATAGAAATGAAATTTTAAATGAATTTGTTCAAGATAATGTCAAGTTATTGAATATAAGTAAATAACATAAAAAATTATGTAATTTCAACTGAGTCAAGTCAAATGTCAAGGTATATAATGTCAAGGTGTAAACATTTAAGTAAATAACTTAAAAAATACAATTTTAAATGGGTCATGTCAATTTATTTTACATTAATAATATAATCAATTCCAATGTTTAAATATTAAACCCTTGATTGCAAGTTAAAACACTTGCAATCATATCCAATATAAGATATGTTAAAATAAATCATACAGCGCCAGAGGGTCGCAGTGTGCAGAAGGGAATCGTATGCCAGACATCTTTATCATCGATGTAATGATTTATGCTATAGTAGGCCTTCGACATTAAAACACGTTTAATCAAAGATTTGAACTGTAGTTCTGGCAAATCGGTAATCCTAGAAGGAATTTTGTTGAAGAACCTAACACTGTTTCCGATAAACGACTTGCTGGTTTTACTAAGTCTAAAGCCAGGCAAGACAAGCTTGTTCTTATTGCGAGTATTTAAATTGTGCACGTCACTTTTTTTATTGAAACTAATAATGTTCTTGCGTATATACATGATATTTTGGTATATATATAAGGATGGTAAAGTAAGTATGTTTATCTCCTTAAATAGATCCCGAAGTGACTCACGAGAACCCAGATTATAAATAGATCTGACTGCTCTTTTCTGTAATATAAAAATTGATTTAACATCAGCAGCCGATCCCCACAATAAAATACCGTAGGACATAATACTGTGGAAGTAAGCAAAATATACCATTCTAGCTGTAGCCACATCTGTCACCTGTCTAATTTTCCTAACAGCATATGCAGCAGAGCTAAGTTTTCCAGACAGTGCTTTTATATGGGGCCCCCATTGCAATTTGGAGTCTACTGTAACGCCCAAAAATACGGTTGATGGGACCAGATCTAATGCTCTACCGTCAAGTTTTACTTGTGTTCCTATATAGGCCACATTTGTCGTTGAAAACTTTATACATTTGGTTTTTTCTGCGTTTAGGAGAAGATTATTGGAAAGAAAGAAAGAAAGAAAGAAACAATTTATTCCTGCGGCAAGTCGACGCACAAACACACAGTAAGGAAAATATTCGACAAAGGCATGACTACGTATATGCTTAAATATGTACTTATTAACAAAACACTTAAATCTATATATACTATTTACATCTATAACAGAAACAACCAAATTAACACTAATCAGTGTCAATTAATGTTAATCAATTAGTGTTAATATACTTGTGGCCAAAAGACTTGGACTCCAGGCCAAAAATAATAAAACAATAATTTTCTTTTTTATGGTTGACAATTAACATCATAGATTATTATACAGTTTGTTGACGACTAGAAATTACCAATGCCGATACATACTCCTCATGTTCTGTCAAAGATTCAAATCTTTGGGTTTTGTAATGACTGGAAAAGTGGGAATTGTACGTCGTATTTGCGCAAGACTTAGGTCGTTGCTCAGCTTAAATGCTGTGGCATCAGAACGAGCCACAGCGCTGATTTTCAGCAACAGCCTCGGTGAGTGTTGTAATGGCGTTTGGTACTACAATGTGTAAATAATAGTGTTTGGTGGCGTTCTTCAGACTCTACTACCTACGTCCCTCGGCGGAATAAACCAAGCCAAAAGGTTTAAAGTAATTCTGATTGTAGAGTGAAGTATAAAGTAATTATGATTGTGAGTATGATAAATGTACGTGATAAAAATAAAAAATAAAAATTGTAAACACTGTGAAGCATATATATACCTAAACATCAATCTCTGTCCTACTTAATATGACAATTTGACAGATGAAACAATGACGCAAGCTGAGACGGTCAATATATAAAATGTACTCTGTTGGTCAATGCAAGCGACGCGTATTTGATGCCACATATTCTTGCACTGCCTCTTAACTTTAGGCCGTGAAAAAACAAAAATAAAACACATTATCAATAATGTTTGTGAAACTGACAATGTGATGATTAGTTGGTTACTCAATACTATGTCATTTTAGTGATTGTACAGCAGGATACATTCAACACAGGAAACACAATCATCAACTTGTAAATGGACATTCTACTCCTTCACACAACCTCCGTATTACTTGTGACTCGTCTACCTTCAGGCCACATCAAGATAAGGTAGAACCCAAACCAACTAACTTATACATTTTGTTACTATGTTTAAAGAAATAATACTAATAATAATTGCTCTGAAACCAGATATGTGTGAGATCTTAGGTATTCTACCTATGCACTATCAGTTAAGAAACAATATAATGTCCCTCAATTTAAATTGATGTAACTAAATCATTAAATTACATATCACTAAGAATAACCCACTAAATTCACATTCTACATCCTTTACAAACATCTCAACAATATCCCTCTGATTGACCCAACATTATTCATCTCAGTCTTGCCAAAGTGAAACAATTGCAAATATTTCTTTCAGGCCTGTATCAGTTTGAGAATATGCAATCCAAGAAATGAAATTACTTGAGAAAGTCTTAATTCTTATGTCTACTGGGAAAACACTAACCCTGATATAGAGGGAGGCACCAAACAGCCAAATTTGCACTCATTGGAATACCTTACCATTACTTATTGGCCAGAACCCCCGAGGTAAGAGAATCATTCTGCATAGTATTTAAGTACACCATTTGTAAGGATAGCTGTGTGTTAAGGTAATGCTTTTTCAAATGGCATAAAAAGTTTTGTTTTGTTGGCTGAAAACCAATCAGATACCTTATGAAGTATATCATTGGGTTCTATAAGATACCTATCATTCCTATTTACTTTAAATATAAGTGACGTGTCATCAGCAAACAAGACTATGTTTGACATTGTATCGTTTATCATATATGGCAGGTCATTAATATAGACCAGAAACAGGAATGGCCCCAAAATGGATCCTTGAGGTACTCCCATTTTAACTAGTGAGCCCGTGGATGTGACGTTATCAATCACCACTCTTTGATCCCGATTTATCAAATAGGAGGTTACAAGATCTATAGACCTACCTTGGATTCCATAGTATTTAAGTTTCAGAATGAGTGTGCGGTGGTCCACGCAGTCGAATGCTTTGGACAAATCGCAAAATACGCCCAAAGCATCATGCGCATCCTCCCAGGCCCCTAATACTGTTTTAATGAGAGTAGATCCAGCATCCTCTGTAGATCTCCCCCTTGTGAATCCGAACTGCTTGTCATGTAATATTTTATTCTTGTTAAAATGTTCCAACAATTGATTTAGTATAATTTTCTCGAAGATTTTGCTTAAGGCTGGTAGCACGGATATTGGCCTATAGTTTGATGCATTATTTAGGCATCCGGCTTTAAACATGGGTACCATTTTACTAGATTTCATCAAATCGGGAAATATACCGTCCGCGATGCAAGCGTTAAATATTACAGCCAAAATTGGCGCGATGTTAGTTATTATAGATTCGACGGCTTTCGTCGACAATCCCCATAAGTCCTCTGTTTTTTTAACTGCTATAGTTTTAAAAGTTTTTATTATATCAGTATGTGTGACAAAACTGAATTCAAAAAAAGGTACGCGTAAATCGACGTTTTTCTTTAAAAATGCTTCAGCTGCTACCGGAGACGATATAAGATGCTTAGTAGTCTCAATTGGAATATTCGTGAAAAAGTTTTCTAGGAAATTTGAGACTACAGTCTTATCTGAAACTAGTTTGTCATCTATATTTAAATTTATTCCACTGTCACTAAACCTACTATCACTAGTTTCAGCATTTATTATTTTCCATGTGGTTTTTATCTTATTATTCGACTCTTTTATTTGGTTACTAATATAAGCAACTTTTGCTTGCACACAAACCTTTTTAAATATTTTAGAATATTGTCTCACGTAGTTATGAAAAGCAATATTAGGTGTGTAGGACTTTTTGTCGTAAAGTTCATATAAGATATCTCTACTGCATCTTATTCCCTTAGTTGCCCATGCACTAAACGTTAACTTAGGTTTTAAATTTATTTTATTAACTTTGCAAGCTTTTTGATACTCGTTACAAATGGCATTAAATAAGGTTCGGTACTGTTCATTGGGATTAACATAATCCGTCTTTAAATTTTGGAGTTTAGAATCTAGATTTTTACAAAAACAATCTAGGCTTTTTTTTGATAAATTTCTACAGTGTATTATTTTGTGCCCCTTAACTGATTTATACTGTAACTTAACAATTTGGCACTTATGATCCGAACGAATTCCACTAATTAGACTACTATTGCTTATTTTAAAATTGGTTATAATATTATCTATACACGTGGCCGAGGTGGGTGTCACTCTAGTCGGCTCAAAAAACAAAAAGCTTAAGTTAAATGACTTAAACAAGGATATAAAGTTACGTTTATCTGTGGTATCTATCAGAATGTCTATATTAAAATCACCACAAACTAATATCTTTTTATTCATTTTTACTTTCCTAAGAGCATCCTCCAACTGTAGCTTATATGGTCTATGATCTGACACGTGATGAACGAGATGATTGGAACGAATTGGAGTTTCACACTATTGTTTTACAGTAACACTAATTACATCAACGTGTTTGCTACTTGCACTTAATTATAATTATATTAGACACACGAGTTTGTGTCGCTTAAATGAACAAAGTAGTTTTACTGTGAAATTTAAAAAAACTTTATAATACGAAGAAGATTATTGACTACGCATTACTGGAGCCAATATACTGTCGCTGGAGTAATAAATAATCTGATCTGTGTGGTGTCCGGATTGAGAATTTAGCACCGCACCATCTCCTCCCGTGGATGTCGTAAAACCAGAGGGATGGTAGCAGCATCTCTTTTGTAGAACGGTAGCCATTCTGCGCATACCAAACCGCCTGCCAAGCGTGGTGAGTACTGGCAAATCCCCCAATATGATGACCCAATTGTGGAAATCTATAGGGGAGGCCTTTGTTCAGTAGTGGACGTTGTACGGCCAATATGATGATGATAATGATGAATAAACAAACCAAGAAGTCCTATATTTATTGTATTATAATCCTGACATGGTCCCATATACATTTGTTATAACTTCAACAAAGATAATACCCATGCTGTTTGTGCATCCAGATCCGGATCCCATAATAGGACCTCCTTCACTATTCAATGTAACAGTTCCAAAGAAAGTTTTACGACCACAAACAAACGTTGTACCCAAGTTTCTTAGCGTAAACAGGTAAATATTTTTATTGCCTCACAAAGAATGTTATCATCAAAAGGACCGACGCTCTTAAATTTCTGTCGGACAAATTGTATGTCCTGATAACATTGTGAAGAGATAACATTTTTGTGATTCGGATGTTTGTTTGTTATACTTGTTTAAATTAATTCGCATTTTTTTCCGTACAAAATTTCGAGGATTACTGTAACTCCAGCTGTATTGTATTCTGTCTGTCACTGGTTGTTCCATTGTTTTTTTTCATCATCATCATTTCAGCCGAAAAACATCCACTACTGGACGGAAGCCTCCCCCAAAGATTGCCACTATGACCGGTTTGGGTTTGTGTTGTGTGCTCATTGGGGTGTTTTCCCATAATTGCCACGCTTGGCAGGCGAGTTGGCGATCGTAGTTGAATTATAAATGTACTCGAAGGACGCTGCTGCCCATCCTCCGACTAATCCAATAGTCGCCTTTTACGACACCCACGGATTGGGATGGAGTGGTGGAATTTTGAGCCAGCATCATACGGCGAAAATGTTTTTTGTTACTGAGATAGCAAGGTTTTTTATAAATGCTTTGAAGTCTCATGCTATGCCGTGTGGTTCTACACCATTTCATCGATATTCCTGTACTTTGTCGCAAGTGTTTGTTAAATTATGTCAGGTGGGAGATATATACAGCTTGTTACCTCTGGCGATTGATCAACCGTCAAGTTATTAGAGATCTGGAACTCGCCATGATAAAGAAGGTGGAGGTTTCATTTATTTAAAAACGGTGAAAAACAATAATATTAATAAACAACACATTCTCAGTTGGCGTAGCTGGAGTGACTTTTGCTTTATATAGTATATATTTTTATTACGAACCTAGTTTAGCCTTCACTAAGAATAGTATGGATGTTGTGTCTAAATTAAACAGTGTAATACTTTTTTATATAACGGCACGGTTGGTACAGTGGTTGATACAGGCGGCTGCTGCGCTCCGGGTCGCGGTTTCGATTCCCGCACGGTAAAATATTTGTATGATCTGCAGGTAGATGTTCTGGGTCTGTAAACGCATGCACGACACAGGAGAAATCCTAATGCTGGCCAAAATGTTTCCAAAAACAAAGTATTTTTATAATATCAGCCTGTAACTGTCTCACTTTAGGATAAACGCCTCTTTCCATAGAGTAAAGGAACGAGCATTGATACTAGGCTTGCACTGTATGTTGGCGATTTCAGATTATTATAAATCTAGGTTCCTCGTGATTAGAGTTGCCATCCATCCCACCATATTCAGGACTGTCACAATTATTAAGCACTGTGTCCCGACGTCCCGACAAAACTTGTAATTGTCCCAATTTAAAAACCACACAATATAGCACTAATAAAATTTGCGTGTAATACTCTAAAATCAAAAATACCTTTCCTAGTTATTTATTCTTACCAACACCTTACACTTCTCACCATCTTCATACTTCAACTTGATTTCCTAATATCCTTATGATTTCAGAGTATATTGCTAGGAAACCTTTCCGGCCGGCTAAGAGAACCGTCCCCAATGAGACCCTGGCCAAATAAGGCAACCCTACTCAGAATGTGTACCTTCACGATTAGTCAGTGATGTCTTAGAATAACTACTAAAGTATAAAATTTTACATTTAAAAGTAACATTTTCATGTGCCAGGTTTTGAATCCTCAACCATTTGCTTGAGAAGCGCCACCACCATCCACCACGACAGTAGAGTTGTTTTTTTTACAATTATTACTATCTTATAAATAAATGGTTATTTTATACGAGATGAAATTTATTTACTCTATAAATATAATGATCATTAATATAATATAATAGTGTCGTCATCCTAGGGTTAGAAAAGGAAGTATTTAGTCATCATTTCAGCCGAAATACGTCCACTGCTGGACACAGACCTCCCTCAAAGATCGCGTCTGAGTTTCTGTTGTGTGCTCATTGATAGGTTTTTCCATAATCACTACGCTTGGCAGGTGGTTGATGATCGTAGTTGAGTTGTTAATGTACTTGAAAGACGCTGCTACCCATCCTCCAGCTAATCACTTAGTCGCCTTTCACGACACCCATTGGATGAGATAGAGTGGTGCAATTCATAGCCACACGTTAATGGTAAAAAACTATTTCAAATGTTTAACTTCCGTTTCAACTTGAACGAATGATTTGCAAAATCTTTTTTCACGAACACTTGCCCTTTATATCTTTTTTGGTGCGAATTCTGGAATATGACGAGTCACACCAATATCACATTCACCGGATGCAATATAACCCTTGCACACAAAAACTCAAAAACGACGCTTTCGATAAACTTCGTTTCCGAAAAAATGAGTAACAACTAGAGATTTGTTTCCTGTCCTATTGATCAAACTGATGTGTGTATGGTGACAATGACGGGATTCCATAAAAAGGGACTGTTGAGTACGATGTAAGGACCCGTGTAAGATCGACTAAATTGTTTGGTCTCGCCAATGAACTTATACAAATATATATATTAAAATAAATTGTCATAAAGTTATGTTAAGTTTAATATTAGCAAACTACCCGGTGGCTCTATCAGGTTTGGTCTCTGCTTCACCCTAAGATAGATTCGTAGTAAATACTGAGGCATTAAGCCACATCTGTGCATATCTATACCAATATAATAAAATAAAGTAAGTAAGTATTCATTGGTTAACTTTATACATATCATTGCATTTTGATGCAATCTCCCGTTCAAATTTATCATCTTTGAGAGGCCTGATTTTACGCATTTTTATCAAAAGCTTCGTTCGAAATCTCCTTTCCTATTATGTAGTTTATTTTGCTTATCTGAACTCTTTCCTGGCGCAAAATAGCCCACTACGCACGTGGGTTTAATAAAAGGCGATTAGGAATTGTTACCAAGGGAATTTAAAGCATCGACCACAAAATCAGCATAATGCGATTAATAGTCCGCCTTAGAATAAAATAACATAGAAGGACAATCGGCACATGGAATGCCTAACCATTTGAAGGGTGACAGATATGATACCATTCGACGAGTGACCTGTTAGTAGTCTGTTATTTATCCTTGTTAACTGCTCCGGAAAAATAATAATTAATTTTGACGATTGAAATTCACGACCGTTTCTATCTTTATTTTCGTGAAGTATGTGGGCAATATTGAGTCACAGTTGCTTAAGCCACCTCCAGGCCTCCGACCTGGCTTAACAACTGTCGTCTAATGACAACAACCGGGACCAGCCGGGAGCCAGCTAGGAGACGCTCAGTTCAAATACCATCCATAGACTGACCGCGCCAAGCGTTGATTAACCTCGCCGATCGTTTACCGATCAGTGAGTGCAACTGGCTATGAGCACCTATTCGCTAACATAATCAGCTCATTACTGTCCCACTGCTGGGCACGGGCCGCTACTCACGATGAAAAGGTTTAGGCCTTAGTCCACCATACTAGCCTAGTGCGGCGGACTACAGACACCATTGAGAACTCTCAGGTGCGCAGATTTCCTCACGATGTTTTCCTACACCGTTATCGCAAGTAGTAATCAAATTCTGATCCGCACATGAATCCAAAAAGTCAGAGGTGCGGGCCGGGATCGAATTCAGACTCACCTATTTGGAAGGCACGCGTTCAAACATTAGGCTATCATTCAATAATTATAACAATATTATCAATACGCTTGTATGATATGGTGAACGTAAACACACACCACTCACGCACACATGAATAGTGTCTCAGTTACAAGTTTGCGTACGCAGTTTGCAATATACTATCCTTTTAGGTTATATTGTAAGCAATCCGCCTTCTATGCACGCATGTGGTAAGTATGGCAATATAACCTCCATTGTTGACCTTGACCATTTATTGTAGTGGTAACTGAGAGGCTCATCTTCAATAGTGGACTTTTCAGCGCTGACAATGTGATGTGAGATTATGGTACTGTAAAAAGCAGACAAAAGTCGTAAAATATTAAATAATAAAAAAATAATAAGAACTAATATTTTTGATTGGTGTTAATTAACCTAGAGTGCTATTGCTTTTGTCGTGAGACGGTTTTTAAACCGACAAAATTCTTAGTTTTTATAACGTAATAAAATGTCTAGTCGCGTAAAAAAAACATAAATATTATGCTACGGATTAAAACAACATAAATCAAAAAATCTGATATAATTTTATTCAGTATCATAACCAAATATTTACGAGGTGAATTAGCATTTGTAATAGCAGTTTACATTATGTATGCTTATGTGAAACGTATGAATATAGCTCAATTGACTTGCAGTATTATGTAAATGCAGACCAAGCTCAAAAAGTTGGTAAAATCTTTGTCTAATTGCAAACTGTGAACTAAATATATTAAAGACTAGCTGGGACCCGCGGTTTCAACCGCGTTTAATTTAAAAGAAATTTAGAGTACTTCGACATAGACACTTGATATAGAATACTTAGGTCGGATTTCAAGGTTTTTTTCTTTGCGCGGAACACTAATTATTTTTCTAAAATGAAAGTAGCTTAAGTTATTCCTTATAACATCAGCTATCTGCCAGTGAAAGTCCTGTCAAAATCGGTCCAGCCGTTTCGGAGATTACCCGGAACAAACAGACAGACAGACAAACAGAAAGACAGGCAAAAAAATTAAAATTTGTTTTTTTATACGTACCGTATATACTTTCATATGTATTTAGTAAAAAGCTGTTATTTTGACATTACAAACAAACACTTTAATTTATTTGTGTAGATATACTAAAAAAAAAAGGATGTTTTGTACAAGATGATGTAATGGGAATGTTTGTGAAGGATTCCCTAAAATCATTGCCAAAGCTATAGCCACCCTACTAATAAGGTTGTAGAAAAAAGGTTTGTTGTTGCTATGAGCATCTGTCGAAGTTCCCACGGGCCGGGCAAAGGAAAGGATTGCACCCCTGCCAAGCCTTAAGTGATCACAACGCGATACTCTCAGTTTATCTTACCTGCAACCTCAACATTTCATAACATGACCCATTTTTTACATCATCACCTACTACCAAACCTCACTGTGTTCAAATGTCAAGTCGATCGCACTAGCATTTTGCCTCTCATTGAGAAAAGACGACATAGGTCACTTGATTTATACAACGCATTGTTATAATATATACTGAAACCTTCATTGAGAATTTTTCGATCTATCAGTGGAAATTGAACCAAAATCTGTTCAGTAGTTTATAAGATTAGCTCATTTATATAAACAGTCCGATGATCTCTAGGAATTTCTAGGAAGGATTCTTTTTATACTATGTGTTGATGTCTGTATGCAGGAAGGAGATTTAATTACCTTTAATACTCCAATCTATCCGTGTGGTGTCTAGATTAAGAATATAACACCACTCCATCCCTTCCCGTGGAAATCGTAAAAGGCAACCAAGGGACTCTAGTCTCGCCTTTAGAGGGATGGGCAGCAGTGTCCCTTCTGTGGAACAGTAGCCATATTGCGCTCACCAACCACCTGCCAAGTGTGGTGAGTAATGGCAAATTTCACCCAAAATTGTGGAAATCTATGGCGGAGGCCTTTGTTCAGCAGTGGATGTCATTTAGCTCATATAAAGAATGTAAAGTACTGATACCATTTATATTCTTTTTATACTTATATCAGTTAAAAATCGCCCTAATGTTAGTATTAGTATCTATTCAAAACACTTGCAGGCGCCTCATCCACTGCCCGCCAGCTGCACGCATTGTCTCTGTCTTAGAAAATAAATAGATGGCTCTACCGTAGAGAGAAATAAGGCCAAAATTAATAATCGATCTAATCCAAAATCTTGAGATTTAAGATTTTGATTTTGATCTATTTTTCTGTTATCAACACTCAACACAAAAACAAGACAAATCCTTAGACCAAAATCTAAAGATTTTGGATTAGTTCGATTATTAATTTCGGCCGTAAGTCTAATTTATCTACGAAAACTACTAATAGTGTGTATCTCGACGTTTGATACTTGGACGTAGAGTTTATGAAAATTACTTTTTTTTATTGGGGTCCAGTGGAAATTCTACATGAACTTCCTTAGCCCCGGGGAAGGGCGAAGGGGTATGCCGGACTCCTACCGGCTTAAATAACTGGAGCGGTCATCTTCGGCACCACAGAGGAGCTCCAGGTCACGCCTTTAGACACATCTCGGAGGGAATAACAGTAAATCGATTACCTCCTCTAGCGGAGTGCAGGCACCTGTAAAAAGGCCGCCCCCAGGCACTTCTCGGGTTATGAAAATTAAGCTCCATAAAACTGGCAGTGCCAAATGGGCAAAATTAAAAAAAAAAGGTCAAAATTTGTTGCTGTACGAAACGATAAAAAAAAAAAAATAAAAAAAATAATGGCTTATAAAATTTAAAAAAGTCATACCAGCTTAACTCTCGATTTCTCCGTAATATATAAATACTTTGAATTTTTGCTGCTCGTGGTAATGATTCTTTTCGCCTGAAGAGTCAGCAACAAAATATAGAACCGGAAATCGGATCAGCTTCTGACCAGTTTCCTTATAAACCGGTCATGTAAGCTTCATTTTCTATTTTTCCGCAATAAATCAATAATTTGATTTGTTGCTCCACGTGGCAATTTATATTTAGGCCTGGAGAGTCAGCAACAAAATATAGAACTGGAAATCGGATCAGCTTCTGACTGGTTTCCTTATAAACCGGTCATGCCAGCTTCATTTTCGATTTTCCCGCAGTAAATCAATAATTTGAATTTGTTGCTCTACGTAGCAATGTTTCTTTAGGTCTGAAGAGTCAGCAACAAAATACAGAACTGGAAATTGGATCATCCTCTGACCGGTTTCCTTATAAACCGGTCATGCCAGTTTCATTTTCGATTTTTCCGCAGTAAATCAGTAATTAGAATTTTAATTAAATATTAAATTTAATTATTAAAAACTAAGCAACTTTCGCTAAGGGCGCCCCCTGCGGGACACGGACCTCGGCTTAGGGCGTTGCTGGGGATATCAAGCTATTGTTTTGGGGACAGCTGGATCGGTATTATTTAAATTGTATTAAGGGACATTTAAAGCTACAGGCTCGGCACGGGCCGGCGCGAGCAAGAGACGGGAGGGAGAAGTGCTAACTTGAACGGGAAGGTGACGCGGCGATAGGCCTCCGCGACGTCGGTGAGGCGGGCATCCTCGGCGGCGAGGGCGGTACAACGGTCGGGTGTTCAGTGAACGAGACAACGCGAGTCTCTTCATGTGATCTAACGTGATTTTATCGTCTGGATCGACCAGAACGTGCCTCGGGCGGCGTACTCTACTGATACGGGAGGGTTCGTAGTCGGCGGCTGATACCACAATGGGATTTGGGTGGGACAGGGCAGAATCGAGATAGCGTTTGGACGCTTGTTTCATAAATTGCCTGATGGTCGGCAAGTTAAGGTCGAAATGGAGTTGGTCGTTTCGCATGTACAGAGGCGCTCCGGTGGCCTTGCGCATGAAACGGGTTTGGAGGGTTTCTAATCTACGGAGTGGGTATGATTCGGCGTGTGCGAACACTGGGCTGGCATAGGTCATGATGGGTCGAATGCATGTGGTGTAAATTCTCACCTTATTTCTAAGGGATAATTTACTACGAGCGTTCAGAATATAGTGAAGGCGACCGAGCACAAAGGCAGCGCGGGCACGCACCATCTTTGTGTGGGGAATGAAGGTCAGTTTTTTGTCTAGGGTGACTCCAAGATACTTGGCGTGCGGTTCCCAAGGAACCGATTGGCCCAGCATCGAGATCTCCCTGAAGCGTGGGTGGTCGTCGCCTAATTTGCAAAATAGGACGGCTTTACTTTTGATAGGGTTAACTTCGATCCGCCATTTCCTAAACCATTTACCGTAGACGTTGGCTGTGGTTTGGAGGATCTTAGTTATACTATCGGGACTGCTACCAGAGTAGAATATGGCCGTGTCATCTGCGAACAGTGCTAATTGGGTCGTATTAGCAGGTCTTTTGGGGAGGTCACTGGTGTACAGTGTGAACAATAATGGGGCTAGCACGGATCCTTGTGGGACTCCGGCTCTAATGGGGTGGGGGGAAGAGAGAGCGCCCGTGATTCGATATCGGAAACTGCGATTTGACAAGAAGTCTCGTATGATGAGAACGAGACGGTCAGGCACTTCGAGTTGGTACAACTTATATAATAAGCCATTGTGCCAGACTTTGTCAAATGCTTTCGCAACATCGAAAAAGAGGACTCCCGTCATCAGGCCGCGTGAGAATCCGAACGTGATGTGTTCAACTAGTCGGTGGACTTGTTGTACACACGAGTGTTTGGTTCTAAAACCAAACTGTTCGTCGGGAATGAGTTTCTTGGAATCGGCATAATCCTTTAATCGGGAATAGATAATCCGCTCATAAATCTTCGCAAGAGAATTGAGAAGGCTTATGGGGCGATAGCTGGAAGGCTCGCACTTGGGCTTACCGGGTTTGGGAATACCGATAACGGTGGCCTGTTTCCACGTATGCGGAAATAGGTTATTGTTTAATGCCGCATTGAAGATGACGGTCATTAAGGCGATAAGACGTTCGGGGAAGAGTTTAATCACCTTGTTGGTGATACCGTCAGAGCCGGGGGCTTTGCGATGGTGAATCTTTTTCACGAGATTTCTGACCTCGTCTGCCGTGACCGGAGGGAGGGGGTCGTCAGGGTCCTCGGCAGGCGGAATAGCTGCTCTACGTTCGACTTCAGCGTCAACCTTTTTGAGGTGAGCTTGGTCTACAGGTAGAGTGCTTGGGGAACATTGCGCTTCTAGACTGTCAGCTAGGCATTCGGATTTTTCGTCGTCATCAAAGGCCAGCCTTTGGTTGGGACGGTTGAGGGGGGGGACAGCATTGGATGTTTCGGATTTGAGTTTCCGTTGCAGATGCCAGAATGCAAGGTGGGTTGGCTCTAAGTCACCCAACATCTTATCCCAGTTAGCATCTCGGCACTCCTTGATACGTTCCTTGACAGCACGCTGCAGGTGGCGCATAAAGAGGCGATTGGGTTCGCTGGGAAAAGATGAGTACGCTCTAAGGGCTGCGTTCTTCTCCGTCATCAGTGCACGTACATCGTCAGGGAGTTTCATGCGATGGTCTTCCATCGCAGGAACTCGCCGTGAACACTCGTCCACGACGGACTGTACATGCCCGGTGAGGGAGTCGATCGCGCCTAGCGTGTCTGCGACTGACGTTATGCATTCGGGAATTCTATCTAACTGAGCGGACGAGGGGTCGTTGAGGCGTTGCCTAACTTTCCTCCAGTCCGTCGTCACAATGGTCTGAGGGGGTAGGCCTGTGTCCGTGGGGCCAAAGCGGGAGGTGAGGTGAAGGATCACAGGACGGTGATCGGAGTCTAGCTCTTGTAGTACTTCAATGGAATGCAACTTGAGGTTGACATTCATTAGAAGTGCTATGTCGAGTATATCCGGGCGATGATTAACATTGCTGGGGTAGTGAGTGGGATACATCGGGGCGATGATGTCAAAATTGAGGAGGTTACTGAGGGAGTATAATTTACTTCCTCTGTGGTTGTGGGTGAGACAGTTCCAAGACTCATGTTTGGCATTGAGATCTCCCGCCACTATGACGGAGTCGCCTAGATCGAAGAGTGCTTCGAGATCCGATTGGATTGGATCGTCTTGGGCATTGGGGGATTGGTAAGCCGACACTATAGTGATCGGTTGATGACCTGTCATGCCTATTCTGCACACAGATGCCTCTAGATTGGAAAGGGACGGGGTATCTAGGGGCATGCAATAAAGGGATCTCTTATAGTAGATAAGAGTGCCTCCTCCACGGGAGTGGGTCCTATCGTTGCGCACTATATCATAGTTTGCAATTCTAGGGTTCCTGTGAGAGGGTTTCAAAAAGGACTCTTGTATCAACATAATGTCAATAAGGTGGTCGCGGAGGAATAAGGCGATTTCGTCTTTTTGGCCATTAATGCTGTTGGCATTGAAGATGCCTATTTTAAGGGATCGGGGTTTTATTCTGCACCTGCTTTGTGAATCCATTACGGATGAACGCGGTAGGAGAGGAGGGCGGATGAAACATCAGCGAAGTCGCTGAGAACTAGCATGAGGCCGTATTGGCCCTGGTTTGCCCTAATGGCTGCGGCCATTTGGGCGACTCTGTTCGGGTCGACAGAGTTGAGAAGACCGAGGCAAACTGAGAGGTCGTCAGTTTTGAGAAGGGGTGAGGGAGGGGCGGCCCTCTGAGAGTGCACTTGTGGTGCGGGTTGGTTGTACGGCACGGGAAGGTACGGTGCCGTATGGGGGGCGGTCATCAGCGAGGGAATCGCTGACGCTTGGGTCGCCTGTTGGGTCAGTAAACTAGGCCTCAGGGCGGGGAACGCTTGCTGGTGATTCAGCGCGTTCCACGGCGATGGCCTTTGTGGGCTGAGTCGTTGGGACGTGGGAGGGGCCTGAGAGGCGTAATGGGCGGCCGCGAAGGCTTGGGTAGCCGCTTTGCGCTTTGCTGCCTTGTTGTTAGCGCGCGGTGCTTTGGGGCATCCGCGATAATTCGCGGGATGACCCGACTCACCGCAAAGCACACAACTCGGAGGCTCTGTGCAAAGCGTGCGATCTTTGGGGCGATCGCAGTCGGAGGTGCTGTGGTCACCTAGGCACTTAACGCACCTAGGTTTGGCGTAGCAGTGTCGCTGCGCGTGACCATAGAGTTGGCAGCGGTGACACTGCCCGGGAGGACCATAACGATGGGGAGGTTCGATTTTGATGCCTGAGAGGTGGCATACAGTCTTGATATTAAAAATCTTTCGATCATTATCGGCGGTCTTTTCGCATATGGCGAGGACCATATCGTAAGCTTCACCGCTGCGACCAGCGTGCATGCGATGAACTTCGAGGACGGGGATACTTTGCGACAGAAGGTCGTCTTTGATGGAGTCGGTGTCGATCTCCTTGGGGATGCCTTTAAGGACTACCCGGAGTGGGCATTCCTCAGCGAGAGAGTACGTGTGAAAGTACACGTTCCTGTCTTGGAGGGCACGGGTCAAAGACCTGAAGTCTTGGGCAGTGGGAACTGCCACTTTGACCCCGACGGCTGTGGTGCGGGCACTTAGGTAGTTAATACCTAGCTCTATACACATTTTGGACACGTCATTCCACTTGTCCTTGGCCTGAATGTATATAGCAGGCGGTTTTTTGTCCTTTTTAGGGACCTTGGCGGGCTGGGATTGGGAGTTAGCGGGGGTAGGGGTAGGGGGAAGACTGGCCTGAGAAGAGGCCGTTGTGGGGACAGGGGCAGAGGGCGGAGCGGAGGACGAAGCCTCGTCCGTTTTCAGGGCTTTAGCGGGCGCTGCTTGAGCAGAGGACTTGGCCTTGCGGGCCCGCTTTTTACGGCTACCGCTGACGAGTTGGAACTCGTCAGAGGCCGAATCGGAGGAGGGGATTTGGGGGGGAGGGGGAGAGTCCTCGCTCTCTGACATGTCCGACACGTCCGAGAGTATGGGCATGACGGCTTCGGGGGACGTGGAGGCGTTCGTGCTGGCGGTGGGGAGGGGGGCTTTTGCCTGAGGGGCGGATGATATGCCTATGATATATCTAGTTCGGGGGTTGTGCCCCTTTTTTTGGGTTCGGGATAGGGGGGCTGCACTTTTGTGCCTGGCTCTAGTGGGGAGAGAAGGTTGCCATACTTGGCAACAAAGTAGGGGTCCTTTAGGAGGATCTCCCTAATATTTTTCCACAGCGTGGCGTCGTCGGCCATTTTGTTTATAAAACAAAATGGCGGACGGGGGAACGAAAACAAAAATACGCTATAAGCGCGGAGGAACAAACGCGATTTACGCGGTCCCTAACCTCCCGGGTTGGATGGGCCCGGGGGTGTGTAACAAACCCTCCCTGCCGGGTATAGGCAGGGAGGTGTGAGTACCTGTGGTGAGCCCTAAGCTAGTACCATCCGTGGCCAGTCTTAATGGGCAAACGGGTCCCTGACAGCTCTTTTGCAAGGGGCGATAAGGTATCGCCCGCAAGAGACTGTATAATCTGAAAATGTAGACTCGAACTAGGGTCGACTAGGGTAGCCCCCAAGGCCGGTGGTCCTAGTCCGCTGCCGACTAACTGCTTTGCCCTGATGGGGCTAGGCGGGTGTGCCGGGTCAACACCCCACTCGGCTTCGTTGGCACCGTAAGGTATCCGCCGAGGACCACCAAACAGTGGTTTTTCCCTGAAGGGGCACAATAACTCGATGAATTTAATCGGTCAAAGAAACAAAAATCAGTAATCGCCTTGAAAAAGGCAACGCGTGATTTAATTGAAGTGACTGCAATCCGACGGGACGGATTGCGAACAAACACTACACGGCACACTGATCGGGGAGCGCGAGCACTGCACGACCGTCTGCGGCGAGCGTCAGACACGGAATGAAGAATTTGTTTTTTTTTTTTTTTTTTTTGTTGGGCTTCTCGCATACATTTCTGGGAAATGTGGTTGCTTAACCGGTCATTTGCTGGCAAAGCCAAAAGAGGCCTCCAGCCAGGCTTAAATTAAATATTAAAAACTAAGCAACTTTCGCTAAGGGCGCCCCCTGCGGGACACGGACCTCGGCTTAGGGCGTTGCTGGGGACAACAAGCTATTGTTTTGGGGACAGCTGGATCGGTATTATTTAAGTTGTTTTAAGGGACATTTAAAGCTACAGGCTCGGCACGGGCCGGCGCGAGCAAGAGACGGGAGGGAGAAGTGCTAACTTGAACGGGAAGGTGACGCGGCGATAGGCCTCCGCGACGTCGGTGAGGCGGGCATCCTCGGCGGCGAGGGCGGTACAACGGTCGGGTGTTTAGTGAACGAGACAACGCGAGTCTCTTCATGTGATCTAACGTGATTTCATCGTCTGGATCGACCAGAACGTGCCTCGGGCGGCGTACTCTACTGATACGGGAGGGTTCGTAGTCGGCGGCTGATACTACAAGGGGATTTGGGTGGGACAGGGCAGAATCGAGATAGCGTTTAGACGCTTGTTTCATAAATTGCCTGATGGTCGGCAAGTTAAGGTCGAAATGGAGTTGGTCGTTTCGCATGTACAGAGGCGCTCCGGTGGCCTTGCGCATGAACCGGGTTTGGAGGGTTTCGAATCTACGGAGTGGGTATGATTCGGCGTGTGCGAACACTGGGCTGGCATAGGTCATGATGGGTCGAATGCATGTGGTGTAAATTCTCACCTTATTTCTAAGGGATAATTTACTACGAGCGTTCAGAATATAGTGAAGGCGACCAAGCACAAAGGCAGCGCGGGCACGCACCATCTTTGTGTGGGGAATGAAGGTCAGTTTTTTGTCTAGGGTGACTCCAAGATACTTGGCGTGCGGTTCCCAAGGAACCGATTGGCCCAGCATCGAGATCTCCCTGAAGCGTGGGTGGTCGTCGCCTAATTTGCAAAATAGGACGGCTTTACTTTTGATAGGGTTAACTTCGATCCGCCATTTCCTAAACCATTTACCGTAGGCGTTGGCTGTGGTTTGGAGGATCTTAGTTATATTATCGGGACTGCGACCAGAGTAGAAAATGGCCGTGTCATCGGCGAAGAGTGCTAATTGGGTTGTATTAGCAGGTCTTTTGGGGAGGTCACTGGTGTACAGTGTGAACAATAGTGGGGCTAGCACGGATCCTTGTGGGACTCCGGCTCTAATGGGGTGGGGGGAAGAGAGAGCGCCCGTGATTCGATATCGGAAACTGCGATTTGACAAGAAGTCTCGTATGATGAGAACGAGACGGTCAGGCACTCCGAGTTGATACAACTTATATAATAAGCCATTGTGCCAGACTTTGTCAAATGCTTTCGCAACATCGAAAAAGAGGACTCCCGTCATCATGCCGCGTGAGAATCCGAACGTGATGTGTTCAACTAGTCGGTGGACTTGTTGTACACACGAGTGTTTGGTTCTAAAACCAAACTGTTCGTCGGGAATGAGTTTCTTGGAATCGGCAAAATCCTTTAATCGGGAATAGATAATCCGCTCATAAATCTTCGCAAGAGAATTGAGAAGGCTTATGGGGCGATAGCTGGAAGGCTCGCACTTGGGCTTACCGGGTTTGGGAATACCGATAACGGTGGCCTGTTTCCACGTATGCGGAAATAGGTTATTGTTTAATGCCGCATTGAAGATGACGGTCATTAAGGCGATAAGACGTTCGGGGAAGAGTTTAATCACCTTGTTGGTGATACCGTCAGAGCCGGGGGCTTTGCGAGGGTGAATCTTTTTCACGAGATTTCTGACCTCGTCTGCCGTGACCGGAGGGAGGGGGTCGTCAGGGTCCTCGGCAGGCGGTATAGCTGCTCTACGTTCGACTTCAGCGTCAACCTTTTTGAGGTGAGCTTGGTCTACAGGTAGAGTGCTTGGGGAACATTGCGCTTCTAGACTGTCAGCTAGGCATTCGGATTTTTCGTCGTCATCAAAGGCCGGCCTTTGGTTGGGACGGTTGAGGGGGGGGACAGCATTGGATGTTTCGGATTTGAGTTTCCGTTGCAGATGCCAGAACGCAAGGTGGGTTGGCTCTAAGTCACCCAACATCTTATCCCAGTTAGCCTCTCGGCACTCCTTAATACGTTCCTTGACAGCACGCTGCAGGTGGCGCATAAAGAGGCGATTGGGTTCGCTGGGAAAAGATGAGTACGCTCTAAGGGCTGCGTTCTTCTCCGTCATCAGTGCACGTACATCGTCAGGGAGTTTCATGCGATGGTCTTCCATCGCAGGAACTCGCCGTGAACACTCGTCCACGACGGACTGTACATGCCCGGTGAGGGAGTCGATCGCGCCTAGCGTGTCTGCGACTGACGTTATGCATTCGGGAATTCTATCTAACTGAGCGGACGAGGGGTCGTTGAGGCGTTGCCTAACTTTCCTCCAGTCCGTCGTCACAATGGTCTGAGGGGGTAGCCCTGTGTCCGTGGGGCCAAAGCGGGAGGTGAGGTGAAGGATCACAGGACGGTGATCGGAGTCTAGCTCTTGTAGTACTTCAATGGAATGCAACTTGAGGTTGACATTCATTAGAAGTGCTATGTCGAGTATATCCGGGCGATGATTAACATTGCTGGGGTAGTGAGTGGGATACATCGGGGCGATGATGTCAAAATTGAGGAGGGTACTGAGGGAGTATAATTTACTTCCTCTGTGGTTGTGGGTGAGACAGTTCCAAGACTCATGTTTGGCATTAAGATCTCCCGCCACTATGACGGAGTCGCCTAGATCGAAGAGTGCTTCGAGATCCGATTGGATTGGATCGTCTTGGGTATTGGGGGATTGGTAAGCCGACACTATAGTGATCGGTTGATGACCTGTCATGCCTATTCTGCACACAGATGCCTCTAGATTGGAAAGGGACGGGGTATCTAGGGGCATGCAATAAAGGGATCTCTTATAGTAGATAAGAGTGCCTCCTCCACGGGAGTGGGTCCTGTCGTTGCGCACTATATCGTAGTTTGCAATTCTAGGGTTCCTGTGAGAGGGTTTCAAAAAGGATTCTTGTATCAACATAATGTCAATAAGGTGGTCGCGGAGGAATAAGGCGATTTCGTCTTTTTGGCCATTAATGCTGTTTGCATTGAAGATGCCTATTTTAAGGGATCGGGGTTTTGTTCTGCACCTGTTTTGTGTATCCATTACGGATGAACGCGGTAGGAGAGGAGGGCGGATGAGACATCAGCGAAGTCGCTGAGTACTAACATGAGGCCGTATTGGCCCTGGTTTGCCCTAATGGCTGCGGCCATTTGGGCGACTCTGTTCGGGTCGACAGAGTTGAGAAGACCGAGGCAAACAGAGAGGTCGTCGGTTTTGAGATGGGGTGTGGATTGGGGTGAGGGAGGGGCGGCCCTCTGAGAGTGCACTTGTGGTGCGGGTTGGTGGTACGGCACGGGAAGGTACGGTGCCGTTTGGGGGGCGGTCATCAGCGAGGGAATCGCTGACGCTTGGGTCGCCTGTTGGGTCAGTAAACTAGGCCTCAGGGCGGGGAACGCTTGCTGATGGTTCAGCGCGTTCCACGGCGATGGCCTTTGAGGGCTAAGTCGTTGGGACATGGGAGGGGCCTGAGAGGCGTAATGGGCGGCCGCGAAGGCTTGGGTAGCCGCTTTGCGCTTTGCTACCTTGTTGTTAGCGCGCGGGGCTTTGGGGCATCCGCGATAATTCGCGGGATGACCCGACTCACCGCAAAGCACACAACTTGGAGGCTCTGTGCAAAGCGTGCGATCTTTGGGGCGATCGCAGTCGGAGGTGCTGTGGTCACCTAGGCACTTAACGCACCTAGGTTTGGCGTAGCAGTGTCGCTGCGCGTGGCCGTAAAGCTGGCAGCGATGACACTGCCCGGGAGGACCATATCTGTGGGGGGGCTCAATTTTTATGCCTGATAGGTGGCACACGGTCTTAATGTTAAATATTTTCCGATCATTGTCGGTGGACTTCTCGCATATGGCGAGGACCATGTCGTAGGCTTCACCGTTGCGACCAGCGTGCATACGGTGAACCTCCAGGACGGGGATATTTTGCGACAGAAGGTCGTCTTTTATGGAGTCGGTGTCTATTTCTTTAGGGATACCCTTTAGGACTACCCGGAGTGGGCGTTCCTCGGCAAGAGAGTACGTGTGGAAGTACACGTTTCGGTCTTGGAGGGCTCGGGTCAGGGACTTGAAGTCTTGGGCAGTGGGAACTGCCACTTTGACTCCGACGGCTGTGGTGCGGGCACTGAGGTAGTTGATACCGAGCTCAGTACACATCTTGGAAACATCGTTCCATTTATCCTTCGCTTGGATAAAAATAGCGGGCGGTTTCCGGTCCTTTTTAGGGACCTTAGCGGGTTGGGATTGGGGTTGGGTGTTAGCGGGGGTAGGGGTGGGGGCGGGACTGGCCTGAGAGGAGGTCGTCGTGGGAACAGGGGCAGAAGGCGGAGCGGAGGACGAGGCCTCTTCCGTCTTAGGGGCTTTAGCGGGAGCGGCTTGGGCGGAGGACTTGGCCTTGCGGGCCCGCTTTTTGCGGTTGCCACTGACGAGTTGAAACTCGTCTGAGGCAGAGTCGGAGGATAAGTTTTGGGGGGGAGGGCTTGAGTCGTCACTCTCTGACATTTCCGAAATGTCTGAGAGAGTGGGCATGTCGGCGTCGGGGGATGCGGTAGCATTCGAGCTGGAAGGGGGGAGGGGGGGTTTTGCTGGAGGAGCGGAGGAGATGCCCGCATCAAATTCGGGGGTTGTTCCCCTTTTTTTGGGTTCGGGATAGGGGGGCTGCACTATTGTGCCTGGCTCAGATGAGGGGCAAAGGAGGTTGCCGTAATTGGCAACGATATAGGGGTCCTTTAAGAGGACCTCCCTAATAATTTTCATTAGCGTGGCGTCGTCAGCCATTTTGTTTTGCAAACAAAATGGCGGACGTGGGACAATAGAAAAACAGAAATACGCCTAAAGCGTAGAGGACAATTGAATTTACGCGATTCCCTATCCTCCCGGGTTGGATGGGCCCGGGGGTGTGTAACAACCCCTCCCTGCCGGGTGTAGGCAGGGAGGTGTGTGTACCTGTGGTGAGCCCTAGGCTAGTACCATCCGTGGCCAGTCTTAATGGGCAAACGGGTCCCTGACAGCTCTTTTGCAAGGGGCGATAAGGTATCGCCCGCAAGAGACTGTATAATCTGAAAACGTAGACTCGAACTAGGGTCGACTAGGGTAGCCCCCAAGGCCGGTGGTCCTAGTCCGCTGCCGACTAACTGCTTTGCCCTGATGGGGCTAGGCGGGTGTGCCGGGTCAACACCCCACTCGGCTTCGTTGGCACCGTAAGGTATCCGCCGAGGACCACCAAACAGTGGTTTTTCCCTGAAGGGGCACAAAAACGCGATGAATTTAATCGGTCAAAGAAACAAAAATCAGTAGTCGCCTTGAAAAAGGCAACGCGTGATTTAAATGAAGTGACTGCAATCCGACGGGACGGATTGCGAACAAACACTACACGGCACACTGATCGGGGAGCGCGAGCACTGCACGACCGTCTGCGGCGAGCGTCAGAGACGGAATGAACTGAAGAATTTGTTGCTCCACGTGGCAATTTTATATTTAGGCCTGGAGAGTCAGCAACAAAATAAATAACTGGAAAATGGGATCATCCTCTGAACGGTTTCTTTATAAACCGGTCATATCAGCTTCATTTTCGATTTTTCCGCAATAAATCAATAATTTGATTTGAATTTCTTTTTATTATATTCATTTAATTTTTATCGTTTCGTACAGCAACAAATTAGCAGCAAATTTCGGCCTCTTTGTTGTTCCGATTATTCAAAAGTTAACTATTTTTATGTAAAGCTGGCATTAATGTCAATTTCTCGGAATCGGTGTGAGCAACAAAATCGATATTTTAGCAACTAAATAGCAACAAAAAAGCTACAAATGTTGAGCTTTTTTTGCCCATTTGGCACTGCCAGTTTTATGGAGCTTGAAAATTACATATCTACGTAACTAATACCTTTGGAAAAGACATCAACGCATGTTGCTAAAACTTTATGGTATAGTATAAATGGTTAAACTATAATGCATATCTTTATTAGTTTTAACTAACAGATAACTTAGTCATCAAATATTACTTAAAACAGGTGTGCCTACCTACAGCAAAATTATTTGCACTACTAGCTAAAAATAGATAACAATATGTAAAAAAATACATTTAAACACATTTCTATTTAAGGCCAGGCGATTTAATGGCAAACGGTCATTGTCATCTCGAAAATAAAAGAAGAATAAACACTAAATTCTCGCGAACCTGTTCTTCCAAATTTATTTACATCTGCTTTTTTAAATACCGGATGGCACGAACGCGAGAATTAAAATTGCTTTTTATTATACTTAACCACCGTCTTCGCAACCAGACAAAATGACTGTGGTACGTAAAATGCGGCTACATTGTTATCTTGCAAACATTAGCTTAAAGTGCGTCATCATTACTTCAAACTTGGAGATTGTTTGCAAAAATTATAATAACATATGTTAGCTATATAAAATACAAGCAATAAATATAGTTTCTGTTTGTTTAGTCTGACAAGTATAATTATCAAGTGGAAATAAAAAAAAACACATCTACCTCTTCTACCTATTAGCATCTAGATGACTCTTTAGTATTTTCTGTTACTAGAAAATACTAAGTTTGATTGGTTGTTAATTTATTCAGAATTAAATGCAATTATTGCCTCAAAGTACTGATCAATACATCAGTTATATAATTTACCCATTAAGTATCATAATCTACATATATATCTAGTAATCACTTTCTTAATTCTATTGGCGCGTTATAAAATTATGATGAGAGTAAATTTTTACGACGCGCGCGCACCGGCTCTCCAAATTCACAGAATGAAGTTAGTAGTGAAATAGAGTAAGATGGGATAGTTGACACCATGAAGTTAGTTGTTAGTTGTCAATGTATCTTTTTGGTAGCTGACGTCATGTCTTATCTGTTAGTGTAATAATGTCAGATGAATGTAATTTAATTTAACTTAGTATAAATTCGTTTATATATTTATATGCATAGACGTCTAACGTTAACGCACGTATACGCACCCATTATTTCGTCCTAGTTCTCTACAATTCCTTTTTACTAAGCTAAACTACTAAACTAACTAAAGCTTCCTATTAGTTTACACATTACTAGTATTCTTGTTGACACCTCAAACTAAGTTAAACATGCTTCAAGCCACTAGTGAGAAATGTTTGAACTTAAAATCTCTCGATTGGCAGTCTGACACGGCTTTAGCTGAGACGTGTTACCGGTATTACCGCTATATTTTCGTTGGTTATAGTTCGATTTGATTTTGGAGACTGGTCTTGATCTCTTTTATACGCCTACAATCAGCCCTCTTTATAGCGATATGTGTATTGCATACTTATTCTATGTAGAGCGATTTAAATTTATCATCATCATATCAGCAAAAGGACGTCGACTGCTGTTCTGCAAGGCCTCCTGCATAGATTTCTACAATTGAGTCTAGATTTTGTAGGTAACTTGTACCCACCATGCTTGGCAGGCGCGTTGGTAAGCGCAAAACGAATATTGCAGCCCATACCACTAGTTTAGAGCCTATTAGTCGCCTCTTAGAACATCTACGGGAGGAGATGGAGTGTTGCTATATTCTTTATCCGAACACCACACGGAATTTAACTTAAATGATAAAACCAATTTAAAAATTACTTAAAAAATGTTTTACGAACAGATATATCGATGGGAGAAAACGTATTTGCTGTAAGTAGCCAAATCGAAACTCTACAGTAGAACCAAAAACCTTTTCAAATCAGGAAACAATCGTAAGTTTTGAAACAGTTAAATAAAGTTTGAGTTCATAGTTTTCTCTAATAGTAGCCACAAGTGGTGGTAAAGATTTACCCTTTAAACTTATTACGAATACGTTTGTTGTCGCTTGCAGAAATTGACTTTTATTTTCCGAAGTTAAAATACTCGTAACTTGATAAAAGATTGTATAAAAGTAGTTAAATCTATTAATTCCTAGGAGTCAACTTTCATTAATTAGGAAAAAAATCGAACTATTTTTTTTTTTCTTGTTTCTATTTTTTTAAAAACGTTGCCCCACACTAGGATTGCTCCTGTGTCGTGGGTGCGTTTACAGACATGTAAATTCCACATACAATACACCCAGACCCAGAACAACTACCTGCAGATCATACAAATATTTGTTCAGTGTGGGAATCGAACCCACGACCCGGAGCGCAGCAGCCGACTGTATCAGCCACTACACCAACCGAGCCGTCGAACTCTGTATAAAGCTTCAAAATATACGTTACTTTACAGTCAAATTACAAAATCCAATATTCATGGCCTAAATGACTATTATTGAAACTTTAATTCATTCTTAAACTTCGCATGTGCATATCAAACATTTGTGCCAACCTCGTGGACTGATTGTCTGGCACAATAGCTAACCCTTTAGCGGTTTGTGCAAGCACGCCATATGACTTGCAATGCTCGTATTATCTTGCGAACCGCAGACGCAGATTGCACAGATTGGTCACAAACGCATGTTACGTTTTTTTATGTAACATAAGTACTGCTTTGTGGCCAACAGATGATTTCTGTTCAGTTCCCGTGATAATGCGCCGGTTACTTCGTTATGGGTTTGGGGTTCAGTAGAGTGTAAGTACCTTTTAATAAAATTATCTAAATTTCTTCTAATAGATAAATAATCCCTACCATGGTCCTTTAGTCGCCTTTCACGACCTCCACGGGAGGGGATGGAGTGGTGCTATATTATTTATCCGGACACCATACGGATCTCAACTTTATTAGAACGATATTCATCATCATTTCAGCCAAAGGTGGCGGCAACTGCTAAACGAAGGCTTTCCCGGAAGGAAGGAATTTTTTAGTACTCACCACGCTTAGCAAGCAGGTTGGTGAGCCAGCAGTGCAGTATTGTCACTGGACTATGCACAAATGAAAAAAATCAAACCCTTCATCATTTTTCATCATCATTTCGGCCGAGTGAAGTCCACTGCTGGACACAGGCCTCCCCCAAAGATCACCACAACGACCGATATGGGTGAGTTGTGGGCTCATTGGGGGGTTTTGCCATAATCGCCACGCTTGGCAGACGGGTTGGCGATCGCAGTTGAGTTGTTAATGTACTCGAAGGACGCTGCTGCTCATCCTCCGGCCAATCCCTTAGTCGACTTTTACGACACCTACGGAAGGAGATGGGGAGCATTCTGAACCGGCACCACACGGCATCAAACCCTTAGTTTTATTAAAAGTACTTGAAACATTGATGAAAAAAATTGTCAGAACGAACACGTCACGCATGCAAAAAATAAACACAATTACTTCTGTATCATAGATATAGCTTACAGACATAAATCTCACATGCACAAATACCCGACTTGGAGCAATTATCTATAAATATTTGTTCCGTGCGGGGATCGAACCCACGACCTGTATCGCGGCTCCAATGGCTGAGCCACTGCCCTAACCGTGCTGCTATGGTCCACATGTTATTTTCAAAATCTCTACAGAACCGTATTCTTTAATCCCGTCGTTTACTCGTGCTCTTAATATTGTGCCTATGGTTTCGCAATTGACAGAAGCACATTGCGTGTGTTTGAGTGAAGCGCAAATGTCCACAAGGTGCATACGTGAATTGACACTTTTAAATGATCAATCATTATTTACATTTATTTTCACAGTGTATTCAAATGTGTGCTGGATGACATCTGTAATTTCGCGTTAAAGTTCGAATATACTGGAAGAAAGAAGAATGGCGTGCGTTTTTCAATTATTTATATAGGTTAAAGTGATATGTCATGGTGGACCGGAGGTTTACGGAGAAGCTTCATATGCATCAAAACCTGACATGTTCAATGTCATATGTCCTTTTTTAGTTATTCTACGTAAGTTAGTTAGTTGAGCGTTTTACTCGTTATTCTAAAATACCACTGATTTTAAGGGAAGGAAAGATCATGAGTAAACCTGGAATTAATCTACAGCCTTGGCTTAAAGTATTAGGCGCCCTACAATTAATTTGCTTCATTAGAAAGTGTTTCATAGAAAAAATAAAACTACTTATGTTCTGTAAAATCGTATATTGAGGAAATGTCATGAAATAAATTAATATTCACAAACGACAATTTCACTGACCGTGGCAGCAGCCATGCATGACAGTACCACGTACCACGCAATCAGTATGGTATTCCTCGCCTACACCACGCCTCATGAACGTGACTCCTGGCGTTCCGAATATCTATAAAAATAAATACATGAATAAAAAAAGGCCGTGTGGTGCCGGCTTAGAATGCCACCACCCCATCTCCTCCCATGGGTGTCGTAAAAGTCGACTAAGGGATTAACCGGAGGATGGGCAGCAGCGTCCTTCGAGTGCATTGGCAACTCAACTGCGATCGCCAACCCGCCTGCCAAGCGTGGCGATTATGGCAGAACCCCCCAATGAGCCCACAACACATCCATATTGGTGGTTGTGGTGATCTTTGGGGGAGGCCTGTGTCCAGCAGTCGACTTCATTCGGCCGAAATGATGAATAAAAAAATTAAAAAAACTCCAATAAAGCTGACTAGATCAAGAGTAATTGTTGTATTTGGTTAAAATAAATTACACAAAAACTTGCCTCAAAGTTAGATTCATCGGACCACACGACATTAGACCAATCCTCTTCGGTTTAATGTTGGTGTCTCAGAGCACACTCTAAGTGGTTCTTTCTGATGGTCTCAGATACCAAGGCTTCTTTCTCGCTTTGCACCCTTTTAAGGTAGCTTCTGTCAGCATCCTTGCCGTTTGAGAACTAATCGGCATCCCAATGTCTACCAACAGAGTTGCAGCGAGCTCAGAAGAATCAAAAGTCACGGATAAGTTATATGTTCCGTCGCCCAGTGGTCTTATGTTTTCTGCTCGTTCTTATTTTGTTGGCATGAGAGCTAGTCTCCACGAACCTTTTAATCGCAGATTTAACTGCGCAACGAGAACGTTTCATCAATTTGGTTATTTCTACTTGGGACTTTGCCTTGTTCATGTTGCGTTTGAATTTTAACTCGTTCATCAATACATACTTCACTTTTCTTAGGCATTCCGTAAATTTAAGAAGGTCCAGTTCTCAATTAACACACACGGAAGCTTCAGCTTCAGCTTCTTGACACTATGAGTGGGTAAAAAAGATAAATAATTAAATGTGAATGTAACTTTCAAAAACCTAGGTGATTTATGGACGTTTAAAAAACCTTAGCTATCGTTTAAATTAGCTTTTTAATGAGCGTCATTAGTGTAAAACTACTGTATTATAATATCTGTGGTGAAACTATCAAGAAAAATATAGTTCTTAATTTAAATGTAATTAAATAACAGTAATAGATGATTAAATATTTGAAGTGTTAAGAACCTATAGATCTACAAAAGCAAAGTTTTGAGGTGGCTCTTGTAGAGCTCAGTATACTAGTGAATTAAGTATCTGTAGTTAATTGAGCTTTTTTTCAGTTATTTGAACAAGATAATTATGACCAATTTATGATAAATTATTGCCATGGATGTATCATATACGTATCAACTGTCTCGCCACAACTGCAACGAGAGCCGCTGTCAGTTTCCGCCCATATTAATAGCAGTCAATCGTTCTGGGTGGGACTCTGTGACATTTACATAGCGGAAACTTAAATAACTATACTTCCATGCCATTTACATCATAACTTGTTTTCAGGCTACTAAATTAATTTTATATAGGAGCATTTTCAATATGTCTAATAGTATATCTTATTCTGTTAATAATTATATGACCTTGTTTTATGATGTTATTTTACTAGGGTTGTACATAAATGTTCATATAGTAGTTAGTAGGTTGAGCAGAAGATTTGTAAAGTTAGCTTTAAGATTGCGTTCCGGACACTATCCATCGGCTAAGTTTGCATTCTTGATGAAGAAAACAAATTCACCTAACTGTAATACTTGCAATGTGGTTGAGGATGTACATCATTTGTGATGGACTGTGTTAGGAACCAAAATGAAAGGCAAATTTTAATAAATGATTTTAAATTAAATATGTTAGACGTAGGGTTAGTTCAAACCATTTTAGCACAACCAAAATCTGATGTTGCAAAAAGATTATGTCAGCTGGTATACTTCATTGACCTTTCCTTAAATAGTACTAGACCTAATATTTGTTAAATATATATCGTATAAGGCATGATGGGGTTGACGTATCCATGTGGATAAAAACCCCGAAATAAATAAAGATTAAAAAAAAAACATATAGTTTTAGCAGATTTATCTGCTTCAAATTTGTATAACACAATACATATGTACAGGTACATGCTGAGTAAAACTGAGCCTGTTTCCGAAAGGAAAATTATTGCAAAAATTACGTAACGAGCTGTTAATCTCGAATTAAAAGTGTTTTGGGATCCGAAACACAAATGTGACAAGCTGTTAAAAGCTTGTTAACAATGTGTCAAATCTCCAATTAACCGCTTGTCAGAGCATATTTTAGTTTCTAGAAAGCTTTTTCGCCTGTCAACGGATTGTCAACGAGCTATTTTATAATTGGTGAATATGGACCGATTAATCGCGTGTCAAATATTATTGATTAAAAGGCTATTAACATGCATAAAAGGTTAAAAAATGTCGGAGAAAACTTCAGGTAAGCTCAATTATAAAGCAAGTTAGTAAAATACCAGCATGAATGTTTAAATAATCATAATATTTAATAATGAACTTATTATTTATTGGTAATTGGTAATAACTGAATTTATTATTTATTGGTAGGTAATAGCAAATGTATTAATTGAATTTGAACAGCTCAGTATGTACTCATTTTTTCCACTATTGTCAGAAATTCCCCTTTTCTGTAAGTGTATTTTTTTGTGACAATATCTTCAACTTCAACTCTTGATTAGTTAGTGACTTTAGTCACCATAAATTGGCCAATTATACGTACACACGGCTACATCATCATCATCATTTCAGCCGTAAAACGGCCACTGCTGGACAGAAGCCTCCCACAAAGATTGTCAATTTACCGTATGGTTTTGTGTTGTGAGCCCATTGCGGGGTTTTACCATAATCGCCACGCTTGGCAAACAGGTTGGAGATCACAGTTGAGTTATAAATGTACTTGAAAGACGCTGCTGCCCATCCTCCGGCTATTCCCATAGTCGCCTACTTTTACGACACCTACGTTATGAGATGGGGTGGTTTAGCCGGCACCACAATTACCAGTATAAGCTGGTCTCGGTTTGTATAGACTTTCGGCCCAGTGATCGATCAGCTTATAATGGTAAATAATTGTAGCCGTGTGTATAGTACACACGGCGGGATATACCATCAAACGAATGATGGTATATCCCATACCATCAAACGAAAGGGTTTGTTTAAGATAAATAAATTTGGACGGCGAACAAAAACAGTAATAATAAATAAACTGTAATAAGAGATAATGGAATCCGAGGGAGTTCACCTCTCGGATTCTATTTACCTTAGATCACTCTCCGCAGCGGAATCATATAAATACTTGGGTATGTCGGAGGCTTTGGGCATCAAAGAAGCTGACATGAAGCAATTGTTGAAAGAGCGGTTCTTTGGCCGCCTGAGAAAAGTACTTCAAAGTCTTTTATCAGGTGGCAATAAGGTCCGCGCTTTCAACGGTTGGGTCATGCCAGTTTTGATGTACTCCTTTGGCATACTCAAGTGGACTCAGACGGAACTTGATGCCCTGGATAGGAAGGTCCGTACACTGTTGACTGCAAGTCGGATGCATCACCCTCGGTCTTCGGTAATGAGGCTGTACATCCCACGGAAGTGTGGAGGTCGAGGCTTTTAAAATGCTAAGACTCTGCACAACCGTGAGGTGTGCCGCCTCAGGGATTATTTCCTCCATGCCGAAGGGGGGATGCACCGAGATGTAGTCGCAGTAGACAAAGGACTAACCCCGCTCAGTTTGGCTAAGGAGAACTGGCGCAAACCTGCCGTACTTAGTACCAACGACCGCATGGAGGTATGGCAGAGCAAGGAGCTACACGGACGCTATTATCGGGTTCTTCATGGTCCTGATGTGGACTTGCAAGCGTCCGTATCCTGGCTACGCTACGGTGACTTATTCGGAGAAACCGAAGGTTTTGTTTGTGCAATTATGGACGAAGTTATCACGACGAACAACTACCGGAAATATATAGTTAAGGACGGCACCGTTGACATCTGTCGGGCATGTCACCGTCCTGGTGAATCACTTAGACATATAATTTCTGGTTGTTCTCGTCTTGCTAACGGCGAATACTTGCACAGGCATAACCAAGTGGCCAGGATCATCCATCAGCAACTTGCTCTAAAATACAACCTTGTGGAATCTTAGGTACCGTATTACAGGTATGTGCCCGACCCAGTTCTTGAAAATGGTCATGTCACGTTGTACTGGGATCGATCTATCATCACTGATAGGACTATTGTGGCCAATAAGCCTGATATAGTAGATCGATTAGAGCGCCGCACAATGATTGTTGATGTTACTATCCCGCATGACGAGAATCTCGTGAAAGCCGAGAAAGATAAACAGATTAAGTATCTTGACTTGGCACACGAGATTGTCGACATGTGGGATGTAGACTCTGCAATTATTGTGCCGATAGTTGTTACAGCCAATGGCCTCATAGCCAAGAGCCTCGACCAACATCTAAAGAGGCTCTCGTTAGGTGGTTGGATTATAGGGCTTGCTACAGAAAGCAGTTCTCCTTGACACAGCACGCATAGTGAGGAGGTTCCTTTCTCTGGAGCCCTAACCACCGGTTGCTTGGACCCTGTGCCCGTTGCCGGTTGGTCACTATTTTTTATATTTTTAAATGTATGTGTTTTTGTTTTTGCTTTATATATATATATTTAAAAATGTAATTAATATGTTAGTTAAGTAAATAAAGGAAATAAACTGTTATTGATACTGTTTTCGTATTTCTATACAGACAGGCGGTCTTCTGATAACCTAATTTGTCAAAATAAGACAATCCATCTCTTAAACGAAAGAGACAACGATATGCGCTAGACAAAAACAAAACACGTTCCCGAACGCTCCCGAACAACACGCGTCAACAGTCAATTAGCAAATTTTTTATTTTTCGATAATTTGCGTTCCAGAAACCCGCAGATTATGACGGACTGTTAGCTAATTCGGCATGTGACACGCCGTTCAGAATCCGGCTGTAAGATTCTTAATTAAGTTAATTTAGGCTGAATCAAGTTGTGGTATAAAAAAATGTAATAAATTTTGTAAATACATTAACAATTTAATGTCCTGCTAAAATACGTAGTGTTTTTGACGCTTGAGGTGTTCAATAGAGCAGAACTTCAGACCGGATCACCGTCTCCAAATTTATAAGGCACAAGTCCAGCTGTACATGGAATACTGCTCTCATCTCTGGGCTATCTATTTTTTATTTGTCCCAGTAGAAATTCATCATGTACTTCCTCCGCCCCGAGGAGGGGCCTACCGGACAATTATTTATTTATTTGTCCCAATAGAAATTCTTCAGTTACTTCCTCCGCCCTGGGGAAGGGCGATGGGGCATGCCGGACTCTTACCGGTTTAAACCACTGGGTCATCTTCGGCACCTAATGTGTGAGGCAAAATACATAGTGGGAAGAATCGTTATCGTCGTTATCGTCGCTCAAATGTAGTCGTATATATAAATATCTTTAGAATTATAATATGATATGATATGCCACAAAAGAAATACAATTTAAAGACGTAATAATAACACAAGAAACAATCACTTTTACTGGTAATAAAGTTTTAACGTAAAAATATTGCATATCGTTGATACATTCCTAATAGACGCAAAAAAATAAAATTCCTAGTTAATACTATCCAAAATAAATTACTACTGACCAATCACGGGCAAATAGTGTACTTAGGTACTGCGCTTACGTCAAGTTGAAAGACCGATTAAGATGTATGTATAGCCTTAATTACCGAACAAATACTTCATCGGCATGTGCCGTGTATTGCGATATGTTTGTGGTAGAACTACGTCTATGGTCTTCTCAATTGTTTGTGGTAAACATATGTTTTGTGTTTAGAAGACTGATGTTTAAGGAACAATGAGCGATTGTTTTAGTTTAAGCTAAGTTTTAATTAGAAAATAGAAACAAATTGTATATTACAACACTAGTTATCAATAAATAAGTTACATCTTACAATCTAATAAAAATAACATCGCATTTACTGTGTAGCGAACCGAATACTTTGTTCGAGTGTGTAATAGCAATCTCATACGTGATACGTTGCAAAGGAATCTAACCACACCTAGACACTCAGCATCCCATTTGTGCTGGAAACTTCTTCAAATGTAGTCTATGACTATCTTTATTAGCGAATATGTGCCATATTGTTATATGTGTACATAGTCTCAAAATAGGCAAGTGAAGTTAGCCAAACATAATAAATTACAAAATGTGCTGAGCCAGGTATTTTTAAATTGATTTATAGAAATGAAATAGTAAAAACCAGCAAAGATCGAAACCAATTGAGAGTTGTCTAGAAGCTGTTTCAATGGTGTTTTTTGTTGTATACAATTTCCGCGAGTTGACTTTGTCCTTTGCGCTGAACAGGTGCCTCTAACTAGCGACGAGAATATAGTGGACACGGCTATAGATTTTTAATTTATTAGAAACTAGTTGTGCCCCACGATTTCACCCAGCATTTTATTTAATTAAGTCGGATCAAGTATAAACAATTTAGAGTACTTCGGCATAGACAGATGGCATACAGAGTATATTATACTGGATATCATACGTTTTCATTTTCTTGCGCAGAAACCAAAATTATTTTTATTTTTCTAAAATAAAAGTAGCTTAAGTTACTCCTTGTATCATCCATCTTCCAGTGAAACTCCCGTTAAAATTGGTCCTATTGAACTTTAAGAATGGTTGTTGTTGTTATTCCATATATACTTTAATATGCATTGAGTAAAAAGCTGTTATTTAGACATTACAAACAGACACTTCAATTTTATTCATTTGTATGTATATATGTATGACTACAATGCAAAAACTTATTATGACGTTTCTTCAACATCCAATCTGAGTTAATGCGGCTGATGATACGAACGATATAATACAAGCCAGCAACCGTAATATCTAACCAATGTGTATGTTCCAAGTGGATCAATGCAAAGAAATAACCACCATTCTCCATCCGTGGGTGTCGCAAAAGAAGAATGAGGGTTGATATTGAGAGGATGTGTAGCGGCATCCTTCCGTGTACTAATAACAAGATACTGCGATCAGTAATCCGCCTGCGAAGCGTGGTGATTATGGCAATCCCGCCTTTTTTTTATTGAAGTGAAAACTTCTTTTAGCGCAGTACGCATATTTTTAGATGAGATAAAATCTCTGGACCCGCGACATCGTTACGAGACGCAGCTATAGTGTATGCATATATGCATGTACATATAGCAGACCGCGAACGCGTCTAGATACATTTAAAAAAAACATTTATTGCTATATAATTTTCACTTCTGTCGGCACTCCCGGAGTGCAGCCCGTATTTTTTTATTGGTGCCCAGTGGATATTATTTATGAACTTCCTTCGCCCCGGGGAAAGGTGAAGGGGTATGTCGGACTCCTACCGGCCAAAACCATTGGAGCGGACATCTTCGGCATCTAAGAGAGGCTCCAGGTCCTCGTATGATCACACTAGAGCCGCTCACTGGTGCCACGCCTATAGGCACATCTCGGAGAGGGTTACTGTAAAGCGGTCACCCCCCGGAGGGATTGTAAAGGAACCCCTTAAAGCATCCCACGGCAGCGCGTGACCACATGCGTGCTACCATCTTCTCTTGGGTCGCTCGGTGTGGGCACGCAGATACCCCAATCTACGCACCCGCGAACCCAGAGGTCCCCCACCTTATAGCAACGGCAGGGGGTTTCAGGCGTACGGAAATTAGGCACCAGGGTGGTTGTTACCCCGGCGCCGTCTCCTCCCTCTTCGAGCGGGATCGGTCCTCTCCCGATGGTAATCCCCCCTATCATTTTGGAGGCCCATGTTTAGCAATGGACGTTTACGAGCTGATCTGTGTGCGTGTTAGTCGGGCTGTCAAACTTTTGGGGCATCTGAATGCGTGTTAGAACGTAAGAATAAAAATTATACATATAACTAATAAAGAGACCAGGTGATTTAAATCTGAAAGATTAAAAAAGTAAGTTATACAATTATAAACTGATTTACTGATCATAATTCAATGTTAAAATTAAATAACTGGTTTAGAATTTCATTGTCACTTTATGCCTGTTTATTATTATTTATGCCGATTTTTTTATTTAAGCTCATTCGAAAACTATAGAAGGTATAAACAATCATCATCATCCTTTTCATAAATATCCATAATCATTCTAAATAATATGAGATGTTATCAAAATAGAATCCACAATGTAAAAAAATATACAAAATTATTGGTATCTCTATGTCATTTTGACACGAGCCTTGACATGAGTCTATTTGTATTTTTGAATTTAGAGCATTGATTTAATCAACCTTTAAATTAGAATCTGAACACAGAACAACGTTGCCTTTGTACGTGACATTGGCGACATTGTGGAAGATAATCTACAGAAGCCATAATCGAAGAATAGAAGAAGAAGAACCTTTAAATTACGAGTATATTATTTGACTGCTTTTCATCCGTTTTATAATAGTTCTTTTTTAACATCAACATTTAAATACTCATCTGCGCCAGAAGGATGGTAATGTTTTTCAACTGTATGTATGATGTCTATTTCTTTTGCATGCTCTGTAGCCTAAGTGATGGATTTTAACATATTGATGTCGTTAGATTTGTATTAATTGTGGCGGGAGTGACATCATAGGGAATAATATTTAAATATGGCGTATGTTATTTTTTACGCAGTCGGGGGTTTTATATTTTAATAATCGCATTTTACTTGTTTAATCTCATTATCATACTCAATCGAAACAAATGTGATGCACATTTGCATCTTTCTATGTTTCTATCAATTATTGCTTTATACATATATAAACTAATTTAAGATCCAATACTATTCTAATCAATTATTGCTTTATATATACATAAACTAATTTAAGATCCAATATTATTCACACGTCTTTTTTTGCAAATTCGTGCATGTTAGTAACCGCAATTAACACAAAAACATTTCCGTAAAAATATTGTAGTCAAGTCCACGCTATTTCAACGTTTATTACAGTGGGGTGAACGCCCTCCCTTGTCCTCTACGCGAGCTGTAAGTCTTAGAGGCCTCTCGCTAAGTCACTAAGTTTACTTTGTTACGTTACTGCCATACTCTGAACTAAAACGATTGTTTTAGACGTGAACTGCCCATTTTATAAAAAATGAAAAGCATAAAAAATTATGCATCTTCTTGCAAAAAATGTACATGAATGCGAATAAAAATAGTGTAGACCACAGGTTAGCTTCACTAGTGTTTTTGTGTCTCAATATCTTTATGATCATTATGTCTGAAGTCGAAAACCACATAAAATATATTTAGGATGTGTATTTGGTGCATCAGTAAATCTCGAAAGTATTGGCCAGGTTTAAAATGCAAAAGCTTTAGTGTTCAGAATGTATTTAAATAAGCTATAGGCATTGAAATCTTCTAAATCAGACAAACAGGATTCTAATACGATTCGTTGACATTTTTTTTGTCTGCTACTAAACCACCGTTATTAATTGTGTGGCTACACTTCTTGCTTGCCTCGAATTAATAATAGGTACATGTTATCGTACATTATTAAATAAAACCTCTTTTATCTACAGCATAGTGAGAACACTAAGGTCATGTGAATAATGAGTGACAGAACTGAGCACAATAAGAGCGAGCTTCATACCGATCCAGCTGTCCCCTAAATAGCTTGTATCCTTCAGCAACGCACGAAGCCGAGGCACAAGTCCCGTAGGTGGCACCTTAGCAATAAAGCCTTAATAAAAAGCAATATTAATTTTAAGCCTGGCTGGAGGCTTCTTTTGTCTTTTCTTTTGTCCGGTTAAGCGGCCTCGTTTCCCATTTTCATTTCCCGTTAATTTGCAACATTTTTTACATTTTAAACGAGCCAGTAATTCGCCTTGTGGCCAGCGTCACACCTCCCAGAACATTATAATGCTGCCCAGGATAATCATGCGTGGCCCCGCACTGTGTCATCACCTCGAGACATAGACACAAAGGATACCTTGTAACTTGTATTAATGTTGTGACAGATTTGGGGACCAAGAATCCTTACCCTAACCTTTATCAGCTTGCTAACTAAAGTCTTAAGCTAAGCATTTGCATTTATGCTGTTATACATAAATGACGCAATAAGAATAGCATCAACCCATCTCATCCCGTGGATGTTGTAAAAGGCGACTATGTAATTAGCTTGAGGATGGGCAGCAGCGTCTGTCGAGTACATTAATTACAAATCAAATGGTGGATCATGGTTTTTCAGTACTTATACTGACAAATTTCCCTCAGAATGAAGGCACAGTTGTGGAAATCTATGGAGGCTTTTATTCGGCACTGGACGTCCTTTCGCTGATATGATGATGATGATGGTTATAATACTTAAAACTTTAAGCGGTTGTAACTCAAAAACGGATAGTATTTTTTATTAATTTTATCTTTGCATGTTTGTGTTGTGCTTTCATCTATTTAAGCAAGTGTACCATATTCATGAAAACCCAATCTATTGCTACGCAAATGTCATAATACATATACCACTAATAGTTTCAAGCTATCTATCCTAATTATATTTATTACATACATACACTATGTTTACTGAGTAGTAAGTAAGTAATTTATTTTCTCACCACAATAATGAAAAAGTTGCAACAAAATACAACATTGCTTAGTTATAGTATTGTTCAAATTTATTGTGGGAGACTGGTGCCTAAGCTACGCTGAAGCCTGTGTTTCAGGTAATTTTGCCTCCACCCCAGAAATCCAATTTTGCTCTTTTATAAACTGTGCCCAGCGAAAATTTTCTCTTTTCTTCTTCTTCATGTATCTGATTCTATCCAGTTGTTTCCTATTGTTAAAGTTATCTTGATGAATACTCTCCAATACTTTGATGTAACTTCACCAGGCCCTGATACTGGTTGATTTTGTCCTTTATAACCCAGTTATCAACTTGCATCCCATGAATGCGCAATTTCGCTGCAAACAACATCTTGATATAACAATAAACTCGCTGTTCTAATAAAATGTGTGTATTATGGCTTTGATACACCCAATATTGACGATTAATCAAAATGCATTTCAAAAATTTCATATTATTATAATATATAGTATATCGTTACAATGCCGGAATCAAACCTTTGTCATTGTAATCACCGCTTCCGGCTCCACAATGGGGTTATCGTGCTTTACTCGTGGAGTCGGAAAATGAGCAAAGGCTCTGGCTCGCCCAGGGACTGGTCTCCGGGCCTCTCCGGCAACTCATTACTGACCTACTGACGGAGTATTGACCCCCACAACGTTCACTCATACAATTTTATTTATCAATCGTACCTATAGACTAAATATTTATGAACATAATATAAAAATATAGTATTGGCCATTTCAATAATATAATAGGTTCGTTAAGTGTGATAAAATGTATGCAGTGATAGCTTGCTGAATTTTTGTTTAATCTAATACAGTACTAAGGTTTAAGACCATTAATATTTCTATCATATCAATAAATAGTCCTGTCTTTCACGGCATTTTAAGCAAAGCATCAGTAAAATACAAAAGTATCTCTAAAAATTTCGTGAATGTAATATAAAGAAGAAAAAATATTATGCATTTATCGATGCATAATATTTTTTCTACTTTCCTTGTTTTATCAGTCTGTTGAGCATTTTATCAAGCATATCGTTGACGTCAGCTTCTGAACATAACTATATGTAAGATAACATGGGGATGTTTAAGAGCGAATATTGCCATAAAGGATCGCTACACAATAGGTTTATTATCAACGCACACGACAAAGTGATGATCTCAAAAGATGTTGTCTTGGCATAGTTGTAAGCACTGCCCGTAAAAGTAATAGGTATAACACGCAAGCACGTAAAACATACCGTCTACGTATATTGTATAACAATATTACTTCAGTTATAACGTTTTACTAGCCATGCCCGCGGTTCCACGCACCGTTTAATTTAAAAGAAATCGGTTTTATTTATAAATAATGTTAAGTACTTCAGTATAGACAGTTGATATGTAGAGTATATATTATTGGGATTAATTTTTTTGCGAGGAACTCTAGTGCTTTTACTTTTTCTAAAATAATAGTAGTCTAAATTACTCCTTATAACATCAGCTTTATGCCAGTGATGGTACCGAAAATATTGGTTCAGCCGTTTCGGAGATTAGCTGGATCAAAAGGCAGACAAAAAAAAGGTTTTATTTTCATAAGTACATTATATACTTTCATATGCATTTAGTAGAAAGCTGCTATTTTGACATTACAAACAGATACTTCAATTTTATTTTTTTGTATAGATGTCAGGCAGAAGTGCACACCTACAGGCAGAATGGATCGTCTTCTACTCTCATTTTCATTTTCAGAGAACATATTTCGTGCGACTTATTGAGTCCATCCCATTCAAAATACGTATTTGTGTGCATGAATCATGTTGAACTCAAGCTTCATTCTTATTCATTCGAGGAAAAAGTACCTCTTCGAGATTTGGAATATCACATCTTATTGCGCACCTTAATACTTTCATACATTTTCTTGAAATCAATCACCTCCATTGCTGAATCACTACAATGAGTGGTCTCAGGGAAGATGCCATAATAAACCTGCTTGGCAGTCAGATTCGTAATTGTAGTATGTGGCTATACACGGAAGGATTCTGCTGCCGATCTTCCAACATCAACACATAATCGCCTTTTATGACACCCATGGGCAGAGAGGTGGTATATTCTTTGTCGTGAGCCACACGGAACATGTAATAAATAATGACATGCGATTCGATGGTAGTAAATTTCTGGGAAGTCCCTAATTCTCCACCACAAAACATAGTAGATAAGAGATAAAGTAGCTCTTATAGATGAACGGCAAAGACATATACGAACACGTACAGTCTGTCGAAATATTTTGCTTAAAAGTGCTTAATACTAGCATATTTAAATTAGAAGTAGGGCATTCAGAGGTGTAAATAGAAAATGTTAGTAAAGCACTTCACTTAAATTCCTTTAAATTTATTCTCCTTCTAAATATAAAAATAGGACACTACGTAGACTCGTTATAAATAGTTGTAGTGATTGCGTGACGCTTGATAAATTAAATATATTATTGCCTTTTTTAAATATAAGAATATTGTCTTAGATATATCTTTGGACGAAAACACCATCAAAGTTAAAAGAGCCATAAATTCAGCACTAGCACCTAGAAAAATCTCTTACAAAGAGGTAATATGTTACGTCTAGCGCTGTCTCCTAGAAAACAATGTGAAAAAGATTTGAAGGTGATTCGACAAGATGTACAGCGGTATTAAAATTAGGATGTCCACTGCGACCAAGGCTCCGCCGTAGATTTCCACAATTCACACTTGATTTGGCAGTACTCACCACGCGTGGCTGTTATCAATCGTTGTAATCACAAGAATCTTGAAGAATTCTTCATTCTATAAATGTGGTATTTTACATTCATTATGATATTTCCATTTGGCTTAATCTTCAGGTTTTTCCCTCTCACTGGCAATTGGAGTGCAGACGGTCTGCAGGGCCCCATCAGCTGACCCACATTTGTATCGGAGTATTGACCTCAGATCTCGATGTATAAAATAAACCAGTCCAGATTTTGAAAGTGTATTTTTAAAAAACAAGTTGTTTAAGGCAGTAATTAAATATGTAATAATAGTATGCATTTTGTACCAGCTTTTCTTTAAAGGTACTTTAACCAGTTTTACGTGGGATAGTAATTACAATATATGTATTTACCATTTTAATATATTGGATTTTATGAATAATATTATCTTTATTAACCTTTGTTTAAGACTAGCCCTAGACATTTGTTTAATTTGGCTTTGAAATATTTTCATTTTATAATACCTACTGAAATACATTGTGATAAGTTGTGGAAAAAATTATAAATATATTGTTGTTTCAAAAACAGCAGGCAAAGAATAGACCACTTCTCTCTACCCATGGGTGTCGTGAAAGGCGAGTAAGGATTGATATTAAAAGGATGAACACCAAGCATCCATCCGCCTGTGTGCTAATAACAATTATCCAACCATGAAAAAAATAGTTAATTTTCCAAACATGAAAAACCTCTTGCTGTACTATGTAATGCTTTTATTTTATTATAATTGGTTCAATGTTAAAATTTATTCCTAGAAAGATTTTCTGTTTGCGAAACGCAAAATTTTATAAATTCTACTAGGTGAAAAACTCATAAATGTATGTATTTGTTATTCGGAAACTATAATTTATGTGAATAAATTATGAACTACATAAACGATTTGTGTGTTAATTGATTTGTTAAAGTTCTACAAAAATCAATTTGGTATTTTCAATGTTATGTGGACGGAATTCTTCGCGTACGCAGCTGCATTATGTAACGTAACTATAACATAAATCTAAAAAAAAATGGTATCTGGAAAGTTCTAAATCTATTTATTTGATGATATTTGAATTTAAACATTTCTTTTGACATGTTTAATCATTGCCGGCTCAGAATACCACCACCCCATCTCCTCCCGTGGGTGTCGTAAAAGTCGACTAAGGGATTAGCCGGAGGATGGGCAGCAGCGTCCTTCGAGTATATTAACAACTCAACTGCGATCGCCAACCCGTCTGCCAAGCGTGGCGATTATGGCAAAACCCCCCAATGAGCCCACAACACACCCATATCGGTCGTTATGTTGATCTTTGGGGGAGGCCTGTGTCCAGCAGTGGACTACATTCGGCCGAAATGATGAATCATTCTAATTTATTTATAGTTATTTAATAAAGTTTCTCAACTTCACCAATTTTCGCTGTGAAGACGAGCATTTATTTTACTTGTGGGAACTTCCATAGATCTTTCAAGTGATAACAAATATGATTTTCTTTGGTCCGAAATAGGAATAATGAAGATATCTACGGCTGTGTGAAGTACAGACTCTTCTTATTTGGACGTCCCAGTTTTTGTGATGACATTACATATTTGTAGTGGTACCTAGCTATTGCGAGTAGGTGTTTCATGTTCGAAGTTCAAACAAAGAGTTAGTGGCTTGTCACGTCAAGTTTGTCTTGGTTCGTCGAATTTAGCACGTATCTGTGTCGTCGTGACGTAGAGGTCGTAGACATCTGTCGTTTTGCTTTCTCATTAGAGCGTTACATTTCTGTAAGTGTCATAACGTCTGTATTGGTCGACGATTCTAAAGTATTGTTTTTACGTTGAAGCGATAATGTTTTAAAAGAATATATTTACATTTAACACGTTTTAAATTTTGTGTTAGTATGTAATCTCAGATAGCGTTTTGGAAGCAAATAATTGTGTTTGCTCTACATTATGTTAATAAAGAGTTAGCACGTATAGTACGGGCGTCACACTAAAAGACTTTTGAAAATCAAATACGGAATGATGTAGGAACCTGATTCTATATTGTTTTTCGAAGTAGTATACGTTCCTTTCTAAGCAACCTCACATGCGATGGAACCATTGACCGAAGCAGTGAGCCCACTCTTATTAAGGGATTTCTTCTACGTTTTTTTCGCGTCGTCGTCGTTTCTTCGGGGTTCATAAAGCGAATTCGTCTGAGTTTAACTTTAATTTTGGGGTATAAATAAGTCACAAGGTGCCAGGACCGTGTGGTGTCCGGATTAAGAATATAGCACCACCTTCCCATGGATGTCATAAAAGGCCACTAAGGGAATTTCAACCAGAGGGATGGGCAGCAGCATCACTTTTGGGAACCGCTAGCCATACTGCGCTCACCAACCCGCTTGACAATCGTGGTAAGTATTGGCAAGTATGTGGAATCTATGGGGGAGGCCTTTGTTCAGCAGTGGACGTATAAATGGCCGATATGATGATGATGAAGAGAATCAAACTAAACATTTTTAGAATTGGTCAGTAAGAAAGGTTGAACCTAGTCCCAGGTAGTTTTACATTGTTATGACCAGGTATGTCGGTTACCACCTGGCGAATAATTTGGTCGTGTCCTCACTAGGTTGTATAACAAATGTTACAGCGCTATGAAGTGTTTGTAAGATAATTTGGTTTTATCTATCTTCAGAAGAACCCTTTGGTATTTATAAGTGAGTCCATTAATTTCATCACCGAATATTCTAATTCTGTTATGTTTATCTTGATAGTTTATATGGTGGTCCATCAGATTTCCTCTGATACTATAAGATATAGGCGCAAAATTTATTTGTTCCTGTCAAAATGCAAGTGGTTACGCTACGCAGTTTCTTCAGGAAACTAAATTATATACATCTTTATTTCATTTTCGTTTGTTTTGTGGCCAACTTTGTGCCAGACTGCTGACTTGATCAAAGTCATCCAAACGCCTCCAACTTGGCTTAACGACTGCCGTCTAATGGCACCAACATTGGACCAACTATTTTATGTGCCCTCTGAAGCACGACGATCAGTTAAAACACCACTATGCGAACAACCATCGATGCTGATGCATGCTGATCGCACCGAGCGTTGCCTAACCTTACCGATTGTCTATCAATCAGTGAGTGCAGCTGGCTATGAGCGCTTCAAACTAGAACTTTTCTGTACGTAAAAATAACTTATAAAACTAGCTCAGATATATCGACTGCTTGCTGTATACTCGTTAACAAAGATCTAAAATCACATTACATGTATCATTAACGCGGACTTGTTACATTCAAAACGTGGACAGTGATGGCATTTACAAAGGTACTTGTTAAGAATCAACAATGTTGTGGGGCTAGTATTTGCGGGACGAGCAGGATGCGAACCGGTCGTGGTGCAGCCCTCCCGGTAAAAACTAATATCCGACAACTACTTGTGGCTAGCGACTCCTTAAGGCACTGTACGATATGTGGCCGTATAATAGCGCTAAGAATCGTTTTTGTAAGTTTTCCGGGAAATTACTTTTCATAGTTTATTTATGCGAAGAAATGTTGAGTTGAAAGGAAAGTATTTAAGTTGATTCAGAAGAGGATGATATTATATCCTTGTATGATATAATATTGTTCTAGAACAGACCCTTTAAACATAAAGTAAACATATCGGAGAACAAGAAACATTAGGATTTTAAATTATCTATGTATTTTTTTTTAATCAGTCTTGTAAGATACCAATGTATTTTTTAGAACTCTTTCTACGTACAAAATAGTTTCGATAAAAAGAAGTGCTTCTCGCGTACATTTCAAGGGAGATGTGGTTGCTTAGCCGGATAGTTGACGAAGCATAAAATAGCCTCAAGCCTGGTTTTTATAAGATAAATTATTTGTGTTAAACAATGCATCATGCATAGGTAACGTTAGCTTATTTATTTACTTCCTAACCAACATTTTTAAACTTGTCAAATACACACACTTCTACGCTTCATATTACTTATATCTACTTGACATGTTTAAAGCAAACATTTTCAAATTGCGTCCGGAAATAGTTTAGCACTTAAAACTGCTTGACTAATCGTCTTTACTTGTGCTCTAATACATTCACATTTCTGGCATATTGCGGCATCTCGTTAATTTCAAGGAGAATTTCATCATCATCATCATCATATCAGCCATAGGACGTCAACTGCTGAACAAAGGCCTCCCCCATCAATTTTCACAATTGTGTCGTCTTTTTGGAGGGAATTTGCCAATACTCACCACGTAGACGGGCTAATGAGCGTAGTATGGCTACTGGTCCATAGAAGGGAAACTGCTGCCCATCCCTCTGGGTTAAACTCTCATATGGCCAACAGTAGAAATTAATCTAATTAAACTGATTAAATATAAAAAATTTAATTTATCTGTTTGTGTTTTAGAATCACATTTAACATAAAAAACAGACAAATCCTTCGAAAATCGAAGATTTTGGATTAGATAAATAAATAATTTCGTATATTAGTCGCCTTTTACAACATCCACGGGAGGAGATGGAGTGGTGCTGTATTCTTAATCCGGACACATCATGGATAGCGAGAATTTATCTGTATCTAAATGAATTGACTGATAGCCGTATAGCACTAACATTAATATGTATGCTGTCAGTAACGAGTTATAGGTGAATTGGAGATATACCTTTGCCTTTTATACCACCCGAAACAAAATAATTAATATTTGTCATCTATCAGGATCTCTCGGACTTCGAGAATGACGTGTGCAGCCAGCAGTTTTAAACTTGTCAATATCGGTTCAATTTCATCCAGAAGTGACATTAGTATTGAATTTGAGATTAGCGAGAGGTACGTCATCTTCAGATTCATCCACAGTAGAAATTGTCTCTAAGTCGTCTTCCCTGTTCGTGAATTTTTCTACGACTTTTTTAAATATCCTTGCAAAATACATTCTTCGAAGGTTCCCTAAAAGTTTAATTGTTCATAAATTAAGTCCTGACTTATTCGTTCTTAAATTATAAAATTAGCTTTTTGTTGTTTTTGTTTCTGCTATAATTAAATTAGACTCATGCCGACATAAAATTTGACTAGAGGTTTCGCGAGCTGGAATATTCGTTATCGCTAGAAGGCCAGCTTTAATAAATGCTCGCAACACATGCTCTCGTCAATTCGCGCGTATCTACGCGAATGGAATAGAATAATAGATTCCATTCATGCGTAATCTGGAGAATACCATGGATTCCACTCGATTCACATATGGAATTAGTCCTGCTATCCCGGTATATAATCCTTAGTCATTAGAGGTAGTTAAAATACAAAAAAAATAGCTACCGTTCTAACCATAGGGTATCGGTATCCACCTGTAATTGGGTTGATACCTGGGGCTCAACCTGGACAGTCGTTGGGGCTTCGAAGAGCACTTCCAGCGCCTCGTCCCGTCGAGTCGAGAGGGTAGTGGGTGCACTACACCGGCTGCTGCCCAATCTCGGGGGACCATCTGAAGAACTTCGCCGTGTCTACGGGGGGGTCGTGCGGTCCGTGGCCCTATATGGAGCGCCTGTATGGTCAGCTCGACTATCAGGCGCCCAGAGATGCATAACCAAAATTAACGGTCTGCAGCGCAGAGTGGCTATACGGATCGCACGAGGATACCGAACAGTGTCCTATGAAGCAGCAACTCTTCTGGCGCGTTTTCCGCCTTTCGATATCCTGGCGGAGATGGATGCGTGGGTCTACGATCAGACACGCTCCCTCTACCAGAGCGGCGAACTTATACCGTATAAGCCTTCTCAACACAGCACAAGAAGAAGAAGTTGAAGAAAAAGACGGACGATACTTTCTCGTGAACCACAAAGCCAATAGGTTAAATGTAGGTGCGTGACACTGCCCAACCTTTCGGAGACGTCAAGCGTGACGGTTCTGACATTCATACGCTCTACAATTACATAAACTGTACAAACACGTACCTTACACAATTGATGACTGTAATAGAAATATTAAATGGCGGTGGCGGTAATAACAGCGCCAAAGACATCAAATCGCAAAGTAATATAACATTGCGCGGCATTACACAAGACGACGGTAATTTTGCGACGTAGATCACGCGCCGCTTGCGCACTTCCAAGCATAGAGTAGAATACTTGCAGATAGTACAGACTACATAAGTTAAGCGCCGGTGGCAAAATTGCCACGTTGCGAATCCGTTAATCTAAGTGGTTAAGCCGTGCTTGCCGGGGTCAAGCCTTGGCAGTTCAAGTTTCTTTCTCAGCGCCAACTTTTGCACAACAGGGTATTGTTCAGATAACCGAATGTCATGAGACCGAATCTTCCAAGTACAAGTATCCAACGTTTGTATTTTAGTGTATGTAGACTATGTTTAAGTCTATAAGGTATTTACGTATGGCTCTGTTATCTAAAGTAAACCAACAACTGGGTCAGTGGCAAACGATGTTAGGATATACGAGTAGGTTTAGAAAAAGTTGTAAGGTTTATATCTAGCTTTAATGATGGCAAATTGTCGCCAGCGGAACTATTACTAATAATTGACCGCAGCGCATTTACTGGCTTGAAGATGCGTGTGCGTGTCTCATGTACGCATGCTAGATACTGATACAAATGATAATGACGAGAGAGCCAGTCATCTGGCTATGATTGTGTTTCCAGGCATAGAGTATAAGACAAGAAGTAATCTTGGTTAAGCCGAAGTTAATTATGTAAAGCACAAGAAGTTACTGTAATTAAATGAAATGATAATTCATTCAAAACAGACTGAAAACTTAGATCTTTACTCGCCTTCACCCCTGCCTGCATCCACACTCGTGCGACAAGATTACGGGTGGATAATGAGGTACCCTGTAACTTTGTGAGGTTCCTTTGATTTTTGTACACAAACTGAAAAATGAAAATCTTTTTCGGGTGTACAAAAGTAGCTTTTGTGTAAACTAAAAATCGACATAATCTGATATCTAATCTGATGATATCAGCCTAATTACTGCTGAACAAAGGCCTACCCTATAGATGTCCACAATTGTTCCGTTATTTTGAGGGGAATTCGCCAGTACTTACTACGCTTGGCAGGCGGGCTGGTGAGCGCAGAATGGCTGCTGTTCCAGAGAAGGGATGCTGCTACCCATCTCTATAGATTAGAGTTCGTTAGTCGCCTTCTAAATCCATGGGAGGAGCTGGACTGGTGCTATATTCTTAATCCGGACACTATACGGATGGACTTCTGATATTGATACTCCATAAAAACAAACTTTTTGCCACATCGTAAAAATTGACTCTCACTTTTTTTATTAACGCGCAAATATTGTAAAATAATAACTGTACATTTTTAACTTGAGTATACTGCCTATTTGTACACTTTCAATTTAAATCTTTGTCTTTGCGGAGGCACGTCGGCGCGGCGTGGTGGGGAGGCGGGAAGTGCGCGGGAGTGGAGCGAACCGCTGCGCTGTCACGGTCAAGGACAGTATTAGCTGCAATGGACAGTATTATGATTACACTTGTGTACTGTTTTATACTACTGTTATGTTCACATGTTACGTATTTAATTTATTACAGACTTGTTTCGAACTTTATTATGTAGAAAATGTATTAGGTATGTTCGTATTTATGTTAACGTTTTATGTGTATTGCTTGTCCTGTATATGCGATGAATATTTTACAAAAGTTATGAACGTTACAGGGTTGTATAATAAATGTATATTTACATGCAGATATATTCATAGGGGATTGATATTTAGTCTGTATCTGTTTGATTAGACCTATGGCCTCACTTTATTTTGAAAAAGGAAAACATCATCTCGATATGGAAAGTTAGTTATTGGTTAAAGAACTACAGCATGAGTTGAAGGTTGATAAAAGTTGACAATGAAGTGTAAAGTTACCCTATCAATGCGTTACGGGTAATACTAAAAGATGATGTAAATTTACGTCTACCCAACACCTCCTGGGGGTCGCGGGCGTACAGGTTGGGGATTTGCGTGTTCATACCGAGTGATCCCCGGAAGGATGGTGGTGTCTACGCGGCCACGTGCCACCGTGTACGCAACACAGCGCACAGAGACCCTTTACAATCCCCCGGACAAGTGACTGTGGACGGCCTTTTTACAGTTGCCCCCCCTCCACTAGAGAAGGTGACCGCCTTATTGTCGTTCCCTCCGAGATATGCCTACAGGCGTGGCGGCTCTAGTGTGATCGTACGACGTGTTCCTCTTCAGTGCCGAAGATGACCACTCCGATCGTTTTAGCTGGTTGCTGTCATCATGGCCACCCTGGGCACCGGGAAATATCTACTCCACTGTTTTGAGAACCTTAATCTACTCCACTTTTTTGAGGAGCTTATTGCCCGGTGGCCAATACCCTGACGGGGCTCAGTGTAACTCCCAACAAAAAATAGGGCAACCCCATTAAACATAATACGATCACTAATCTGCCTGCTAAGCGTGATGATTATGATAATATCTTCTATGACCGCTCATTGTAGTGATCATTGGGAGTCCCATGATCAGCTGTGGATTTTTACGGGTTGAAGAGTATTTTAGTTATTAATTTCACATTATCTAGCCGTTGTTGGGTAGTCGTAGGTATGCACTTGTAAATGCCGAATTACGATTTATATAAAGATTGTTTAGACCCGGATAAACCTTACCTGCAAACTGACGGTGTGGCCGGAACCGTGAACCCATGTTCACCGGTCTCTTCTGTAGTCGCCGATATTTTCATGGAGGACTTTGAGGAGAGAGCACTGATGACAGCCCCGGCTAAACCTAAGATGTTCAAACGGTAGGTACGTAGATGACACTTTTACCATCTTGCCTCACGATATTACCTCTGCATTCTTAAAACACCTAAATTCAATACATTGTAAAATTCAGTTTGTTATGGAATTGGAGGATAACAAATCCTTGGCCTTTCTTGTCATACTTCATCCATAATCCAGATCATTCTGTAAGTCACACTGTATATAGAAAGCCTACCCATACAGATAGGTACCTTAACGGTGAATCTCTCCACCACCCTAGTCAGTTAGATACCGTGGCCAAATCTTTGTTATAGCGAGCACACGGCATCTGTGACGGCGATCATCTGGCAGGGGGGGAGCTTAACCATGTGAAGCAAGTTTTTCAAAATAACAAATTGAAAGCTTCACATCCCCGTCGCAGAAGCCACCTGAAACCCACCACGGTTGATCGACGACCCACTGTTTTACCATTTATTAAGGGAGAGAACCTATTTTAGCATAAGAAGATCAGCCAACTTCTAAAACCGGTGACATGTCACAAACCTTTACAAGATGCAGGGGTCTACAAGATTGACTGTGATTGTGGTTTGTACCTGAATAAAAGAACATATAGTTGACGTCAAGCATAGACGCTCCACAAAGTATGCGGGGTGTGAAAATGATGTAAACCGTTTCAGATTGTTTTATTATAATAAGATGATTTTATCATCTGGGTTGACCAAAACGTGCCTCGGGTGGCGTTCTCTACTCATACGGGAGAGTTGGTAATCGGCGATACAACTTATATAATAAGCCGTTGTGCCAGACTTTGTCAAATGCTTTCGTAACATCGGAAAAGAGTACTCCAGTTATCATGCCGCGTGAGAATCCGAACGTAATATATTCAACTAATCGGTGGATTTGTTCTACACACGATTGTTTGCCTCTAATACCAAACTATTCGTCGGGAATCAGTTTTTTTGGATTCAGCAAAATCTTTAATCGGGAGTAAATAATCCGCTCATAGACCCTCGCAAGGGAATTGAGAAGACTTATGGGGCGATAAATGAGAGGGCTCGCTCTTTGGCTTACCGGGTTTATGAATACCGATAACTGTGGCCTGTTTCCACATATGTGGAGAGAGGTTGTTGTTTAATGCCGCATTGAAGATGACGGTCATTAAGATGATAAGACAATCGGGGAAGTGTTTAATCACCTTGTTGGTGATACCTTTTTTTTTTTTTTTTGTTGATGTCCAGTGGAAATTCTACATGGAACTTCCTTCACCCCGGGGAAGGGCGAAGGGGTATGCCGGACTCCTACCGGCTAAAACCACTGGAGCGGTCATCTTCAGCACCGAAGGGAGGCTCCAGGTCCTCGTAAGATCACACTAGAGCCGCCGATTGGTGCCATGCCTTTAGGCACATCACGGAAGGGATGACTGTAAAGCGGTCTACCCCTCTAGCGGAGGGAAGGCGACTGTAAAAAGGTCGCCCCCTCAGGCACTTCTCGGGGAGGAATGTAAAGGATCCCCCCAAGCCTCGCTTTGCGCTGTGCTGCGCACACGGCGGCACGTGACCACGTGCGCGCCACCGTCTTCCCGGGGGTCGCTCGGTGTGAGCACGCAGACTCCCCAATCTGCGCACCCGCGACCCCCGTGGCCCCCCACCATGAATTGACGGCAGGGGGCTCAGGCGTGTTGGACTTGGGAGCCGGGACGGTTGTTGCCCCGGTGCCGTCTCGTCCTTCTCCGTGCGGGATCGGCCCTCTCCCGATCCCGCTCTGCAGTCTCCTTCTGCAACATGACGCTCTTGCAGAAGGAGACCACTGCACTCCAATTTTCATGCTCTGCCAACATAGCCGACACTACTGCCGGCAGAGAGAGATCTTGCCCGATCCGGTCGACCAGGATCCGCCGCTCGGCCGCTCACTCCTCGAGCGTGTGCTGTGCGGTGTCCTGGTCGCTTCCACAATGGTGGCACTGTGCCGTAACCTCGCGTCCTATTCTGTGCAGGTATGCACCGAAACAACCGTGACCGGTGAACACCTGCGTCAGACGGTAGGTGACGCGCTCGCTCCTTTGGAGCCAGGCTCCGAAGAGCGGCAGGATGGCCTCAACGACGCGCTTGGTCGCGAACTGCAACCATAGGCGATGACGCCACATCTCGAGTGCGCGCCGTTGAGCCAGCCGCCTCAGTCTGTCGAACGCCCCTGAAGGCACGCCTTCCCCGCTTTGGCGGAGAGAGCGTGTCTGGTCGTAGACCCACGCATCCATCTCCGCCTGGATGTCGAAAGGCGGAAAGCGTGCCAGGAGAGTTGCCGCCTCGTAGGACACTGTCCTGTATCCCCGTGCGATCCGTATAGCCACTCTGCGCTGCAGACTGTGAAGTTTGTTTCTGCAGCGCTGTGTTGGTGATACCTACCGTCAGAGTCGGGGGCTTTGCGAGGGTGAATAATTTTCACTAGATCTTTGACCTCGCCTGCCGTGACCGATGGGAGGGGGTTGTCAGGATCCTCGACAGGCGGAATAGCGACTCTACGTTCAATTTCAGCTTCAACCTTGGTGAGGTGATCTTGGTCAACAGGTAGAGTGCTTTGGGAGCATTGTGCTCCTAGGCATTTTGATTTTTCGTCGTCATCAAAGCCTTTGGTTGGGACGGTTGAGAGGAGGGGAATGTTGGATGTTTGCTTGGCAGGCGGATTGGTGAGTGCAGAATTGCTGGTGTTCATAAAAAGGACGCCACACGGTCTACAATTTTGCTTTACTATACATTTTATTTGAATTAAATTACTTTATAATTTAGATTATAGATAATTTATATTTGATTTATGTATAAAATTAATCAATTATTACTAAATTTTAATTTAAGCGAAGCGAAGCGGGCTCGTAATGGCTAGTGCTATCTACTATAAAGTAATAATTCAATAACTCTGCATCATCAATAATTTTAATGTGATTATTAAGTAGGTGATTTGCAATAAATTGAAAATTATTTAAAGCGATCAATGTTACATCTAGCCATAAATATACTGTTTAAGTGATTTAATCTTAAGTTCTATTATATTGCTGATGTCGAAATAAAAACTTTTTAAACTCTTCGATCTGCATTCAGAAGTTTAACGATTTATTTTCTATGCGATAAGGCTAAATCGTATGGCCTTAAAAGAATAAAACCAAGAAGAATATAGTCTCTTGCGGTCCACTGTCGCTAACACATAACCTATAGGTACACTATTCATGTGTGTATTAGCAGCGTGTGATTACTATCGGTGTCACATACGCAAACGCATATACATATAATATTAGTATAGTTAGCAATTTACGTCATATAAAAAGTCATCACAATTAATTTTATATCTATTGCTATGAAGCAGCATTCAGGAGGAAAGCGATATAGAATGCTAACGAGCCGCTCCGCGAATAGTGTCATATTTGTCACCAATCAAATGGTTACGCAATGCTTCTATCAGATATCCGTCTGGGTGTTATTGTTCTATTTTTCACAGCATATTAAACATAATAAGTATACATAAGTATACTAGCTGATACCAGCGACTATCCGCGAGGGAACGGGCTGAAGCCCATAAGGTAGCTTGATTACGGATTCTATGACTTATTTATTGAAAGACAATTTCTCTCTGCCAAAATTCATACAAATTCGTTCAGACGTTCTGTCGTGACTGAGCAACAAACGCATTTATAAAACGAGTAAGGAGATATTAGTAATAACTAAGAGTAATAGTAAGATTTAATAGAAAAATATCAAAAATTGGCTTCTAAGGAAATGCATAAGATACACTGATGACTTATAATATAAATGTAAATGTAAGACTGTGTAGTAGTTTGGACAATTGGCTTCAATAATAATATTAAAATATAAATCTAATATAATCTCCAATAAACCAGCGTTGGGCAACGCGTTACATCAAGACTGGGTGAAACAAATATACTAAGTATGGATTAGATTAAAGTTCTGCTCATCCTAAAACGGTAAACATACATCAGTACTATAAAATGGCAACTATTTGCTTGATTGCCAATACACGAGGTTCCCGGCGTGTGTGTGAAGGAACCAACTACAACATTACTGTGACTGATAGAATTAACATTTGATGGTAATCGTTACGTAGTATGGGAATCTCATAAGAATTAATTGTTATTATTCATACGAAGCCCGCTTAACTGTAAATTGGATGTTTCACGATGATACACATAGCGTTTGAAATAAAAATCTACAATTTTAGTTGCTTAGATAATTAGACACTCTAGAGCCCATAAGCCTAATAACTGGCGTAATCACAATTTGATTGATGCTCTATTGGACTACTTAAATTCTAGGGGAAGGCGTACCTTACCGGGTAAAACCCTACGGTGTTTCTTCGAGCTACCTATCGCATGGTTGGTACGGGATTCGTTCACGCATTCGCCTCATCCCCAGCAGAGCTAGAATCTGTTTTATTTTAATTTATAACGTATGTTACTTTTTTATCAGAGAAAACCATTAGCTTATCAGAACATGTAACTGAATTTTAATATATAGAATTTTACAAAAATCCTTACAACTAACTATTAATTTGAAATCGAAATACATTTGTAATACATTTAAATCTATCGACCTCAAATTGTACTTCGAATGGAAAACCACAGCAGGAAATTATATGCTCTAAATCAAACCTCGGTGACACTTTATTGATAGAGAATTATTTCGTAATGAGGCCTTTCCAATGCTAAGGTGCTTTGTGGTATTTCGCATACTGGGTTTCCAAAACATGTAGATCTCATTGGTTTCAAGGTGTTCCTGTGTTTCTAAAAATGTATTGGGCATACCGGATGAACCTTCTAAGTCCATTCAAAACTATAACACATCTATTTTATCGCTAAAGTTCTACACTTTTCCCATCCTCCGGCTTATCCCTTAGTCGACTTTTACGACACCCACGGGAGGAGATGGGGTGGTGGTATTCTGAGCCGGCACCACACGGCAAACTGCCGGAGGATGGACAGCAGCGTCCTTCGAGTATATTAACAACTCAACTGCGATCACCAACCTGTCTGCCAAGCGTGGCGATTATAGCAAATACCCCCAATGAGCACACAACACGCCCATATCGGTCGTTGTGGTGATCTTTGGGGGAGGCCTGTGTCCAGCAGTGGACTTCATTCGGCCGAAATGATCTACACTTTTATCGATTAAATTGATAATCAGTCCTCTACATTATTTTTACAAGTCAGTTTATGCAAAGTCTTAATAAAATGAATTTGCCTCGGTGAGCTTGACAGGATACATTCCTCAAGCTTTACGATGGGCGTTGAGTGATGAATCCTCGAGAATCATTCAATCATAAAAAAACAATCAATGAGAAAGGTTAAGTTCTTTTAATATCTGTACGGCCGAAGTTAATATTTATTCCAAGGCGCTTATACCAATATCCAGGTATATATAATATTTTTTTTGAAACCATCGGTTTCTTTTGACATTCCTTATTCAAATAAACAATAAAAACATTATGTTGTAACTGAAAACGGGATATTTACCATGTTTTTTTATTTGTTTTGAGTAAAAGAGAATAAAAATATTATGTGGGATATTAGGATACCGAAATCATTAACGTAACCAACTGGCACGAAAAACTAATTATTTTCCATTGGAATCCTGAACGTACAGAGTTAACTAATCACTAGAGATTGGAATAGGTAAAGGATAATAATTAAGTAAACTTCGAGGAAGTATGTAAAATAAGAGTGATTAATACCTCCCTCTAAAATCCCGAAATGATTCTTGACAAATTATTATTTCGAAGGATATAATAAAATCAATAAGGTCAAGGGTACTAAAACTGTTAAAACAAAGTGCTTTGTTTTACATATAGGCTAATAAAATCTTAAATAATTGGCTGACTATTATATGTATACCTACATTACATTACTTTACTGGATTATACGACGGCATGGTTGGTGCAGTGACTGCTACAGTCGGCTGCTACGCGGGTTTGATGCCCGCATGGAACAAACATTTGTATGATCTGCAGGTAGTTATTTCGGGTCTGGGTCTGGGAATTTTTGTCTGTAAACGCACCGATGACCAGGAGAAATCCTAGGGAAAATCCTTAAACGTTGCCCCGTTTCTATTAAGAAAAAAAGAAAAAGTTGCGTAAAAATATAATATAATTTGAAACGAAATTCTTCGAAACTATAATTTGTTACCAACGTATTCAAAGTCCAATAAACAATTCATGATTCTTAAATCCCGGGATGAAAACGTCATCATAATCATTCCAGGATTTCAGAGGGAGGTATTATTCACTCGACATTACTTCCTTACTTGAAGTTTAACTTAATATACTCTACCTATTCCGATCTCTGCTAATCACCAAGCACCGCAGATTTAAATTTTTAATGGCTCCAGTTTATAAATGCGCCGTAATTATGCGAGTGCTGTGACCCCGTTCAAGTCGCGGAGATAAAGGCAAGTCCACTCTCGGGATACGATTTGTCAGCAATCTGTCAGTGCGTTTTTGTTCCCATTCAACAGGTGTGGAGGCGTTACAAACAGCTTTGCACAATAGTTAACCTTGAGTTTGAAGTTCATTAATGGTGTACTCAAGCACTTGGTTTAAAATTGAACAGACTTTTTTACCAAGTACACGAAAAACATAGTTATTTTGTGATCAACAAACAATTCTATTGTCTGCGGGTTTTCTTGTGTCGACTTGTGTTGTAGACTATTGACTGGCGTACACATAGCGCCATCTATGGACACGATGCGGAAACAAAGTTTATATGGTATATAAACTTTGTTTCCGCATACATAACTGCTCTATTTGAAACTATCGAAACGGATATTTTTTTATGTAATTAATAGATATCGTTTTAGTAATATAGTCGCCTATTGTATACAATTTACTGTTCATGGCTGGAATGAAGGACCGATTAAGTGTACTGGAGTGGGAATGGCGGGTATATCACTCAACTTCCATTTACCCACATCATTGATCGGAACAGAAATGAAGAAATAAGTAGAAGAATTAAAGTTGCAGACACAGCTGATGTGATTAGTGAGCTGACGTGGGTGGCGGAAATTGCGTAAAACGTTCTCGAGTGGAGACTGCGCAACGGAAAACGCAGCATTAGATGGGCTCCAACGAATAGGCACGAGACGAGGTCGTAACCTGGTGTAGGTTACTGGGAGTCGTTGGATGCGGCTGGCACGTAACCGTCAAAAATCCATAGATTTCCTTCGGCTGAAATATTGATGCCGATTATACACAATTTAACCCACCGCTTTGTCTGCCTCCGCCATACCTGAATCTGGAATATTCTTCATTATTGTATAAGTGTGATCATAAACTGAATAACCATAAAATATATACACATTTTATTACAGTCACTTTGTGCTAAATCAACGTTGTAATAGGTACTAGCCAAATAACATTTAATGTAAATTTGTTCAAGAGCCTCATTATTTAATATGTAAAGGAACTAATCAATAAAACTCCCACATAAGCGACTTGGCTGCTGCGGATAGTAATATAACCTCAAAGGCGAAATTACTGGCTTCTACAGTTAGATGGTTTATAGCAAATCTATTGCTTCATCGTAAAGTTTTCAAGTCTTAATAAGAACCGCCGCTAACTCACACAGATCCTTAATTAACTCCCATAAATATATCCACTGTTATTCGCGATACGAGGGATTACTGAACCCATTTTGTAGTTGTTACCTGTATTACATAAATAGACGTGGATTTACGAAGTTGTTTTACATGTAGTTGAATAGTGTTACTAGTATTGTGTTTATGTATGTGTAAATGTTTTAAACATTTTACGCATTTGTATGTTACGCTTGCATTTTAGGAAACGAACGGTACTAAATATCTTCTGTGAAATAACACATATTCCGTACGGTGCCCGGATGTTCCGTATGGTGCGCGGATGTTCCATGTGTAGCCCGGATGTTCCGTGTGATGCCCGGGTGTTCTGTGTGGTACCCGTATTATGAATGTAGCACCACTCCATCTCCTGTGGATTCCGTAAAAGGTGTCATATGGCCCAATACTCAAACGCCATTTAACGTTAAGTCCCCCGGTTAAACAATTTTAGGTTCCCGGTTTTGTACCAAAAGCCGGTTTAACGTTAAAAGGCATTTGAGTATTCGGCCGTAAGGGACTCTAAACCAGAGAGATGGGCAGCAGCGTTCCTTCTGTAGAACTGCAGCTAGTCTCGCGCTTATCAAGCCGCTTGCCACTGGTGAGCACTGGCAAATTATCCCCAAAATGAGGACACAAGGCAGGTAACTGGTAGTTTAAGGGGGCGGCATTTGTTCAGCAGTGGACCAATTTTGGCTGATAATATGATAATGATGAATTTCAATTTCAATTTATTCATTTGCGAATATGGGTTTTACATAATTTAAATAAGTGTCACCGTAATCAGCCTTTCAGCATGCAAAGATCAATAACATATAATACAATGCAAATACAAGTACAATATTAATCATTTTGCTCGAACTACATAAAGCAGATTTAAAATGACAAACTATAATGTCTTAATCACAATAAAATTATAAGTACAAACAATTTATAGAAATGTCATATATAACGATAACGGATAACGAAACTAGAGGTCAATTCTACATACACTTTATGAGGAAATAATAAAAATTAGTGCTACAATAATTTATCTGTCAGATATTCTTTAACAGAGTAGTATTTTTGAATAAGTAATATTTTTACATTTCTCTTAAACATATATTTTTTTTACATTTCGAGTATTCTATTTGGTAAATAATTATACACTATGAAGTCTACTAGATGTAGGTATCTAAATCATGTGATATCAATTGGCTGCGTTGATATTCATGCTAATTTCAATGACACGGGAAACGTATTACATTGCAACCAAGGTGTAGTAGTCCGAGTATGTTAATTAAACTATTTAAAAAGTTGTTCAATCACGGTAACAAAGTCTAGAGTTGCCCTTTGTACCTTGAAAGTACTGAAGTCGGCGACTGCAAACATAATTTTGATACAAGGGAGAATCAAACCTGCCCATATCCAGAGCGCGTACGGTGCTCCTGATCAGACAATGTCCGAATACATTAAGAATAAGTAAATGTATTTACTTGTTATATGTGTGGGAGCATGCATTAGTAAACTCTAACAGTTCATCATTATCATCATATCAGCGTCAAAGAACGTCCACTGCTGAACAAAGGCCTCTCCCATAGAATTCCTCAAACGTGTCGTCTACTCACCACGCTTGGCAGGAGGGTTGGTAAGCGCAGTATGGCTACTGTTCCACAGAAGGGACGCTGCTGCCCATCCCTTTGATTAGGAATTAAACAACAATAATACAATACTGCCGTGTGGTGCCGGCTTTGCCGTGTGGTACCGGCTTGCCGTGTGGTGCCCGCTCAGAATACCACCACCCCATCTCCTCCCGGGGGTGTCGTAAAAGTCGACTTAGGGATTAGCCGAAGGGTGGGCAGCAGCGTCCTTCTAGTACATCAACAACTCAACTGCGATCGCCAACACATCTGCCAAACGTGGCGATTATGGCATAACCCCCCAATGAGCCCACAACACACCCATATCAGTCGTTGTGGTAATATTTGGGGGCGGGCCTGTGTCCAGCAGTGGACTTCAATTAGGCCGAAATGATGAATACAATACTGGTACAATATAGTGAGTATATACTTTTACTTAATTTTATTCAATTCAATCAATGTCGCCCTTGCTATATGCCGCAAGTGCTCCAGTATATAAGACTTCAGCCACAAGCAACGCAAAAGGCGTGGCGACCTTTTTTAACCCGATGGAAATACATCATGTACTTCCTCCACCCTCGTGAAGGGTGGAGGGTATGCCGGAGTCTTACCGAAGAATGATCCAGGAACTCAATAGGTCTCCATCTAGAGCCGCTCATTATTGCCACATCCTGAAGGAGATGATGTAAGGTGGTAACCTATCAGAAGACGCGCCCCCAGGCATATTTTGGGAGAGTTTGCAAGGATTTCCATTTCCCCCGAAGCCTCAAGGTCTGCGCTCACGTGGGCACGTGACCCCATCCCATGATTCCCCAATCTGCATGCTCGTGAGCCCCGAGGCCTTCAGCCATATAGCGATATATATATACTCCGGCGTCTTCCTTCCCCGAGCGGAATCGGCACTCTCCCGTTCCCGCTGTGCGGTCTCCTTTTGGAGCATGACGGTCTCACTAAAGTAGACCACTGCACTCTAAGGCGTTGCAACCTACTGCCTACCTACCTATAAAACTTAAATAAAGTACCGTCAATTAAATAAAGAATAAGATCCAGAAAAGGCCTGCAAATAGTATCGTTCAGGGATTGGATTTTCGCACGTGTCTAACAGTAGAAAGCGTCAATAAGATCTAATTCCTATTTCCAACCACGAGGGGCTTTTAGAGGTAAGCTTTTCTTTTATTGCAGATTGTTGTCATCGTTACCGACACAATTGTATATGCATGTATGACAAGGACTCTCATATTATGCATAATATACATCACGATATTTTCTACAATCTGACATGGTTTACCATGACGCATATTATGCGTAAGAGCTATGCCATGATAACGAATACCTACTGTGATTGTAAGAGAACGTACGGGTCAGCCCGTGTGGTGTCCGGATTAAGAATATAGCACCACTCGGGTCTCTAAACAAGAAGGATGGGCAGCAGCGACCCTTCTGTGGAACAGTAGCAATACTGCGCTCACCAACCCGTTTACCAAGCGTGGTGAGTATTGGCAATTCACCCCAAAATGACGAAACAATTGTAGAAATCTATGGAAGAGACCTTTGTTCAGCAGTGGACGTATAAATGGCTGATATGATGTACGGGTCAAATCGTAGTGATGGTACTACATATACCTACCTATTTCACCCGCTATAATAACTACGTGCAAGCCTAGTTTTGTTCCGGGAGAAAAGTAGAAGGAAAAGTGAAAATACCGGAAACCAAGAGATTTTAACTTAAGATTTAGGTCATCAACGCATCCGTAACCATTACATTAGTGATGTCCACGGGTGCAGTTGCTACTTACTATCGGGTAGGCCGTTGCTGGGTTAGCGTATCTATCACGTGAAAAACTTTCTTGTCGAGATATTCTAAGCGTGTGAAAACTTTGCGTGTCGAAAACGTGCTTACGTACTAAGGGTAGAAAATATAAATAGAAAAAAAAGGATTTACACGTTGATTATGAAAATATGTTTTCGTAAGCATTTGTCAAAATTGGTACATTTTTAATACTGTATCTCCATAGACACGTTCCCGACACGGAAAGTTGTCACGCGTTGAGAACAGCTAATGGTCCGTTTTTATGCAGGGTTAGGAAACATTTTGCGCAAATTCCGTACTTAGATTTTTGTTCGAGAAATGAGGCATATAGTATCAAAGGCGCCTTGATACTACGAGTACATATATTCGCCTCAAATGACAGTTGACTCACTCTCGGTAACGAACGATGGATGTAAGACTGCTCTACCTTCTATGAATACACACTGATCACTGCTTTATCTTTGACAAACTAGATATATCATCATATCAACCTGGATCAGCCACTGCTCTCCATAGCCACGATCTAGACAACTATAATAATTATTATCTGCTGATGAAATTTTCCCTTACCAACGTAACGTTAGTTGTGTTTACCTTGCCTTATTATTAGTATTGCGTTTACTCTGTTGATAAGATCTTTTAGTTGCCTATTCCGATACCCACGGTTAGAGAGGGAGGATGTGGTGGCCTATCTTTGTCAGGAACCGTATTGTACCGTAACTAAACATCTATTAGTTCATTATTATTCTGAAGCTGCTGTGCGATTTGTTTATACAGATAAATGCTCGTAATTTGCACAGCTGCAAGTGACGCTCAGGGCTTCAGCGCATAATGTATGCGTTGGTAAACGATTGACTAGCACTCGTTCTCGTTTACATGACTGTGTGTTCTTAAATGGCTGAAATCTATCAGTTATGCTAATTTTCTCGGATAAAGTAAGTAATTCTTTCAAAATTAATTTGTTACTTTTATTTGTGCGGACATAATCTCCGGATAGGCCCACTGGTGGAATTAAGGAGCTTCAACTATTAAATTGAATTCTTTATTGCATTCCATAAGTAAATTATTTAAAAAAACAGATGGTAGGTATAAACCTATAGATGGTAGATATAAATCTATACACCAATTATGGACCCTGTTGGGCACAACATAGTTAATTAGGAGAGAGGAAGAGTATTACAAGTAATAATAAATCGAAATTAAAATGTATCGTCGATAAATTCTTTTACGCTATAGTAGCTTTTCATCATATCGGCCATTTAGACGTCCACTGTTGAACAAAGGCCTCCCCATAGATTTTCACAACTGTGTCATCATTTTGGGGGGTATTTGCCAATACTCACCACGCTTGGCAGGCGGGTTGGTGAGCGCAGTATGGCTACCGTTTCACAGAAAGGACGCTGCTGCCCATCCCTCCGGTTTAGATTCCCTTAGTCGCCTTTTACGACATCCACGGGAGGAGATGTAGTGGTGCTATATTCTTAATCCGGACACCACACGGAATATTATATACATATATATATATATATATATTATTATAGTAGCTTTTGCTAAGCAAATTTTTTTTATATTTAAATACAAAAATATTAAATTTGTTTTCAGTTTTTATGACATTTGGTAGCTTGTTATATATTTTTATAGACATCACCAAGGGACTCGAGGAGTGCATAGCTAGTCGAGAAGTTGGTAGATTGAATCTATTTTTGTGTCGAAGTATAATTTTGGTTTGTATGTTTTCAGGTTTATTGGTTTATAATTCAGGTTATTTACGGACAAATTTACATATTTCTAAAATATAGATGCATGGTAGCGTTAAAATTTCGAGTTTTTGGAAATAGGGTTTACAAGTGTTGATTTGTTCTATGTTTGCTAAGATTCTTATTATTTTCTTTTGTAGGATAAAGACTGTTTTATTTATGTGCAAGAATAAAGTTTAAAGTTCTGGAATGTGCATTACTTTGTGAATTCTTGAGCGTTTACCCTTATTACTCTAAAATCAACGGTTAAAAGCCTCTCTGCGGCGCAGGCGCAAGCGTAGAAGCAACTCGTTTTAAAGGGCGTAGAGTTATACAATTAGGAGTATGCGAGGTGCCATAATGGTTCCTTTAGCAACAACTCCAAAATATATGAGAACATTAGTACTACCTAACTACATTTATTTACAAACCATGCCTTTGCTACAAACTTTATAATGAGATGACCTTGGAACAGTTTGGAAACAAAGTGGTATATTTTTTTATGTAGGCCATTAGAAAAAACGACCAACGTACTTTATCGGGTATTAATATATTTTTATGGCAAAAAAATACTTCCTAGTCAAAAGACTAAGGAGGTAGAAAGCCACCTAGGGTTACCTCATCAAAAAAGAAAATGCGGAGAAAATGCCGGGGTGTTTTCTTAAAAATACGCACATTGTGACCGGTACATGAATACATTGATATAAGTACTATATTTGTGTTCATTGTTGACATTGAATTTTGTTTAAAAACATTTTAAATATAAATTTGATTTAATTTTTACACTTAATTTTAAAAAAATCCGTACATTTCTGAATTACCCAGGCATGTCCGGAAAATTCCGGACGTATGACAACCCTACTACTGTTATCATGATTTAAAGTCACTCAATAAGTCTTAGAGTAAGACGCAGTAAACTCCTGCAGAACTTTTATTTGTATTCAATAATCTTCTTTATCATCAGTTTATCGTCGCCAAAGATTTATTTTCTTAGCATTAGCGACAGGATTTGTTCCGTTATGAAACAGTTCCACTAAAATTTACTTACGTAAGGTCAAGTTATATGTCTTTTCTATATAATGGTCTCAAACATAAGCCTGAAAAAATACGAAATTTCATTTCATCACTTTTCTAATACAACATATTATATAGTCGGGCTTTTAATTACCCTTGATAAAAAGTTGACCTTGAGAGCAGTATAGGAAACAAAACGGCATATCTATTCTGAATGAAGGCGGTCCGTTGGTCGTGTTGTAACGCGAACGCTAGGCCAAGGCCGTGTGACATAACGCCTTACGTGTCGCGCCGTTAGCTGCGCGCGCGCACCGCTACGGCCGAGTTTAACGACGATCCGCGGTTTTTTATGCGTATGCAGTGCTTGCGGGTTTTTATTTATAAAGTAGAAAATGTAATATTATCAACTACGCTCATTACGGAAAAGATAAAGATATTATTTATACTAATGTTTTAAAGATATAATACGAGTTTTTATGGGGTGAGGGGTAACCTCAGGTACTACTGAGCCGATTCCGTAATTATTTTATCTTCTGGTAAGTAGTATGGTACCCACGACCACGACGTTAGGTTACTCTGCTAGAGGGGTTCACCGCTTTACAGTCATCCCCTCCGAGATGTGCCTAAAGGCGTGGCACCAACGGGTGGCTATAGATTATTCGAGTTCCTGGAGCCTCCCTTCGGTGCCGACATTGATCACTCCGGTGGTTTTCGCCGGTAGGAGTCCAGCATGCCGCTTCGCCCTTTCCCGGGGCGAAGGAAGTAGATGATGTTTTTCCACCCGATCAATAATAAACGAGTTTCCCCTCCTTCCCTCGCTCTTCAACGCATCAGCAACTGAGGTGCAATTATCTAAGCTCAAACATCCATACATCCTTGAATACAAAATTGAAATAGTGGCGATAACCCGATTTGGTTCTTGCTAAGAGTGGTCCTCGTGGCTTATCTTCTGCAACGTGTCCTTGAATAGCTTCAATCATGTCTTAGCAAATACCGAAATTGGTTTTACACCGTTATTTCGATTCTGTATTTAAGGATGTATGGATGTTTGAGCTTAAGGAATTGCATCCCTGCTCTAGCAATGCGGATGTTTATAAGGGGCGGTGAACGCTTACCTTTTGGTGAATCTCATGCTCATGTACCCTTCCAGAAACTTCGTATCCTTTAACTAATAATAGTTCACTTAAAAAGTATTTATGCAACGTAACTGTGATGATCGGTTTAATTTTATCCGTCAATAAATAAAAAGCTATACCTAGGTAACTATAGAACTGGTTTATGTGTAGGGATGTCACGGAATTTCGACTCGGAATCCGATATTACGATATAAATTTCAGTCAAAATCCTGCCTCCAAAAATAACTCCGGTTCCAATACTATCAAAACGGATGTTCAACGGAGCTTCAGGCTCCGCCAAAGAGTCGAATGTCATGCGAGTTGCTACAAGTTGTGATTGCGACTGTGTTTCGATGGTTAAAGTGAGTAAGAGAGATGGACCAATACATTTTTTTGTTTTGATTACCTATCGCTTCTCTATTGATTTTCAAAGTACTAACAGATTTTTTGGCCTCCGAATCCGACTCCGATGCACCTCGAACTCCAATTTCGAATTCACCTCCGACTACTCGGAGGTTATTATGAGACCTTTGACTCCGCCTGCGCTTCCGATAAAAACACCACCATACATCCCTGTTTATGGGTCTGTTTCGTAAGATTACACGGAAATTACTCATTTGAATGGACCTTTATGCGTCATCAACTACTCATTCCGACATTGGCATGCATCATTTTCCGTTTCGCTAATAATTACACATTGGAATAACTATAGTTTTAGTGGGACTCAAAGCCTATCCAGCCATGTACGTTGCCATGAATGTAGCTGGTTCTATGGGTCTAATAAAAAAGTTTAAGGTCACTCAGCGAGCTATGGAGAGAGCTATGGTTGGTATTTCTCTTGCCGACATATCTGAAAGCATTTATAAACTGAAGTGGCAATGGGCGGGGCACATTGCTCGTAGAACTGATGGCCGTTAGTGTAAAAAGGTTCTCGTGATCGTGCACCGGAAAACCCAGGGTGGGATGACGTCCAACGAGGTGGATAGACGACCTGGTGAGGGTCGCTTGGATACCGGTGGCATGTAACCACTCTTTGTGGAAATCTATGGAGGAGGCCTTTGTTCAGTAGTGGACGTGCTTTGGTTAGTATGACGACGGTGCCATATAGAAAAAAGAGTAAAAATGAAGAAAAAACTCAGCATGCATAAAATAGCATCTTAAACAAGATCTTTGTAGTTCTGGCGTCACCAAGTCCATCCATCCATCAGCCGGTAAACGTAACCACTAAACGAAGATGTAGTAACCTGCTCGAATTAGGTTTATTCAAACTTGTGTTTCGGGCCATTACTTCACAATGCGATTAAAATAGGACAGCTTTATGTTATGTAAAAGTAATAAGATAAAAATATTTATATTATTATAATATATATTAGACGGCACTTTTGGTACGCAGTGGTTAGTCGCTTGGCTATCTGCGTGACGTGTCGCGGGTTCGATCCCCGCACGGAACCAATGTTTGTATGATTTGCAGATAGTTGATCCGGGTCTGGGTGTTTCAACATCATCATCATCATCATTTCAGCCGAGTAAAGTCCATTTTTGGAGACAGGCCTCCCCAAAGATCGCCACAGAGTCCCGTGTCGATGTATTGTGTGATCATTGGGGAATATTTCCATAAATGCCACGCTTGACAGACGCAGCGGATTGCCGGAGACCCGGAACAACTACCTGCAGATCAAACAAATATTTGTTCCGTGTGGGAATCAAACCCACGATCCGAAGCGCAGCAGCCGACTGTATCAGCCACTGCACCAACCGTGCCGTCAAACTATATACAGTCATGTTTAAAAAGTGCCCAGTGTAATCAATTTTGTTTTTATAATCTCTTTGTCTTGTATTATAGAGACATTGGTTGCTTTCATACTTATTAAATATTACTTTCATACCAATTTAGTAGTGATCGATTGCGAATATTGAAATGTCAAAATCTTTGATCAAATAAAAACAAAAAGTCGATGAAGTCATCCAATTTCTTTGATCAAATGTACATTGGACAAAGAAATTGAATGAATGAATGGCAACCTTAGTTAGGTAATAAAAAAAAACTAAAGCATAAAAGTATATATAAAAATAACAACTCACAAAGTAATATTTATCAATTTATTACTATTATTCTAACATTTACAACAGTAGTTTCAGCAATTTAGTAACAGAGAAGAAATATGTGAAGGTAATATTCGGGTTGGTGATAATATTGGGTCAGCACGCTCGGTAACAATTTGGGCTGAGATCGCTATATAAAGATAGCTTATTATTATACCTACGTGATTCAAACCATACAAACACCTACGTTGTATTTCACCGCTCTGTTGTGCTGTCGTAAGAGGAAAACCCATTGCTATAATACACGTTAACAGTAAAAATATAAACTTAGCAATTACACTACAGATGTCTTATCTATTACGGAGTCAGCAGAGTTGCAAGCACTGGTAATAATTGTTATGACTGCTTGACATTTCGTTTCGTTCATTCACGACATATTCGTTCGACTTTTACACTCATAGTTAGGTATTGTATTTACATAACTATTTAATTTATGTAGATTTTTTCATGTTGGGTTTCTCGCAGAGATTTCCGAGAAATGTGGCTGCTTAACCGGGCAATTACTGGCGAAGTCAAAAGAGTCCTCCAGCCAGGCCTAAAATTAATTTCATAAATTAAGCATCTGCTGTTAAGGCCTGGATGGAGATGCGCCACCCGAATCTCGGCTTAGAGCATTGCTGCGGGCTACGAGCTTTGGGACAGCTGGATCAGTATTATTTAAATATTGCTTGGGATATTGAAGACTACAGGCTCCGCATGGACCAGCGCGAGCAGTTCCTTTAGCTTAATTATAATTATAAAAAAACCTTCATGTGCCCTTTTCGAGACACCTTGTATATTTACTTGTTTACGTATCCCAAGATAGAGGCCGTATCATGGGTATGATATTTGTTTAAAAACAATAATTTTAAAGCCAATGTAGATACACCCAACAATGGTGAAAAAAATGAATAAAAATACTATAAATATTATCTTGGCAGACGTATCAGTGAACAAATGTCTCCTATATTATTCCTGTGGATGCATCGCTGTCATTCCACTAATATATTTCGCTGCGAGAAATGGTGGGTTCGTTTATCGGACATACTCCATGACTGACCGTACTTAAGCCTTATAAATCTTTATAATAAAACCGCAAATCCAGACACATTACACTGTCTTCATGTGGTGTTGTACTCTGTCTCACGGCGGGATGTCGTTGAACGGGACTGCCAATCAGAGACTACGCGGAAAATAGCGTGTCTTCCACATCACAAATAGAGACACAACCCGCAGTACGTATACAGAAATTAACAAGAAATATGTAATAACGTTGCTACCACTCGTAACCATCCCACAAATTGTATGTACAATACCTGCGCAATTTTACCGTATCCATAGGTAATAAAACCCGGCTAGTAGGAACTTGTATATTGTATTGTTTACCAGAAATCTGCTATTATATTTCACGTTATCTTAACTAGGATCTGCATAGCAATTGTGTTAGCAGTACGGTTTAAGATAGACGGCTTCCTTCTGACGTCACGGCCTGCACTATCCATTTGAACGAAGTTATATAAATAAATGTAAATCTTAAAGGAATGGAAGAAAATACAAGAATATTATCCTTCGCTTAAGCTTGTCACGTTTTTCATTGTTACAATGTCACATGAGCAAAATGATTTTAGCATTTTCGGATGAACCGTTGAGACGCAAATAGAGTACGATCGACTGTACAGTAATAAAACTATACTTACAATATGCTGGAGGATCAGATCAGAATCAGAAACAGGATCTGTAATTTACTCTATCGTGAAAGACATTGATGTGAAAATGCTACAAATAATTAAGGAATAGTCCAAACTGATGCTAAACTCAGGACGTCGTTTCTATCCTGCCGGTTACGATTAGCACTAACACATCTCATCCCATGGGTGTCGTAAAAGGTGACTATGGGACTAGCTGGCGGAAAGTTAGCAGCGTCTTTTGAGTACATTAACAACTCAACTCCGATCGCCGATCCGCCTGCTAAGCCTGGCAATTACGGAAAAACCCTCCATATCCCCCGGTGATCTTTGAGGGAGACCTGTGTCCAGCAGTGGATTTTATTCGGCTGAAATGATGATGATGATGATCTTTATTCTATTTATAAATAGAAGCGGATTGCCCGATTCAATTAAATTACATACAGAGTTGCCTACATAATCAGCGCAAACCGCGTCCTACGCCCAGCACGGAATGACGCAGTTTTTTTTGTTGAAGCTATGAGGATATGGTTAGTTTTTTTTCCTTTTTGAACTTTGCCAATCTATAACACTCAATGTTCACATTTTAGTGTATTAATTTTCGCACTAACCTTGTAACAATGGTTTATCATACAATATAATCGCGTAGGTCGTGTGAGTAATGGTTATAGTTTTATAACAGCTCGTCTGTGAAGGTCTCGCCAGGTACCACAAAGCAACCTTGGTTAATTATTTAAGTTTATGTACTTAATGTTGTCTTATTTATAGTTTAAGTTACAAAGCCTCCTGTACTGTATGGTTGTTGTTTGTTGAGTAATAGTGGTACCAAGATGAAAAACGTTACGGCAAATAGTTGGAAAATTCGACTTGTTTTTTACGTACATTTTAATGTTATCTGGCATTCCCACTTATGTATAATGTTTAGCGATATAACCCTTATCTTTATCATTTCGAATCGAAGAACCAATGTTGGACATAGGCCTCCCCTAAAAATCGCTACAGGCACCGGTCTGGGTCTATTATGTTGTGTACTCATTTGGGGGTTTTTGCCATAGTCGCATTGCTTGGCGATCGCAATTAAGTTGTAAATGTACTCGAAGGACGCTGCTTTGCATCCTCCGAATAATCCCGTAGTCACGTTTGACGACACCTACAGGAAGAGATGGAAAGGCTGGAAAGGGGTGGTGCTATTTTTAGCCTTCACCACACGCTAATAACCCTTACAGTAAGTAAAGATCATATGCTATTCTGGGTCAAAGTATAACAGTTACTCTCATTACTCACAGTTTTGTAACATGTTTGAAATTAAGTTATAAAAACACCAATACTTATTATAGTTTTAGTGTAAAAAAGTTCCGTGTAGTTCCCGGCAAAGAACATACCACCCCTTTCCACCCTTTAGTGTAGTATAAGACGACTAAGGGTTGGTATGAAAAAAACCAAAAAACCTTTCAACTAATTTTAAAAGGCAATCTTAAGACATCACCGAGCATTAAATTCAATAATGTTACCGTAAAAAGAAAGGAGTCCGTGTGCTACCTTGGTCTTGTATTGGAGAGAAATTTTTCATTCGTTGAACACATAAAATCTGTAGGTGAAAAAGCTAAAAGGAACTTTTATGCCCTGACAAGGATATCAACAGCTACATGGGGTCTTTCATTTTATACTTTGAAAACTATTTACGGCGCTACCTACTTAGGTTGTATTTGCTATGGTTCACCTGTATGGGCCGATAGGGCTACTATCGGCGCGGCAAGACGTAAACTGCTCCAAAGCCAGCGCTTAGCATTGATATTCTTGTGCAAGGCATATAGGACAGTAAGTACTGAAGCTCTGCCTGTGCTAGCAGGTGTTTTGCCAGTCGATCTTGAGATACAGCGACGTGCTGCAATGTACTACTCAACTAGAGAAGGCGAGGACGCGGAATTTCTGCTACAACGCGATCGTGTTAGGATCTGCAGATTGTTGTTTGGGAGGAACTCTTGGCCGAATGGCAATGCAGGTGGGACACGTCTATTAAGGGCCGTCACCTATACCAGTACTTTCCATCCATTCGTGAGCGGTTGGCAAGTGCATGGTTGGAAGTTGATCATTGCGTGGCTCAATTTCTCACCGGTCATGGTAACTTTAAGAGTAAATTATTTAGCTTCAAGCTTGTCAACTCACCATTCTGCAAATGTTCAACACCGGACTGTGAATATGAACAGTCTGCACATCATATCCTGTGGGAGTGTATTCTTTGGCAAGATGAACGCAATATTATGTTTGACAGCATGCAAGTTACATCCGGGGTTGTTTACTATACAGACCTTGTTGCGACTAGGACGAATTTCCGTGCGTTCAAGTGTTTTTGCCATACCTACTATTGGAATCAGTCACAATAGCTCACAACATAGGACCCGTAAATAAAAAAAATTGTACCCGTGGTGCTTGGCAACTGGGCTTAACCCTGTTGTAAACTCCCATTTATTGTGCCTATGGCCTATCGTTTTTCTCTGTCTCCTGCTTGCAACGGTGGGAAGTGGAATGTATATTAATTTCGGTGCGGGTTCCAAGACAGTTATTAATTTCTCTGGGACACACCGAGCTTCATTGATCGGTGTTCTTTTCGGTGGTCGCCATTGTAAATCCTGGCTTACAGGAGTTGCAGTGGTTGGGAATGTGTGGCGGGCTTGTCCCATTAAAAAATACTTAGGTCACCAATCCGACTACCAAGCGTGGTGATTATGTCAATATCCCCTATGACAGCTCACTGTAGTGATTATTGGGAGGCCCATGTTCAGCAGTGGACGTTTACGGGCTGATGTGTGTGTACAACAATATCCAATAGGTACTCATAGATTCATCTACGATAAAATACACATTTAACATTACAATCAAACACAAAACGGATTACATCGCGTATCTTAGAGATTTTAGTTTTTCATAACGATACGAACACGTGCAGCATTCGTGGTCGCCGGATGACTAAGGTAAAAGGCGTCGTTCCAGATTTTAATAAGTTATTTAATTTTATCTACTGTACAATTCAAAAATTGTTTGTAATTACACACAGTGTCTAGATTTTAAAAGTGTTTTATTATGATTTATAATAATCGCGAACACCAAGACTAAACTATTTAACATTACATTAACATCACTTTGAAATTTGGTTTGATTAAATATCTAGTTGCTGAGCAGTAATGTCCCTCTGGTACATTGAGGTCTGTGTATGCATGACCTATAACAGGGGTGTCCATCTCATCGATCGCCACAGACACAGCGGTCGATCGTGACAAGACAAAAGTTTTCAATGAAAATGTTAGTTATATAGTCACCTACTTAGACAGACGACTACACTGTTGCCTCTTCAAAGAGAAGATCTTATGTAATTAGTTAATTACATACCTGATTTTGTTAATTTGACTGATGGAATAACACAAACTTCCCATTAATCTTTTTATTTATTCATTTCAGCCAAAGGACGTCCACTACTGAACAAAAGCCTTGCCCATAGATTAACACAATTGTGTCATAATTTTGAGGGGAATATGCCAGTACTCACCACGCTTAGTAGGCGGGTTGGTGAGCGCAGTATGGCTACTGTTCCACAGAAGGGACGCTGCTGCTCATCCCTCTGGTTTAGATTCCCTTAGTCCCATCACGTAGTCTTTTACACATCCACGGAATGAGACGGAGTGGTGCTATATTCTTAATTCGGACACCACAAAGACTTGATAATTCAAAGTTGTTTATTTTATTATCTTGTTTTACCTACTACCTAATTTCTCCGCACGTGGGAAGGGCGGACGAGCATGCCGAACTCCTACGGCTAAAACCAATGTGGTGGTCATCGGCGGCACCGAGGGGAACTTGCAAAAACTCCATCTAGAGCCGCCCATTGGTGCCACGTCTTTAGGCACATCTCGGAGGGGCTGACATTAAAGCGGTCACTCCCCCTAACGGAGGGGAGGCGACCGTAAAGAAGCCACCCTCCAGAAACATCTTGAGGGGATTATACAGGATCCCCCAGAAGCTTCGCTGTGCGCTGTGCTGCGCCCGAGACATGTTGGCCAACCCTGATCTATAACTACCTTAACTCTGGTAGTGAAGATTTTATATTACTTAACCTCTTAATAGATGATGCTGGTGTCACTTTCTCTTAAACCAACATAATCTCAAATTTCTCTCATTTTCATTCAACAGGAAACTCTTATCAGGGCGGATGTAGCAGATGCATCTAATCGACATACAACTAGATAATAAAAGAACATGACGACTACCTAATTTCCTCCGAAATTTATAAACTTCTAATAAATGCAGTAATTTCCTGTTTGTTCTAATATTTAGTACGAACTTAATAATCGTAGCCGTTATCGGATTACATTGCATCCATTAATATCTACCAGAGGTCCCGAGTCAACGATAAGCCTCTGTCCGGTTAGACCTGTACCGCTGTCCGCTACCCACTGCAGCGCTGTTCCTACATCATTTTCTTTGAAATTTCGTTAGATTAGCATCTGAATGGCTCTTCTAGTCGGCATTAGTGTTGCGTACAAAAACGGTAAAAACATATCTATGCATTCATGCCAACGCCGGATGCATTTTGATGAAGTCACTTTGTTTTTTCTGCGGATTTTTTAGGTGAGCTCTCAACGTCATTTATTAATAATGGTTGTGCGCAACAAGATAAAATAAATATGGAATGTTCCAGATATTTACTAAAGATATTGTTTTTTATGTATAATCGAAGGTAATTGGTGCTGGTGCAGATTAGATAGGACGAAAAGGACCACAATAAGCCTATAACTATTCACAGTTGAAGTTGCTAAAAGTACAAATATATTGGTGGTAGGTCTCAGCTAGATAGGTAGGTGTGGGGTGGTCCCCAGTGCCAGATATTCGCCGCTAAGCATTAGTGTTTAAACTTTAGCCTTTATTGTGCTCCAGTTAGAACACTGTAGCTAGTGAAATTACTGGGCATAAGAGACTAAATAAGTTCGAGGTGACGAGCGCAGTGTGAGGCCCGCGGGACTAGTCCTGGGTCCCGGGAAGACGGTGGCGCGCACGTGGTCACGTACCGCCGTGTGCGCAGCACAGCGCAAAGCGAGGCTTGGGGGGATCCTTTACAATCCTCCCCGAGAAGTGCCTGAGGGGCGACCTTTTTACAGTCGCCTTCCCTCCGCTAGAGGCGGTGACCTGCTTTACAGTCATCCCCTCCGTGATGTGCCTAAAGGCGTGGCACCAATGGGCGGCTCTAGTGTGATCTTACGAGGACCTGGAGCCTCCCTTCGGTGCCGAAGATGACCGCTCCAGTGGTTTTAGCCGGAAGAGTCCGGCATACCCCTTCGCCCTTCCCCGGGGTGAAGGAAGTTCCATGTAGAATTTCCACTGGACATCAATAAAAATAAAAATAAAAAAAGGACTAGTCCTGGGTAGCATTACAATTGTTATGGGCAGGCATGACGCTTACCACCACGCGAATGTGATGCTCGTCTCGTCACAACGAAGTATAAAATAAAATAAGGACAGTAAATGTAACTGAAATTAACATTAACCTATAAACACGATGCCCAACACATCAGCCAGTCTTAATATCTTATGTTGTTCGTAAGCCACCGATAGAGCCAACGCAGATAAACACGCAACTAGAGATGCCCACATATTGCTGCAGCACCGTCCATTAAAGTAGCTTTATTAGCTCAACTTACTAAACAGTTAATTTGTGACCGTTTACTTAATGGTAATTCGCAACTAAATGCTTACAGTGTACAATAAATATGCATTTTCAAAGGATATTCTAGAGGCATATCAGCAACTATCAGCAGAGCATTCGAGAATATTTAATTTGCTGGAGATATGTTTTGTGTCATGAATTCATGATATTATGCTTAGTGAACCAAATAGAACATATTTAATTTTTAACTTTGCTTTGTGAAGAGGGTAAACTAAGCCCTATAATATAGGAAAGCCATTTATCTCGGAAATTATAGGTTACAGACTTTTTGAACAAGAAATGTATCGTAAACAATTGATCGCGTCAAAACACTACGTAATTATTGTAGTATTATATGATATTACATTATGCTACTGCAAGCGATGACCTCATCCTTAAGTCGAAACAACAGCCGTTTAGTTACATCGTAGTCAAATATGAAATTAAATAGTTTATTATTATTCAAAATAGCGTTAGGTTAGACGAAAACAATTATTTTATACTGAAATCGGTTAATTAAGTAGACAGAAATCAGACCGACGCAAAATTCTAACGCTGAGGGTTTCAGATTCATGTACGGATCCATGGTATCAGTTTTAGTAACGATGTCACTAATACCCGTTGTATCTATATCTGGACTAGTAACATCTACTGAACTTCCTATAATGTAAACGCTGCACATAAAAAGATCTTTAGATAAACACTATTTGTCATGCGACCGACGAACGATGGATGGAAACAACAAACAAATAGACAATTAAGCCTTGCCTTAGGCACTTGAGGTTTCTGAAGACGGCTCGTCCGAAGGTAAATGTGTAGTCATTAGCCCCGTTTAGTGCCAGAATAAGACTTTGTAAACAGTTCTTGCTACCGCAAGATTATTTGTTGCGTCTCCTGTAGAAATAGGCTGATGAAATACGCCTTAGGATCTTATGATGAATCGAGGATAGTTTGAGGTTTTAAATGATTTCTAAAGAGTAAATGACTGCATTAGTAACGTGTAGATAACATAAAAAAACTATTTTATACTACTTGGTGACGAAACCAGCAAGCCATTTGTCTGGTGGTAAGCGTCATGCCTGCCCCTAACAATTGTAATGCTTCCCACGGCTAGTCCTGCGTGGCATCATACTGCGCTCATTACCTCGAAGCTTGAAGTTATTTAGTCTCTTATGCCCAGTAATTACACTAGCTACAGTGCCCTTCTAACCGAAGCGCAGTAATCTCTAAAGCTTAAACAGCTACCACCAGTAAAATTTAATATTTCCATTATAATTTATACATTACTAGCTGGGAACCGCGGTTTCACCTGCGTTTAATTTAAAATAAATTTAGAGTACTTCGACATAGACACTTCACAAAGAATATATATGTATATGTTCAAGGGTTTTAGTTTTTTGCGCGGAACCCTAATTATTTTTCAAAAATGAAAGTAGCCTAAGTTATTCCTTATAACATCAGCTATCTGCCAGTGAAAGTCCCGTCAAAATCGCTGGACCGACCGTTTCGGAGATTACCCGGAACAAACAGACAGACAAAACATTTAAAAGTTGGTTTTTTGTTATAGGTACCGTATGTACTTTCATATGCATTTAGTAAAAAGCTGTTATTTGGACATTACAAACAGACACTTCAATTTTATTTATTTGTAGAGTTTCAATTCGATTTCAACAAGTAAAAAGAGGGTATAACAATTTATAAGTCGGGCAGTGTTTGTTACTGGGTTTTTCTTTTGGGAATTTTTGTATTGACGCTCTGGGAGTTATGGAATTCGGTCCGGTATAGGTTTTCCCCCTGCATGTGACACCATTCCACTATCGGGGAAAAGTAGAAATACAGTCGTACAAGTCAAAACCTAATCCTTCAGAACACGCAAGCACAATATTATAAAAACAAATCTTTACATATTTATCGAGGGTCATAAAACCGATGAAGTCATCGGTTGCTTATGTCTCAAGATTCCCAATTGCACGGAATCCCTTTGCATCTGCCCCAAAAGACATTACTGTCCTTGTCGTTTCGGTCACGATGGCGACTGGGTAGACATTTGGCGATGAGTACAGTTACTTATCGATTCGGCATTGTCTCGTCCTGGCATTCGAAGGCACCACGTCGCGCGTGCTTCGAATTTCGTTTAATCAGTCGTGAGAACCGTCTGTGAAGTAACGCATGTAATGGTAATGAGGATCTGCCCGCGAACTTCAATTCCAACGTGTCACGCAATAGAATTAATTTATTTTAATGTAAAAGCCAAGAGAGTGCTATAACGTTTTCTTATTTGGTAATACTCTGCCTTTGACAAGGATAAATTAATAAGAACTTTCATAATTAAGATAAAGTACAAAAAGTAGTGAGACTTTAAGCGACACCATTGTATAACTCATGTCAGGGCTTCTGGAAAAATTCCCATTCACGGAAAGCGTTCATAATCGGTTTGCTAAATTTGCACTCAATCATAATATCAGCCAAAGGACGTCCTCTGCTGAACAAAGGCCTCCCCCATAGATTTCCACAACGTCCGGTCACATGTCGCCCGCATCCACGGCTCCCAGCGATTTTCCCCAGGTCTTCCAGCCATCTCGTTGGAGGTCATCCCACGCTACGTTTTCCGGGTGGCGGTCTTCACTCAAGAGCCATTTTGTCCCAACGGTGATGGCCGTTCTACGAGCAAGGTGCCTCACCTATTGCCACTTCCGTTTATTATCCTTTCAACTGCATCGGCAACTTTAGTTCTTCTACGAATCTCCTCATTCCTGATTCGATCTCGTAGAACATACTAAGCATAGCTCTCTCCATAGCTCTATTTTCTAATTTGCGCTCCTTATAATACCTAATTGAGAGTTCCTTAGTCGCCGTTTACGACATCCACGGGAGGAAATGAAGTGGTGCTATATTCTTAATCCGGACACCATACGGAATACGCAATTCTTACAGTAATGAAATAAGCAGGTATACTTCAACAATGCTCTAATATTCATCTGTTGCGATAATTCATTCATACTATGAATCGTAGGCATCATTTATACAGAGTGTAAATATATAATGTAAATTAAATTGAGTATTCGAACTTGCTCTAGAATGGCTATCAGTCTGGTTGGCTGTAGAACATATCCCTGCTAGGCCTTGGCCTAAAAACAATTGTGGAATATATGAATTTACAACTGTAGCCAAGGTTTATTAAACACGTGCCAAGACACGAGCCAGCGCGTTCTCCTCGTCATGACCGCTCATACTCGGCGGCCAGTGGCCATCCTTTGCAACTATAATAGACAAATGATGGCATGGTGTGCACAGTGACTAAATGATTGGCGGTCAGAATAGTGGGTTTGATCCTCGCACGGAACAAATATTTGTTTGCCCGTCTATAGTTGGTCCGGGTCTGGGTCTTGTGTATATTAGATTTGTCTGTTGTATACCCACGATACAAGTCTAAAATAATATAAGCCACGTGATAACTAAGTATCTAATCTGTAATTCATTCATCAATTCGGCCGAATTAAGTCCACTGCTGGACACAGGCCTCCTCCAAAGATCACCACAAGGCCCGATATGGGTGTCTTGTGGGCTCATTGGGGGGTTTTAGCCATAATCACCACGCTTGGCAGACGGGTTGGCGATCGCAGTTGAGTTGTTAATGTACTCGAAGGGCGCTGCTGCCCATCCTCCGGCTAATCCCTTAGTCGTCTTTTACGACACCCACGGGAGGAGATGGAGTGGTGGTATTCTGATCCGGCACGGCACGGCGAGTCATTCATTACTAAGCTAATAATTATTAGTTAATTTATATAGTCAGTAGGTTAGTGTCATTATCATTAAAGCAAAATATCTAAATTCCATAATATTTCGAGACTTAACAACCACATTAAGTCGTCAATGTTGACGTAAGGTAGCACACAAATTATGGAAGAATGTTAAGCGTGATTAGAATTCTAAGCAAAATATACGTAAAACGGTAGAGCCGCTAAATAGACAACAGTTTTGGTCATTCGAACATGTGGAACGTATTGAAAATTTCGCTAGCAACGAGGAACTTCACACTGTAGACGCGTTGCGGAAGCTGCGCACAGTCAGATTTAGTACGCACCTTTGTCCATTTAGGTACATGACTCGGTGCTTTTTATATAAATACAATACTCAGTATATTGTGTAAATACTATCGCTTATGAAGGTCGCTCAAAAAAATTCAGCATTCATAACAATGGTGAAACAATACAAATAATATGCCATCGCTCATTTTATATTCGTTGACATTGGCATTGATACAATGGTTCCGCAGTACAGTTGTTTTGGCTTATAGGGGATTATAACCTGTAATGTAATAATATTTCAGTTTCAGCCCGTGTTTTGGGACTCCTTATTCTTGGCATGACGTATCGGATCAATTTAAAAGCAAAGCTCAATGCAAAATAAGCGATCAATAAGGAATCATTTTCAGAAGGGCTTTGTAATTTATTTCAATTGCCTACAAGGATAGGATTCTCCGCTTCACCCTTCACCGGGGCGGAGGAAGCTTATGATGAATTTCAACTAGGATAATTTAAAAATATAAAAAAAGGTAAATAATATTTATTTGAGTTCTGTTAGCCGTAGTGTTCCTTCTTTACGTGTTAGGTTAGTATAAACGATACTAGCGTTCTTTTGTAGGATAAACAATGAACGGCTTACCATTACAAAACCCTACACGGAAATCTTGGAAATATGCAAAAATTCTTTCCATTTCTGGCAACTGTCGGGTTCACTGTCAAACTAACTAACCAACGGCTGCGGCATCTTCGGTTTTAAAGCATTGTCAAACTTAATTTTATATATTTCTTAAAACAAAAGGGTGGCATAAAAACAAATAGTTTTGCTTTCACTTTCTATTTCAGTGCACCTTTAATTTATTGCGTCTTAACTGTTACAAATATGGACAAAAGTGGTGCATTTGTATACTCAATTTACGTTCATTTGAAAAAGGGATCTCCCATTGTATAGTTGTCAAAGGAACTCGTACCGTTTGAATTGCATACCGAAAAGAATAATAAAATCCAAATATGGGTTTGGATAGCTAGTAAACGTTTACTTCTTCACTACTTTCTTATTACATTGCATGCTGTGAGTGCAGCACTTTGATTGGCAGACGGCACTGTGGTCGACCACGCAGATTGTGGATTAATGAACTTGAAACTTATAAAAGAACTGGAAGACTGAAGTAAAGAAACTGTTTGAAATACAACAGGAGTGGCATTGCCCAGCATTAGGTTAGCACAGGTTAATTAAATAATGTTGCATGTAGGTATATATATGAGGACCTGGAGCCTCCCTTAGGTGCCGAAGATGAACGCTCCAGTGGTTTTAGCCGGTAGGGGTCCGGCATACCCCTTCGCCCTTCCCCGATGCAAAGGAAGTTCATGAAGAATTTCCACTGGGCACCAATAAAAAAAAAGGTGTATAAGTTTGCAGACCATTCAGAATATGTCGTGATGAGCTCGACATCTACCGTAAGGAGTGTAGACTAACTACCAATAATGAGAGAGGAGAGGACGAAGAAACCGATAAAAGATACACGAACAGGTTTTGGACCAATTTTGGGCTAGCACATTGCTCGTAGAACCTTTTGCCCAATATTGGGAAACCCAGGCTATATTAAATAATATTGTATGTAGCTGTATATATTTGTAGATACTATAATAAGTAATATGCACTAATAAGCATTTTATAGATGTTTACGTATCTATTATATTTTAACATATTGGCGCATGCATGACCAATGTTTTACCTGGACCTTCAGAATAAACTTCTTCTTCTTCTTCTCTTAGATTATGGCTTCTGTAGAGTATCTTCTACAATTTCGCCAATGTCAAGTATAAGGCAACGTCGTACGGTAAATAGAATAATGAATAATGAAATATTTGAATTTTACATATTCATAAAATATTTCTATATAATATGTCGGCAACGTCGTACGGTTTTAAATTGTTTTTCCTACATATGTTCAATTAATGTAATCTGCTCTTTCCGTGTATTCTTGATAACATGACATCGGGCGTTGTAGCTATAGATTATAGAAATTGACGAAGATAAACATCCATGCTAAGTGAGCTGCCCACGCAAGGAATTTTGCGAAACGTAAGCCAACAATTCCCATGCAAATAGTTATAATAGCCCATAGGTATAATACCTTTGAAGCATAGATTTAAATTTTGAGAGACCCAGTAGGTATAATCACTCTCATCTATGAGGAAATATCCCAAAGATAGTCGTCGTCCATCCTTGTCACGCTTATAAGATTCTCTACGAGTAAAATAAGATAGCCCATAAAGCCGGCTCTCACGTAAGTTGGCCAAAGTGAAATGACCGCTGTTGACCATTTTGGCTGTTGCGTCATCCATCGAGGCTTGAATTCAAAGTTTTTTATTACAATACATGACACGAATAAAAATAGTACATAATACTGCTTATTATTTGCTTTCTTTATATTGCTATTATAGTACGCACAATAAGTTATTTTTCTTAAATAAGATGTGATTTTGATATTAATAGCGTATAAACTAGAAGAGCGAATGAAAAATGATCTGTGAAGCGAATATTTATTAGCTCTACTAACAGAAATATACGTTCAAAAGTCGTAGTATTAGATACAAGGTATTGAAATGACAATAGTGTTAAAATTGGTAGTTCGCATTAGTCACATCTGAATTCTTTAACTCAAAAACCGTGTTTTAAACTTCTAACGCGTTCAAGTTCAACAGCAAACGCGCTCTAGACGCGGTTAAGGAAGGATGAAGCCGACCTACTTGTGGTTCCCTGACCTCCGCCGCAGCCTAGCACAGAGTTGTTTCTCGCTCTTTCGTGTGCGCTGACACCTATTGGTATCTTTCTCACTCCCGGAATATTTTCGCAAACGCATTTGGAAAATGGCACAGCGCAGAAGCGCGGAGGCAAGTTGACGAGGTGCGTGACAATGAGGTTTTATGGGTTAAAGCTGTGACTGACTGTTTTCTATTTCAAATACACTTGTGTAAGTTTAATGACGCATAGTCTGGAAAACCTATTACCTACTACTTTCTAAATTATTCAAATTACAGAAATTTCATTATATCAGCCAAAGAACGTCCACTGCTGAACAAAGGCCTCCCCCATAGATGTCCACAATTGCGTCATCATTTTTGGGGGAATTTACCAGTACTCACCGCACTTGGCAGGTGGGTTGGTGACCGCAGAATGGCTGATGTTCCTGAGAAGAAAGACTGCTGCCCATCCCGCTGGTTTAGATTCCCTTAGTTACCTTCTACGACATCCATTGGAGGAAATGGAGTGGTGCTTTATTCTTAATCCGGGACACCACACGGAAAATCTGATACATATACAGAAATATAGCAAATCAAAATTTAGGAAATGTTGTTCTTTTTAAATTTATATATATATATTCTATACTCGCCTTTGTAAGACATGTTTATCTATGAAATAGAACTAGAGATAGAATAACATCAAATATTAGGAAATTATCTAGAGATATTTCAACAGAAAAGTGGGTGGTTTTTACATAGATACACATAATATTTTGTTTATTTATACAAGATAAAGCACATTATTAAAAAAAAAACTTAATAAGTGTCTATAATGCAAGTACCCAGATAACTTGGTTTTCGGTATTAGGGACATGTTTCCTTAATTGCACTTAAGATTATTCTAGAACCAACAACAAATTAAATTCAAATTCAAACAAGCTCAAATAAGAATATCTAAAAAATGAGGCCAAGTCGACTAGGAATTTTAGACAGGTAAAAACGAGTTCTGACACATCTTCTGGTAACAACATCTATATATTATAGATGCCTATAAGCCAACATGATAGAATGCCAATAAAATAGAAATACATCTTGTTAAATTTTCATCAAGGTGAATGACACTTATGCTCCAAAGCTCTCGCGTTTTGCGAACTGCCTACATCAACTGATTCGACTACCTACATCCGGCTGTGTTGAGAATGAAATGAATTAATTATCAAAATATTTGATTGTGATGATGAATGATTTAAATTTCAAAATCTTTCAAATTACGATCGATGTTAACTCCTGAATACGGGTGGTCATGGTCGCTAAAATTTAAATGTTAAAGAACAGTGCAGATAGTATCTTAGTACGTGTCCATCTATTTTTCATTCCAACAACTTTTTATGAGTCTAATTCATCCGGTAGAAATGAGATAGTATTTGCGAAGTAATGTAAAGTCCTTCAATCTTCCCTAACAAGTAGGAAGTCTGTCTGTGTACTCTGATAAAATCATACTGTGAAATCTCAGGGATATTGTGAACCTTAACAACATTCGGCACGGACGTACGCCGCCCTAATACATGGAGATAGAAAACTAAACTTACTGTTAAGCAAGCATAGGAACTGTTGCTTTCAGCAAAGTTAACCCTGAATACAAAATATCAAGAAAATTAACTCGCATTCCAGAAGAAGTCATCTTAAAATCTTACTTTGACGTTTCACGAGACCGCGTGAATAAAATGTTGAGCTTTGAAGTTACTTGTAGTGCGATAAAAATAAGAGTAATATCATTAAAAATACAATCAAATTGGCATTCATCTTTTTTGTATAGAAACATTCATAATTGTATGAGGAAGAATTAATCGACATGCAAATTTATTTATTTACTCAACGTGTTTTCCACATACTCTGTGCAGATTAAGGTAATGCAAACATCTCACGCCAATGCCGACGACCACAAGAGCGTCAACCGCAAACGAGACAAAAGCTAAAAGAACATAACTAAGCCATATAAAGAAGGACACGAGCGCACTGAATTTCATTTTCTAAAACCCGATTACACGGGCGAGGTGACGCAAGGCAGTAGAGGTCGGCCGCGACACAACACTCGAAAACGAAAGGTGTTCGAAACTGAAATCGAAGGGAGTGATCCCGTTATCCTGGTGCCGGACTGCTGAGATGGAAAGCTCCCGTTAAAGCGTTAACGTCATGCGATGCAATCATGCAACAATGACTCACGCCTCATGGTACAGTCCGCGCGCTCGTCTCTGCTAGGCACTCCTTAACAGCTCTAACTGTACTCCCTTACGTCATTTTCAAGGACGTTTTGACTTAACCCACTTCGAATGTGGGCATTAAGTGGATTTGTAGGAACAAACTCATTTTCTGACTGTAGCCGTATTTTCGATTATAACGGTAGCTTCTACATACTATCGTTCCTGTTATTTTCTTGCGATTAGGTCACATGTTGAGGTAAGTAAAGTGTAAACAGGCTCGGAGACATTAATAATATTGTATTTAACTGCACATTGATAACTTTTATTTAACTGTTTCAGCTTCAGTTTCGCTATTTATTTTTAAATGTTTACGATATTTTTGTTGTCAAAGGTCTGTTGTCTGTTTCAGGTTTTTTTTATTATAATGCCTTATTAATCTATGTATCTGTTTACTACTTATACTGGGTACTTACTGTTACCATGTCCGATTCTCTGGTTTATCGTTACTCGTCATTATTTTCAATAATATAGAAAGATTCCTTCCCACTGTCATTACTGACTTACAGACCACATCAATGTTTGTTTTCTCGAAGGCTCTCATTTAAATGGTTAGCAAAATATTGAGGTTATGGACTGCTCCAAAATGTTTTCTGTCAGCAAATAGGTTTTGCGAGTTGAGACACTACTTGTAGTCAGTAAAAAGAACACGATTGATCAGCAAATAATGTCATATTAGGCAACTTGGTTGTATGGCTAAGTAAATATATTTGCAGCAATATTATTATTTACAAAGAGGCCAACCGTCAACCGTAAGTCAGATTTAATCAAATGTTGCAAAGCTGTTTTGATATATAGTGGCGGTGGTGGGGTGCTTGGGGCTAGCCCCAGCCGCACCTTAACCGATTTTAACAAATATAGCTTCTGGATATTATTGTTGTGTCTAGCAATTTCATAATATTGCAAACCAAGTTATAATTTAATATCAGGACTAATTATTTATATTTAAGTATTTATATTGTGTGATCATATTTAGTTTTATTTAACCAAGTATTGTGCCTGAATGTTTTACGGTCCACTAAAGCATAGTATGATGTCCATTTGCAATAGCGTTGAACAAAATACGCTCGTTTGTAAATTGGGTCACTACGGAATTCGTGGACCAGTTCTTGACCTTATATTATACTACATTTACAAAAGACAGCTAAAAGTAGGCGTAAATGGTCATTCCATACAACTTACGCCTACTTTTAGCAGTCTTTTGGAAATAATAAGTATTCATCAGGGTCTCTAGTAAAAATTTGCAATGGGGAATTTGCCAGTACTCGCCACGCTTAACAGGCGGGTTGACGGGTTGGTGTGGCGTAGTATGGTTAATGTCCCACAAAAGGGACGCTGCTACCTATCCGTCTAGTTTAGAGCTCCTTTTGCCTTTTAAAAAGTCCAAAAGAGGAGATGGAGCAGTGCTATATTCTTAATCCAGATACCACACAGTCGGTTTTATAATACTTAAAATCAGAAGCTTATTTTACTTGGTCCACTCTGCTCTTGCTTGACCTAGGAACAAGTCTAATACAAATCCATACATTTTTCATTTTAGCACTAGGCACTTATAACACGAAAAACCCAACATTCTAATATAATATCTAAACACCGCCGAATAGGTTTGGGATTGTCCACACAATTCTTTCGCTCAGTAATGGCATTGAGTCGCGTGTTCCACTTTAACATAACGGTACACGACGAGTCCTGACCAAAACACACCGACGCGGCCGAACGCGAATATATCCGCTAATTAACCTGTTTCACACTCGGAAACTCATTATGAGGGCTTTAACCTTCATAGTTTTTCACATAATAGGTAATTAAACCGTGTAACAAACCGCTGACGTATAGTCTGTTATTATCTTGAAGTGCCTTGGAGGTGAACAATGAGAGTTTATAATTTGCGGTGTAAGTATATGACGAGCAAAATGGAGAAGAAATATACAAGATTTACTTGCATGCTTCCTTCTTTTGAATCAGCTTACTGGCCTTTGTTGTCAGTCAACGTGGTATTTTTGCTGAGGATATCCTACAATCTTATTGGTTGCCCAGGACCGAGCTGGTCAAAGATACCACATAGCGCGTGCAGGCGTAGGTTGAGATTAAGATTCTACGTGATATCATACCTAATATGAAATCTTTGAGTCCTACATTTATATAGGTACCTAGATTATTAATGTGATTAACACAGAGGAGTCTTTCTTATGTTATTCAGCACCTTTGTATACTAAAGTGCTAGGTTGTCTAGGTAGTGATATGCACAATTCTAGGGTGAATAAGGACAAAAAGTGCGATGACTCACAGTCAGTTGTAAGTAGATATATTTGAAGACATAGGGGTCATGGCTGTGGTAAGTAAACCTAGGTCAAAAGGCAAAATTAGATACACAGACAGACAGTCTAGTATTCTGTACTACTATTTGATTAAATATGCAGTTGTATAAATGCCTGATCGTTATATTTTTTTATATTTAGATATGTGTTTTTGCGAATAAAGTACCACCAGGCGCAACTTATTTTTGTTTAGCAAAGCAAGTTCAGCGAGTTTCTCTGCAATGTTAGGAAACCTACAAACTCAAGCTGGGATTGTTAGGGTGAGATTCAGAAACTCTCTAAGTCTAAGCTATGTTCACGCTTCCATCTGTCAAAATTATGGGGGTAAGTAGTGCATTTTGACAGATGGAAGCGTAAGTTCACGCTTAGACTCGTTTCTGAATCTCACCCTGAATCTCACCCTGAGTGTCGTCTCTCACTATGCTTTAATAACCACTCTCAGAGAGAAGAATAAAAGAACTCAACTAGTAATGTTCAAATTACTACTCGTATAATAAACCTGAATTCAACTGTTTAACGCCATCTATGAACTAACAGTCGCACTTCTTATAACTCTATTATTTTCTTCACTACTGGACACAACGCATCGTTGGACACAAGAAGAAATATTTTTTTATACATGTCGATAGATGTCGCTATTAGCAACATAACTTCCAAAAAGGCATTGACAGGAAATTTACTGGTCAATAATGTATTCTGATCGGAAAAGTTTATTTCGTCCGGTTTAGATTATATATAGCTATGGCTGAATTAGCAGGAGCATTTGACATTAGCCTCAAAACAATATTGGTCCATGTGTGTCAAACTGGCAAGATAAAAATCTTGACAAATGGGTGACCCACGAACTTAACGATCATCAGCGCAACGTGCGCGTCGAGGCCGAAGGAATTTTGAACCGTATTGTTACCTGCGACGAAAAATGGATTCTGTTTGCAATCGCAAGCGCCCAGCAAGTTGGTTAGATCCTGGTTCAGAATAAACGTTCCCTAATCGAAAAATGACCTCTAGAAAAGTGATGGTCATTGTTTGGTGGTCTAGTACTGGTGTGATACATCACAGCTACTTTCCAAACGGGATGAGCATTACTGCAGACGTGTACTGTGAAGAATTGAACACTATGATGGAGAAGCTCGCACATCTGCAACCAGCTTTGATCAATCGCTCGTCCCCGCTGCTACTGCATGACATAGCGCGACCCCATACTGCACAACAGACGGTCTCCAAGCTACAAGAGCTGGGATTGGATGCATTCAGTCATCCGCCGTACTCACCAGACCTTGCATCTACAGACTTCTACTTTTTCTAGAATTTAGATAACTTTTTGCTAAAATACTTTTGAAGAAAGCTTTTTTGAACGGTTCCAATTTATCCATTCTATGGAGAATAACCGGCAAGAAATTGCCAATGCAATTTTCAATCCATTTGAAAAATATAATAAATGCTACTTTAATGATAGAGGAAACCATTTTGAAAAGTTATGTGATAATAATATAACACCAAATTAATGAACTAAAAATTGTAAAATTTTCAATTTAGTAAGATTTCATGGCAGTAAAAATATGACCAGCCCCGATTGATGGTACCTCTAATGGTACCCTTTTACGAGTGTGACGCTTACATCAGCGTCGCTCCACCATATTTAAGGCAACTAATTTACTTATCTAAACAGTTATGGGCCCGGTCCTGACGACGCTACCTCAGCTCCAGCTCCCTTATATTCTCGAGCCATAGCTATGAAAAATATTCGGGAACCACCTTTTTATAATCCTCGTCAAAGCCTTCCGTTGGATCACAATACGACCTTATGGATTAGATAGACAGCAATGCTCGCAGTCAAACGTTTCGGTAAAGATATGTATGAAACAATGATTGCGGCGCATTCAGAGAAAAAGCTATATCGCAGATATCTACGTAATTTAAATATCTTATAGATTTAGTTATTTTCCAGTAGCGGTAATATGTATACAGAACTACATTTTAATCGTAGGTGACGCCTACTTACAAGTTTTCCTTGCAATCTTGAACTTTTAATCAGTGCACAAGGCAAGCTATACTAACTAGTCAAGTGTGTTTATTGGTTTAATTTTATAGGTTTATTCGGTTGGTTATAATTTTTAGGTAAGAAGAATAATGTTTCACACTCATTATATCTTACTGTTTTTATTCGACTAACGGAACTCAAGGTGGTAGGAGGTAGATAGTACAGTATCAAAGGAAGTGATAATTGTTCCAGATTTCAGTAATGGTTTACTAGTAATTCATTTCTTTATTATCATAAATGTTAGAGGAAAGTAAAAGTCTATTAGTAACCATGGTCATTGTTTAGATATTAATCAGTGCGCGAATTTATAAATTAAGTGACTGTCCCTAATAATTTGGCAACCCATTGTATATCACTAGATTGTTTTTTTATGTAGACACACTATCAACAATCGCCTTGCTTTGCCCCTGTAAAACGACGGATAAATAAGCGCAACCGGTCCGGATTGATATTTTAGACAGCTGCCACAACTAACGGGTATTTAATACATTACAGCTGCAGTTATAAGTTCTAACCAATTTGGTTATTGGCAAACGTAATAACTTTCTGCGAACATATTCAGCTATATATCAGCAGAGATAACTGTCCGAATCAACACCCATTTTCATTTCGGCCAAATGAAGTCCACTGTTGGACACAGGCCTCCCCCAAAGATCATCACAACCACCGATATGGATGTGTTTTGAGCTCATTGGGGGGTTTTGCCATAATCGCCACGCTTGGCAGGCGGGTTGGCGATCGCAGTTGAGTTGTTAATGTACTCGAAGGACGCTGCTGCCCATCCTCCGACTAATCCCTTAGTCGACTTTTACGACACCCATGGGAGGAGATGGGGTGGTGGCATTCTGAGCCGGCACCACACGGCACAGCCGGCACCGCACGGCACAACAACACCCATTATATGTATACAATCGAATCTTTAGATGGGTACTCAAAGGATCGGAAATCCGTAAAATTGCTCCATCACGGCTACATGGTAAAAAACTCTACAAAAATACTGACGAAGAGTAGCCTCATCCAAGTATTAGAATACTGGTACTGGTACTGGAAGCACATGCCTGCATTTGGCTCATTTTAGAAGCTAGTGGTGGGGTAGTTTATCAAATGGCAAATTTATGCTAGAAATATTAGTAAAAATATCTAGACATTTGACTGGACTTTCTTAAGATTCCACGCTTGCCGGCTACGAATAGCACCAACCCATCTTATCCCGTGGGTGTCGTAAAAGACGACTAAGGAATTGGACGGAGGATGGGCAGAGGCGTCCTTCGAATACATTAACAACTCAACTGCGATCGCAAACCCGCCTGCCAGGCGTGGCGATTATGGCAAAACCCCCCAATGAGCGCACTACACACCGATATCGTTCGTTGTGGTGGTCTTTGATGGAGGCTTGTGTCCAGCAGTGGACTTTATTCGGCCGAAATGATGACTTAAGAATCCATAATTATTTTATAATTTAATATTACGATATTGATTCACTGATATTTATAATAAATATTGTTTTTATAAAATTAATGTCTAATATTCATAGAAAACTGTAAGCGTTTGAGAATCATACTTTGTAAAGAGGATAATTGATATGAGCTTATTACACATAATACCTTTATAACGAGTAGTTGAAGGTTTAATCTTAACTAGACTCTACTATAATAAGAATACAAAGATACAAAGACCATAACCTTACGCAGTTGATTAATATGACGTCAAACGGAAGAACTCCTTTTCCATGCATCGCATCTAGAACTACAACTACATGTTTCCTTTATTTTTCGTTTTATCATTTACTTTTGTCGATTTGCCTTTCGATCAGATGACAAATAAATGCCACTAGCTCTTTCTGTATATTATATTATAGAAATGCTTGTCCAAGTGTATTTCAGTTCATAATATAATAATTGAAATACCTATTTTAGATATTATTTTTAAAGGTATAATAATAATACAACGTTAGAAAGCCTGGATCTAATGATCTGAAATCGCCAACAAAGCGCGGTGATTAATGATCGTTTCTTCTCTGTACGAGAAGTGCCTTTTGCTCTGAAGTGGGACAGATAGCTACCATCCCAAATGAAAACTGGCCCTGGTGACTTACAACGCACGTACACTTAGGGCAGACGAAACTATCGTTAAGCTTGAAGATGAAATAGAAGTTGCACTGGGATGTCATGGGTTTATGCAGGCGACCATTTACCTCAAGGTGGTGTCAGGTTTCTTCACCACAGGTCCCTCATTAACAACGTTACTACCGTCAGAAGTGTGTCGAGCAGGGTAGCGTACCTTATACTCAGAACATCCAACACGTATTTCTTGAAGGTCATACAGGTCTAAGCACCCAGATGATGAAGTAGAATGTATATATTAGGACGTAAGTAGGGCCATACATATCTACAAGACACGACTTCACTGCCGTGTTTGGGAACTTCAATGCGAAGCTAGTTATACTGTGTGATGATGAGTTGAGAGTGGGGCAATTTGTGTATAGGCAACGGAACCCCAGCGGACAGAAGATGGCTGACTTTTTGGGAAAGGAGAGACTTCGTGATGAAATCCTTTTTTCAAATACCACCTCACAAGAAACGGAACTGGACGAGTCCCAATGGTTCCAAAAGAATTAGATTAATTGATTCACCATGATCCGTGTGGTGCTCGGGATGAATTCCGTGTGGTGCCCGGAATGAGAATATAGCACCACTCCATCTCCTTCCGTGGATGTCGTAAAAGGCGACTAAGGGACTCTAAACCAGAGGGATGGGCAGCAGCGTGCCTTTTGTGGAAAAATAGCCTTTCTGCGCTCACCAACCCGCCTGCCAAGCGTAGTGAGTACTGGCAAATTCCCCCCAATATTATGATATCCCATGGATGTCATGATACGATATACTACGAAGAGGCTCTAAGTTATCAAGAAACTCTTATCATACCCTCAATCTCATAACGGAAATACTCTGTGGATGCTGAAGCATACCGGCTGCTCAACAGACACACATGGAAGTCCTTGCGACACGATAGATGCACATTTAATACCGGTGGTATTTAAGAAACGATTGAGCGAAACAAAGGCTCCAAAGTGTTCGCAAGAGACGAATTGGGAAAAGCTGGATTATGAAACTCAAACCGAGGACAGCAACGTAGCGTCAACTAAGCCCCTTTTTATTATTTTCTTAACGTTGCCCCACACTAGGATTTCTCCTGTGTCGTGAGTGCGTTTACATACATGAATTCCAGATACAATACACCCAGCCCGGAACAACTACCTGCAGGTCATACAAATATTTGTTCCGTGCGGGAATCGAACCCACGACTCGGAGCGCAGCAGCCGACTGTATCAACCACTGCACCAACCGTGCCGTGGTTTAAGGTTTTGAGATAAGTCAAGAAGTTCTAGCAACAGTTATACTCCGAACCTTACTTACCTTACCGAAGTAACTTTACCTACAATTGGCTCTCTCAGAGAAGATACTGAAGATATCCCGTACATCAGCCTGTACGAGATTAGGATTAGGATTACTTAAAGTACTTCAAAAGCATTTTAACTCTGTCTTTCCGAGGGCACAACGCCCGCAGCGTCTCTCTCTCTCCTTCAAAAAAGGTGATAGCAACCTGTTTATAGTGATGTGTCGATTTGATTATTTTGATAATCGACCAACCGATTATGACTATAAATTAATAATCGGTTAAATGATTAATAATCGATTATTTTACATCCTGTATTTTAAATTGAAAAACCTAATTAAACAATAATTCTAAGCAGATTTCGTTTCTCGGAGTTTCGAATAGAGTCTATAAAACAAAGTATAATTAATCTTTTTTAAGGATAAAAACTCAACGAAGACTTAATAAAAACCGGTCAAGCTCGAGTAGAACTCGCGTGGAGAGGGTTCCGAAATTGCTGAATAAAGAGCAGCTAAAATTGGACATGCTAACTAAATACCATAAAATCATGATTTTCGTAATTTTTGTAAATCAACTAATAAGTTTAATTGTAAGCCGGGTGTATCTGTAAGTGTCAACAACGACATCAGCGTGTTTGGGGTGCATTTTGCAGTGCGCTCACCATTGGGACTACGAGTATTACAGTCGAAGTGTGGAGAGTGACAGAGTGGGAGGCAGCTCGATGCCAGTTTTACAGTCAAAGACGTCAGAAATGTCATAAGCTCGATGTCACGAGGAAAGTCACCTGGACATGACAATCTGAGTATAGAGCACCTAAAACATGCTGGCCCTCATCTTTTCACAGTATTGGCGACGTTTTACTCGCTATGTGTGGGACACTCTTACTTACCTGCTGACATGTTTTATTTTATTTATTTATTTAATAACACACACAACTATCATCACAGGGTTACCTAATACAATAGTGTAGTTATCGTTATAATAGCTTACAAGATTAAACTTACAATTATATTATTATGAACAACCAAAAGTAATTTTGCAAAATGCGGCCGGTGTCAATTCACTCAGAGTACAATTGAAGCAGTCAATCTGTTGTGACACCATATTGAGTGTATGCAGGGCACGCATCAGCGGCGCGTGCTGCAGCAGGTTGCTGCGAGCAGGGGACACCCACAGCAGCGGCTTTCGCCTCCGTCTCCCCACGTGCCCATCTAGTATGTACACACAGCCCAACCGTGCGTAGAACGCCTGGATTGTGTATTTTACCACGCATAATCTTAAATAAGTAAGTGGCGAGAGCTACTTCTCTTCTTACTTCCAGTTTATTATAGCCTACCATGCCCAGCACAAATAGAGTAGGATACAGTAGTGGATACCCTGGATACACACCATACTGCTTTAAGTACAGGAATCTCACAAATTTGTTCTGGATCCGTTCTAGCATTAGCTTGTACTTGGCTTCGTGTGGCGACCAGACGACAGCATTGCATTCCAGATGACTTATTACAAGCGCTTCGTACAACGATCTCAGAGCATTGATGTTCAAGAACTGGTTTCCTAGCCGTAAGATCAACCCTAAATTGCGGTATGCTTTTTTACAAACATCAGTGGTATGCTTACGGAAATTTAAATCAGTTGTAAAGCGCCCGCCTAAGTCCTTAATCTGTGAGACACGTTGCAGTCGGATTCCATCCATGTAATGTTGATAATGACTTGGTTCACGTGCACGGGTAAATGTTAACACTGAACATTTGGCCACATTGGAATACAATCTGTTGCTACAACTCCACTCTACTACTGCAATAAGTCATGATCAGTTTCCTGTTTTATTTTAAGAACTAATTTCAAGTCATCTGCGAATAATAATGGTATGGATTTATTGACTACTCTCGGCAGGTTGTTAACTGTTAAAATAAATAGAAAAGCACCTAAATTACTGCCTTGACTGACTCCTGATCACGTGAAATAGGGCTCAGAGAGCTGTCCGCTGCAGTTGACATACTGACAACGGTCCCATAAATAGCAGGCAAAAAACGACAAAGTGTGAGGTGTACAGCCTACACCAGCCAATTTAGCTAAAAGGACGTCGTTATCTACTGTGTCAAAAGCCTTCCTGAAATCGAAGTAGGCAACATCTACCTGTTGACCCGCATCAACCGTTGGTATTATTTGTGTCATAAGATCCAGTAAGTTCCCCCGCCCAGAACGGAAACCATGCTGCGCATCGGACAACAGAGTGCTAATCTGTGGATACAGGCTACCGTGAACGGTCGACTCAAATACTTTAGCTGGAGTGCATAATACCGCTACAGGTCTATAATCGCAGGGTGCTGAACCTCTACTACATTTAGGAACAGGTACCACCCGGGTAAGTTTCCAGCGCTCGGGAAAAGTTGCGGTCTTGATACATACGTTGAACATATGTAGCAACGGCTTAACCAACACCGTACGGCAATCCCTAAAAATGCACGCCGGAATACCATCGGGCCCAGCTGAAAACTGTGGTGGTGCCAAACGTGAAATGTAAAACAGGTGACATCTGTGATGAAACCAATTATATGCCGATCTCGTTAGCTACTGCTATGACCAAGGTTCTTGACAGTTTGCTTAATGCTGAGCTTGATAAACATCTAAAACCATAACCAATTCGGTTTTAAGTCCGGACTTTCTACGGAGACAGCCATGTCCAAGTCTTAAGCAAACCATTGAGTACTACACCGATAGGAAAACACCTGTGTTTCTCTGCTTCCTAGACTTATCGAAGGCGTTTGACCTGGTTTCCTACGACATCTTATGGCAAAAATTAAACAATACCTCCATGTCTAATGAACTTATAAACCTGTTTAAATATTGGTATGAGAACCAGGTCAACATTGTACGTTGGACTAGTGCATATTCAGACCCGTATAGGATAGAGTGCGGAGTGAGGCAGGGAAGGTTGTCCTCGCCTAAGCTTTTCAATTCATACATAAATGCCCTTGTGGAGGAGCTCAGCAGCACACATGTGGGTTGTCATATTGATGGTATATGTATTAATAATATTAGCTACGCGGATGACATGGTTCTGCTGATTGCTTCGGTATGTGGGTTATTCAAGTTGATAGCAATCTGTGAGCGATACGCACTTAATCACGGTCTGACATATAACTCGAAAAAGAGTGAATGCATGGTCTTTCGGGCGGTGGTAGGTGTCCAGATAGTATACCACCTATTAAACTGTACGGTTCACCACTTAAAAGGTTTGAACATTTCAAATATCTCGGACACTTAGTTACCGCTGACCTAAAGGACTATGCAGATATTTAAAGGGAACGTAGAGCGCTGTCTGTTAGGTCGAATATGATTAGTCCATCATCGGTGTACCCCTAACTGCAGGGTATCACAGGGGCCTATCTGCGCGATACGCACATTCACTACGTGGACAGGGACGGTAGGGTGCGGAGGGATATTACGTGCTGGGTTCCGCAGGGGTTAGTTCTTGGCCCCCTCTTATGGAACCTCGCCTACAACGTGGTCCTGCGTGTCGCTCTCCCCTCCGGCGTCAGCTTAGTTTGTTACGCTGACGACACTCTTGTGTTGGCCAGCGGGGAAACCTTCCAGGGAACCATCTGGCTTGCCGAGCAAGCGGTGGCAATTGTCGTGGCCAAAATCCATGCTTTGGGTCTGCAGATAGCGCCTCATAAATACCGAGGCGCTATGGTTCCACAAATTGCTGCGGAGCAGAGAACCACAAAGTTCATGGATACGCGTTGGTGATGCGTGATGTGATTAGCGTGGGCCAGCACATAAAGTACCTGGGGCTCACCCTGGACAGTGATTGGGGCAGGGGACAGGTTCTCGAGTCAAGATCGCGCACCAGAAAACGCAGCGTGGGATGGCCTCTAAGAAGCATTGTGTAAATCTATTGGGGAGTCCCTTTTCTCAGCAGTGGACGTCCTTCGGTTGATATGATGAAAGGCTCGGTGACGTCCCGTAGGTATGTACAATCGAAGACTTTTGTGGTAGTATACTTCTTAGACAATATCCTTTGCACGGCTCCGTTACTCTAACGACGCCCATATTTTCCAGATGATTGTAAGCTAAGCTAGCAAAATCCTTAAAAGGAGGATTGATGCCACTGATCTTCACAACAAAGTGTGCCAGTTATTTGTTCCTAACAATTACCGTCGCAGCAGAAGCCACCAGTTATTAGCAATCCCTGCATGCCGTACTGTTGCACACTCACACTGCACCTGCACTGCACCCCGGACAATGACTGCGCTTAACGCTGTCTTGGATTCTAACTCCGACTTTGACTTATTTGAGGATGCCTGGAAGACTATTCTGTCAAAATGTATAAAGTTTTGTGAAAATAATGCATGAATGTGTTAATTGTGTGTTTATTTTTGCCTTATTTTTAATTAATAATTGTGTCTTATTCATGATTTTGTCTTTTTACCTTATACTTAGTTGTGATAATTTTATTTATTTATTGATAATTGTCTTTAAGTAGTGTAATTGGCTTTGGCCGTTCTATTTAAAGTGAATATATTACGGCACTCTTTAAAGTATGAGAAAGTTAAAAATCTGCTGGTTACTTAGTTGCAATTTGCACTACGTAAATTATTGTCGACGCGTTTGACTTTTGTTAGGTTTATTAGCGATATAATTTTTTCTCACCCTTACAGTAGCCAACTAAGTATTTTTATCTACCCACAAAATGACTTAATTTAAATAAAAGAAAATTTTATTGACAACTAATAATGGTAGTTTGAGATTTGCTATTAATTATATAATTAGAACCAGACTTTTTTATTAATATTAATTATGTCCAGGTCATTCATTTGCATCGACAAGTTTTAAACATAAAATCTGCCAAGGCTATTCCAACAGATATAGGCTTAACTATATAGACTGGCGTCTATTTTATTAGGTGTATATTGGTCACCTAAATACCTAGTTGATTTCACAAACAACAGCAAAAGTATATGTAGCAAACGCAGAAATACGCTCGTCAACACGCCTCATTAATCAGTGTGCCGCGGCGCAGTCATTGAGTAATCGGCTGTTACGCTACGGCTTGCTGGTTGGATTCCTGCATGGAGCAAATCGAGTCCTAACTTTATCATAAGCGACAATTCTTAGAATTTGCTTTTTTAATCGTAATCTCCCATAGTTACGATACAAATTTCAAGTTCAAACAATTGTCGCGTGCGATAAGTCGGCGGTAAGGGCTCGAAATATTTGTATGATCTGCAGGTATTGGTTCCGGGTCTGGGTGTATTGTGTATGTGGCATTTGTGAATATTTTATCATTTATGTAGGTATTGTTTTTCTAGTTAAGTAAATTTTTATTGAATAGGGCCCCTGTTAATCTCGGTCTCGCCTGATGGATGCTGGTGTGGTGTATCTTTTGGTGTTTGTATTATTTCAACCCTCAAGGCTCTGACAAACAGCGAGCGCTTCGTCGGCGCAACCATGGTGTGTGACACGGCGAGTGTGACGGTAACAGCGCGACCGTAGGGTGGCGCACAGTGGACTGAAAATCGATCATCATAGTGTTAGTAAATAACATAAACTTTCACTTTTTGTATATTTTATTTGAAGAGCACAATAACACGAATTTCTTAGCAGGGAGCAGAAAGAGAAGAGATCAGTGTTGCCACTTCAAATATTTATAACACAAACATTATTAACGTTACAACAAAAATATATGTATAAATTAAAAGTAAATTCTTATGCTATGTTTTAATAAACGTAAATTATCCCGGGCATAACGGTTGACTAAATAAAACTACAAGCTAAACATTTTTTAATCATAAATGGTAGATATTTTATTTATAGCTTTCATATGAATGGAACCACTTTTAGACCTGACTTCAACGGCCTTAACATGACTATCTTTACCAGGCAAAGTTTTCACTACTCTAGCAACAGGCCAATGAACGGAGATACCTTTTCTACTAGCACCAACATACCTTCCTTAACATCAGGACAAGGTTTATACCATTTTGGTCTACTTAATAACTGTGACAAATAGCTTTTATGTCACACATGCCAAAAATCTTGTTGAACCTTTGTATATTTTTTCCAAAAGCGTAAAGCATTAACATCCGTAGTTATCCCAGACTCAGGAGCAGCTGTCAATGATTGATCTATTAAAAACTACTGGTGTTAAAAAGTAAAGTCTGAATTGTCACTGGAGAATGGAGTAATAGGTCTTGAATTTAACACTCTTTCTACTTGCACAATTACTGTGTTGAATTGTTCATAAGTTCAAATCAATTATCCTCTCTAACTCTTTTAAAATAGTATTTGGCCGATTAACAACTGCTTCCCATAATCCACCCCATGTAGGTGAATAACTAGGGAGACATTTGAAATCTACTTTCTTCATATTACAATAGTCAATGACAGCACTCTGATGAGCCTGATTTTCACACAGTGTATATAACTGTCTCAAATTATTATTGGCGCCTTTCAATGTGCTTACATTGTCACAATATACAGTATGCCCTCGTCTTGAATGAAATCGTTTAAATGCACCTAAAAAACTGTCTGTTGTTAAATCTTAAACTAATTCTAGATGTACGCATTTGGTAACAAAACACAAAAATGCAAACAAAGCCTTTGGTAACAATTGAACGTCTCACGTAGACTGTTTAATATCATATGGGCCACAATAATCCAGGCTGACCTTGTTAAAAGGACGGTCGTGATTAACCCTATCATACGGCAATGAAGACATCAATTGCTGCGCATTTTGAGCTCGAAATTTATAACACAGAATACACTTGTTAATTATTCTTTTTACAAGAGTCGTAGCACCTATTATATAGTATTATTGACTAAGACTACATAACGTCAGCTTCAAATCGGCATGCAACAAAGCAGAATGCTCATTTTTTGGTGATATTATAGGATGTTTCTGGTTGAAAAGTATGCTGGCGTTCTCTAACCTACCAACCAACTCTTAATAAGCCTTGACTATCTAAAAAGGGGTATATTTTTTTCAAATTTGACTGTTTAGTCAATTTTGTTTCTTTTTATACACTCAATTTCTTCCAAACAATGCAAAGTTTGTATATATTTAATTAAAGCTAGATAACTTTTATTTATATAAATTTAATTGTTTGGATACATTACGTTTATCTTTCTTAATCTTACAGTTTTTTACAAACCTTAACACAAAACATACAATGCGTTGAAGTTTTAACAAAGAGGAGTAACTTCGATGTAGGTAATACTTCTTCAGTTACATTGTTATTTCTCTCGTTTCACGGGTTTATATCCCCTGTACGGGGGAACCCGGTCTTTTGATAGACTTACGCGGGGACATGGGTCTAACACGCAGAGGCCGTTTAGAGAATTGCGTCTAAAATGTAATGTAACACTAATCGGGGACTGACCATAGCTGCACTATAAAATTAAGTCATGGATTGTCCACGGTTATGTAAGGCTATTGTATGAGACGGAAACTATAACGATAAGGTCTACTGCAATGGGTGTTACATGGAATAAAAAGACTAATTAATACGGGAACAACGGCGTCTGCCTTTCAACCTCGAACGTGAAATTCTGTGGCAGACGGTGACTCGCCACTCACAAGATGGGCCCCCTAAATGGCCACCACTACAGGCGACAAGGAGCAACACCGGTGTGAGCGGCTAGGGGTGTCGAGAGGTGCGGCACCTGTTTCACCATGGCGCATCTCGAAGACTCGGAGCGGGTTTCCCCGTTATTACGCTCCGCTCCAATCCGGACACCACACGAATTTTGCCGTATTAAATTTGTTATTTGGACACAATATGCATGGATACTTTACTCTTACTTTACTATAATACTTTCTCTCTTGCACATCTACCGACCAGTGCACGACTATCTGTTTCATTCACAACCACTAAATAAAACGAGCGCAAAATACAATCATACGGACGACTCGCAGGGATTACAATTTCCAACGGTGTTTAGATTAATTCATTTTTACTTATCCATAAAATATTCCACAAAAATGAAAAAATTCTAAAAAATATGTCATACGGTTCAACGTCGTACGGTTCAATTGTTTTTTCGTGTCCAATTCTAATTCCAAATCCAATTTTAGATTGATGGATACAAACATTGATGTATATATGTTACTATGGATACAAATAAATGTGTCAGATATATAGCCGAATAGCCGATAATAGCGGTACCAGGGCTACCAAGGGGCACCATGTAGGTCGTATTTGCTGTATTTTGCGTATATTCTAACATGTTTTGTCATAAAAATCACGTTGTCATGAAGTTTACATTTTTATGAATAGTGCGATCAGTTGACACTTAGGTCAGGGTTAATCAAGTCTTGAATTTTTATACGTTACAGGTACTTTAAATGTTCCGGCGGTAAATATATTATTGTATGCTATGGGGCCTTCCTTTGTTGAGGCAGCATGTTTGCTGAGGCTAATGTTGACAGCTTCGCTACAGTCATGCGCAAGCGGTGCGCCTCCATCCTAACACGTTTGCATAGTACCTAGTACCAACAGCATCTTGAGCGTATTGGTGGACCGGTGGGATTCTCCGATGCTTGAGCGCTGTATACGACTGCATGCAATTAAGTAACCATGCTCTTTAATTATTATTACTTTCATATTTATTTAATTTTTTGGCTTTTATTGTGTACTTTTTTACTAACAGTAGTTTATAAGTTTGTGTAGTATTACTAACAATAACATTGTTATGAGCCGGGGTTCGGGATACATTAAATTTACTAATAATCACGGTATACACAATTTTATCTTGATTACAGGCAATGTCGCTTATAAAACTTACAAATTTATTGCTTGATATTCCACTTAAGCACTGGCCCCCCGTTCCCGGCAGCCCCTCTATTCCTGGTCATGGTAGCGGCCATGAAAACAGCGGGGCAGGGGTGCTAAGAATCTCCGGATGGGATCCAGCTACCACGCCAAACGAAAACTGGCCTTGGTAACCTATAACGCTCGCACACTGAGGGCAGACGAAAATATCGTTGAGCTGGAAGAAGAAATAGATAAGTTGCACTGGGATGTCATGGGTTCATCAGAAGTCCAAGGAGAGGGCCAGCACACGATAACCCTCAAATCCGGCAACTTGTTCTACTACTGAGAAGGCGACCATCTGTCTCAAGGTGGTGTCGGGTTCCTCGTCTGCAGGTCCCTCATTAATAACATAGTGACCATCGTATGTCGCGCAGGGTAGCGTACCTTATACTCAGAATATCCAAGAGGTATTCGTTGAAGGTCATACAGGTCTACGCACCGACCTCGCCACACCCAGATGAAGTAGAGAGTATGTATGAGGACGTAAGTAGGGCCATGCATATCTCCAAGACACACTTCACTGTTGTGATTGGGACTTTAACACAAAGCTAGGTACACGATGCGATGGTGAGTTAAGAGTAGGGCAATTTGGGTATGGGCAACGGAACCCCAGAGGACAGAGGATGGCCGAGTTTTTGGAAAAAGAGGGACTCTTCGTGATGTACTCCTTTTTCCAAAAGCCGTATGACACTCTAGTCCTCCGGTGTGCTGAAGTATACCGACTGCTCAATAGACGGATATGGAAGTCCTTGCGTCACGATATTCGCACCTTTAACACCAACGGTGTAGTTTTAAAGAAAAATGTCGATTTACATGTACCTGTCTTTGAATTTAGTTTTGTGACAGACAGTGATATAATTAAAACATTTAAAACAATAGTAGTTAAAAAAAACTGAGGACTTATGGGGATTGTCAACGGAAGCCGTCGAATCTGTTATAACTAATATTGCCCCAATTTTGGCTTCAATATTTATTGCTTGCATCGCAGAGGGCACTTTTCCCGATCTCATGAAATCCAGCAAAATTGTACCCATTTTTAAAGCTGGTTGCCTAAATAATGCATCAAAATAAAGGCATCTATATCTGTGCTACCAAGCTTAAGCAACATTTTTAAAAACTTGTTTTAAATCAAATGGCTGCACACTTTAACGGAAATAGGATATTTCATGACAATCAGTTTGGATTTACGCGGGGACGATCTACAGAGGATGCTGGGTCCACTCTCATTAAAACCGTTTTAGGGGCCTGGGAGGATGCACATGATGCTTTAGGCGTATTCTGCGATCTGTCTAAAGCATTCGACTGCGTGGACCACCGCACCCTCATTCTGAAACTTAAGTACTACGGAATTCAAGGTAGATCTATTGATTTTGTAAGCTTATATTTGTCAAATCGGGATCAAAGAGTAGAAATTGAAAACATCACATCAACAGGCACACACGTTAAAATGGGAGTACCGCAAGGATCAATTTTGGGGCCATTTTTGTTTCTGGTCTATATAAATGACCTGCCATACATGATAAACGATACAATGTCGAATATAGTCTTGTTTGCTGATGACACGTCACTTATATTTAAAGTAAATAGAAAGGAATAGAATAGAATCCAATGCTATACTTCATAAGATATCTGATTGGTTTTCGGCGAATAATCTTTTATTAAACGCAAAAAAAACCAAATGTCTAAGATTCTCTACAGCAAATGTGACCCATGTGAGGTCACAAGTAAAACTTGACGGAAAAGAATTAGATCTGGTCTCCTCAACTGTATTTTTGGGTGTTACTTTAGACTCAAATTTGCAATGGGGACCCCATATAAAGGCACTTTCAGGCAAACTAAGCTCTGCTGCATTTGCCGTTAGGAAAATTAGACAGGTTACGGATGTGGCTACAGCTAGGTTAGTATATTTTGCGTACTTTCACAGTATTCTGTCTTATGGAATTTTACTGTGGGGCTCGGCTGCTGATGTTGAGTCTATTTTTATATTACAGAAAAGAGCAGTGCGAGCTATCTATAACCTAGACTCTCGTGAGTCACCACGGGAACTATTTAAGGAAACAAACATTGTTACTCTACCATCCTTATATATTTTCCAAAACATTATGTATATCCGCAAAAATATAGCAAATTTCAGTAAGAAAAGTGACGTGCACAGCTTAAATACTCGCAACAAGAACAAGTTGGTTGTACCTGGCTTTAGACTTAGCAGAACCAGCGAGTCGTTTATGGGAAACAGTATTAGATTCTATAACAAAATTCCTTGTAGTATTACCGACTTACCAGAAATAAGATTCAAATCATTGATTAAGCGCATTTTAATTTCGAAAGCCTACTAAAATATAAATCATTACATCGACGATAGCGATGTCTGGCAAACGTTTCCCTCCTGCACACTGCGACCCTCTGGCGCTTTATAATATATTGTATAATTTTCGCATGATTGACGTGTTGTTATTCCCAATCAATGCTTTACCGTCTACACAGAAATTGTAGTTAATATTTGTTGACATCCTGACATTTACTTGACTTATTTTTTATCTTTTTATTGACATCTTGACATTTAATTTGACTTATTTAAAATTGAATTCTATATTTATGATATAAATTATTTGCCTATGTTTAATTTAATGACTGCAATTTACATTCTAATAATTATAATAAAATCGTAGAGAGACAAAAACTGTACAATGAATATTTTTTGAAAAAAATCACTGCCTCGTGCTCCAGGAACGAGACTGATGCCAAAACTGCAATTTTTTGAATTTCTGTCTGTTTGTCTGTTTCTATGTTGGATGTTACCGCTAAAACTACAGTATAGAATTCGTTGAAATTTGGCAGAAATGTCCGTTACTATCCAAGGATGGCTCTAAAATACAAATCATTACGCTTTTGTACATGGGAGCTGAGTAGTATAACATAATGTCAACAAAGTTTTGTTTTACAACGAATATTATGAAACAATCACACAAGTGAACACATTCGTTATCAGTACGTAATGAGAATAAATAAATAATGAGAAGGCTTATTTTGAAACCTCTCGCAACTGGTTACGTAGCCTGCTAAACGAACACGCTGGATGTTATTGCTTTGTTCTCGGGATCAAACCTACCTCTAAAATTTTACTTTTTGTATTTTTTTTTGCATTAATTTTCTTCTCTTGAAGAGCAATTTCTATATTGATTATTCTGTCTGGTCTGTAGTTGATATTTTATTGCGTAAACTATAAATCACGAATTCAAGGCAACAGATTTTGCTAGCAGTTCTTTCCTTTGGACTAAGTCATAAGTTTTCATTTATATTTCGCATAAACTGCTGCTGCTTTCGTAACTGCTGTGTCCCCTAAGCCAAAAAGCGTGATAAAATATTTGTGTTGTTATCCTTAAATAAAGGATAATATATTCTATTTATTATGATGTTTCTGGGTTACTTAGTTTTATAATTATTAAATTTATAAAGGTTAAATATTTATATCTTTCTTCCAACTAGATGGCGTTACTGTCGAATTACATCACGGTATGGCTTCGTTGGCAAAACGTGAAGTTAAGGGTCAGCTCAGTTTAAACGTAGTATTTTTCCTAATGTGCGACAAAGGGTACCGCTACCGATGTTGATTGTCGCGATCTCCGCGCAAAGCCGTTACCTACACATGTTGACTTATATATTATTTTTAAAAACGATGCCCTACAGTAGGATTTCTTCGGTGTCGTGGGTGTGTGTGGTGGGTGTGCGTTTACAGACACAAATTTCACGCACAATAAACCCAGACCCGGAACAACTACCTGAAGATCATACAAATATTTGTTTCGTGCGGGATCGTACCCGCAACCCGAAACGCAGCAGCCGTCTGTATCAGTCACTGCACCAATCGTGCCGTCAGTGTCCTAACCTTACCTAAGATATTTTATTTATATCTGAATTATTTGAACAATTACCGATTCTTACGGCGCAGTGTTGATTAATTTGGTTGTTATTGATATCGAATTCAAAAAGGAATTTTACATGCCTCTTAGAAAGAAGACGAATATCTTTCGAAGCTCCAGTACAATGCTCTGTGTATAGAGCATTGCACTCACGTTTAATAGCTATCTGAGCCTCACGATCAACTGCAGTTTTGAGAAATCGAGCTAGCTATTGCATCTTAAAAGCCCATGAGCCTTGAAAGATATTTCCTCTTTAACTGCAGAAAGCAGGACGCAGCGCCATTCCCGGTTAGGTACCCAACGAGTTGTTACTGCTGCCTCTCGATCAGAGACTTACACCCAGTGTGAATCGCAATCGAGCTCGCAGAGTATCTACACTGCGAGACATGACCAACATCCAACGTTCATGCATGTGGACGTCCATTTAGAGAATGGCTAGCAAATTTATTTCAATTCTGAAAATGTCATAGAGCGCTTGGAAAATCCGCGTCAAACTACGCTGTTCGTATTTTTTCAACTGTGCGAAGAGGATCTGTTCGCTAAATCGCAAACGAATGGCGAGATGCCGTCATACTATACGTGCGAGAAGCAAAGAGGTGTGTTTGATCGAAGTCAACGTGGGCGTACAGTATATGGTTTCTTGGGAGTTATGAAAGACGTCGCATTGGGTAATGTCTACACTGTACATCCAAATAATGGCAAGCGCTATAGGTATTTGCGCGTTTTACTACACACGGTGCTTTTGATGCCGTTAAGTTTCCTAAACACCACCCAGACTATGGAGCGCTCCATCTACTTGACGGTGATAAACGCTGGGACATAACTCTCTAGGAGGTCAGATACAGTCCCAGTCGTCTGCGACATTTATTCGCAATCATGTTGGTCTTCTAAGCGCCGACAGCCGGGGTTCGACTTATTGCTGTTCACTCAGCGCACATTATAGTGCGTGATCTCGAACGCGTGTCTGTATAATAGGCGGCACTGGTGGCATCGGCAAGCAGAGCGCTCGCAGTCAGCATGATGCTGTAAGCTCGCTTGAAGCGGGCGGTCTGCTCTCTCGGTCTGTACACTGTATTTGGGATCGGAGGATGGCAGTTGCGAGTGCACTCGCGAAATGTACCTTGATATTATAAAAATGTTGTCCAACACACGACTTAAAGCCCGAATTTAAATGACAAAATGAGCGGTGTGGCTATAATGAGTGATTGGACTGTTAACACTTGGCGGAAAAGGGCAAGCTATATTATTAAAGTTATTGATGACGACACCCAGTGCCTTGTGGGAAGCGTTTCCAAACAAAAGACAAAAGCGCATGGTTTGGCACTCGGCTGGGTGGACTGGATGCAATATGCGGCAGGCCTATGGGTCGTGTCATTCGGAAATGTATCATGATCCCTCTACACCTAGCATAAGTTCCTAATAAAAGCTCAGGTCATTATTGCATCTTTTCAATAGCATGATTTCTAAATACCACGCGTGCGAAGCCGCGGGCAAAAGCTAGTTAATCATAAAATTGTAAATGTGCGAGCATCATGTAGCCGTTAATGTTATATATTTAGAACCCTTTGCCTTTGGCCTGGTAGTTTCGGTCTGTCATGCTCACTAAAATGTCTTGCTGGCGGTGGCGTTGTGTATCGGGTCGTTCGGTTCCCTAAAATATGGTTGAGCTAAGCGATGCTGATGCATGCGTCATGCTCGTGAACGGGTGCCGTCTGTTGGGACTGGTCAGCCATTAACTGCCATGGCGAATAATGATTATATTACATTAGTATGTCTTTTTTTTTATACATTGGCCTACATAATGCTCTTTATATGGTTTACCTTAATTTGTATTAATCAACATTGTAATCTCAATTATTTTAAAAGAGTATCTATGGAGTTTCTTGCCGGCTCTTCTCCATAGATCAACTATTTGGAACCGTGCAACTTAGATTCTGACGTTTCATAAGTGCCAATATTTGGTTTATTTGAAATAAAAATATTTGACTTTGACTTTGACTCTGAAAAGGGGCGATTGAGTGGAATCAAGGGACCAAGGTGTTCGCAAAAGACAAGTCTACTGGGCAAAGTCGTATTATGAAGCTGAAGACCGAGGACGGCAGTGTAGCGTTGACTAAGCCAGAGGTTTTAAGAGAGATTGAGAACTTCTACCGGCAGCTAGGTAACTGTACCTACCATTGGCTCTGACAAAGACCCGCGAGCCAAACTAACCCGACACTATACCAAGGATATCCCGGACATCAGCCTGTACGAGATTAGGATGGCCTTGAAACAGCTTCAAAATAACAAGGCGCCGGGTGGGGATGGAATTACGACAGAGCTTCTGAAAGCGGGTGGCACACCGGTACATAAAGTCCTTTAGAAGCTATTCAATTCCGTCTTACTCGAGGGCACAACGCCAGAAGCATTGAATAGAGGCGAGGTGGTGGTCTTCTTCAAAAATTGTTACAATACCCTGTTGAAGAATTATAGACTCATCTCGCTTCTGAGCCATGTTTATAAGCTGTTTTCAAGGGTCATCACGAATCGTCTCGAGCGCAGGTTTGATGACTTCCCCCGGGGGGGTGACCACTTTACAGTCACCCTCTCCGAGATGTGCCTATAGGCGTGGCACCATTGGGTGGCTCTAGTGTGATCATACGAGGACCTGGAGCCTCCCTTAGGTGCCGATGATGACCGCCCCAGTGGTTTTAGCCGGTAGGAGTCCGGCATAATTCGCCCTTCCCCGGGGCGAAGGAAGTTCATGAGGAATTTCCACTGGGCACCAATAAAAAAAAATAAAAAAAAGATTTGATGACTTCCAGCCTCCCGAACAAGCCGGTTTCTAAAATCTCCATCTAATCTAAAAATTGCCATAATCGCCACGCTTGGCACACGGGTTGGCGATCGCAAATGAGTTATTAATGTACTCGAAGGACGCTGCTGCCCATCCTCCCGTTAATCCCTCGAATTGTGGTCACTAGGTAGTTCCAAATTTGTGGTTGCGTTGTAAAAAGTTATCGGCGAATACGACTGTAGATATATGTGCTACAGCAGCGCCATAAAGCTGTTGTGAAATCATCCGGAACTTTTCATTACATAATTGCAGCCAATGGACCGACTTATATATATATATTTATTAATCCGATATATTTATTTTAAATATTGAAAATTACTTGAAATAGTAACGTACGATAGTATGATATTGAATAGGGTGCCCATATTTTTTTCCGATTATAATTATAGTTACACAACCTACCCTGATTTCCTTACTAATTGTTAGTGATCAAACACTCTAATGCTAAATGATTACAAATGTGTTGTTGTTTAAAATAATGAAGTTTATTTTAATTTTCAGATATCCTAAAGCCAGTGAAATAATAAATGGATAACTCATGTGCCCATAAAATATCGGTTTTATGAAACGGCAAAAATTTATAGCTTGCACTTTAAAACCAGTGATGGAAAACAAAGCTGAATGGTTGTACCATTTAGCTTTGTTTTCCATCTACTTTTCCGTATAATATAGTTAAATATCTATGTTATTTTTATTTGAGCCTAATATAAAATACTTATTAATGATAACAGTTTTGTACCATTTTTCGCCAATTATCATATCAGCCAAAGGACGTCCACTGCTGAACAAAGGCCTCCCCCTTAGATTTCCACAACGAGCGGTTACATGCCGCTCTCATCCAACGACTCCCAGCGACCATCACCAGGTCATCTGTCCACCTCGTTTGAGGTAGTCACACGCTGCGTTTTCCGGTGCGCGATCTCCATTCGAGAACCTTTTTACCTCAACGGCCATCAGTTCTACGAGCAATATGCCCCGCCCATTGCCACTTCAGTTTACTAATCCATTCAGCTATGTCGGCAACTTCAGTTCTTCTACGGATCTTTTCATTTCTGATTCGATCTCGTAGAAAAAGATGACGACTTGTTCATTTGTTGCAGATTAATTTCTAAATACATAATATTCAGATATTTGGTTTGAATAGTAGGCAAATATTCAAATAATATAATAAAAAGTCAAATTTCGATCACCAGGTCAAATAGTTTCCTTGACTTTCTCATAAACCTTGAAATGAGAACCACTTTTTATCTGGATTGACTTTAATGATAACAAATAATAAAAACAGGATGAAAGGAAGGTGAAACAATAGAGACATTGTATTAGGTACTTACTAAAAGTACGGATTCTAAATTGAATATACACGTGTTTTCCTCAATCATATGCTAACCAAGCGAATTTTTTGAGCTTCAATGTCCAATTCGATTTCGCAAACTTGATAGCAAGGAGTGGTGGTTTTTCTGGAAGCTACGAATATCATTTTCGCGTTGCACGCTGGCTTTTCATTCAGGTCATCGTATACAAATGCTAAGTTGAACGACAGGCCCGGAGGAATTCTTTTAGATCGAGATAGTGACAAGTTGGCAAACCTGATTTGCTCCAAATCGGGAATCAGTTTAAAAAGTCTTATATAAACCGGTTCTAGAGTAATATTGCTGAATTTTATATGCTCCGTCGTCATAGCTCCTCGTATATATTCTATTCTGAATACATTCGGGTAGGATACAAGGCGATTTTCGCAGATATAAGATGCAGTTTTGCGAAGAGGACTAGAAAAGTATTTGGATATTTCTATAAACCTCTCAACTTCGGACTTGAAAGCTTCGTTGGTGTCATATCTGTCTGGAGATTCTTCGACAAGTTCAGCTTTTGTTTCTTCCTTGACAGGCTGCAGATTTGCAATTACAGAATCAGATGGAATTAGCGTTTGTAAACATGGAAGCGGACGCCCTTTCCTGTAAGGCGGAGATTTAATTTTTCTTCTTTGTTTTGTATACATTGCGATTTAAAAGACAGGCAAATTAAGTTTGTAAAAACCTACACATAAAAATTTTGATTAATGACTCGTCACATTCAGTTTTTTTTTTAAGAAAACGGTCATATGTTTCACAGATATAAAACAGGCTTTATTTACATAAATTTTTATATTTTGTTTTACTAAAAAGGTCGAAACATTTCAAAAATGATCTATAGTAAGCATTGTTTGCATTTTATGAGGGTTAGGAGGCAACAAGCGTAAAGAGTAAAAAAATTACGTTATGTTTGCGATCAAAGCACGACAATAACGGGCATTCAGATTACTAGGATATCGAAGGGTAATGTATGAAGGTACTTACGAAAGGTATATAATGTGTAAAGTGTATTAAAACATTTTTTTCCAGCTTAAAACGTATCTTTATACCAACGTATTTAAAAAATATTGGCCACGTAAACTGCAAAACGTGGATCAATGATACCGTTTGTCCCATAAGACACTTTTATTTACTTGGCAACAACTTTTGTTGTAGGTAGTAGTAATAAAAAACTGGCGTCGTCAATCAATAAACAAAAATGTATGTTATTTTTGCTTGTAGTTTTTGTATGTTTTTCCATATATTTCTTAATGTTAAATAATAATTTCTGATTCTGATTAAATAATAATAACCGCCGAGTGCACTAAGGCCGCCCATTGTACACACGGCTACACATCAAGCTAAACAAATTTTGTTTATGCGGATCTCTTAACGTTAGAAAAGCCTAGACGATGCGAGATCAGCTTATAATGCAACCCCAGAGAGCAGATTAAATAAGCCTCCTCACTTTTTTGATAAAAAAGGTATGTCATAACGAGATCTATGAAGGTTACAAAATGCATGGCAGCTTGGACAAGCTCTATGGCGACATTGCGTAACTGAATGCCCCAGAGAGTCGGTCAGGTCGTATCCGGCTTGCCTTTATTGGTCGGCTCGAGTGGAACCCTAAGAATACCTTAGTTGGCCGATTCGAGAGGGATCGCCAGAGCTATATATAGTAACGCGGAAACCCGCTCCAAGTCTTGGAGACACGCGATGGTTAAACTGGTGCTAAGCCTCTCAACACCCTGAACCGCTCACCGGTGGTGCGCTCCCTGTTGCCTATAGTAGTGGCCATTTAAGGGGCCCATCTTGTGAGTGGCGCGTCACCGTCTGCCACAGAATTTTACTTTGTTAGTTGAAAGGCAAACAGCGTTGTACCCATTTTTCGTTAAGTTTTAATTCCATATAACACCTATTGTTATAGACCTTATCGTTATAGTTTCCATCTAATACAATAGTCCGACACCACCAGGGACAATCCGTGACTCAATTTTATAGTGCAGTCATGGAGAGTCCCCGGTTACTGCCTCATAACATTTTAGATTAAAATTCTCTAAAGGGCCTCTGCGTGTTGGAAGTTGGACATGGTTCCTCTTTGGGGGCTATCAACCTGAGAAAAGAGATACATGTAGATAAGTATAATAATCTCTACAACGTTATTTTCCTTGAAGATATCGCAGACCATATTGAAATAAAAACAAATAATCTGATGTATTTATAGAGCCTTTAAACAACCAGTCTGGTGGTTCTAACTTCCGTCAACTTAACTCTGCACGTGTCAGAACATTGTATCGCGCAGAATGCAGATCTATTACTAGGTTTTGCACGTAACCAATCAGAAATTATAGCCACGTTGCACGTTATACAAATTGATTTTGATTTTTTGTAGCTTTACCTAATTGTAATTATAGACGATACAGTAGTTGAACTGACGCTCATATATCAATTTTTTGTACAACCTGTTGGCGAGACGAGCGCGTCATTCCCCTAATGGTAAGCATCACGCCTGCCCATAACAATTCTAATGCCACCCAGTACTAGCTCTGCTTGGCATCACACTGCACTCGTCATCTCGAGACATTGATCATTTAGTCTGTATGGACCATTTACACGAGACCACTTATTGAGACAATCAGTAAGCAAAAAATAAGCCTGGACAATGTGTGTTGGGGAATCTGCAGGCCCACACTGAGCGAGAACACAACACAGCACAGCGCACACTGAGGCTTCGGGGGGAAGGTTAAATCGCTTTTCATTCACCCTCTCCGAGATGTGCCTATGGGTTTGGCACCAGCGGGCGGTGTCCTGCCCAGCCCCCCTTAGGTGCCGAAGATGACCGCCCCAGTGGCTTTAGACGGTAGGAGTCCTTTTCCTTTCCTTTTTTTTTTCTTTCGTATATAATTAAATATGCAATTCAATTATAAGTAATTTAATATAATGCCAATATTTCTTATATTATAATCGTTATGTAATAATTCAGGCATTCAATTTTTTTTTTTAATGACGGACTCTAATTTTATAGGCAAAGTTATTACATGCGTCTTTAATGATGATTTTCAGACGGGCAGATGAACTCTTGATAGGATATATGAGGCACTAATGAGGTATTTATTATAAAATATTAAGTCCTTGTATGGTGCCTGTGGAAATAATGCGCAGAACTAATATACGGTATATGAAATAAAAACTGAAATGCCAAATGAAATGAAGGTTTCTTCTAAGCAAACGTGTACCTTTATCGACCACCTAATCGCTCTTCAGGTTATAAATGTCAGCAAACCTATTCAATGAAAAAAGAACTTTGACCCATTCAGGCAAAATTAGTAATTTAATTATTTTGTACAGTTGGTGCAGTCTCTAAAAATATGGTTTTGTGAGATATGTACCGTTTTTTTATATATATATTTTTTTGATGTCCAGTGGAAATTCTAGATGGAACTTCCTTCACCCCGGGGAAGGGCGAAGGGGTATGCCGGACTCCTACCGGCTAAAACCATCAGGAGCGGTCATCTTCGGCACCGAACGGAGGCTCCAGGTCCTCGTAAGATCACACTAGAGCCGCCCATTGGTGCCACGCCTTTAGGCACATCACGGAGGGGATGACTGTAAAGCGGTCACCCCCTCTAGCAGAGGGAAGGCGGCGGTAAAAAGGTCGCCCCCTCAGGCATTTCTCGGGGAGGATTGTAAAGGATCCCCCCAAGCCTCGCATGTGAGATATGTACCTAACCGTGCTCGATCCCCGACGGTTTAAATTTTTTTACAAATTGGTTACGAGACGAGCAAGTCATTCACCTGGTGGTACGCGCCATACCTGCCCATAACCATTATAATTCGACCCAGGACTAGTCCTGCGTGGCGCCACATTGCGCTTGTTACCTTTAGACGTTAGTTATTTAGTTTCTTATGTCGAGTAATTTCACTAGCTATAGTGCCCTTCAAATTGGAGTTCATCATCATCATCATCATCTCAGCCGAAAAACGATTCTGTCCACTGCTGGACGTAGGCCTCCCCGAAATATCACCTCAACGACTTTGAGTTGTGTGCTCATTTGGGGGTTTTTCCATAATCGCCATGCATGCAAGCGGGTTGGCGATCGCAGTTTTGAGTTGATAATATACTCGAAGGACGTTGCTGCCCATCCTTTGGCTAACCCCATAGTCACCTTTTACGACACCCACGGGATGAGATTGGTTTTTGTTATTCGTAGCTGGCACCACACGTTCATTCATTTCGGCCGAATAAAGTCCACTGCTGGACACAGGCCTCCCGCAAAGATCACCACAATGACCGATATGAGTGTGTTGTAAGCTCATTGGGGGGTTTTGCCATAATCGCCACGCTTGGCAGACGGGTTGGCGATCGCAGTTAAGTTGTTAATGTACTCGAAAGACGCTGCTGCCCATCCTCCGGCTAATCCCTTAGTCAACTTTTACGACACCCACGGGAGGAAATGGGGTGGTGGTATTCTGAGCCGGCACCACACGGCACACGTTATTTGCATAGAAATATATTACGTCGTAGTATAATATATATATGATACTTTCAATTTACATTTAAAAAAACATATTAACCATATGCTTTTACGCTAGCCCAAGCGGGCGGGTCACGGCTAGTTATAATATAAAAAACACCACACAGAAAAATACACATGTCTCATGAATTAGTCTCCATCTGGCTTCTCTGTAGCAGCGGAATACGACTCTTGCTGGCCAAATTCTGGATTGCTGAAGATGGAATTATGCATTGCGGGATTCTTGAGGATGTAGGACTTGAACTATTGTATGTATGTCATATATGTAGTGTCCGGATTAAGAATATAGCACCACTCCATCTCCTCCCATGGATGTCGTGAAAGGCGACTAAGGGAATCTAAACCAGAGGGATGGGCAGCAGCGTCCCTTCTGTGAAACGGTAGCCATACTGCGCTCACCAACTCGCCTGCCCAGTGTGGTGAGTATTGGCAAATTCCCCCCAAAATGTTGTGAAAATCTATGGGGGAGGCCTTTGTTCAGCAGTGGACGTATAGTTGGCCGATATGATGAAGACTTGAAATTGATAGTCCTACTCGTCTTAGTCCGTGTCACCCTTAAAACCTCCTGTTCTGCAGCACCGATTTGAATCTGGCCTAAAAATTATGTATTTAAACCATAGAGCTCCGTTCCTCTGGAAAATTGAGTAATTGCACGCGTTTTATGTAGAGCTGTAATTGAAAATAAAGGAGCACTTTTGCGTAGTTTAGAAAGGTTATGCTACTGCGTCGTTTAAGTATTGGACGGAAAATTATCTTCGCTGGATTATTACTAATGGCTACTGTAAAGTTGTCCAAATGAAACGTAGCATAGAAGCAATAATTATTGTTCAAAAAAGTGTTGTGAATCAAAATAATGCTGAATCAATGGCTATAAGAATTTGATGGCACAGACATATATATTTATGGAAGTGCTGGTACGGAGGTTTTCAAATTGATGCCAATATTAAGTTAGCAAAGAAAGAAGAAGGAACCGTTTATTTTTTAACCAATAACGACGCACACAACTTTGTCGGCACAGTTAGCGCAGCGGTTAATGGATTGGCTTGCTACGGGTCTCGGGTTTGATGCCCGCACGGTACAAATATTTGTAGGATCTACATACAGATAGTTGTTTGGGGTCTAGGTGTTTGTGCATCGCTGATGACACTCTTGTGTTGGCCGGCGGCGAGGCCTTCGAGGGAACCATCCGGCTTGCCGAGCAAGCGGTGGCAATTGTCGTGGCCGAAATCCACGCTCTGGGTTTGCGGATAGCGCCTCATAAAACCGAGGCGCTATGGTTCCACAAACTGCCGCGGAGCAGGGAGCCTCCCAGTTCGTGGATACGCGTTGGTGACGCGCAAATCAGGGTGAGCCGGTACATGAAGTACCTGAGGCTCACCCTGGACAGTCGTTGGGGCTTCGGGGAGCACTTCGAGCGTCTTGTCCCCCGGGTTGAAAGGATAGTGGGTGCCTTGCACCGGCTGCTACCCAATCTCGGGGGACCGCGGGAAGAAGTTCGTCGCCTATACGGGGGAGTCGTGCGGTCCGTGGCCCTCTACGGGGCGCCTGTTTGGTCATCTCGACTCTCGGGCGTCCAGCTCTGCAGAACCAAGATTCACGGTCTGCAGCGTAGAGCGGCTATACGGATCGCACGCTTTCCGCCTTTTGATATCTTGGCGGAGATGGATGCGTGGGTGTATCACCAAACACGCTCTCTCCGCCAGTGCGGTGAAGGCGTGCCTTCAGGGGCGCTCGAAAGTTTAAGGCGTCAGGCTCGGCGGCGTGCACTCGAGCTGTGGCGCGAGCGGCTCATGCTGCCACAGTACGCGACAAAGCGCGTCGTTGAGGCTGTCTTGCCGCTCTTCGGAGCCTGACGCAGGTATTCACCGGACACGGTTGTTTCGGTGCGTACTTGCACAGGATAGGACGCGAGGTCACGGCACAGTGCCACCACTGTGGAGACGATCAGGATACCGCATAGCACACACACGGAGAGTGCCCTGCGTGGACTGCCGAGCGGCGGATCCTGGTCGATCGGATCGGGCAAGATCTCTCTTTGCCAGCAGTAGTGTCGGCTATGCTGGCAAAGCAGGAAAATTGGAGTGCTGTGGTTTCCTTCTGTGAGAGCGTAATGCTCCAGAAGGAGGTCGCAGAACGGGATCGGCCCTCTCCCGATCCCGCTCGCGCGGAGGAGGAGGGCACGGGGCCGGGGTAACAACCGCCGCGGTGCCCGTGTCTAACACGCCTGAGCCCCCTGCCGTCTTTGTATAGTGGGGGGCCTTGGGGGTCGCGAGCGCGCTTATTGGGAAATATGCGTGCTCATACCGAGCGACCCCCGGGAAGACAGCGGTGCGCATGTGGTCACGTAACGCTGTGAGCGCAGCACAGCGCATAGTGAGGCCTTGGGGGAATCTTTTACAATCCCCTCGAGAGATGCCTGGAGGGGTGTCCTCTTTACAGTCGCCTTCCCTCTACTAGAGGGGATGACCACTTTACAGTCATCCCCTCCGAGATGTGCCAAAAGGCGTGGCACCAACGGGTGGCTCTAGATGGAGAAATACAAGTGTGAGACAACATATATATAAAAAATAATTAAGTAGGTATTTATAACAAAAACAAGAACAACATTAGTAAGTGCAATAAACTGGCAATACGTTTTTTTATGTACAATACTAATTACCAGTTAAAACAAAAAAAATATAATAATTATTTTAGATTGTACGTCATGTCGGTGTAAGAAAGGGTTGTCAACCAGCATAATGCTATCACGTTGTAACATATTCAACGACTACAGCTCTGCTTTTCAGGAATAACCTTCGAATATATTAATTATGCACATGAGTCATATATTTTATAATAATAAAACTAACAATATAACTGTAATTATGTATTAACTAAATGTCCCGGTTGACGTTGTAGGTAGGGGCTATGGATCGTATGGGTTTGATCTTGAAGGATGAATTCATTAGGGAGTGATGAATGTTTATTGTACATCCGTAGTGATATTGATGCATTCTTTTATTTATGATGTACATCAATCATGTGCTTGAGAGATATAAATGAGTACTTTAATAGTGGTGATGAGTTCACACGCATATTATACTTTCCATTCTTCATCATCATCATCATTATTTCAGCCAAGAAACGTCGACTGCTGGACTTATGTCCAGCAGTCGACGCCTCCCCCAAAAACTGCCACGACCGGTATGGGTTTGCGTTGAGTGCTCATTGGGGAGTTTTGCCACTATCGCCACGTTTGCACACAAACAAGTGAGCATTTATAGGCGAGTAGCTAACGTAATGAAGGGATTTATTTGTACGTGACATAATTACGTAGTTAGTATTCTTTGACATATTATAAAAACATTTAAAAAACGACTTTTGAACAACATTTTACGACCGTTTGTATACAGCACTAGTTTTTCTAGGTGTAGTGATAGTGATAGTAGTAGTGGTATTAGTGTTAGTAGTAGTAGTAGACTAATTCTTATACATTGCTTCAATAATGTATATTAATTAAATTTATATTGATGAAATATATAATTCCATTGATAGATTGGGTTGATGAGATATAAAATGTCCTTATACCTTTTGACCTTGACCAATGGTCATGTCCAGCTGTGGACAATGATGGACTGAATTTATTAATTTCTACCAATCCTAAATAGGATTTAAGGCTAAGCGAAGGCAAGGTCGGCGCAGTGGCCAAACAACGTTTGCACGTTGTTCGAATCAAGTTAAGATTACACTTTTTAAAGCCTTTTGCATCTCACTATATACGTGCAGCCATAGGCTTCCTACACACAAACTGCTTAAGGTGCCATCCATGTCTAGTATAACAAGGCGTTCAGGGTGTCGTAGACGGCTGACCCGCTGCTGCAGTGCCTTGGGCATGTTTGTGGAGGCGTACACCGACTGCTTTTACATCACCATACGCAAGCGCTGCGCATCCTTGGTGCGCAAGGTTCGGACCAGCTCCAGTACGGTCCTGGCGATGATTGCCGGGTGACTTGACTGCCCTTAAATTAAGCATTATTGCACGTTGTTGCGTGGGGCTCCCCTAGGACTGATGTCCGAGGAGAAGCTAGCGAGGAATTAGTGGGCCTTTGCCTCCTCAACAGAAGGTCCATAAATACGTGCGTTCGCGGCAGGAGGGTCGATAGTGGATCTCTCGTTCGCTACTCCTTTTTTTTATTGGTTCCCAGTGGAAATTCTTCACGAACTTCCTTCGCCCCGGGGAAGGGCGAAGGGGTATGCCGGACTAAAACCACTGGGGCGGTCATCTTCGGCACCTAAGGGAGGCCCCAGGTCCTCGTATGATCACACTGGAGCCGCCCACTGGGGCCACGCCTACAGGCACATCTCGGAGAGGGTGACTGTGAAGCGGTCACCCCCCGGGGGTGTTGTAAAGGATCCCCCAAAGCGTCTCACGGCAGCGCGTGACCATATGCGTGCTACCGTCTTCTCTTGGGTCGCTTGGTGTGAGCACGCAGATTCCCCAATCTACGCACCCGCGAACCCAGTGGTCCCCCGCCTTGTAGCTACGGCAGGGGGTTTCAGGCGTATGGGAATTAGGCGCCAGGGCGGCTCTCCTCCTTCTTCGAGCGGGATTGGCCCTCTCCCGATCCCGCTCTGCGGTCTCCTTCTGGAGCATGACGCTCTCACAGAAGGAGACCACAGCATTCCAGTTTTCGTGCCCTGCCAACATAGCCGACACTACTGCTGAGAACCTCCTCCTTTTTGAAGTCGGTTAAAAAGGCGAGCACTTGCCATACAGTGCGACAGCTACTGCTAAAGAAAAAAGGCTTAGGTATGACTAATCGCATGATAGTGATTGAATTGATGACTTTGGAGTATATTCCATACGTTTAATTAATTTTAGACCATTTAATAAAGCCTATACGAAGACCTAGGCTAGGCTAATGTTAAGTTAGACTAAAGTCTTTAATGAGTGTGTATTACCAGCGATGACATATGGCACAAAGACGTGTTTGCTCACTATGGGCCTCACTCATTGGCTTTGAATAGAGAGAGCTATGCTTCGTATTTCTATATGAGATCGAATCAGAAATGAGGGGATCCTTGAAAGAACTAATATTGCTGACATAGTTGAAAGATTTTTTAAGCTAAAGGGTGGGGCACATAGGTCGTAGAACTATGGCCTTTGGGGCATAAAGGTTCTCGCTCGAGTGGAGACCACAGACCTGCAAACGCAGCGTGGGATGGCCTCTAACGAGATGGGCGGATAATAATGATGAAATATTGTTTCTTACATGATTCAATAACAATACCACTTTCAAATTAGATATCTACATTTTTCAATGCACGTTAAGATAATCATGTGGTCGAGAACTAACAGTATTATTTCCCAACGGCCATCTCAAATGACGTCACAAGAATGGAAATGTACCCACTACGTACGATCCTTAATTATATCAATAAAAAGCGGTTAAGTTGAACTGGATCTATTTTTAAACCTTGTTTACCGACATTACGTGATGCAAGATCAAACCAGTTATTTGGGCCTTTACGGAGTTGTATAAGGAACTAGGTGTTTCTCTAGTTGCTTCGTAGCAGATTACAAGCAATACTAGAAACATAAACAAGTGTTATTCTTGTACGCAAAGTGTGATGACCTCCATCTTAATATGCTGTATTACTTTTTCTGCGAGCAAGGGATGAGCTTGTGCTAATTTCTGACAAGGTTAAGCTTCGGTTGTCGTGGTCAGATCAGATTGATTGACTTACATATCAAGACACTTTCGTGCTAAAGAGAGCATGTGCAGCCGTCGTCCCGGTTGTCATTTAAATACCTTTGACGGACATGATGGCCTGCCAAAATGCCTAAAGTCTACTAGTCTAGTAAATCCGTAAGGTTTTGCTGAACATATATTGTGTTTTTTTGGTAGGTATTGACCCAAGCTCTCACCCCCTGCAGTATGTCGTGCTATTTATAGACATAGATACTTACATCAAAATGGTCTTAGCAGCAATACCGTTTTGATTTTTCTGGTCTGAAAGATTATATATATTATATGATGATATTTCTTTTCATCATTTATTTATATACTCTTTATTGTGCACCACATAATGCTTAAAAGGTAAATATTTAAAAAGATTCGTGTTCAATGAGCAGTCTTATCGCACAAGGCGATCTCTATCAGACAACCTTTGGATGGACTTGAAAGAAAAGAGAGAGATATTAAGCTGTCAAGTGTACAAAATATCATAGACGGTATTACTTAGATATAATAATATAAAATACATGCAAAAATGTTTCATATATAAAACGATAGAAAAAATGTACTAATAAATATCAAATGTAACCGGGAAAGAAGAAGAAAAAATAGAGAGAATGGTAATGGTGGTTCACAATTTTTTTTTTCAAGTTAGTGTTTGAGCACGTCTTACTTCTTTGCACCGCTTAGCTCTTATTTTTTTCACAAATGTGACAAGCTGTCAACAGCTTGTTAACATTGTGCCAAATCTCCAATTAACCGCTTGTGCTAGCAATTTTGGGTTTCTAGAAAGCTTTATCGCTTATCAACAACTTATCAACGAGCTATTTTATAACTGGTGAAACGAGCTATTTTATAACTTATCAACAAGCTATTTTATAACTGGTGAATATTGACTGATTAATGGCGTGTCAAAGTAAATATTACTCATTTAAGGCTATTAACATGAATAAAAGCATAATAAGTGTCGGCGAAAATTTAAGGTGAGCTCAATAATTATAAGTACGTTAGTGAAATACCAGCATGAATATTTAAATAATAATAACATTTAAAAATGAACTGAATGTATTATTTATTGGTAGGTAACATCAATTAATATCTAAATAAATGTAAATAAAATAAAGCCCTTCCTCCAGCTAATCCCATAGTCGCCTCCTTTTACGACACTCATGGGATAAAATGGGGTGGTGGTATTCTTAGCCGGCACCACAAGTGCCAGTATAAACTGGTCTCGCTTTGTATATACTTTCCGTCCAGTGAGAGATCAGCTTATAATGGTAATTTTAGCTTATGTTTAGTCGTGTGTACTATGATAGACCATCAAACAAAGGCATTTTTTACAATAAAAATAAATTTTGACGGTGAAGAAAACCAAAAAAAATAAAAAAGTGGGCATTAGCTCCGATGCACGACTGGAGTTTACTCCGTAAGTAGGTACAATTGTCTCAGTAATTAATAGGCAGTGAGGGTTAAAAAATAAAAAGCATGGATGTTTATATGTACGATATATATCATATATAATAATGAATTATAACCTACCTATTAACTGCATCCACGTTTTCGTCGGATTTTCTTCCACCGTCACATAAACTAGATTTTTCCATATTTTTAATTTATTTATTTAATCACTCTACTGCGTATTAATAACTAATGATATTAAATATCAATATTTAAATATAATAAATGAAATAATATAAAACTTTGACATCAAACGACTTTGACACATACATGACTTTAACGCAGAAGGTGCGCAGAAAAACGTAACGCATTTTATTCAGCTATTGAGTTGTGCATAACAGCTGATCGCATTCAATGACTACTAAACCGGCCTCCGTTGACGTCATGAATAAATATATGATCTATGTAAGAGTGAGATATACCATTTACATTGTTTTCTATTCTAGTTAGCTGAGTAATGCAACATTCTAGAATTCACGTTCTGATTTCTATCTGATTCTATCTGATTTAGATCACGGTATTTTCCCCGGTTAATTGAATATTTTGAAAAAGTCCAAAAATGGGTTTATCCGCGTGATATAAATATATCTTCAAAACAAAATTGTATTATTTTATAAATCACAGTACAATTTGAGTAGCATATATTGAATACAGAGACAGAAATACTATATACTATAATTAAGGATAACTTTTGGATTCTAGCTTTTCTCGACAAAACGCAGTTAGTTGTCAACTGTCTAGTGTCATACTACTGTAATGATGTACCATGAAATCATTTATCTAAACATGATATTATTATTTTTCAGATATAATAGCAAACATTATTTTCAAATAATGATTTTAAAAGAGTATTTGATTGTCATCGATCCATTTACTTTATATGCTAGAATGAAATCCAGGCAGCTAGGAAGCATGTCCTGCATATGTATAGTAGTAAAAAGAAGGCTGGAGGAGCGTAGTAATATATATATGTTTGCAGTATTGTTGTCACTGCACCACAGAGGTACAAACAGTGGGTTGTAGCTCTTATGAGATTTTTATGCCTGTGCCAAACACCAAAGCTATATTGGAGCACGCACTGCATTTTAATATGAATTATTAATAAGATAATTAGGTATGTGTTTATTTTAACAATAAATAAAAGTAATTTGTTTGTACTATTTTCTTTTACCTGTGAACCTGTTTTTATACACTGATGCGAAGCAAAGTGAAGATGTGTTTCTATATAAATGTCTTGGCATATTAAAACAAAAACATATATAAACTATATCTTCACTCTACTTAGCTGACAGGACTCTTAAAGATGACCATTTGTGTTAGGTTTGTAAGTGAGTTTCCCATTAAGTACCTGTTTTACTGTTTTATACTTTCCCTGATAATTCCGGAACATATTAATTATAGTTATTCCTCATAAAGTAGAGATTGTTGAGCTGTGTATGTGGTGTATTTTACTATAGTAATAAATCTATAATAATGCTATACGAAGTTAGATAGGTGCCATGTGCGTTATACAGCTGATTCATTTGAATGTGAAAATACCTCTTAGCAACATTCTCCTCTATGTCTTCTCGATACGACTAGGAATTATTAGTCTATGTTAATGGGACAGCAGCACGTGAATCGTGCAGTAGGTGTAGTATAGTATAGAAAATATATGAGCAAGTGTATCCATATCTATACAAAAGCCTGTGTGTATAAAGATTAATTCGAATCAAAATCTTTTTGATGTTCAAATAAATCACAAATGAAATAAAATATATTCTGAAAGGTTTATTTTTAAAGTTATCTTCTCTTTTTATTGATGTCTTCTTCCATTGGTATCTTTTTTCGCCCAAGTCTTTCAAATGAGTTTTTAAATAATTTTACAACTTTTACTAAGTTTCCTTAGTTCACACTATCCCGAAGGCTAGGTCCCATTTTACATGCAATTTCGCCATTTTACTCACCGAATTGCAAAGCTAACAAAAATGACCTAAACTGTTTGTGGTGCCCAGAACAAGAAAGGGCATTTCAAACTTTACAAATCAGATTAATTGAGAGGCCAGTTCCTGTTATTTATGGAAGTAAAGCGGTTACAGAATCACATACTGACGGGAGGAAGTTAAGTTTAGGTGGCTGTGGTGTGGTGGTGGTAGCTATGCAGCATCAACGAAACGGATCAATTAAACCAGTTGCATATTATCGTAGTCACATCCAGAGAAAGAGAAATAAATTTCCACAGTTATGAACTTGAGACCCTAACCGTCGTAGTGACTCTACGACGGTTAGGGTCTCAAGTTCATAACAAACAAAAAACATTTCTAAAACATTTTTTTAAATATGCTTACACTTAAAGTAATTACCGTTTGCGCTGCCTAACACACGACATTAGTTAAAGTGATCTAATTTCTCGTATCCATATACTACAAGAATTTGTTGTGAAATAGAGTAATAAAACACGTAGATGCACCTCAAGTAGAAATCTTTTTGCAGAACCAGTTTTCCAAATTAATAACTCAGATCGGCTAGTAACACTGCCGTTACAGGATGATTCAGCATATATTAAGGCAATTACAAGAATATACAATTAACTCAGACTTATTCTGTAATAATGTTGTTAAACATAATATTTTACATAGAAAAACCGTGCATGTGTCCTTTTGTTATACCAAATTTAGTGAAATATGGGAAAACGCAGCGTGGGGCGACCTCTAACTAGGTGGACAGACGACCTGGTGAAGGTCGTTGGGAGTCGTTGGACGAGGGCGGCATGTAACCGCTTGTTGTGGAAATCTATGGGGGAGGCCATTGTTCAGCAGTGGACATCCTTGGCTGATATGATGATGATCCAGCTGTATACTAGCTTGTTCCAACCCCCAACAACTTCCTAAGCCTAGGTTCGAGTACGGCCCTGACCGAAAGTCAGTATGGCTTCCGGCAGCGACGGTCTACCATCGACGCGATTCTTCGCGTCCACTCGCTGTCAGAACAGGCAGTGTCTCGACGGGGTGTGGTAGCGTTGGCGGTCAGTCTGGACATCGTCAACGCCTTCAATTCCACCCGTGGGGCGCTATTAGGGCGGCACTAGTTCATCATCGGTGTCCGCCCTACCTGCGGGGCATCATAGGGGCCTATCTGTGTGACAGGCACATTCGCTACGTGGGCAGGGACGGTAGCGTAAAGCGGAGGGAGATTACGTACGGGGTTCCACAGGGGTCAGTTCTCGGCCCTCTCTTATGGAACCTCGCCTACGACGCGGTCCTGCGTGTCGTTCTTCCTGCTGGCGTCAGCTTAATCTGTTACGCTGACGACACCCTGGTGTTGGCCAGCGGGGAGTCCTCCCAGGAAACGCTTGGCTTGCCGAGGAAGCGGTGGCAATTGTTATGGCCAAAATCCACGCCCTGGGATTGCGGATAGGACCTCAAAAAACTGCGGCGCTGTGATTCCACAAACTGCCAAGGAGCAGAGAACTACCCAGTTCGTGGATACGCGTTGGTGACGTGCGAATCGTGGTGGGCCGGTACGTGAAGTACTTAGGGCTCACCTTGGACGTCGTTGACAGCTTCGAAGAGCACTTTCAGCGCCTCGTCCCCCAAGTCGAGAGGGTAGTGGGTGCACTACACCGGCTACTGCCCAATCTCGGGGGACCATGTGAGGAAGTTCGCCGTCTCTACGGGGGGGTCGTGCGGTCCGCGGCCCTCTACGGGGCGCCTATATGGTCAGCCCGACTATCAGGTGCCACATCCTTCAAGTACATTTATAACTCAACTGCGATCGCCAACCCGTCTGCCAAGCGTGGTGATTATGGCAAAGACAATCAATCAGCACACAACACGAAACCATACCGATCGTTGTGGCAATCTTTGGGAGAGGCTTCTGTCCAGCAGGGGACGTTTTTGGGCTGAAACAGCTTCACCGCATTGACACCGATGAGGAGCAACACAAAGAATATATATAATATCTTGTTTTGTTTTATATAAAGATAAAAAAAGATAAAAAGAGTTTTATTAATTTAAACCATTAATAGCACTTATGAATCGTCATGACTTTACTTTACTTGCCACGTTCCAAGATGTAGATTTCCTATGGAGAAGAACGGGCAAGAAACTCCATGGTTACTCTTTTAATATCATGTTACAATATTTATGTGTACAATGTTCTCGAAAATTCAGGTTATATAAAGACAATGTGTGAACTCTTAATAGTGTCAATATCAAATCATAAACCAGTTGAATATAAAAAAATTTACAATAATAAATTCAGGTGTAAATAATTATTAATAATGTCAAAAAATAATAATTGAAATGTCAGAAAAGTAAATCTGAATAAATTGATGTCACAAAACATGCAACAACAAGATGGCATGTCAATAAGTCAAAAATGAAAAATTTAATCATTATATACAATATATACCGTATATACTTTCATATGCATTTAGTAAAAAGCTGTTATTTTGTCATTACAAACAGATACTTCAATTTTATTTATTGGTATAGATATATATTTATCATGGCATACTTTCACTTATCCTAATTATCGTTACGCATAATTTTATTTCTGCATAAACTTTCAGGCATTATTCTTTTAGTAACTGTTAGTTCAACAATTCACAAGCATATTATTCTAAAGCTTAATATTATAAACGCATAACAATATTAAAGCATAATGTTTATAGATAATATCATACCAATGTAAAATAAATATGTTCGCGGCTTAGGGTCCGTATTAACATTATCCCTGTTTATATTTACGAATTGAGTTTTTTCGAAACAAATGCAATGGTTATGTTAAAGTGCCCGTCAATTCGTAAACAAGCGAAAATTTGGATTCGGTTTTTGTATTTCTTGTATTACATAGTTATTGAATAAATGCATAACCAAGAGAGTATGTACTTCCACAAAAATCAAATAACTATGCGTCCATAGTGTGGATAAAAAATACCGATGAAGGTATGGATAAGGATGCAGTTATTATGAGCCGACTACATTTATGAGGGTTTATTTGTGTTCGAAGGCTCTCACAGTTTTTTGATTAACATTTGATCGAATTTGATATACATTATACTTTTATGCAATCATTACAATGTTAAATCACTTCGACCAAAGTTCACTTACAAATCCTCATTGTATTATAATTACAAATTGTTTCGACGTAAATAACAAGTAATTTATGACTAACAGTTTAATTCATACACAATTGCTTATTCGAAATAAATTGTTTATATCAAGTTAACACCGTTTGGTGGTTGCTTCGTAAATGTATTACATACTAAGCGTCGAAGGGATTGAGATTTATTTTTTAGAAAAAATATAAAACGATTTCGTTAAAGCCATGTGTGCTCACTTTGAACGGTCTTATGATTCGGTTAAGTAAACATTATAATTATCAGGTAATAAAACCGCTTTTGGTTTGCTCCACCATTGAAAGTGATGAGTTTCCAACAGTAAAACCAACAGTTTTTGGTTTTTATTAGTTATACCTAAGTCATACAAGACAGTTTAAAGTAGTGATATTCAATATACTTCAGTAGAATTAAATAACAATGCTAATAAAAAAGTGATTAATTGTGTTTTTCAAAAGGTAGCGTGTTTACACACATTCACATACAGACCAATAGACGTCCAAGTATATTCTAAATTAAATTTAAAATAATTGTTATAAAATAAATGTAACTACAACATATTATGTTACAAATTTTCGTTGAAATATCCTCTTGCCAATAACGTATTTTTACCATATGAGTGTAATATAAAGTTGGTAAAAATAATTTAAGCCAAGTGAATCGCGTTTATTTTCTAGTGACAATTGAGCACCACCTCTCCGCTTCGCGTTCGTGGAGTGCAATATAGATCTGCGAAAGGAGTTCGACCTGTGAACAGATGAGCTCACTGCCCTGACACTAATCGTTTCTCCCTTTTTCGGCGTTAACACCAATGAAAAATAATTAATAATTTGTAAAATTTGTAAGTAGGTACTAGGTACATTTTGTATCGGCGGTCCACAATCGACGCGATTCTTCGCGTCCGCTCGCTGTCGGAACAGGCAGTGTCCCAGCGGGGTGGGGTGGCGTTGGCTGTCAGTCTAGACATCGTCAACGCCTTCAACTCCATCCCGTGGGGCGCAATCAGGGGGGCACTAGTCCATCATCGATGCCCCCCCTACCTGCAGGGAATCATAGGGGCCTATCTGCGCGATAGGCACATTCGCTACGTGGGCAGGGACGGTAGCGTAAAGCGGAGGGAGATTACGTGCGGGGTTCCGCAGGGGTCGGTTCTCGGCCCCTTTTTATGGAACCTCGCCTACGATACGGTCCTACGTGTCGTTCTCCCCGCTGGTGTCAGCTTGGTCTGTTATGCTGACGACACTCTTGTGTTGGCCAGCGGGGAGTCCTTCGAGGGAACCATCCGGCTTGCCGAGCAAGCGGTGGCAATTGTCGTGGCCAAAATCCACGCTCTGGGTCTGCAGATAGCGCCTCACAAAACCGAGGCGCTATGGTTCCACAAACTGCCGCGGAGCAGAGAACCACCCAGTTCGTGGATACGCGTTGGTGACGCGCAAATCAGGGTGGGCCAGTATATGAAGTACCTGGGGCTCACCCTGGACAGTCGTTGGGGTTTGGAAGAGCACTTCGCACGCCTCGTCCCCCGAGTCGAGAGGGTAGTGGGTGCACTGCACCGGGTGCTGCCCAATCTCGGGGGACCAAGTGAGGAAGTTCGCCGCCTCTACGGGGGCGTCGTGCGGTCTGTGGCCCTCTACGGGGCACCTGTATGGTCATCCCGGCTGTCAGGCGTCCAGCGCTGCAGAACCAAACTTCACAGTCTGCAGCGCAGAGTGGCTATACGGATCGCACGAGGATACAGGACAGTGTCCTACGAGGCGGCAACTCTCCTGGTACGCTTTCCGCCTTTCGACATCCAGGCGGAGATGGATGCATGGGTCTATGACCAGACACGCTCCCTCCGCCAAAGTGGGGAAAGCGTGCCTTCAGGGGCGTTTGACAGAAAGAGGCGGCTGGCTCGGCGGCGCGCACTCGAGATATGGCGACAACGCCTTAGGGTGCAGTTCGCGACCAAGCGCGTCGTCGAGGCCATCCTGCCGCTCTTCGGAGCCTGGCTCAGAAGGAGCGAGCGCGTCACCTACCGTCTGACGCAGGTATTCACCGGTCACGTTTGTTTCGGTGCGTACCTGCACAGAATAGGACGCGAGGTTACGGCACAGTGCCACCATTGTGGAAGCGACCAGGATACCGCACAGCACACGCTCGAGGACTGCCCTGCGTGGGCGGCCGAGCGGCGGATCCTGGTCGATCGGATCGGGCAAGATCTCTCTCCGCCGGCAGTAGTGTCGGCTATGTTGGCAGAGCATGAAAATTGGAATGCAGTGGTCTCCTTCTGCGAGAGCGTCATGCTCCAGAAGGAGACTGCAGAGCGGGATCGGGAGAGGGCTGATCTCGCACGGAGAAGGACGAGACGGCACCGGGGCAACAACCGTCCCGGCTTCCAAGTCCAACACGCCTGAGCCCCCTGCCGTCACTTCATGGTGGGGGGCCTCGGGGGTCACGGGCGCGCAGATTGGGGAATCTGCGTGCTCACACCGAGCGACCCCCGGGAAGACGGTGGCGCGCACGTGGTCACGTGCCGCCGTGTGCGCAGCACAGCGCAAAGCGAGGCTTGGGGCCCGGCACACCCCTTCGCCCTTCCCCGGGGTGAAGGAAGTTCCATGTAGAATTTCCACTGGACATCAATAAAAAAAAAAGGTACATTTTGTATGCACGTATCATAAGTAAGATGATCCCGTATCGATCCCACAAATCCTGTAGTACGTAGCAAAAATAATTTGTAAATCTCTTTCTTAATTATTCCAAACAGTGATACGACAAAAAATATTCGCAGGAATAGTATTACGTGTGAGCCGCGCTATAGGTACGTGAAAAGTAGCATTGGATTTTTTAAAAAGTAACATGTATGAGTAATTTAATTTAATTATGATGAAACATTTAAAAATTACGTTGGGCTCGATAGGTCATTATTCAAAATTATTTATTCCCAGTAATTTTTATGTGTAACCTGTTATTGCAGTATAATTGGCCCTATGTAAAAATAATTATTTTACTTTCAGATCAATGTCTTCCCTGGAAAGAAAGTGTTCCACCCTATGTTCAGAACATCTAGGATTGCGTTTTTCTTTGCGAGCCAATACGAATGATGCAACGTACCTCGTTGGCTGGGCAGCGTATATGCGTATTTTTTTTCTGTATTTACACCGATTACTCCGAGATTTGTAGACCGATTCGAGCAATTCTTTTTTTAACTAGTGCATAATGCTTTCGACTTGGGCCCATAAAAAGTTAATTACATTTAATAGAGTAGTTTTTATCCAACTACAATAAACAGGTTAATTTGACTGAGCTTATCTCGATGATGTCTTATTAGTTTCGATTCCTCTTAGATCAGAGAACCGATTTGAGTCATTCTTATTTTTACTGTTAAATACTGATACCAAATTGGAAAAAGTTCTTACATTTATTAACACTAAAAAGAAACAAATAAAACTTTAAACAAAAAACACCGACTTCAAAAACCCTACACGTCAGTCACGACATCCTTCTATCCGTCCTCTCCCATCTTAGGGTCTCTCCTGGAGCGCTGGAATGGTTTTTATCATATCTTCGGGAGCGTCAGCAATCAATCCACGTTGAGGAGCCTTCCTCAACTTGGTGCAACCTGGAAACTGGCGTTCCACAAGGCGGTATACCATCGCCTCTTTTTTTCTGTTTTTTTAAATCTTATTACCCAAAAGCTTCAGTGTTCGTATCATCTTTATGCCGATGACCTACAGTTGTACTCTCAAGCTAGAGTGGAAGATTTAACCGATGCAGTCAAAGCTGAACCAAGATCTGGAAGCTATAAAGAACTGGGCTGAGATGTTTGGTGTGGCAGTAAACCCCACTAAGTGCCAAGCCATTATTTTAGGAAGCCATAGAAACATCTGCAAAGTGCTTGCAGTTCTACTGTCCCACCACTTACGTACAAAGGCACAGTAATTCCTTTCAGCTCTGGGGTTAAAGATCTTGGGCTAAATCTTGATCCTAATCTCAATTGGCGGTCCCAGGTTTCAAATGTGAGCCAAAAAGTGACGGGAATCCTGCGGTCTCTCTATCACCTCAAAATCTTTCTCCGGTCTCGTACGAAGAAAATGCTTGTGCAGACCTTTATTTTGCCCATAATCGACCATGGTGATGTATGCTACTTGGACCTGAATGCAGATCTACTCGACTCGACTTGACCGTCTTCTCAATAATTGCATTCGATTCGTCTTTAATCTACGAAAATATGATCATGTTTCTGCGTACATAAAGAAGAAATATAAGGGCACTGACCACCCTGTTTTCAATACTCTACTCTCCCAATTGTCTTCGCACTTCCAGTATCTGTGTTCCAACCACGATTAAAACTTCGTTCTACCAATAATCGTCTTCTTCAATGTCCCACTCATCACTCTGACTTTATTGATTTTAGCTTCTTCATCCAATCTGTTTTACTGTGGAATGCGCTCGCCCTTGAAATCAGGATGGCTGAAAATCGGCATTGCTTTAAAATAAAAGTGCGAAAATCACTTCTTAACAAGACTTCGGCAGATTTAGCTCGGCTCTGATTCTCGTATATATACATACTTTTCTCATATCATTGGTATATACTTATTATATATAAGTATGTACTATATCTGTGTGTTTATATATGTGTGTAATGGTTATGTAAGTTTATCTATTATTATTACACTTTTGTTTTAATGTCTTCATATTGATTATATATATGTATGTACGTGTTTATTTGGTATAAGGTTGTCTGGTAGAAAGTGTCTACGGCATTAAGACCGCCTTTGTACACTTGTACATTAAGCATAAATAAATACACGATATTAAAATATTAAAACAACTGAAAAGAAAATGAAGTCGGACGGGGCCAGGTATGCCCCAACCATGGTTCATGCAGATCAATGATAAGTTATATTTTATACCTGGCCCCGCCCGAATTCATAAATAAAGTTTTTTCCTTTTCAGTGGTTTTAATATTTTTATATCGTATAGGTTTTCAGTGGTTTTAATATTCTTTTGTTAAAAGTTTTATTTTCTGTTGATTCTGGAATGTCAGTAACACTTAAATTGATAAAGAATAATGTAGTAGCTCGCTTGCTTATATATTTAACTAACGTTACTATTTCATCATATATATCATCATATCAGCCATCGATACGTCCACTGCTGAACAAAGGCCTCCCCCATAGATTTCACAACTGTGTCATCATTCTGGGGGGTATTTGCCAATACCAAATACTTACCACGCCAATACTTGCCACGCTTGGCAGGCGGGTTGGTGAGCGCAGTATGACTACCGCTTCACAGAAGGGACGCTGCTGCCCATCCCTCTGCTTTAGATTCCCTTAGTCGCCTTTTACTACATCCACGGGAGGAAATGGAGTGGTGCTGTATTCTTAATCCGGACACCACACGGAAGGTCACTATTTCCTAACATCTTAAAATGGTCTATAGTGTGACCCATTTTCAACGGTCGATATAATATATATAAAGAATAAATGTTTGAAAAATAAAAAAATACTATCTACTACTACTAAAATTATCTAATTTCGAAACATCAGCCTGGCATTCGATCAGGCAGTCCACTGAAGATACTTTAAGAAATTTCACTGAACATATTGCTAAAATATGGTTTTGATTGATAGCAAAAAGAAATTACGGGCTATATTTCTTGATCTCGGATTAGCTTTTGATACTGTCTCTGTTCCCATCCTGATTAATGAGTTGCTTCAACTCGGCATCTGGGGAGATCAACACCAGGTGTTTAAAGATTTATCTGTCTAGAAGAATCATCATCATCATTTCGGTCGAATGAAGTCCACTTCTGGACACAGGCCTCCCGCAAAGATCACCACAATGACCGATATGGGTGTGTTGTGTGCTCATTGGGGGGTTTTGCCATAATCGCCACGCGTGTCAGGTGGGTTGGGGATCGCAGTTGAGTTGTTAATATACTCGAAGGACGCTGCTGCCCATCCTCCGGCTAATCCCTTAGTCGCCTTTTACGACACCCAAGGAATGAGATGGGTTGGTGCTATTCGTAGCCGGCACCACACAGCAGAAGAATATAAAAGGTGAAAATTGCCAAATATATGAGTGAGGGTTTACCTGTAAAGTATGTGTAAAGTATCGAGTGCAATAGGGTTGTATTCTGGGTCCAACGCTGTTTCTAGTATATATTAATAAGCTTACTTGTTTTAATATTGAATTATTTGCAAAAGTATTTCCTACGGTACACAATTAAACGATATCCATTTCTCTTGTAATATGCAATCCTAGTTTTGTAGAGAGTAAAATCAAACAACAGGCTTATAGATTAGTACCTAATCTGCACCGCCATAATGTATAATTACACATACATATAGATAGAATTTAAATAATGAGTTCTTTACGAAGCAAACACAAGTTGGCGTTGAAATGTTCTAGATCTTATACAGACTTAGACGTATTTAACGAAATGCGTCCGTAAAAAATTGATGTTTTATATTTTAGAATAATCGGTTAGCTATAGTTGAACCGCAATTTATTTAATTACACAGAACATTCGGCGGGTTTAACCGGCAATATTATTGCGATTTTGTATGCTCCTCTATGAGGTTTTTGTACTATTTGGTCATTCATTGCCATTATCATTAGGCAGTGTTTTACTAGCTGTTTTTTGAGATTTATTTATACTAAGAGGAACTATCATTATAAATCATTAGCCTTGACTGTGACTATGAGTAACTTAAAAACCGGGTTCGGGTGCTCGTCATTCCAGCAAGAAGTTTATTGTTTATCATATTTACAATAACACTGTAATATTTTGGTATAACAACTGAATTCTGCTTAATATTCAATTATAGTTTAAAGAAACGATTAAAACATGCTTTTATTTAAATATGCAAAAAATAGCAAAACACTTTTTTTATATCAAAGGTTGATTAATTATAAGAATGTAAGTAGAGTATAGTTATATATATAGTTCGTGTACTGTCCGGATTAAGAATATAGATATCATTACTCTATCTCCTCCCGTGGATGTCGTAAAATGCGACTATCGGCTGAAATTAATAATCAATACAATCCAAAATCTTCAGATTTAAGATTTTGAAATTCATCCGTTGTCGTGTTACGATCACACCTAACACAAAAAACAGACCGTTATCCGAAATCCAAAGATTTTCGATTAGATCGATTATTAATTTCGGCTGTTAGTGTCTCTAAGCCAGATGGGTAGCACCTTCCGTAGACATGTTGGTGCAGTTGCTGATACAGTCAGCTGCTGCGCTCCGTTTCGCGGGTCCGATTCCTTCACGGAACAAATATCTCCGGGTCTGAGTGTATTGTGTGTGAAATTTGTGTCCGTAAACGCATCCACATCATTCATCATCATCATCATTTCGGCCGAATGAAGTCTCTGGACACAGGCCTCCCGCAAAGATCACCACAATGACCGATATGGGTGTGTTGTGGGCTCATTGGGGGGTTTCGCCATAATCGCCACGCTCGGCAGACGGGTTGGCGATCGCAGTAGAGTTGTTAATGTACTTGAAGGACGCTGCTGCCCATCCTCCGGCTAATTCCTTAGTCGACTTTTACGACACCCACGGGAGGAGATGGGGTGGTGGTATTCTGAGCCGGCACCACAAAGCAAACGCACCCACAGGAGAAAGCTAAAGTTTCTGTTGACAAAGTTTAAAAATAAATACAAAATACAGCAGCCATACTGTGCTCGCCTATCCGTCTACAAAGCGTGCTAAGTACTGGCAAATTCCCCCAAAACGACGACATAATTGTACAAAATCTATGAAGGAAGTCTTCGTTCATCAGTGGACATGATATGACAATGACGATGAAGTAGAGAGCACCCTAAGCTTGTATGATACAGGTTGAAACAAAAGAGATGTTTCTCCAACGAATTATACACTGACACAAAAATGTACACACACCATTTTATCATTTTACTAGTGTACAATATTATGAGGTACATGAAAAAAGGATAACAAAGTGGATTTAAAACAGATTTAGGAGTTATTTTACTCTTTTATAGGATTCTTGATACGTCTGCAACATTTTGATTTTCAAGAAGTGGATGAAAATTAAATTGTACGATTCCATTATATTCATAAATAGTATCTAACATATTTACATGCATACATACAGGTCAAGCTAATATGCTCTACGGTGATCATTCAACGACCTGGAGCCCTCATTAAATGCCGAAGATGACTGCTCCATTGGTTTTAGCCGGTAGGAGTCCGTTATGCCCCTTCGCCCCCTCTTGTGGAGGAAGTTCATGATACATGACACAAACTGATTCTTCCTACTACTAGGCTCCAGAAGATCAGAAAATCATTTAAATGTCAATGTGTACGTTTTACAATAAAAACCCAAGTGATATTCAAAAATAAAGTCTTAATAAATTCAAGTAGCTGTGTAAAAAAGGTTTCTGTAACGTTACAGAATACATGGACGATAAAAATGCTTGGGATTGAGCTGCTCTAATGCCCATAAGCTTATATTGACATTCTTAGTACTGATACATCAAATACCATTACTTCTTTATTATTTATTTGACATATTAATTGCATCATTTCTTATAATGGGTGATATTAATTTAAATGCAATTTAAACATTAATTATATTACTTTTACAAGGATATTTACACATACACGTTTAATTTATGATTTTATTAGCACCAATTTCAAATGTAATGACGTACTTTAATTACTACATAAATTTCTCATTCCTTTGCTTTTCATAGACAATAGATGCGGAGGTACCAAGATGAACAAAGAAACCGGTCGTTGGTGGCACAAATAACAGGGAAATACTGATCTGTAGTTCTGTGCCATTGTCGATATGTTTTATATTCGATTTCATTCTTCATGTTATTGTTCTTACCTTACTTTAGTTAGATTAAGTAATTTAAGTATGGTAAATATTTTTATTTTAGTCGTAACTGTCCGTGGCTTCACTTTAAGGCCCTATCAGAATACCAGCGCTGCAGCGTTTAGATGTTGCAGCATAATGCTGACATAGGGGCGTATTCTGGCCTCGTACTATGTTTCTTGTTTGTTTTCTACTATTCCTAACGTGGGCGAGACTGAAGTAAATGTTTCTTTCTTTCTTTCTTTAATTCATATAATGACAATGAATTTTTTATTTTTATTTTTGTATTCATTTTGATTTGATATTGTACTAGTACGAGTATCATGTCGGCTAATCAATTATTTTGTTTTATTAACGTGATATTTATCTGACAGTTTAGATATGTCATGCTCGCTCAAGTGTCTTGCTTATGGTGGCGTCGTATCGGGCCGGAAAGGTTCCCTGCAAAATGGTTGAGCTGAGCGACGCTGATGCACGCGTCATACTCGTGAACGGCTTTGTAAATATTAAATAAAATTTATTCATATCTTTATCTTTTACGTATCAATAAAAAAAGAGTCAAACCGATATAAACCAATGTAAAAAGAATTGCGAGAAAACAAAACCATGGGAAATAATGAATGACTTTGAACACGTAAATTATTATGAGAAAAAAAACAATCAATTATAAGGATTAATTGCAGGATAAATCTACTGGATTATAAACGTTGTACTATACACAAGCAACACATTTTGTTACAAGTGCAGATAATTTAATTCTGAAAATGGGGCTCAATATCTAAAAAGATAAATGTAATTCACCAATCTGCACCTGAGCAGTGTCAATTTCGCCCAAATTATCCGAAGTAAATAATATAAATAATGAACCCAGGTCCCTTACAGATAGCAGTGTGAAATGCTAACATATTCAGACAATGCTTGATCTGAAATTTTGTGGATATTGATACAGACTCTGTGCAGAGGCCACCATTCAGGCCCATCTTGGGGGATTTTAAATGATTCCACCGAAGCCTCGCTATGCACAGTGCTGCGCATATGGTGGCACGTGATCACATATGCACTGCCGTCTTCCCGGGTCACCCTGTATGACACACACAGATTCTCCAATAGTTCGTGGCCCCTAAAGGGGTAAATATAAAGGCACCCCGGGCTCTGGCGTGTTGGCCACGGGCGCCACGGCAGTTGTCTTTCTTCGAGTGGGATCTATCCCCTCCCGATTCCACTCTGTGACTAGAGCATGAACACACAGCAAACCCAGATGGGTCGTTGTGGCGATCTTTGGGGAGGCATGTATCCAGCTGTGGACTTCATTCCACTGAAGTAAGTGAGAGTCACTTTTTACGACATACAAGGGAAGAGATGGAATAGTGCGATATCCTTAATGCGGACAACACACGTAATACAAAGAAAGACTTCCATCACTGAAGAATTAAGCTATTTTGCATAAGAAGCTTCAGACATCAGAGCGCACCACTACCAAGCTAAGGCAAGAGATATGTTCGTTACAAAATGGCAATCGCTGCTTTAGCAACAGCAATTAATCCAGTGCGGGACATAAACATGTACCAAGTTTTCGCCTATCAGTGAAACTAGAGCGATTATGGATATAATGCCTCGATCACGGTGTGTTGTGGTGGTGCGAAGGTCAATCTAAATACCCGAAAAAATCTAGTCATTTGCGAAACGGAGAAGAGGTGTGACAGTTAGACACTTATCTGTCTTAATCGAGCTTATTGCAGGTCTTCCAAGGCATTAGTGAGAAGCTTAGGTGATATTGTGTTCACTTGTCGCACTCCGCACCTTATCCATTAGTTCAGCGTAATGATCACGGTTAGGTATTCTCGGTAAATCTATATATCCTTCTTCTATAGACTCTATCTGCAGGCCCAGTATGTGAATTCCGACCAAGACAATTAGCACCACTTGGTCGCAAGCAGGATGGTTTCCTTGAAGGGCGAGACGCTGGCCACTATCAGAGTATAACAAACGATGCTAATGCCAGCGGGGAGAACGACTCGTGGGAATGTGTCATAGGCGAGGTTGACGTGACATAAGATGGGGCTGAGAACCGACCCTTGCGAAGCCCGCTACCGTCTATAACGGTGTATATTGTGGAGATAGTCATTAACCGTACCCTGCAGGCAGGGCACTCAAGGTAGACTAGCGCTCCGCTAATCACCCCTCGTGGGATGGAACTGAAAGTAGTGACTGTGTCAATACTGTTAGCCAACGCCATTCCATCCTGCTGCCGGAACACTGCCTGCTGCGGCACTGCCATTGAGTGGACACGAAGAAGGGCTTTAATAGTGAAGTGAAGCCATTCTAGCTGTCGGACAGATCAAAACCAACTCGCAACAAATGCTTAACAAGACTCTGGCTAACTATTCTCTTGAATAGCTACGAACTCTCGTCGAGCATACAAATGGGATGGAAGGCAGAGGCTATATAATTAGTAGAGGCAACAGGTTAGCGGATATGTTGCGTAAAGAAGGCTATAATATATAATACCAAAAGCAGCTATTTTTGAAATCAAGACGGAAACATTCCATTGTAATGCTCACAATAATTTTGTCATAGTACTGGTAGCAATCCCTATGAACTGTACACAGCATTGTGGTTAACAATGCTGTGTACATTCCATTTAAATGTTCACAACCAACAAAAATGATTTGTATAATAATGTGGGTACGGAAAATATTTATATTCCTCCCTAAAAAAGCCCATATTTTCACTATAAATAACTATTAATTAGATCTTACCTAAGATTTTTATTGAATCTTGCGAAGGTGAGCGTTGTCGGTGTGATTGTTTTTTCCGTAACTTTTTCTCAATATTCCTCATTTTTCGATTCACATAGGCCTCAATATCTTCATCCCTAAATCATCTTTTCGGCATAGTGTTAGCTTTACGTTCTTAAAACCGTAGCCAGATACTTAAAACTTCTTAAAACATGGATTGTCCCAATAAAATAATTTATTAATCGTGGCGGATAGCGTAAGCACTAAAACGCCAATGATTTACCGGGAGAAGGCGCTACTAGATGTTTTTCGCTTATCTTGTTGATTTCAAATTTAGTGGTTGGATAGCAGTACCTGCGCGTTACTACATAGTTCTTCTTGATTTCGAGGACAGAGCTGAGTCTAATAATACTTACTGTAATCTTACGGGAATCTCTATGAGATGTTCACTGCTGAATCCTACCCTACGAATGACGGTTTCTGACGGGCTACTTGTCCAAAGTGGCAGTGACCAAACAGTGCCAGCTATTTTACCTCGGGAGGTAGTGTGGGCTATAATTTAATATAATCATATTAAGTAATCTTCACGCGAAGACAGCATTTCTGTTGAGCTCTTGGGAAGGACGTGTTTAAGACATTCTTGTAGAGTTTTTCAATAAGGTTCACACGACTCTGGTGTGGAAAAATGCAATGGTCACATTCTCTATAAAAAGTGGCTTAATGTCAGTAAATTATCTTGTTTACATAATTTAGGTTCCACCCTCTCAACCTAAACATATAAATTATTAGCCAACGTTCTGTTACATTAGCTCATATGATCGACCGGCGGGCAGGCGGTAGTAACAAATAGGTTTTTCGTGCAGACTTAGTTTGATAGCGAACACTGGGCCGTATATTATCGCTCCATCATTGCCACATTGATTCACGATACGTGGTTGTCCTCTGGAAAGTTTACAAATCAGCCACTTTGCAGATGTAAATGCATCGGCGTAGCCAGAGGTCAACCAAACGATCTTGTCCAATCCAGAAGAGAAAACGTCCTGCTTTCGGTAGATGACGTTGATTTGCGACGTGGCGATGCATCGGTGCTCTGGGGCATGCTTTTCCAGCGAATGGCGGTAAGCGCAGATGCGTGCGGTCTGCCTCTGATCTGATCTCGCCGTCGATACAACCGGTACCGGTAGCTGCGCTCGTGGGCCCCCCACTGACCGAAACCATGGATCCGTGTATATTATATGGAATAGTATCTACGCTATTTCAGCGGTATGGGATCGTATTGGTCCCACTCAACCCATGCCTGCTTCTGAATGGTCCAAGGAAATGGGGGGTTTTGGAATTGGAGCTCCAAGTCGTTGGCCACCTGAATGCTCGTAGCACCGCACCCGGCTCAGAAAGTGATTCAGGCCGTGTGTGAAGGATGACGGATTGGTTGTCCTGAAGAAGGAAGGAAGAGTCGCGGAGTCTCTCATTAAATCGTTAACTGATGCTGGTAAACTAGCATGTGACTTGCTATATATGGAATCAATGATTCGCAGAAGTTTAGTTTGCTCTTCACTAAAAAAAGAAATAATAGACCACCTGTACACAACCAAAATACATAGCCAGCTATTTGGCAGCTAGCTGACCTTTTATAAGCGGCGAAAGCAATAAACAAAGCAGGTGCGGAAATGAAAACCGGAACCTCTACACTTGGATCTTCAAAACGATTACCAAACCAGACGCAACATTTAAATACCGAAACGCCCACTTCCGCCCACGGTCGGGCGGACGGGAGCTGTGGCAAAACGTCCGGTAATGCCTAATCCGACCAACCGACCGGATTACCAGCGTCAGCAGCGTCAGCAGCGCCGTGTTCCACAGCCGCGGCCGCAGCCGTTCACACCTTACGCGCTGGCGCTTACAGACCCACGCACCGCATCGCCGATAGAACTGGTGAGTCATTAGGGACGTTTGTCGTACTTTCTCGATATCGTTTTATCACCAGCGATGCAGTACTCTTACCTTAAATTACCGTTCAATACATGTGTGTTAACTAAACCAGGTGGTATACCACGTTTTATCTTACACACGTCTCTTCTGTAGAACAGTAGCTATATTGCTCTCAACAACTCGCTTTCCAAACGGAGTGAGTACGGGCCAACTCCCCCAAAATTACGACACAATTATAAACATCTTTGGTCTTTGTTCGCCAATGGATGTTTTTGGCTCATATGATGAAACAACCTTATTTCGACATATGTGTGGGAAAAAAATAACTAAGTCCTTTTCAAAATTAAGGTTCATCAATAATGAAGTCCATTAAGGGCCGAAGTTGATAATCAAGGGGCGGTCATCGTCGGCACCTAAGAGAGGCTCCAGGACCTCGTATGATCACACTAGAGGAGCCGCTAATTGATGCCACACCTATGTCACATCTCGGAGAGGGTGACTTTAAAGCGGTCACCTCCCCGGGGAGTTTGTAAAGGATCCCCTGAAGCCTCGCTATGCGCACACCATGCGTGCCACCGCCGTACGTCGGGAGGGTCTGGTTGGGGCATAGATGCGTTGCATATTGACGTCATCGACTCCCGGAAACATAACGCTTCCTCTTCTGGATCGGGCAAGATCCCTTGATCAACCTCTAGCCAGGCCGCGACGTTGGCAGCTACAATGAGCGACTCTCGATTGAGCTGTGTTAGAACCCAATGTCGCGACGATGGGCTGGGACTCGAACAGCTCAAGCCGAGAAAGGCGGAGGGCCACGTCAAACATAATGTGGCGATGGTCTGACAACGTGACAACCTCCTCCGCCACCCACCAACCCAACACCATGTGGATCCCTATTAATCAAAATATAATAGAAATATGTTTTTGCTCTTAAATGACGTGATTGGATGCGGCCTTAAAGAAAATAAAATAAGAAAACAGTTTCAGGCAGATTATATAATTGCAATTCCCCGACTGCGTTATCTCTTATTAATTCAATAGTGTATAGGTTTTAAGCGATTTTTTTTCCCACAGAGATCTGAGATAGCAAAAATTGTACAACATGAAAAAACCATTCCGATGACATATCGCTTGTTGTTATTTATCTTATAGGCACAGAGTACATAAATACTACCGATGTAGACTAAAATGCCGATTCGACTATTTGTCGCTGATTCCCTTAAACTTTACCAATATTTTCCTCATAGCGTCAAAGTAAGCTACAAGTTAAATTTCGTTACTTCACAAACACAATTCGTAGATTTTCGACCACAAGCCATATTCTGAAATAGTGTCAAATAACGATTTTGTGAAGACGCGATGTCTCTCTGTCTGTGTCATCATCATATCAGCCACAGGACGTCCACTGCTGAACAAAGGCCTCCCCCTTAGATTTCCACAACGAGTGGTCCATGCCGTTCTGATCCAACGTCTCCCAGCGACCTTCACCGGGTCGTCTGTTGGAGGTCACCTCGTTGGAGGTCGTCCCATGCTGCGCTTCTCGGGGTTTTGAATATGAACACTAGAGGGCTGGAGCGTAGACCTCATCAGACGAGACCACTCAACTTTGAGATTAATATTCAATGTGCCTCTTACCATTTGGTGATCACTACCGGTTTTCACCATATGAATCACACATACACATAATTGAATATTAGTCTTTTATTGGTCATGACGAAGTCAATCTCATTCTTTGTGGAACCATCGGGACTCATCCAGGTCCATTTCCTGCGAAGCGGCTTTTGGAAAAAGGAGTTCATCACGAAGAGTCGCTTCTTTTCCAAAAATTCAGCCAGCTTCTGTCCCCTGGAGTTCCGTTGACCATATCCAAATTGTAACTCTCAACTCACTATCGAATCGAGTGCCCAGCTTTACGTTGAAGTCCCCCATCACAACAGTGAAGTGTGTCTTCGAGGTATGTATGGCATACTTACGTCCTCATACATTCTCTCTGCTTTATCATCTGGGTGTGTCGAAGTCGGTGCATAAACCTGTATGACCTTCAACGAATACCTCTTGGATATTCTGAGTATAAGGTACGTTAGCCTGCTCGACACACTTTCGATGGCCACTATGCTGTTGTATGAGGGACCTGCGGACGAGAAACCCGACACCATGTTGAGACAGATGTTCGCCATCCCGGTAGTAGAGTAAGTTGCCGGATTTCAGGTTTATCGTGTTCTGATTGTTAACTCTGGCTTTCCTTAGTTGACCGCCAGAGCTATGTTCTTGGGAGTGGAAGTGTCTAATGGCGTAATTATGAGGAAGCCTGCTCCAGGTCTTCGAGACGCACGATGCTGTAACCGGTGCCACACCTCTCGGCACCCCTAGCCGCTCATACCGGTGTTGTTTCCTGTCTACTGTAGTGGTGGCCATTTAGGAGCCCATCTTGTGAGTTGCGTGGTGCCAGGGCGGTTATTACCCCGGCGCCGTCTCATCCTTCTTGGAGCGGGATCGGCCCTCTCCCGATCCCGCTCTGCGGTCGCCTTCCGGAACATGACGCTCTTACAGAACTCTTGATCTAGCTGTGTGAGGGCCCAACACCGCGACCGCGGGCTTCGACTAGAACAGGTCGGGCAGGGCGTGCGGAGGGCCACGTCGAACATAATGTGGCGATGGTCCGAAAGTGTGACCACCTCCTCCGCCACTCGCCAACCCGACACCATGCGGGCCACAGAAGGAGCCGCCCATGTCAGATCCACGACCGACTCCCCCTGCCACCGAACGCAGGTGCTAACGGATCCGCGATTCAGCAATCTGAGGTCAAGTGACGCCGCCCAGTCTTGCATTACCCTCCCCTCGGCCCGTCCGCGGTTGCCCCAAGCTCTAGAGTGAGGGGTTGAAGTCCCTCAGGACGAACACTGGACGGGGCGAGCACTTACAGCGAATGCTGCGCGCCAGGGGGGCCTAGTTTTCCCCTCCTGCTCTTCTGGGCTGCACAAGATTTGCAGCCCAATCTGTGCTCGGCCGGAAGGCCAAAGTCCGCACACAGAGGGCAGTTTTTTGTCTGCGCCTGGCATTCCCGAATTTTGTGGCCCTGGCCGCCACATCCGAAGCACCGGTCGCTCCGGTCAACCCCCCGTGTATGGGGCACCGGAGTTCGAGGCATCGGAAGCACTGTAATGGCCGTGCCGCCAACACCTCGACCCTGGCCGAGGTCCAACCTACGCAAATACGGCAGGTAGACGCCAGCTTCTTGGCCGCCTCCAGTGGGATCCGGACCCAGACCGTGCCCAAGGACATCGGTGAGCGGTGAATTTCACCCACCCTTACATCCTCGGGCAAACACGCCGTCGCAGCCACTATGGCATCTGCGATTTCCGCTTTGGTAACGGCGTCATCCAGGTCCAGTACCCTCAACTCCGCCATTTTTATCGGACGTGCAACATGCACGTCAAATATGGGGGTGAGCACCTCCCGCATTTTGTCCGCCAGTGGTGGGCGCAGGCGCATCTTCGGCGGTAGCCGCACCGCTACCGCCGCACCTTGAGGAATATACGTAGACCATATATATAATACCATGACCAATTTATAGGCACTTTCCCAGTTTGTAAATGATGATATCAACCAGTTAATTATTTTTCCATTAACAGATTATGACAAAACATAATTCATGATAAAAAAAAAACATCGTAACTGATGTTTTTTTTGTTATTGTTGACAAGATGACTTTAGATTATTTAAATATCAGCTAATAAAGTTTGCTGTGGCGTTATTTCTATTGTTTCCACTTTTCTGACATGTTCTGATTATTCAATCTATATATCATCGATTTTGGAAATATATGCCATAAATATACTTCTAAAAAAAAACAAATCATTAATTAACAGAATTTAAAAATGAGATTTGCATATTATTGTTTCTTATAAGTATCAGGCTGCGGCGACGACGTTTGACGTCAGGCATGTGTATATAGAGAGTTGCGCAGGAGTTTAATATATAGTCTGTAGTGAGACACGGTTAGTGTCGTTTGGGGGATAGGACCATTCGTGTTTACCCCACTAGTGGGAGGTGATTCTAAACCAGAGGTAGGAAACCATTTTATTCGTTTAATTTAGTGTTATTGTACAAGCAGTGGACAATATTGGTTTCTATTCAAAAGTTTAATAAATATCATAACAAATATTAAGTTTAAACATTATGTTTTAGTGATTTATATCATATAGTGGCGAAAGTAATATTTTATATGTCAAAATAATAATCTAAATTTATAAAATAATGTAATAGATTTCACTTTATCTCAAATTTAAGAACGAACCAAACCTTTATTTTTTTAGTATGAAATTAGTTGTACATATTAGTAAGATTGTTGTACAATATATTGTAGTCTTATAGAATATATAGAATAATCATCGACATATATTACACCTACAACTAATTCGTAATAATAGTCCGAAAATTTGTTATAGCACTTAAATAAACTTTCGCTTTCCATAATTTCCTACGTATGACCTAGAACATGGAATTGATTTACAAAGCACAAAAATGTATTCACTTTCAGTTTTAACGTATAACTTATACCTTTATCTTGTATAGTAAAACGCATTTCGATTAAATTTTGTACTTATTACAATAATACGTATTACAATAGTATTATTATATGTCTGTGAAACCTGCTCTTTAAAGTGGAATACGTATACAAAGTAATTATATTTGCTCTTTCAAGCAATATAAATATATCACAAACTCGATTAAAGGAATTGTTGGAATCTTTACCATAATGTTTTAATTATGCTGTATTTGCGGAACAAACAACTTAATACAAATTCAACAATAAGCGCAAATTCTGCATTTATTATAGAAAATCGCGATCGAGTTCAAGGTCATTGTAGATGTAGCTAGGCAATGAAAATGATTATGTATTTACCCATATTACGTATTAAGAGCTTATCATTGTTTCATACTCAAAATGAGGTCAGTCTTAGCTTTATGGTCAAATTCACTTTTATTACCTTCCGCACATTAATCGTGGTATTGCAAGTTAGGATCTATATTCGGAAGGGAGTCGGTTCTGAAAGGAAACTTGAATGAGAACTAATTTACTGATTAGTAATAATTACAACAGAAAACTAAAAAAAATTGCCTTTCGCACTCGGCAGAAGGCTAATATGATGATTCAGCGAAATTATGTGAAAAATGAAAACAACAAAAACGTAACGTAAATTCGTTTTCATCGGACTTATATCATGCCTTGAATTTTTATTGTTAACGTTTTAAATAAGAAACTAATTTAACACAAAATAAATCCTTAATCCTAAATGCATAGATTTTGGATTCGATTGATTTTTAATTACGACTGTTACATGTAGTTTTAATATTAAATAACTGCCTTAGTGTCTGTTATGCTTGAAAGGAAGAAATATTACCGTATATTTGACTTTCTAGAAAGAAAAGAGATTTACTAGAAGTTTCGATAACTTTTCCTTTGCTTGAATAAGTAGTTTCGTTTTCCACAAACCTATAAAAGTGTCGTAAAGGCTGGTTAAACATAGTCGTCCATGGCTAACGTTTGGACCACACAAGTTATTCACAGGAACACTACCATTTTTTTATTGATAATCCGGTCTCATAGACAAATTTAAGTAATATTTTATTTAATACAAAATAGCTCTTTGAAATAATTAAACATCTATGGTTTATTATTTGCTTGCTATTATTACACGCTAATATCATTCTTATCCCAATTTCTATCACATGTAAAGAGCATTGTAAGCTGATCAGACCAATCAATATAATGTATGTATGGGGCAATCTATTTTAAATAATCCATGCGCACTGTGGACAGTAATATTATTAAATAAATAATTGGTGCTAGTCAAACGGTGATGTATGTATTTCAACATAGTGATTATCCATTAGCCATTTAAAATTCAAAACACGTTTGCTTTTCAATAAATTGTCATTACGTTGGAAATTATTTATTTGTGTATTAAAATTTTAAATATATAACTATTTGTTTTAGCTTCACGCCTTCTAAAAATCCATACAACGTGAGAGATAATTTGTTATACATAAATTAAGCTGTAGTTAAGCACGGATGCGGTACTGAAGTAATTTTTTTTCACTTTTAACTTTTAATACTTTTAATTTTATAATATATATACATGAAGTATATATATTATAAAATTCCGTGTGGTGTCCGGGTGAAGAATATAGCACCACTACTTCTCCTCCCGCGGATGTAGTACAAGGCGTTTAAGGGACTCTAAACCAGAGGGATGGACAGCAACGTCCCTTCTGTGGAACAGCAGCTATTTTGAGCTCACTAACCTGCCTCCCAAGCGTGGTGAGTATTAGCAGGTTTCCCCCAAAATGACGACACACGGCATATAACCGCTCGTCTATGGGGGAGGCCTTTGTTAGTTAGTGGACTTATTTTGGCTGATATGATGAAAGATTTAATGTCATGTTTGTTTACTGCGTTTATTCAATTAAATTTATTTATTTGGGAACAAAGGTGACTATAACTGTTACAGTCAAATACTTTAAGTGATCTCTATGTCTCCATTACTTTAATGGTGTACAAACTATGATATGATAAGAAAATTTTGACGTATAGTATCGTAATCATAACGATAATGTGAGTGAATTATGAATTGAAAATACTTGATTCGCACATATTTTTTACTGAAACTGAAGACTTAATTTATACCTATATATGATACAAATTGTGTTTGTCGTATAATTTTAAACGAACATGCTACGGGATGGTTGTATTTTCGATTCAAAATTCATTCACATTAACTTAACGATTACGATACTATAGTATACGTCAAAATAATCGTGCTAGGCCCTCAGACCTGTTTTTGAATAACGATTCATGCTAATAATTACGTTACAGCTATTGTCCAATCGATTGTAATATTATTACACACACAAACACATATCAGCCGGTAATTGTCCACTGCTAAACATGGACCTCCCAAAGATCATCAGCGGTCATGGGGGCTAAGGCTATTATCACCACGCTTGGTAAGCGGATTGGTGACCGCAGTATGTGATATCACATGGGGTGCTGCCTATCCTCTTGATTTCAACTCTTAGTCGCCTTTTAGGGCATGGATGGGTCGAGCGGTGTGGTCTATTCTTTGCCGGCAACCACACGCAACATAATAATACATGTTTACATAATATTATTATTATTACGTCAAAAATACGATTATCACTTTAATATTTTATTTAAATAAATTATCCTTGTATTTTTGTAAGTTTGCAAATGTACTAAAAGAAATTACAACATAATACAAGTACTTACAATAAATTTATACATTTTTGAAGCCGTAATAGTTTTTATAAATAAATAGATATTAATAGTATAGGATAGCATGTAGTATTAAATTTATCTTTATATCTGCTAGTTGCGTACTAAACATTTTTCTCAGTTCTTATCGTTTGCGTTGAAGTTATTTTAGTCATAGAATGCTTAAGTATCACGTTTAGTACAGAGTATTGTTTATAGATAAATCTCTCTAACATAATTAATCGATCAGAACGTGTGATGAAAATTATAGCAAGGCTTACATTTTATCGTTTATACTTAATAATGCAGTTTCTATATCTTACCGACTGATTTTATTAAAATTATTTTACCTTGACCAACAACTAAGCGTGTTTTCTATGTCACAGCCTGGTACTTAAATAGTCGTTGGTAAAAATGACTCGAGTTTTTTATAGGTACAGTTTATCATTAACAAAACGTACTTTTGGTAAACAGCAAAAAATATACTTTTTGGAAATAGGGACCGGGCGTAAGTCTTTTTTTAAATATATACACACAAAATAGCAAACGTTATCAATTAAAAGTACTACTTTACATACTCACAAAGCACGAGAATTCGGAACTGAATATGTTCTTAAGTTAGTCTGACCTTCGCACTTCTTCCATAGAATAGACCACCACTCTCCAATGAGTGTCGTAAAAGGCACAGCTAACGACGTGCTGCGGTTACCAATCCGCCTGCCAAGTCTGGTAATTATGGCAATATCCCCTTTGACCGCTCATTGTTGTGATCATGGGGAGGTCTATGTTCAACAGTGCATGTTTACGGGCTGATGAGCACGTATGTGTGTGTCCACTTCCATAGACTACTAAACTAACTCGAATTTAATTTGCTAGGTGTGAAATCATCCCAATATGAGCTACACGGCTGCCGAAAGCGTGGTGCCAGCCAGCACCTGGGCTGCCACCAGTCTATTCTACGTACTCCTAGTACCAGCTCTGATTCTTTGGTATGCGTACTGGCGCATGTCCAGAAGACACATGTATGAACTCGCAGAGAAACTTAATGGACCACCTGGCTTACCACTCCTCGGAAACGCTCTGGAATTCACCGGTGGTTCTCATGGTAAATAGTGTTGTTTATAACTAAAAATAAATCTAGATGAAAACTTTGTAATCAAAGGGCCTTCCATTTATTTTTCTCTAGAAAAAGCATATCCTGGACTTAGTCATTCTAATATCATTTTTTCGACATGTTTTTTCGTTCACTATGAAGTGTGAGTTCTAATTAATCATAGTTGAAATATCTAGAGCCATTTATGCTTAAGCATGTTCAATAAAATAATATCATTTCATTATCCCAATAGACATCTTCAGAAATGTTATTGAGAAGAGTATTCCATTCGACGGTGAGTCAGTCGTCAAGCTCTGGATCGGACCCCGTCTCTTGGTGTTCCTGTACGACCCTCGTGACGTTGAGCTAATCCTCAGCAGCCACCTCCACATCGACAAAGCTGATGAATACAGATTCTTTAAACCCTGGCTCGGAAATGGTCTTCTGATCAGCACTGGTGAGTTTAATCTTATGAAATTTTCCTTTTTGTTGTTACAGCAAAGGAAGCTGTATAAAATACAATATGTATCTACCTATATAAAACAGTGCTACACCGAACTCGTTGGTTAATTTTAAATTTCCCACGTAACGGTAGAAATAGCAGGCTTTAAAATAACCACAGCAATTCAGAATAAAAACATAGATACAATAAATCCAAATCTGCATTAGATCTTGCGGCGATCAGACGGCATGAATCTGGTCGAAAGAAAATCTATGGGTAGACATTTGTTCAACAGAGGACACCCTTTGGCTGATATGATGATGATGATAATGATGAATCTGCATTACTGTGCGCAATCTAGTCGCCATTTGACTTTCTAACGTCATTGCAAGAATTACTTTTTTACTGTTATTAAATGTAAAGCGGTTGAGACTTTATTGAGGAAAGGTAAATCAACAAATACAGGTTGTTACTTTGTCTGAAGCATAGCTTCATAAAGAAATAATGACTTTAATGAAAGACTCATAATTATCAACAAAAACTAGCATTGATTAAATCAATTACATGAATCATATAACCATCGTGAATTAGTACTATAACCAATATCTGATTTGTATTCTTAGGCCAGAAATGGAGGTCTCACCGCAAACTGATCGCGCCTACCTTCCACTTGAACGTGCTGAAGAGTTTCATTGACCTGTTCAACGCCAACTCCAGGGCAGTGGTTGCTAAGCTAAAGAAGGAGGCTGGAGAGTTCGATTGCCATGATTACATGAGCGAATGCACCGTCGAAATCTTGCTCGGTAAGTACATTCCCTACAAGGCGTTAAAAGTCAACAGTTTTTTTTATAAAGAATCTGGAAATCATATGAGCAAGGAATATCTTGGATCGAATTTGTGAAATTAATGTAAGAAACCACCTTAAAATTCAGAGAACCACTATAAATTTTGCAGATAACGTGACAAAACTAAAAAATAATTTCGATGTCTTGACTTAAAATTGTTATTGGAGCGATAGTCAAATTTGCTTTGTCATTAAATAGGTACAATAGGTGTTATCGTATATCGTACATCGTTCTGTTTTACATTGAAAAATCTAATTTCAATACATAATATATGGAAATGATACGAAAAATGCTAATAATTTCAATATATTCAATGATTATAAATAGGTACCAAAAAAAAGTCTATTGTATTCAATAAGTACCTAATAGATTATACGATACATAAAATTATTGCGTATTTCTTTTATTTCAATATTATAATGTCGCCGATGTGTGACATACGAAAGTACATTCAGTTTTCGTTACCAAATAGCTCCAAGTGCGTGCGTCGAATAGTTTACAGCCTCTCACTCACAATGCAACTGAATGTGATGTAAAGTTAGCTAAATAGCTGTATTTAGGTACGCGTCTATTACTAAAGACACTCAGTCAACGTCTGATTCATTGAATTCTTTATAACATACTAAACATTTTCTGAACTATCACCTATATGATTATACTGCATATACAACGACGATATATATGCCGACGACCTTTAAATAACAATCCAATAATATATATACCTAGGTCCAGCATATGGATATCTATTAGCTGCCACCGTTGCTAAATCACGGAAACACGTATTTCTTTATTTTCAACCAAAAAGCCAATAACAATTTAATGGATCTAACTTAAAAAATAACAGATACTGCATTGCACCCCCTTTAGGGTTTCAAAACTGACGGATTTTGAATACAATCTTTCACTCCCTATTTGACTTCCTTAATGGCTGAATACTGAACTATGTATTTCTTTATTTCAACCAAAAATCCAAATACCAATTTTCATAGCTCGGACTTCAAATTAACGGTTTGTCCATACAAACTTTCACCCCTTGTTTTACCCCCTTAGGGTTGAATTTCCAAAAAAAACTGAAACATGTATTTCTTTATTTTGAACCAAAATATTCAAACCAATTTTCAAAGATCTAAATTATAAAATGACGGGGTTTCATAGAACGTTTAACCCCTATTTTACCACCTTACGGGTGGAATTTCAAAAATGTCTTCCTTAGTGGATGTTAAAGTTATTAAATTAATCACGTGCAAAAAATAAATGTTTGTAGTCCCAGTGGTTTAGGCTCTACGTTGATGAATCAGTCAGTCAGGACAAGTGATTATATATGTTTATACAAATGTCAAGTACTCAGAGTCTAATATATATTTCATATTAGAGGTAATAAACCACCTTGAAGAAAGCAATACTGACAAATAAATACGCGTTAAATTTGCTTATAATAAATATTCAGACAATAACGGAAAAACACCCGAAATTTTTATTGCGCGCGTTAAGTGGAAATTGTCTTAAATCTCAAGGCGGTTGCATAGCAGTCTAAAGAGTAATTTGTATGTAATGTCACGTAGCTAGCCACGCTGGTGACAACACGGTGGCCCTCGCATGGACAGTTGACAGTGTTCTTGAAGCGAATGCCCCGAGAACCTATTAAACCATTTGCGAAATCTACCACGACGAAGATTACCTGTGTGTTAATGCAACATTCTCATTGTCCCTATAGGTAAATATCTTACGAAGGTATCTTCAAAGCACATACAACTGGTTGTCGCCCCGTCACTGGACCGACAAACTATTGCATATTACATGATCGTAATATGTGGTTTTAGAAGTTATTCTCTGTAATATAATTCCTAGATTTTAACTACGCAAATGTATACTTATCACGTAGCTATAATTGTCTTATTGCGGTTTATTATATTTACACTCATTAAAAAGGAATTAGAGATAAATATAACACTAAATACCTAGCAGTATGGATTGCATCTCAGATGTTTGTTGTGGCAATTATATGGTTTGCTTATCCGGGTCAGCGCAATAGTGGCAATACGATCTTAACTTGCGGTATACTATAAATACATATACTACACGTTTTTCCTTAAGTGGAAAACGAAGCCTCGGAAGAAATGGACAAGACCTTTGCGTTATGTTCCAAGTTAATTTAACCTTACAGAGTGTAACAAAGCTTTGCTAATAGACAGAATTTTGTGTTAAAATATATTATTAATAGTTGTTCTGTTAACCTGAAAATTTGCAATCTTAGCTCATTTATCGTTCATTAAAGTACTCGATTCTAGGTAAGTTATGCGGGATTACGAAATTTTATATCACATACTTTTCTGACAAACTTCATTGTACATTTATTACATAAGTGAGTAGATTGAGAATGCAATTGATATGAAGAATATAATGCCTAGGTCATTATTTCATAAAGACGAAATCTGTATCACCCGCGTTGATAGGAAGTATGATTGAATCATTGGTACGTGCGTGGTACTCGTCGGTACTAATTCATCGGGCACGTAGTACTACTGATGTCAAGTTTGGCGACCCCCCACGTGCTCACGTGTTAATGGCCAATATTCGCCATTCTCGGCCATGATCGTTATTATTCTTTATTGCTATCCTCGTTACGCAATTGTTTTAAATTCAATGGAGGTCAAGACTCTTTCTTTTAAATCAGAGTAGAGAGTGCACACTGTTGATTTTATATCAACCGATATTTAGACGAGTAGTTAGGTAATTTTTAACTCTCATAATAGCCTCATATCCATTAGCGATCGACTGTGGCCATTAGCATAGGTACTAAATATCAAAAATGCAACATGTTGCTGTCGCTTTTATTTAAAATACAATATAATGACAGCTCACTATCCAAGGAGAAACGTTTTCACGATTTTTGTTTATTTGTTATAGAAACCGCTATGGGTGTGAGCAAGTCCACACAAGACCAGAGTGGATTTGAATATGCTATGGCTGTAATGAAGATGTGCGACATCCTTCACTTGAGACACACAAAAATTTGGCTGCGGCCAGATCTTCTATTTAAGCTCACTGATTACGCAAAGAAGCAGACTAAACTCCTTGACGTTATCCATGGCCTAACCAAGAAGGTAATTTTACACAAGCATTTCTAAATATATGTAGTCCATAGATATAATATTAAAACTCTAACCTATTAATAACGCTATCCTAGATCTAATGAATATACTGGAAACTAGCTATAGATATGACCATCAGGATATTATAATGAACCACACATAAATAACGGCGAGATTATTTTCCACTACTACGCTATACTGCTACGTATTTATCTCATTGAACTCTGATTTTAAGGTTATCCGAAGGAAGAAGGAAGAGTTCAACTCCGGCAAGAGGCCCACAATCTTGAATGACTATATTAACTCAACAGAGGAAACTACTAAAACCACATCTGTGGAAGGTCTCTCGTTTGGCCAGTCAGCGGGTCTTAAGGACGATTTGGATGTAGACGATGCCGATGTAGGACAAAAGAAACGTCTCGCTTTCCTTGACCTGCTCCTTGAGAGTTCACAGAGCGGTGTTGTTATTTCCGACGAGGAAATCAAAGAACAAGTGGACACTATTATGTTCGAGGTAAATATAGTTCAGCAGACAAAAATCATGATTTCTTTTGTAGAATATAAAATCACACATTAAATATAATATTTTATACAGGGTCACGACACAACTGCCGCTGGAAGCAGCTTCTTCTTATCCATGATGGGCATCCATCAGGACATCCAGGACAAAGTTATTGAGGAGCTTGATAAAATCTTCGGTGACTCTGACCGCCCTGCTACATTCCAAGATACACTGGAAATGAAATACCTCGAGAGGTGTCTTATGGAAACACTTAGAATGTTCCCGCCAGTGCCAATAATTGCTCGTCATCTTAAACAAGATATCACTCTTCGTAAGCATTTTATTCGAATTAGGAAATACTTTTTCGAAATTTGACATAAGGCAGCTTAACTGTTAAACTGTTCTTCTTTTACAGCCTCCTGCGGTAAGAAAGTGCCTGCGGGGACCACAATTGTTGTAGCAACGTACAAGTTGCACCGTCGCCCCGACGTGTACCCCAACCCTACCAAATTTGACCCTGACAACTTCCTGCCTGAACGTTCAGCTAATCGCCACTATTACGCATTTGTGCCGTTCTCAGCTGGACCTAGGAGTTGCGTCGGTAAGTTAAGCGATATCTCAATTAAATAATGAATAACGTATATCAGTGTTAAAGATGTTTATACTAAACTATTACATTTCTTCCAAAGGTCGTAAATACGCCATGTTGAAGCTGAAAATTATTCTGTCGACAATACTTAGGAATTTCCGCGTCCACTCGGATCTAAAGGAATCGGACTTCAAACTACAAGCGGATATAATCTTAAAACGTGCCGAAGGATTCAAGGTCCACCTGCAACCGCGCAAAATAACCAAAGCTTGCTGAATAATTCCTAAATTTAAATGTAAAAATGGACGCATTTTTGTTGAAACTGTGCGGATTGCACGGAATGTAATAATTTAATAGTGTAATTATTGATGGAGATGTTATATCGGTGGTAGACCTTTTACACACGGGAAGGTATAGATGACGGTGCAACAAATTGCATGTTTTGCTCAATCATATTTAACTATGCGGTTAGTTTAAGTTCTTTGTAAATAGACATTTAAATTATACCCTTTGTACGGTGTGACGAACTAATAAACGTTAAAATGTATATCTATATTTTATTTCTAATAATAGTAACATAATATAGTGTTATTGATGTGACGGAGCACTATGTGTTGAGGTGCCACTTTGTTTATTATTGAATATCATGTTAGATCGGCTGGCCTTATTAACTGATTGGTTTAAATTTGAAGAATTAAAGTAACTGCTGTGAAGTTTTCTAATATCTTGTATTGTAGATGTTCTACCAAGCGCCTCATCCGAGAAATCCCAAAGAGATAACTGTTTTTCTGTATTCTGATATTCCAGTTGAATCCTGTAAAGAAAAACAAGAAAGAGCGTATTTATTTTACTCTCATACATGGGCAAGATTCTAATGCGGAATATATATATTAAACACTACCAACGAACAAACAGTGCGATAATCACATTTGTTCTGAAATTTTGATCTCACAACCGAACCTTGTATATGCAGATCCATTTGAAATTACGACTATGTATGTTAGTGTCAAAATAATATTGGCTTATTTACCTATAATATTCTTGGCAAATCGTTTTTTTTTTTTGAAATGTGTACCTTACGAATGGAGCGACCCTCGGCAAAAATCCCACGTCCTAGTTTGCATCAGATTGCTGAATCGACACAGAAATGAGGGAATTTTGGGCTGAATTCTTGCCTTTTTTGCCGTGTGGAAATCTTTTATGGCCTTCCTACGCCTTGTGAAAAGGTTGAAGGGCGTGCCGGACTCTTACCGGGCTAAAACCCCAGAGCATTTCTTTAACTTACCTAGCGATGGGCGGGTGGACTTCACTTGGCTTCACGCCGAACCACCAGCATGTATCGGTGCAACCTCACGCATTCCTCCAGAGAAACGCGCGCAGAATACAGTGCACGTCTCCGGCCTGCTTCTGGTTGGTTAGTTACTGCCACAAGTTCGAAACCCACAGGCCATAAGTCATGGAGGTCGGAGATCAGTCATCGCTCTTCAGCGCCTGGTGGGTGTATTGTGACTAGGCACCTACTTCGAGGAACGAGGACGAGGAAGAGAGGTGGGTTCTGCCCCCGGTACTTTACATGCATCATGCCCTCGCCTATGGCGGCGAAGACATCCCATACGCTCTTGCTCCGGACGATGGAGTGCACCACGGCAGGAGACGAGAGGTCACCATCTCGACTGCCGAGATGACGTCACTGCGCTACGTCACCGAAACTGGGTGCCACACACACTGGAGCATATGCTGCGCCATGTTCTCCGGTCAGTCTCCACTGTGATAACCGGGTGTCTCTTCACAGCCTATGTGACACCCGACATGCTTTGCGAAACACCCATGTCTCAAGACAAGAAGCACGCATTTGTTGAAACCTTTCGTGTTCAAGCATTGCAGTATAGACGATAAGAAGACTCTGCGAAGCTTGCCAAATGCTGTCCAACCCAACTGGAACCTTCTGTAAGCTTCTTTTTCTAGGTTTAGTCTACCAAGTTGAATTACCTGTCCCAGGTATACATATTTTTTACGACGTCGAGCGCCGAGCGTGTTTCAGTGAATAAAATCTGCTTTAAGCTATCATACTAGATTGGGTCGGGAATTCGGACAAAATCCTAGGATTACAGCCTAAAACCTCAATTAAAACTATATTTCGATTGCTATCTGTAATTCTGCCAGACCATAGTCAATTTCTTGGGATTTTAGTCAAATCACGTTCTTTGATTCCTGCCACATAATTATATACATACCACAATACGTCCAAGGGCGTGCGATTATGTAAGGGGCAAAGACACGGCAGGAAGTCATGATGTTTCATCTTGATCCACCAGCGTGCATGAGACAGCTTCCACTCAATTGTTTTCATTTTAGCTACTGCACATGTACCAGCTTCTCTCAATAGATTGAAGTAAGAAGCCATTAGTTCCTGACCTAATAAATTTATATTATTAATGAGTAATTTTTCTTCATTTCCTTTTATTAGTGGCTAACTTTGTGTCAGAGCTGTTCTAGCCACCCAAAATCCTCCAACTTAGCATAAGGGGTGCAATTCCTTAAGCTAAAAACATCCATAGATCCTTGAATATAGAATCGAAATAACGGTGTAAAACCAATTTGGTATTCGCTAAGACCTGATTGAAGCTGTTCAAGGACATGTTGCAGACGGTGAGCCATGAGGACCAGCCTTAGCGAATACCAAATTGGGTTACCACCATTATTTCAATTCTGTATTCAAGGATGTATGGATGTTTGAGCTTAGAGAATTGCACCCCGGATTACCGTCTATTGACAACAACCGGGACCGACAATTTTATTTGTCCTCACGCACGGAGATACTCCTTCCGAATACCGACATGCGGTCACCCATCCATAGACTGACCGCGCCAAGCGTTGCTTAACATCACCGATCGTTAACCAATCAGTGAGTGCAGCTGGCTATGACCGGCTCAAAAATAAGTAATGAATGTTTAAACATCCAATTGAATTAAAAAGTAACATATTTACAAAACTGATACACAAGACTTGACTGTTGAGACTGTTTACTCATGTATGTTACCTATAAACGATGTACGAGCATTGTCAATTAATTTTATATCAGAATTCTATTAGTTCTCTAACAAAACCCTAAATTTAGCGGACATGTATGAAACTTGATCATTTTATGTGGCTGTGACTTCAACTAAAAGTAGAACTACACAAAAATAATATTGAAACTATACCGTGTTGTTCTAATATTACAGCTTAAACTGTCTGCATAACCTCACATCTGGTGTATCGGATAGTTTTTCCTACGTCCAAATCTCTAAATGAAATTATACTTTTTTTAACGCATAGGATCGACATTAAACTACTCTATACCCATTTTTTAAAGGGAAAAATTAGGGTGTAAAATGGGGTAAATGGACTTCTGATAAGTGCCCCAATTAACTTCCTTAAGGCAAGGTTTACATAAATGTAGAGATAATAAATGTTTTATTTACTTGCAGAAATAGCTGTCATAAGTCTTGATTGTTCAGCTTCTTCTTCATACAACTCCTTCTTGTTGCCCGTAAATATCGCATCAATTTCAGGTGACTCTTGTTTGTCCATGTCCAACATGTCCTCATTTGTCGTCTTTTATGGAAGAGAGAGAGACAGAGCAATCTCATTTCAGTCTTATTCTGTACTACACACATGTCAAGTTTGATATTTAGAATTATTTTCTACCACGTCAACAAAGACTGAAGAATAAAAACCACTCAATAATTACGATAAAATATTAAAAACCGAAAACAAAAACTAAGATTTAAAATGATGAAAGTTGCAATTATATTCTTTTCTTAAAAATATAATATAATTTTGCTAACAAAAAAGCAAATCCTTATTGCAAAGACGGTCAGGCCAAATAGATGCCACAGTAAACTTTCTAATAAAACCTACATCATCATATCAGCCACAGGACGTCCACTGCTGAACAAAGGCCTCCCTCAAGATCTCATTTCTTACGGACTGAGAAGTTTTATTTATAATCCGTGCTTCAATTTTTTATAGTTCTGTTTTTGTTATAATGTTATTATTATTTTGGCTGAAGAAAGTCTAGTTTTAAGTCTTGTGTTAAGTGTTGTGTGTGTCAATTGCGCGTAGAAATAAAAACTTTTTCTTTCTTTCTTTCTTTCTTTCTTTCTCTTAGATTTCCACAACGAGCGGTTACATGCCGCCCTCATCCAACGACTCCCAGCGACCTTCACCAGGTCGTCTGTCCACCTCGTTGGAGGTCGTCCCACGCTGCGTTTTCCGGCCATCAGTTCTACGAGCAATGTGCCCTGCCCATTGCCACTTCAGTTTACTAATCCTTTCAGCTATGTCGACAACTTTGGTTCTTCTACGTATCTCCTCATTTCTGATTCGATCTCGTAGAGAAATACCAAGCATAGCTCTCTCCATAGCTCGCTGAGTGACCTTGAACTTTCTTATGAGGCCTATTGTAAGTGACCACGTCTCTGTTCCATATGTCATCACTGGTAACACACACTGGTTAAAGACTTGCGTCTTGAGGCATTGCGGTATTGTTGACGAAAAGATGTTGCGAAGTTTCCCAAACGCTGCCCAGCCGAGTCGGATTCGACGATTGATCTGTTTCTCGAAGTTGGACCTACCTAACTGGACAGTCCCAGGTAGACATACTCGTCAACAACTTCGAGAACAGAGCTCCCAACGGATATTGGGATGGGCACGACATGGGCATTTGACATGACTTTTGTCTTGCCCATGTTCATCTTAAGGCCCACCTGTTGGGAAACTGTGTTGAGATCGTCGAGCATTGTGCTGAGCTCTTGCAGCGATTCTGCCATGACTAAGATGTCATCGGCAAATCGAAGGTGACTGATATACTCGCCATTGATGTTAATGCCGAATCCTTTCCACTCCAGTAGTTTGAAGGCATCCTCCATTGCAGCGGTGAACAGTTTCGGGGAAATGACGTCCCCCTGTCTCACACCTCTCTGCAATGGAATTGCCCCCGTGCTTTGTTCATGTACTTGGACCGACATGGTGGCGTTTCTGTACAAGCACTTCAACACTTCAATGTACCGATAGTCGATCTGGCACCGCTGCAGAGATTGCAGCACTGCCCAGGTTTCGATCGAATCGAAGACTTTCTCATAGTCCACAAACGCCAAGCATAGTGGCAGATTATACCCTCGGTCTTCTGTATAACCTGCCGCAGCGTATGGATGTGGTCTATGGTACTGAAACCTTTTCGGAAACCGGCTTGTTCGGGAGGCCGGAAGTCATCAAACCTGCGCTCGAGACGATTCGTGATGACCCTTGAAAACAGCTTATAAACATGGCTCAGAAGTGAGATGGGTCTATAATTCTTCAATAGGGTGTTAAAGAAGAGCACCACCTCACCTCTGTTCCACGCTTCCGGCGTTGTGCCCTCAAGTAAGACGGAATTGAATAGCTTCTGAAGGACTTTAAGTACCGGTATGCCACCCGCTTTCAGAAGCTCTGTCGTAATTCCGTCCCCACCCGGCGCCTTGTTATTTTTAAGCTGTTTCGAGGCCATCCTAATCTCGTACAGGCTGATGTCCGGGATATCCTCGGTATAGTGTCGGGTTAGTTTGGCTCGCGGGTCTTTGTCAGAGCCAATGGTAGGTATAGTAACCGAGGTGTATAACTGCCGGTAGAAGTTCTCAATCTCTCTCAAAACCTCTGGCTTACTCGACGCTACACTACCGTCCTCGGTCTTCAGCTTCATAATACGACTTTGCCCAATACACTTGTCTCTTGCGAACACTTTGGAGCCTTGATTCCGCTCAATCGTCTCTTTAACACCATTGGTGTTAAAGGTGCGGATATCGTGACGCAAGGACTTCCATATCCGTCTATTGAGCAGTCGGTATGCTTCAGCATCACCGGAGGACTGCAGCGTCATGGCGCGTCTTTCTGCCATGAGGTCGAGAGTGTGTTCGGAGAACTTTTTTGGTCTACCTTTACGGTGGTTTTTAAAGAACTTAGACCCAACCGTTTGGACAGTTTCTACAAACCTACCATTTAAATCGTCCACAGATACGCAATGTTCTAGGCACTCGAAGCGGTTTTGGAGTTCGAGTTGAAAGCTCTCGGGGTTTTGGATATGAGCACTAGAGGGCCGGAGCGTAGACCTCATCAGACGAGACCTCTTAACTTTGATATTAATATTCAATGTGCCTCTTACCATTCGGTGATCACTACCAGTTTTCACCCTGTGGATCAAAGAGACATCATTGAATATTTGTCTTTTATTGGTCATGATGAAGTTAATCTCATTCCTCGTGGAACCATCGGGACTCATCCAGGTCCATTTCCTGTGAGGCGGCTTTTGGAAAAAGGAGTTCATCACGAAGAGTCCCTCCTTTTCCAAAAAGTCGGCCAGCCTCTGTCCCTTGGGGTTCCGATGCCCATATCCAAATTTCCCCACTCTCAACTCACCATCGCATCGAGTGCCCAGCTTTGCGTTGAAGTCCCCCATCACAACAGTGAAGTGTGTCTTCGAGGTATGTATGGCCCTACTTACGTCCTCATACATACTCTCTACTTCATTATCTGGGTGTGTCGAGGTCGGTGCGTAGACCTGTATGACCTTCAACGAATACCTCTTGGATATTCTGAGTATAAGGTACGCTACCCTGCTCGACACACTTTCGATGGCCACTTTGCTGTTAATGAGGGACCTGCGGACGAGAAACCCAACACCACCTTGAGACAGATATTCGCCTTCCCGGTAGTAGAATAAGTTGCCGGATTTCAGGGTTATCGTGTCCTCCCACTCTCTTCGGACTTTTGATAGTCCCATGATATCCCAGTGCAACTTATCTATTTCTTCTTCCAGCTCAACAATCTTTTCGTCTGCCCTCAGTGTTCGTGTGTTATACGTCACCAGGGCCAGTTTCCGTTTAGGGTGGTAGCCGGATCCCAGCCGGAGATTCTTAGCACCCCCTGCCCCGCCATTACCATGGCCGCTACCATGACCAGGAATAGCGGGGCTGCCGAACGTCATTTTGGGGGGAATTTGCCGATACTCACCACGCTTGGCAAACGGGTTGGTGAGCGCAGAATTGCTATTGCTCAGCAAAAGGGACGCTGCTGCCCATCCCTCTGGTTAAGAGTCCCTTAGTCGACTTTTACGACTTCCACGGGAGGAGATGGAGTGGTGCTATATTCTTAATCCGGACACCATACGGAAAAACCTACATGCCAGTAACATAACATCAAAACTATTGGGATCAATATATTTATAATGCTCACCGAAATAAATATAGTTTTTTTATTACAACGCCTACTTTGCAATAGTTGTAACTGTTTTATTACTATTTACCTTTAATTTCAGATAAAAATCCATATATTGTTAGTAAATACCTAAAACTATGTTAGTAGACCGCAAAACCTTATACTTATTAAAAAGCGCTGGTTGGGTCCCGATATGAATGGTGTTCTAGTGGCCCACTATAGGACAATCAGCTCGCCATATTATAGTGTTAAAGAGGCTGCTGGTGCTGTGCATTACGCGACGCATCAGAGAGGCTACCCTGTTGCGCAGAATTGGCTTAAAACATTCTGTTCTTGCCTCAACAAACATGCTTGATGCTATACAGAAACGGGGCAGCCCCAACAGCATCCTAAAACCTTTATTATACTTTTTTTTATTAAGTGTATCTGACCCATAGGCTGTAGATATAAAATGTCTGGCAGTAACCTTCAATAAAGTAATGTTAAGTGCATTTGTACACGTGGCAAACCTACGGGCTAACATGTTACATCTCAATGCCAGCGATGCCGACTTTTAAATACTATCGGTGCACTAATTTCAGCAAATGTTCACACAATATATTATATAATATAATAATCGTTTATTTCTCCTCACAAACAGACTATATGATAGATATTTTACAATTTATATGGATTTTGTTACAGTCTGATATATGTGAGGAGCTGGTGTCTGATGTAGGCATGAACCCGTATTACAGATCACCAGGACCTCACCCGACGAAACCAAAGTGTATACATGGATTTTACAGTTTAATATGACTATTTAATTAATTTAGCGTATAAATTGTTGTAAGAAGAGTAAAATAATAAACGGAAAAGACATTCATGCGATTTGCCTTAATTAAACTAAATTAGTAAAAATGGAACGGGTGTGCGCATGTGCAAGTATGTGTGTGTGCATGCGCAAGTGTATGTGACTACATTTGGGCGTATGTATGTGATTCGGTGAGTTGGAGTTGAGTGGAGTGTGTGTGTGTGTGATACCCAGGTCAAGGAAACGACCCAATAAGTTCTTATTATAATTAAATATAATGAAATCAAGTTTACGCGTTACCTAAATAAACTACTTAGTAGCTAACAAAAACTTATACACATAGTTTTCTATTATAGTTGGGCTAAACACTGACACAGTAGGTTATGGTGCAGCTGGGATAGCCCTGGAGCCAGCGGAGTACCGGAAACAAAGTATTTTAGAGTCAATTTTTTTTTTAAGTTTAAGCATTTCAAGACTTCAAATTTTGGTAAGTATTTACATTTTAAGAGAAAACGGATTTTTTATATAGTCACATACACACACACACGCACACCCCATCATCCCGTACACATCCACTGCTGGAAATGGGCCTCCCAATGATAACTACAATGAGCGATCATATCCATATAGCCACCACCACTACGCTTGGCAGAAAGATTGGTGATCGCAGTATGTGGTTACTAGCACAAAGGAGGATGCTGCTGCCATCATCTTTATATTGTAGAGTGTATATGGGTGGGCGAGCTGTACGATGGTAGAGTGGACGCGACAACTTCTGGCATGTAAACTTTATTTATTTGTATAAATGTAATTTTAATGTTGATAAACATTTTTACATTTTTTTGGGAAGAAGAAAACGTATTTATTACACATCAATTTTGATTACATTTGGTGATCAGTTAAACAGAAGCGAACATTATTTACGTACACGTTATTATAATTTTAAAAACATTCATCATATCAGCCACAGGACGTCCACTGCTGAACAAAGGCCTCCCCCTTAGATTTCCACAACGAGCGGTCACATGCCGCTCTCATCCAACGACTCCCAGCGACCTTCACCAGATCGTCTGTCCACCTCGTTGGAGGTCGTCCCACGCTGCGTTTTCCGGTGCGCGGTCTCCATTCGAGAACCTTTGTGCCCCAACGGCCATCAGTTCTACGAGCAATGTGCCCTGCCCATTGCCACTTCAGTTTACTAATCCTTTCAGCTATGTCGACAACTTTAGTTCTTCTACGGATCTCCTCATTTCTGATTCGATCTCGTAGAGAAATACCAAGCATAGCTCTCTCCATAGCTCGCTGAGTGACCTTGAGCTTTCTTATGAGGCCCATTGTGAGTGACCACGTCTCTGTTCCATATGTCATCACTGGTAACACAAAACATTGAATAATTAATACTTATATTTTTTATTATGACGAACTGCTGGTGCTGCTGTCATTAATAAATAATTACTGTCACATAACAATGAACGCAAAGTACAATATTTGAAGTAAATAAATTAAATGGAGGGTACCCTGGCCTTAAATGGAGAATTATTTAGAATCTGCCCTTACTGCTTCAAACCGAAAGCCCATGAAGCAAAGGAACGCTTCAGCCAGATGTTGAGTGCCTAGCTCGGGCTTCTCTCGCCGCAGATGTAGCTCGCCAAGTAAATGTAATGCCCGACCGAGCTGTCTCCTCAGGCCATGTTCCATTGCCAGTGCACCCATCTCTGTGAGCAATTTGGCCGCAGTTTCATGGTCGCCCAATCTGTTGAAGTTGAGTCTTACTACAGTATTTTATCATAAAGAATAAAAACAATCAAAGTATTTATTGTTTATTTGTTTTTAAGGAATCACACAGAACTCCAAATTGGTTTATATTTGATTGATACGATTGATAAGAACCGGACAAGTGCGAGTTGAACTCGCGTGGAAATGGTTTCAAAATTGCTGAATATATTGCCTATGGGTTATTCGGTCTTGTACCAATAACTTATCTTAAGAATAAACTTAACATCGTAGTTGAAAAACATGTTTTTCCATACATTCCAACCGCAAACGTAAGTTTGTACGCACAATATTGAAAGATTTACCATGTTCTTTTAAGACCATAAACTACTTACAAGTTTTCCTGTTAAATGTAGGTAACGAGCTATAAACGGTATATTTTTCTAAAAATTTTAGGCTGAGCCTAAAAATTTTTTCGGAGATAGGGGAAGGACAATGTTCGTCTATTTTCTTAAATAACTTTAAAACTATATAGTTTAAAATTATGAAATAAATACATTTAAGACCTCCACAACAATCCTTTCCATTTCATATGTTACACGGTATGGTTTGCAAATCTTTATTCTTTAATTATCTATATTGCCCCCCATATTCAAAATTCATTATTATTATATATATATTTAGGTTAGTTTTACGTATTCGGGTCGCTCATGTGTGCCAAATTTTAACTTAATCGGTGCAGTAAATTTGGAGCAAATTGGCTGTGACAGACGGACAGACACACGAGTGATCCTATAAAGGTTCCGTGTTTTCCTTCGGACGTTCGGAACCCTAAAAACCTATATTTCGTGATAGCTTGAAATTTCCTGATTACCAAAAGCGATATGTATATACTCGTGTATAATACAGATGATATAACATGTTTCATGACTTGAGATACTCATAATAATTTAAGTGTAGTCGGAGAAAAGCCGCTGGTCGCGACGAGTTTACGTGATGAACGACGAACGCTGGAAAATCTAGTTCTCAATTGGTCTGATTTTCAAAACGTCAAAGTTTCAAATGGTCAGAATTGCATATCGTCACCATTTCAAATGGTCAGCTATGGTACAATCAGCAATGGCGGAAAAATACGACTGAACGGCTTATTTTGGCCGTAGAAAAACATATTTGCTAGCAAATAATATGCAATAAGCATATAAAGCAAATATACAATAATAATAACTTTTTATTATTATTATCAATCTTATTAAGAGATTTTGTGATGAAGTTTTTCTTTCGATAATTGGATTATTATTGTTTATTTAAAACTAATTTAGTTATTAGGAGTTTTATAAGGATTTGAAATTAAAATGCACTAGGTCACAAACTTTTTTTATATGGTGGGTACTGTAATCTGCCCATTTGAAAAGGTGACGTATTTCAATTCTGCCCATTTGAAAGTCTGATGTTTTGAAAATCATTGAAAAAATTTGAATTTTGTTAAGGTGACGAATTTGGCAGTGTAATATAGGTACTTATTAAGGTGACTAATATGAAGTGGCTTTTTAGTGACATTTTTAAGATAGAATTGATACAAGCATTTAGATCATGATTTTTTTTATTGTGTCTGCTCTTAAGACGGTATATATATACATAGGACTACCGGGAACGACAGCTTAACGTGCTCTCCAAGGCACAGACTGGTGATATGTAAAGAATGGTCACCCACCCTATGTATAACCGTGGCAAATGCGGCTGAACCTCACGGATCAGGCGAATTGCGCAGTAACTAATAAGATCAATTTGCCAATGTCGGTATAAGGCCCCATATAAAGGAGGTGAACCCAATGCCATCCACCTGGCTTAATACTCCAACCACGAGACAGGAAATTATTTGTTGAAGAATGGTTCGGCTCTATACCTTAAGTGACCCTTGACCCTGATTGAAAATAATAATGCACCTATAATTCTTACTAGATTTTTTAATAAATCCTAAACAAGTAAATCATTATGTCTTACGATACACATATATATTTTCAATTACATTCTCGACATTATCACTCGAAAATTCTATTGTAGAAGCACTGTTAGTTAGTCAAATATCAATCAATATTCTTACCTTTGCATAACAGCTGCAAGATGCATTCTAGTTTCGCAAAGCCCTTCTATATTTTGACTTTTCTCATGAATCTTGAACGCTCTTTCAAAAGTTTTCTGGGCGTTGTTCAAGTTGTTCATCATTAACTGACAAATGCCGATTTCGATTATCGCCTCTGCGGTTTTGTTCGTTTCGCCGGCTATAATAATTCAAATATTAAGTACCCGAGCATACAGATCAGGCATTGGCGTATTACGTCAATATTATAGAGAATACCTGGACCAATATCGCTAAACATTTGAATAAATATTCGTTGAACTGAAGATAGAGCTGTTAATAACATCCAGTTTCAATGAAGTGTCAAAAACGCTGTAGTGACCGACAGATGCCGCGAGATCTATATTATTTGCCAGCTTTGAGCTTTTATATACTACGTATTAAAGGAGACACCGAACTTCATTACTATATAGTATATACCATTCAGTTGCGGCGAAATCGCAGCATTTGCGCTGATCTTAGATTAGCTAAGAAAATACATGTTATGTCTTTGAAAAGGTCACATAGTTACAAGCTAGATTTTGAACCCGCAACCCAGTGGGTTAAGATTAAGTCTTAACTCGGGGACACTTTAGGTATTTAAACACTAATGATGATGATACAAAAAGTAGATCCATTAAAAAAATATTGAATATATATACAATTATTCTGTACGTGTGTATGTCACTGCTGAACTCCTCATAAACAAATTTATGTATGTATCTTTGAGTGGATAGATGGTTTAGATCTACAATTGGACCCGGTAGGTGGCGCTGCAATTGGGTTTTCATGTACCATAAATTCATAATAAAGCATTGATTGTTCTCAATGTTATTTATAGGTTATACGTAGAATGGATGCATTAATATAATTTGGAATATTTATTATAAATAAATTAATGTTACTGCATTGATTGTTCCGAATATTTTAATGTTATAAAATAATGAACAACCCAAATAGGATACAATTTTTAGCAAAATTATTGATATATGTTAAGGACGGGCTTATTTGAGTGTTGTCATATGTTGACATGAAATAAAAAATTTACACATTCTATTATAATTAATATCCACTGCTGAACATAGACCTCATCCAAAGATCGCTACAACGACCAGTTCTGCGCTACTCACATCCAGCGGATTCCCATAACCTTCACTAGGTCGTCGGTCCATCTCGTGGAGTATTTGCCCACGCTGAGTCTTCCGGTATGTGGTCGCCACCCGAGAACTTTTCAGCTCCATCGTCCATCCGTTCTACGAGCAATGTGCCCCGCCCACTGCCGCTTAAGGTTAGCAATTCTTCGGGCTATGCCAGTTACCTTGGTCTTTTTGCGTGACTTCTCATCTTTTATTCGATCTCGCAGGGAAACTCCGTCCTCCCTTCTTTCCTCTTCCTTCCTTTCCTTCCTCACTCTCCATTGCATTTTTGGAGACCTTGATCCTTCACAAGAGGCCCATGGTAAGCGACCACGTCTCGGTACCGTAGGTCATCACTGGCAACACACACTAGTCAAAGGGTATTTTGGACGAGAAGATATTGCGCAGTTTTCCGAACGCTGCCCAACCGAGTTAGATTTGACGGTTGAACTCTTTCTCGAAATTGGACTTAGCTAACTGGACAGTTTGTCCCAGGTACTATATACTTAATCGGCAACAACTTTGAACGTAGACTCTCCGATCTTAACGGATGTTGGTACTACGTGGACATGATCTTCATCTTCTCCATGTTCATTTTAAGACCAACTTTATCGGAGGCTCTACTGAGGACATCGAGCATTATACTGAGGTCCTCCATGGTCTCAGCCACGAACACTATATGGTCAGCAAATTGAAGGTGAGTGATGTACTCCCCGTTTATGTTGATGCTTATATAATATTTGTGTCTTCAATCCTGCAAATTAAACACTAACCCAAATACGGGTATACTTTCTGTCAGAATTTTATCCTCAGTCATGGTGTTAACAAAAAAGAAACATCGATTTTAGTGAATAACTATCCGTTACCCGCCCGCTTCGCTAGGTGTAAATTATATTTATATTCATATCTTCTGAACCCTGCAAGATATCGAAATGGAATATACACAAAAAAACATTAAATTTACTGTAATCCCTAAAATTTTCATTGAATTCTGTTGAGCCGGTTCTGAGCCTGTTCGAGAGAAACATGAGAAAGATGAGAGATGACAAGTGTTTCATATATTTACATAAAAGACTGGTTGTACTTAAATATTTCTGATAGCAAGAAATTTACCTATAAATCTAGGAAACATGTGTCTCTTTACATGTTTGATTGACTTGTGGTAAACGGCGAGCAATTTTTATTCGACTGCCCCAGAAGGAGGGTAATTTTAACGGTTTGATTGATTTTATCAAATGAGGTGTCGTTAGATTCGTCTTTATTGTGGCATTTACATAGAGTTTAATACATGGCGTATATTATTTGTTACGCAGTCATTCATGTCTTTGTATTATTACCATCGCGTTTTACTTTTTTGCTAACGAGACGTTTAAAACGTTCTTTTTTAGTATTCTCAAACTAGTATATGAATCTGTAATTTGAGGTTGTATAATTTGCGTATAACCTATTTATTATTAGGTAGTCCGATATAAATTGTAGATTTGCGTAAAAAGAAATAGACATGACGATCTAACCATCTTTAGCTCTTCTCTCAGCCAAGCGCGATAATCTTTCCGCTTTAGCAGTGTCCTTCTTACGCACTGCTCTCGCTTTATCAAGCAGGACTCTATGCAACTGTACAGCAGTAGCACCAAACACGGTATCAGAAGGAACTTCTTCTTCCCCTACAGGTTCATATAACGGCCAATCCTGCGGTCAAAGATATTTATTCGTTAAAGAAGGTACTACTAAATCTTTTAACTAACTTGCGTACCTAGACATAATCGTGCAATATAATAGACTCGTAATTATGTGTAACATTTTTGTATGCCGTTTATTGTACGAGAAAGTAAGACTTAAAATATAAACGTATCTTTATACCGAAGATATTATATAATATTTAGGATACCTAAGACATTTTGTCTTAGATATGGTCACGACCATTTCGATCCGATAATATCTTAAAGTCATGAATCGACAATGCATTCTAAATAAAAATGATATAATGATATATATTTATCAATTATAAGCATTGCGAGACACAGAGATAGATTACATTCTAAACCAAGTAAAAAAAACCATGAAGACCCTGTACTGAATCCGGTGTACACCAGATATAGAAACTATCTTACTGAAAAAAAATAAAGAGCTTGAAAAACATATAAAAGATTCAAAGGGTTTATGGAAAGTTATCAAAAATATTGCCGAGCACCCTAACAAGAACTCTGCTTCATGCGATCTTACAAAGAGTCAATTATGTCCACAAAAAGCCTTGAACAAGTGCAATGAGCACTTTTCTAGTATAGGAAATAAACTTGCAAACTAAGTTCTCTCAACCATAATATGAAGAATATGAAGTTGTTACATTCATTACACAATAAAAAAATGACAGCGCATCGGGCATGGATGCCTTTAGTACACGACTGACCAAAGAGATTAAATATGAAATAAGTTCTCCACTAGTCCATATTTTTAACCTGAGCCTGGCAACTGGTGTTTTTCCAAAATAATAGAAGCAAGCGATCGTAGTGCCTATACACAAACCTGGACCTAAAACGTCTGTCGAAAATTATAGGCAAATTTGTGAATAAACGCCTCGGCAAATACTTGGAACGATTCGGCCTTCTATCTGATAGGCGATATGGATTTAGACGTGGAAAGTCTACTGAATGCGCGATTGATTACCTAACTAAACACGTGTCCTCAATTCTAGATAATGGAAGCATGTGCGCTGGAGTTTTTTTAGACCTCACTAAAGCTTTTGCTAGAATCCTGTGTCCTGTAGAGTGTGTGTGAGTTCTCCCGCTTCAATTATCTAAATAATATTTTAAGTCCTCTTTAGTCTGGGTTTACACCAGGCCATTGCACTGTCTCTGCTCTTCTTAAAGATACTGGCGATATTAAGTCCGGCATGGAGCACACTGTGGTTACTTTATTGGTGTTGGTTGATTTCTCCAATGCTTTCAATACCGTCAGTCACGACATCCTTTCTCATCTTATGGTCTTCTCTCGAAGCGCTGGAATGGTTTTCATCTCATCATATCTTTGGGAGCGTCAGCAATCAGTCCATGTTGACTTGGTGCAACCTGGAACTTGGTGTCTCACAAGGTGGCATACAATCTCTTCTTTTCCGTTTAAAAAAATATAATAACCCAAAAACTTCAGTGTGCGTATCATCTCTATGCCGATGACCTACGGATATACTCTCAAGTTCGAGTGGAAGATTTAACCGATGCCTAGACGGCCGCCGTAAATAAAACATGATCTTGAAATTATCAAGAAATGCGCTGAGAAGTTTGGTGTGGCTGTGAACCCCACTAAGTGCCAAGCCATAATTTTAGGAGGCAGTAGAAGTATTTGTAAAGTGGGTAGTGCTACTGCTCCATCTATCATCTTCAACGGCATAATCATTCCTATCAGCTCCAACGTCAAAGAGCTTAGCTTACATTTCGATTCTACTCTTCGTTGACGATCCAATTTACAAGTGTAGTAAGTAATGGGAATTTTGCGGACTTTCTATCGCATGAAAACTTTCTCCCGCCTCCTACAAAGCAATGTTTGTGCAGACTTTAATTCCCATAATCGACTTTGAACGATGCTACGTTCACTTGAATGCAGATCTACTAAAATAAATTAAAGTCTTCTCGACAATTGCAATCTATTCATCTTCAATCTCCGAAAATATGATCATGTCTCTGCATATCAATCTTTTAATTTGGTTGCCCATTCGGCAGCATAGAAACATGAGAGCCCTAACTACCCTTCTCTATACTCCACGCCCCCAATTCTCCTTCTTATTTATCTGGACTTCTTTTTCTATTTTTTCTAGTTACATATATTTGTTAGATATGTATGTATGTTTATTTAGTACATATAAATATAAATTATATTTATATATATATATATATATATTATCGCACATTTTTTTCTTTAGTCTCCCCCACTCCAAAGCCTTCACGTAGGACCTCTTTATTTTTGAGTTACAGTAAAACATTTTCGTGATGGGAATGTAGGGTGGGTCGGAGTTTGTATCTTAAATATATTGTGTTTATACATTTTTTTAACTAACCAATATTTATACATAGTCAAGTCGTCAAATGAAAGTATATTCCCGGCAACCGTTGTCCTCAGTTAAAAAAATACAGTCTTTATTGCATAATTACAACTATGGCACTTGCGATATTTATCTTTATCAACTCTGTCAATTATTGTCAGTAGACAGTTTTTTTATTGGAGTACTCCAGAAAACTTTTATGTTCTCATGGGTATTATGATATACTGAACGGATATCTTGTTGCATGTAGGCCGTCCCTTGTTCGCTTTTACGTATTCCAATTCCAAAATATATCCAAAGATAAGCCGATCTTTTGGCGAGCTCTGAAAACAACACCTCGGAAGCATATTTTATCCCCATAGACCATTTTAATTCTATTTAATTACATTCTTGATTGCATTCCATAAGTAAAGTTAAAAACAGATGGTAGGTTTAAATCTATAATTAAGTAAATGTCCAGTTAAGGACCCTGTTCGTCACAGCATAGTTTAGTAGGAGAGAGTTTATTCAACTGCTGGCAGGTTCCTGTTATACTAAATTAATATCATTTATTCAAATTTATTTGGGATATATTTATTTATTGAAATATTATTTGAATGTGTATTAATAATTGTAATTATAATTTATTGTCGATGAAGTGTTTTATACTATAGTAGCTTTTGCCAAGCAATATTTTTTGTTTTGCTAGCAAACTGGACTTTTTACATGCAATTTTCAGTTCATATGAGTATCTATTGTTAATCCGAGCAAGGTAAATTCGTTTACAACTTCTAACTTTAACCCTTCGAATGTGAAATTTATATTTAATGGTATTTTATTGACCGGGGTAGAAGGATAATAATTTAGTTTTTGAATAATTTATTTCAAGATTGTGTTTGTTCATCCAGTTTACTGTTTTGGTGAGTAGAGTTTAGATTTTCATTTAGATTTAAATCGGTTTTGCATGAAACTAGCAAGGAGATATCATCCGCAAACTGGACACAAGCTTCTTATATTATTTTCGGCAGATCGTTGATATAGATAAGAAATAACAGGCATCCTATCACACTAACTTGAGAAATTGAGTCATTTATATATTTGCCATCTGAACGGACCTTTCTATTTCGCTTATTTTTTTATTGAAGAATTCTATCTCTACTAGTAGTTGTCTGCCCGTTAAATATGATTGAAGCAATTCGTGTCGTTTACCGTGTACGACCTATTATATATAATTGATCAAGTAATATTCTAGTAAGTATAGTATGTATGTGCGTTCAATTCGTTTAATAGTGTCTTGACGAATACATAATGAGTATCTACGAATGAATAAGAGGAAATAGACTGACACTGCAGCAGTAAAATGTAAAAGCAAGCATGAGTATGGCAGAGGCAAGGAGCAGAATTTCGGTGATCTTATTCTCAAAAAGGTAACCAGAGCTGAATTAAAACTACAAATACATCTTGTTCCTAACCCGCGTGTCCAACTACAACCTAGACCAATAAGTTGTAATTAAATACCACCAAGCACAATCAACAGTGTTTGTGTGTTATTTGGAAGAGAGAAAGTCTTTGAAACAATATATTTAATCTTGAGCAGTACTAGCTAATCTGTAGTAATATTGTATAGACTGCTAAGAATATAGAGATACTAATGTATCAGTATAACGTCACCACAATTACTGTTTTAATCCAGGGCGGTAAACATAGTCATGATTCAGTAACAGTCAGTCAGAGCCAGAAACGCGTCTTTAAGACTGAAGACAGAAGACGGAGTATCGACGTGAACTGTATGTAGGTACAAAGCACGTTCATAGTACGAAATGTTGCACAGCCTATTAAGGATGAAGAAAGTTAACCCCAAATTAACAAATAAGAAAACCAACCTCAATTTTCTAGGTCTACTCAAGACATAAGGTCACGGGATTTTGAATTGATATATCAATGTAATTCTCAGTTATTCTATACGTCCTTTAATGTCACAATACAAGCAAGTCATTCACCTGGAGAGCTTCACGTCTGCACATAACATTTGTAACCCTGCCCAGGACTAGTCCTGCGCGATAATACACTGTGCTCGTTACCTCGAGACATTGTTAGTAGCCTTATAAGCCCTTTAATTTCACTTGCTACAGTGCCCTTCAAACTGGACCACAGTAAACGGTATTGCTTGTCAAATACCTGACACTGCGGTGGTACCTTAGGTAAATGGCTGGACTCTTGCAATAAGAGACCTCGCCCAAGTAAAACCAGTCGTGTTCAGTATAATCTACAAACTATTCATTAGGTTTTGTTTGCTTTGTGTGCTATGTAGAGTTATTATAATACAGAGCATAGTCATTGTGAATCAGCAACCTTTTAATTTATTGGCAGATAAATTTACATGCAAATAGTATTATATTAACTACTCAAATACGGTTTATACTAGTACGGATGTCATCGTTAACCTTATTGTCTAATAAATAAAACTACTGTGTACAATGTACTTTTCTTTTGGTCATATTAACTCATTACTATTATTTCTTTTATTACAAATAATTATATTGAAAATACAATATATATTAGAAAATAGTAGCCCACTGGCATTAAGAACAAGCTCCAAGGTTAGATAGTCAGGGCTCCAGAGAGAGGAACCACCTAGCACCTAGCAATACGATTCGTGTCCAGCCGTACCGCTTTCTGCACCAAGCCCCACCCAGCTGCTTAACAAGAGTCTTAAAGTGTTGTGATGTTTTAGGTTTTCGCGATTATTACACATTATAATAAAACACTTTTAAACTGATTAAATTACGTATATTATTAATTTTTGTTTTTCCTGGCGTTTCGAACACTTTGCAGGGTTCGTGGTCGTAGGATGACTAAGGTGAGAAGCGTCGTTACAGATGAAAGTTATTAAAAAAAAAGTTATTTTATCTACCGTATAGAACTAATCAAAAATTGTTTCGATGCCCGCGGTTATCACTCACAATGTCTTGATGTTTTTTAGTGTGGTGTGTTGTTTGGGATTTTATTAATTCCAAACCTGCCAACCAATCCTGAAATCTTCTCTATTAAAATTAGGATTTTGTTTTATTTCCATAGCCACACGAAACATTCTTGGTACATAACGCTTCTCTTTCGCGAGGACTTTAGGATGATCAAATCGAAAAAAATGGTTGGATTTGCCCAAGGCATTTTAACACACTGCAGACTTTGTAGAGCGTCTATGCTTGACGTCAGCTATGTGTTCTTTAATTCTGGTGACTATACTATGCTTTGTTTGCCCTGTGTATGACAACCCACAATCACAGTCAATCTTATAGACCCCTGCATATTGTAGAGGTATGTGACACTGAGTGATTACTGCGTGCATCTGTATCGAAACAATTTTGATTAGTTTCTTAGTTCTTAGTTTTTGATAAGATCTCTTTTTAAATCTGTAACGACGCTTGTCACCTTAGTCATCCCGCGACCACAAACCATGAACGTGTTTGTAACGTCAGGAAAAACAATAATATACGCGATTAATTTAATATTTTATCCATAATCGACTATGGTGACATGTGCTACTTTGACCTGAATGCAGATCTACTCGACAAACTTGACCGCCTTCTCAATAATTGCATTCGATTCGTCTTTAATCTCCGAAAATATGATCATGTTTCTGCGTATCGATCTCTTTTAAATTGGTTGCCTATTCGCCAGTGCAGAAACATAAGGGCACTGACCACCCTGTTTTCAATACTCTACTCTCCCAATTCTCCTTCTTATTTGTCTTCGCACTTCCAATATCTGTGTTCCAACCACGATAAAAATCTTCGTTCTACCAATAATCGTCTCGTTCAATGTCCCCACTCATCACTCTGACTTTATTCATTCTACATTCTTCATCCAATCTGTATTACTGTAGAATGCGCCTTGAAACCAGGATGGCATAAAATCGGCATTGCTTTAAAATAAAAGTGCGAAAATTACTTCTCGACAAGACTTCGGCAGATTTAGCTCGGCTCTGATTCTCGTTTATATACATATTTTTCTCATCTCGTTGGTATATATTTATTATATATATGTATGTACGTGTTTATTTAGTATATATATATATATATATATATATATATATATATATATATATATGTGTGTGTAATGGTTAAGTAAGTTTATATATTATTATTACACTTTTGTTTTCATGTCTTCACGTCTTGCCTGTCATATTTTATTGGTGCATCTAACTTGTTGTTCTCTGCATCACCTAAAGGTTGTCTGATAGAAAATGCCTACGGCATTAAGACCGCCTTTGCACACATGTATATTAAGCATAAATAAATAAATAGATTTAATCCGTTTACAAGTGTTTTAACCGACTTCAAAAAGGACGACGTTCTTAATTCGAAGCGTTTTTTTATGTATGTACACCGTTTACTCCGACATTTGTTGACCGATTTGAGCAATTATTTTTTTAACTGGTGCAGAATGCTTTCGAGTTGGTCCCATAAATTCATTATTGGTAAATTTCATTAACCAGCTTCAATAAACAGTATAATTTGACTGCGCTTATCTAGATGAAGTCTTAATAGCTTCGATTCCTCTCAGATCAGAGAACCGATTTGAGTCATTCTTATTTATAGTGTTAAATACTGATACCAAATTGGAATAAGTTCTCACATTTTCACTAAAAAGAAACAAAACTTTTAACAAAAACAATACCGGCTTTAAAACCGACCCTTTTTTTTTTATTGATGTCCAGTGGAAATTCTGCATGGAACTTCCTTCACCCCGGGGAAGGGCGAAGGGGTGTGCCGGACTCCTACCGGCTAAAACTACTGGAGCGGTCATCTTCGGCACGTAAGGGAGGCTCCAGGTCCTCGTATGATCACACTAGAGCCGCCCACTGGTGCCACGCCTATTGGCACATCTCGGAGAGGGTGACTGTAAAGCGGTCACCCCCCCAGGGGGATTGTAAAGGATCCCCCAAAGCGTCCCACGGCAGCGCGTGACCACATGCGTGCTAGTACCCTACACGACATAAAAATATTAAAACCACTGAAAAGGAAAATAAACTTTATTTATGAAGTCAGGTGGGGCCAGTAGGAACTGTTCCTACAAAAATGACATTTGGATGTAGACAGTGGCAAAATTCTACCATTCCGAGCATGGCGATCTCAAGAATGAACGGAAAGAGTAGTTTCTACTCTTCCCTAGACAAAATTCTTTGAGCATGACCAACGTATTTTGTCTATCTTTGACGTTTAGGGATAGAGATATTTCTTCTCAAATAGTCTACATCCCAAGAGACGTAGACAAGAGTTTCTTCGTATCTATATCGTAAGATTTTGCGTTGCGTTAAAGGATTACGGAAACTTAGCTGGCACAAAATAGTAAATACGTAATGCCGGGGTCATAACGCTACTATTTAACATGTTTTTATGCTGAAAAGAACTCGAGGAAGGTGGATAGGAACTCTGTGAGAGAGCTCACTGGGCCGTCGACCTGGCAGAGATGAAAATTGCCTCGAAAATTTTAAAGTTAGCAAGGAAATGGTCTCAACTGCACTCTGCCGTAGACCGACAGCGGAGGAACGTTTTTCCTAACCTGATGAGATATTACGTAGTAAGTAGGCTAGGTAGTAAGTAATGAGTTACTTTTTTTGTTGCCATTATTAAACTTTCATTTCATAAGAATCACAATAGAAATTGCAAAATTATCCCGGGTCTAATGAAATTAGAAACTTTAAAATAATACCACAGATAAAATTGGCATTATGCGTTTCGTTTTTGTATTAAGTTCTATTTAAAAAGTGTAGCAACCATTTTCCATCCTAAGGTTGCCAGGTTGGAAGATATCGTGGACAGCGATAAGGCCACCGATTGTACTTTTACTTAATTCAAAACTTCAGTGACTATTTTTCGTGTACAATAAAGAGTATATGAATAAATAAATAAATTGCTCGACGTATTTTTTTGGTAACGAAACGCAAGGAATGATTAGAATTGAATGGAATTTCTACATCACTAGCGACATTCCGTTGCTATGGAAAGGATTTTCCAAGTCTATGTCTACGAAGACAGAGATATCGAAACGTGTAGAGAGCGAATTGTCTATCTTCGGAAGAGAAGACTTTGAAATTGTCATGCTACGCCTACAGGTATGCCCCAACATGGTTCATGCAGACCAACCAGAAGATACATTTATAACGACATTTCTAGAGGTAACATTAGCATCGACATCTTTGGTTCGCGAGCCGCGGTCTTTAGGAGAAATTTTGCCGCCCTCTCATTGTAACTGGTTTCTTTTTCGCATGACTGATTGAATTGTAGTAACTGTTTTTGCTTTTTATTTTATCAAATTGTAAATAGTCAACTAATATCGTAAGATTGAATATCATGTTGTGCAGTTACGGTAGGGTCTCAATTTGTACGAATTTCACTGTGTTATAAGCATTATTATGCCTTGATAGTTACCTGTTGTAATCGCCTCATGCAATAAATAAATAAATAAATACCTGGCCCCGCCCGACTTCACAAATAAAGTTTTTTTTTCCTATTCAGTGGTTTTAATATTTTTATATCGTGTATAGGGTTTTTGAAGACGGTATATAAAAAAAAATGTAATAATCTATTAAAATGTTTTATATAATAATCTTAAAGTGTTGCTCGAGGCTCTTGGCCATTAGGCCATTAGCCGTAACAACTATGGGCACAATTATTGCAATCTATCTACCTCCCACATATCGACAAGCTCGTGTATCAAGTCGAGGTACTTAATTTACTTATCTTTGTCGGCTTTTACGAGATTCTCGTCATTGGGGATAGTTATATCCACAGTCATTGTGCGGCGCTCTATCACCACTATATCAGGCTTATTGGCTACAATAGGTTTGTCAGTTTTAATCAATCCCAGTACAACGTGATATGGTCATCCACGATTACAGTACACTTGTAGTATGGCAGTTCGAAAGCCACAAGGTTGTAATGCAGTGCAAGTACACGGATGGTCAAGTCACCATCCAACCAGCCACTGACAGATATCAACCGTGCCATTCTTCACTTAATATTTTCGGTAGTTATTCGTCATGATAACTACATTCATAATTGCACAGATAAAACCTTCGATTGCCTGAAGAGGTTATACAAACGTAGCCATGCCACGGACGCAAAAAAAATCAGATCAGGCCCGTGAAGGGCCCGGTAAAACCGCTCGTAAAGCTCCTTGCTTTGACAGAAACGTAGCCATGCTATAGAGGCAAAAAAATCACATCAGGCCCATGTAGGGCCCGGTAAAAACGCCCGTGAAGCTCCTTGCTCTGACAGAAAAGTAGCCATACCACGGACGCAAAAAAAAACACAGCAGGCCCATGAAGAGCCTGGTAAAAGCGCCCGTGAAGCTCCTTACTCTGCCATACGTCCTTACGGTCATTAGTGCCAAACACGACAGGTTAACGCCAATTTTCTTTAGCCATGAAGAGCGGGATGAGTTCCTTGCCCATCGCAATCTCATCTCGGTGCAACCCCACTTCGTCTTGGAGAAAGTACTCCCTGATGTAGCACCCCTCACGACTCTGGAGGCATAGCATTTAAAAAGCCTCGACCCCCATACTTTCACGGGATATACCACCTCATCACCGAGGAACGTGGGTGATAAACCCGATTTGTAGTCAGCAATATACGGACTCTAATTCACGGCGTCCAATTCAGACTGAGTCCACTTGTGTATGCCAAAGGCGCACTTTAAAATTCGCATGACCCAACCATTCAATTCGCCCACCATGTTACTGCTTGACAAAAGACGTTTCAGTACTTTTTTCAGGTGATCTAAAGTGTACGAAATCTGAAAGTTGTTTTTTGTCATCGCTTTACATGCACGACTGCACAGCTATCTGCACGAAAATTCCATTCTAATAGACTTACTACAAGTTTCACCTACCGCCTGACGCAGGTTTTCACCGGTCAGGGTGGTTTCGGTGCGTACATGCACAGAATAGGAAGTGAGGTTACGGCACAGTGCCACCATTGTGGAAGCGACCAAGATACCGCCCAGCACACACTCAAGGAGTGATAAAAATTGGAGTGCAGTGGTCTCCTTCTGCAAGAGCGTCATGCTCCAGAAGGAGACTGTAGAGCGGGATAGGAAGAGGGCCGATCGCATGGAGAAGGATGAGACGGCGCCGGGGTAACAACAGCCCCGGCTCCCAGGTCCAACACGCTTGAGCCCCTGCCATTGCTACATGGTGGGGGGCCTCGAGGGTCACGTGTGCGCCGATTGGGGATTCTGCATGCTCATACCAAGCGACCGGGGGTTGCTGGTAGGCGGCGGCGCGCACGTGGTCACATGCGCCGTGAGCGCAGCACAGCGCACAGCGAGGCTTGGTGGGATCCTTTACGATCCTCCTGGAAAGACCCTGTGGGTGACCTTTTTACACTCGCCTCTCCTCCGCTAGAGGGGTTGAACGCTTTACAGTCATCCCTTCCGAGATGTGCCTAAAGGCGTGGCATCAATGGGGGGCTCTAGTGTGATCTTACGAGGACCTGGAGCTCTCCTTCGGTGCCGAAGCGGACCGCTTCAGTGGTTTTAGCCGGTAAGAGTCCGGCATGCCCCTTCACCCTTCCCCGGGCTGAAGGAATTTCATGTAGAATTTTCACTGGATACCAATAATAAAACTTTTAACAAAAAAAAATACCGACTTCAAAAACCCTGAATATAAATAAAAATAAAAATAACTTTATGAAGTAGGGTGGAGCCAGGTATGCCCCGACCATGGTTTATGCAGACCAACAAGAAGTTATATTTTATACCTATTTTATACCTACCTTTTATTCCGCCCGACTTCATAATTATTTTCTTTTTATTGGGTTTAATATTTTTAATCATGTAGGGTTTTTGAGGGCGGCATTTTCTTTTTTGTTAAAATGTTTTTATTTATTTATTTGCAATTCCACAATGTATATTAGGTGGTAAACTAAAAATTAAAAATGCATCATTATGGACCCAGTTTGGGCACAGCACGGTTTACATATTGGAGAAAATTTAATAGAACTATAAATACTTTCTAAGGCTAACATTTCATTGCATTGTTTATACATACAATGCATATTATAACATTTCTTACATTTAATATAATTGACTTCTGGTATTTTATGATGGTGACAACAAGAATTTTACGTCTAGTTTAAAAATGAAAGTAAATTGTAATATAGGTCAGTCAATATTTTTACTAACAACTAACCGACCTAAGGTATAAATCATAGATGGATGCTGAGGTGAGTAGATGCAGACTTTTTAAGTTAGTGCCTACTATGGATTCATTGTACTTACTACATAGGTATGTTTATAATAATACGTGTTACTTGGATGTATGTTGTTTAAATGGGTATATAAATATGCATGATTGATTATTTTGTTATGTTGTTATTTTATTTATTATTATTATTTATCGATTAAATATTCATTTATGCTATAATAACATTTACCTATTAGGTAATTTTGGAGTTCTTTCTTGAATTTATTTTCGTATTGTATATTCTTTATGACATTCGGAATTTTATTGTATATTTTAACACACATTACAGAGGGTCCCGAATGGAATAAAGCTAATGTAGAACTTGGTAATGCTAGTTTATTTTTAAACCGTAAGTTACGTTGTTGAGGGCGTTGGTCACTTGTGAGTTGAAATAATGATGAGTGTTTTCTAACAAATTTACTAATTTCTAATATATACATACTAGTTAATGTGAGCATTTTCAATTTAATGAAGTGCGGTTTACAGCTTTCCATATTGTCTTTTATATTTACTAATATTCTAATGCATTTTTTTTGTAGAATAAAGAGTTTTCCTACGTCTACACTGTTACCCCACAGTATAATACCGTAATTTAGCCAAGAGTGTGCGTAAGCATAATAAGCTGTCATGGCTGTTTTAAGATCTGTTGCTTTTTTCAGTTCATTTAACGCGTATGTGAATTTTGTTTCTTTTTGTGTGAATAATGTGAATAAATATAAGAAAATTTTCCAATTACTCAGCCAATCTGACACAAACTATGTAAACTAGCGTTTATTGTGTTCACATTGTATATCTGTTGTTGGCAAATACTAGTGAGGATTGAAAGGGTAAATTCCTATTTAATTTAAAAAGTATATCTTACCTTACCAATAGCAGAATCTCTGACTTCTGTCAACAATGAAAATGGTTCCTCAGGGTCTGCTCCTGGAACTAATAAAAAAATTGTAAACTAACGATAGCCACCAGAAGATGGACAGACAATCTGGTGAAAGTAGCTGGGACGCATTGGATGCGGGTAAATAGGTCACCGGTTATCGTGGAAATCTAGTGGGAAGGAAATCTTCTTTTGATCAACAGTGAACGTCCTTCGCTGATATGATGATGGCAGTAAGCTTATTTGATACTAATTCAGAAACTGTGAAACTTACATTTGTCGAGCAGGAATTTCCCGTAGTGGTATTTACATACAGCTTTCAACCGACCGCCATCAATTAAATGTTTACTTGATACAGCAATAGCTGCCTGAAAGAACTTTTCTGCTAGCCACAGAATACCTTTTTCCTTTTCAGCATAGCACAAGGCGACATCAAGTAAGATTAAACATTCTTTCTTCACTCTACCTGCATAAATTAAAAACATAATACTTATAATGCCCTTTATGATCGCTCCAGTGGTTTCAGCCGGTAGATGATAAATCATATCATCCAAAAGACGTCCACTACTGAACAAAGGCCTCCTCAATAGACTTCAACAAATGTGTCGTCATTCTCTGGCTTAGAGGCCCTTACAGCCGAAATTAATAATTAATCTTTGGAAAACCTTTGGTTTTGGTATTGAGGATTTGTCTGTTTTTATATTAATTGTGATCTTAACACAAAAGATAAAGTTTTTAATCTTATATCTAAAGGTTTTAGATGGTTGGTGCAGTGGCTGATACAGTCGACTGCTGCGCTCCGGGTCGTGGGTTCGATTCCCGCACGGTACAAATATTTGTATGATCTGCAGGTAGTTGTTCCGGGTCTGGGTGTATTGTGTGTGAAATTTGTGTCTGTAAACGCACCCACGACACAGGAGAAATACAAGTGTGGGGAAACGTTTAAAACAAAAAATTGATTATTAATTTCGGCCGTTAGTCACCTTTTACATCCACGGGAGTGGTGCTAAATTCTTATTTAGTTTTCGTATTTATTTATTATACTCTTTATTGTACACCAATCGTTAAAGGTAATAAAAACAGTAGTGCTTATAAGTACATTTTAGAGTACAATGGGCGGCCTTATCGCGCTCGGCGATTTCTTCCAGGCAACCTTAGGATGGAGAAATACTTAACTGGATAATATATGTGGCAGTTGATGGTGCACACAGATACATAATGAAATAACTAAATATATAAGTAATGGAAGATTATACACAATATAGATATATAAATACACAAACATTTATATATACACATATACACATACTTTTTAATTTATTCGACAAAATATCGAAAAGCAGTTACTTCAGATGTAATACTTAGTAAATTCTAAGCAAAAATAATCACAGTGACAAGTAATGTTCCCTCACTAGTCTTTTGAATCCGGATCGCAAATGGATCGTTCTTACTTGTATAGAAAAATTTGCCGCAATTTTAAGTATGTACATATATGTCTCTATAAATTCGATATTTCTAGCTTTTGTCATCTTATTTTCTTCCTTAACTAAAACGATGTAATTTCGAAATATTAATAAAGTTGACGTAAGAATACACATCATTCAGAAGAAAAAAACAGATTCTAAAAAGAAAAACAATCTCTCTGTTTATTTTCTTCATTTTGTTGTTGATGAGTATCTAGGCTAAATAAATTTGGTACCGGCAAATCTTTCGCCAGGCAGGACCGAAAGAAGATGCTGGATGCATCTTCTTTCTTTCTACATGGTTTATAAAATCCTTATATAATAATTCTTAATAGTATATAATATTAATCTACGTTGGTTTATGATGGGACTGACACGCTCTTGTCTTGGTAAACTATTTAGTAAATAGTGAGAAAAACAAGCGACGCCGGATATAAAAATAAAAATATAAAGTATCTATAGTATTAAATGGTTACCCCTATCGCGTTCTTTTTCAGTATGTTTCAGAGCCTCACAGATATGTTTCAAATAATCTTCATTTTTTCTCAAGTCTACCACAATGCCAATGTCGTCTTCAGCAACAAGCTGTGCGTTGTCGTAAATTAGGTCTTGTAGATATGTTGAAGATTCTAAATACCCTGCTTCTTTCATTTCCATAATAAGACATAGGTACAGAGGCAATTTACGCCTAGAAAAAAAAGTAAGATATAAAAATATCGTCTGTTGTATTGAATCTAAAACCAATAAATACTACATTAAATAAATACAGTTTATTGATCAGTCTTGGAAATTACAGGCGAATATATTATGGTTTACACCAATAGTTTAGGCTCACTCTAGTAATCAAGTACCTAGTTACATATACTACAAATGCATTGTATGAAAATATGGTAAAACATATTTATACCTCCGAATACCATTTGCATCAAGAATGTCTAAACTAAACAGGGCTTTGTTTCGAAAATTCTCCAAACTTGTTTTAGTCATACACGCCATAAGTCGGGGTAGCTGCCGCTTTTTTGGAAGCACAGAATTGTTTGCCATTTTTTATCTATGATTTCACAAATATATAACGATATAATTATTTACCAAATTAATGAAATAAAACTATTGATTACAAACAACATGAAAAAGAGAATATAATTATTACAGTAGGCAAGATTCGACAATATTATTGTCAAAAATTAAAACATGAAAAATTTGTTTTTTTACTTACACTTCAAGGAGGTTTGTTTGTAATAGAGCTAGAGTGTTGATGTCGGTTGATAGGTAGTATTTAAAAATGAAAACTGAATAATATAATAATATTACTGAGGGGCGTAATTTGTAACCACCACTAACCACAGATTACAGAATTAAACTTTTCATCATCATCATCATATCAGCCACAGGACGTCCACTGCTGAACAAAGGCCTCCCCCTTAGATTTCCACAATGAGCGGTCACATGCCGCCCTCATCCAACGACTCCCAGCGACCTTCACCAGATCGTCTGTCCACCTCGTTGGAGGTCGTCCCACGCTGCGTTTTCCGGTGCGCGGTCTCCATTCTAGAACCTTTGTGCCCCAGCGGCCATCAGTTCTACGAGCAATGTGCCCTGCCCATTGCCACTTCAGTTTACTAATCTTTTCAGCTATGTCGACAACTTTAGTTCTTCTACGGATCTCCTCATTTCTGATTCGATCTCGTAGAGAAATACCAAGCATAGCTCTCTCCATAGCTCGCTGAGTGACCTTGAGCTTTCTTATGAGGCCTATTGTGAGTGACCACGTCTCTGTTCCATATGTCATCACTGGTAACACACACTGGTTAAAGACTTGCGTCTTGAGGCATTGCGGTATTGTTGACGAAAAGATGTTGCGAAGTTTCCCAAACGCTGCCCAGCCGAGTCGGATTCGACGATTGATCTCTTTCTCGAAGTTGGACCTACCTAACTGGACAGTTTGTCCCAGGTAGACATACTCGTCAACAACTTCGAGAACAGAGCTCCCAACGGATATTGGGATGGGCACGACATGGGCATTTGACATGACTTTTGTCTTGCCCATGTTCATCTTAAGGCCCACCTGTTGGGAAACTCTGTTGAGATCATCGAGCATTGTGCTGAGCTCTTGCAGCGATTCTGCCATGACTACGATGTCATCGGCAAATCGAAGGTGAGTGATATACTCGCCATTGATGTTAATGCCGAATCCTTTCCACTCCAGTAGTTTGAAGGCATCCTCCATTGCAGCGGTGAACAGTTTCGGGGAAATGACGTCCCCCTGTCTCACACCTCTCTGCAATGGAATTGCCCCCGTGCTCTGTTCATGTACTCGGACCGACATGGTGGCGTTTCTGTATAAGCACTTCAACACTTCAATGTACCGATAGTCGATCTGGCACCGCTGCAGAGATTGCAGCACTGCCCAGGTTTCGATCGAATCGAAGGCTTTCTCATAGTCCACAAACGCCAAGCATAGTGGCAGATTATACTCCTCGGTCTTCTGTATAACCTGCCGCAGCGTATGGATGTGGTCTATGGTACTGAAACCTTTTCGGAAACCGGCTTGTTCGGGAGGCTGGAAGTCATCAAACCTGCGCTCGAGACGATTCGTGATAACCCTTGAAAACAGCTTATAAACATGGCTCAGAAGTGAGATGGGTCTATAATTCTTCAATAGGGTGTTATTACCCTTTTTGAAGAAGAGCACCACCTCACCTCTGTTCCACGCTTCCGGCGTTGTGCCCTCGAGTAAGACGGAATTGAATAGCTTCTGAAGGACTTTAAGTACCGGTGTGCCACCCGCTTTCAGAAGCTCTGTCGTAATTCCGTCCCCACCCGGCGCCTTGTTATTTTTAAGCTGTTTCAAGGCCATCCTAATCTCGTACAGGCTGATGTCCGGGATATCCTCGGTATAGTGTCGGGTTAGTTTGGCTCGCGGGTCTTTGTCAGAGCCAATGGTAGGTATAGTAACCGAGGTGTATAACTGCCGGTAGAAGTTCTCAATCTCTCTCAAAACCTCTGGCTTAGTCGACGCTACACTGCCGTCCTCGGTCTTCAGCTTCATAATACGACTTTGCCCAATAGACTTGTCTCTTGCGAACACTTTGGAGCCTTGATTCCGCTCAATCGCCTCTTTAACACTATTAGTGTTAAAGGTGCGGATATCGTGACGCAAGGACTTCCATATCCGTCTATTGAGTAGTCTGTATGCTTCAGCATCACCGGAGGACTGCAGCGTCATGGCGCGTCTTTCTGCCATGAGGTCGAGAGTGTGATCGGAAAACTGTTTTGGTCTACCTTTACGGTGGGTTTTAAAGAACTTAGACCCAACCGTTTGGACAGTTTCTACAAACCTACCATTTAGATCGTCCACAGATACGCAATGTTCTAGGCACTCGAAGCGGTTTTGGAGTTCGAGTTGAAAGCTCTCGGGGTTTTGGATATGAGCACTAGAGGGCCGGAGCGTAGACCTCATCAGACGAGACCTCTCAACTTTGAGATTAATATTCAATGTGCCTCTTACCATTCGGTGATCACTACCGGTTTTCACCCTGTGAATCACAGAGACATCATTGAATATTTGCCTCCTATTGGTCATGATGAAGTCAATCTCATTCCTCGTGGAACCATCGGGACTCATCCAGGTCCATTTCCTGTGAGGCGGCTTTTGGAAAAAGGAGTTCATCACGAAGAGTCCCTCCTTTTCCAAAAAGTCGGCCAGCCTCTGTCCCCTGGGGTTCCGATGCCCATATCCAAATTGCCCCACTCTCAACTCACCATCGCATCGGGTGCCCAGCTTTGCGTTGAAGTCCCCCATCACAACAGTGAAATGTGTCTTCGAGGTATGTATGGCCCTACTTACGTCCTCATACATACTCTCTACTTCATCATCTGGGTGTGTCGAGGTCGGTGCGTAGACCTGTATGACCTTCAACGAATACCTCTTGGATATTCTGAGTATAAGGTACGCTACCCTGCTCGACACACTTTCGATGGCCACTATGCTGTTAATGAGGGACTTGCGGACGAGAAACCCGACACCACCTTGAGACAGATGTTCGCCTTCCCGGTAGTAGAATAAGTTGCCGGATTTCAGGGTTATCGTGTCCTCCCCCTCTCTTCGGACTTCTGATAGTCCCATGATATCCCAGTGCAACTTATCTATTTCTTCTTCCAGCTCAACAATCTTTTCGTCTGCCCTCAGTGTTCGTGTGTTGTACGTCACCAGGGCCAGTTTCCGTTTAGGGTGGTAGCCGGATCCCATCCGGAGATTCTTAGCACCCCCTGCCCCGCCATTACCATGGCCGCTACCATGACCAGGAATAGCGGGGCTGCCGGGAACTGGGGGCCGGTGCTTGAATTGTGTTGTCATTTTGGGGGGAATTTGCCGATACTCACCACGCTTGGCAAACGGGTTGGTGAGCGCAGTATGGCTAATGTTTAAAAGAAGGGACGCTGCTGCCCATCCCTCTGGTTAAGAGTCCCTTAGTCGACTTTTACGACTTCCACGGGAGGAGATGGAGTGGTGCTATATTCTTAATCCGGACACCACACGGAAAATTATCTATTTTACATAATAAATAATAAACATAAAAAATTATTAAACTTTTATCTTCATATAATTTCAAATTATAAGGTCAATTGTCAAATCCGACTTGGCTGCGCAGCGTCCGAGAAACTGCGCAATATCTTCTTGTCCAAAATACCATTTATTTTATACCACTAAGTTGGTAAATAAGCATACGGCCCACCTGGCGGTGAGCGTAGCTGTGGCCCAATCGCACGTTTCCGACCCTGTAAATATCTTTTTACGTCCTTTTTGAAGAGCCCCATACTGTGTTTCTTGGGAAAACCTTGGTAGGGAGCTGATTTCACAACCTGAGCGTGTGCGTATCAAGAGTATGCGGGTGAACTCCCCTCCAATGACGAGAGATGCGACAGTAGAAAGTAGCCGTGGCCATCTTAACTAACAGTGTCCGTTGTACAAGCGGTAGAACACACACAACGAGGCAAAGTCTTTCCTCGGGCTTAGGGGTTCTAGATTGCTTGTGAGCTTGGTATCATCGACGATCCGAACTGCACGTTTCTGTTCCGAGACAAAAGGTCAAAGCTGGTATCCAGGTGCTCCCACCCATAAATGGCAGCAGTACTCCATAGCAGTACTCACAGTATCTCAAGACGAAGGTCACTGACCATTGTGTTGCCAGTGCCGACTTATGGTACTCAGACATAGTCGCTCACCATGAGCCTCATAAGGCTCATGGTTACCCAAAGGGCAATGGAGAGTGCTATGCTCCAAATGACAGGAGTTTCCCTTCGAGATCGAATAAAAAATTAGGAGATCTGCAAAATAGCCAAGGTAACATAGCCATACAGACATAGCCCGAAGAATTGTTGAATTTAAGTGGCAGTGCACATTGCTTGTAGAACGGACGGTCGATGGGGCTGAAAAGTCGTCGAATGGCGCCCGCGTACCGGAAGAGGCAGCGTGGGCAGATCAGCCACGAGGTGACCGATGACCTGGTGAAGGTTGCGGGAATCCACTGGATTAGAGTAGCGCACGATCCGTCGTCGTGGCGATCTTTTGGAGAGGCCTCTGTCCAGCAGTGGACGTCTTTCGGTGGAGATAATGTTGATGAATTGCAAATAAAAACTGAACGCGCATTTACTCATGACACCTGCTTTAAACCAGGAAGTCTGTTAAAAAGCAAGAGTATGTCTACCCATACGTGGTACAATCTAATAAAAAAAACATAAATATGAGTACGTACGCATTGGAAGTCTAACTGCATATGAGATTTATGTCTGTAAACTGTAGCTATGATATCGGAAAAATCTAAGTTTGGGGATTTGCAGACAAATAAAAAAATACGGGTTGCACTCCGAGAGTGCCGACAGAGGTGACTAGACTAGACGCGTTCGCGGTCTGCTATATGTACATGCATATGTGCACACACTATAGCTGCGTCTCGTAACGGTGTCGCGAGTCCAGAGATTTTATCTCATATCTAAAAATATGCGTACCGCGCTAAAAGAAGTTTTCACTTCAATAAATAACGTTAGATGTCACATCTTTTGCCTCTCGTGCCCATCGCGTCACTTAACCAGCATAAAATTGAATGTTTTGGGGAGAGCAATGATGCAATAAAAAGACCTTGTTAGTTTTTATGAGTGCTCTTGTTAAAATATATGACAAACTGTGCAGTCTTAGGCGATGATATATTTCATTGAGACTGGCAAAATCTTGAAAGAGGTATATAAAATAAATAGGCAATTCAGATTTTCCGGTCCTGTAGCCATATAGCCTTCAATGGACATATATTATAACGATATCTTCATCGCGTAGGTACGTTGCACTATTACGTGTTGCAACTTCGCTCATTATCGTTCAACATATTGTATGTATCGCCTCTATAAGGTAATACCCGTAATATAAACACGTTCACATGTTATTTTTGTAGAGCTGCTCAGTATATTTTTCCCAAATTAGGTAGTAGTAGGTCAAGCAATATAATCGTGTTTTTCCTATTGCTTTAACTATAAACAACGTATTAATAAAAAGTTTTACTCTTGTAGTTGGACGTTTTCCTAACAAAATGGGTTAATTCTAGTTCGTTGGATTATATATCTACCGTTGGATACCGTCTCCTTCAATCGTCCTTATTTCAATCAACCCCTCGTGTACCAAAGTAAATACGTTGACCTATTGTACCCTACTCACATTCTTATATTTTGAATTAACGAGCAGACAATTTATGTTCTTTTCGGGGTCCGTATAATAACAACATTAGGAAAGTACTAGAACGCGCCTTTTTCCCTTTTTTTTGGTGAGATGGATTTCTTTTTGCAGACTACTGCTACGGTTTGGTAAAATTCCACCTATAGCTTCATCCGCTTACTGTTATGAAACAATAGGGGTACCGTAGTGAACCCCGGGATGACGGTGGCGCGCACGTGGTCACATGCCGCCGTGTGCGAAGCACAGCGCAAAGCGAGACTTGGGGGGATCCTTTACAATCCTCCCCGAGAAGTGCCTGGGGGGCAGCCTTTTTACAGCCGCCTGCCCTGGGGGTGACCGCCTTACAGTCATCCCCTCCGAGATGTGCCTAAAGGCGTGGCACCAATGGGCGGCTCAATTGATCTTGCGAGGACCTGGAGCCCCCTTCGGTGCCGAAGATGACCGCTCTAATGGTTTTAGCCGGTAGGAATCCGGCATACCCCTTCGCCCTTCCTCGGGGCGAAGGAAGTTCCATGTAGAATTTCCATTGGACACCAATATTTTTTATTTAAATAAAAGTGGTACCTAAAAAAGAATGTTCCTTTACAACGAATTAACTATAACTCCATCACACACATCTATAGATATAAGTAAGTACATAATAGTTGGTGCGTCTGTTAGTGACCATGTACCTTTTGAACGACTTGACCGATTGAGGTCATATTCACACAATATATTCGCTTCGTTGAAATTATGTATCATAGCTATGTAAGGAATTGATATGCCACCTATCACCTACCTGAAAAAGCAGAACATCGTCTGCCGAGCCAGCTAGTAGAATTATACTTTTAAATAACCATTGTACTACCTCATTATTTGGTTAACCTTTGGAATTGGAATAGCATTATTGTCATACCATTTGGAATAGCAGAACCAGCAAGTCTTTTTTGGGAAACAGTGTTAGATTCTATAATAAAATCCCAACTAGTTTAACTGAATTGCCTTATATAAAATTTAAGTCAGTTATTAAGCATACCTTAATGTTAAGAGCTTATTATAGCATCAATCAGTACATTGAGGATAAAGATCTCTGGCGTACGATTCCCCCCTGCACACTGCGGCTCTCTGGCCCTTTCTAATTGGTTGCATAGATTGACATGACTACATTGTATGTAGCCTAATTTGAAATTAATATTATACCTACTGTATTCACTAAAACAACTCATAACATTTTATACATGTTTAAAGATCATATCGGATCATATTTGTGACATCAGTATAATAATGTTATTATAAATAATATTAATTTAATTATAGTATAATAATTTACTCTGTTATTATTATTAATGACATAAATCATGCTTACATTATAGTGAATGTGAGTAGTATGTAGCCACTAATGTAATAACATATTATACACCAGCCTGTTGCCTGGAAGTATGGGTCTGTCATGCTCACTAAAAGGTCTTGTTGAGGGTAGCGTTGTGTGTTGGGTGGTTAAGTTCCCTACATTATGGTTGAGCTGAACTATGCTGATGCATGCGTTATGTCCGTGAACGGGTGCCCTCTGACGGGACTGGTCAGCTCTTGACTGCTATAGCATATTATTGTAAGGCAATCACGAGTAATATCGTTCTGCATAAATATTGTATTCATTGTATTTATCCCGCACATTGGCATGCATTATTCTCACATAGCTTCTTTTTTTTCGAATATATTGTGTAAAGTAATAAGACTGTAATGCATCATATATTTTAAAAGAGTATATCCATGGAGTTTCTTGCCGGTTCTTCTCCATAGGACCAACGACTTGGACCCGTGCAACTATTTAAATTCTGACTATTTGTAAGTGCCAGCAAAGGTTACATAAATAAAAAATCTTTTGACTTTGACTTAACCGTAAACCCTATAAATGATAGCGAAATAAAAACATATTTGGGCAAATGTCACGAGTTCAATAAAAGTTACTGTATACTCACGATTGTAATATTCACAAACAGGTTTATGGTGCTTACCCACTAAACTGGTAACCCCGATGTGAATCAGGATTCTTTGACATCATCGGAGAGTTGCACTTAATGTTCCAGTAGATGTCGTTGTAAGTTATAGTTATAAGCAGAGATCGGAATAGGTAGAGTATATTTACCTAAACTTCGGGGAAGTATGTAACACAGAGGGGTTAATACTTCCCTCTAAAATCCTGGAATTATAATCATGACGTTATCATCCCGGGATTTAAGAAATCACAAATTTATTAGGGCCCATTGAATACGTTCATAACAAATTAAACTTTTTAAGAAAAAAAAACCGACTTCACAAACCCTACAAGATATAAAAATACTAAAACCACTAAAAAGGAAAAAAAGCTTAATCTACTTCTCGTTGGTCTGCATGAACCATGGTTGACCCTACCCGACTCCATCAATTAGCCGGTATTTTTTTTTTGTTAAAAGGTTTTATTTGTTTGGTTTTAGTGTAAATAAATGTAAGAACTTTTTCCAATTTGTTATCAGAACTTAAAAGTAAAAATAAGAATGACTCAAATCGGTTCTCTGATCTGAGAGGAATCGAAACTATTAAGACATCATAATGTCTTGGTTTTCGCGATTATTACACTTTATAATGAAACAACTTTAAACGGATTAGTTCGCGTATATTGAATTAAAGATTTTTTGTTTTTCCTGACGTTTCGAATACTTTGCAACATTCGTAGTCGCAGGATGATTAAGGTGACCGGCGTCGTTACAGATTTTAATAAAATAAAATATTATTTTATCTACTGTGCAATTTTGATCAAAAAAATTATTTTTTTGTTTCGATGTTCGCAGTAATCGCTAACAGTGTCTTGATGTTTTTTAGTGCGGTATGTTGTTTGGGACTTTATTATTTTATTAACTGGATTCCAAACAGGTGGTACCTGCCAACCATCTTCTCTATTAAAATTAGGATGTTTTTTAATTTCAATAGCCTCACGAAACATTCTTGGTATATATTGGTTCTCTTTCGCGAGAAGTTGAGGTTGACCAAAACGAAGATAGTGGTTGGGTTTTCTTAAGGCATGTTCACGCACTGCAGTATTTGTGGAGCGTCTATGCTTGACATCAGCTATATTATGTTCTTTTATTCGGGTGGCTGTGCTACGCTTTATTTGCCCTATGTATGACAAACCACAAACAGTCAATCTTGAAGACCCCTGCGTCTTGTAAGGATGGATTACAAATAAACAGTCAAGTGCGAGCTGAACTCGCGTGGAGAGGGTTTCGAAATTGCTAAATATATTGTCTATTGTTGGATTCAGTCTTGTACCAATAACTTATCCCAAGAACAAACTTAATATCGTGGTTGAAAAACATGTTTTCCAATACATTCCAACCACAAGCGTAAATTTGTACGCACAATATTGAAAGATTTACCATGTAATTTTAAGACCATAGAATCTTATAGGTTTTCCTGTAATCTATGTAATCTAAAGAGCTATCATCTGTATTATGTTCAAAATTTCAGGCTCAGTAGTTTCGGAGATAAGGCCGGGGGAATGGTCAAATTTCGTCTATTTTCTTCAATAACTTTAAAACCATATTTAAAAATTATAGATTCAATACATTTGAGACCCTTACAATAAGCCCGTCCATTTCAAATATTACACGGTACATTTTATTTTTATTTTTTTGATTGCCGCCCGAAAAGGACCCCCAAAATTCATTTATTTACGTTACACGTACGTGTTTGGGTCACCGAATCCCATATGTGTACCAAATTTCAATTTAGTCAGTCCAGTAGATTTGGAGCAAATTGGCTGTGACAGATGGATAGACAGACAGACACACGAGTGATCCTATAAGGGTTCCACCGGTTTGTCCTTCGGATGTTCGGAACCCTAAAAGCATCCTAATTTTAATAGAGAAGATGGTTGGCTGCTACCACCTGTTTGGAATCCAGTTATCTAAATAATCAAGTCCCAAACAACATATCGCACTAAAAAACATCAAGACACTGTGAGTGATTATGATTACTGCGTGCATCGAAACAAATATTTTGATTAAAATTGTACGGTAGATAAAATCAAATAACATTTAAAAATCTATAAGGACGCCTGTCACCTTAGTCATCCTGCGACCACGAATGCTGCAAAGTATTCGAAACGTCAGGAAAACCAAAAATCTATAATATATGCGATCTAATCTAATCCGTTTAAAATTGTTTTATTATACTATTACAGCGCCCTTCGTGTCCAGTACAATAACGCGCTTAGGGCGCTGTTGGGGTTGCCGCGACGATACAGTGCATCAGGAATGTTCGCAGAGGCGCATATAGATGACTTCTTCGCCATCATGCGGAAGCGTGTTGCCTCACTGATGCGGCGGGTGCGTGGCAGCGCCAACAGCCTCTTAGTTACTGTGGCGGATAGGGTAGATGGCCCGATACTGCGACACTGGACCAAAATGCATGTAACGCCATCTAACCGTTTCGCCAAATAAAATAATAATTTATAATTTAAATGTTGTGAAATGGTTAATGTAATATTAATTACTGAATATTTTGAAATAGATATAAGGTGAGTGATACTAACAAAAATGGATTGTATTATCTGGAATAAAACGTTATTATTATTATTATCCTTTATTTACTTAACTAACATATTAATTACATTTTTAAATATATATATATAAAGCAAAAACAAAAACACATACATTTAAAAATATAAAAAATAGTGACCAACCGGCAACGGGCACAGGGTCCAAGCTACCGGTGGTTAGGGCTCCAGAGAAAGGAACCTCCTCACTATGCGTGCCGTGTCAAGGAGAACTGCTTTCTGTAGCAAGCCCTTGATCCAACCACCTAACGAGAGCCTCTTTAGATGTTGGTCGAGGCTCTTGGCTATGAGGCCATTGGCTGTAACAACTATCGGCACAATAATTGCAGAGTCTACATCCCACATGTCGACAATCTCGTGTGCCAAGTCAAGATACTTAATCTGTTTATCTTTCTCGGCTTTCACGAGATTCTCGTCATGCGGGATAGTAACATCAACAATAATTGTGCGGCGCTCTAATCGATCTATCACCACTATATCAGGCTTATTGGCCACAATAGTCCTATCAGTGATGATAGATCGATCCCAGTACAACGTGACATGACCATTTTCAAGAACTGGGTCGGGCACATACCTGTAATACGGTACCTCAGATTCCACAAGGTTGTATTTTAGAGCAAGTTGCTGATGGATGATCCTGGCCACTTGGTTATGCCTGTGCAAGTATTCGCCGTTAGCAAGACGAGAACAACCAGAAATTATATGTCTAAGTGATTCACCAGGACAGTGACATGCCCGACAGATCTCAACGGTGCCATCCTTAACAATATATTTCCGGTAGTTGTTCGTCATGATAACTTCGTCCATAATTGCACAAACAAAACCTTCGGTTTCTCCGAATAAGTCACCGAAGCGTAGCCAGGACACGGACGCTTGCAAGTCCACATCAGGACCATGAAGAACCCGATAATGGCGTCCGTGTAGCTCCTTGCTCTGCCATACCTCCATGCGGTCGTTGGTACTAAGTACGGCAGGTTTGCGCCAGTTCTCCTTAGCCAAACCGAGCGGGGTTAGTCCTTTGTCTACTGCGACTACATCTCGGTGCATCCCCCCTTCGGCACGGAGGAAATAATCCCTGAGGCGGCACACCTCACGGTTGTGTAGAGTCTTAGCATTTAAAAAGCCTCGACCTCCACACTTCCGTGGGATGTACAGCCTCATTACCGAAGACCGAGGATGATGCATCCGACTTGCAGTCAACAGTGTACGGACCTTCCTATCCAGGGCATCAAGTTCCGTCTGAGTCCACTTGTGTATGCCAAAGGAGTACATCAAAACTGGCATGACCCAACCGTTGAAAGCGCGAACCTTATTGCCACCTGACAAAAGACTTTGAAGGACTTTTCTCAGGCGGCCAAAGAACCGCTCTTTCAACAATTGCTTCATGTCAGCTTCTTTGATGCCCAAAGCCTCCGACATACCCAAGTATTTATATGATTCCGCTGCGGAGAGTGATCTAAGGTAAATAGAATCCGAGAGTTGAACTCCCTCAGATTCCATTATCTCGCCTCGTTTTACATGCATGACCGCACATTTATCCCTGCCAAATTCCATCCTAATACAGTTACTGAAAGTTTCAGTTACTTTTAGTAACTTTATTAGTTACAATTGACTGGGAGCAAACAGTTTCAGGTCATCCATGTAAAACAGGTGGGATAATACCTTACTTCCTCTCCGCAGCGGGAAGCCTAGCCTTGACCCCTCTAGCAATGTGCTGAGAGGGTTCAAGGCCAGACAAAACCACAGGGGGCTCAGACTGTCGCCCTGAAATATTCCCCGCTCAATTTTTATCGTTTCACCGTTCCCCTGAATCTGTCGACATCCTGGATATCGAAGGACCGTCCTCCATTGCCCCATACATGACAACAAGAAAGTGCGTAAAGTTGTATTTATTTTATACAACTCTAGCACTCTCATGAGCCATGTATGCGGCACCGAGTCATAGGCCTTCTTATAATCTATCCAGCATGTCGACAGATTCTTTCGGGAGCGACGAACCTGCTGGCTAATGGTCATGTCAATGAGGAGCAGCTCCTTAGTGCCGCGGGACCCATTCCTACATCCATTTTGAGAGACAGACATGATGATATTCTTGTCAATATGATTAGTCATTTTCTCTCTCAAAATGGATGTAAGCAGTTTATAGGCCGTTGGTAAACATGTAATCGGCCTATAGTTTTTGGGTTCCGCTGCACTACCTGATTTGTGGAGCAGGTGGGTAACTCCTGTCGTAAAGAACTGAGGCAGCGACCCAGCCTCTAAGGCTGACTGAAACTGGGATGCCAAGCGAGCATGAGAACTTCGTAACCATTTAATCCAAAAAATTATTATTATTATTATTATCCTTTATTTTCTTAGTATACATATTATTACATTTTTAAATATATATATAAAACAAAAATAAAAACATATATTTAAAAATATAAAAATAGTGACCAACCGGCATCGGGAACAGGGTCCAAGCTGCCGGTGGTTAGGGCTCCAGAGAGAGGAACCTCCTGACAATACGTGCCGTGTCAAGGAGAACCACTTTCTGTATCAGGCCCTTGATCCAGCCGCCTAACAAGAGCCTCTTAAGATGTTGGTCGAGGCTCTTGGCGATCAAGCCGTTGACCGTAACGACTATCGGCACAATGATTGCTGAGTCAACATCCCACATGTCGACAATCTCGTGTGCCAAGTCAAGATACTTTATTTGTTTCTCTTTCTCGGCTTTCACGAGATTCTCATCATGCGGGATGGTAACATCAATAATCATTGCGCGTCGCTCTACTCGGTCTATCATCACTATATCAGGCTTATTAGCGACAATAGTCCTATCAGTGATGATAGACCGGTCCCAGTACAATGTGATATGACTATTTTCGAGAACTGGGTCGGGCATATACTTGTAGTATGGTACCTCAAAGGCCACAAGTTTATATTTCAGCGCAAGTTGCTGGTGTATAACCCTGGCTACTTGGTTGTGCCTGTGCAAGTACTCGCCGTTAGCAAGACGAGAACAACCAGAAATAATATGTCTGATGGATTCACCCGGACGGTGGCATGCCCGACAAATGTCAACCGTACCATCCTTAACAATATATTTCCGGTAATTGTTCGTCATGATAACTTCGTCCATAATCGCACAGACAAAACCTTCGGTTTCTCCAAAGAGGTCTCCAAAACGTAACCAGGATACTGATGCTGGAAAATCTACATCGGGACCATGGAGGGCCCGATAAAAACGTCCATGCAGCTCCTTGCTCTGCCATATTTCCTTGCGGTCATTGGTACTGATGACTACAGGTTTGCGCCAGTTCTCTTTTGCCAGACCAAGCGGGGTGAGCCCGCTGTCCACTGCCACCACATCTCGATGCATCCCCACGTGAGTATGGAAAAAATACTCCCTAAGACTGCACACCTCACGGTTATGGAGGGTCTTTGTATTTAAAAAGCCGCGACCCCCACATCTCCGCGGGATGTACAGTCTCACTACCGAAGATCGTGGGTGATGCATCCGATTTGCAGTCAGCAATGTGCGGGCTCTCCTATCCAGGGCATCCAGTTCTGTTTGAGTCCATTTGAGTATGCCGAAGGAGTACATGAGAACTGGCATGACCCAGCCATTAAAGGCGCGCACCTTGTTACCGCCTGATAAAAGACTTTTTAATACTTTTTTCAGGCGGCCGAAGAAGCGCTCCTTCAACGTCTGTCTCATGTCAGCCTCATTGATGCCCAACGCCTCCGACATACCCAAGTATTTATAGGTCTCGATTGAGGAGAGAGATCGAAGGCTCACAGAATCCGAGAGTTCAATTGCCTCGGATTCTATAATTTCCCCCTGGTTCACATGCATGACTGCACATTTTTCCACACCAAATTCCATCCTGATAGAGTTACTAAATGTTTCAGTCACTTTCAGTAACTCCATCAGTTGCAACTTGGTGCGAGAAAATAATTTTAAGTCATCCATGTAAAGCAAGTGGGAAATAACCTGACCGTCTCTCCGCAATCGATAGCCTAGCCCTGACCCCTCTAGTAGATTACTAAGAGGGTTCAAAGCTAAACAAAACCACAATGGACTGAGGCTGTCACCCTGAAATATACCACGCTTGATAAAAATTGCCTCACCATCTCCCAGAATCTGGCGACATCCCGGATAGCGAAGAACTGTCTTCCATTGCCCCATACATGACATCAAGAAGGTGCACAGGGTTGTATTTATTTTGTACAACTTCAGCACCCTCATGAGCCATGTATGTGGCACGGAGTCGTAGGCCTTCTTATAATCTATCCAACATGTCGACAGATTCTTTCGGTTACGGCGGACTTGTTGACAGATAGTCATATCAATGAGGAGTAGCTCCTTAGTACCGCGGGACCCATTCCTACATCCATTTTGAGAAGTAGACATGATAGCGTTATTATCAATGTGTTGACTAATTTTTATTCTCAAAATGGATGTAAGAAGTTTATAGACTGTCGGTAGACAGGTGATAGGCCTATAATTCTTGGGTTCCGCGGTGCTACCTGATTTATGGAGCAGGTGGGTAACACCAGTCGTTAGGAACTGTGGTAGCGACCCACGTTCTACGGACTGTTGGAATTGAGACGCCAAGCAAGCGTGCGAGCTTCGGAGCCATTTTAACCAGAAATTGTGCAGTCCGTCCGGCCCCGGAGATTTCCAGTTTGGCATTGGACGGACTGCACTGGCCACATCTTGAGCGTCTATAGTTATGGCCCCCATGTCCTGTATTGGCTCGCACACTCGCTCAACCTCCCGCATCCAATCGCCCTCAGTGTGATTGACGGGCACCGACCAAATGTTGCGCCAGAATTTAATCGTGGCGTCATCATCTGGTGGTGGCCCGTCATTCACACTTTGAACGGGTCGCTCCCAGGCTCTAAATACCCACCTTTGGTCACTTTGGAACATACGATTCTGGGTATATCGCTCCACGCGTTTCTTATACCGTCGGATACGGTTTGCCCATGCATAAACTTTCTGCTTCAGGAAGTCAATGCGCTCTGTGACTCGTGATGCATATTCTTGAGGACTTATACCCGTCCCCAAGAATGCTCGCTTCACAAAGCGCATTACCCTTGGGCGATTATTGCCCCCCCTGAAGCAGATGAGCTTGCCAATGAGTGCCCTGGCCTCGTCAATACGACGTTCGATTCTGCATTGCCATGCCGGTACAGATAATTTAGGTCGTGCAGCTCCGTCAGGTATATCAAATTTAACGTGAGCTACACGACATGCCGCTACGGCAGCGCAATACAAAATCGAATGTGTATCGTACAAGTCTTCGCTGTTATCTAAATACCTAGGTAACAGCGTATCCAGGGCACACACTAGCGCTCTATTTCGTTTGTGCATAGGCAAACGCGGTAAACGCGGTCTTTGCTCTGGCGTCATGGATCGATACTTCCCAATCGCATCCTCCAACGCGTTCCTCAATTGTTCATTGCACTGGGTACTTACATTTGTAGCCCTATCATCATCTTCCTCATCGGTCCTATTGTGCTGCAGAGGGTTCACTATAAGGACTTCCGAATGAACTGCAGTCTCCGACGAGGTTGGGATAATACGGCTACATTGTATTTCTGAACGAAGCCTGTCAAGCACGATGTCATCCAACCTATGGTTTCGTTGAATGACTCGTACTTGATCCGACAGTCGTTGGGCCGAAACGTTGATTGCTGGCTCAAGCACCTGAAACAGAGAGAGCATCCTATCTCGGTACGCTGTGAGGTTAGTTCCCCCCTCTGTTGCCCCATAGTACGCGCGCATCACATTTTCGTTAATGGACTGTGTCCATCTCATGCGCGGCACATTTCCATCGGCAGCGGGGACCCTATTCGGGACCGGTTGGCCTCGAGGTCCCAAGCTGGCCGGCGGTCGGCATCTTCCTCGCCGACGCGTAGGTGTTGGTGACGTCGGCGGCGAAAAGTACTCGTCGCTCGAGCTCGACGCAACTGCAGCGGCCAATACCACGGCACTCACTGTTGAGGCGGGTTCCGGTGGCTGCGAGGCGGAGCTGAGCGACGAGGCCGAGGGTGGTGGGCGTGCATTTTGTAATTCTCTGGCTTTTTTGCGAGTCAGCATTTCCAATCCAATTCCGTTATTATCATTTTTATAAAATTTTCATCTCCAATATGTCTTCTGTCATTATGTATTTCGCTGTCATTTCTAATTAATTTATTTTGTTCCAGATTTCGGTTACCTTATTTCTTTTATATCGTTCATATCGGTTTTTATTTCATTTATCTATTGTTATAATGTATATGTAAGTAGTTTTTATAAATTTTGTAAATAAAATATATATTGATAGGAAAAAATTTGACTTATTATTATTATTATTTTCATGTCTCTCTATTACACGGGTTTATATCCCCTGTAAGGGGGAACCCGGTCTTTTGATAGGCTTACGCGGGGACATGGGTCCAACGCGCAGAGGCCCTTTAGAGAATTTTAATCTAAAATGTAATGGGACACTAACCGGGAACTCTCCATGGCTACACTATAAAATGCAGTCTCGGATTGTCCCCGGAGGTGTAAAACTATTGTATAAGATGGAAACTACAATTATAAGGTCTATTGTAATGGATGCTAAATGGATTATATACCTAAAAAGTATTATTATTATTATTAAGACATCATCTAGATAAGCGCAATCAAATTAACCTGTTTATTGAAGCTGGTTAAAGAACTACGCAATCAAATTTATCTGGGACCAAATCGAAAGCATTTTGCACCTGTTATAAGAAGAATTGCTCAAATCGGTCCACAAATCACGGAGTAATCGGTGTACACACATAAAAGAAAATACGCATCGAATTGAGAACCTCCTCCTTTTTGAAGTTGGTTAAAAAGAAAACAACTAAGATAATTAGTTGTTGTTATGCACTTGCACTAATTGCCAGTTATAATGAAACTTAAGTTAACGTAAGGTTACTTTAGGTTTACTTTTCATTGTATGATTTTTTTATAACATTTCTTATAAAAAGAGTATATTATTAACCTTATCAACGTCACGCCACGCGGATCATTAACAAAAGAGGTAAAAAAAGTAATAGGTATTCAATACAATGTTCGGTACGTATGTACGTACGTACGGCTACATATCATGCTATAAATTCCCAGTATTAGCTGATCTCGCATGGTATAGGCTTTACGTACGATGCTGTACGATGAGAGATCAGCGTAAAATGGATATAACTTGATATTAAGTAGCTGTGTGTACATTACGGCACGGTTGGCGCATTGGCTAAGCAATTGGCTTCCTGGGCTACGTATCGCGGCTTCTATCGCCGCACGAAACAAATATTTGTATGATTTGCACAGACAGCTTTTTCGGGTGTGGGTGTTAGTGCTTGTGAGATTGATCTCTGTAAACTAAACAAACTGTGCTCATGATACAAGAGAAATCGTAGGGGTGTCCCTAATAGTTTAAGCCCCTAAGGTTTTAATAAAGTAGAAGTATTATTTTAGATCTGGCTAGATTTAAATAATCCCGTTTGGTGTCCGGATTATTAGTCCGCACCACTCCATCTCATCCCTTGGATGTCGTAAAAGATGATAATGAGACTTTAAACCAGAGGGATGGGCAGCAGCGTCCCTCCTGTAGAACAGTAGCTCACACTTCGCTCACCTATCCACCTGCGAAGCGGGATGAGGACTGGCAAATTCCCTAAAAAACCACGACACGATCGTGGAAATCCCGGGAGGCCTTTGTTCAGCAGTGGATGTCGTTTGGTTGATGTGATGAGATAAAAAGCTGTTTATACATTTATTCACTGCCAACTGGCTTTCAGCGTGCTTTGGGCGATGTCAAACAGGGCGCCTGTATGGTTATCCCGGCTGTCAGATGTCCAGCGCTGTATAGCCAAACTTCACGGTCTGCAGCGCAGAGTAGCTATACGGATCGCACGGGGATAAAGGACAGTGTCCTACGAGGCGACAACTCTCCCGACGCGCTTTCCGCCTTTTGACATCCTGGCGGATACGGATGCATGGGTCTATGATCAGACACGCTCCCTCCACCAGAGTGGCGAAAACATTCGAACGAACGGGCGTTCAACAGGATAAGGCGGCTGGCTCGACGGCGCGCTCTCAGGACGTGGCGCCTTCAGTTACAGTTCGCGACCAACGTTCGTGTCGTTGAGGCCATCCTGCCTCTTTTCGGAGCCTGCATCACAAAAGTGAGCGCGTCACCTACCGCCTGACGCAGGTGTTCACCAGTCACGGTTGTTTCGGTGTGTACCTGCACAGAATAAGACGTGAGGCCACGGCACAGTGCCACCATTTGGAAGCGACAAAGATACCGCACAGCACATGCTCGAGTAGTGCCCTGCGTGGGCTGCCGAGTGCCGAATCTCTCTCTGCCGACAGTAGCGTCGGATATGTTGGCAGAGCATGAAAATAGGTGGGCAGTGGTTTCCTTCTGCGAAAGCGTCATGCTTCAGTAGGAGACTGCAGAGCGGGATCGGGAGAGGGCCGATCCCGCTCCGAGAAGGACGAGACGGCGCCAGGGAACAACCACCTCGGCCCCCAGGTCCAACACGCCTGGCCCCCCTGCCGGCACAATACGGTGGGAGTCTTGGGGGTCACAGGCGCTCAGATTGGGGATTCTGAGTGCTCATACCGAGAGACCCCCGAGAAGACGATGGCGCGCACGTGGTCACGTGCCACCGTGTGCACAGCACAGTGCACAGCGAGGCTTGGGGCGATCTATTACAATCCTCCCCGAGACGTGCCTGGGGGGACTATTTTACAGTCGCCTTCCTTCCGCTAGAGGGGGTGAGACCGCTTTACTGACAAGCCGTCCGAGATGTGCCTCAAGACGTGGCATCAATGGGGGCTCTATTGTGATCTTACGAGGGCCTGAAGCCCTCATTCGGTGCCGAAGATGACCGCTCCAGTGGTTTTAGCCGGTAGGAGTCCGGCGGCATACCCCTTCGCCCTTTCCCAGGGCTAAGGAAGTTCCATACAGAATTTCCCTGGAGATCTAGATTTTTTTTCAGAGTTTATTCGTTGGCGTAAGTGTATCGTTTCTGAAGGAGCATACTTTGAAGGTGATAAAATAAATTTGGATGAATAACAAACATTTTGTGTATATCTGGATCTTTTCCCTTTTTTACTCCCTCGTCCCTCGTTACTTTCTTGACAGAGTAGTATAAAAAGGAAACCTGGTACCTATCGGTTTTCGCCGCCCGAGGCACGTTCTGGTCGATCCAGACGATGAAATCACGTTAGATCACATAAAGAGACTCGCGTTGTCTCGTTCACTCAACATCCGACCGTTGTACCGCCCTCGCCGCCGCCTTACCGACGTCGCGGAAGCCTATCGCCGCGTCACCTTCCCGTTCAAGTTAGCACTTCTCCCTCCCGTCTCTTGCTCGCGCCGGCCCGTGCCAAGCCTATAGTTTTAAATGTCCCCTTATACATTATAAATAATACCGATCCAGCTGTCCCCAAAACAATAGCTTGTTATCCCCAGCAACGCCCTAAGCCGAGGTCCGTGTCCCGCAGGGGGCGCCCTTAGCGAAAATTGCTTAGTTTTTAATATTAAATTTAAGCCTGGATGGAGGCCTCTTTTGGCTTCGCCAGAAAATGACCGGTTAAGCAACTTCATTTCCCTGAAATGTATGCGAGAAGCCAAAAAAGAAAACAAAAAACCAAAAAAACTATCGATTTTTTTTTTCAAGTTTAGCTACGAGTATTATTGGTTTGTGACTAACGGCCGAAATTAATAGCCAATCTTATCCAAAACCATTGGATATGGAAGTTGAGATTGGTAATTTCTCTTTATGTATTAATTGTGATCTTTACACAAAAAACGGATAAAGTTCAAAATCATAAATCAAAGATTTTGGATTAGATTGATTATTAATTTCGGTCGTAAATGAATAAGGTTCAGAACAGTCGATCTCATTATTTTCTACAAAATAGTGACGAGACTATTGACTAGCCTGGCTAAGAATACCACCACTTCTTTTCATCCCGTGGGTGCCGTAAAAGACGACTTGGGGATTAGCCGGAGAATGGGTGGCATTTATAACTCAACTGCGATCGCCAACCCGTCTGCCAAGCGTGTCGATTATGGTAAAACATCCCAATGAGCACACGACACAAAGCCATACCGGTGGTTGTGACAAATTTGGGGGAGGCTTCTGTCCATTGGACGTTTTTCGGCTGAAATGATGAGTGACGAGACAAGCATGTCATTACCAAGGTGGTAAGCGTCACGCCTGTCCATGATAATTGTAATGCTACCCAGGACTAGTCTTGCGTAGCACCACACTGCGCTCGTCACGTCGAGACATTAGTTATTTAGTATTTTATACCTAGTAACTTCACTATCGTTGGGAGCTCTGTTCTCGAAGTTGTTGACGAGTATGTCTACCTAGGACAAACTGTCCAGTTAGGTAGGTCCAACTTCGAGAAAGAGGTCAATCGTCGAATCCGACTCGGCTGGGCAGCGTTCGGGAAACTTCGCAACGTCTTTTCGTCAACAATACCGCAATGCCTCAAGACGCAAGTCTTTAACCAGTGTGTGTTACCAGTGATGACATATGGAACAGAGACGTGGTCACTCACAATGGGCCTCATAAGAAAGCTCAAGGTCACTCAGCGAGCTATGGAGAGAGCTATGCTTGGTATTTCTCTACGAGATCGAATCAGAAATGAGGAGATCCGTAGAAGAACTAAAGTTGTCGACATAGCTGAAAGGATTAGTAAACTGAAGTGGCAATGGGCAGGGCACATTGCTCGTAGAACTGATGGCCGTTGGGGCACAAAGGTTCTCGAATGGAGACCGCACACCGGAAAACGCAGCGTGGGACGACCTCCAACGAGGTGGACAGACGACCTGGTGAAGGTCGCTGGGAGTCGTTGGATGAGAGCGGCATGTGACCGCTCGTTGTGGAAATCTAAGGGGGAGGCCTTTGTTCAGCAGTGGACGTCCTGTGGCTGATATGATGATGATGATGATGAACTTCACTATCTACCCTTAAAACGGGAACAAGGTAATATTTAAAAACTACTGCTTGGCAGTAGAACATGCATGCATTGTGATGGTATCGGATTAAAACAACAAACAAAAAAATAACTCAAATTATTTAATAGTCCTTGGTTATTACAAGTAAAAGGAGATCAAATTCAATGACAGAATTCATTAATTTTGTGTTCAGTTTAAAAATCGTTTATGGATTCTTTTTTTGTACGTATTAAAGGTGACCGCTTTACAGTCATCCCCTCCGAGATTTTCCTAAAGGCGTGGGAACCAATGTGCGGCTCTAGTGTAATTGTATTGAGGACGGGAGCCCCCTTTGGGGCCAAAGATGACCGCTCCGGTGGTTTAGCCGGTAGGAGTCCGGAATGCCTCTCCACTCTTTCCCGGGGTGAAGGAAGTATATAATGTATTACCACCGGGTGAAAAAATACCAAAAATAAGATAGTTGTGTGGCTTAAAAACAAATTCGAAGTATACCAAGGTAATAAGTATTTATAAATCCACTGCTGAACAAAGGCCTCCCCAACAGATTTCATTCATTCATTCATTTTGGGAGAAATTTGCATATACTCACCACGTTTGGCAAGCGGCTTGGTGAGCGCAGTAAAGCTCCTGTTTGTACAGAAGGGATGCTGCTTCCTATCCCTCTGATTAGAGGCCTTTTACGACTTCCGCTGGAGGAGATGGTAGTGGTGCTATATTCTTAATACGGACACCACACGGATATACATGATGCTTGCGTTGAGAGAATATGAATAATACCATGCCAATTAAAACCACTAACGCTTTCGCCAATAAGAGTTCTGCATTGCTGCCTGGAAGACTTCATCTGGCTATGTTGACTTGCATTCGTTACGACACCGTCTGATCTCTTTACATGTACGAGTATATACACGTCTAATCACGAGTAAACACAGTAACACATGTCAGCCCGGGAACGTCCCCAGCTGATCGTGGGCCTGCCAATGATCACTACAATGAGCGGATAACGGGATATTGCCAGAAACACCACGCTAGCAGGTAGATCGGCGATTGCAGTAAGTTGTTACACACGGGTGGATGCTGCTGCTCATTCTCACGATTTACCTCTTACGACACCCATGGGAGGAGCGACGTGGTCTATTCTTTATCGGGAACCACACGGAACATGTATACATAGAACGAAATAAAAATCTGAACGAACTACATCTGTGTAAACTTAAGAAGCATTTTTCAATTGAATTTCGCTATTTGTCTATGTAAATATTTTTAGTTACGACTGTAAAAGAATACAAAATTATTGAATCTAAATATATCACGTTTATTTCATTAAGTACCTACGTGCTGCATTCATACGCGCCATATTAGCGCAGCGTACTAACTTGCAACGTCAGACGGACGCTGCAGTGATCGAAACGTCGAGCGAATTATGAGTAATTAGTATTATATTGAGTTGTTAATGTACTCGAAGGACGCTGCTGCCCATCCTCCGGCTAATCCCTTAGTCGACTTTTACGACACCCATGGGAACAGATGGGGTGGAGGCATTCTGAGCCGGCACCACACGGCTGCGATCGCCAACCCGCCTGCCAAGCATGGCGATTATGGCAAAACCTCCCATGAGCACACAACACACCATATCGGTCGTTGTGGTGATCTTTGGGGGAGGCCTGTGTCCAGCAGTGGACTTCATTCGGCCAAAATGATGAGTATTATATTTTGAATTATTTTTCGGGCATGCATTTGATAGGTTGCACATAGGTTCCACTATACACATTTGTGCTTGATTGTATATTGCACATATGATGTTTCAGGTATTTATTATGAACAAAAGTAAGTTGACGGCACGGTTGGTGCAGTGGCTGATACAGTCGGCTGCTGTGCTCCGGGTCGCGGGTTCGATTCCCGCATGGAACAAATGTTTGTATGATCTGCAGATAGTTGTTTCGGATCTGGGTGTATTGTGTGTGGGATTTGTGTCTGTAAACGCACCCAGGAGAAATCCTAGTGTGCATCGCTAATATAAATTATATATATATAAAAAAGGGTAGGACATAATATATTGTTTTATTCTATAATTCATATATTTATGTCATCATCATCATCATTTCGGCCGAATGAAATCCACTGCTGGACACAGGCCCAAAGATCACCACAACGACTGATGTGGTGTGTTGTGTGCTCATTGGGGGGTCTTGCCATAATCGCCACGCTTGGCAGACGGGTTGGCGATCGCAGTTGAGTTGTTAATGTACTCGAAGGACGCTGCTGCCCATCCTCCGGTTAATCCCTTAGTCGACTTTTACGACACCCACGGGATGAAATGGGGTGGTGGCATTCTGAGCCGGCACCACACGGCATTTATGTATTAATAATATAATAATTGTATGTGCTAGGGTGGCACGTTGCACATGTATAATGTACGTATACAGCGCGTATGGATGCAACACGTAGGTATATAGAATTAATGAAATAAACGCGATACATTTCCGTAATCTCAGAAAATATTAAACATAATTCCGAATATGAACCGTTCAAATTGGCGACTAATCCATTGGATTAAAAATAAAATCAGCTGATTTTTGTCTTCACTAGCCACGAAGATGAAGAAACCCAGAACTAGCAGCCCGTGTGTTGCATCATGCACGTTTTAACAAAATATATACTCTGGTGTTCAGAAGATACAATTCATATTTTATGACCGGGGGAAATGGCGTTTTCAAATAACAAATTTTAAATGATATTTATTAAGTAGTTTTTAAGAAACACATTTACTCGTCAATAAATTTAGATGAAGCCGTTATTTCCTACTAACTATCTCTGAGAAGTAATACCAAAACAAAATCAAAGGATTCTGATTAAAATTTCAGAGATATTTACGATACAATGTTACATAAGCGAGAAATTTGTAGGGCAACGTCTGAAATGTTTTGAACTGCACAATAATTTCTGACTTCCTGGTTGTCATTCATCTTGAAATATTTACCTATAAACCTACTGTCGTGTTCACTATACAGGCGGATAATTTACAGTGTTAAAAGAATAAATACCGACTACTCATAACTAAGCGCGTATGAGGTTTACGAGGGCGGCACTGAAAATTTCGGGAATCAAGGAAGTGACACAACATTACTATTTAAAAATATATTTATTGCTTTTCGAAGTATTCTCCGCGAAATTTGACACATTTTTCCATACGATGGAACCAATCATTGAAGCAACCATTCCATTCGGAAGTTGGGGTCTCCAAAATGGCCGTTTTGTAGGCGTCCACAGCTTCTTTAGGTGATGAAAATCTCTGTCCACGCAATTTATTCTTTATTTTAGGGAAAGTATAGAAATCATTAGGGCTTAGGTCGGGGCTGTACGGCGGATGGTCTAATAATTCTATGTTTTCTTGCTCTAAAAACTCTTTTGTTCTGTGCACGGTATGAGAACTCGCATTGTCGTGATGGAGGATGATGCGGCGGTTGCAGTTCTCTCTACGGAGTTCAGAAACGACCTGTGGCAAACAAATGCTAGCATACCATTCTGCATTAACCGTTCTTTGTCCCTCAAGAGGAATAGTCGTAACATGGCCGGTTTTGGAGACAAACGTGGCCACCATTTTTTTTGCAACACTCCGTGAACGAACAATTTTTGTTGGCTTTAACTCATTTTCGAACACCCAAACTCGTGACTGGTTTTTTGTTTCGGGTTCGTACGCATATATCCAGGATTCATCACCTGATACGATGTTGTATACAGCATTTGAGGATCCTGCGTGGAATCTTTCGAGAGTTCTGACGCACCAAGTAACGCGAGCCGCTTTTTGCTCTTCACATAGCAAATGCGGTATCCATCGGGAAAACAACTTTTTTACACCTAATTGTTCATGCAATATTATTTGTATTTGACTCATGTCAATGTCTAAAGTTGCCTGAATTTCGCGGTATGTCACATGTCGATCTTCCTCAATCAGCTTACGCACAGCATCAACGTTTTCTTGGGTGACTGCACTTTTTGGACGACCTTGACGAGGATCATCACTGAGCTTGACACGTCCACGTTGAAATTCAGCAAACCAGCGATAAATTGTGGTTTTGGATGGGGCTTCATCACCAAATGCATAAATCATCCGGTCAACACACTGTTTTTGTGTTAAACCACTTCGAAAGTCATAATAAATCATCGCTCTTGAATTTTCTCGAGTCAATTCCATTTTCTCAACGACTAAACAAGTTTGACAAAACCTTGTGACAAGACCGTGAATCTTTTTTAAAATAAATAAATGGTATTCGATTTGTAAAACCAAGGAGTTTTCAATTAAAAAGATTTTAATATGACAGGAAGGAATATATGATAGGAACATAGTGCAGCCTATGTAATAACATAAATTTTAATTTGGCAGTATTCGAAAACAAAGCTAATGGTAGGTGTCTTTACAGTTGATTAAATATACATTTGGCATCATCTTGAAATGAGGTAACATTATCACGACCCACAACATACGACCCACGACTATGGTTACCAGATGGGAAGACTACAATATCTTAGCAAAGTTTCAAAATGACGGGATTTTGGGATCGTTATCGGGACAAATACAAAATCATACTTTTTATTATTAAAATTACATTAAAGACAAAAAAGCTGAACATTTTTGGCACATTATGAGGATCATGACATAGGTTAATAATAATAATAAGAGACATAATAGAAAGCAGTTTGTTTACCCTAGCTCTTTCGTCTTCTACTGCTACTGTACTGTAATATGTGAGCTCTGTGAATTTACTTCTTATGAATAAACTGCTGTGACTTTGTGCCGTGCTTACTTTGTTTTTGGCGACAATTACTACTAATACACTAAAGTGGTGGCGTTCCGCTCAGTCGGAGAGATGAGAGATGAGTGGTCGTGAAAGGGCGCGGTAATATAAAGTTTCCTATTTGTTAAAACTTTACGAAAAGCTGTTTTGTAGTTTGTCGGGATTCTAAGCATCATATGAAATGTACTTGGGAAAAGGCCAGGTCAAGAGTACCCTAAACCGAAGAGCATGTATGAAGGGAACAATGAAAGTGGACGAAGCGAAACAAGTATGTAAGGATCGTAGCAAGTGGAAAGAAGTGGTCTCTGCCTACCCCTACGGGAGAGAGGCGTGATTATATGTATGTACGTATGTATGTATATGAAATGTCGGGACAATCCAGACTAATCCCGACCATCTGGCAACCCTAACCACGACCCAAATGAAACAAATTACTGATGGCTACACTCACACATATTACGGCATCTCTCTCATCAAGTACGGCAGGTTCGCGTCAGTTCTATTTAGTCAAACCGAGAGGGATCAGTCCTTAAAATTATTAGGTAGATACTGTTAATAATAAATTACTATTATGAATTATTGATTCATTATTATTTATTGCCGTACCGTGTAGCTCCTATCATGAATAGGGCTAGCCTGTCTCATACCATGGGTGTCGTAGAAGATGACTAAGGGAGTTTGGAACTCGGTCCATACTATTAAGCACTTTTGTGTCAGGCAGGCGGCCTACTGTAAATCCCTTTTGTGAAATCCTTTGTATTAGGCCTAACACATTGCGTCGACCGCAAGTAATTTGGTCCCACCAAGGGCCACGAAGATTATTTATTGCCATATAATTTAAGTGCGCCTTATGTATACGTATGTGATAAATGCTCAAAAGAGAATCGTTTACGAAACATCAACAATAGAAATAAATGCAAGTGCTTATGAAAACTAAATGGTTCACTTCCAAAATGCTGCATATCCACAACACACGCTAACACTTTAAATTTCCTTCAAAGGCAAACCAAATTCTAAAACTTCCAAATCAAATAGAATGTTGTCAACATAACCTTTTTAGGGGGCGTGCTACGCCGGCCTTCACGGCGCCGACATGTCGCGCCCGCCTCGGCGACCCAACTAGTACGATCAATTCTACCCTCTCTAATCACCACCGCATAATGGATCTCGATTTACAACCGCTACAGATAAATCACAAATAAAACAATGATTGTATAATTTATAATGTACGTAATCCAGTGGAATTAATACGGAAGAATGTAGGATTTTACACGTATAATTCGATTTTGTCTGAATAGCGCAACCTTATAACCTTAATAACAGAAAGATAATTAATATTTTATGTGTTATACGCTGAATTTCATTAATTATACGGCGACGTAAGACGGCGGTAATTCGGCGCGTGTAGTGCCGTGTGTCATAAAAGGCGACTATGGGATTAGCTGGAGCATGGGTGGCAGCGTTTTTTGAACTCATAATCAACTCAACTGTGATCGCCAACCCGTCTGCTGTGGGGATTATGGCAAAGCTCCCCAAGAGCGGCACACAACATAAACCCAGACCAGTCGTTGTGGCGATCTTTGGGACAAGCCTCGGTTCAGAAGTGGACTTCGTTCGGCTGAAATGATGAGTTGTCCAACCTAACACTAGACGACTAGTACCTAAACAAAGAAGCTGACAGTGTAGGGCCTTCGCAACCGTAGAATAAGATGATGTTTATTCGTATACTGGCTGTTGCTCGCGTATTCATCCGCGTGGAAAATATACGTTGTTTAAATCGTTTCGCCTTCTAAACAACGATCGGAACAGTTCTTAGTAGGCGTATGGTTTTCATATACCAGTATACAATGTAGGTAAACCCTGAAAATAGAATATTATAGTATCGGTATTTTTTCTTTCAAAACAATCTATTTCCTAATAACAATTGCCTCCTTGAGGACTTCTCAAAGTATATTCTTAAAAGAAGTCCCTAACAAAAACAAAGCAATAGATAATCGTTATCATAATTATCCACTGTAAAATTGAATGGAATATTCTTTATTGTACACCATTAGAATGACAACTACCAGGAAAAATAGTATTTGTACAATGTCGGCTGAAATTGTACAATGGACAGTGACAATGATTACGAGTATTAGAGATTTATTACAGAAAACCTTTAGATGGACAAGAAAAATATTGAAAAGACCGGTGGGAGGAGAGAATGGGTAGTCCGTGGTATACTATTATATTATTATTACAATCAAATACAGTATCTGGACAATTTAATACAATACGAATAAACCTTTACTGTTTCTTCTTTCTTAATTCTATAAAATACATAAATAATACAATACGCATACATACTAAAACTAAATATATACACACTATTTACAATTAAATTATATAATATAAAACAAAACAAAAAGATAAACTATAAAAAGTATGTCCTGCATTAAGGTGTTAAAGTACTGCCATGCTGAATGGCAATGCTTATTCTTTGGCCAAACAAAAGGCCAGCCCTCTTATCTTGCGAGGTTTACACGAACCACGGATATCGACCAACTATCTAGCAATATACTTGTATTTGAAAAGCAGACAAACACTTGCACCCACCACGTGACCCAAGCATTTCGACCCCAAACGGTTCAAAACAATAATAAGTTACCTCTGTTTTCTGTTAAACCTATATAAATGTAATAAAATCGTAACGTAATAGACGAAATTAAATTAAGCAAATATTTGTGTTTATTTATCATTTATGATTTATAAGCTAGACATAGTTGAGATAGTATATAAAAGCATAAAATTAAAATTAGTATGATTAGTATGGGTCTAAAATTTGAGAACTGAAAATTACATACTTTCATCACGTTATATTCACATAGCCTTCTGCCAGCTAGCCATCACCAGAATGAGACACTGCTTTGAAGATCACCTTCAGTGAATTATTATAGTTCGTGACATTAATTCGCTGAAGTTCATGACATTGATTGTTGATACAAAACTACAAAAATTGTATATTTGTAGATATGTATAAAAAGTATTATTATAACAATGTGTATATTAAGGAAAATCACTAAAATAATACAAAAGCCTTCTCCCTAAAAATGAATATTGAAGTAGATTACTTACAATGCAACTCTTAGTTTCTGAACAACAACAAACCAACATCAACAACTACCCAATTACCACTAATCTGAAAAAAATATCGACAAAATACCATATTAAACTAAATCATCAAAACTTTTTATTTTTTTTATTAGTGGGTTTTTCCCTAGCGGGTAAAACCACTGGAGCGCTCATCTTCGTCACCGAAGGGGAGCTCCAGGTCCTCGTAAGATCGCACTCAGACAACTAACCCTAAAATTGACACCTTATTTTTTATGGTTTGGTATGGTATGGTATGGTTTTATGGAACTGCCTTCACCCCGGGGAAGGGCGAAGGGGTATGCCGGACTCCTACCGGCTAAAACCACTGGAGCGGTCATCCTCAGCACCGAAGGGGCCTCCAGGTAAGGACCCTTAAGCAACCAATTAACAAAATTTCGAGAATAACTTTACAATAATTTATCAAAACATACAAAGCTTAAAAAATAAACGTGATCTAATGGAATCAATAACAAATGATAATTCAATAAACAACACTTTTGTCTATCAGAAACATGGAGAACCGAATTAAAAAGAGACTTACTAAAAATAGAAAGATTCAACCTTACTGCAACATATTGCCGTAAAAATCATGAAGGCGGTGGGGTAGCCATATTCTTGAAACAAAACATTGAATTCAACGAACGACAAGATATTACAGATATTACTGTAGAGCACATATTTGAAACTTGTGCCATAGAAATTACAAAAATGAATATATATCTGATTGTCATATACTGGCCACAAAAAAATAGGATTCTTGAAATATTCTATAATTCTTTTTAATTCTACATATTAAAAATAATAATGCCGGCTTAGAATACCACCACCCCATCTCCTCCCATGGGTATCGTAAAAGTCGACTAAGGGATTAGCCGGACGATGGGCAGCAGCGTCCTTCGAGTACATTAACAACTAAACTGCGATCGCCAACCCGCCTGCCAAGCGTGGCGATTATGGCAAAACCCCCCAATGAGCCCACAACACGTCCATGCTGGTCGTTGTGGTGATCTTTGGGGGAGGCCTGTGTCCAGCAGTGGAATTCATTCGGCCGAAATTAATTAATTAAAAATAATAACTGTCAAAGATTCATGTAAAAACATAATAATAGGCGGACACTTCAACGTCAACATCTTAGAAATAAACATAACATCATTCACCCTTCTCAATAAAATAACCAGCTATAATTTCCGTCAAATGGTAGCAGAACCTACTAGAATAACTTGTAGAACTGCCACATGCGTGGACGTAATATTTTTCAACACTACAAATAACAATGCTATAGAAATAGTCGAACTTTTTACTTTTTGTTATAAACATAATATCACAATATTTTAATCTAAGGCAGGTAAATTAAGTTGGGAAAATATTATTAATTATAATAAAAATATAAACGAGAGCTACACCTCATTTCACAACAGTTTACATGAATGATTAACTACATATATACCAATAAAAAAAACTTAAAATTAATCAAAATATCTCAAAAATGTGGCTAACAACTGGGATTAAATGATCATGTAAACATCAGTGATTATTGAAAATACTAATTACTTAAAGTAATATAAATACTACACAAACATTATAAGAAATACGAATAAATACTTAAAAAAACAATAGCAACTTCAAAGAAACTACAACATATAAAAAGAATGGAAAAATCAGAAAATAAACCTATAACAATGTGGCAAGTAATAAAAGAGCGTACAAATAAAATAACCAAAAGAACAAGGCATAACACTACATAAAACGTTTGTAATAAGTTAACGGATGATCCCAATACGATTGCACACACGTTCAATGACTATTTTGTGTCAGTAGGAAGTTTTAAAGCTACACAAGGAGGATTTAGCCCGCCAGGCCGCCCTGTAGCGCCTGTCGCTCCTAGCGAAAATTCCATTTACTTAAGGCCTGTCGACCAAAGCAAATCAAAACATATACTAGGAATTTTAAAAATAACTACGGTCGCGACGACATTCCACCAGTACTCGTAAAATCATGCGCAAATGAGTTAATAATGCCCCTAACTGTTCTGATCAACCTATCTCTAGCAGAAGGAATTGTAGCGGATCTATTAAAAGTATCTATAATAAAACCCATTTTTAAAAAAGGAAATAAACTGGAATTTGTCGACCGATAGCACTATTACCCACATTTTCAAAAACTGTCTGACTGTATTATCAAAACACCTATATAACTACTGCGAAAAATTAATAATAGTCAAAACGAATTCAGGAAAAACAAATCTACGACCTTAGCTGTGTACAAATACATACAGGAAGCATTCAATATATTAAATAAAAAAGAATATGCGATTGAACTTTTATTAGACACGAGTAAAGCTTACGATCGGGTATCATACAAAATACTACTCGACTAACTGTACTCTATAGGCGTGAGAGGAATAGCACACGATTGGTTTATTTAATAATAGTCAAAACGGATTCAGGAAAAACAAATCTACGACCTTAGCTGTGTACAAATACATACAGGAAGCATTCAATATATTAAATAAAAAAGAATATGCGATTGAACTTTTATTAGACACGAGTAAAGCTTACGATCGGGTATCATACAAAATACTACTCGACTAACTGTACTCAAATTCAAATTCAAATTCATTTATTTGCTAAAATGTAGGTGTACAAAGTATGATCTTAAATTAAATTGGCCCGTTTACATTCTACCATTACATATGGTGTGCAAATATTTATATTGTTAGGTAGTACACTGTTAATATTTTGTGTTATTTTTAAATAACAATAAACAGAAACACAGTTGTACTCATATTATAAATTATTAATCATATGAAAGAAAGTAATTAATTGATGTCAAAGTTTTACCGCAGGTCAACAATAACTTTTAATTTATAATGTCAAATTAAGTTATGTATTGTATATTATAATTGTTAATGTCACACATGTCCTTATATTATAATGTAATTATTATAGTGCTCATTACATGAAGTTTGTTCATACATTTAATTAATAAGGTATATATAGTATTTGGTACGTTATAATATTATGAGATCAATTTGCTTCTCCACGATGGGACATAAATTCACAGAGATCATAAAAGCCTTTTTCTTTTAACCATTGCGTCAACTTTCTTTTAAATATGGTCAAAGGTAAATCTTTGAAGGCATTGGGTAATTTGTTATATACCTTTATAGCATTTGCATATGAGTTTCTCTTACACAATTCGAGCCTGCATTGCGGTAAACAGAGTTTATGTTTATTTCTAGGAGCTACATTTCGTTTTGTTACATCTATATGCTTGATAAAGTGTTGTGGATGTTGTCGTACAATTAGACATAATTCTTTAATGTACATACACGGTAATGGCAAGATATTGTATTTTTTGAACAAGGGCTTACAACTATCTGTATGCCAGGCTCCACAGATTGCACGCACACATTTTTTTTGAACTCTAAACGCTTTCGTTACATCTACCGAATTTCCCCACAATAAAAGACCATATGAGAGTACGGATGAAACGTGTCCGTGATATGCACAAAGAGCAGCTTCTGTTGATACCGTGACTCGTAATCTTTTTATTGCATACACAAATGAGTCGAGTCTGTGACAAACATAACCGACGTGTGTTTTCCAGTCGCAATTCTGATCCAAGTTTATACCCAGAAATTTAGTGCTTGTTACTTGCTCGATGATAGTATCATTATATTTAATATTTAATGTCAACGGTTTTCTTTTATAAGTTTGAAACTGAATCATTTTAGTTTTCTCCATATTAATTTGTAAATTATTAGTATGTAGCCAGTGTATAATGTTATTTATTGCTTTATTTATCTCTAATTCGTATGTGTCTGCATTTTCACACTTCACTATAAGAGTTGTGTCATCAGCAAATAAGACTGTCTTATGGCAAGTTATATTGGGGAGATCATTAATGTACATGAGGAATAAGAATGGTCCCAAGACACTGCCCTGTGGCACTCCAAAACTATTCTGCTGGTAGTTGCTTCTGTATAGCACCTTTTTGTCTTTGTTAATTTTAGAGATTTCTACACATTGTTGTCTGTCATTTAGGTAGTCTCTCAACCAGTCGTTCGCTTTACCTCTTATTCCATACTTTTCTAACTTGTATAAGAGCAATTCGTGGTCCACAAAATCGAATGCTTTGCTCATGTCTAGGAAGATCGCCGCAACTGGCAAGCCATCATTTATAGCCTGGGTGACAATTTTGATCAAATTGAAACATGCTAATGAAGTGGTACTATTCTGTCTAAACCCAAATTGCTCCTCTTTCAGTATATGATAACCAGTTGTAAATTTTTGAAGCCTTCTCAGCATTACTTTCTCGAAGACTTTTGCGATGATTGGTATCAGTGTCACTGGCCTATAGTTATTTACCTCAGATGGTTCACCTTTTTTAAATAATGGCCTAACTATTGATTTTTTCAATAAATTTGGGAATTTACCTTCTTCAAAAGACAAGTTTATTAAATAACACAGCGGGTGACATATGTATGGTGCGCATAGTTTAATCACACTAGTTGGTATGTCATCTAATCCTACTGCGTTTGTGTTATTTAGATTTTGGATTATTCGAAATATTTCCATAGTATCAGTAGGTTTAAGGAATATTGTATGGTCATTATTGGTAGCGATAGCTTTATTTACCTCGTCAACCTTATATTTAAAATCATTGCTATTTGTCAATTGTATATAATAGTCATTAAATATGTCACTAATTTCCTTAGAATTTTCATATCTCCGATTATTTTTAATTATTCTGTTAATTTGTGTCATGTTTTGGTCATTAATGTTTTCATTAATCACCGCCCAAGTGGCTTTACATTTATTTTTATTATTATCAATAACTCTATAGGCGTGAGAGGAATAGAACACGATTGGTTTACTTCCTATCTAAAAAATCGAATTCAGTATGTAGAAATAGATCACTACTCACATACGGGCAATATAAATAATGTCAGGTCACAAAAAGCAGATACTACTATGTCCATACCGCAAGGCAGCGTATTGGGCTGTATTTTATTTCTTATTTATATTAATGACCTGCCTAAAGAAATAAATGCACATACTGTTCTCTTCGCTGACAATATGTCATTAATATTTCCGAGTGCAAATACTGTAAATCTAAATATAGTTTTAAACGATTATATCGCCAAAATAGTAAGCTATAGTTAGTAAGCTAAACGAGCACAACTTAGAACTAAATTTCAAAATAACAAAATTAATGCTGTATAGACCATATTAAAAACGCCAATTAAATGTTAACTATATATATCATACTAATTTTATAAATGTGAATGTAAGTTTATTTGTTACGCTTTCACGCGAAAACTACTAAACCGATCATCATGAAAACCCACGATACAGGAGAAATCCTAGTGTGGGGCAATGTTTAAAAAAAAAAAATTAATTCAACTGTTTTCGCACGTCTCGTGACCGCGGTCCTCTGAGTCCGTGAGTATTGCGTGAACGACGTTTCTTTCCATATTTAGTGAGAGACAGTTTTATGTCCCTACTTCTTAAAATCGTATTTACATAGACATAGCATTGTTCACAAAGTATTCTTACCATGGCACATTGGTATCGTCACAGACATATTTATTTAGAATATATGTATATAATTGAATCTCTGAAGTTAGCCCCTACCAGAAAAAACAAAACATATTAACTTACAAAAGTACCTCTTCGGTTAGTAAAACATTTTATTAAAATATAAAATCACTTTAATCCTCGGAATCAGCCTGATCATTATAAGAATACGCATGTCGACATTCTAGTTGTAACCTAACATTTTTTATTAATCTGTGTTAAAATGTTCTTTTCCGGCTGGTTTTATCAGTTGGCGGTTAACTCTCACTAATTTTATCATCAGAGTCGACTGGTTTTATCAGATTAGGTGGTTTATCATCAGAGTCGATTGGTTTTATCAGATTAGCTGGTGTACTTTCAGGTTCCTGATTGTTTCCACTGGGAATAGCCCCTTCAGAACCTTCGGAATTGTCGTCATGTTGATTTTCGTTGGCTTTTTTCTTCTTTGCATTTTTTAATGCTATTAACATTTCTGGAAAACAAATATTTCGCAGTAAAGTCACCTAGTTTGTAGTGTTCTATTTTACATCATCCAACTTATGTGCTTAATGCTCCGTCTAGACTCTAGAGAGAGCACAGAGAGCTGTATTGAAGGTTATGGCACATAAGCCCATTCGCTTTCCTACAATCGAACTGTATTCACTATGTAAATTGCCCACGGTCAGACATTCATTTCTCCTGAATACAATATTATGCAAACATTCTAAAGTTTCATTTGACTCTTACTTTAGTAAACATAAACGCAGGTCTGACAGAGTTTGTCAGATTGAGTCGGCCAAGACTGAAGTAGTAAGACGGCAGTTTCACTTTCTGAGCCCCATTCTATATAACAGAGTTATCATTTCGGCCGAATGAAGTCCACTGCTGGACACAGGCCTCCCCCAAAGATCACCACAACGACCGATATGGGTGTGTTGTAGGCTCATTGGGGGGTTTTGCCATAATCGCCACGCTTGCAGACGGGTTGGCGGTCGCAGTTGAGTTGTTAATGTACTCGAAGGACGCTGCTGCCCATCCTCCGGCTAACAGAGTTAATAAGGAACTTAATATATATCCCCGTACGTTGAGGGAATGTAAAACGCTCTTCAATGAATGGCATCACGAAGGGTCTCTCTTACGAAGAGTTAGAATTATTTATTAAAACTGAAATTTCCCAGCACGATTTCTTTATTTATTTATTTATATACTCTTTATTGTACACCATATAACAAAAACAAGGGAAAAGAAGAAAAACAATAGTCAATGTTCAATGGGCAGTCGTCTCGAGCGCAGGTTTGATGACTTCCAGCCTCCCGAACAAGGCGGTTTCCGAAAAGGTTTCAATACCATAGACCACATCCATACGCTGCGGCAGGTTATACAGAAGACCGAGGAGTATAATCTGCCACTATGCTTGGCGTTTGTGGACTATGAGAAAGCCTTCGATTCGATCGAAACCTGGGCAGTGCTGCAATCTCTGCAGCGGTGCCAGATTGACTATCGGTACATTGAAGTGTTGAAGTGCTTATACAGAAAGGCCACCATGTCGGTCCGAGTACATGAACAGAGCACGGGGGCAATTCCATTGCAGAGAGGTGTGAGACAGGGGGACGTAATTTCCCCGAAACTGTTCACCGCTGCAATGGAGGATGCCTTCAAGCTACTGGAGTGGAAAGGATTCGGCATTAACATCAATGGCGAGTATATCACTCATCTTCGATTTGCCGATGACATCGCAGTCATGGCAGAATCGCTGCAAGAGCTCAGTACAATGCTCGATGATCTCAACAGAGTTTCCCAACAGGTGGGCCTTAAAATGAACATGGGCAAGACAAAAGTCATGTCAAATGCCCATGTCGTGCCCATCCCAATATTCGTTGGGAGCTTTGTTCTCGAAGTTGTTGACGAGTATCGAATCAACTTCGAGAAAGAGATCAATCATCGAATCCGACTCGGCTGGGCAGCGTTTGGGAAACTTCGCAACATCTTTTCGTCAACAATACCGCAATGCCTCAAGACGCAAGTCTTTAACCAGTGTGTGTTACCAGTGATGACATATGGAACAGAGACGTGGTCACTCACAATGGGCCTCATAAGAAAGCTCAAGGTCAAACTCAGCGAGCTATGGAGAGAGCTATGCTTGGTATTTCTCTACGAGATCGAATCAGATATAAAGAGATCCGTAGAAGAACTAAAGCTGTCAACATAGCTGAAAGCATAAGTAAACTGAAGTGGCAATGGGCAGGGCACATTGCTCGTAGAACTGATGGCCGCTCGGGCACAAAGGTTCTAGAATGGAGACCGCGCACCGGAAAACGCAGCGTGGGACGATCTCTAACGAGGTGGACAGACGACCTGGTGAAGGTAGCTGGGATTCGTTGGATGAGGGCGGCATGTAACCGCTCGTTGTGGAAATCTAAGGGGGAGGCCTTTGTTCAGCAGTGGACGTCCTGTGGCTGATATGATGATGAATGGGCGGCCTTATCGCATACACTGATCTCTTCCAGACAACCTTTGGATGGATTTGGGAAATAAGAAGGAGATACCGAGCACTCTAGGTGTACATGTACAAAGAAGGGCATATTTTTTATTACACATATATAATGATTAAAATACAAATAAATGCCATATACAAGTCAATATTGTACGTGTATATAGATCGTAAATAAGAATAATGAAGAACGAGTAAGGAATAACAAGTTAATGTGACAAATAATGTTCTTTGACTAACTTTTTTAAAACGGGCAGTGATTGTGCTCGTCTCACAGGAAGTGGTAATGCATTCTTTCTACCTTCTGTATATACATACTTAAGAAATAAATGTCCAAGCGTTGATGTGCGAACATACACAAAAACACATATGGTAATATTTTACTATGATAAAATATTTGATCAATGTAAGTCTGATGTATGGCGGTTCAATATTGAGCTCTTTCCTGAAATCTTTATTAAATATTTTCCGAAAATGTGAGGCACAGTCAATTAGATCCCAATATAATAAACTCAAAAAAATCCAAACTTTTTTCAAACCTAGCAACGCTTTTTTAGAAATAGAAACACAACCGCGACACAATGTGTTTTTGAATGTTAATCTATATGATAAGATTAAGTACTCTTATGTATGATATAACAAAGTACCTTCAAAACATCCTAAAACCATTTTATCTGCTATACTCACTGGATACAAATACTTATGGGTGATATATCTATAAATATCTTATTACCTGAATTTCAAGAAAGTAATACATATTTTATACTAGCTGGGACCCGCGGTTTCACCCGCGTTTAATTTAAAAGAAATTTAGAGTACTTCGACATAGACACTTGACATAGAATAAATATATAGGATTTCAAGGGTTTTATTTTTTTTACGCGGAACCCTAATTATTTTTCTAAAATAAAAGTAGCCTAAGTTATTCCTTATAACATCAGCTATCTGCCAGTGAAGGTCCCGTCAAAATCGGTTCAGCCTTTTCGGAGATTACCCGGAACAAACAGACAGACAGACAGACGGACAGACAGACAAAAAAAATTAAAATAGTTTTTTTGTTATATGTAACGTACATACTTTCATATGCATTTAGTAAAAAGCTATTATTTTGACATTACAAACAGACACTTCAATTTTATTTATTTGTATAGAGTATAGATAGATAAATAATACTAGATAGAGATCAAGTAAAAATGAGGAGATCCGTGGAAGTACAAAAGTTGCCAAAATAGATGAAAAGATTTGTTAGCTGAAGTAGCAAGGAGAGGGGGCACACAGCCCGTTGAACTGATGGCCGTTGGGGCAGAAAGGCTCTGAAGGGGAGACCACGTACCGGAAAACGCAGCGAGAGACGACCATGGCTCGGAATCGTTGGATGCGGGTAGTACGTAACCGGTCTTTTTGAAAATCTATAGGGGAGGCTATTGTTCAGCAGTGAATGTCCTTTGGTTGATATGATTTTGATACACACAGGCATTCCTCCCACGCGTAGCCATCCACAGCATACACATAAAACCTTGAAGATATTCGTCTATTTTACATTTTAATACGAAAATTAAAATATTATTTTGATGATGATGATGATGTGAAATGTTCTTGTGTTTGTCATTCTGTACTTTAATGTCAACGCAAAGACAAACTATGAAATAGAGGTCTGATCTTAGATGTTTTTACTGCGTAAGAGTTGTGAGAGATAATAACGTTTAATTTCTTAAATAAATAAATAATTATGTAACGTAAATCGATATTGTAAATAAAAAATAGTAGTGGTTGTTTTATTTTTTATTACGCTGTCTAATGGCGGCCGGCGCGCCGTTTTGTAGTGCAATAATGTTCTTATATGGCGCGTCTATATGTAAAATGTCATTGGCTCTGACGGATTGAGAAATCTACCATGTTGAAAATTGCTAAATTTGTCAACAAATAATGATTAAGCACAATACAAGTAATATTTTTTGATAAGGATATCAAAAGAATGCCACCGGATTCGAATAAAACTGAGAAGTCAATAAATTGGGACATTAACAACGGTTATTGTAATCTCTAAAGGATCCGCTTTCCGTGGTCGAGCAAACTAACAACGAATTAGTCAAACTAATCTAAACTTACTTAGGACGGGTTAAGCTCAGCCGCGTCTATCCTTGAATCCATCATCATAATTAACAACCCGTAAAGCTCGCAATGATCACAATGATCTCTAGAATTATGGACATCGATACTGTATTTCATAGACAACAGTAAATATACATGTCTCAGTAAAGCACCTTCCTACAAACTGCAAACTATATTTTGTAGGTATAACACGTATTTTTGTTCGGAATGAATGTTCATGGACACGCTAACCTCGTAACTGAAGCTTTAATTTCGTCAAGACATTGTAATAATGGTGCTATAGCTTTTTATAGTAAGTACAAGATAAGTAGGACGCTTACTGCAAAAGTTATAAAACCTTACCGCGTCGAAAACTTGCTGAGAGTGGCATTTCTCTTTCACCTTCTGTTTTACCCGGCCATCGTGAATTATTCCCGCAAAATAGGTTTCTGTGCCTTTTTTCATTTCATTTATTTGTATTCAATGGCTGGATTATTTGACAAACGTCATATATTATGTCCATTGCGTCAGGGTGTTATTGAGACCAGGTTATAAAAAGGTACTCTGTGATGGAGACATAGAGATTACTATTTACTATGGTTCTAGGTTCTATGGGCGATAGTAGGATCGAAGTAGTGGTTTACATCAATTATCTATATTTATATACATATATATATATATATTTATATTATTATAAATATGTATATCTATATATATAAATTTAATGTTCGTTTGTTCAAAATCGCAAATCTACAAAAGTTTTTTGTTCTAGTTTTAAAAAGTACTTTACCGATCGTTTTGAACCTTTTACATGTCACTGTATTCATATACGCGCATGTTTATATAAAATCAGGGGACTCATATTTTAATTATTTATTCATAATTCAAGCAAAGCTTCAGGCCTCGAGGTCTATCGGCCTCGAATAGGGGCCCCGTTGCCAATGGAAACGTGCCGCGCATGCGATGGACACAGTCTATTAGCGAGAATGTGATGCGCGCTACTATGGGGAAACAGAGGGGTGAACTAACCTCACAAAGTACTGAGATAGGATGCTATTTCTGTTTCAGGTGCTTGAGCCAGCAGTCAACGTTTCGGCCCAGCAACTGTCAGATCACGTAGCCATAGGTTGGATGAAATCGTACCTGAAAGGGTTCGCTCAGACATATAGTGCAGCCGTGTTATCCCAGCCTCGTCGGAAACTGCTGTTCATTCGGAAGTTCTTGTGGTAAACCTACTGCAGCACAACCGATCCATGGCGTCAGAGCAAAGATGCGTTTACCGCGTTTGCCTATGCACAAACGAAATACAGCGTTTGTGTGTGCCCTGGATACGCTATTATCAAGGTATTTTGATAATAGCGAAGACCTGTGCGATACACATTCGATTTTGTATTCTGTCCTAGCCATTAGTGCTAGCTATTAGTGTCTTAGCCAGCTCATCTGCTTCAGGGGGGGTCAATAGTCGCCCATGGGTAATGCGCTTTGTGAAACGGGCATTCTTGGGGACGGGTATAAGTCCTCAAGAATATTTATCACGAGTCATAGAGTGCATTGACTTCCTGAAACAGTAATGTTATGCATGAGTAAACCATATCCGGCGATATAAGAAGCTCGTGGAGCGATTTGCCCAGACTTATGTTCCAGAGTGACCAAAGGTGATATAGAGTCTGGGAGCGACCCATTCAAGGTGTGAGTGACGAGCCACCACCAGATGATGACACCACGATTAAATTCTGGCACAACATTTGGTCGGTGCCCGTCAATCACACTGAGGGAGATTCATCATCATCATTTCGGCCGAATGAAATCCACTGCTGGACACAGGCCTCCCCAAAGATCACCGGGGCCATCACTGTAGATGTTCAAGACGTGGCCAGTGCAGCCCGTCCGATGCCAAACCGGGAAATCTCCTGGGATGAACGTACTAAACAATTTCTGGATAAAATGACTCCGAAACTCGCACGCTCGCGGGGCTACATAGATCGTGGGTCACTACCATAGTTCTTAACGACGAATTATAGGCCGATCACCTGCCTACCAACAGTCTATAAATTTCTTAGATCCATTTTGAGAAGAAAAATGAATCAACTTCTTGATAATAACTCTACCAATGGGTCCCGTGGTACTAAGGAGCTACTCCTCATTGATATGACCATTTGCCAACAAGTTCGCCGCAACTGAAAGAATCTGTCGACGTGTTGGATAGATTATATGAAGGCCTACGATTCGGTGCCACATACATGGCTCATGAGGGTGCTAGAGTTGTATAAAATAAATACAACCCTTTGCACCTTCCTGATGTCATGTATGGGGTAAAGGAGGACAGATTTTCGCTATCCATGGTGTCGCCAGATTCTGGGAAACGGTGAACCGATTGTTATCAAGCGGGGTATACTCGTATTCCAGGGTGACAATCTCAGTCCATTGTGGTTTTGTTTAGCTTTGAACCCTCTTAGCAACCTGCTAGATTGGTTGTGAAGAGATGGCTAGGTTATGACGCGCTGTTGGCGAGTAGCGGAGGAAGTGGTCACACTTTCGGACCACCGCCACATAATGTTCGACGTGGCCCTCCGCACGCCTTGCCCGAGCCGTTCTAGTCCCAACCCGCGGTCGCGGCGTTGGGCCCTCACACAGCTGGATCGAGAGTTGCTCGTCGCAGCTGCCAACGTCGCGGCCTGGCCAGAGGTCGATCAAGGGATCTTGCCCGATCCGGAGGAGGAAGCGTCGTGGTTCCGGAGGACGATGACGTCAATATGCGACGCATCCATGCCCCGGGCCAGGCGCTCCCGGCGTACGGCAGTGTACTGGTGGTCGGATGAGACCGCGCAGCTGCGCGCGGTCTGCCTGGCATCCCGCCGCCGGTACCAACGAAGCCGACGCCGGCACAGCGCTACAGCCGGAGAGACTGAAGAGGCCTATAGGGCCTACCGGGCGGCCACACTGGCGTTTCAGACCGCCATCAGTGAGGCGAAGGCTCGGTCCTGGAGCGAGCTCCTAGAGGGACTAGACAGGGATCCGTGGGGGAGACCCTACCGTATGGTAGTGGGCAAGTTGCGCCCATATGTCCCCCCGGTGACCGAAACCATGGTCCCGGATTTGCTGGAGAGAGTACTTGCAACGCTCTTTCCGGCGGTTCGGGACCATCCTGGTCCCTCTCCACCCCCAAATGCCTCGGACTGGGTCGAGGAGTTGGGGGTTTCGGATGGGGAGCTGGGCCGAGCCATTGGCCGCCTGAAGAGTCGCAACACCGCACCGGGTCCGGACGGCATTCCGGGCCGTGCGTGGGTGTATGCGCTACAGTCTCTTGGGGACCGCTTGAGGCGGCTGTTCACCAGTTGCCTCCGTAGTGGCGTGTTCCCGTCCGGCTGGAAGGTAGCCGGATTGGTTCTCTTGAAGAAGGAAGGAAGGGCTGCAGAGTCTCCCTCTGCATACCGTCCCATTTGCCTGCTCGACGAGGCTTCGAAGCTATTCGAAAGAATAATTACCCGAAGACTCGTTGAGCACCTGTCGCGAGTTGGCCCCGACCTGGCCGAAAGTCAGTATGGCTTCCGGCAGCGGCGGTCCACCATTGACGCGATTCTTCGCGTCCGCTCGCTGGCGGAACAGGCAGTGTCCCGGCGGGGTGGGGTGGCGTTGGCGGTCAGTCTAGACATCGTCAACGCCTTCAACTCCATCCCGTGGGGCGCTATTAGGGCGGCACTAGTCCATCATCGGTGTCCGCCCTACCTGCAGGGCATCATAGGGGCCTATCTGCGCGATAGGCACATTCGCTACGTGGGCAGGGACGGTAGCGTAAAGCGGAGGGAGATTACGTGCGGGGTTCCGCAGGGGTCAGTTCTCGGCCCTCTCTTATGGAACCTCGCCTACGATGCGGTCCTGCGTGTCGTTCTCCCTGCTGGCGTCAGCTTAGTCTGTTACGCTGATGACACTCTGGTGTTGGCCAGCGGGGAGTCCTTCGAGGGAACCATCCGGCTTGCGGAGCAAGCGGTGGCAATTGTCGTGGCCAAAATCCACGCCCTGGGTCTGCAGATAGCGCCTCAGAAAACCGAGGCGCTATGGTTCCACAAACTGCCGAGAAGCAGAGAACCACCCAGTTCGTGGATACGCGTTGGTGACGCGCAAATCGGGGTGGGCCGGTACATGAAATACCTGGGGCTCACCCTGGATAGTCGTTGGGGCTTCGAAGAGCACTTCCAGCGCCTCGTCCCCCGAGTCGAGAGGGTAGTGGGTGCTCTACACCGGCTGCTGCCCAATCTCGGAGGACCATGTGAGGAAGTTCGCCGTCTCTATGGAGGAGTCGTGCGGTCCGTGGTCCTATACGGGGCGCCTGTATGGTCAGCTCGACTATCAGGCGCCCAGCGCTGCAGAACCAAAATTCACGGTCTGCAGCGCAGAGTGGCTATTCGGATCGCACGAGGATACCGAACGGTGTCCTACGAGGCGGCAACTCTCCTGGCGCGTTTTCCGCCTTTTGACATCCTGGCGGAGATGGATGCGTGGGTCTACGATCAGACACGCTCCCTCCGCCAGAGCGGCGAAGGCGCGCCTCCAGGGGCGTTGGACAAGCTGCGGCGGCTAGCTCGGCGGCGCGCACTTGTAAAGTGGCGTCATCGCCTGCGGATGCAGTTTGCAACCAAGCGCGTCGTCGAGGCCGTCCTGCCGCTCTTTGGAGCCTGGCTCAAAAGGAGCGAGCGCGTCACCTACCGCCTGACGCAGGTGCTCACCGGGCACGGTTGTTTCGGCGCGTACCTGCACAGGATAGGACGCGAGGCCACGGCACAATGCCACCATTGTGATAGCGACCAGGACACCGCACAGCACACGCTCGAGGCGTGCCCTGCGTGGGCCGCCGAGCGGCGGATCCTGGTCGATCGGATCGGGCAAGATCTCTCTCTGCCAGCAGTAGTGTCGGCTATGTTGGCAGAGCACGAAAATTGGAATGCAGTGGTCTCCTTCTGTGAGAGCGTCATGCTCCAGAAGGAGACCGCAGAGCGGGATCGGGAGAGGGCCGATCCCGCTCGAAGAAGAAGGAGACGGCGCCGGGGTAACAACCGCCCTGGCGCCTAATTCCGATACGCCTGAAAACCCCTGCCGTTGCTATAAGGTGGGGGACCTCTGGGTTCGCGGGTGCGTAGATTGGGGAATCTGCGTGCCCACACCAAGCGACCCAAGAGAAGACGGTAGCACGCATGTGGTCACGCGCTGCCGTGGGACGCACTGGGGGATCCTTTACAATCCCCCTGGGGGGGTGACCGCCTTACAGTCACCCTCTCCGAGATGTGCCAATAGGCGTGGCACCAGTGGGAGGCTCTAGTGTGATCGATACTCTGATACGAGGACCTGGAGCCTCCCTTAGGTGCCGAAGATGACCGCTCCAGTGGTTTTAGCCGGTAGTCCGGCATACCCCTTCGTCCTTCCCCGGGGCGAAGGAAGTTCATGATGAATTTTCACTGGGCACCAATAAAAAAAAAAAAAAAAAAGGTTGTGACGCGCTTACTTTACATGGATGACTTAAAATTGTTTTCTCCCACCAAGTTGCAACTGATAGAGCTACTGAAGGTAACCGAAACATTAAGTAACTCTATGAGGATGGAATTTGATGTAGAAAAATGTGCAGTCATGCGTGTGAATCAAGGGGAAATAATGAAATCCGAGGGAATTGAACTCTCGGATTCTGTTAACCTTCGATCTCTCTCCTCGACCGAGACCTATAAATACTTGGGAAAGTCGGAGGCGTTGGGAATCAATGAGGCTGATATGAGGCAGACGTTGAAGTAACGCTTCTTCAACCGAATAAAGTACTAAAATGTCTTTTTATCAGGCGATAACAAGGTGCCCGACTTTAATGGCTGGGTCATACCAGTTCTCATGTACTGTTTCGGCATTCTCAGATGGATTCAGACAGAACTAGACGCCTTGGATAGGAGAACCCGCACATTGCTGACTACAAATCGGATGCATCACCCACGATCCTCGGTAATGAGGCAGTGCATCCCACGAAAATGTGGGTGTGAAACCGAGAGGTGTGCAGCCTTAGGGAGTATTTTTTCCATGCTCATGCCATGCATGCCATGGACAACGGGCTCACCCTGCTTAGTCTGGCGAAAAAGAACTGGTGCAAACCTGTTGTACTCAGTACCAATGACCGCAGGGAGGTATCTCAGAACAAGGAGCTGCATGCACGTTTTTATCGGGCCCTCCATGGACCCGATGTAGATTTTCAAGCATCAGGATCCTAGCTACGCTTCGGTGACCTGATCGGGGAAACCAAAGGTTTTGTCTATGCGATTATATATTATATAAGGTTATAATGACGAATAATTACCGGAAATATATTGTTAAGGATGGTATGGTTGACATCTGTCGGGCATGCCACCGGATTGTTTTATGAGTGCGTTATATTTATTCTAGAATTGTATCCGCCACAGCTCTTAGCAAAAGTGTAATCCAAAAAAGACCCTGTGGCTCTAATTCCTGTCTTCCTTTTGTGTAGTTAATACCACCCTAGGCTAAGGTCATGTCATTTTATTTTTCGTGAAAATAACTGAGTACATAAATTAACCATTATTATGATTTAAAAAGAGTAACCATGGAGTTTCTTGCCCGTTCTTCTCCATAGGAAATCAACATCTTGGAACGCGGCAACTAAAGTCTTGACTATTCATAAGTGCCTGCATATGGTTTTACATGAATAAAAATATTTTTATCTTATCTTATCTAAGCTATTTATCTTTAATATAATATTTATACAAATATATTATAAGATGAAGAAGAAGCTTTTATAGACAGCTTATTAACACTAAATTGTAATATTTATTATACACTTGCGTGTAATTATAAAAAAATGATAATACCTATTTAATGCAGTTTTAATTTTATAATTACACAATTGTATTTATTTTAGTATTCAGAATTTATTAGATACATGGCTTCGATAAATATAAGTTCGAAATTTAACTACCGGATAATCATATTTCAAATTCCCAATTCTAGTTTTATCGTGTAAATACCTTTTTATTTACTGGTCTCGAGTAGAAGTTCTAAAAGGTGAAGGAGTATTTTGACTTTGACTTTTACTGGCTAAAACCACTGGGGTGGTCATCTTCTGCACTGAAGGCGGGCTCCAGGTCCTCGTAAGATCACAAGTCCACACACCTTAAGGCACATCAGGGAGGGGATGACTGTAAAGCGGTCACCTCCTCTAGCGAAAATAAGGTATTGTAAAAAGGTCGCCTCCCAGGCACGTCTCGGGGAGGATTCTAAAAGATCACCCCAAATCTCGCTATGCACTGTGCTGCGCACACGGCGACACGTGACCACGTCGTCCCGGGAGTCACTCGGTGTGAGCACGTAGACTCCCCACACTGTACGCTCGCGACCCCCGAGACCCCAAGCCCCGCCGTGTAACGATGGCAGGGGGCTCAGGCGTATTGGACCTGATTAGACTATGATTTCGGGACTTTTCGCGCACAGATAAATCAAAACGACCGTGGTCACGCGGTTGTTACCCCGGTGCCGTCTCGTGCTTCTCTCCTCCTGGTCACACTAGGAGACCACTGAACTCCAATTTTCATGCTCTGCCAACATAGACTACATAACTACTGCTGGTAGAGAGACACAATGGTGGCAATGTGCCATAACCTCGCGTCTTATTCTGTGCAGGTACGCACCAACAACCGTGACCGGTGAATACCTACGTCAGACGGTAGTGACACGCTCGCTCTTTCTGAGCCAGGCTCCAAAAAGCAGCAGGATGGCTTCGACGACGCGCTTGGTCGCGAACTGCAACCGTGGGCAATGTTGCCACATGTCAAGTGCGCGCCGTCGAACTAGGCTCAGTCTGTTGAACGCCCCTGAAGGCACGCTTTTTCTGCACCCAGACCCACGCATCCATCTCCGCCTGGATGTCAAAAGGCAGAACGCGCGCCAGGAAAGTCGTCGCCTCGTAGGACACTGTCCTGTGACCCCGTGCGATCCGTATAGTCACTCTGCGCTGCAGACCGTGAAGTTTGTTTCTGCAGCACTGCACACCTGACAGCCGGGATAACCATACAGGCACCCTGTAGAGGGCCACGGACCGCACTACCCCCCGTTGAGATGGTGAACTTCCTCGCTCGGTACCCCGAGATTGGGAAGCACCCGATGTAATGCTTTCACTACCCTCTCGATTCGATCGTGTAAATACCTATGAGGTATAATTATGAATTCAAAATAAAGCCTTGTAAGTTCCGTAAATAACACTAAATAATCGCTTTATTCAAGTTTGTGACACCGCTTATTTTTATATTAGGTGGCTGAAATTAAATACATTGTCCAACCAAATTCCAGCCTACCCGGCTGAAATTCGGCACTTCAAAGTTGTTACTTGTTTTATTACAGCCTTGATGAGGCTCTCCCTGATATCATAAAAAAACTTGTAAATCAATTCAAAAATCCATGCACTATTGTCTCTGGAATAGGTTACATGCTAGTTACAACGTTAGCGGATGAAATAATGCGAAATATGTATGTTTTTGCAGCTCCTAAAGTTACACGATATATACTTAGCGAATGGCCGACTTTCTTCCTACATCACGGTTTCAAATACGATTTACGCTGACATAGTCATGCTACTGCTACCAAATTGGAACATCATCATTTCGGCTGAATGAAGTCCACTGCTGGACACAGGCCTCCCCCAAAGATCACCACAACAACCGATATGGGTGTGTTATAGGCTCATTTGGGGGGTTTTGCCATAATCGCCACGCTTGGCAGACGGGTTGGCGATCGCAGTTGAGTTAATAATATACTCGAAGGACGCTGCTGCCCATCCTCTGGCTAATCCCTTAGTCGACTTTTAAGACACCCACGGGAGGAGATGGGGTGGTGGTATTCTGAACCGGCACTACACAGCAATTAATACATCATTTGCCCGATATTCTTGTAAATTCCAAAATCATGTCAAAACAAATATGAAGGCCACACGGCAATTGGAGCATAAATTATACTAATTAAATAGATTATTTTGTGTAGTCTCTTGCAAATTCTGCGAAAAGATTTCTTATTATCGAGTATAATCGACATAAAGGCAGGCTGGTATTCGGGGAGGCTCCGAATACCCTACATAATGTTTGAAAGTATGGTAAAAGATAGTAATAAATTAGAAATGTTTGGATGAGCGACTTTTTTCGTAGTTCGATTGTTGAATGACCTGTATTCAGGAAATACAGTTTGCCTCCCTAAACCAGCTCCTATCTTCTTTGTCTTTTGGTACGGTATTCGTAACACTCTTATTTATCTACCTAAGATCTAATTAAAGCATTTTTTTATGAATATTACCGTAATTTGTCACTTTCTGTCTTCTGTGAATCCCCTCGTAATACAATTTGTCTTCATTACCACGTTCTAAATCACCCGAGGCATCAATCTTTCGTTCATACGCTTCTCATAAACTGTGATGAGTTAATATTATGTTTGAAACTCAGTATGAATATCTAATGATGCGATCGGAATTTTCAGAGAATATAATTACTATAAATTTGTACAGATTAGACTACAATATTTGATTATTTACACAAATTTTCAGAAAATACACAATATGAAAATCTAAGTTAATATACAAAGCTATTTATAGGGTAACATTACAATAACATCGTAAATAATATAGTTCAGGTTTATGATAGTACCTAATATTTTCATGCATATTCCAGAGATTTCACCATCTCGAATTATCGGAAGATTTGCTCATAGTTGCCGTTTCATGTATAAGTACTTGACTGAGTGGTTGGGGTACAATACAACTTTTTTTTGTATATTCAAAAGCCGAGACACCACAAAAAGATTTATTTCTAAACTAATCTATCGAGACCACAGATATTATAATCCACTAGATCTAGACTAATATTATAAAGAGAAACATTCGATTTTATGTATGTTTATTTTTAATCTATAAAAGTAAAAACACCTAAGCGATTTAAAAAAAAGTCACCTTTGTGAGAGCTACATTAGCATGGAGTAACATAGATTGCATTTTATTATGACAAAATTAGAGATCCCAAAAAATTGTTTTCTTTCTTTGAAACATTTGTCTATGAAAGTCATGGTTTGGCGTGCGCTGCGAGCACGTAAAATAATGTACAACATTTTTATCGTACTCATCATTTACCCACAAAACAGTACTGGAGGCTATTAATCTAACTGTTATATTTAAGTCACAATAAACGCTTATTGTTCAAATTTGTATATGCTGATGGTATTTTGATACGCGCAGAATCGAAAGATGATGGGTGGTGGGGGTAGAATGGTGAAAAATACTTTACGACCTACTAAATATACAAAAAAAAAACATTAAACCCGGTCGGGTCGAGCCGTTTCGGAGGAGTGCGACCACAAACACTGTGACACGAGATAATCTATACAAATAAATAAAATTGAAATGTCTGTTTGTAATGTCAAAATTACAGCTTTTTACTAAATGCATATGAAAGTATATACGGGACACATAACATAAAAACCATTTTTAATTTTTTTGTCTGTCTGTCTGTCTGTCTGTTTGTTCCGGGTAATCTCCGAAACGGCTGGAACGATTTTGACGGGACTTTCACGGGCAGATAGCTGATGTTATAAGGAATAAATGTCTATTATAAGATTGTGTCTTATAATAGACAGACAATAAAGAATCGTGTTGTGTTGAAAATTGTTCAGTGATACTGTAAATCTGTAAAGTCCATCTCTGTTTTTTGTTTCACATCAACCAATTTTGTTGTTCAATTTAATTGAAGTTCCAATTGTTGGTCTTATGGTAAAGAGCCGGCAATAACACAGTATTATGCTAAAAGACACAGGGCATACATAATTATGGTAAAATATAAATAATCATTTATTTCAGGCTTCCATGGCCCGTAGTTATATACCTTACAAACTAGCATATACAGGATGTCCAGTAAATAGCACGACATACTGCAGGGAGTGAGAGCTTGGGTCAATACCTACCAAAAAAACACAATATATGTTCAGCAAAATCTTACGGATTTCCAGTAGTACAACAAATATTTGTATGATCTGCAGGTAGTTGTTCCGGGTCTGGGTGTATTGTATATGGAATTCATGTCTGTAAATGCACTCACGACACAGGAGAAATCTAGTGTGGGCAACGTTTAAAAAAAAAGAAAAAACATACATCATGTTAGATTTGCTTGATTCGTAGATAAATAGGTACCAAGCATAGCTATCTCCATAGTTTGCTGAGTGACCTTGAGCTTTCTTACGAGTTCAATAGTGAGTACACACAAGACTTTCGTGTTGAGGCACTGCGGTTGACGAAAAGTCGTTGCGAAGTTTCCCGAACGCTACCCAACCGAGTCGGATTCGAAGATTGACCTCTGTTGAACCTTTCTTTTTTTTTCATTGGTGCCCAGTGGAAATTCTTCATGAACTTCCTTCGCCCCGGGGAAGGGCGAAAGGGTATGCTGGACTCCTACCGGCTAAAACCACTGGAGCGGTCATCTTCGGCACCTAAGGGAGGCTCCAGGTCCTCGTATGATCACACTAGAGTCGCCCACTGGTGCCACGCCTATAGGCACATCCCTGAGAGGGGAACTGTAAAGCGGTCACCCCCTCGGGGGGATTGTAAAGGATCCCCCAAAGCGTCCCACGGCAGCACGTGACCACATGCGCGCTACCATCTTCTCTTGGGTCGCTCGGTGTGGGCATGCAGATTCCCCAATCTACACATCCGCGAGCCCAGAGGTCCCCCCGCCTTTTAGCTACGGCAGGGGCATATGGGAATTAGGCGCCAAGGCAGTTGTTACCCCGGCGCCGTCTCCTCCTTCTTCGAGTGGGATCGGCCCTCTCCCGACCCCGCTCTGCGGTCACCTTCTGGAGCATGGCGCTCTCACAGAAGGAGACTACTGAATTCCAGTTTTCATGCTCTGCCAACATACACAGATACTGAGCACGACATGGGCGTTTGACATGACTTTCGTGTTGTCCATGTTCATTTTGAGGGCCCACCTGTTGGGAAACTCTGTAGAGATCATCGACTAGACTTGGACTGACGGTAGTTGACTCTATTCCTTCAATATCACTTCATGCATCAAATTGCAGGACCATATAACATAACAGAGCATGTTTTCTGCACTCTTTTATTCCCGAGTATCACTTACTGTGGCACGACCTCACGTCGCCCCCTTAATGCATGGCCAATGTTACAGATAAAGCTACAATTACCGTTTTCATTAAGAGCTTAATGCAGTCCATTAAGCCCAAAGTAGCTTGACTCGAGGTGAGCAACTAAAGTGAAACAGTCTTTAAGTAGAAACTCCTATAAGCCAGAAATAAGCACTAAGTTGAAACAAGTTCGAGGCTAATACTACAAACTGTTTATCTATTCTATATATATATATATTTATATGTAATCTCCTTGCTATAGTTTTTTACCTAGGCAAACGTTGATAGAGTGCATTGGCCTACAATCTAGAAAACAGCATTCCTACCCTTCTCCCCACCTTCGCCTTACTATTTCGGCAGATATATTGCCGTGTGGTGCCGACTCAGAATGCCACCACCCCATCTCCTCCCATGGGTGTCGTAAAAGTCGACTAAGGGATTAGCCGGAGGATGGGCAGCAGCGTCGTCCTTCGAGTACATTAACAACTCCACTGCAATCGCCAACCCGTCTGCCAAGCGTGGCGATTATGGCAAAACCCCCCAATGAGCCCACAACACATCCATATCGGTCGTTGTGGACATCTTTGGGGGAGGCATGTGTCCAGCAGTGGACTTCATTCGGCCGAAATGAGTGAGTGAGATATCTTGCCCCACAGTACGTATACTGCGGTACTCTTTTTGAAAATCTATGTGTAAATCTGTATATGGAGTGGTGCTATAGCCTATTCCTATTCCTAATACTTTGTATTTATTTTGGTGTACAAGAAAGTATACTCTACTCTATTCTAGTCTATTCTACTCTAATCCGGACACCACGCGAATAATCATCTAAGTAAATAAAAGAAAATATTTTAAACCCTACATTATGATAATGAAATGTTTGTAGCAAAGAAATAAATAATGTCAGAATGGGGAAGTATTTTATCGCAGCTCATATCTACTAGCCCGTCTCTATACAACAACTTCAATGAAAAAGGTAGAGGCAAGGTAAGGTAAGGCACTTAAAGTACCTCATTTTTCTGCTCCTTTGATTTGACAAGCAAAAATATTGTCATTTCCATAGATATTACATTAACATTTATATGGATGGATCCATATGTAGGATATTTTCGTGAAATTGGGTACTGGAACACGATACGAGTGGTTTAATACGCCTCGGTTAGAAATGAGGACGGAAGAGCGAGAGAAGCTGCATTGTGTTGGCAGCATGACGCTCATAAATTTTGAATGTTAAAACTTTTGTGTGAATTACTTTGCAAGTAGTGGACACATATTAAATTAGTCATTCGGGTCAAGTGTGCGCACTGTGGTTTAATCAAAGTTATTTTTGTTATTTAAAGATATGCCATATTACGATAGAAAATGAAACCGTAATAGTCAAGACTGATAGGGCGCTTATTTTATTATTGATTAAATTAATGAAGTTTACAAAAATCCTTTCCATTTAATAAAAAAAAGTATTAATTCAGAATGCGCTCGCTTGGTCCATTTTGCAAGTAACCTTGCGTATTTCTGTGGGGTAAGTGGACGCACGCTGAATTCAGATGAAAGTTCACACTTTGATTATAAATACCTACTCTGATAAAAAAAAACCCTGACATTTTTCTTATAAACTTACCTTCACTTAGTAATGTCTTAACTTGTGTAATATACGCGAAGGAATCCGTTTAAAATTGTTTTATTATTAGGTAATAATACTTACCAAATTATTTCATTCACAATTTCATTTCTATGATGTATAATTATTAATTCAATGTATAACAATGGAAATTACTAGTACAATTCCATTATCTGCATCTAAAAGTGAAAAGTAACTTCGAAAATAACTATTTCGGGATCGTGGGCTGAGTTTTTTTATTTATCAGTTGTGCAGCGCTTTTGCTTGTCCAAAAATACCTATTTAGTTACGTGTGACTTTCTGTAAACTGTTGGAATAATTATGTCGTCGGCCAAACCTATATGATTGCATTTATAAAATATTGTGACTTCATTTGTAGACGTATTATTATGACCCTGATAAAGTAACGAATTGATACGCATATGCTAAATTCATCATTTCGGCCGAATGAAGTCCACTGCTGGACACAGGCCTCCCCCAAAGATCACCACAACGACCGATATGGGTGTTGTGGGCTCATTGGGGGGTTTTGCCATAATCGCCACGGTTGGCAGACCGGTTGGCGATCGCAGTTGAGTTGTTAATGTACTCGAAGGACGCTGCTGCCCATCCTCCAGCCAACCCCTTAGTAGACTTTTACGACACCCACGGGAGGAGATGGGGTGGTGGCATTCTGAGCCAGCACCACACGCCATGCTAAATTGCTCGAAGACTAATGTCTGAACATCTAATGAAAGAGAACACAATTCCAGATGACACCACCGTGATTAAACTGGTGCCATAAATAAACTCACAGTAGGATCTGTTTCGTAACAACGGTCGCCCGTTAGCTCTTCGCCTTTAGTCACATCTCGGAGGTGGTGATTGTGAAATGATCGGCCCCTTTAGTGGAGTGCAGGACTGTAAAGGGGCCAGCCCCAGACATATCTTGCGGGATATTGTAAAGGATCCCCCGAAGACCAAGAATAAAGAGATGTTATCGATCACTTTTCGCTTTAAAAATCCTTCTTTAAGTCCAAAGTAAAATATTCAGGCATACTTTAAGCTTACTTTTTCCGTGGTAGACCAACATCTTGACTCACCCTCAAGGGAAATTTTGCTGAAATGCAAATTGGCTTGGCGGCATGCATTAAGTTAAATTAGTCCTGGCTATAATCTAAGTTACGAAAACGTGCTTGCTTAGTTAATAGCCTCTTGACTTATATAGATAATTAGCTGTTACCCGATACCTTATCCGCAAGGTAACTAATTAAAACCCTTATTGAAAATTGATAATGCCGAACCGATAAAAGATCGGTGGAAGAACCAACATAATCAATGAATTCGTGTGTGTGAAATTTGGCTTACGGATACCTTTATTTTTTATTGGTGCCCAGTTGAAATTCTTTCTGAATTTCCATCGCCCCGGGGAAGGGCGAAGGGGTATGCCGGACTCCTACCGGCTAAAACCACTGGAGCGGTCATCTTCGGCACCTAAGGGAGGCTCCAGGTCCTCGTATGATTACATTAGAGCCGCCCACACACACATGCACATCTCGGAGAGGGTAACTGTAAAGCGGTCACCCCCATGGGGGGATTGTAAAGGATCCCCCAAAGTATCCCACGGCAGCGCGGGCGTAGGGATACCTAGATGCGATATCCATATTTGATCCAATCAACATTATAATATAAATTATTTTAAAAGCGTCTATGGAGTTTCTTGTCGTCTCTTCTCCGTAAGGCCAACCAATTAGAACCGTGCGACTGAAATTCAGGTGTTTCATAAGTACAAGTAATTGATTTCTTTAAATGAAATAAAAATTACCTATTGACTATTGATCTCCGCACGGAACAAATATTTGTATGATCCACATAGTTGTTTCGGGTCTGGATGTTTGTGTAAGTAAGTCAAATGTATGTCTGTAAACTGTGCCCACGACACAAGAGTAATCCTAGGGTGTCCTTAGCTTTCTTCAGTCTTAGGCAGTTTAAGACAACTACAGTGAAATAATGGCTCTGTATAAAAAAAAAATCGGTATCCTTTACCCTTGGAAACCAAAACCTAGTATAAGTCAAATTTAAGACTGAAGAAAGCTCATAAATAACATAACTTCTGAAGTGTCTTATCCCATCTTAAGAACCTATGTTAGAAGAACGGTAGTCTTATATAGAGCCGGGTTTAGCCCATAAACGTTGTGAGTAGAAGTAACCGCAATAAAACTAACACTAAGACGCTGCACGGTAATTTATCTCGAAAGTTTTACGCCTTCTCACATACATTCTCACTTCTCACATACATTCTCACTTCTCACATACATCTATTGTGTTTGTTAACAGACAAAATAGTTACTGCGGTGATAAATCTATATTACGTGATTAATAAAAATTAACAAGTAGAACGCGATTATAAAAATATAAAAAACCTGACTGCGTAAAAAATAACATACGTTATATTTAAATATTGTTACGAGCCGGGGTTCGGGATAAATTAAATTTACCAAAAATACAAGAAATGCACTATATTCTTGATAACAATTAATATCAATTATAACACTAACATGATACTACTTTCTCTTCATTAGGTCGTAGCGCAGTGTCCGGGGTAACAACCAGCCTGGCGCCTAATTCCCACACGCCTGGAACCCCCTGCCGTTGCTATAAGGTGGGAGACCTCTGGGTTCGCGGGTATGTAGATTGGGGAATCTGCGTGCCCACACCGAGCGACCCAAGAGAAGACGGTAGCACGCATGTGGTCACGCGCTGCCGTGGGACGCTTTGGGGGATCCTTTACAATCCCCCGGGGGGGGTTTCCGCTTTACAGACACCCTCTCCGAGATGTGCCTATAGGCGTGGCACTAGTGGACGGCTCTAGTGTGATCATACGAGGACCTGGAGCCTCCCTAAGTTGCTGAAGATGACCGCTCCAGTGGTTTTAGCCGGTAGGAGTATACCCCTTCGCCCTTCCGCGGGGCGAAGACAGTTCATGAAGAATTTCTACTGGGCAACAAAAAAAGTAGCGCAGTGTAAACTGAACTATCTCTTCTGCCTTCGCGGCCGCTATATATATGGGCCGATCGATACTGAGTAGAACTTTCCTGAATGTTCGATTTCTCGCAGTTTCTAGGTAATGTGCCACTAGATACCAGATGGCGCCACAAGAAAGAATCCCGAACATTCCGTAAGTTACCACAAAGGTAGTACAGCTGCTGAACAATAGATGGCACCACGAGCCTTAGTATCGCAGTATTATGCAGAATACTGTACTAAATAACAGATGGTGCCCATTTCTCTATTATTTACTCGATGGCGTAACCTTCCTTCCACAATTGATACCAATCTAGCGACACTTCTTAAGTTGAAAGCCATCAAGCCGTTGAGGTTACAGAGCGTGCCAAAGAAACAGACATGCATACAAAAATACTATCCTCCTTCTGGCGCAGTTGGGTAAAAAGCATATAAATCCAAATGATGTAAGTGATGCGATATTTTTTTGACTATCCCCATAATCATCTCGGCCGAATGAAGTCCACTGCTGGACACAGGCCTCCCCCAAAGATCACCACAACGACCGATATGGGTGTGTTGTGGGCTCATTGGGAGGTTTTGCCATAATCGCCATGCTTGGCAGACGGGTTGGCGATCGCAGTTGAGTTGTTAATGTACTCGAAGGACGCTGCTGCCCATCCTCCGGCTAATCCCTTAGTCGACTTTTACGACACCCACGGGAGGAAATGGGGTGGTGGTATTCTGAGCCGGCACCACACGGCATAATCCCCCATCCCCATAATCACAACGTGGTGATACACGGCATGTAACTGGTCATCCTATGGTCAGGCTTTTGTTCCGCAACGGACATTTTTTGGCTGATATGAGGATGACGAATACTTCACTAGTAAAGGGGGTCTCAGGTTAAATAACTTTAATACCTTTTTATTTTTGCTTACATAACTTACGAGCGTTAATTGGCTTTATGCGCTACGGGCTAAGGGTGTGATTCCTGCACGGAACAATTATTTGTACAATAAGTCACAATCGTGTATTGTTTATTCATGGCTAAGTACTTTTCACCTGCTTGTTATAAAAGTTGGTACCAATGATGAAGACCATCGTCTACACCCCAACCACAGAAATAAAGAGAAAGACGCTAAAAATCCTACGATGGCCAAAATGCAACCTGTTGGACTTGAGGAAGTCCGATTCAATCGTGGCCCTCAGAGTTCCACACGAGCCTATCAAGAGATTTATTGAGAGCCTCTAGAAGGGGTCCGCTAACAGAGGGTCGTCATCTGTTGGAACCACAGATGACTGCACAAGCAATATCAAGTTATTGTTATCTGTGGGGTTTCATTCGGCAGAAGTCATACCCAGGGTAAAGGATATATCGAGGAAGGATTTCTTTACGCAAAACAGCGTACACAGTTTTGAGCATCAAATCCTCGAAGAACTGAGAAGGCCACCACCGTGGCTCTGTCAATCACTTAGATGAATAACACTACACCAAAACAAACTATAATTTTATCTGTGGCGACACTTAGGTCTAGCCGGATAAGCCGGGCGTAGCCTTGGATTTTAGCCGTTACATAATATACAGATACGCTTTAAAAGCATAATCACCGTCATTGAGGTACAGACCATTCCTAGTAAATTCATTAGGTATTTTAGAACATTCAAAGAAACATGATACCATCATATCATATCGGCTATTTATACGTCCACTGCTGAACAAAGGCCTCCCCCATAGATTTTCACAACTGTGTCATTTTGGGGGGTATTTGCTAATACTCACCACGCTTGGCAGGCGGGTTGGTGAGCGCAGTATGGCTACCGTTTCACAGAAGGGACGCTGCTGCCCATTTCTCTGGTTTAGATTCCCTTAGTCGCCTTTTACGACATCCACGGGAGGAGATGGAGTGGTGCTATATTCTTAATCCGAACACCATACGGAATAACATGATACCGATTGGCATCAAATTAATTATACGTATCTATTACTTGACCAATCATAAAATGATGTGCGTATTAGCTAAAGCAGGGATTCACAAAGTGGTGGTAACCCCAAGGGGTAGATATCGGTTTCCCACATAAACGAAAATTGATTTTGGGGTCAACGAGGTCTAAAAATCGACCCCTATTAATTAACACAAGGTCTTATTTGAAACTTTCAAGATACTGTATAAGTTGGTGTTACGTGTACCAATTAGCTATAAGAAAACTTTTAACAAAAAAAATTGCCGACTTCAAAATCCCTACACGATATATTTATGAAGTCGGGCGGAGCCAGGTATAAAATATAACTTCTCGTTGGTCTGTATGAACCTTGGTTAGGGCATACCTGGCCCCGCCCGATTTCATGAATAAAGGTTTTTTCCTTTTCAGTGGTTTTAATATTTTTATATCGTGTAGGGATTTTGAAGTCGGCAATTATTGTGTTAAAAATAATGTGTTTCTTTTTAGTGAAAATAAATGTAAGAACTTTTCCCAAGAATCCACGACCGGGTGCGCAGCAGCCGACTGTATCAGCCAGTGCACCAACCGTGCCGACTTTGGTATCAGTGTTTAGTACTAAAAATAAGAATGACTCAAATCGGTCCTCTGATCTCTGAAACTATTAAGACATCATCTAGATAAGCGCAGTCAAAATAACCTATTTATTGAAGCTGGTTAAAAACTACTCAATCAAATATAATGAAATTTATATGGGACAAACTCGAAATTATTTTGCAACTGATGAAAAAATAATTGCTCAAGTAATAATAATAGGTGGACATATAAAAAAAAATACGCATCGAATTGAGAACCTCCTCCTTTTTGAAGTGGTTAGTGACTAATATTTTAGTAGGAATAGGAGGATTAGGTATTGTTAAGTATTTTGTATCAATAGGAAAAAAACTAGAGATTTTTAAAGTAATTTCGCTATGGGGGTCTGAGGTATCAGTTCATTTTGGAAAAGGGGTCTCTTGCCCAAAATAGTTTGGGAATCCCTGAATTAAAGTGACCAGAAAGATTAATTCACATTTAAGTAAGTAGGTGTGGCCATCCAACATTATTTTTAACCAAAAGACATATAGTTCTTGCAATTAGATTATATGGGATATAAATGTTTGGAATGAAGATTAATAGGATTAGGTCACGACAAATGATAATTTTAAGTACCTATCCAATCAATGATATGCTTTTATGCGACAAAGATATCGAAAGCTAATAGATTGTTTTGTTGTATTCACTCTCGAATGTGAGTTAGTACTAAACCTGATATAATTCTAAGTAAAACTTCATACTTTTTTCGTCGCGTTAATTTCGTAATCTATATCTTAAAATCAATAATCGATCCGTCTATGTTTCATACATTATAATTACTTTCCTTTAACATAGGAATAATATCGTAGTAGATTTGTATAAAGAAAACGTGACTAATACGACAGCTACTTTTTTATGATTCCCCAGTGGAAATTCATTACGAACTTCCTTCGCCCCGAGGAAAGGCGAAAGGGCATGCCGGACTCATACCGACTGAAACCACTGGAGCGGTCATTTTCACACCGAAGGGGTCTCCGGGTCATCATAAGATCACACTAAAGCCACCCTTGATGCCACGCCTTTAGACACATCTCGGAGGGGATGACTGTAAAGCAGTCACCCCCTCTAGCACAGGTAAAGTGGTCGCTCCCCAGGCACTTCTCGGGGAGGATTCTAAAAGATCCCCCAAGTCTCGCTGTGCACTGTGCTGCGCCCACAGCGTCACTTGTCTGCGTGCGCGCCACCGTCTACCTTTTTTTTTTAACGTGGCTATCCTCTTGGTCTTCCTCCGCCTTGGGAAGGGCGAAGGGGCATGCCGGGATCAAACCGGTTAAAATCCCACGGTGTCCTTCTTCCTATCTCTAGCCGGGGGTGAGTTGTACGCTTTTCTGCATTAGACCGCTCCCCCGGCAGGTATCGGCCAATGCGGACAATGATTGTCGGGCTCCTTCTGTGTGCGGCCTTGTTGGCCGCACCTATCCTTCGGAGAGGCGCGCGCGGAACACGCGCTGCCATCTCGGGCCTGTTTCTGTTCGGGCCAGGGCAGGCCACTCCTCACGGTGGCCGAGATCGTTCAACGCCCTGCCCCGGCGCCCACGCCCGGTGTGTCTCCTGCGGAGGGGATCGGAGATCTCCCTCCATCCCCGCTCTGCGGCGACTGCATCCCACGCACTCTCGCTGCGGACGATGGACTGAACCACGGCCGGAAGCGAGAGGTCACCCCCTTCGACCGCCACGACGAGGTCACGGCGCTGCGCTGCCCAAGCTGGGCACTCCTCCAACGTGTGCTGCGCCGTGTCCTCCGGGCAGTCTCCGCAGTGATGACAACCGGGCGTCTCTTCTCGGCCTATTCGACACAGGTACTTCCCGAAACACCCATGGTTCGAGAGTACCTGCGTCATCCGGTAGGTGAGGGCGCCATGCCACCTCTCCAGCCATTTCTCCATTACCGGTCTTACCGCAGCTATGGCGGCGTGCCCTGCAGTGGGCCGCTCCAGTCGCCGTTTCCACTCCGCCACCAGGATCCGCCAGAGCTCGAACCGTCGCACCTCGATCTCACGAGGTACAGGTGGTTCGCCCCGACTTAGCGCCTCACCGCGCCACTGATACAGCGACGCGAGGGCTCTCGCTTCTAGATCCCAGGGCGGTGATCCGGCAAGGAGGGTCCTCGTAGGAGACCGTGCGTAATCCCCTTATTACCCTGAGGACCATCGTTCGCTGCGGCCTTCACAGCACGGTGACGTTGGCTATCCTCAGGGATGCGCCACCGTCTTCCTGGGGGTCACTTGTTAAGAGCCCACAGACAATCTGCGTACCCGTGACCCCCGAGGCCATAAAACGATGGCAGGCTCAGACACATGCATGCTGATAATTCTAACTCTAACACATCACGAGACGATAGAATTTATTAAACGTATATGTATTATATGCCTTTCAATACTAAACTTTATGCCAGAAGAAATTTAAGTATAAAATTGTTCAACACAGTATATACTGCATAATAGCGTGTGGACCATTAATAAAGGCCTTTAGCACTATTTCATAAACATCTGGTACAGCAAAAAGCTTTATAAACTTTAAGCAATTAGTATTTTACAGTGACAAAATAATTACAATCCTGTGTACAATAAGAGCCATAATAATATCACAAATATTACGGTAGTGTGCTAACCATTAATATTCGTAGGAGACAGTGTAGATATTAAAGCTGTATATTACGGCTTAGTATAATTAATCATTATTATCATTTATTTCACTACTACGTTCACTTCTCGACGCATTGCATTGGGGGTTTTGCAATAATCGCTACGCTTCGCAAGCGGCGCGCTGATTAGCTAAAACAGCAACAGCAGACGCGATAGCAGCTATCGCGCAGCGAAGGCTCCGCCGGTGGCAAAGCGACAAAAAAATTGGTATTACGTAAGCCATGTCCGCTTATCGCTACCTGTGGAAGATGCATAGTTACTAGCGCCAGTAGCCACCAGCGGAACTAAAAAGAATGAACATTTTTAGATCATTGATTGTCGACATATCGACAGAGGCGCAACAGAGATCTTCGCCTGTTTAATTGCTATCGGCAAATAGGTAATACCGCGGTAATACCAAATTGACGTTTGACAGCGGCGTTGGAGCAATTTACGCCTGTTGCAAAGTATCCAAAGAACGCTGCTGCCCATCTTTCTTGCTCGTTCTATTATCACTTTTTATGACACCCATTAGAGTTGGTGCTATTCTTACGGCCGAAATGAAGTATTTTGAACTTGATCTCACCATGATCATATCAGCCATTTATCCATGACTGAACTGGCCTTCCCCATAGACTTCAACAGTTATTTCGTCATGTTGGGGGTATTTGCAAATATTTACCACGCTTGGCAGGCGGGTTGGTGAGCGCAGTAAGGCTACTGTTCCACAGAAGGGACGCTGCCGCCCATCCCTCTGCTTTACAGAGTCCCTTTGTCACCTTTTACGACATCCATCGGGGGGAGGTGGAGTGGTGCTATATTCTTAATCCGGACACCACACGGACTTGGTCTATTTTCATGTTAAGATGTAACATAAAAACACACCCATCCGAAATCCCAATCCAAAGATTTTAGATTACATTGATTATTAATTTCGACCGTTAGCAGGTGCCTCACAGAAGTATAATTTAGGCTGGTTTCAGAACAATGCATATGGTCCGTACGGGCTCTACGGGTCGTCACGTTGGAATGCGTGGAGCGTGTTTCGCACGGAGCAATCCCCGCCAGTGTAAAACGATGGTCCGACGCCTCACGTGTTGCTCCGCTCCGGAGATCCGCACGGATGACAGTCCGTGGACCATACGCATTGCATCTAAGAAAACCTAACTCAATTAAAATCCCACTAATGTTATAAATGTGAAAATTTGTAAGATACATCTTCACAAACTTTCATGTTTGTTACTAAATCACGCTAAAACCACTGATCTTGGGGAAAATAAAAGTAATCGAGGGATGCGCAATAAGTCTTTCTGTGATAAAGCGAATTAAACGCGGGTGCAGCCGCGGACAAAGTCTAGTATAATGTATAAACTTGAGCAGCCTCAAAGTAGTAAGTATGTAAAAGCTTCCAGAAATGTAGACGTCTACCTAACACTTCGTTCAAATATCAAGGGCCTCTTTAAAGTAAATGGAGAAAATGGTTTTAACTGAAGTGCAAAACTTTTACATTCGTCTGAAAACTTGTTATTCTTTAACTTTTGCAATTACTTTTTCTTTGTCTGATCTTTCCGTTACTAAACCAACCAAAATCATGTGAAAACAATGTTTATTTTTGTTTTCATTTATCATTTAAATAATTATTAGATTCACGGAGATTTGACCAGCTATACAGGTTGTCCAGTAAATAACACTTCATACTGCAGGGGGTGAGAGCTTGGGTCAATACCTACCAAAAAAACACAATATATGTTCAGCAAAATCTTACGGATTTACAGTAGTACAAAATTTTCGATAAAATTTAAATAGAAATTATAATTCTTCAAAACATTTTAGTTTTTATAGAATAAAGTCTTTTCAATGAGTAAAGTTAGTTAGAGTAGAGTAAAATTCACAAATAATTTGAGGTAAAAAAAAACTAGGAAAGGAATGATTCATTACGAGATGCTTAAAAATCTGTGTCAAGGTAGAGATTTTTCGATATTTCGGAAATATGTCGTGCTATTTACTGGACAACCTGTATATATCAATTCAAGTTCAAGTTCAATAACCTGTATTTCAGTAACAATTCAATATAGCAACAAAACAAATAGGATAAATCAATCTTTAATCGATTACATAAGTTTTCATCTGCGAGACAAGAAACATACCTAAAATATTAATACACTTAAATCAACGGTCACGGTTACCCATCCATAGACTGACCGTGCCAAGCGGGGCTTAACCTCGCGAATCGTTAACCGATCTGCGAGTGCAACTGGCACTACACACCTAATTGCAACATATCTACATCATATTATCACCAATGTATTCATAATCATGTAAAAAGGAAACAGATATCTAACACAATGAAAGTTCATTTTACGCTATAATCACATTTTGATTAATGGACTGTTTTTGTAGTAACAAAAAATTGAGGGTGTTTTTACATCAGACCTCATAGATTTATTACTTTATTTATGTTTGTATGGTTTTAATGGTTGTCTTCTTTCTAAGCGCAACGCCTACAACAATTGCATGACGAAGCGATATCCTGTGCAATATTGCTTTCTTGACGCCTAACAATATCGCCAGTCAGAATGTAATTGGATTTTTTGAGCAGCCAATATTTTATACTTACACTGCCCCGTGATTTCACCCGCCGTTTATTTTAAATAGTTGAGACAATTTTTAGTCCTATTTTCGAACGTGGTTTTCTTACTATAAGCATGCTCAAACTGAGCTCTTCTCGGTAATGCTCGGTTCTCGTCGGGCGGTCCCCGACCCACCGCGTCGCAAGCCCGCCCGCGCTACAATTTCGTTTTCACGTAGCGTTCTTTCCAACTTTGACTCTTTTTGCTCGGCTCCTAAGAATCGTGATATTAAATAGACTATGACCTTACTCAAGAATTAGTATATGAAATGCAATTTTTTTTTTCAAATCCGACATGTTGTTACTGATATTAGCGAGTTCAAACATAAAATAAACAATCTCTTCAGCTTTATTATATCAGTAGTAAAAACAAAAAACGTATTTCAAATCTCTTTTAGAATTAGAATAAGCCACTAGCCACACGAAAGAAGAAGAATTGTAGGTAGCTGAACTAGAGTGACGTCAAGTGAACTTAGCACGATAGACAGGTGTGGAAGTAACGGCAAGGCACTTTGCAACCGCGATGTGCCATAGAACCGTCCTTGCGGATTTTTTTATTTAAATAATTAGTCTTTCAGCTATGTCGACAACTTTAGTTCTTCTACGGATCTCCTCATTTCTGATTCGATCTCGTAGAGAAATACCAAGCATAGCTCTCTCCATAGCTCGCTGAGTGACCATGAGCTAACTTATGAGGCCCATTGTGAGTGACCACGTCTCTGTTCCATATGTCATCACTGATAACACACACTGGTTAAAGACTTTCGTCTTGAGGCGTTGCGGTATTGTTGACGAAAAGACGTTGCGAAGTTTCCCGAACGCTGCCCAGCCGAGCCGGATTCGACGATTGACCTCTTTCTCGAAGTCGGACCTACCTAACTGTCCAGTTAGGTAGGTCCGACTTTTGTCCGACGTTTGTCCCAGGTAGACATACTCGCCATCAACTTCGAGAACAGAGCTCCCAACGGATATTGGGATGGGCACGACATGGACATTTGATATGACTTTCGTCTTGCCCATGTTCATTTTAAGGCCCACCTGTTAGGAAACCCTTTTGAGATCATCGAGCATTCTGCCATGACTACGATGTTGTCGGCAAATCGAAGGTGAGTGATATACTCGCCATTGATGTTAATGCCGAATCCTTTCCACTCCAGCAGCTTGAAAGCATCCTCCATTGCAGTGGTGAACAGTTTCAGGGAAATTACCTCCCCCTGTCTCACACCTCTCTGCCATGCAATTGCCCCCGTGCTCTGTTCATGTACTCGGACCGACATGGTGGCGTTTTTGTACAAGCACTTTAACACTTCAATGTACCGATAGTCAATCTGGCACCGCTGCAGAGATTGCAGCACTGCCCAGGTTTCGATCGAATCGAAGGCTTTCTCATATTCCACAAATGCCAAGCATAGTGGCCGATTATACTCCTCGATCTTCTGTATAACCTGCCGCAGCGTATGGATGTAGTCTATGGTACTGAAACCTTTTCGGAAACCGACTTGTTCGGGAAACTGGAAGTCATCAAACCTGCGCTCGAGACGATTCGTGATAACCCTTGAAAACAGCTTATAAGCATGGCTCAGAAGCAAGATGGGTTCAATTCAATAGGGTGTTATCACCCTTTTTGAAAAAGAGCACCACCTCACCTCTTTTGCACGCTTCCGGAGTTGTGCCCTCGAGTAAGACGAAGTTGAATAGCTTTTGAAATGGCAATGGGCGGGGTACATTGCTCGTAGAACTGATGGCCGTTGTGGCAAAAAGATTCTCGAATGGAGCGCAGCGTGGGACGACCTCTAACGAGGTGGACAGACGATCTGGTGAAGGTCGCTGGGAGTCGTTGAATAAGAGCGGCATACGACTGCTCGTTGTGGAAATCTAAGGGGGAGGCCTTTGTTCAGCAGTGGACGTCCTGTGGCTGATATGATGATGATGAAATTTATTTATCACTTTTTATAATTTCGAAGGATATTAATTGGACGCAGTATTTGATTATTTAAAGTTACTAACTACATGTCGAAATATGTATTCACATCAAATAAAATGTGTTGCTTTACAAAGGAAAACGCAAACAAGAACTAGTAAAAATAAATAAAAATTCGTTTGAGACCTACAGAATACAATTGCCTTGATTCCGTAGCCTGTTTTTCGTACGTAAAGAAATTCTCGTGGACTTACTTCCCTTGGGGTAGTCGGAGGGGCAAGCCTGAATCTTCCGTAACTTGTATATATTTATAAGGACACCTTTATTTAAAATTCAGTTTATTTCTTACCTGTCAAGGTTGTTCAAAATAAATTACCAAATAATTCCTATTCTTAAATCCACAAAAACCCTACATGATATAATTATCGACATTATGTATCCGTATAAATACATGGCAAAATGATAATTTAATCATCTAATAATGTATGACGTAAGGTTACTGTTAAAATTCAATGTATATTTTTTGCATTAGCCAATTACATTTAAAAAAATACTTGTTTATCGGTAAAGTGTACTTCCGGTTTGTGCTCCTGACAGCATGGTATTTTGATTATGGCAAGAATGTTTCTGACCTAAGCATTCTCAGATAGGCTACCAAATTATCTCAGTATGACTATCAGTGTACGGTAGGAGAATGCTGCCATTTGTAATATTTCTTAAAAAAGCTACAGGGATGTGATTGAGAAGCTTAATCAGAAGCAGTGATTAGAATAGGTAGGATAGAAATAAAATGGAAATAATTCATTGTACACCATTTTAAAAATAAAAGTTTAAACATATATTGCACAATGCGGTCTTATCGCTAATAGCGATATTTTACGTCTTAGAATAGACAAGAAACCCATGGAAAATAATTCCTAATAAGTCCATACAATCCGGGTCTAGTGTTTATCAACTTTCATCTTTATATTTACACCCAGGAAAGAATGTGGTTTAAAATAATATTAATCACAAAAAGCATTGACGTAAACTACAAAATAAAAAATTATAATTTAAACCCTTAAGAAAATTAAATTTAGGTTCTGCGATTGCGAGGACTAAATCTATGTCTACTAATGTAATAATTAAAGGTTTTGACCCTAAATTGCACTTCCTGTTCTGATCACTGACTATAAGTTATGCTTGTAGTTTTTTAATGAAGAATAGAGCTTAAAAAATATAATTATGGCACATGTGTAATTGCATGAACCACAGAGGTCAAACCATACTGTGTATTGATCGGACACAAATATAGCAATAACGCAAAGCTTCATCATGTTGATGCGGTACTAGCCAGCAGCTGTAACTGATCAGTAAATTATCAATGAGATAGGCAACGCTCGGCACGGTTTTTCTATGGATGGGTGACCGTATTCTGGAAGTCATATTTGGACTTAGCGTATCGGTGCTTCAAAAGGCACGTAAAATCTTCGGTCTCAGATATTATCATTAGATCGCAGTTAAGTCAAGTCAGAGGCCTTTGGGCTACTTGAGAAACTCTGACACATGGTTGGCCACTTACTAAAAGAAAATTAACTTGCTGACGCCATTTGAGCAGTGACCCCGGCAGCAGGTAAGCTCCGACCGCTGTAAGCAGATAAAAATATCAGCAACATAATAAATTAAACCGCAATAGTTTCATGTACAATTTTACTTCATTTCATGGACGGAATATATTACATTACTAAACTATTACTAACTGCTATAGAACTAGAAAAAAGTAACAATGCGCCTACATTAAAATTGCTTTTAAAACACGCAGCTAAAATGTACGTTGCTAGCGTGCTATTTCTCCACTCAACAAACAATATCCCGTTTCGAACTTACGCGTACTTTTGACAAGGTTATTTTAATATTGAAATTAACTAAATCGAAAACAGATTAATTAGACAAGTCATCATATCAACCATAGGCCGTCGACTGTAGAACAAAGGCGTATCCTATGGGCGATCCAAACTCCCACAATCGTGTTGTCATTTTGGGGGGAATGAGTCAGTACTTACCACGCTTGGCAAGCTGGTAGGTGAACGCAATATGGCTACTGTGCCATAGAAGGGATGCTGCTGCCCATCCGTCTGGCTTAGAGTCGCCTCTTACTACATCCTTGGGAAGAGATGAAGTGGTGCTACATTTTTCGGATACCACTCGGAAAATATTTTAATGATTTAATTAAGTTCTATCTACACTGCTCTACTATTTACAAATGTTTTGATACCAAATATATTATTAATATTGGGTTTGTATGATTTTCAGTGGAAAGGCGACACAAGCTCCGGAAAGGTAACCTTTACACTACCACTGCCATACATTGAACTTTAACATTAATATATTATTTTAAGAAATATTTAACATTTCAATCTTTTGTAAACTACATAATTGCAATACTAAATCAAAAACCAAACTCGAATCAGCTGTAGTCGAGGTGGAACAATTTTGTAATTTTTTAGTTTTGGATGGAATGCGACGGGCAGGCTTCCTCTACGGAACTAAAACGTCCCAAAAAGCCGCTGATCCTGTTCCATGCAAACACTTCAAGTGCGACTCTAAGCTAACACTAAATTATTGAATATCTAGTAAAATATTAAAATTCAGCTTCACCAGTTCCATAAATAACAAGCGTTAAAATAAAATATACTGACGCGCCAAAACAAGCTCATTCCAAATTATGACTTTTGGGTGGCGACGTCCATAGTAACTATAACGGAAGACATCGTTAAGTCGCTTAAAGCGAGATTATTGAATATTATTCCCGGAAAATATTATCTATACAAATAAATATAACTGAAGTGTCTGTTTGTAATGTCAAATCAACAGCTTTTTACTAAACGCATACGAAAGTATATACGGTACTTACAACAAAATAACATTTTTTATTTTTTTTGTCTGTCTGTCTGTCCGTCTGTCTGTCTGTCTGTCTGTCTGTTTGTTCCGGGTAATCTCCGAAACGGCTGGACCGATTTTAACGGGACTTTTACTGTCAGATAGCTGATGTTATGAGGAATAACTTAGGCAACTTTTATTTTAGAAAAATAATTAGGGTTCCGCGCAAAAAATATAAAACCCTTGAAATCCACTATATATATTCTATGTCAAGTGTCTTTGTCGAAGTACTCTTAATTTCTTTTAAATTAAACGCGGGTGAAACCGCGGGTCCCAGCTAGTTGCATAAATAAATTTTTACCTAAGCTTTGTACAAACTCAGAATCCCAAAGGGAGCCATGGAGCGGTCCAAGACCGAGTCCCTTATACCGAAATTCAACGACGGATGAAGGTTTAAGAAGTCTAAGACTGCTAATGGGTCTCAACTGAAATTTGGCGGGATATTCGGCGAGATGAAGTGATGGAAGGTGGGATCGAGAGAGAGTGGAGATGAGAAATTGAACATGGAGCGTAAGACGTTCCAAGGATGGCAGGGTAGATGTGGATGCGATTAAGCGCAGAGCCGATAAATTGTCATAAACAGAGAGGCCTATATTCAGCAGTGTGCAAAATCAGGCTGTAGATGATAATGATGATTTTTTTAGTATAATGCAATAATATATCTATATGCTTTTGCAGTATAATACCTACTGGATAATTTCTATATACAGTACATTATTATGATAACAAGAAAATATTTTCTAGGAGACCGCAGAGCGGGATTGGTAGAGTAGAGGGCCGATCCCGCGCGAAGAAGGAGGAGACGGCGCCGGGGTAACAACTGCCCTGGCGCCTAATTCCCATACAACTGAAACCTCCTGCCGTCACTATAAGGCGGGGGGCCTCTGAATTCGCGGGTGCGTAGATTGGGGAATCTGCGTGCCCACACCAAGCGACCCACGAGAAGACGGTGGCGCGCATGTGATCTCGCACTGCCGTGTGCGCACAGCGCACAGGGACGCTTCGTGGGATCCTTTACAAAACCCCCATTTGAGCGCTTTACCTCTCAGAGATGTGCCTATAGGCGTGGCACCAGTGGGCGGCTCTAGTGTGATGATCATACGAGTACCTGAAGCCCCCCCTTAGGTGCCGAAGGTGACCGCTCCAGTGGTTTTAGCCGGTAGAAGTAGTAGTAACCCTTCGCCCTTCCCCGGGTGAAGGAACTTCATGAAGAATTTCCACTGGGCACCAATAAAAAAAAGGTTGATATGTTTGTTTGTTCTAAGTTTGCTAGTTTAAATCCAAAAAATACCCTTTAAAAAATACACTAGAGCCGCCCACTGGTGCCACGCCTATAGGCACATCTCGGAGAGGGTGACTGTAAAGCGGTCACCCCCCGGGGTATTGTAAAGGATCCCCCAAAGCTTCCCACGGCAGCGCGTGACCACATGCGTGCTACCGTCTTCTCTTGGGTCGCTTGATGTGGGCACGCAGATTTCCCCAATCTATGCACCCGCGAACCCAGAGGTCCCCCACCTTGTAGCAACGGCAGGGGTTTTCAGGCGTATCGGAATTAGGCGCCATGGCAGTTGTTACCCCGGCGCCATCTCCTCCTTCTTCGAGCGGGATCGGCCCTCTCCCGATCCCGCTCTGCGGTCTCTTTCTGGAGCATGACGCTCTCACAGAAGGAGACCATTCCAGGCATTCCAATTTTCATGCTCTGGCAACATAGCCGACACTACTGCTGGCAGAGAGAGATCTTGCCCAATCCGATCGACCAGGATCCGCCGCTCGGCGGCCCACGCAGGACACGCCTCGAGCGTGTGCTGTGCGGTATCCTGGTCGCTATCACAATGGTGGCATTGTGCCGTGGCGCTCTCCTGTGCAGGTACGCACCGAAACAGCCGTACCCGGTGATCACCTGCGTTAGGCGGTGAAAAAACATTACAACCTCCCCCATAGAAAACTGGCTACATGCCGTGTGTCGACGTTTTGGAAGGAATTTGCGAGTGCTCACCACGCTTGGCAGGTGGATTGACGAGCGCAGAATACTGACGTTACATAGGAAGGATGCTGCTGCCTATCCCACTGGTTTAGAATCCCTTCGTCGCCTTCTACGACATCTACGGGAGGAGATGGAGTGGTGCTTTATTTTTAATAGGTGTCCTACCTTACGGATAAATTTATATAACTTAGCAAACCGCACGTAAAATTACAGGACTTAACTGTTAGACATGGACGTTTGCATGTTTATGAAATAAATAATCAACTAAACAAACTGGTTAATCAATTTATACACATAAAAATACTTATTTGTATCGTAGATCATTCCGTGAGATTAAAAGCTATAACTCAATAAGGCTAAACTGGTGACCTTGACCCGATAATTGGAATAACTTGGCAACCAGCATTATTTTTATAAAATATGGAGGATACAAAATGGGTCAAAACAGTCTCAGTCACAGAGTACATTATAATTTGGCCTCAGTACCCACAACACTATCTACTAGATAGTTATAGACACGCGGATGAGGACGTGGGCACTCCTATCACTACGCAGTGCACACGTTTTCGTCCCCGTGGAATTTAGACACAAAAAGTGATACACACGAACATTCAAACAAATTATAATACTACAGATTCGACTTCTGTTACGTAAATAACAATTTCATTTAGATTTATATTAGCTTATAGCATATCAGCCAAAAGACGTCCATTGCTGAATAAAGGCCATAGATAACTGGCAAAATGTTGTGTGTCTTGGGGGAATTTGGCAGTACTCACCACGCTTGGCAGACGGATCAGTGAGCACAAAAGACTGATGTTACATAAAAGAGATGCTGCTGCCCATCCCTCTGCTTTAGAATCCCTTAATCGACATCCACGGGAAACGACGGAGTGGTGCTATATTCTTAATCCGGATTTTTTATATACCTTACCTATATGTGAATTGGGGCTTTGGCTGTTGGGAAAGAACGGTTCTCCATTGGAGATCATGCACCAGAAAATGCGAACGACATGGCGAAGGCAGCTGGAAGTCGTTTGATGTGGGCATGTAGCTGGTTTATAAATATATGGGGGATTCCTTTGTCCTTCGGCTGATATGATGATGATGGTGAGAGTACCACGCACCTTACTGAACCAATACACCTACTGCGACGTTGACAGCTCCGTTACGGGTAATGGTGATTTTGGGCATCATGTATTAACACGGTTATAGAAGCATGGAAAATCTTATATTTTGTATAACAGGCCCGAGGTGAGAATATACCAGCTAAACGGAAAGTTTACCACCCTTTTACTCTTTCCCTGTGTCATATGAAGCAAACATTATTGAAATAGAATTTTATTAACCCCATTTGCGGGCAACGAGGCCATAAACAAATCCTAGTAAAACCAAACTAAATTAAAATGGTTTCCATTTAAAGATACATGTAGTTATATACACTATCTCATTTTCTATGGTATACACTATACAGTATATAAAGAACCTACCAAAATGTATTCAAGCAAAAGCTATGGAGAGTCTGCATAATATGTAGTAACAGTTTTATCTTTTATTTTATTTGCACAACTATAATCGTAAAGACGAAAAATAGACTTTATGATGCTTGTTTGCTCTGACGAAGGACAAAATCAGTAATGTAATAAACGAAAGCAAATATTCAGAGAAGTTAATAAGTCTGGACTTATATTTTGCCCAGCCACAAAGGAATTGTTGAAGTTAACAAAGTTAACACTGCACTGAATCCTAAAGCCTATAGGTATAATAGTAATGTTCCATGTGGAGTTCAGAAGAATGGGCCACAGCGTACCTTCTGAAAAACAGCAGCCATTAAGCACTCACCAAACCGCCTGCCAAACGTGATGAATATTGGCATATACACTTGGTGTCTTATGGCGTAATAACGGAGAAAACCGCTCTGAGTATTCGAGACGCTGTAAATCCGTTGCCGCACTACTCGACACCCCGAGCCGCCCACGGTTGGTGTTGCTTCCTGTCACCAGTAGTGGTGGCCATTGAGGGGGCCCACCTTGTGAGTGGCGAGTCACCGTCGGGTACACAATTACACTTCATAGGTTGAAAAGCAGACGCCGTTGTTCCCGTTTTTCTTTAGGTGTTCATTCCATATAACATTCATTGCAATAAACCTCAACGTTATAGTTTCCATCTCATACAATTGTCCCTATCCTACCGGGGACAATCTGTGACTTTTATGATGCAGTCATGGAGAGTTCCCGGTTAGTCTCCATTTTAGAGTCCACATTTTAGATACAAAATCTCTAAAGAGCCTCTGCGTGCTGGACTTATGCTCCACGTGAGCCTAACAAAAGACCGGGTTCCCCTTTGCAGAGACTATTAACCCGTGAATAGAGAGACAAGATAATAATAATAATAGAATTATAGCTGCTAAATTCTGGGCTTATATGTATTTGTAAAGCAACCGTAATGTTGGGTAAAGAATGGTCATCAATCCAAGAACAAACAAGGAACCTCTGATCCAAAATGTACAATAACTCTCCATCGAAATTTTATTAAAATTTATTATAAATGATTGTATGTACATTGTACTCGTAGAAAATTGATATTTGTGCCACAAGCTGTTGCTACAGAATGGTAAAACTAATCGAGGTAAGAACAAAGTTACCACAAAATAAGTGTAATAGATGTTAGCGTATTCAACTTCTTAATTAAATTACGAACTCGGGCTTTCACACCCACCGACTACAGTATAAAATTGTAAGGGAAGAAATAGCCATGTAGACGAACAATGGTAGACGACAAATGAAAAGAGAAATTAAGACTTTTAATCAAGGTTTTAATGCAAAAAGGTAGCTAAGAAATGGCAATATTTCTCTCGCTGTTCAAATAATTAAACGTAACTGTCACTACGTCATCGTATTTTAAAACTTTCAGGTATATTAAGTATTTCATTATGCAGTAGAGACATTTTGACACTTGATGCTTGCTTCCAGTTACCTTAGACCTTGTGTATTATGTCGTTAGATTCCTTATATGGTTGCGGTGGGCAACTTTAATGTATTAGTCAGGTTAAACGGGCGCCACGCCGTCTAGCGAGACTGGTCAGTCCTGTATATATGGTATTTTTGTCGTTATTGTACTTGTTCTTCTTTACACCTTAACCAACATTTTTCTCATTATTTCCCATTCCCCAATAGTGCAACAACAACAATCTAGGAAATTTCTTGCCGATTCTTCTCCATTTAACTAACCAATTGAAACTGTGCAGCTTAAATGCTGTTTCATAAATGGCAGTAATCGGTTTCTTTTGAATAAATATTTGGACTATTGACCAACTTATACGACGATTTACCCATAATAATATTGTACTCGGAAAAATGCTTATAAATAGTGTGAACTTGCCAACAAATGTATACTTCTATAGTACAACAAGTTTAGTTGCCATATTAAAAGTGTACTTGATTAGAAAGCTATTATATACCAATAAATGCAGTATCTACGATTCCCTAGTTTATAGCTGAGGTGTTAACAGCCGGTCGAAAGGTCACGCGGCCGAATCCTGCCCCGTTTATTAAGGCCGTTGGCACAAGCAGCTTACTTCCTTTGTTCTCAATCGACTAAACAAGAAGTATTATTATATTTGGTTGAGTCGTCCAACAACAAGAAAACTGCTTATACCAATGTAAGAAAAAAAATATTCACCACAAACTTTTATTACATTTGATGCAGAGACATAAAACGAAGATCTATATTTCAATGATCAAATCCACTTCGAAAACTCTACTAAAACCCATTTCAACTACATGGGTTCAACCGGCGTCGCAATCGATACACTGATGATATTACAGAGATCTTACTTTTATTAATGTGAAAGTCCTGTATGTTTGATGTTATTGATCCTTCATCACGCTTAACGACTGAACAGGGGAGCAATTCCTTAAGCTCAAACATCGATACATCCTTGAATACAGAATTGAAATAACGGTGATAACCCTGTTTGGTATTCGCTAAGACTATGGTCCTCATGGCTTACCTTCTGCAACATGTCCTTGAATAGCTTCAATCATGTCTTAGCGAATACTGCATTGGTTTTATACCGCCTGTATTCAAGGATGTATGGATGTTTGAGCTTAGAGAATTGCACCCCAGATTCTTATGCAATTTGGCATGGAAGATTATTTCGTATAAAATAAGATGAGGATACTTTTTATTCGAATAAAAAAACAATTATCATTTACGCCTAGAGAATCGGGCGTGTATTGGCTAGTTATTTGTATAAATAAACGAATGTTTACACGAGCGGAGTTTACGCAATCAGATGATATTGAGCAGGGTTTCGACGCGATTCGATGCTGAGAATTTGCCATGTGACGTCAGTTTATATTCTATGCTCAAAATGTTAGCTTTGTTTGTGACGTCAAATGTCCATTATAACTCTCATTGAATGCTAGAATGAATGAATGAAAGTAAAAAAATTGAGTGTGCCTATATTAAATCCTGTTACCCAAGTTCTATACCCTCTTCATTTGGTTGTTTTTGAAGTGGTACGTTTTTCTGTTAATGGGATTTTTTGTGTTAATGGGTGAAATTTTAGTATTAAAATTCCTAAAGCATGAAATGCGCGCGTTACATGCGAATGAAGTTGTCAGAGACGACTAACTTCCTGCTTATATTTGCCAAAAGGTTCCTTTTTTATCTGTATTCTTATATTTAGCTTCCTAGTTAAGGTTATTATAATATAAGAATTAGTATACCCATCACGTGAAGATTTTGCTGAATATATATTGTGTTTTTTTGGTAGGTATTGACCCAAGCGCTCACCCCCTGCAGTATGTCGTGCTATTTACTGGACACCGTGTATACTTTCATATGCATTTAGTAAAAAGCTGTTTGACATTTTGACATTACAAACAGACACTTCAATTTTATTTATTTGTTTAGATGACATCTAGCATAAAGAGTATACCTTTTTTATTGGTCTTTAGTGGAAATTCATCATGAGCTTCCTTCGCCCCTGGGAAGGGCGAAGGCGCAGGGACTCCTACAGGCTAAAACCACTGGAGCGGACATCTTCGGCACCTAAAGAGGGCTCCAGGTCCTCGTAAAATCAAATTACAGTTACCCATGATGTCACGCCTGTAGGCACATCTCGGAGGGGATAACTACACAGCGGTCACCCCCTCTAGCATTAGGAAGGCGACTGTGAAGCGATCACCACCTACCTGTACCATAGGGAAGGTGACTGCAAAAAGGTCGCCCCTACCGTATACCGTACGGTCTCATATGAGACGGAGAGCCTTCTTTCCGTATCACTGCCCTGGAATCTGGAAGCGACAAACCTCGTGTTGCTATATCGGTGGCGTGAGGAGACGTTATGTCGGGGTGAACAGTCAGTGCCTCGAAAGCTCGCGGTTCAATGGACAGGCTTTTGCTGATGCTGGTGGCGGAATGGAAGGAACGAACGTGTTACCCTATCCAGGACTAGACCTGCATGGCGCCACACTACGCTCGTCACCTCGAGTTATTAGGTACTTAGTCTTTTGTCAAGTAATTGACTGGCTGCAGTGCCCTTCAAACCGGAACACGGTAACGCCTACATTTAAACACTACAGCTTGTCTGCGCAAAATATTTGGCACTGAGATGGTTCCTACCTTTTTTTTTTTTATTGATGTCCAGTAGAAATTCTACATGGAACTTCCTTCACCCCGGGGAAGGGCGATGGGGTATGCCGGACTCCTACCGGCTAAAACCACTGGAGCGGTCATCTTCGGCACCGAAGGGGGGCTCCAGGTCCTCGTAAGATCACACTAGAACAAGATGGTTCCTACCTAGCCAGACTCTTGCAACAAGAAACCTGTCACAAGTCATGATTATGTACATCACCTAAAAAATTACACAGATAGGAAAAGTTTAAAAAACCGGACAATTGCGAGTTGAACTCGCGTGGAGGGGTTCCGTACGATGAATATGTAGTCCACCATGTTTTATAAATCTGACCCAATTTTGTGTTTTACCTTAAATATATTGTCTATTTTAAGATTCGATCTTTTACTAATAACTTATCCCAAGAACAAACTTAACATCGTAGTTAAAAACATATTCTCCCACACATTCTAACCGGAAACGTAAGTTTGTACGCACAATATTTAAAAAAAAGTTATTACTTTAAAACTATAAACTAAAAATAAATATGTTTAAGACGTCCTGATGGTGTCTGGATTAAGAATATAGCACCACTCCGTCTCATTCCGTGGATGTCGTAAAAGGCGACTAAGGGAATCTAAACCAGAGGGATGGGCAGTAGCGTCCCTTCTGTGAAACGGTAGCCATACTGCGCTCACCAAGGTGAATATTGGCAAATTCCCACCAAAATGATGATACAGTTGTGGAAATCTATGGGGGAGACCTTTGTTCAGCAGAGGACGTATAAATGGCCGATATGAGATTTGAGGCCCTCACAATAAGCCCGTCCATTTCATATGTTACACGGTATAGTTTGCAAAACGTTATTCTTAAATTTTCTATATGGCCTTCCAAAAATGGCTCCCATTTTCAAAAGTTTTTCATTTTCGTAACCGTCCATGTTTGGGTCACTGAAATCCATATGTGAACCAAATTTCAACTTAATCGGGCCAGTAGATTCGGAGAAAATTAGCTGTGACAGGCGGACAGACACACACGAGGGATCCTATAAGGGATCCGCCGTATTTTCCTTCGGACGTTCGGAACTGTAAAAATTTCGGTTCTAGTATGAAATCGCAGATCTTCAATCTCTGATTGTATATATATAAAAACAGATTTTCATGTTTTACGTGATCTACATTATCTAACTGTACTATAACTACTATTCAGCTTGATATTCCCTTTCCGGGACACCTTATAAAAAATCGGACTTACATTTACATTTCATTCAGGATCCCTTGCGTCGATTTCATATTTGGCTCGTTTCAGTTATTTTGACATTGTCAAAAATACAAACAAAAATTGGCTGTACAAAGATTAATCACGGCCACGTGTTGTAAATCGCTGTTTTATAGGATCAAGCGATTAAAATGACATTCGTGTCGTTTCCTATGTTAGATAAATCTTTATTTTAGCCACATGTGTTTACCTATGACAACAAACACGGGGCAGCTATAAAAATTTAATTAACTTCGCCTACGTAATCTAACTGGCGGTTTTTTACGACAAATTTGCAGTCGTCTTGTTTATACAAATATTTATTTATATCATGTTAAATGACTGCTGAAATATAAAAATGGTTTTTAGTTTCCTATAACGTAGGAATTCATGCGCATTTTTTCAGCATGAACGGAACTCCTAAGACGAATTATTATAGAGAAAGCAGTCTATTATATTGCTCATACTAATGGGCGGAAACAGCGTATAAGTTGTTTATACGCTTACGCGCTATTATAACTAGTCCGCTAATATGAATCATGTTTAAGAACGACGATTCAAACATGATCCATTAAAAAAAAAAAACAAATTCCGAGTAACAGACACATAAAGCTCAGTCTTAACTTTTGTTACAAGTTAAGACTGTTTAAGACTTGAATCTACAACTCGGTGAGCTATGGAGTTATCCTTGGTATTATATATATACAGAAATAAGGAGATCCGTAGAATAACTAAAATTGCTGACATAGCTGAAGAGATGATGAGCAATGACAAGGGCACATAGCTCGTAGAACTGTTTACCTTTGGGGCAGAAAGACTGGCGAGTGGAGACCAAGCACCGGTCAACGCAGCGTAGAACAGCCTCCAACGAGATAGACAGACGACGTGGTGATGCAAGCTAGCGGTCGTTGTTGTGGAAATCTAAGGGATGATGATGAAACTTACAAATTTGTTGCGAAAGTAAAATAATAAATATGTGTGCAATCTACCAAATTTATTCACTCTTTCTATTAACATAACATGCTCAATAGATAAAGTCTAAAACTTAATTATAATTTTGTGATGCGCTCAACAATGTGATTTCAGTACTCAAATTATCGTCGAGATCTTCAAAGATAATGATACATACGTAAAGTAGAAACATTTGTTTAGCAGTAAACGTGCCTCAGCTGATATCATGATGATGATTAACAATCTACAACTACAACAGTAGCAGTACCAAATTTTAAAAAAGTCTGTATGGGAAACTACATTCCTGCCAATAAATGTATCTGGACAGGTAGTTTAATTACAAATCCCGCGGCGTGTGTACACTGCGACAATTACGGCAATTTAGTCGCGCCCTTGTTAATTACACGCCACACTGACACACCTATCTATCACCGCACATATTAATCGACGTACGATCACAGTCCGGGTTAGAACAGTAACCAAAACTGATGACGGAATTAGGGCGTAAAGAGATTTTTTAGTTATATTTCTAGAAAGGTGGTTCTAAGAATTAACGTCATTCGTCGTTGACCACAGACACTGCTAAGTGTTCAAATCATCTGCAAATACAAAAATATAAACTAACAAAAATACACAATTATAAATAGCTATTATACACACCAAAGGTTAACAGTAATAGGTATCATATGTCAGTCATCGTAATAAACTTGTACTAAATACACATTTAACACCGATGTTGTGTCTGTTAACATGACATGCCACGATTCCTAGCACACCACTAGATATTACGCGCAGTTCCTCAATAAAAACAAACTATTTTAGAGAATGATAATTTTATTAATGTTGGAATGTTTATATGTCACTTCATTACACTAATAAGAAAATAATTTACAAATCACATAAAAGACAGTTTCATTAAGGCCAAAAGTAAGTATTTTTTAAACTGTTTACGACATCTCAGACGTCTGTTGATAGTGACCGATAAATCACATGTTTTACTGCTTTTCACAATGGTCATTCGGCTAGGTATATTTTATTACTGTCTGTCTTAAGAGACGGCGTGCCTACTTTAGGATTCTCCGCTATTTGGCGCAACGTAACAACTACCGCATTCATGACCCACATCTCAAATTGAGAATCTTGTTCCGTAATACCCAGCTTGAATACATTTCGAAATGTATAAAGTATATGACGTGAATAGTATTTAAAACGAAATAGAGCATAAAATATGATTCTCTTTAAACTAAGAAATGCACAACAATCAATAAAACGATACAATATTATTCTTGTTACTTTTCTGCTAAAGTACACATAGTTTATCACTGTAATAATTTAATATCAGACTTTTAGAGTCTTTGAGCGATTAACAATGCTCCAACCGTTGAGCAAGTTTATGACTTGAAGCGTTAAACTGGCATGAAACTGCTGCAAAACTTTAGGTCTCAAAACATTCAAATGTGGCATAACGTTATTTTCGGCTAACCGTGTGGTGCCGGCTCAGAATACCACCACCCCATCTCATCCTATGGGTTGCGTAAAAATCGACTAAGGGATTAGCCGGGGGGTGGGCAGCAGCGTCCTTCGAGTACATTAACAACCCAACTGCGATCGCCAACCCGTCTGCCAAGCGTGGCGATTATGGCAAAACCCCCCAATTAGCACACAACACATCCATATCGTTAGTTGCGGTGATCTTCGGGGGAGGCTTGTTTCTAGCAGTGGACATCATTTGGCCGAAATGATGCAGTACCTTGAAGAATCGACTTACTGAATAACTACTTCTGTAACATTAAGCAACGCTACTTACGAAAATCCGAAATTTCCGGATTAAGAATACAGCACCACTCCATCTCCTCCCGTGGAGGTCATAAAAGGCGACTAAGGTTCTCTTAGCCAGAGGAACGGGCAGCAGCGTCCCTTCTGTGATACAGAATGACTATTCTACACTCACTAAACCACCTACCAAGTGTAGTGAATACTGACAAATCCTCCTAAAGACTACAGATGGCATGTAACTGGTCCTTGTGAAAATCAACGTGGGAGGCCTTTGTTCAGCAGTGGACGTACTGTTGACTAACAGGATGATGATGATACTTACAAAATTGTTGGGAAAGTAAAAGAATAAATATGTATGCAATCTACCAAATTTATTCACTCTTTCTATTAACATAACAAGCTTCAATAGATAAAGTGTAAAACTTTAATATAACATGTTTTTAATTGTGTGATGTGCTCAAAAATGTGATTTTAGTGTTGAAATTATCGTCGAGGTCTTCATTGATGATGATACATAGTTTTCAAAAGCGCGAAGTAAGACTAGAACTTACTTAATATCTGAAAAAATATCAGAAAAAAATATATAATTCCATTTCTGCATAAAAGATATTCGAATAAAATGTATTTCAATGGTTTACGTACACTCGTAAAAGCATTCAAATTCATATTAAAAAAACCATACGCCGTTAGTTTACAAGTTTTTTGGGCTCTGAAAATAAAAATATATATACAATATTTTTCACTCTCTGTTTACCGCTATACAATTACTATAAATCTAATTGTGCCCATATTGATGGGAAAATCTATAGTGATGAATTAATTTACTCACCTGATGAAAACAATCAAGAGATCTTTTCTTTCTGCTGCTTTTGTGTCGTGCCATTGACTGTTGTAAAATGCGTCAGCTACTTTCATACTCTGAAAAGTAAAAGTATAACAAATACTTGTGGGATAAACGAAGAAATTATAGTCGCGTTAGTAAGCCTTAGGGTGAGATTCAGAAACGAGTCTAAGCGTGAACTTACGCTTCCATATGTCAAAATGCACTACTTACGCCCCTAATTTTAATAGATGGAAGCGTGAACTACTTACAGATCTTATTATACGATCGCCATAGTAACAATACCAAAATATTTGCATCAAACTGAAAATCAAAGCGACACTCTTCGGCTAGATTTAGCTCATATGTTAATTTAACACGTTAACATGGGTGTGGTCGCTGCATACAAGCAACTACAGAAAGCCACCGGCGAAAGTTTTTGGATGTCAAGAATATAACCAATCTACCAAAAAAACTTCCTTTACAAAAACAAAATAATACAACAGACATAAAAACGGAACTAAAATAGAAACAGCTACATACCTGTTTATAACTGGTGAATGTAAATACAGGGATAAATCCGTATATCATATCCATTGAATGGGTAATATACAATAAATGGCAATTGAAGCTTGACTTCACCAGTTTTGTAATAATGTGGAAGAATGGTAAACAGGGGTCCTAATGCGAACATTACCCTTACATTACATTGGGTGTACCCATTGTAACGTATAGAATTATTTTTGATATGTTTATCAGCATTGAAACATGTTCTTCAGTCAACTTCTTTTCGAAAAGATTTCTTTCTTCTTTAGCTTGTATCCAATTCGATTGCAAGGATTTCATAATATCAGTTCAATTATTGATATGATGAGCATAAAATAGGAATGAAAACGATTTAAGATTACTGAGAAAGCAAAGAGTACGGCAAGTTATTTCCAAAAAACTTTGCCCAGTTGCAGTTGCCACTTGTCTAGTAAATTCTAAGTTGAAAGAAATAAAGTGTGCCAAATATATCGGATGGTTACGCATGCGTTCTAATATAGTCTTAACATTATCTTTTTGATCCAGACATAATCCAATTGATTAAAAAAAAAAAAAAAACTCTTTTTATACTTTTTTGAAAGTGTTCGATCATCGTGTGTATCAATCGTGTTTTGTGACTGTCCTAAAACTAATGTGTAACAGTAGTCATATACTCGCGACAAAATTTATTAGTATTCTCCTTTGAAATATAAATTGTAATTACGTTACTCTAATAATACAGTATTAAACACGAACAGATTAATGATACAAGATGTTTACAAAAGAGTAGAATTGGTCGGTATTGGATTAAATTGAAGAAAAATAACAGTGTGAAGTGATCTCTACCTAAATTCTCATGATTTATATAACTATTTAACTTTGACATCAAGCACGCCCCGCTTTTATTTAAAGTTTAAAATATAATTTTGTGCTTTTTAAATCATTTTCATCAAAAGCGTGTTTGTATTCGTTTTTAGAAACTTTTAAAATTATTATTTATTTGTTTTGAAAGAAATAAAAAGAAATTACCCTTAAAACCTATTAATTTATTGTTTACTCATAGATTCAAATTTATTGTTTACACATGTCTAGTGTATAATATTATACTGGTATAAGGACTCTTTAAATCCAAAACAAAACCAATTCTCGTAATTTAAATTGTTCAAAATACAGTTCCGATCTGGTCTCAGTCTCATAAATGTCTAACAAACAACGTCAAATGTGAACTTACACTGTGATGAGATCGAAAATGGATCGAAAGTTGATCGAAGTCAAAACGGTATTCTGCTAACATTTCGAACTGTCACCTGTACTAAATTGTCATTAAATAAACGTCAAAATTGAGATTGAATTGAGACTAGATCGAGAATATACCGAAATCCAACTCAACTTTAAGAGTAGCAGAATACCATTTTTTAGTCAATTCATAATTTAATCTCAGTTCGGTCAAGTTTCAGTCATAGTGTAAATTAATTACGAGAATTGGCCCTCAGAGACGTGTCATGTATCAAGACAAGCTTAGCTCAAATTTTCTACCAGGAAACCCAATGGATCCGATTTGTATGCATTTTACTTCATTTCGGCCGAATAAAGTCCACTGCTGGACACATGCCTCACACAAAGATCACCACAACAACGGATATCGGTGTGTTGTGTGCTCATTGAGGGGTTTTGCCATAATCGCCACGCTTGGAAAGCGGTTTGGCGATCGCAGTTGAGTTGTTAATGTATTCGAAGGACGCTGCTGCCCATCCTCCGGTTAATCCCTTAGTCGCCTTTTATGACACCCACGGGATGAGATGGGTTGGTGCTATTCGTCGTTACTACCTACTCACAAAATCTTGTTACTAGTCGGTAAACGAATGCATTTATTTTTTTAAGTGTACAGTAATGTTTCTAAAAAACATTTGTATCAAGCTGTAGCCACTAATAATAAAAAACACATGAAGGTGTAAATAATAGCTGGATGGATAATTATATACTACTCATAACCTAGGTAAAAACAAAACAAAACACAAACAACAACCTACTTCCTTAAATACTTTGTACCTCTATGAAATTAAAAGGGGTGATCTAGTGAGATTTTAAACAATCTTGAAAAAATGTGCAAATCACTCAAATTCTAAAGTTAGTGTGTATGATGAGCATTTATTTATAGTTTCTCCACCGGGAATTTCTCTAAAATGAATAAACAGAGTTAGGAGTTTTAAATGTCTTGGCCTATGCCAAAACTAACTAAAAAGAATGAAGAAAATCGACAAATTTGTTAGAGTTTCGTATACTTTTTTCTTTTAAAATAGTGTCTAGTTCGCGCATCTTTCAAAGTAGGTTTCGTTCTTAATTGCAAAAACAAAATTCTAATATAATACGCGTAATCCATAATAAACTAAAATCATTCGGTTAGATTCTATCCACGTAATATATCGTGAATATAATGGAGCTAATAAATGTTTTTTAATTGTGATACATTTGTTTTAGAAGCGCAAAGTAAGACCAAGAAGTACTCAATATCTGAAAAAAAAAACGATAAATAGCTTTAGTAGTAAAATTGTCTGTTAATAGGAGTTGAGATAATTGAACGGTTGGATATATATTACCCGAGTAAAAGCTCTTAAATTAACGTCAGTGTAGCCGTATGCTGTAAGCTTGCAGGGCTTTTGTGATCTGAAACCAAATAAATAATAACATCATCCAAACAGAAATTGTAAAACTGTTTTATTGTTCATAATTCGTGACTCATTGAAATTGAATGAAGTACGACTATGTTGATAACTATATTCGTAAGAAGGTCTCTTATTGCAAGAATTCAGCTAGGTAGGTACCACCGCAGTACAATTTTGGGTAGCATTACAATTGTTATAGACATGCGTGACGCTGACCAGGCGAATAACTTGCTCGTCGTATGAAAACTATAGGATTGAAAAAATAAATCCGGAATACAACTGGAGTTGCATAACAAGCAAGCGTAAGAGACATTGGGGTAGACATGTTATGTTTGACAAAATACCGATAGCCGTTGGAGTAGATGAGTCCTTTAGTGGAGATCACCAACTATGAAATGTAACATGGAAAACTACTACAACAGAACATAGCTGGATGGACTGGGTACCTGCAGATGGCAGCTAGACTTGTAGACTGAATGTGGTATAATGAAATTCGGCTGCCATTAAGCAAATCGCGATAGGCCAACCGATCACCATTACTACGATAGACTGAGGTCAGTTAGGACTCATAAAAAAATATAACACACTAATTATTGAAACTCGTGCTGGTACGTGGCACAAAAATTGGGACATTTATCAATATTATGCCTACCTATAAGTACCGAAACGTTTGCGATGAATTGTCAACCTAATATAATGGAGGGCGAATTTCTTTAGCCTTTATTGCGAATGTTCCATTTCGCAATTGATAGCACTTTTTACTAACCGAACTAAAACAATCAAAAGATATTTTCTCTCGACCGCCCCTGTTTCATACCATAGGCTGTTGTAAACAGCATCGCCTACTCCCATACTCTGGAAAAAATAACAAAACATTACCAGGATAACTAGAACAAATAATATGGGTAATAAGAATTAAATACACTTACGGAACTCATCATGTAATCACCATAATAACAATAAAAAAATATTTGTAACAAACCAAAAGTTAGAAAAGCAGTGAAAGGGGCCATGAGAGCAAGATTTTCAATCGCCTGAAAAAATATCTCCAATTTAATAAAGTATACACAAAATACGTCATTTAAACATGTATATTGAGTTTTACCATTAAATTGAATCCTGCAGCGCATATAATCAAGGAACTAGTGACAACATTAAATAAATTTGATTTAGAATAGATGATCTCCAATAAGATCACACATCTGAAAAATACCAGAAATACATGTATACGTATGGATATTGTTCAAAAAATTTACTACAAAATTAAAACAAAATATACTGAGCTAAGAAAGCTTTCATCATTTCGGCCGAATGAAGTCCACTGCTGGACACAGGCCTCCCCCAAAGATCACCACAACCACCGATATGGATGTGTTGTGGGCTCATTGGGGGGTTTTGCCATAATCGCCACGCTTGGCAGGCGGGTTGGCGATCGCAGTTGAGTTGTTAATGTACTCGAAGAACGCTGCTGCCCATCCTCCGGCTAATCCCTTAGTCGACTTTTACGACACCCATAGGAGGAGATGGGGTGGTGGCATTCTGAGCCGGCACCACGCTTTAGGACAAAATAAATAAATTGGCAAAAGTGGCGACGAACTTCAGACTCGTTTTGGCAATGTTCCACTGTGACTCAAAAAGCGAAGATTTAAATAAACATGTCGACATAAAAAATGGGTATTTCCAGATTGTAGATCTGGAAATACCCATTTTTTATGTCAAAAGATTTACATATTTCAATTGTATTTATTTAGGTATCGAAAGTCATTTTAAAGTGCACCAATAAGAGGACGTCGTACAAAAAACATTGACTCTGGATAACTAATTTTGTATAAACACATGCATGGGAAAAGTCATGTGTACAATAAACATCACAATTCAACTCATGTTCATGTTTATCACAAGTCAACTATTTACTAATTCGGAAGTTTTAGTTCATTAAAGAAGCTAATGATTTTATTACACACACTTTTGCAACAATACCTAATAACTTACTTAGGCAGAAGATACTATCAAAATCAAAGCTTCTAGCAACATAAAAAAAAAGTATTGGTTTCCAGTGGAAGGGCGAAGGGGTATGCCGGATTCCTACCTGCTAAAACCACTGGAGCGGTCATCTTCGGCACCGAAGGGGGGCTCCAGGTCCTCGTAAAATCACACTAGAGCCGCCCATTGGTGCCACGCCTATAGGCACATCTCGGAGAGGATGACTGTAAAGTGGACACCTCCTCTAGTGGAGGGCAGGCAGCTGTAAAACGGCCGCCCCCCAGGTACTTCTCGGGGAAGATTGTAAAGGATCCCCCCAAGTCTCCGTGCTGTGCGCTCAGCTGCGCACATGGCGGCACGTGACCACGTACGCGCCACCGTCTTCTCGGGGGTCACTCGGTATGAGCACGCAGACTGCCCAATCTGCGCGCTCGTGACCTCCGAGGCCCACCACCATGAACTGACGGCAGGGGGCTCAGGCGTGTTGGACCTGGGCGCCGGGGCGGTTGTTACCTCGGCGCCGTCTCGTCCTTCTCCGTGCGGGATCAGCCCTCTCCCGATCCCACTCTGCAGTCTCCTTCTAAAGCATGACGCTCTCGCAGAAGGAGACCACTGCACTCCAATTTGCATGCTCTGCCAACATAGCCGACACTACTGCCGGCAGAGAGAGTTCTTGCCCGATCCGATCGACCAGGACCAGCCGCTCGGCAGCCCACGCAGGGCAATCATCGAGCGTGTGCTGTGTGGTACCCTGGTCAAGCTTGTACCACCTATACTCCATTTATTGTAACATTAGATAAATAACAACAAATGATCACAAATATATTTGCTTTGAACCATTGCCTATAATCGATCTTAACATACGATAAAAAAACAAATAGGTATACAATCAATCTTTATATACGATAAAATATATATGATATAAAACTTTAGGTAATCAGCCATTGTATAGTTGATTTACTTGAGAAAAAAACAGTGAACGGTGCACCCAGACTCGAAGTTAAAACAAAGCAATTATTCAAAAGATACGTGGTCACGTGATCGTTGTTGTCTGATGTTATAATTAATGGAGTACAATAAGATACGTAACTACTCACAACTACATTAACTGTAATCAGCGATCGCGCCACTCTAAATGATTGTGAATTCATCGACCCTTGTAGTGGTCTATAGGTACAAGGCCTACGTTACACAATGGCCATCGATGGACTTTGATAAATTTTGGAAGAAGGAGGCCGCACACCCTGATTTCTCCTATATCGTGATAGAGCTTACATCCAAAAATCTTACATGCACAACTATTCAGAACCGGAATAGATCTGTAGGCCACACACATATTTATACCGTGAGAGGATCGAGACTAGTGCAGTAAGCCAAGCAATAAGCCACTGTACTTTGAGCTGTCTATTATTTGTAGACCGTGTGTATGTACATACCGTATTAATTCTCTATGTTGATTGACAAGCTGCACAAATTCTGTCTTAAATATATCGATTGAAGAATCATGTCGGTCCCATAGATCTCTTTTCACAATTCTCTCCAGGTTATGTTGCAAAATTAGGAATTGAATTTGAATAAATGTACAACAGGTAAAGAAAAAATAATCTGGACCATAAACGCAAAACACAGCCACCCAAGCTGAAATATAATTGGATATTAAATAAAAACGAAATATTGAGCGGAATAAATGCTATATGAATTGAAAGCCCCCCAATGACCATAAAACACACCCACACCGATAGTTTTGGTGAACTTTGGGGAAGCCTTGTGTCCAGCAGTGGACTATATTCGGCTGAAATGATGATGATGATGATGATGATAGCACTATATTTCATTAATATACCTACCGATTTAGTGCAATAGACCTTTTTTTTCCTTTTCCAGGGGAAGGGCGAAGGGGGACTCCTACATACCACTGCAAGGTCAAAACCCTCTTCCCATACATAGAAGGAATGAGTATTTGATCACCACGTTGTTCGCTGCGTGCATTTTAGACTAATTTAATCCTGGTTTCCTTACGGCGGAAAGATGACAACAAGTCCAAACTTTCACGAGAAATTCTAAAGCTCATGAGGGTCTGATGGAAGAAGTCATCCACGTCTACTCCCTCGGATGGACGGATAAACATAAACGGTGAGTACATCCACACCTTCAATTCACCGACGATATCGTAATTTTGGCAAAGCCGATGGATGATCTGAGCGGGATGCTGAATGGTCTCAACGTGGCCTCAAGACTTTTTGGCCTTTGTATGAACGTAGATAAAACTAAGATCATGTCAAATAGACATGTTCTGCCAAGGTTGATTAGCATCGAAGGTACGGTGGTCGTAGTAAGAATATAATAATTATTCTTTATTGGCATAAAAAAAAGTTGTGAGGTCCTGAGTCCCGTGCTAGGTACAATATCTGTGTTACAGGAGCCAAAAGTTGTGGACGTATACATCTCGGACAAACACTCCGGTTAGGTAGGCACAACTTTGACAGTTAAGCCGACAGAAGGATACCTTTAAGCTGGGCAGCATGCTTTGTCAGATCTTCTCGATTCTCGTCTTGTATTCCGCAATGTTTGAAAACGAATGTTTTCAACCAGTGCGTCCTACCTGTTATGACCTATGGAGCCGAAACGTGGACACTAGTATTCGGACTAGTCCACAAGTTTAAAGTCGCTCAGCGGGCTATGGAACGTGCTATGCTCGGAGTCTCTCTAATGTATAGAATCCGAAACGAGGATATCCGAAAGAAAACCAAAGTGCACAGCAAACCGCGATAGCACACCGAATTAGCAAGCTGAAGTGGCAGTGAGCTGGTCACGTTTGACGACGAAGGACCGATAGTCGATGGTGCAGACGAGTCCTAGGGTGAAGACTGCGTATAGGCAAATGTAGTGTGGGTCGCCCACCGGCCAGATGGACGGACGACTAGAAGAAGGTTGCTGGGTCCGGCTGGATGCGGAATGCTGAGGACCAGATCTCCAGCTGTGGACCGATAAAGGCTGATGATTGATTCCTTACGATATTTTTCTCTTACCATTAAAGCCAGTGGTGTTTTAAATTAACTAAGAAAGTACATATGACATCGAAAAGTCACACTAGTACTTGCCGAGTTAAACCCGGCCACCACGTCAGTGCATATGTATACTCGTATAACAAGGATCAATGAAGCCCACATAACGCAGAGAGATTTGGGGAGACTTACCAAGTAGCGCAGTGTCCGCTTAAATCTGTATGTATGTTCAATCAATCCCTGTTTTGTGTTGAATTTGTATATGACCGGAAGACATCAAAATTTTATGATTTTGCACGGACTTACTTTTACAATAAAACTATTTCTATTTTGTTCATAAAATAAGGCCAGAAAATGATTGAAGAATATTTTTTTATTAAACCATACATAAAATAATGTAAACATAGAATGTAAATCTATCCTACTTTGTAAAAGAAATCCTTTCCCTTCTCATTTATGAGTGCTATATCATTTCAACACTTCCATGACGAACCGCTGGCAATAACAAAGACGTAAGAACGATTTATATGAGGTCGCGGTTTCGCTATAAATTCACCATTATGGCGGCTCATATAAACCACTGATCACACGATCAAAACGCATACACCGCGAGAGAATTGAGGGTATTGTTTGAACTGTGAAATATTTTCAGATCTATAGATGAAAATATTTCACACTTCAAATAATAAATATCCTGTTGAAAATCTATTGATAATTTAAAAATTGACAGATGTTACGATGGCATGTGCGAGTACCAAGTGGTTTATCAATTCATTTTGTTTCATTGACGTGATATTTGTCGGGCAGATTAGGTATGTCATGCTCACTCAAGTGTCCTACTTACGGTGGCGTCGTTTATCGGGTCGCTGATTTGCCCTACAAAATAGTTGAGCTAAGCGACGCTGATGCATGCGTCATGCTCGTGAACGAGTGCTGTCTGTTGGGACTGGTCAGCTTAATACAGCCATGGCATTTTAATCATAAGCTTTAATAAATATTAAAATCTGGCTTGTTTAGTGTTAGACTTAATGTAATTTAGACTCTCTTCTCTTACTTTTCTTCACATAACCTTCATTTCAAGAACAATGTAGTCAAATATTGTAACAAAACTATTTTGATTTAAAACGAGTAACCATGGAGTTTCTTGCCCGTTCTTCTCCATAGGAAACCTACATCTTGGAACGCGGCAACTAAAGTTTGACTATTCATGAGTGCCTGTAATTGGTTTTATATGAATAAAAATATTTTTATCTCTATCTAAAACTATCACCTCAGATAATGATACCACCCTGATCCAACAAGATCTAGATAGGATTGAGCGCTGGTGCACACAAAACCGTATGAAACTAAACGTGCAAAAATGTTGTCAAATACGATTTACAAGAAAAAAGCAAACTCACGTGTGTTCATATAACATTAATGGCACCCTACTAAATAAAGTTAATGAGGTGCGAGATCTTGGTGTTATCATAGATAGTAAAGTTAACTTCAATAGTCATATTGACAATATTATCAAAAAATCTGCACAAATGCTAGGCTTTCTTAAAAGAAGCACAAAAGAATTCAAGTTGGCGCGGACTAAATTTATATTATATAACACACTGGTTCGTAGTAACTTAGAGCTTGCCAGCATAGTGTGGAGTCCACATTATGCGGCTCACTCGCAAAGGGTTGAAAGTATACAGAGAGCTTTCACTAAACACCTCGCGTATAGTACAAATAAAATATCTCCCAGAAGTCCATATAACCAACGTATTGATTGCTTCAACATGATCTCTCTACGAGAACGTCGGCGATTACAAGACCTAATGTTCCTTTACAAATTAATCAACAATAGATTTGACAGTGATGAACTCGTTACACGTATTCTATTATATGTACCTTTTAAATTACCCAGATATCCTATAACCAAACCATACCATGTTCAGTCTTGTAAAACTAATATAGGACTAAATTCACCGCTTAACAGAATGTGTAGAGAATTGAATTCATTCGTGAAGTCAGTACCAGATGCCGACATACACCACGATTCGATAAATTCATTTAGATCCAAAATCCTGAATTCCATGAAAATACTATAGAAAACTAACTTGATTTTATACTTTCTTGAGCCTTTAGTCTAGAATTGTTAAAAATGTAATACCTACTCAATAATTTTAATCTCAAGCTTAAGCTGCCTCACCCTTCTGTTAGATTTAGTTATATTATCTATGTTCTCATTATTGAAAATGTTGGTTATCCCGTAATTGGCTAGTGTGTAGGCCTGTTACCATATATATATTAATTAAATATTATATTGTATACACGAGCTGTGGGAAGACCTGAATAAATAAATAAAATAAATAAATAAATCTTTATCTTATACGGAACGGCTTGATGAAAAATTAATAAAATAACCATTACTTTATTATATCCTCCTGAATTGACAACGCACATGTCTAAAACATATATGTATATGTTAAGAGAACCCAAGAAGATGTTTTTCGGACCCCACATTAATTGTTGCTCGTCTTGTATAGCATGAAACCATCAAATGCCAAACTCTCTTAACAATCACCTGTATTAGACAAAATCTTAGACCGAATTCGCAATAAGAATTGATATTATAAAAATAATGTATGAAATGTATGTAAATTTTTGCAAATTACTTCTGAATTTTAATGTATTCAATATTTGTTGAACTTATAATATAATTTACGCGAACGCTTTGCATGGCTGAACATAATAGAAGCTCCAAGAAGTAGATTTAAAGACCCAAATGTACACAAATTAATATTCTAGAACGTAATGGATCAAGGTAATGACTTGTTATAATAAAACATAGGTTTTTGTAAATCTTATGTACAATAAATAGACACTTACCTGACCACAACTGATGTAGATAAACTAGCGGCCAATATATTATATCTAATGCATCAAACGGATACCATATAAGAAAGGGCAAAAATAATTTAATTTCACCAGCAGATAAATAATGTGAAGCTGTAATCACTATAGGTCCTAGTGCAAAGGCAATTACCCCAAGAATTGATAAAATCAAAAGTATTTTCGTTATGGTTTGTAAAAATGCAATCCACTTTTTAGTTTCCTCTATATTTTCTTTTTGATACTCTGCGACATTACTCTGCAACTTGCTCAGCACGTTGATTAAGTCGTTAACATGGCATATGTAACGAATAAAGCAGTATATTTTTAAATTTCCAAGTAGGCATAGAGTTAGACAAGGTAGTAAGTAAGTAATTTCCCACAGAGTAGTTCCAATAACGATACCTCGTATTAACCATATCATTTCACCAATTACTGAAACATTCAACGAAACTATATGAATAAAACAGATCCAGTGCTTTCTTAGACGTTCTAGCATGGTTCTATTACTGTCATCACTATCTATACTCATCCCGATTAATTTAAAGACTGTGTTTATTCTTCTTATAAATGTTTCAAACTGGAGCAGCATATTTATTGTTTCCGTATGATTCGAATGGTTATCAGGATTTCAGTAAAGAGTTGCCTTTTTATAGCTGAATCGTATCCAAAATAAAACTCAACGTTTTAATCATAACATGATATTAAGTAATTGATGGCTTAGGCATGTTAAATATACATGTCATTATAGACTATATACAAGGGGTTTCCAAAATTTTGGTAAATTTGTACTCATGGCGAGTTCTAGCCGTGGTCCCTGTCAGAATATATTGTTCCTGACGGTGCACGCTGAAGCCGTCGCTGCTCGCAGCTAGCTAACAAGTCCTCAACAATTACGAGAAGGCCGACGTTGGGAAGGCTTACACCGGCGTCATTAAGACGATCAAGAACCTCGTTCTTCAACAACGTGACCACATACGTTCCTTGGCAGTACATCAGCAGGTAATCGCTGGACAACATCACAAAGGCAAATGCCACGTGGGGCAGATCGTAAACTGCACCATATTGACAGTCGATGAAATAGGTACTGTGTATATCAGATAAAATATGTAGTTAGTTAAAAGTTGACGAAATTCTTCGGGCAACCTGTGTATTTTTGCAGTAAGGAAGTAGAATTCCCCAAAATAAAATTTTTTCGTCACTGTCGCATCAACTTTTTATATTTTTACATCGAGTCCAACTGTATATAGGTAAATGAAACGACGAAGAACAAATTGCTTAATTATGTCGTGTACATAATTACCCACCCTAAATGTAATGATAGGTTACATCACTTCTATGGAAAAAAATACATAAACATACATGAACAGATAACGCTACACAATATTTAATATTTCTGAAAACTAAATGAATGAATGAATATGCGAACGAAAACTAGCTTTACATGGAGGAATTTGCATAAAATATTCGCACACATCGGGTAGAAAAGAAAAGAACATTTGATTTGTTGCCAATAAAAAAGAAAATATCAAATATGCTAAACTTCAAACCTTAAAATGTAAGTACCTAACCCTGTGCTAAACGAAAAGCATACTCATTTTTGTATTCTATGTTACAGAATACAAAAATAAAACCTACGCTAAAGTACTTCAATCCATTGAAAATGCACGGCTTAGCTGTGGCGACGAGGTTCCCACTCAACATGATGCTGTATTCCAACCAAAACTACAACACAGTGCTGGATGGGTAATGTTTCATACATCTGTGTGAGATAAGTGCCTATAATTATCATCACTCTGTTAGCACCCATTGCTGAACATGGCCTTCTCACAAAACCCATTCAATGAACAATCATTATAGAAATGTTACATACAATGTATTTGAATGTTTTTATAATTCTTTAAATAATACCCACTTACATACGATTTCTTTTACACTTCTGTGTAAGTACGGTTCAAGAGGAAAATAATAATGCTTATTTTGCTCTTGAACCGTTTTACAACTCATCAAAAAAGTCGTTAATCTCATTGTTATTGTTATCTAAATGGTGTTGATTGCATGTTTTGAGCTCAAACACTTTGATGTTACACCTGCGCTGCTTAAGATTTATACAACAGTAAACTAAACGCTATTTGACGATCACGTAAATGTAGATGATGCTAATATAGCACAAGTGTCACGAAATAATATAAATTGATACATTTACTGAATGGGGTCATAAACCAAGCAAATCGCAAGGGTGCGGCGGCGAATCGTAACATCAAATCTAAATGCTTGCTTTGTCGTTTTGACAAATTGTGTCGCACCCTTGCAACCAAGTAAACTCAACGAAAAATCAGTTATAGAACGCGTCCCATTTATTAAAACCCATTGTGGTGGAAGGTTGTAATCAAATATATCGAAATACCACAATAATATTCTGAGAACGTTAAAGGAGATAATAGATTTTACACAGAGTGCAGAAAGTTTGTTATTACCCGCGACTTCTTTCACGAGAGAAACCCTTAAACGAATAAATAAATAATTAAAATCTTACGTCCTATTTCATGACATAATCTAGACATTTTTGCGTGATTGATAGGGAAAAAGACACACTTTCACATGTATAATATTAGTAAGATAAAGCTAAATATAGAACCAAATAATTTATCAAAGTCAAACTTGTCAAAATTGAAGACAAGCTGAAAAATTCTCCGGATTCTGAACATTCCATCCCGGCGATTCGTCCATTGTCGTTTGGCGCCGACTTCGACTGAGACAAAGTACATTGATACCTTAATTTTATTTCAGCATGGGAAACTTGTTCTAGTTTTCTCGGACAAAGAGTTCAAACTCTTTTGTTGTAGCTAATTTATTTACACACCAAATGTACCGTGTAACACTACACTCAACGCTTCGTCAATCCCGTCTGCCAGACGGGATTCATTCTTCAGTTTCAACAAAAGATGCCAATGTTAAAAATATTTGGCGGATACATCAATATTTAGTTTAGTAACAAGAAACTGGCTTATTTTTTTTATATTTAACCGTAAGGTTTATATAAACTCAATTTTAAACTATTTGCAGCTACTCGTCTCCGCCCTTCCCAAGGTGGAGGAAGACCAAGAGGATTACCACACGTTAAAAAAAAAAACAGGTATTCAAAACTCGATTTCATGAATACCTAAACTCCTAAATGATATTCTTTTTCTGATTTATGCGTTACGTTATGCGCTTTCATGTTGTTTTTATATAAATTTATCAACATAGTTATGATCGACTTTAAAGAAATTCTATAAAATCTTGTTGTTGTATGCACTTACATAAAGCAGTAACGTACTCAAAATCAGCATAGATCAAATAGACATACACATTTCCTATAATTCACTAACTAAATCACTAAAGCTTCTATATTTTTCCATTATTTCCTAGAGGCTACCAGCAGTCAATAATTCTATTATGATTTATATTCTCCGTTCTCAATAAACGGTAGTGCGTAAGCGTTTGTTTCAATACCGATATATTCATGAAATTAATATTCAAACGATTTGAATGAAGCACCAGCACGGAAATGATTCACTCATATCACCGTACAACGGTCGCACTATACCGAAATAGAACACAGGACAGATGTTTACTTAATGTAACATTTTATAATTACAATTTTTAAGCACCAAGTCTATGCTCTTAAGTTTTAAATCTTGAACCTAACAAAAATATCGGCGCTGCGCCTGCCAAAACTGATATGTATTTTTCGTTCAAAATAGATTCTTCATACACGTGTGTTTATTAAACCCAGTTTGTAATATATCTAATGGTTTATGTAATAGAAAAGTCAGTTATGTGATTTTGACCAAAACTCTACTTGAAAATTGCTTCATAAGAGCAACAGATAAATAGCGCTCGGAAAAGATGGATATTTCACATAGCAGAATTTGCAGGCGCAGCGACGATATACATTTCTTAAATATATCATTGATTGTATTATATCACAAATCATACATAGAGGTTAGTGACATCACGTATAGTGTGGAAGAATGGCACGGCACCTCACTTTGTTTGATCTACACATATTAATTAGTACCTACAATAACGCTTGAGTGTTTGCTGAAAGAACTTGAAGCTTTCCATACTCACATACTCATATCGGCCATTTATACGTCCACTGCTGAACAAAGGCCTCCCCCATAGATTTTCACAACAGTGTGATATTTTTTTCGGGGTATTTGCCAATACTCACCACGCTTGGCAGGCGGGTTGGTGAGCGCAGTATGGCTACCGTTTTACAGAAGGGACGCTGCTGTCCATCCCTCTGGTTTAGATTCCCTTAGTCGCCTTTTACGACATCCACGGGAGGAGATGGAGTGGTGCTATATTCTTAATCCGGACACCACACGGAATGACTTGCCATACTGGCTACAAACAATTATTCGATTTAGTGTATGAGCGTACTTACTGATCATTTCAGCAATCGTTTTCTATCTTTCTATGATTATGTTTCCAGATACTTATCAACAAGGGTGACCTTCAAATTACTTCTGATCTCCTAAAACCAGGACGTATAGGATCCTTACCCACTCGATAGCAGAGAGCACATAAGGAGGAGCTCTCGAATATCCGGTAAAACGCAACGGATTATAATCCTGAATATTACCTACTGCAGCACGACTCGGGGGGAAAAGGAATCATTCCTCTGCCAGATGCACTGGGCTATGCGTAGGGTTAGGTACCTGACCTCAGCAATTTAGTATAGGAGCAGGGTTAGTTTACTCCTGTTCCCGCTCAGCGGGCACTTTCTTCTGAACCATGGCAATTACGTAAAAGGTGGCCTCCCTGCTACCCGCTGACTCGATTTTTTACCATTATATAGCCAGTACTGCATGCGGAGAGAAATCTTGCCTAGCCGGATCCCCTAATGCTTACTCATCCTTCATTAAAATCATATTTACGACTTTAAAAGAACAAATACTGTTTTATTTAGCGCAATAGCTATGATCTCAGTAGTAGAAGAATCACCATGATGACTCATAAAACCCACCAGCTTAGTAATAATAGCCTCATAATAAGGACTATGTAATTTAAACAATACGATCATAAGAAATATGAGTAGCAACATCGCGATTCTAATATTTTATGATCTACTGCTACTGAAAACGTAAACATTAATTATGAATTATAATGGCGATAAAACACGAGTGCTCATTAGTATTTCAACGCTAAACGCTCTATAAAGAACTGTATAAGATATTTTACTCCGGACAATGTACGGCGTACGTAAATAGCTATCGACGCATTGTGATATTAAGAAAAGGTTTATTGACGCAATAACCATTTCAGCCAAAGAACGTCCACTACAGAGCAAAGGCCTCCCCCACCGATTGACACAGTTGGGTCGTCATTGTGAGGAGAATTTGCCAGTACTCACCACGCTTGGCAGGCATGTTGGTAAGTGCAGTATAACTACAATTCCACAAAAGCGACGCTGCTGCCCATCCCTCTGGTTAAAGAGTCCTTTAGTCGCCTTGTACGACATCCACGGGAGGAGACGGAGTGGTGCTATGTTCTTAATTCGGACACTACACGGAATGACGTAATTAACTATAGTGCAATACGAAAACATAGTGATAGTGCATATCATTGGGTCATAAAATTAGGAAGCGAAACCAATATGCCACAAACACCGAACATTGATCGATACGAGTTCGCCAAGAAGGATACTAGATACACAAATAAGAGGTTAGCGAGCGTATAGTTACCAAGTAAATACATATGGTCCACAGTCTGTATTAATGACTTGTAACAAATAGGTTCGTATAATAAAAAGATTTATTGTGTCGATCTCTGAGAACTAGGGGTTCTGAAAACAAGCTTTCTCGGTAGAACATTTTACATTGAACGCAAAACTTCTTCAAAATTGTATTAAAAAATACATCAATGTGATATTTTTTATGGATGAATCTTTTAGCACCGAACTTGTGTTCTGTGTAAATCTATCTATCTGGTAGTCTATCTCGTTTGATTTTCTCTCTCCTTCGTTCTTTATAGCAGCTTTGCTCGTGCTACAATACTGGTTCGGTGGTCTGTTAACCATTTACCTAGCGCAACGTGTTAACTACGTGCATTATTTCGTCTTTGAGACGGATAAAGTTTACTGTAAGACTCCCGGGAGTGGACAGAGCCCTTATGGGGCTCTGTCCAAACATTTTGCATAATTGGTAATTATTTGTTTATTTCTGTTCTGTAAAAGATACTAAAATAGCAGTATGCCAATACTTTTTTATAGTGTAAGAGTCAAAGAAGATAATTTGTCTTTTTTTCTCAAAACATGTGTTACAAAACAAACAATTACGAAAATAAAAAACGTTTAAAAATGCAAATAATTTATTGACCAATACATTAAATATACATCTTCAGTTGAATTTGTGTGTTTAAAGAAACAAATTGCATTTAAAATACCATCGTTAGTTTAGAGATAGATTAGGTACATAAAATTACATCTGCCAAAATGTTTAGACTATTGCAGGATGTGATGTGATATAAGTTCCAGCTATACATGTTGCCTTGTGTACAATTTTAAACAATTAATGTCTTTTCAAACGATTCAGAGATTTATAAGAGAACCAGCCATCTGTTCACAAAGCAATAAATATGGCACACGCATGCTCATGATCGTTTCATTCATCCAATGTGTAAAGAACACGTCAGTAAGCTTTCAGCGTTTTACTAAGCACAGAAGTGGCAACAACGATAATGAGAAGTATCCTAATACCTAATACTCTTCTATCTTCTTCGAGGCAAATAACCTGAAGTCTCCATTTATATTGTGACACGCTGGTAGTGATTTTGAAAGGATATTTCATATAAATATAGTCTGATAAAGGTACATTTTCAAAATGCTTATCAAATAAATACTTAAATCTAATTTAACACAATTGGATATTGGTTCTATAAAACACAAAATTATGTAGATAAATATAACTAATCACATTTATATCAAAATACAAATAAAACCTTTTAAATTTAGATTTCGAACACTTGCGGAATAATCAAAATAAATATAGGTACACATACATTATGAATTATAAATTAACTCTTGGCTCCCTAAATAAAGTATGTACTACAGGCTACATGACGTACTTCGTCCCTATCGGTGTTGTATAATTCCATAGACTTGACACAAGCTTAACAAACGCCTTGTGGAGCTATCTCACCACCTAATCGGATTAGGTTTACCTAGGGACATAATTATTTGCTACTTGACCGAGGTTCCTCCCGTTCTCGTTTTTAGTTTGAAGATGCGACAGTTAAGAAAGAAGCAATTTGTACAAAGATTATTAATGAATATCTTATTTGTCAACAAATAAAGACTTAATTAGACTTATAAAATGTAAAATAGTAATTAAATATAATACAAAAAAGTTGTATAAAATTAAGTAGGGACTAAAGTTCTAAATTTAAAATTGGGACATTTTCAAAATGAAACGAAGAAAATCTAAGCAGAAGCATGCAATAAAAAATATCTCATGTAATGTCTGGGTCTTTTTTAAGATGACGTGATAGTTATGGCCCTGATTACAAAAAGGAGAACAAAATTTGCAATGAAAAAAGTAAATGCACTACATTACCGTGTGTTTGCATGGGTATACTTTAAGTAAATATGTATCTATATCACGATTATGTTCTTACGCAAACCACCGACAGTGCAAAAACTACATTAATTAAAGAGTACATATAACAAATGCGATAGGAATTGCTGTAGAAATAAAAACCAAATTCCATAAAAAATAATCGGACATTACAATTATTGTTACACTAAAACAAGAGTATAAAAATAAATGTATTCATCACATTTGTCTAGACAATACGCCGCCGATCATAACGTCTTAACAAAGACTGTCTAACAAAACGTTCCATGCGTATAAACACCGAGTCACTTTTGTTTCTGCGATTGGCACGCGAACAAAACCACAAATGCTAAACAAAGAGTGTCGCATTACTTCGTTTACTAATTCTGCCATAAAAGTATTCATAATGAGGCAGTGTTTTAGTGATTGTGTGTTGAGTGAGTTAATTCAAGCGAACAAGGGTAAGCCTTGAACTTTGACGCGTAATTCCTAAATATCACGCAGGACCAGAGCGTCCGTGATCAAGCCTCGTATTTATTGGAAATAATGGCATCAGAAGTGGCATAAATGAAAGCATTTCGGTATTAATATGAGGCGATTGAGCTTGTGTCAATGATGCCCGAAACCATTGAAACAATTTTCAAGCCACTTTAAAAGATTCAGTTTCTTTACACTGATGACTCATAAATTACGATCTGGACTATAGGAGGTTTCTGAGTAGGCGCTGGTGCTGTGATGTCCCTGATAACGGCTTCTACTGCCGCCTCCCACTCTAGTCGTCGTTTATCACTAAGAGCATTCCCGCCGGCACTGCTTAATCGTGGCATTGTCACCTATAACAAATAATCTAAAGTTAGATGGCGTAATCTGTGAACTTAAAAATCAAACTCGCATAAAATTGTTTCAACTGACGAAACAGCAGCAGCGGTAAATAAAATTCCCAAAAGAAGACTTGGCATCTTTTTCTTACAAGACAAGCTTAATGGCACTAAAACTAAATAACTTTTGACGGCAGGCCCCATTTGTTACCATTCGAAACGAATACCTTTCTTTTTCAGATCTTTCTTTCAGCTTAGATACATTTAGAAAACTAAAGCCTACAAAATGGTGATAATTAATTTCGTCTGTCTGTACCAATTAATAGCGGCGCGCCCTCGATTTACTCTCGCGATGTCTATCTAGAATAGTATAGTTTTCTAACGGTGATATAATTTAATTAATCGGTTTATTAGTTTACAAGATTATCTCCTACGTGTTAACATATAAATTCAGACTCTCATCATATATCTATTTATAATATAAGTTTAACTGTTTCTAATATTATGAATAACAGTTTTCCATTGAATGAAAGGAAATGAATGTACACTTTATAACTTTAAATAAAGTATCATTTTAAATAATACAGACGTGAAAATGAATCTGCATATAAAAGGAAACATTGGATATTTAATATCTAAAGTGAAATCCTAGTGAAAATCATTAAATCATACCATTTTACAACTATTCTTATACCTACTACAAAGAATGATGTAGCTACATTTTAAGTATCTGTATGTGTAGCTTTATTCCGTTTATGACCCATATTCAACTAACGAAGAACTCTAGAGTCCACTTTAATTTTAGACGGCGATGTTACAAATCCTACTAATATTATAAATGTTAAAGTTTGTGAAGATGTTTTGAGTGTTTGGGTGTTTGTTACTCAGTCACGCTGAAATGGCTAAATGTATTTAGATGAAATTTGGCACACAGATAGACCATAACCCGGATTATAATATAAGCAAGCTTTTTATCCCTAGCTTTCTGTGATAAGCTGAATTATGATAAGCGGGCAAAGTCTAGCACATATTTGTCAACTTGTTATTTTTTTGCAACAACGAAAAATGATTTTCTACATCAGTCTAGTGAAAGATCACTATAGTTTCTCAGTAAGATGTGATAGTCGTTTGGTTTATTTGACATCATCCGTAATTTCGTGACCTCGCTAGGAATTTCATGAAATCAAGTAATTTATCTGTGACATATACTCTTAGGTATGTATACCTAAGTATGCAAGTAATTCATAAGAACTCGCGTGTATAAAATTTCCATAGTATAATATTAACTTACAAGGCTTCTCAGAACAAACATCAATATAAATTCTGATATAAGTAGAGTAGTGAAGGAAAAACCCTATCAAGTTGGAAAACAATATCGGGTCAACATCGCGACGTAACTATCAGATCGAATTCGAGTGAAGGTCACAACTCTGACGCACTTTTATAATAGTTCCCAGTTTTATGACCACTACATCAGAAACTATAAAAATACATCAAGACATTCGTCATGTGGACGGTAAAATCCTATACCGATATGTTCGCAATCTCGACGTTCGATCGAAATCATATAACTTATTTAAAGAACTACAGAGTTGTGAAAAAAAATATACAAAAAATACACTCACAAAAATAGGGACCTTTTTTATTTGAACCTGCAGTAAGTAGTGATCGCGTTTATTAAACAAAATAGTTGCAATTTCCATTATGTTTTTTTAATAACAAATAATAAATAAAGTCACCATCTAGATTTTTTTTTCCCTTATCGCACGTTATCGTTCTGACTTATTTGCGGGCTGGGCTGAGGGCTAGACCGAAAAAAGTGTAACAATATAAAACGACACCAAAAACCGACATCTTTTTGTAGTTATTTTGGAGGCACTTCTCGATCACCTAAGAAACTAAAACTTTTTTCATTCGATTCAGCTTGTCATCAATTTTGAGAATATGCATTAATATTTATAATTTAGCGTTTAAATACCCTTTTTATGAATATAAATAATCATTTTTACGTGATAAATTGTGAAGCAAAAGCGTGCAGCATGCAGTATAAAAACTGTATAATTTTTATGTATTTATAATAAAATAGTGAAATATTTTTTTCACTAACATTCCAGAAATTTATCTGCGATACCAACTTTATTCCCATTTATTCACGTTTTATGATTCGTTTCATTATATCAGTCACAGGACGTCCACTGCTGAACAAAGGATTAGATTTCCACAACGAACGGTTATATGCCGCTCTCAACGCCCCAACTGCCTCAACAGCCATCAGTTCTACGAGCAATATGCCCCGCCCATTGCCACTTCAGTTTACTAATCATTTCAGCTATGTCGACAACTTTAGTTCTTCTACGGATCTCCTCATTTCTGATTCGATCTCGTAGAGAAATACCAAGCATAGCTCTCTCCATACCTCGCTGAGTGACCTTGAGCTTTCTTATGAGGCCCATTGTGAGTGACCACGTCTCTGTTCCATATGTCGTCACTGGTAACACACACCGGTTAAAGACTTTTGTCTTGACGCATTGTGGTATTGTTGACGAAAAGACGTTGCGAAGTTTCCCGAATGCTGCCCAGCCGAGTCGAATTCGACGATTGACCTCTTTCTCGAAGTTGTACCTACCTAACTGGACAGTTTGTCCCAAGTATACATACTCATCAACAACTTCGAGAATAGAGCTCCCAACGGATATTGTGATGGGCACGACATAGGCATTTGACATCACTTTCGTCTTGCCCATGCTCATTTTAAGGCCCACCTGTTGCCTACATGATTCGTTTAATTATTTTATACTGACTCTTTATTTTTTATTTAATCATTACTTACTACGTTTGTATTGAAATTAAAAGATATAGCGAAAGGAACTCCGTTCCAACCGAGTGTCCATAAGACACCTCTCTCTTTTTTTCACATTAAAAATTAAAATAAAAAACTCAATTTTTCTTCGGCACGTGTTTCTTATTTGTGTGCATTTTTATAATAGTAGGATAAACAAACAAAGGAAATTCATTTTGTGCTCAGATAGCAAAAATAGTTAACTTTATTTGTACCTGCATTAAGTAGGTTATAGGTGTAGCGTTCATGATGAACTTCCACTGGGCACCAATAAAAAATGAGTCGCATTTATTAAAAAACGAGTTGCAATTTCCATAGCATTTTTGTAATAACTATAACTAATAATTAATAAAAAACTAAACCATATTTATTCGGCGCGTGTTTCTTATTTGTGTGCATTTTCATAATAGTATGATCAACAAATAAAGGAACCAGTTTGTCATTCTGCTCAGATAGCAGCTTCACGAATTACTGCAAAAAATCTCCTTTTTTAATCAACGCGGTCTGTATAACCTACTTATAATCCCCTTGCAAAATTACTATTTTTGTAGGACTTTGTATAGCGTCCATTTCTTTATATTAAATCTATAAATAGAAAACGTACAGCAAGCTTTTTCAATTTAAAAAGCAGTAATAGTTTTCATAAAGAGTAAAAGCATTAGAAAATAAGGCAAACCATTACTGGACGTAACGTGAATTTTATTGAGCAGTAAAGCTAAAAGGGTGTATCTTGCGACATTGAAGCGGCCTCGATGTGCTATGCAAGCTCTATTCAAATAATTGCTATCGAAGTATCGATTAATTCGCTCATTTTGTGCCAATACTGATGCTTTAGCTTCAAGATAGGTACCTAGGAAAAATATCGTTACATATTTATATGAATACTGCAATATTGGCGTATAGTAGCCAACACCGATCTTGAGTGTTGTCCTTCCCCCGCTTCATCTGGGTAAAAGTGTTTTTTGGGTCTGTTTGGCGGAATGCAACTGCGCCAAACGACCCCCAATAAGCGCTCAAGATCCGTGCCGGGCACTGAGTGATGCTGAGTGCCTCAACTCGTGTTCATTCCGTATACTGATGTATGTTAAATATAACAGCGTTATTGTTGTAAGCTGCAAAATAAGAGGACTATACATAATATTATGTATAATTTACGGTGAATGATCCCAAAAGCCAGCAATATAATTACTTTGTCGAGATCTGGCAAAATACCTTGGGAGGTGAGGTCCGAGGTTTAACCATAGTCTCGGAACCGGTATAGCTTTTCTGTGAAATAACCAAAGTGATCTATAGCACTGTTCCAAAGAAATCATATGAAACGCTATATTTTTGTCTACAATAAAGTAAGTATAGGCCGTGTGGTACCGGCTACGAATAGCACCAACCTATCTCGTACAAGGCGACTATGGATTATCCGGAGGATTGGGCATCAGTGTCCTTCGAGTATATCAAGAACTCAACTATGATCGCCCGCCTGCCAAGCGTAATAATTATTGTAAAACCCCCCAATGAGCACACTACACACCCAGAACGGTCACTGTGGCGATCTTTGGGGAGGTCCTGTTTCCAGCACTGGACATTATTCAGCTGAAATGATGATGATGAAAGTATGTACATAATAATGTATATAAATAATATAAACTTACTAATATTACTACTTTGGTCAGGATATTTTAAATAAACCCCCCAGGTATTTTCCTTGTTTTTTCTATTTTTATTCCATATAACCAAACAGTTCAAAAGCAAGATAATCAGAAATAAAAATGAGTGTTCACATTCCGTCACACAAACAAATTAAACTAAAGGATGGAGTTGACCTAAATAAATCGTTAATAAACAAACATAAATTACATTTAAGAGTTAAAGCGATGTCCACCAAACCACAAATTGGTGACCAAATCCCAGTACTCATTGTTTTTTTAATGAAAGCAACCCTGCTTATATTTTTGTTCGTCATAATATGCTGTATCTTAATATTTTCTGAAGTTTACGCGAATAGCATCTATTGAATCGAAATAGCTCAGGGAAATATATCGCGTTTATTTCATTCATTCTATATACCTACGTGCAGCATCCGTACGTGCCGTATACTGCATACGTGTAACGTGCAACACTCAGCATATCGGCCATACAACGTCCACTACTGAACAAAGGCCTCCCCATAGATTTCCACAACTGTGTCATCATATTGGGGGGAATTTGCCAGTACTCACCACGCTTGGCAGGTGGGTTGGTGAGTGCAGAATGCCTACTGTGCCACAGAAAGGACCCTGCTTTTACGACCTCCACAGGAGAAGATGGAGTGGTGCTATATTCTAAATCCGGACACCACACGGATACCGCACTACACGGGTGTGCAACCCTAGCACATTAAATTATTATATTATTAATGCACAAATATATCAATTATAACACAAAACAGTATTTTATGTTCTACCCTACATACTTACACTTGTTTATAATAAATACCTGAAACATCATATGTGTGCACATATGTATGTATAGTATTTGCATAAATAATGTAATATATCTATAGGTGCATTAATAATATAAAACATGTATGTGCTAGGGTTGCACGTTGCACGTATGTGCACGTACGCACATATGGATGCTGCACGTAGGTATATAGAATAAATGAAAGTAACGAGAAATATTTCAGTAAGCTATTTCGATTCAATCGAAGCTGTCTTGCTGTCTGTTATTATAACAGGCAAATACAAAAGGGCTATTCTATATTATTTCAATATAATATCGAGTCTACGTTAGGGCTGCCATATTAGAATGCTGACCGGGACTTTTGGGATAGAAATGGGTATACCACGGGTAAGCCAAAAATTCGTTTTTATTAATCTATTGCATAGCTTCTATCGAGGGCCTTGAGCGCGGGGACCGAATCCAGAAATTCCGTAACGAAAAAAAACCTCACGCTCCCCACTCCGACGGGCACGGAGGTATGGCTTGAAGGCCGTGCATTGTCTAACGTCGTTTCTTTTCGGCAGTCTTCGACACGGTGTTTGTGTGCGTGCAACTAGCCGTATTGTACGACTCTACGAAGCTCGCACGAATCGAGACGAGCTGCTCCGAAATCGGACGAATACATAAGCAGCTGTTTATGAGAAAGTATATAGGTGTATAGGTATTTATGTACAACAGTGAATAGCTGTACTTGTAAAATTTGTGTATAAAGTGTTTTGAATATGAATGAACAAAGTGCATTTATTATTAATGAAGAAAGTCACGAAAAAATTGTGAAAGAAAATGAGCGAGTACTCTATATACATACATTTTATTATTATCACAAATGCAGTATTAATTTTGAATTGAAAATATAATACTGCTATAAAGATAACCTAAATTTTTGATATTAAAAAGAGCGATATTAAAAGTAGCCCTCTTTTATACACACAAACACACACACGCGTATAGTTTAAATTCTCAATTTAGATTCTCAATATGTATATATATATATATATAAATAATAAATAAATAATAATATATAAATAAATTCATTCTTCATTATGTATATAACAGAAGCCATCGAACCAAGCACGTGTACTATTCAGTACCTTTGTTTTTGGTGTATAGATAATGCACATGAATGCCGTGCAGAGAAAGTATATATGATATTATATCTATATAAATGTACATCGCGCGAAATTCGATAATCACTTCTTAATATCGTTATTTTTTTTAAAATGAATAATTTTGTTTTGTTTTGGTGTGTCATTACACTATTTATACCTAGATATTTTCGTTTTATAGAGAAGAAAAGCGTAAAGAGCTAAATTTAATAAAAGAAAAAAAATTGTTTTCTTATCGGTCACCACGCTCAAAAAGTGTAACTTGAATTAATATCAAAGAAAAAGAAATACTGCATAAATAAAATAAATAAATAATTATAATTGCATAAGTTGATACAAAATGCTATGGAATAGCTTTACCGCGGCAGTCCCCGAGTGCCACACGTCTATTTTTTATATAAAAATGTATCAAGAAACTATTTAAATCAGACCCTTTTACATTTAGGACTAAGGTTAGGAACTATTTGGTAGATACTTATTAAAACAAAATAAAATGCAACAGTTAACGAGTCCATGTATCAAAACATCAACATCTTAACTTCTTAGGCTTACTCCTGTCCTCGGTGCCACTATTCTTAGCCCATTCCTATATTTCTTAAATTTTTAAGTCACATGTTTTACCTTCAACTTAATACAATTCTATGCATAGCATGTTATAATTTAACACTAGCTGAGACCCGCGGTTTCACCCGCGTTTAATTTAAAAGGAATTTACAGTACTTCGACATAGACACTTGACATAGAATATATATTGGGTTTCAAGGGTTTCTGTTTTTTTGCGCGGAACCCTAATTATTTTTCTAAAATTAAAGTAGCCTATGTTATTCCTTAGTACACCAGATATCTGCCAGTGAAAGTCCCGTCAAAATCGGTCCAGCCGTTTCGGAGATTACCCGGAACAAACAGACAGACAAAAAATTTAAAAATTGTTTTTTTGTTATATGTCCCGTATATACTTTCATATGCATTAAGTAAAAAGCTGTTATTTTGACATTACAAACAGACACTTCAATTTTATTTATTTGTATAGATAATGCATGTCATGATATATCTCACTCTACTTCCCGGCCGCGTACGAGTCTTCTATAATTTACAAACCGGGACAAATGAGCTACTGACCGGGACACGGGGATATAACGCTTCAAACCGGGACATGTCCAGGTGTACCGGGACGTATGGCAGCCCTAGTCTACGTTGACATTACAGACAAGTTGCACTGAGATTTGGTACAGAGTACACTCGATATTTTCTTAATGTGTTTAATTCGCGAAAGTTTAAGAAGGAAGCCTATAAAACTTTTTAAAATTATATTTAGAAATATAAATCTGATCAATTCTGTATGTTTAATTTATTTCTAATTATTGTTAGTATTAGCAATAACATAATGAGTCAACAATAATTCATAAATTCTGAGTCATATCACTTTAATAAAAATTATAAAAATGTACGTGTAAAAAGAAGGGACACAAAACATACACCATCAGGAAAATTATGACATCAACAAGTTTTCGAAACATACTAAGAAAAACAACTGCTACAGTTTTATAGATGTTTGTTTGTCTTAATATCTTTAGTACTACAACTTAACTTCAGTTTACACATCAAACATGTAAGAACTTTTTGGCTCCTTCAAACAAGGCATCAATCACGACATCATGTAAGTAGCTCGTGTTTATGGTATCAACGAACATCTGTAAACACAAACCTCTGATCTCTCATCCCAGAGCTTTGAATGCATTTCAATGCAATTCTGTTCGCCAACATTCAAATAAGTTTCAGTGACCTCATTTCTGGTAAAAGGGAACATAAATAACTACTTACCACTGTAAGTACTTTTCGAAGGTCACTGTGTAGAGCAGAAACGTCGACCCCTCTGCCAGCGTCACCCAGCCTTCTGAGCGTGTCTGCAAATGGACCGGAAAGTGCCCGCAGCTGCTGCCAAGACCTGGCATACTGCCGTCTCACCAGCTCGATAATCGTCGACGTAAGTGCCAAGCCGATTAAAATGTATACTGTACATAATAACATGTACTTTGGTCTTTCTGAGAAACACGAAACACAAGTTTAAAATCTCACAGTATATCACAAAAACAAAATTGTACTCTATTAATTTACCGGCTTTGAGACGCTCATAGCCAGTTGCACTTACTGATCAGTAAAGGAATGGTGAGGTAAAGCAACGCTCGGCGCGGTTAGTCTATGGATGGGTGACTATATAGTTTATTTTTTTTCCCCACTCTCGGGATTTTCCTGTAGCGTGGTACAGGTTATAGACATAAATCTCACATGCACAAGCACCCAGACCCGAATCAACTATCTGTAGATCATATAAATATTTGTTTCGTACGGGGATCGCGGGTGGCGTAAACAACTCTGACCCCCTAACCATACAAAAAAAAAGATAGACAAGCATGGAGATAATGTGACTATAAATGAACCTACGTATTCACCAATGCTATTTTAGACCTAACACAAATATATAAAACAATATATATATATATATATATATACTTTGTTCACTTCCACTCTATCGTCTAACTTCGTAACAGTGACAAAGTGCGTACGTGAGCTTTCAATATTCTACATATTGTGTAAAGCAGGACATTTTGGCTCGTACAGATCTCTGCCTTTTCTAGCTTCGCCTAAAGACCTCATTTTATGTATTTTTTGGAATACATGTGAAGATACAGTTCGCCTGGTGGTAAAAATCACGTCTGCGCAAAGTAAAAAATAATATTATTATAATGCTACCCATGACTAGTCCTGCTTGGCACCACGCCGTGCTCGAAACCTTGTGATATTAGTAACTTAGTTTCTTATGCCCAGTAATTTCACTAGCTACTGTACCTTTTAAGCCGGACCACAGTAATGTTTAAAGTTTAAACACTACTGCTTGGCGGCGAATATTGGCACTACGGTGGTACCTCCCTGGCACTAAACCATAAATTAAGTCGATTATTATTTTTGCAAACAGCCGTATAATGTATTGCCTAATACGCAAGTGCGTTACTAGTTGCGTTGTTGCTATTGTTATAAACTGTCTACGCCCCGCACTTTCACCCGCTATCCCACAGGAACTGTACATTTCGGTACAAAAGGTAAGTAAACCTATGCCAATTTCAAGCCCATAAACTATGTCTGTCCAAAAAATCACGTCGATTCGTTGCTTCATTGCTGCGTTAAAGAAGGACATACTAAAAAACAAACTCTCACATCTATTTATTAGTAGGGATGTGAAAGTTTGTATGTTTAAACATTTTTGAAGCTCTATCATGCCTAAATGGCTGAACGAATCCTAATAAAATATGGCAAGTAAAGTTTTTTTCGCTTACTAGGAACGATATCGCCGAATCCAATAGTTGTCATGGTAATGAAGCAAAAATAGAATCCATCGTAAAAAGTCCAATCGTCTTCCCACATCTTGAACAAGCCTGCACCAGCTGACAAGTACATGAACAGAAAACCTACAGCCCCGAAAGCATATAACGATCTTTGTCCAGCGGGATTTGCTTCAGATACTCGACTGCAGCATTCTGAAAGAAGCAAGTAAAGGAGAATGTTCTATCATTTTGCGCTTCGTTTCAACAAATGTTATCGTAGAAGCATATCTTAATTTTCTTTATGTTAGCATGTCGATCTTTGACTCTAGTATTAAATATAAAAGTGATTGATTTTACGGCTCCAACATATCAGCTAAGGACATCCACTGGTGAACCTAGCAACCCCCAATAGATTTCTACAACGACTGGGATTAAAATTAGATTAGATAGATTAGATAGATTTCAACTATTCTACATGCCGCCCGCATTCAAAGTGCAAAGGTGAAATACCCATGTCACCATGTGTGGTGTTTTACCAGCGCCGTTAAACATTCGTGAAAGAAGGTTTTATGTATGCTTTGGTATTTAATTTAAGTTCAAGTTTCAAACTTAACGTGTACAAAGGAAATATTAAATAAATATTACAGTAAGTTTTATAATCAACCGGTGAAACGCACCATGCCTGTAGATATGTATATATTTCCAATTTTCAACGGTTTTTCGAACTTTCAGTCACTTTATTCTAATGAGGCGCCGCATAAACCACTATATTTCTATTTTTCCCGAATAGTATACTTAACATACGTGTCATTAAACTTTACTTTATGTTGGTTTATTGTGCGCATTATTGGAAGATAGTGATTGAATGTTGCAAACAATTTACAATATATATATTTGACACCTTTTATATATGCTAACATTAATATTTGACCTTTTAATTACATACACACCGCGTATGTAATTTTTTTGTTTTTCCTGACTTTTCGAACACCTTGCATTCATGGTCGCAGCAAAATTAAGAATTTAATCCGTTTAAAAGTATTTTATTATAATGAGTAATAATCACGAGAACCTAAGACAGTACTATTTGAACTTCGATTAAATACAAAATAAAACACTTAAATAAAACGTTCTGATTTACACGATTATCTTAGGTGAAAATAGGCTATAGTCGATCATTATCTGATATAACATTTCTATCTTTTCAATTAAATAAATATTATTTTTATTATTATTGCTTGGGTGAAAGACATGTGTGGTGCCGGCTACGAATAGCACCGATCCATCTTATCCCTTGGGTGTTGTAAAAGGCAACTATGGGATTGGCCGGAGGATGGGCAGCAGCGTCCTTCGAGTACATTAACAACTCAACTGCGATCGCCAACCCGCCTGCCAAGCGTGGTGATTATGGCAATACTAATGAGCACACAACACATCCATATCGGTTATGTAGTGATCTTTGGGGTAGGCCTGTGTCCAGCAGTGGACTTTATTCGGCCTACATGATGAAAGAAACAACAACCATCGTCAACAATACCGCAATGCCTCAAGACGGAAGTCTTTAAACAGTGTGTGTTACCAGTGATGACATATGGAACTGAGACGTGATCACTCACAATGGGCCTCATAAGAAAGCTCAAGGTCACTCAACGAGCTATGCTTGGTATTTCTCTACGAGATTGAATCAGAAATGAGGAGATCCGTAGAAGAACTAAAGTTGTCGACATAGCTGAAAGGATTAGTAAACTGAAGTGGCAATGGGCAGGGCACATTGCTCGTAGAACTGATGGCCGCTGGGGCACAAAGGCTCTCGAATGGAGACCGCGCACAGGAAAACGCAGCGTGGGACGACCTCCAACGAGGTGGACAGACGACCTGGTGATGGTCGCTGGGAGTCGTTGGATGAGGGCGGCATGTAACCGCTCGTTGTGGATATCTAAGGGGGAGGCCTTTATTCAGCAGTAGACGTCCTGTGGCTGATATGATGATGAAAGAAATGTCGATGATGATTACATACCGATAAATATAAATAATAAAATATTACTTTAGAAAAACATTTTTGTTCACACCTTTATTAATTAAACATGAAATTTAAATGACTGATGTTTGATAACCTGAACGCGGACTCACTGTGATTACTTTAGGTATGCCTAATCCGTGGTAGCTGCCTAAATTTAAAGAAATAAATAGGACTTACTAGGCATCGCAGGTAATTGCTTAGCAATTATTGAAACAACGGTGGCAAACACTCGTCCCAGATCAGCGATGACAGTCAACGTAAGAGGTATTCCAATGAGCGCATAAGCGATACAGAATAACCTGCCCCAGAACGTCTCCGGCACTATGTTGCCATAACCTACAAAACAATCAATCCATGAAACAACACTTTAGTGATGTACTTAAGCATAGACTTCTTGTAGTAGGTTCTCAAATTAGTTGCTAGAGATTCTGTAAAGTTGAAAGTTAGATGTCTTTAGAAGTTAATTTACTCTTTCACAAGATTCATTTAAGTTTTACAGAATGTCCCTTATGTGTAACAATAATATTACAGCAACAGCCATTTTCAATAACCTACATATTATACGTATCAGTGGTTTACCAGTGATGGATAAATATTTGGCAGAATGACCATTTAAGTATTAACATCAAATTTCATCTCTAATCTACAGTGAGGCCAACCGTTAAATGGCCGCTACTGTACAAATGACAAAAATCTACCCAATTTATACGCTATCCAAAAAGGTAAAGATGTTATAAAATGGAGAGGACTGTTATTATAGTTCAGAAAGTCGATAAATAATTGTAATATCATCAAAGTATTAATTTGGGATGACATTGAACAAGAAACTTGTATAATGAAAGTATCGTTTTTAAAATTTAAGAAATTTTTCCAATAATCAGTTCTGACTGGAATGACATTACGAAATTAAAAGGTATCCGTTTTAGCTTTTGGTCTACCAAACACTATAAATACTGCTTCTAGTATGGGATTCATACATTAATTGTATGATTATTCATAAAAACCTGATCTAATTGTCAAGTATTATAATATGCTTACATGTTAGTACACACCTATTGTGGTGAGCACAGTCGAAGAAAAAAACACGGCTTGTAGTATACTCCATTTTTCTTCAAGCGGTGGAAAATTATTCTCCACCTCTAGCGCCAAGCCGCTAGAAGATGCCTCTTCCAGCACCTAATTAAATTATAATAAAAGAGTTATTTATTATTACTTTTATTCCGAGAGAGGTGGATCGATTGTTCTGCGCGAAACAATCGACCGATCTCTTTCACGCCGTGATCGTGGCTTGAATGGGATTCATCATGATAATAGGTGAGAAGACCATTGTTTATATCTATAGACTCTGCCGAGCTTCGGACAGCAATTTAACATTAGTACACACCAGCCCTCCGAATGACCACTAGAATGAGGGGTTACAATCACCACACTCAGTAGGCGGATTGGTAATCGCAGTATGTTGTTATTAGCATAGAGAAGGTTACTGCTGCCTTTATATTAAGGCTTAGTCGTGTTTTACGACACTTGTGAGTGGAGGGTGGTCTATTCTTTGCTGGACCACACGGTGTCGCTACAAACAGTAAGAAGTAGAAAAGTGGGCGGCAGGTAGGATAGTACCTTACCGTCTGGTAGAAAATGCCTCTGGCATTAAGACCACCTTTGTACATTTGTGTACATTAAGCATAAATAAATATAATAATATATCCAGATAAGTAATCAGTGTTCTTTTGACCTCGGCAAATTCATCTTCGGAGAAGTTTATTTAAGATTATCATGATATTTTTTGCCATATTATGTTTCACCTATTTGGTATCCATCTAGCAAAGAGATCTCTAGCACGTTTTAATGACTTGCAATGTAAAGGCGTTAAGGCAGAAAAGCACAGCTGGCCAGGTAGCCCAAAATTGGTGGTTTCAACTAAAGCTACTTTCTTTTGCGAAGAATTTTCAGTTTAATCTTGATACAATAAGTTAAATTACTCTGTCGTTGGAAGACTCTGTTATCATTGAGTGATGGTTGCTGGCTATTAGACGAGGCAATTCATAGTATTTTTTCAAGTACTGAAAGGTATAATACTTCATTTAATTGATTGTAAATGTAAAGTGTCAAATATATGATTAATATTTTTAAATTTGTTTGTTAAATTCATAGGCCTTTTTACCCGACCCATAGTAAAATAAGGCCCAAAGGCATGGTTTAAGAAAATGCAAGATATTTGTTTATGGTAATAGATGCCATTATATATTTATATTATATAGTAGTGAATCCAAAGAACTGGTTATAACTAAAACCTGGTGCTTAACAGCGTATTATTTTTATTTATTATTATACTGCCGATCTCCCTTAGCTAGGTACCTTAGTTATTATAGTTAACATATATAATTATATGAATCAACCAAATAGAGCGAAAGTAAAGATAAATAAATAGCAGTAGAAACAGAATTAAAAGCGACATATAATTATTTTTACCAATCTTGTAAAGGCTGGCGATGACCGAGCACATCTTATGGTTACTGGTAATGCATTCCACAAACAAGCTGCTTGGATTGTTAAGTATTTGTAATGTTTTGCTTTAAATTTTATTATGACCTTAGGAATCACGTATGAGTGTTTCCAAGGAACTGGAAACGGGTTTTAGCTATAGGATTAGGGATAGATGGAGTGAACTGATATACACACCATATTAGCATTTCGAGCTTGAGACGAAATTGTGATACATGATCATATTTGCGTAAACCAAATATAAAAATGATACAAAATTATTGTAGTCGCAAAATTTTATCAAACTGATCCGCCGTTAGATCGGAATATCTGGCAGCAACATAATCGAGGATATCTAGGAGAAGACATTATGCAATTTTCATGGCAACCCGGAGAAAATTTTGAATCCTTTTTCAAAGACGCTGCTGATGCGAACATATTCTGGCTAATTACAAAAGTTCAAGAATCGTTACTGTTTTGCTTCGTGCACCGCGGTTGGGGCTTCGACTACTTCCTTACTTAGGGTTTTAGTTTCAAAACTTATTTGTTAAGATAAATTGTTTTTAAACTTAGTGTTTTAGCTATCGAATAATGTATAAACTTGATTACGGAAAACCATAGTTTTAATCAAAAATAAATCTTGGATTAAATTGATTGTTAATTTCAAGCGTAAGCTGTAATTATAGTATATATAATCATATTATATGTATATATAAAGGTGCACCGGCCGTGTGTAGGCGATTAATTACATTTAAAATAAAATGAAATGAGGTTTTTGTCTGTAATATAATAAGTACCTACGTAATCTATACCTGTTTGGAATGGAAACGTTAAAAAATTTCATTGGATACCAAATACGATAAATTATTAAAACTATTTTTGGCGCAGTTTATGTCCGCTATGTACCGACATGTCGGATTTTATGTCAGATATACTATAACCTGCGGAATAGCACGATGCTTCCCACAATACGAGTACTTTAGGCGATCTGAGGGAACAGATGAACATACTAACATACATAGATACTAAAATTGTAAACCTTTCTTTTGACCTTTGACCAAATCAAAAGGTCCAAGCGGTAATGAAATGAAATCATATTTATTTTAGCAAGTAGGTTTCAAAAAAAATACTTGCCCTCGACAATAAATTGAGAGCAAGCCGAAGAAATGCCGAAACAAACTCAAAGGTTTCTGTTTTAAAGTCCAGAAGTATTTAGATACAAAGTTATAGTTATAAAAATGTAGGCCCACTTCAAGAATTTTTTTAAAGAAAGATCCATAGCCGTTTTGGGACGACCTGTCCTGTTAGACGGCAAGTATGCATCAGTCATCGTGTAGCTCAACCCTGTTTTAGGGAGCTCGTCGCACTAAAATACCATCAACATGATATTTGTGACATTTGGGGCACGGCCTGACTTGCGCTCTTCGCCTCTATTCTCATAAATATGAAACGTGAACACAGCTAATAAAAAAGAAAATGTTTTACTAGCATTGTTAGTCTTTCTTCCGGTGTCACCCTTAGCCCAAAGATATTCAACATCTTCATTTTCACGTCAAGTCCTAATTGGCCTTGAGGGTTTTTGTACACATTTTTGTCTTACACTACTGGTAGTAGTGCAGAAGGGAAAAAATATTCCCCATGACACTACTGGTAGTGAACCTTGGTAGTGCCCCGGGTAAGTAACGACAAATAACATTATTATTGCAACTGAAAACGGGATATTTACCATGTTTTTATTACTTTTGAGTTCCCGATATTCCGGCGCTGTTGCAAGCGCCATGTTCACGGATAAACTGACACTATGTCAGTGACCATGTCAGTTTAAAAACTTATATGACAAAAAACATGTCAACTATAAGTATTTTACGCAAGGAAAACGTCGTGGGGGGGGATCTACATAAACACATTATTTTAAAGATATTATGAGATGTATCTTCGTCAAGGTCACTTTCGACCTATATGTACCAGTTAGGGTTAACAGTGAAGAAAGTTAATTAACAAACATCCCTGTCATGAAATTCTTAACTTATTAAAGAAAATAGAATTAACTTAATATAATTGACATATTGCTTACCCTTTCATACACAGCTAAATGATCGCTGAGTAATTTTTCGACGCCATCATTATCCGTGCCATTATTGTTGCGCCCAGACACGAAGTGTATTAGGTTCCACCTCTCAGTAAGAAGTCTTTCTCTGTGAAACTCCTGCTTGGCCATTTCGGCGGGATACTCTAAAGCTCGAAAGACCTGTGTAAGAAGCATTTTCTGAAAATAATTGCTATTATGATATGTTAATTAGTTCTTTTTTTATATGAGATATTACTAATTATGAGGAGATCCGTAAAAGAACTAAAGTTGCCGACATAGGTGAAAGGATTAGTAAACTGAAGTGACAATGGCGGGGCCAGTAGAACTGATTGATGGCTGTTGGGGTAAAAAGGTTCTCGAGTAGAGATCGCGCACCAGAAAACGCAGCATGGAACGACCACCAACAAGGTGGACAGATGACCTGTTGAACCTTGCTGGGAGTCGTTGGATGCGTTCGGCATGTTACCGCTCGTTGTGGAAATCTATGGGGCCTCTCCCATTGTTCAGCAGTGGACGTCCTTTGGCTGATATGATGATAATGATGAATTAGAATATTCACTGAAAATTGTTCACCTTTGCAATATACGGAAAAATCACTCACTTCTAACAAATATATATTCCTTAGAATTTATTAAAAATCTAAAACTGTTCAAATTCTTTCTCAAAAAGACATTTCGACACCATATTAAGTTTTTTTTCAGGAACGTCTCGAAAATTTGATGTATCACCTAAGTCCTGGCATGGAGGAATATATGGTGGTATTTCTTTTTGTTGAAGTATTGAAAACCAGTTCGTGTCACAAAACCAAGGATGGGTTTTAATATCAAATACTCCTGCTTTTAGTGAACCATAGCGCTTTGTAGGATCCACTTCTAACAAATGTTTTACCAAAGATTTGCAAATATTGCCCATGGTTTCTGGTGTTTTAAAGTGTCCTGATAAAACTTTCTCGTATAGTTTCATTGGATTTGCATTATAAAAAGGAGGATAGCCAGCGATTGTTTCATAAATTAGTACTCCGAATGACCACCAGTCCACAGAATATGTGTAACCCTTTGACATAATAATTTCTGGAGCTAAATATTCCGGTGTCCCACATAGTGTCCATGTCCGAGTTTTCATAATTTTACAAAATCCAAAATCAACTATCTTTATGTACCCATTTATACTTATTAATATATTTTCAGGTTTAATGTCCCTGTGAATTATGCAGCAATGGTGAAGATATTCTAACGCTAATACAATTTGAGCTGCATAAAATTGAGCCAAATCTTCTGCTAAAGGCCCCACTCTTTTTATTAAGGTATATAATTCACCTCCAGGTTCAAATGACAGCAAAAAGTATAAATAAGCGTTATCTTTGCATGTATATTTCAATGATATCACAAATGGAAAATTAATACTTTGTAGAACTTTCTTTTCTGTGATCATTTGCTTAGCCGCATTCTTTTGTACAGCTGCTGCCTTATCTATAACCTTCATAGCATGATACATGAAATCTGTTGTGTCTCGAGCTAAATACACTACTCCAAATGCACCGACACCAATAGTCTTGAGTTTATCAAAATCTTTTGGCGACTTCTCAAATGCTACGGGATTGTTATACTTTGTATCGAAGTCGTGTTTTAACATATCTAAATATCTATTATGCGCTATTTGCTGAGGGTGATTGTACAATGCAATTTTTCCTTGTTGCGATGTTCTACCAACCGCCATTATTGTTAAAACATAATAAAGTAATCATTTTTATATATTTTATGATAAATATAATTCAAAAAACATTATTTAATGTATAAAAATCACTTATTGACGAGTCTTTATGACGTCATGTATGACATAGTTGATGTGACATAATACAGCTATTTTCATATATTTTTATATGTGATATTGATAGACCATAAACGATTTCTGTAAAACTTCTTCATGTTGTTGTACAATTGGCCCGAATCTGCGAACCCATGAATAGTTTGTAGTTCGAATTAAATACCTAGACGGAATTGTAGTTTGAATCCCCAAGACACAAGTGATCCTAGGAAGTAAAGTGCCCCAAGAGCGCGCGGTGCCTAAGAGCACGCAGCATTCGTATTTCCCGCACACGGTTTGGACCATTGCAAATGCGTTCTGAGCGTGCAAGTGAAAATTAAATGTGTTGTAAAGGAAAAAACTAAGATACTGATTTTTAAGGTTTAAATTGCACTCAATTTAGTCAATTTCTCCTTTTATATGAGGCGGTGAGAGCAAGCGTGATCTATATTTTCCAGACAAATGATTTTAATTGTAATTCTTGCTCTCACTGTCTCATATATTATAGATAGATTAACTGTAGTAATTACTTACAATGCTTACAAGTGAAATTTAAATATAATGGCTTGCCTGTACTTTTGGTGTAGTATTTATATTTCTTGAACGCGCACAACACCTTTTTGTTTCTAATTAATATAAGACAAAGTTCTTAAACGAGTACATAATCGTGTCCGAGTCAAATTCTTTCACTAGTTTTATCGATGACCCATTTAGAGCGTCGCAATGTATGGACTGGCTTATTTAACGATTTAAATATTTGATCCAAAAGCATTAGTCGTATCGTGTCGAGACGTGAAATTATGTGTTTTAGCTCACATGTAGCAACAATTGTAACGTGTATAATATTATTGAAATAAAAGTTATAAGGCTGCCAACATTCTAAAAACTTAGTTAAGCATTTATCTAATATATAAATATCTCGTATAACGGTGTTTGTGGTCACACTCCTCCGAAACGGCTAGACCGATTTTAATGATCTTAATGTATGATCTTCAGGTAGTTGTTCCGGGTCTGGGTGTATTGAGTGTGGAATTCATGTCTGTAAACGCACCCACGATACAGGAGAAATCCTAGTGTGTAACGAAAAAAATTTTTTTCGTATGTCTGGTAGGTATGGTACGTATTTTAACTTTAAGGCAGCACTTGTGTCAAAATTGTAATAAATACTAAGTTGGATAATGCATATATATTTCACTGAATCATCTATATTACAGTTTGCTTAATTGTTTATACGATTTATTTTCCAGTAAACAATCTTAAAACTCGTCCTACAAACGTGTTCTTTAAAACCATTATTAACCCAACACATTACTTAGAAGTCTTCGAATTCCGTTTCAAAAAGACATCTCGAAATATTTTTAAGTTTTGGTTGAGATATTTCAGGAAAGTTACTCGTGTCTCCCGGAGTCGCACATATAGGTACAAATGGTGGCTCCGTTTTTTGTTGCAGTATGTTAAACCAATCTGTATCATTAAACCATACATGACTTTTGATGTCATGTGTGCCATCTTTTTGAGAACCCAATCGTTTTATTGGATCCACTTGAAGCAATCCTTTGAGCATACTCTTACAATCTGGTCCCATATTGTCCGAATATTTGTAATGACAATCCAACACCTTTTCGTAAAGTTTACTTGGATCAGATGCAAAAAATGGCGGATATCCAGCCATCATTTCATAAATTAACACACCGAGGGCCCACCAATCGACAGAGAAATTATACCCTTTTGACATTATTATCTCCGGTGCTAAATATTCAGGCGTTCCACATAGTGTCCAAGTTTTTTTCTTAATTATCTTACAAAATCCGAAATCACATAATTTTATATACCCGTTAATGTTAATCAATACGTTCTCGGGTTTAATGTCTCTGTGAATGATTTTGCAGTAATGTAGGTATTCTAATGCCAGAACTATTTGACTAGCATAGAATTTTGTCAAGACTTCGGAAAAATTACCATACCTCTGTATGTAAGTAAACATTTCACCACCAGGAATATACGGCAGTATAAAATACAAATACAAATTGTCTTTAAAAGCAGCCTCTAGTGATATTAGAAACGGAAATTGCACACATTGAAGGATTTTCTTTTCGAATAGTAAGTGTTTCACGTGTTTTCTCTGAACCACTACGCCTTTTTCAACAACTTTCATCGCATGATAGGTGAACACACATTTGTCACGTACTAAAAACACTTCACCGTAAGCTCCGTTACCAATAGCTTTAATCTTGTCATAATGATCAGGTGTCTTCTCACACGGAGGTGAATCTTCAAATTTACTTAGAAATTCCTCTTTTAGCATTTCCAAATACCGTAAGTGATCTTGATGTTTTTGAATAGTGTATGCTGTCGATGTGGCCATATCCCGATACATTCAATTAAATATCCCATTTAAAATTCTATCTAAATAATTCATTCACCGCAGAAATATAAATATAGAAAATCATTATTTTCGATGGTGTATCATACTGTGACATTATTTTTAACAGATACAATACAATAATGGATATTTCAGTTATTTCCATGTTATTAATATACTCTTTGGTTATCAACATTTACAGCGATAGCAGTCCGTGCTCAAAAGAGTTACTAAGTAACTACGGTTAATCTGTTGAAAACCTTTTTTGAATCTCCGCCCGGCGATGAACGATATAAAAACATTTTTAAAGTTACCTAAATAGCGACCGGCCCCTGCTTCACACGGGCGCATTTACTAATAAAGAAAATGAGGAGTGCGCTTAGCGAGAAAGTACTAAGTATATTTATTTCTGAATATCGTTTATTATATAGGCCGTGGCGCGGACGGCAACGGCGGCGGCTTGCCGGGCAACCCCGTTTCGCTACAAGCGATATTTTGGTTGTACGTAATTCTGAATCGATGTTATATCCTGAAGCATTAATTTGAACGATACAGTGGTGTCCGGATTTTCCGTGTGGTGTCCGGATTAAGAATATAGCACCACTCCATCTCCCGTGGATGTCGTAAAAAGCGACTAAGGGAATCTAAACCAGTGGGATGGGCAGCAGCGTCCCTTCTGTGAAACGGTAGCCATACTTCGCTCACCAACCCGCCTGCCATGCGTGGTGAGTATTGGCAAATACCCCCCAAAATGATGACACGGTTATGAAAATCTATGGGGGAGGCGTTTGTTCAGCAGTGGACGTATAAATGGCCGATATGATGATACAGTGTAAAAGAAAATTTTAATCTATATTAAATGGTAACTAATCTGAATAAGGATTATTTTCTAGTGCATTGTTTTGATGTATCTCTTAGGATTTGCCTTACATGGCAACGTACGAAAACAGTTTTGATGACAAAACACCGTCATAGTTCAGCCATTTTGTACAAAATATTTTCAAATGATATACATAAACCTTTCTCGTTTATCGCTCTTTCTATTCGTGACAACCATATGAAAATCAGAACATTACTGATGTAGATACAGCCAGAATACAATATGTTTGCTATTTTCATATGAGATTCTTCCCTGGGGAACTTGTGCAGACATTAATACCATCTTCACTTTACAAAAAAGGGCTATTGGAGCCATTTAAAAATTGGGTCCAAGAGTTTATCTCAGAGACTGATATTCTAACAGTAGGTTCGTATTTTTTTGTCCTTCTCGCATACATTTCTGGGAAATGTGGTTGCTTAACCGGTCATTTCTGGCGAAGCCAAAAGAGGCCTCCAGCCAAGCTTAAATTTAATATTAAAAACTGAGCAACTTTCGCTAAGGGCGCCCCCTGCGGGACACGGACCTCGGCTTAGGGCGTTGCTGGGGATAACAAGCTATTGGTTTGGTGACAGCTGGATCGGTATTATTTATAATGTATAAGGGGACATTTAAAACTATAGGCTTGGCACGGGCCGGCGCGAGCAAGAGACGAGAGGGAGAAGTACTAACTTGAACGGGTAGATGACGCGGCGATAGGCCTCCGCGACGTCGGTGAGGCGGGTATCCTCGACGGCGAGGATGGTAAAACGGTCAAGTGTTAAGTGAATACGACAACGCGAGTCTCTTTATGTGATCTAACGTGATTTCATCGTCTGGATCGACCAGAACGTGCCTCGGGCGGCGTACTCTACTGATACCCTGAACCCTGAATCCCGGTTGGTAATCGGTGGCTGATACCACAAGGGGATTTGGGTGGGACAGGGCAGAATCGATATAGCGTTTAGACGCTTGTTTCATAAATTGGCTGATGGTCGGCAAGTTAAGATCAAAATGGATGGATGGATGAATAGATGGAAGTTGGTCATTTCGCATGTACCAAGGCGCTCCGGTGGCCTCGCGCATGAAGCGCGGGTTTGGAATTTACGGAGTGAGCCGGATTCAGTGTGTGTGAACGCTGGGCTGGCATAGGTTATGATGGGTCGAATACATGTGGTGTAAATTCTCACCTTATTTCTAAAGGATAATTTACTACGAACGTTCAGGATATATTGAAGGCAACCGAGCACAAAGACGACGCGGGCACACACCGTCTTTGTGTGGGGTATGAAGGACAGTTTTTTTGTCTAGGATAACTCCAAGATACTTGGCGTGCGGTTCCCAAGGAATCAATTGGCCTAGCATCGAGATCTCCCTGAAGCGTGGCTGGTCGTTGCCTAATTTGCAAAAGAGGACGGCTTTACTTTTGATGGGGTTAACTTCGATCCGCCATTTCCTAAACCATATCCCGTAGGCGTTGGCTGTGGCTTGGAGGATCTTAATTATACTATCAGGAACGTAGCCGGAGTAGAAAATGGTCGTGTCATCGGCGAAGAGTGCAAAATGGGTCGTATTAGCAGGTCGTTTGGGGATGTCACTGGTGTACAGTGTGATCAATAGTGGGGCTAGCACGGATCCTTGTGGGATTCCGGCTTTAATGGGGTGGGGGGGCCAGAGAGCGCCCGTGATTCGATATCGGAAAATGCGATTTGACAAGAAGTCTCGTATGATGAGAATGAGACGGTCGGGCACTCCGAGTTGATACAGCTTATATAAGCCGTTGTGCCAGACTTTGTAAAATGCTTTCGCAACATCGAAAAAGAGTACTCCCGTCATCATGCCGCGTGAGATTCCGAACGTGCTGTGTTCAAGTGTAGTCTGTGGACTTGTTGTACACTCGAGTGTTTGGTTCTAAAACCAAACTGTTCGTCGCTAATGAGTTTTTTGGATTCGGCAAAATCCTTTAGTCGGGAATTAACAATCCGCTCATAAATCTTCGCATGGGAATTGAGAAGGCTTATGGGGCGATAGCTAGAGGGCTCGCACTTGGGCTTACCGGGTTTATGAATACCGATAACTGTGGCCTGTTTCCACATATGTGGATAGAGGTTGTATTATGCCGCATTGAAGATGACAGTCATTAAGGTGATAAGATGGTCGGGGAAGAGTTTAATCACCTTGTTGGTGATACTATCAGAGCCGGGGGTTTGCGAGCGTGAATGCTTTTCACAAGATTTCTGACCTTGTCTGCCGTGACCGGAGGGAAGGAGTCGTCAGGGTCGGCAGGCGGAAAAGCGGCTCTACGTTCGACTTCAGCGTCAACCTTTGTGAGGTGAGTTGACCAACAACAGGTAGAGTGCTTGGGGAACATTATGCTTCTAGACTGTCAGCTAGGTATTCGGATTTTTCGTCGTCATCAAAGGCCGGCCTTTGAGACGGGACGGTTGAGAGGGGGGACAACAATGGATGTTTCGGATTTGAGTTTCCGTTGCAGATGCCAGAACGCAAGGTGGGTTGGCTTTAAGTCACCCCACATCTTATCCCAACTAGCCTCCTGGCACTCCTTAATACGTTCCTTAATAGCACGCTGTAAGCGCATAAAGAAGCGATTAAGTTCGCTGGGAAAGGAAAGTACTTCAATAGAATGCAACTTAAGGTTGACATTCTTTAGAAGTGCTATGTCAAGTATATCCGGGCGATGGTTAACATTGCTGGGGTAATGGATGGGATACATCGGGGCGATGATGTCATAGTTGACAAGGGTACTCAGAGAGTATAATTTACTTCCTCTGTGGTTGTGGGTGAGACAGTTCCAAGACTCATGTTTGGCATTGAGATCCCCTACCACTATGACGGAGTCGCCTAGATCGAAGAGTGCTTCGAGATCCGGTTGGATTGGATCATCTTGGCCATTGGGGGTTATGTAAGCCGACACTATAGTGATCGGTTGATGACCTGTCATGCCTATCCTGCACACAGATGCCTCTAGATTGGAAAGGACGAAGGAAAGGAGTAGGACGGGGTATCTAGGGGCATGCAATAGAGGGATCTCTTATAGTAGATAAGAGTGCCTCCTCCACGGGAGCGGGTCCTATCGTTGCGCACTATATCATAGTTTGCAATTCTAGGGTTCCTGTGAGAGGATTTCAGAAAGGATTCTTGTATCAACATAATGTCAATAAGGTGGTCGCGGAGGAATAAGGCGATCTCATCTTTTTGACCATTAATGCTGTTTGCGTTGAAGATGCTAATTTTATGGGATCGGGGTTTGATTCTGCTGCTTTGTGAATCCATTACGGATGAACGCGGTAGGAGAGGAGGGCGGATGATACATCAGCGAAGTCGCTGAGAACTAGCATGAGGCCGTATTGGCCCTGGTTTGCCCTAATGGCTGCGGGCATTTGGGCGACTCTGTTCGGGTCGATAGAGTTGAGAAGTCCGAGGACAACAGAGAGGTCATCGGATTTGAGATGGGGTGAGGATTGGGGTGGGGGAGGGGTGGCCCTCTGAGAGTGCACTTGGTGCGGGTTGGTTATAAGGCACGGGAATGGGGTATATATGGTGCCGTAAGGGGGGTAGCAGTAATCAGCGAGGGAATCGCTGACGCTTGGGTCGCCTGTTGGGTCATTAAACTAGGCCTCAGGTCGGGGAACACTAGCTGATGGTTCAGCGCGTTCCACGGCGATGGACTGTCCTGTGAGGAGGTCGTCATAGGCGTAGGCAGAAGGCGGAGAGGAGGACGGAGCCTCGTCCGTTTTCGGGGCTTTGGCAGGAGCGGCTTGCAGGCCCGTAAGGCCAAGTACTCCGCGTACTTGGCCTTACGGGCCTGCTTTTCGCGGTTGCCACTGACGAGTTGGAACTCGTCTGACATACGTACAATTTTTAACATTGCTACCGTTTTTTCCAGTGTATCAAAACAATGATATACCTGTGCCTCGGGCATCAATGACCCAACCTTACTTATTTAAATGTACAATTCAGAAATTTTCCAAACATGTATTGAGTTACAGCAAGCAAGTTAGTTAGTTAAGTTAGATACTTTAAATAACAAGTAAAACGTTATTCTGTAATATAATAAAGCCTAACAAGGCAACTGGGGTGAACCGTCACCCCCACTACTTGATAAAAGCCTCAATATTTTGTTGATGTTGCTTTTCTCTCGTTTTGACGCTCAATCTATTCTTTAATTAGAGTGAATGCAATCAGTTGCGTAGGTTAACGTGTCCCGGTAAGTGACTATCCGCCGACTCTCTCGGAGAGGCAACGCTCAAAACATTGATACTGAAAATGATGTATTCATAGCATTTATTTAGCAAGCCAAATAAAAATATAGACTCAAATAAGCAAACCAGTAATAAGAATGACTAAAATTCAAAGAAAGGTGGAGTTACTGATATCAACAAAATAACAAAATGATACATTCATAAAGTTCGGCTAGAAATATCAAACGTTGGCCGCTTCGATAATTCTACGGCACACTAGACCAAGTTGCTATCAATACAATGTTATTTTATATTGATGCTAAACATCCGAACACCCCTGTCAATACGCTCCGAAGCAGTTATTTGAAGAAATTAGCATTACAACTAGAGGAACCACACATGAAGCGTCGTTGAGTACAAATTGGCCGCGAGAATAAGGTGTCACTGTACGAGACATCTATACAAATAAATAAAATTGAAGTGTCTGTTTGTAATGTCAAAATAACAGCTTTTTACTAAACGCATATGAAAGTATGTACGTTACATATAACAAAAATACTATTTTTAATTTTTTTGTCTGTCTGTCTGTCCGTCTGTCTGTATGTCTGTCTGTCTATCTGTTTGTTCCGGGTAATCTCCGAAACGGCTGGACCGATTTTGACGGGACCTTCACTGGCAGATAGCTGATGTTATAAGGAATAACTAAGGCTACTTTTACCTTTAACCGCGGGTCCCAGCTAGTTATAAATAAGGTTGATTTTATATTCTATTGCTGTTTTATTTGAACTTAAACGTGTGGTGGTGAGGGGCCAACCCTGTTACTATTTATGTATGCAAAAAAATGTTGTCTGTCGCAGGATAAAAGATATGTGTTCGGCATTACAATTTTTTACAAATATTTTAAATTTATTTTGCGGTAATTGCAGCACGGTCTCCGGTATTTTATTATAAAATTTTATACAATAACCCATAAAAGAAGTATGGACTTTAGCTAAGCGAAATTTTAGCTGTACTAGTTTAGATTTATATCTTGTATTATAGTTATGCCGATCACATTTTTTTTTATTTTTTTTATTGATTCTATATCGGCAGCCCGTCCCCAAAGTAAAATACCATAGGACATTATACTACGAAAGTAGCTAAAGTAAACCAGTCTTGCAGTAGCTACATCTGTAAGGTGTCTGATTTTTCTAACAGCATAAGTAGCCGAACTCAACCGTCCTGCTAGAGATGTAATATGGGGACTCCATTGAAGTTTTGAATCGAGCGTGAATCCTAAGAAAACTGTTTGGTCGACAAATTCAAGTTTATCGTTATCTATTATGATATCGCAATCCCTACTTACTACATTTGGCAAAGTAGACTTTATGCATTTAGTTTTCTGCCCGTTTAATACTAAATTATTAACTGTGAACCATTCATGGACCTTAAGAAGAGCGTTATTTACATCGTCAAGATTTAGTAAACGTCTATCAATTTTAAAAAATCAAAGAAGTATCATCAGCAAATTACACCATCCTGGATGGATCCTGAATCATATAAGGCAAGTCATTAATAAACAGTAGAAATAAGAAAGGACCTAGTATCGAACCCTGGGACACGACCATTATCACTTCAGAGCCAGATGAATTAACCCCATTTATCTGAACTTTTTGTTGCCTGTTTTGCAAATAGGATTTTAAGATTTTTAAAGACTTTTGCCTAATCCCATAATACTCTAGTTTCAGCAGAAGAGTCTCGTGATCTACACAATCAAATGCCTTTGAAAGGTCACAGAAGATACCAATCGCATCCTGAGACCCTTCCCAAGCATCGAAGATGTGCTTGATCAATGAGATACCTTTTCTTTTTTATTGATGTCCAGTGGAAATTCTACATGGAACTTCCTTCACCCCGGGGAAGGGCGAAGGGGTATGCCGGACTCCTAACGGCTAAAACCACTGGAGCGGTCATCTTCGGCACCGAAGGGGGGCTCCAGGTCCTCGTAAGATCACACTAGAGCCGCCCATTGGTGCCACGCCTTTAGCTCATCTCGGAAGGGATGACTGTAAAGCGGTCACCCCCTCTAGCGGAGGGAAGGCGACTTTAAAAAGGTCGCCCCCCCAGGCACTTCTCGGGGAGGATTGTAAAGGATCCCCCCAAGCCTCGCTTTGCGCTGTGCTGCGCACACGGCGGCACGTGACCACGTGCGCGCCACCGTCTTCCCGGGGGTCGCTCGGTGTGAGCACGTAGATTCCCCAATCTGCGCGCCCGCGACCCTCAATGCCCCCCACCATAAAGTGACGGCAGGGGGCTCAGGCGTGTTGGACTTTTGTGACGTTGGAGCCGGGACGGTTGTTGCCCCGGCGCCGTCTAGTCCTTCTCCGTGCGGGATCAGCCCTCTCCCGATCCCGCTCTGCAGTCTCCTTCTGGAGCATGACGCTCTCGCAGAAGGAGACCACTGCACTCCAATTTTCATGCTCTGCCAACATAGCCGACACTACTGCCGGCAGAGAGAGATCTTGCCCGATCCGATCCGATCGACCAGGATCCGCCGCTCGGCCTCAAACGCAGGGCACTCCTCGAGCGTGTGCTGTGCGGTATCCTGGTCGCTTCCACAATGGTGGCACTGTGCCGTAACCTCGCGTCCTATTCTGTGCAGGTACGCACCGAAACAACCGTGACCGGTGAATACCTGCGTCAGACGGTAGGTGACGCGCTCGCTCCTTCTGAGCCAGGCTCCGAAGAGTGGCAGGATGGCCTCGACGACGCGCTTGGTCGCGAACTGCAACCGTAGGCGTTGTCGCCATATCTCGAGTACGCCCCTGATGGCACGCTTTCCCCACTTTGGCGGAGGGAACGTGTCCGGTCATAGACCCACGCATCCATCTCCGCCTGGATGTCGAAAGGCGGAAAGCGTGCCAGGAGAGTTGCCGCCTCATAGGGCACTGTCCTGTATCCCCGTGCGATCTGTATAGCCACTCTGCGCTGCAGACTATGAAGTTTGGTTCTGCAGCGCTGGACGCCAGACAGCCGGGATGACCATACAGGCGCCCCGTAGAGGGCCACAGACCGCACGACGCCCCCGTAGAGACGGCGAGGTTCCTCGCTCGGTCCCCCGAGATTGGGCAGCACCCGGTGCAATGCACCCACTACCCTCTCGACTCGGGGGACGAGATCAATGAGATACCTGCGTCAGTTGTATTACGCCCTTTGGTGAAGCCGTATTGCTTGTCGTGAAAAAGCTTGTTAGCATTAAAATGCAATAGCATTTGATTTAACATATTTTTTTCAAATACTTTGCCAAATACAGGCACCGGCACATTACCGGCCTAAAATGTCCAGGATCTTGAATATTACCGGATTTAAATAAAGGTATCACTTTACTATATTTCATTAAACCCGGAAAAGTACCCTGGTCAACGCACCTGTTAAATATTACTGCTAAGTAGGGTGCTATAGTGTTAATTATACCTTTACATACTTTTACCGATAATCCCCACAAGTCTTCAGTTGATTTGATTTTTATTTCTTTAAAAGCTTTTGTAATAGCCTGGGGCATTATATGCGTGAATGTAAAATCTACAGTACAGGCCACTACATTCCGTTTCAGTAAGGCAACAGAATGCAAAGGTGAAGAGTTTAAAAATGCAGTCGTTATTTTGGGAATCTTAGTAAAAAACGCCTCAAATTCCTGAGCTATGTCGAAGTACTCTAAATTTCTTTTAAATTAAACGCATGTGAAACCGGGGGTCCCAGCTAGTTCTAAATATAAATAGAATACTCAAGAAGATGAGCCCTCTGCAAAGTAGCAGAAACAAAAAAGATGTTCACTATGTCGAGGAAAACGGGACAAAAACTAAAAACCTTCTGTTTTGCCTTGGCCTTCCGCTCACCTGCTCTGAACATCGGAAAGATATTTGCTTGGACAGCATTCAATAATAAAATTAATAATACCTAATTATGGTTACCGTAATAAAGTAAAAGATTTCTTACTTTTAATTGTATAAGTGAATCATCTCATCTACACAAATAAATAAAATTGAAGTGTCCGTTTGTAATGTCAAAATAACAGCTTTTTACTAAATGCGTATGAAAGTACGTACGTTACATATAACAAAAACACAATTTTAAATTTTTTTGTCTGTCTGTCTGTCGGTACGTCTGTCTGTCTGTCTGTCTGTTTGTTCCGGGTAATCTCCGAAACGGCTGGACCAATTTTGATGGGACCTTCACTGGCAGATAGCTGATGTTATAAGGAATAACTAAGGCTAGTTTTACCTTTAACCGCGGGTCCCAGCTAGTTATAAATAAGGTTGATTTTATATTCTATTGCTGTTTTATTTGAACTTAAACGTGTGGTGGTGAGGGGCCACCCCTGTTACTATTTATGTATGCAAAAAAATGTTGTCTGTTGCAGGATAAAAGATATGTGTTCGGCATTACAATTCACAGTTAACCAATTGACACACAAAACAAAACTTAAGTTAATATATTATCTCTTTAAACATTAATTCGTTTCGCGTCATCATGGCAGTTAATACGCGGGACCGGGATGATGGGACCGGATGATAACATAACGTCTCATAATGTGCACACGTTAAAATTTTCTCCAAATTCCAATCTACTTCCAACTCCAATTTTAGTTTACGGCTCAATCGGTTTGTTGATGATTCTGCCAATGTCAAGGTTAGATAAAACAAAAATGTATTTAAGAGAAAGAACTAAGTAGCCTAAAAATTACATGTACATGCGCTAAAAGTATAATTTAAGAAATAAACACTAGTCTGTTTACCTCTCTTACAGCTCTTACGCTCTTACATATATATGTATATTGCCAGTATGCAGATTCAGCAGTATTGCCAAAACTAGGAAAATATATAATAAACACGACGCTTCGCAATTTCTCTAAACTGAAAATTGCTCTTTAATTTAAATATCTTGATTGATTACTTAGCTATTTATTACTATTATATTTTGGCAATTTTATACTAACCTCTTACATCCCGAAAAATATATTTCTTCTTTTGTGCTTTCCGTCATTTGTCAGAAGTCAATTCTTTTTCATTTTCGTTAATTTTACCAAACGTCGGTTAAAAATCCCATCAGTATTTTTAGTAACAACTAAATAGATTACTTTCAATCTGTTTGGCGTACAAGATATTTCTGATATGGGCGAAGCCAACCGTACTGGTGGTTATCCACGAGGAAAGCAGGAACAATATTCATTATATTTAAATAAGTTGCATCAAGATTTTATAGAGTCATGGAATGATAAGTCAAGTTGTAATGCTAAAATGAGTGACTTTGAAAGATATAAAGTCCTTGGAACTGGTGCCTTTGGAGTAGTCTATCTAGTGAAACACTTAACCACTGGCAAATATTATGCTATGAAAGCATTAGAAAAAGAAAAAGTTATAAAACTAAAACAAGTTGAGCACAGTTTTTACGAAAAGAAGATATTGTGCGGTCTTAATTTTCCTTTTGTTGTTTACATGAAGTATTTTTTTAAGGATAATGTTTATGTTTATTATGTTTTACCGTTCATAGCCGGTGGAGAAATGTTCACTCACCTACGTAAGTCGGGAAAATTTGAGGAGACCTCTTCTAAATTTTATGGTGCTCAAGTAATTCTCGCTTTGGAATACCTACATTCATGTGAACTAGTCTATCGTGATCTGAAGCCAGAAAATATTTTAATTGACCGTTCTGGTTATATCAAAATTACCGATTTTGGATTTTCTAAGCTAATACGTGGCAGGACTTGGACTCTTTGCGGAACTCCAGAATATTTAGCACCTGAAATTATTCTCAGTAAGGGATACGGAATGTCGGTGGACTGGTGGTCACTTGGCATTTTAATATTTGAAATGAGCGCTGGTCATCCTCCATTCTTTGCCTCAGATCCCATGAGAATTTATGAGAAAATAGTAGCAGGAAAATACAGGTGTCCGGTACATTTTACAAAAGAATTAAAAGACTTGATGGGACATGTTCTTCAAGTGGATGTAACGAGGCGTTACGGCGTTCTTAAAGATGGTGTTCTTGATTTTAAGAATCATAAATGGTTTGCAGAAATTGATTGGGATAAACTTTTGAATAGTCGGATACACCCTCCTTTTATACCTCAAGTAAAATCACCGGGAGACACTGCTAACTTTGATCCCTTTGAAGAAGAAAAGGTTAAAGAAAGTCCTATTTGCCTTTATGAAGAAGAGTTTATTGATTTCTAATGTTATAAATGCTTTTATAAAACGTAATGAACGACATATTTCAAAACAACATTTTAAAGAAATAAGAATATTATTTAGTTTAAGTATGTAAGAACAGGAGTTGAGTTTTATGTTTCAACTGAGAAGTAACCGAGAGGTATTTAATTAATTTATGCTTACTGTGTATTGTAGTGTGTATTTATGCATATCTAATAATCCTTTAAGTATTAAATACATGAACAAATTAATTAAAATGAGATTTATTACATGTGTCCGTAATGGGGAGCATTTATCTTTCTTGAATCCCAATTAAAAATGGTCTGGTCACTGGCATGTCGTCTTTACTCGTGGGTGATGTGCGAATGAATGCGAAGAGCATTGTGCTTCAGATCATTTTAAAAAAATTGTCTTCATTGATATATACTCGTCTTTATGAAACAAAAATAGTAAATATTTACTAAATAAATCTTGAGTATAAGACCATAGTTTAACTTAAAAAATTGTTGCACAATGGTGATATACATTTTTACTTTTGCAATATGTATCTTAAACCCTGTCCGACCAAAAACGAGCGTGTAAATCGTGTAAACGGTAAGGTAAAAAAACGGGAGGCAGTTTCGGCTTGGAACTATTAAAATTGAAATAAAAAAGGTTAGGAAGCTTCCAGTATGATATTTTCGCATACAAAAATAACGAAGCCTACATTTAACTTATAAGTGCATACGATTAAGACTGCGCTAACTTGAAAGGCGTCGACTTTGACTTGTGTGTGGGCATTGATATTTATTAAATAAGGTCTTACATAAATAGTGAAATTTATTTCAAGTGGACAATCAGAACGTTATAAAAATAGCGTTTATTAAAAAAACCGGACAAGTGCGAGTTGAACTCGTGTGGAGAGGGTTCCGTAAGAAGAATATTTTATCCATAAATGTCTTTTTTATAAATCTGACCCACATTTTTTAGCCGTAACTAAAAAAAGTTGGTATATGGTATTGACAGATTGTAGAGGGACATTACTGAATACTTGGCTTGTACCAATAACTTATCCCAAGAACAAATATAACATCGCAGTTGAAAAACATGTTCCCCCATACATTCCAACTGCAAACGAAGTTTGTACGCACAATATTGAAAGATTTCCATGTTATTTTAAGAGCATAGACTTCTTTTAGATATTCCTGTAATGTATAGGTAAAGAGCTATTTACAATATATGTTTTCAAAATTTTAGGCGCAGTAGTTTCGTAGATAATGGCGAGGAGTGGTAAATTTTCGTCTATTTTCTTAAATAATTTGAAACTTTATATTTTAAATTATTAAATTAATATTATAAAATAATTATATTTGAGACCCTTTCAACAACCCTTTCTATTTCATATATTACACGGTACTATTTGGAAAACATTATTCTTTAATTTTCTATATTGCCTTCTAAAAGTGACTCCCGTATTCAACACTACTTAGACACTAATATGTCTCCGGTAATAGTTGATAAAGTTTACCAAGACTCAGAACAACTATCTGTAAGCCATACAAATATTCGGTCCGTGATGGGATCGAACCCGCTACACGTAGCGCAGAACGCCAATGATTAGCTACTACACCAAATGGCCGTTACTTTATTAAACGTAACCTGGGAAGAGGAGAGCGGTATTCACCGGTCAAGGTTGTTTCGGTGCGTACCTGCACAGAATAGGATGCGAAGTAGCACACAATGCAACCTTTGTGGAAGCGACCAGGATACCGCACAGCACACGCTCGAGAAGTGCCGTGCGTGGGCTACCAAGCGGCGGATCCTGGTCGATCGGATCGGGCAAGATCTCTCTGCTGGCAGTAGTGTCGGCTATGTTGGCAGAGCATGAACATTGAATTACAGTGGTCTCCTTCTGCGAGAGCGGCATGCTCCAGAAGGAGACTCCAGAGCGGGATCCGGAGAGGGCCGATCCCGCACGGAGAGAGACGAGACGGCGCCGGGGTAACAGCCAACTCGGCTCCCTGGTACAACACGCCAGAGCCACCTACCGTCGCTATATCGTGGAGGGCCTCGGGGGTCACGTGCGTGCATATTGGGGAGTCAACCGCGCTCATACCGAGTGACCCCCGGGACGACGGCGGCGCGCACGTGGTCACGTGTTACCGTGAGCACAGCACAGCGCACAGCGAGGCTTGGGGGGATCCTTTACAATCCTCCCCGAGAAGTGTCTGGGGTGCGATCTATTTACAGTCACCTTTCCTCCGCTAGAGGTGATGTTACAGTCATCTTCCCCGTAATGTGCCTAAAGCGCGGCACCAATTACGAAGACCTGGAGCCCCCCTTCGGTGCCGACTGCCACTGGAGATGACTGCTCCCGTGGTTTTATCCGGTAGGAGTCATGTTCCATCGCCCTTCCCCGGGGCGAAGGAAGTTCATGTAGAATTTCCAATGCAGACCAATAAAAAAATGTTTAGCCATCGGTGACAATTAACTCCGGGCGCATACGACATGCATGATTAAATTAAGTATTTAAAGACGAACGGCCACAAAATATTCGGGTCAGGCAACTGATAGAATTAGGGATCATCTGATTCCTAATTCTATCAGTTGCATGATCTGGGTGTCGATGTACTACCTACATAGCTCCTTTACTACAAAATCCTTGGATAATGCAGCTGTAGACAAGGTCAGGATTAGGATAGTTGTCCATACTGTCCATGTGCTTATTTAATATATAATCAATGCTAAGGGCTTCTATTAGAATACTCAAAGGAAAATGCCATAGTACCAAATGAACTAAATATCTAGTTATTGCTAGTTGTTGTCTTTTTTTATTGCCAACAGTCAATGCCAGATAACGGGCAGTTGCATAATTAGGGTTACAACTCACAGGCATTAACGCTAGTGTAGTGAATCTATAGTGCTATTCCTTAATCTCAAACACCCATACGTCCTTGAATACAGAATTGAAATAACAGTAAAACCAATAAATTCGGTATTCGCAAAGACATGATTGAAGCTATTCAAGTACACGTTGTACACCATGAGGACCAGTCTTGGCGAATACCAAATTGGGTTATCACCGTTATTTCAATTTCAAAGCTTAGGGAATTGCACTACTGTTTCTGTCGTTGCGTCGGTCAGAGTTATGATACTTATTATAATATAGTCTCATTGTTACAACACTGTTTAGTTATTCCATTAGTTTTGTATACAACCGTCTATCTATTTCATTAAAGGCTATTAAATAATATATTTTTTCTTAACATGAGGTTTTTTCCTAAACTGGTAATCTTTTGGCGACAGTGATGTGCATTTCAGAGATGAGTTGGTATATTCACTTCTCTTGATCTGTCAAACGCTCATTTCATGGAATGTAATGATCATAAAAATATTTTCTATATATTTCCTTAGTTCGGCATAGTCTTAGTATTTAAATCAGCTAATAGTTGGGCATATAAAAACTGTTATGGACGAGGCTGCTGCAAGGAAATATACGAGTGGCTATTCACGCTCGAAGCAGGACCAATATTCATTATATTTACATAGGTTGCATCAAGATTTTATAAGCACATGGAATCTAAAGCTGGACAGTAATGCAAAATTAGATGATTTTGATAGATTTAAAGTCCTTGGAAGTAGTGCTTTTGGAGTAGTCTATCTTGTGAGGCATACGGTCACGAACAAATATTATGCTATGAAAGCTTTAGAAAAAGGAAAAATTGCTAAACTAGAACAAAATGAGCACAGTTTATACGAAAAGAAGATTTTGTGCGGTCTTAATTTTCCTTTCGTTGTTTACATGAAGTATTTCTTTAAGGATAATGTTTATGTTTATTTTGTTTTGCCTTTCATATCCGGTGGAGAATTGTTCACTCACCTACGTGAGATAGGAAAATTTGACGAGTCCATATCGAAATTTTATGGGACTCAAGTACTTCTCGCTTTGGAATACCTACATTCATGTGACCTAATCTACCGTGACCTGAAGCCAGATAAATATAGGTGCCCGGGACATTTTACACACGAATTAAAAGACTTGATTGGGCATGTTCTTCAAGTTGATATATCGAGGCGTTTCGGCGTTCTCAGAAATGGTGTCCTGGATTTTAAGAATCATGATTGGTTTAAAGAAATTGATTGTGATAACATTTTGAACGGTCGAATACCCCCTCTACTAAACCCCTCCTTTCGCACCAAAACTAAAATCACCTGGCTATACTAGACATTTTGATAAATATAAAGATGAAAGACTTAAACACAATTCTGTATGCCTCTATGGACAGGAATTTATTGATTTCTAATGCTCACAATGCACTTTTACGAAAATATTTACTTTATTATATATTTCATAACATTATTAAAGAATAAGATTATTATTAAGTTTTATGTTGTCACTTTAAAATTACTAAGAGGTGTTTATTTTGTTGATACAGTGTGTTATCTTATTTCATGTCTAAGAATCCTTAAATTATTAAATGGATTACCGAATCAACTGAAAAATGATGTTTATTTATATTTTATATATTTATTCATAAATTGAACATATGTTTTGCACTCGAATGTGACTTCACATTCGAGGCAGCTTCATAGTGGGCTCTGTGTTCTAATTATAACCTAGCCTTTTTGACATAATATGTATGTTACGCCAAAGCAAAAATTACTAACTGTAAAATATTGCAAGTAATAACATTTTCAACTGCGAGAATATGTTTGTTGAATATTATTTGCCCTGTTGACACCAATTATAATTGTTATACCCAAAAACATGGCAAACATTTGCAGCACTGCAGCTAGGTAAAATTACAGTTTCTAGTCAGGATCCTGATGTGGGCCCTGTTCATTAAGAGCGCTTCCCTTATTTACTTTTTGCCTACCATATGCGCTTTTGAGTCAGCCTGAGAATATTTCCCACAGTACAAAGTCTTGATTATATCCCCAATAAAAAAAAAGAAAAGAAAAAGTGGTATATTATGAAATGCCACATATTAGTTAATGTGTTTCTGATTGTTTGACTGTTCTATCGTAGTCATACGGGAGTGCGCACTTTATAGTAAAACAACACTATGTTGGAACTTTGGAAGCCCCATCAAAATCCGCGTACAAATTTTTACGTTATGGTCTTTCAGACAGACAGACAAGGTTAAAAGTGTGTGTTATGGCTTCTGTATTTATAATATAGAGCAGGGGTCTCCAAACTTTGAAGCCTTAGGGCCATAATGATTTTTTCAGTATGTTCCAAGGGCCAAAACAGTTTTAATTATTCTGCCCTTAACTATATTTCTAGACTAGTCACAAAATGCGCGACCTAAGCATACATACGCTTGTTTTGCATTTCAATTACTAATGTGTATTGTGACACTTAACATCTAGTGACGAGTAGTGATACTATGTATTGTATTATGTACTATCTATTTCAGCTACTCACTAACAGGTGGCATTAGTTGTAATTGAATATTTGGGAATCTCCGCGTTGATTCGAGAAAGCTCAGTACCCCTAGTACGAGTTTCTTTTCACAATCTAAACGTAACAGTAAACTACACGTTTTCCACGTTCGGCACTGGTTCTGGCTGGTATATTTCGATCACTTCAAGATGACAATAATTGCATAGCCTTTTTAAGCTAGCGGCTCAACCGCAAGTCAGTTTGCGTAGGAAAGTATACGAAACTGTATATTGTGAAATACAGTAACACCCGTGCATAACAGTATTTTGATTTGATTTATTGTTTTTATGTGTGATGCATTAGTATGGAAAAGAAGCGAAAAATAGACAGATTCACTGTCTATTTTTCGCTTCTTTTTCGCAAAACGTTCAAAAATAAATGGAACATCATCGAAAAGGTAAATTTGTTTAAAAGCGTCAGCTTGTCAGCAAACACCGTGGCTTGGAGGGTGCAAGACATCGCAGAAAATATGTCATCTCAACTGTCTAACAAAAATGGACATCTTGAGTGGCTTTCTCTAGCCTTCGATGAGTCATCAGTGAACGGATGTGCGAGACTGCTCAGGTGCAAATTTTTATTCGCGGAGTAGATTAAAGCTGTGATAGCATTCATGGCTCGACAACTGGTGCAGATATTTTTAAGGTAGGTGAAAATGTCATTAATAAAGAGAACCTTCGATGGAAAAACTTGAAATCTATCACAATTGATGGAGTCAAAAATATGTGTGCTAAAAATAAAGGAGTGGTTGCACTTGTGTCAAAGGCTGTAGAAAATGATGGTGGTTTAAAACCATTAGTCTTAAATTGTATCATTCATCCATCGTCCTTGTGTGGAAAATATTTGGATATGTCTGAAGTTTTAAAACCAGTCATATCAGTTGTCAACTTCATCAGATCTACCGGGCTGAATCACCCACAATTCCGTGAGTTTATTGAAGAGATTGGAGAAATAGACTTACCATATCATACTGTCGTACGCTGGCTTAGTTGCGGAAAAGTCTTTATGCGCTTTTTTGAACTACGAGCAGAGATCTTTCTTTTTATATTTCTTCCTTTTGCCGATTTAGAAAATAATGAATGGCTATAGAAGTTAGCATTCTATGTCGATTTGACAAATCATACGAACGAATTGAATTTGAGATTGCAAGGAGAAATTCAGCTTCTCCCTGATTTGACAGAAAATAATACTTTTTCAATCGCAATTACGTAAAAAATGTTTCACACATTTTAAAACATGTGAAATATTCAGCCACACTACAGAGACTAAACTTCCCGTCGATGTTGCAATCGAAGCTTTGAGTGCTAAATTTTGATACTCGTTTCTCAGACTTTGATTTAATTGCGAATAAATTTGAGCTTTTTCAAAATCCTTTTGATTGATCCTGACATTGAAATTGTTTTCTGTTTTTGGTACTACTTCCTTGTGTGAGAAAACGTTTTCCAAGATGAAGTACACAAAAGACTGTTTACAGATCTAAATTAACCGATGAGCATCTTAAATCTCTTTTAATAATTGGTACAAGTAAAATTGATCCATAACTACAAACTGTTGTCGTTGGAAAATCACAATTACATAAATCACATTAATGTTTTTTTGTTTTACTGTGATTAGTGGGATTCATTTCAATTATTTGTTAATTAATAATATGCGTTTGCTTTAGCTTAGATACTTAAATTAAGTTTTCTGCGTCATCATTTCTGTCGTTAAGTCTTACCTTGCAAGTAAATAAAACCGAGTAATTATTATCATTCTGTGTTTTCTTCTTCAACTTATCACATCAATACTAACAACAATAAGACATCGGCTGTCGCAGGCCAGATTGATGACACTAGTCTTAAGCTGTCGCGGGCCGTAGTTTGGACACCCCTGATATAGAGTATAGATAGTAGGGCTATACCACAAAATCCATCATTCATCATCCTTTATCTTCAACATAACCAACATGTAATAATAGTAATAGTATATTTGAAAAATATGGGTATTTTGTAGTATTTTTGCACCAGTGAAAATCAACAGATATAGTAGGAAATTCAAAAATTGCATTACATTTTAATATATGTGTATGTATACGTGTATGTATATGACACAACTCACATTTATATTTATTGTCATTTATATAATTAGCAAAAATAATCAATATCTATGTATCAAGAATATATTTTATACTAAAAGAGTTAGCGAATAGTTCAAAATTATCTTTTCTAAAATGCGATACAGTAGCTTTAAGAAAATGTTGGTGATAGGGCTCTAATTAGTTTCTTTCTTACAAAGCACGCAATAAAATCCATTTCTTATATAAGGTCTTACTTTAATAGTCCACGATATTTTGTTTGGCACCTTAGTGAATGCTAAAGAAAATGGAGGGTATACAAAAGAAAACTGTGATATATTTGTTCTTTTCTTATCATTTTCTTTCATCATCAACAGCCCATAGCAGTCCACTGCTAGACATAGGCCTCTCCAAAGTCACGCCACTGAGCACGATCCTTGGTTTTTCTCAGCCAGTTCATGCCAGCCACCTTGCGAAGATCGTCTCTCCACCGAGGCTACGTTTGCCGAACCGCGGTCTCCACTCAAGAACACGTTTGCCCCAACGGCCATCAGTTCTACGGCTAATATGGCCCATTGCCACTTCAGCTTGCTAATCCAATGGCTTATGTCGTTGACTTTGGTTCTCTGTTGGATCACCTGATTTCGGAAAAAAATAACCGATAGAATAATAACTAAATAACAATAGTTGGTATGTAGATACCAACAGCATTAATCTTGTTTCAAATATTCACCCGACGTTAAGTGAGTTTATATTTTATTTATTTAATATGGGACCCGCGGTTTCACCCGCGTTTAATTTAAAATACATTTAGAATACTTCGACATCATCACAGCACTTGACATGAATATATACATTGAATTTCAAGGGTTTTATTTCTTTGCGCGGAGCCCTAATTATTTTTCTAAAATAAAAGTAACTTAGGTTATTCCTTATAACATCAGCTATCTGCCAGTGAAAGTCCCGTCAAAATCGGTCCAGCCGTTTCGGAGATTACCCGGAACAAACAGACAGACAGACAGACCGACAGATAGACAAAAATGTTTAAAATGCATTTTTTGTTATATGTTCCGTATATACTTTCATATGCATTTAGTAAAAAGCTGTTAATTTGACATTACAAACAGACACTTCAATTTTATTTATTTGTATAGATTACTTGGTATTGAGATTTAATCATATTCGTACTGGATATTAATTATCATGTCTTTTCCCTAAATGATCGACTTTCACGTCGATTAAAGTATTTGAACAAAGACTTAAAGTATAGAAACAACCTATAGGTATCTATACAAATAAATAAAATTAAAGTGTCTGTTTGTAATGTCAAAATAATAGCTTGTACTAAATGCAAATATACGGTACTCAACAAAATAACATTTTTTTAATTTTTGTTTGTCTGTCTTTTTGTTCCGGTTAATCTCCGAAACGGCTGGACCGATTTTGACGAGACTTTCATTGGCAGATAGCTGATGTTATAAGGAGTAACTTATGCTACGTTTATGTAAAAATAAAACCTATGAAATCCAATATATACATATAACCACTAATTGTATAATAATTATTTATAAATAATCCGATTTCTTTTAAATTAAACGGTGGGTACCACCGCGGGACACAGCTAGTTCTAATATAAAACTCCACTAACTAATAATTATTTCCTTCAATATGAGGGTTTGTTTATTTTATTTGAGGGTTTATTTTATTTATTTATTTATCACATAAAAATTGGTATATATTGATTTATTAATTTAAACTTTATGTAGCATTATAGTACATAGGCGGACTTAATGCCGCAGGCATTCTCTACCAGTCAACCATATATTGGTGTATTGTTATTGTACAAACTTATTGTGGGAGACTGGTGCTTAAACTAGGTTGAAGCGTGTATTTCAGGTCACCAAGCCTTCCAGCGCAGAAGTCCAATTTCATAGTCATATCATAAATTGGGCCAAGCGAAAATTTTCCATTTTCTTGTTCTTCGTGTATCTGATTCTATCAAGTTGTTTCCTCTTGTTAGGGTTCTCTTGATGAATACTCTCCAATACGTTGCTATAACTTTATCAGACACCGATACTGGTTGATTTTGTCCTCTATATCCAGTTATCATCTTGCACCCAATGAATGCGCATTTTCACTGCAGACAACATCTTGATATAAAAATAAACTCGCTGTTTTAATAAAATGTATATATTATGGCTTTGATACACCCATTATTGACGATATCCCAAAATCACTTTTCAATTTTTCATATATTTATTGCACATTGACACTTGACGTATATTTATATATGAAGTTATCATGTTAAAACGAGATAAGAATTGTAGTCAGATTTGAGGTGCGTTTGGTGTTTAACCATTTCATCTCGTAAAGAAATTGACATCAATCGCCAAAGTGCTATTTTCTGAACGGACTTCAATCTATCAATATCCCTATTTTAAATTCATTTCTGGTAAGATAGTAAACGTAAAAGATATACACATATTTTTTTATTTCAGCATACTACAGTCCTTGTTCTACGTGTAACATTAATACAGTTTCAGAAACCAATCTTATGAGGCAGATTTGCACACTTGTATAAGGCTGATAAAAATGTTAAGACCGCGACTGTAGATACTTTGACAGGTAAAGTATGGATGAGATTCAGAAACGAGTCTAAGCGTGAACTTACGTTTCCATCCGTCAAAATGCACTACTTACGTTCATAATTTTGATAGATGGAAGCGTAAGTTCACGCTTAGACTCGTTTCTGAATCTCACGCTATGAGTCGTCTCTTTTGTATCCATGCAAAGTAATTATTTCTTAAAAGTACGAGAACGTAACAGTTGTGTCGCTGTTCTTAATACAAAAACAACGCAGTTTTTAGTTTCTTTGATTCTAGGAACTAATAAATAAATGTATAACTAAAGTGCTACTCACCAGCCCTCCGCCGCCTGTGTATAGCATGAGTGCTACAAACAGTCCCACGTGAGACAGCGCAGCCCTCGGCTCAAAGCTCCCCCATTTGGACTTGGGCGGACCACCCACTAGGGTCTCCGTCTCCCATGACACGTTCTTCACGTTTTTACACATATTTTCAGGTCCTTTTTACTTTAACAAACAACTCCATTATTTCTCGTCAGTTATTGCAGCGTCTAATAACTCTTAATAGTCATTTTGTGAAACTGTAAATGAACACAAAAATGGTTTTTATAGCACACAAATGAATATGACTGAAAATTACTTTTAGCTGAATAATATTTTTAACTGAAATATATAGCATAACATCTTTCACTTATATAAGGTCTGCGTCTATTATATAAATTATTTGAATTCAAGAAATAAGTGATCTTTTAAAAAAATTGGCAGTAGTGAAGCTACGTATATAGTTACGAGTCAATTACATGCCAATGTGCCAAATATCGAATTTAGAATAATCAAGTCCACTACATTGTTTACGATTGGGACCGAATGTCGCACTGCAGTGTAGAATTTTTTTTACAGAATTGAGAATAAGATATTCCAAGTACAACCCTACTCAAACATTGAAGCTATCGGTCGTACCAAGATATTTAGGTCCTAAATCTTGTTTTATCCCTCCAAAAGCCATTGATTTGTAGCGCGGTCGAAGTGAAGTCAAAGTTGAACTAGAAGAATCTTTAGTATCTTATTTATTCAGGGGTTCATTTAAACGGGATACCTGCTTAAATATGATATAGCATAACGTGAACACATCCTTAATAGAATGCATTATTGTAACACACTTAGGTTCTCGAAAAAGAACAGAGATGCAGGCAACTTGAGCTCCGCTGTAACATAGAGTACACTAGGGATGGTTGATTTTGTATTGGACATAAATAAGTCGATACGTAAATCGTATGTTGTGTAAATGTTTGAAAAAAGCATTGTTTAAAATCAACACGTTTGCAAAATAAACTATATGTGAAATGAGTAAGTATTTGTCAAATGATATTTTATAAAATTATGTTTGCGGAACACGATGTTTGTCATCTGAATGATCTGAATAGATTTTAAAACGTCTTTTTGGTAAAATGATCATTTGTCAAACGATTTTTGTTAATCATTAGTGAACCCATGCAGTGTAATTATGGTAGGATGCATTATGAGCCTATATAATGAAGCCTATCAAAATTACTTCTATACTGAAAATGGTTTTAATCTATTTATTCAATGGTGACAAAACGCTATATGATTTATTTCACGTCACTTACACCCGATAATATATTATATAATTATGTGTATATATTATATACAGTATTATTATCTATCTGTATATACACCACGGAATACCCCATTAATATTTTTGTGACTCTCGTTTATCCTGAGATTATCTAAAAAAGATCGCTTTTAACAATAAGACCCTCTCATTGTCGTTATATTTATATTGAAGTTATCTTTTTATACTACAATGGGTGTACAGTTTAACTATATTCTACTTTTTTATTTGTCTTCTAGCATTTGATGTTATCAAATACAAAATACCGAAACCTACATACTAGTTTTCTATAGGAATATGTATTTTGTGTGAGAGTCGATCCTAAGCAAACCTTGGACGTGACCCACTAAACGGAATAATGTTGATAAATTCTTTCTAGAACCATGGAGGCACGTGACTTTATCTTTCACTTTCAGAAATCTGTGATTAGTTTCTATTGCCTCCCAGAAAAGAAAGATGTGCGACCCCTAAGACAGTGTTATTAATTGCATTACATAACAAAAGGTACCCACTATTTCCTCGTAGAGCAAATATTTCCTTTGTTAGACACTATTTTTTAATTTATGAATATTTCTGCTCTTTATTTCGATCTCGCTTCTTAAAAGCGATGAAGATGAAGAAGATGGCTTTTCACCCTTACTTTAAAGGTTAGGGGGATTTAGGTGGCAGAGAAAATAGATGCTGGCAAGAAGTTCCACACTATGGCTGTGCGTATAATAGTGGTTCGGGAGTAGCTATGGAAAATATGATGGTGATCCAATAAAACAAAATTCAGTCACGGATTCCTTTTTAGCCTAAGCAAAGCTGAACCAAAAAAGGAAGGAAATATTATACTTGTGTTTAAGAACCATAATATGTACGTAACCGTGCATGTGTTTATGAGGATTGGTCACTATTCTTGTACTATTTGGTAGCTGGGCAGTGTAAAATAATGGTTCTTACATTACATCTGCCGTAGCTAAAACATTACCTCAAACTTTTTTCCCCGCCTTGAAACGTTAACCGACTTGGCACTTTTAACTAAGGAAGCCAGGTAGCTTGCCAAGAGTATTTCTTTTCAGCGAGTTATTGGAAGAATGTATGTGTTCACCGTATGTGTGTTTCGATGTATGTGTTATAATAACAATATATATTATACTGACCGGTATGTGCATTTTTCACATTGAGTGCGTCAGAATTTTGATCATAATCATTATTTAATGCATTTGTTTATCAAACACCTACAATACATTCTTTAACATTTAAATAACTGTGTATACAATTAATCGATACCGTAAAATAAATTTGTAGCTGTTTTATATTAGACTTATATACATTAGGGCGATACGTTCGTAGGAATGGCCGTAGATCAACCTGTATCTTTGACCTTAAATGGGGACTGATGAATAGGGAAGTTGATGAAGGTGGTTTTGCTACAAATATAGAAAAGTGCTAAATCATGGAACGTGGCGTATTTGAAATTATTTTCGAATGATTTTTCGCCTACATGCCAATCGATCGAATCGAATCAATCAATCAATCGAATTACCAATATCAATAAAATATAATCAATAAAATTTTACCCCTCATTTTAATTATGTATTGAAGGATGTATGGATGTTTGACCTTAAGGAATTGCACCCCTGCCCATTGACGCCTTTAGGCACATCTCAGAGGGGATGACTGTAAAGCGGTCAACCCCTCTAGTGGAGGGTTGTAAAATTGTAATTGATTGTAATGGATCCCCTCAAGCATCGCTGTACGCTGTGCTGCGCACACGGTGGTACGTTACCACGTGCACGCCGCCATCTTCGCGTGGGTCGCGCGGTATGAGCACGCAGACTCCCCAATCTGCGCGCACGCGACCCCCAAGACCAATATGTGCGCCTTTCCGTTTCTTTGTTTACCGTCTTTTAGTATCGATTATTAACTACGTATAAAGACTGCGGTTTGGTAAGGATTGCGAACTTTCTCGAAATTTTTAATTTTGGTATTATTTGTAGACATGCACTTCTAGTTTGCAAATGGAATAATGTACTATTTTTCATACAGCCTATCGTTTATTTGCTTAAATGTGGCAGACATTATTTACAAAGCATAGTCCGATACATTTGCCTTATCACCTAGTTATGTTGCCGTCCTTCATAATGTATCAACTCGCATCACGTCAACATAAGTCCACATATAAGTATAAACTCAATCGCTTCTCGGAACACCCACATTAAGAGATTAAGTGCCTAATCTTAGGCGGAGACCACATTATAAAACCGAATGGTGCAAAACAAAACTTTGACTTTACATTATTTCATTACTTTTGTTTGAACCGCAAAGCTTTTAAATCCTTGGAAAATCTAGTGTAATTGATGAACCCGTTTAGATAGTACGAGCTCAATTCTATATACACAAAACATATTGAGACTAGTTTAATAAACATGCGACGTCAAAGAAATAATCCAAAGAGTATTTCCCTATTTACTACGAGTATTTTTGTGGGCCGAATGTTGAACCGCGATTTCTAAGTGGCGTAAGCCCAGCAGTGGGCTGCGGTAGCCTGAATCGATCAATACGAATACTTGCGACAGATATTGAATACATTTTTAAGTAAAACGAACACGAAGAGCTTTTGATTTAAATAATAACTTTCTCGGAAGCTATATATTATGTTTGAGCCATTTTAGGTGGAAACGCTCGGGTAATGGACTATGCACGTCTCGTTTCAAACATATTGCTAGACGCTTGGTAGACTTTTCGCGTAACCAGAGGGATGGCCTATTCTTTGGACAAAGAATTTGTATTGCCATGCAGAACGCTAATGCTGCCAGCCTAGTCCTAGGTACTAGTACGTTACAAACTTACAAGATGACAACGATACTGAGGAGTATTTTGATGCCTAAGGTTCTACTCGTATGTTTTTATTTACCATACTTATACGTACTTTTGTACGTAATTTTGTGAAAAATAATAATATTAGCATAGTATAACTCGTAAAACAGTATTTTAAAAAAGAGAATAATATTAATTATGTTTAATTAATTTTACTTTTTTAGCGTTTAATAAATGTCTGTACATTTTCAGTTTTAAACGTGAAATATTGGTTATTATCATATTATTACGATAATATTAATTAAAATGTATCATGGGCACCGTCTCTTTACAGCTAAGAATACTTATTACTTTGATTACCTATCACTCTAATAACTCAAATGATCAAAAATTACAAAGGCTGATCAGAAGGGGTTAATAACATTGGGTAAATAACCTGCAATGCCGTAGAGTTACATAAGTAGAACAGAATCTTCAGTATAGACGTACTGTAATGCCATGAAAATGGGCGAGCAATGTGGTGTTTATCTCGCCAAGCCATTGAAAGTACACGATAAATATAGGTACTTAACATAATACCAGTTTCATATAAGTACAATTTTCACACTGAAAATCTCGTAAGGTTTGATATATTTACGTTGGCAGAACACTGTATTTTGATAAATATTTCATTTTTGCTTACTTACACAATTTCAAATTGTGCCCCCGATTATATGATTATTTATAATTTGACGAAAACACCGACTCAAATAATGAATCTCATTTACAATTCCAGCTTCATATACACAATCACAAGTTGACACAAAGTTAGGAAGTTCCGAGCGATCGTTTGTTCCGTAATGCGGGAACAGCGAACATCCTTACTCGACTGCGACTCGCGAATAACTGAAATTGTTCAAGCATTCATATCTCTGAAACTAGCGACCGCACAAAGGATAGCTTTCAGCGTTTCATATCGTATCCAAGCCTGGCTGAAAGGTTTTAGCGAACAAGTGGTAAATAGATTTACTGAAAGACCATAGGAGAAATTAATACCGCAATTAATCTGCAGGTGTCGTTACTATAATCCTGTCATGATGTCATTTTCTTTAAAAAGTTATTACGGTCTGCAATTTTATTAGATGCATTAGTTACGTGAATATTTTTGAGTTAGAAATAATATTCTACTTACGTTTTAAAGAACAAAAATATTAATAACAGATAAAATAATTAGTATCGGCACATTTCTTGTCTAATTAGGTGCTTTAACACTAAGTAAATAGGGCCTGCTACCATGTTTACTAAAATTAACCACAATATAAAAATACCTTCACATAGTCAAGTTGTGTAAAAAAATAAAAATCGGTAAAAGGTAACAAGTTCACAAGGCCGTGAGTCGTGACCATCTAAATAAGGTAATTATGTGCACGCGAACGCCTGATCATTTAATGTGATTTCAAACGCACCTCATTTGTATTTGGAACACGTTTCCTGACAGGCACCAAACTATAAAACTTATTGAGATAGATTATTATGAATAGTTTTAAATAGCTTTACTGAACTACCTAATGCAGGAAACAATCAACTCCAAAGGGCCCAGCATTCCACAATAATTCCGAAGTTAGTAAATTGTAAGTAAAATTTGTAAAATTTAAGTAGATACCTAGGTATAATGCTGACCGTCTAGTGGAAGTCTAACGGGAGGCCTTTGTTCAGCAGTGGACATCCTGTGGCTGATATAATGATGACCCAAGATAATAGGTCCCTAAATATGAATTTAATAAAACTTAACACACTGCGCCAACGGCATCGAAATGCCCCATAGCCCTAAAAATAGTCAAACTGTAATTTTCCATATAGGCTACATAGGCTAGAGCCTGGCTAAATTATACAATAAAGGTAAGTAAGTAAAGTATACAGTATTAACACACACATTGATATATATATTTATGTAGACTACGCTACAGTCGGTTAGTTTCTCCCTCAGAGTGGGATCGGGAGTGGGTGGACCGATCTCGCACGGATGACATGTGGTTACGTGCTGCCGTGTGCGCGGCACAGCGAGGCTTCGTGGGGAACTTTTAAATTCACCTCCCCTTTGTTAGAGGGGGTGACCGCTTTACAGTCATCCCCTAAAGCGTAAAGCGTAAGCCTAAAGGCGTGGCAGCTATAGGCGGCTCTACGGTGATCTTACAAGGACCTGGAGCCCCCTTTCGGTGCCGAAGATGACTGCTCCAGTGGTTTTAGCCGGTAGGAATCCGGCATGCCCCTCCGCCCATCCCTCAGACGGATGAAGTAGTTGATGCATCTAATTCGATCGGTTAGTATAAATGAAAGTAGTTTCTCCCTGGGACGAGTTGCAACGTTCGATAATAATGAAAGGCATTTCGTGGCGTCCTGGTGCAGGAGAAATAGAAGGTGTCCACTTGTGACGAAGTCATCCTTCATCTTCATTTCAATCAACCTCTTTCAATACTTCATACCTTTTATCTTCATCACTGTCCACCTCACGATTCATTCTTTATTCAAATCAAAATTTGAATTTGTGACGTAGGGTCGCTCTTCATATTTTGATCATTATCATTACACATTCGATCCTGAACATTTTTTGTTCGACACACAGCTGTCGCCCTGACAAATAGTCTCCTACAATATTCCAATTACTTATTTTTAACTAGCTTAAATATTGTGATAGTAAGCATGTAAGACCTTTATGGATGTAATATCTGATACCATGCACATATACCTACATATGCCATTACGTACCTACTGTTTGCCGCAGGAAAAACACTGATACAAATTCATCATTCCGCGAACAATGCCTACGAGGAAGTTGAAACATGGATATATCGAGAATTGCTAATTTCGTATTTCGTTCATTGGTTACGATGATGAGGTCGTTATGCTAATTGGAGACTGTTTGCGTACATATTGACAAACAAACAAAATAAAACGAATTAAAAAGACTCCCATTTTACATTAAAACTTGGATCCATCTTATTTTTACCTGTAATTAGAGTACTTCGCAAAGATTAGTTCACAATCAATTCATTTTCCGAGATGCGAGTAGAACGGTCACCGCCCGTGAACTGCTGGCAAATTTTCTTCGAAATTCTATCGATAAACCCACAACTCTTAAAATCGTCTTGAAATCCAAAACCCATTAATGCCTGAATACCCATGTATTCTGCCAGTATTTATAGCCCTGAGACATGGCCGCTTATAAATGAATACCTAAATAAAATAAGAGTATAACAAAGAGCAACGTAGCGCGCCATGCTCGGAATCTATACCCAATGTATGTATGTAATTCTCCAGGAAGAACGGCGTATACCCAACAGATACCCGTCATATCCGCAGAAGGGCTGACATGACAACCCTCATTTCTAAATAACTTAAGAAAAAAGGAAGAGAAAGAAAGAAAGAAATATAAATTGTCACACGAGCAAAAATGCAATAGAAAACAAACAAAAAGAAGTTGTGGAAAAAGGAGCGATCTCAGCGAATAAGGCAGAGCAGGGGTGCAATTCCTTTAGGTCAAACATCCATTCATCCTTCAATACGGAATTAAAATGACGGTGAAAAACCAATTTGGTATACGCTAAGACATGATTGAAGCTATTCAAGGACACGTTGCATAAGTTGAAGGTAAGCCATGAGGACCAGACTTGCCGATTACCAAATTTGTTCTACACCGTTATTTCAATTCTGTATTCAAGGATGTATGGATGTTTGAGCTTAGAGAATTGCACCCCTGCTACGCTATCAACGATGGTTTTTAGAGAACCCCCTTTAATACTGATATAAGCCTAACAGTTTTTCAAGTGTGTTGCGGGTGTTAGCTTATAAATTGAAACTTTTTTTTTTGAAAATTCCATATGTACAATATTAAATATAAATAACACAATACAGCTTTAGAAAATAAAATATGTGTCTAATTATATCTCTTAACTTCTTAACACTTGGCAATAGACAATAATATGCTTTTTATTATTAATTTTTTGTTTGATAAATATGTCAAGATCACCAATGTGCAGTTTAAAGAACGTTTTTAGTTTGTCACACCTATGCAAATTGGTATTTCGACACCTCTGTTAAAATTTTTGGACCATGCGTTTTCGTTGTTCTATCGCTTGATACACTTGGCTTACGTCATACAAGATTTTTTATTTATTAATAATTATATATTAATCGCTGGCTTTATATTTCAGATGGCTTCAAGGTCAAATATGCATTGTTAAAGAAATCGTTTTATTATTTGGCACTCTACCAAATGAAAATTCGTATCTGGAACTCCAAGCACCCGAAGTACCAAGAAAGTGAAAGATTGAGAAGAAGAGAGTGCAGATGAAGTTTGAGTTGGCACGGTTGGTGCTGTGGCTGATACAGTCGGCTGCTGCGCTCCGGGTCGTGGGTTCGATTCCCGCTCGGAACAAATATTTGTATGATCTGCAGGTAGTTGTTCCGGGTCTGGGTGTATTGTATGTGGAATTCATGTCTGTAAACGCACCCACGACACAGGAGAAATCCTAGTGTGGGGCAAAGTATAAAAAAAAAAGAAAAAACAAAGTTACGGCTGGGGTTACTATCTATGTAGGATGCCTGCTTGGGATGTAGAAAATATATGAAAGATGCCTGTCTATTGTAAATAAACTGTGGGTCTTGAAATAAATAATACGCAACAGATAGTTTTAGAAAGAAGAAAGAAATTAATATTTATTTCTCCGCTACAAGTAACGCACTACAGACATTATAAAAATAATCAAAACAGAAACTAAACAAATGTAAAACTCATCGACAAAAAGTAAAATAAAGTAAAAACCATAAATAGGCTGGTAACCCCAAAATTACTGATTCGATACGATTCGTTATAAAAAATTTCTATGGACATCGTTAGATCCTGGTCTATGAACATATATAAATTACCTAATCTATGACCGCCATCATCAAAAGAAAACAACATTAATAATACCGAGTTACCTACATAATTTTGACAAATATCAATAGAAGACATCAAAACTTATATGTTACAAGTATGTATAATCATGGCGAACATGTCTGCGCTGTGCGTCACATGTGCGCAGAAACGTGTAATTGTTCAGCAAATTGCTGTGACATCGAAAGGACCTAATGCGCTGGTTTTCAAAAATAACCTCAGAGTGACGTGAAAAGACTGACATTTATTAATAAAATTAAATTATTAAATAATTTACGACCAATAAACGAATCTATCTATTAATAATCGATGTGTGTATGTATGTTCCCTATGGACTCCAAAAATATGTCGGCGACGTCGTACGGTTCAATTGTTTTTCACAAAATTAAAATATTTACGACTTAAATATTAGCTATCAAAAACAAAATAGCTGACCAGAAGATAAAACTTTTTAACAAAAAAATATACCGACTTCATCAACACTACACGACATAAAAATATTAGAACCACTGAAAAGGAAAAAGTAAAATATTTATGAAGTCGGGCTGGGTCAAGCATGCCCCCAACCATGGTTCGAGCAGACCAACGAGAACGAGAAGTTATATTTGATATCTAGCGGTCGGTATATTTTTTGTAAAAAAAAAATATTTGTTTCTTTTTAATGAAAATAAATGTAAGAACTTTTTCCAATTTGGTATCAGTATTTAACACAAAAAATGAGACTGACTCAAATCGGTTATCTGATCTCAGAGGAATCGAAACTATTAAGACATCATCTAGGTAAGCGCAGTCAAATTAACCTGCTTATTGAGGCTGGCTAAAAACTACGAAATAAAATGTAATGAAATTTATATGGGACTAACTCGAAAGCATTGGGCACCCGTTAAAATAATAATTGCTCACATCGGTCTACAAATCTCGGAGTAATCGGTGTAATAACATTTTTTTTTAAATACGCTTCGAATTGAGAACCTCCTCCTTTTTGAAGTCGGTTAAAAATATAGGCTTCTCAGTTTGATATATTTTTTCGTACATTCCAAGTACTTGCCATCTCTTGGTATCGGTTGACAGGTTATTTAATAGACAATAAATACATTAGTGTAAATTAATTATTACATGAAGAAATATCGGTAAGATTGACGAGAGAGAGAGTTGGACACATTTGGGGCCGTTTCTCTGGACGCATCGGTATCCACGGACGTCTGACCGGTATTTTTTATAGATTGGTATCCACAGACGGCTTAGAAGAAGAGAAAAATATTTTTCTCTTTCCTGTATGTAATTTGTGCTACAAGGACATATCTTTATTTCTCTCATAGGTAAGATTACCGTAGTCAAATTAAACTGCAACAGTGAAAAAAATATATTTTAATTTAGTGAGTTTTGTGAGGTGAGGCTTACCTCGGCGGCGTGCATGGTATTCCGGCCTGTTTGATCGAAACGACTCGAGTATATTCTTGTACTCTACGTGGCATAGGGACGTCGACTAATCCAGAGGTTTTGGGAGAGATTGAGAACTTCTACCGGCAGCTATACACCTCGGTAACTATACCTACCAAAGACCCGCGAGCCAAAATAACCCGACACTATACGAAGATATCCCGGACATTAGCCAGTACGAGATTAGGATGGCCTAAACGGCTTAAAAATAACAAGGCAACGTGGTGAAGGAATTACGACAGAGCTTCTGAAAGCGAGTGGAACACCAGTACTTAATGTCCTTCAGAAGCTATTCCATTCCGTCTTACTCGAGGGCACAACGCCGAAACCATGGAACAGCGGTGATAACACCCTGTTGAAGAATTATAGACCCATATCGCTTCTGAACCATGTTTATAAGCTATTATCAAGGGTCATCATGAATTGTCTCGAGTGCAGGATTGATGAGTTCCAGCCTCCCGTACAAGCCGATTCTGAAAAGGTTTTAGTACCATAGACCACATCCATTCGCTGCGGCTGGTTATACAAAAAACCTCGGAGTGTAATCGGCCACTATGCTTAGCGTTTGCGGCCTATGAGAAAGCCTTTGATTCGGTCGAAACATGGGCAGTGCAACAAACTCTGCAGCGGTGCCATATTAACTGTCGGTACATCGAAAGTGCTTATACAGAAACGCCACCATGTCGGTCCGAGTACATGAACAGCCCACGGGGGTAAGTCCATTGCAAAGGTGTGTAACGTAGTAACATTACTTAAATAAAAAACATTGAAATAATATTTTAGAATAGATAATGAGGGTATAGTTTAGATTGTTTGACAATAATCAAAATATAGGAGGTATGCGGATGCGCTCGACCTTCATTAGCTAGCAAAGAGTATAGTAACTATTTAGCTAGCGTTCACGGCCTACCGGAGCGTCTCCCATCAACCGCCGATGTTATGAAAACGACGGCTGGGTCATTTATGGGACACAACACAAGAATTTACCAAAATACGTAACGGAAGCACACGCTCAAAAATAATTTCTTAAACCGTGGCTTCCAGTTTTTAATACCATCCTTATAAGTGTGTACACCCCATAATATTATTGGGTAATTGTTGAAACTGTTGAACCTATTGTAACGATCTCGTGTTTTATAAATATACCTTTTTTAGTTTTATTGATGTCCAGTGGAAATTCTACATGGAACTTCCTTCACCCCGGGGAAGGGCGAAGGGGTGTGCCGGACTCCTACCGGCTAAAACCACTGGAGCGGTCATCTTCGGCACCGAAGGGGGGCTCCAGGTCCTCGTAAGATCACACTAGAGCCGCCCATTGGTGCCACGCCTTTAGGCACATCTTGGAAGGGGTGAATGTAAAGCGGTCACCCCCTCTGGCGGAGGGAAGGCGACTGTAAAAAGGTCGCCCCCCAGGCACTTCTCGGGGAGGATTGTAAAGGATCCCCCCAAGCCTCGCTTTGCGCTGTGCTGCGCACACGGCGGCACGTGACCACGTGCGCGCCACCGTCTTCCTGGGGGTCGCTCGGTGTGAGCACGCAGACTCCCCAATCTGTGCACCCGCGACCCCCGAGGCCCCCCACCATGAATTGACGGCAGGGGGCTCAGGCGTGTTGGACTTGGGAGCCGGGACGGTTGTTGCCCCGGCGCCGTCTCGTCCTTCTCCGTGCGGGATCGGCCCTCTCCCGATCCCGCTCTGCAGTCTCCTTCTGCAGCATGACGCTCTCGCAGAAGGAGACCACTGCACTCCAATTTTCGTGCTCTGCCAACATAGCCGACACTACTGCCGGCAGAGAGAGATCTTGCCCGATCCGATCGACCAGGATCCGCCGCTCGGCGGCCCACGCAGGGCACGCCTCGAGCGTGTGCTGTGCGGTGTCCTGGTCGCTATCACAATGGTGGCACTGTGCCGTAACCTCGCGTCCTATTCTGTGCAGGTATGCACCGAAACAACCGTGACCGGTTAATACCTGCGTCAGACGGTAGGTGACGCGCTCGCTCCTTCTGAGCCAGGCTCCGAAGAGCGGCAGGATGGCCTCGACGACGCGCTTGGTCACGAACTGCGACCGTAGGCGATGTCGCCACATCTCGAGTGCGCGCCGTCGAGCCAGCCGCCTAAGTCTATCGAACGCCCCTGAAGGCACGCCTTCCCCACTTTGGCGGAGGGCCACGACCCGACGTAGAACCACGCATCCGTCTCCGCCTGGATATCGAAAGGCGGAAAGCGTGCCAGGAGAGTTGCCGCCTCGTAGGAAACTGTCCTGTATCCCCGTGCGATCCGTATGGCCACTCTGCGCTGCAGACTGTGAAGTTTGTTTCTGCAGCGCTGGACGCCTGACAGCCGGGATGACCATACAGGCGCCCCGTAGAGAGCCACGGACCGCACGACGCCCCCGTAGAGACGGCGGACTTCCTCACTCGGTCCCCCGAGATTGGGCAGCACCCGGTATAATGCACCCACTACCCTCTCGACTCGGGGGACGAGGCGCGCGAAGTGCTCTTCGAAGCCCCAACGACTGTCCAGGGTGAGCCCCAGGTACTTCATGTACTGGCCCACCCTGATTTGCGCGTCACCAACGCGTATCCACGAACTGGGTGGTTCTCTGCTCCGCGGCAGTTTGTGGAACCATAGCGCCTCGGTTTTGTGAGGCGCTATCTGCAGACCCAGAGCGTGGATTTTGGCTACGACAATTGCCACCGCTTGCTCGGCAAGCCGGATGGTTCCCTCGAAGGACTCCCCGCTGGCCAACACAAGAGTGTCATCAGCGTAACAGACTAAGCTGACGCCAGCGGGGAGGACGACACGCAGGACCGTATCGTAAGCGAGGTTCCACAAAAGAGGACGAAGGACCGACCCCTGCGGAACCCCGCACGTGATCTCCCTCCGCTTTACGCTACCGTCCCTGCCCACGTAGCGAACATGCATGTCGCGCAGGTATGCCCCGATGATACCCTGCAGGTAGGGGGGGCATCGATGATGGACTAGTGCCCCCCTAATCGCGCCCCATGGGATGGAGTTGAAGGCGTTGACGATGTCTAGACTGACAGCCAACGCCACCCCACCCCGCTGGGACACTGCCTGTTCCGACAGCGAGCGGACGCGAAGAACCGCGTCAATTGTGGACCGCCGCTGCCGGAAGCCATACTGACTTTCGGCCAGGTCGGGACCCACTCGCGACAGGTGCTCAACGAGTCTTCGGGTAATTATTCTCTCGAATAGCTTCGAAGCCTCGTCGAGCAGGCAAATGGGACGATACGCAGAAGGAGACTCCGCCGGCCTTCCTTCCTTCTTCAATAGAACCAATCCGGCTTCCTTCCAGCTGGACGGGAACACGCTTCGACGGAGGCAGCTGGTGAACAGCCGCCTTAAGCGGTTCCCAAGAGACTGCAGTGCATACACCCATGCGCGGCCCGGAAGGCCATCCGGACCCGGTGCGGTGTTGCGGCTCTTCAGGCGGCCAATGGCTCGGCCCAACTCCCCTTCCGAAACCCCCAACTCCTCGACCCAGACCGAGGCAGCCAGGGGTGGAGAGGGACCGGGACGGTCCCGGACCGCCGGAAAGAGCGTTGAAAGTACGCCCTCCAGCAAATCCGGGGCCATGGTTTCGGTCACCGGGGGGACCCACGGGCGCAATTTGCCCATGACCATACGATAGGGTCTCCCCCACGGATTCCTGTCCAGCCCCTCCAGGAGCTCGCTCCAGGACCGAGCCTTCGCCTCGCGAATTGCGCTGTTTAGCGATTTCGTGGCCGCCCGGTAGGCCACATAGGCCTCCGCAGTCTCTCCAGCTGTAGCACTACGCCGGCGTCGGCTTCGTTGGTACCGGCGGCGGGATGCCAGGCAGACCGCGCGCAACTGCGCAATCTCCTCCGACCACCAGTACACCGCCATACGCCAGGAGCGTCTGGCCCGGGGCATTGATGCATCGCATATTGATGTCATCGCCTCCCGAAACCAGGCCGCTTCCTCTTCTGGATCAGGCAAGATCCCTTGATCGACCTCTGACCACGCCGCGACGTTGGCAGCTGCAACAAGCATCTCTCGATCGAGCTGTGTGAGGGCCCAACGCCGCGACTGCGGGCTAGGACCTGGACGGCTTGGGCCAAGCGGACGGAGGGCCACGTCAAAATATATGTGGCGGTGGTCGGACAGCGTGACCACCTCCTCCGCCACCCGCCAACCCGACACCATGCTGGACGGATGCACGGAAGGAGCCGCCCATGTAAGGTCCACGACCGACTCCCCCTGCCACCAAACGCAGGTGCTGACGGACCCCCGATTCATCAATCGGAGGTCAAGCGATGCCGCCCAGTCTTGTATTATTCTCCCCCTTGGCCCGTCCCGACGGTTGCCCCAAGCCCTAGAATGAGCGTTGAAGTCACCTAGGACGAGCACTGGACGGGGTGAGCATTTACAGCGAATGCTGCGTGCCACCCCGTCCAAGTATCCCTCGAAGTCGGCGAGAGACACGTTGGGGGAGACGTAGCAGCCCACTACTGCCAGAGGTCCCCACTCAACCGCGACAAAGCCCTGCCCCCTGTCTAACAGAGAGCAAGGCGGCCCACCTTCTACCGCAGCCCAGTAGATGGCGACGGAGTCCCCGGCACCCACGAACCAGCGAGGATGTTCGTGGACGGCGTAGGGCTCCGCCACTACTGCCAAGGCAACTGACCACTCCGCAACAGTCTGCAACAGTAGATTCTGCGCGTTGCGGCAGTGGTTCAGGTTGCCCTGAAGGACTTTTAGGGCTGGGAATGTGTGACATCCATCGCCTCCTGTGGGCCTGCGACCAATGGTGCCGGCGCAGTCGTCTGCTGCCTATTGGCAGAGGCAGAGGGAGCTCGCTTCCCCCTCTTACCTTTCTGGGCAGCGCATGACTTGCTGCCCAGCCTATGCCCTGCAGGCAGTCCGAAGTCTGCGCATAGCGGACAATTGTGCGACTGCGCCGTACACTGCCTCGCCTTGTGGCCCTGGCTACCACAAGCGAAGCAGAGGTCGCTTCGGTCAACCCCCCCATGGGTGGCGCAGCGGAGGCGCACGTGCCCGAGTTCAAGGCATCGGTAACATTGTAACGGTCGTGCCGCCAATGCCTCGACCCTGGCCGACGTCCACCCCACACAGACACGTGAGGCGGACGCTACCTTTCTTGCTGCCTCCAGTGGGCAGCGTACCCAGACTCAACCGTACAAGGACTCGGATGAGCGACGAATGTCGCCCACTCTTATTTCCTCGGGCTTACAGCCGCCCGCCGCCGCGATGGCATCAGCCACCTCCTTAGGCGTGACGGCGTCATCCAGGTCGCGTACCCTCATCTCCGCCGTCTTTATTGGCCGCGCGATCCGCACAGCAAAGACGGGGGAGAGCACCTCCCACATACGGCGAGCCAGGCTATCGGCCTTAGCGCTGCACTCCTCACCAGCGACGGACAGCACCATTCTGCCACTGGCTGCCCTCTTGATGGTCACCGTGTCGGGACCGATGCCAAGGTCAGCGAGCTTTATGCTCTTTCTGGCCTCGGCCATAACCTCACCCAGCCGACTGTCGGGTGAGCCCTCCGGCACGGTGACCGTTATGGCGGCCGTTGTGGGAACCTTGGGGAGGTTGACTTTTCCCCTTCCTTTTTTCCCCTTTTCACTCCCACCCCTTTTACCCCTGCCTTCCTTGGTAGGGGATGCCTGCGCAGATTGAGCAGTGGCGGGCTTCTAGGTCTTAAGGGTTTGGGGCCTTTTCCCCTTCCTTCCGGCCACAGTGGACCACAACTCTATGGTCTCCACTGTGGCCTGCGCATCAGCCGTCGTGGTTGCTGCAGGCGGCGCAGTTGTAGCAGGCACCGCTGGCAGGTCGGCCACTCCAGCTACCTTCGCCGCGTTGCGGCCCTATTATAAATATACCTAGCCGTTCTGATGCGTCCTAGCGTTTTAACTATATAAATTTTCTCTTTAAACCAGTCTTCAGCTGTTATGATTTTTTCTTTTTCGTGATAGATTCTTATTTGCCTTATGTATATCTTATTGTATTTCTATTCTTACCTACGCCTGTACCTACTTCGATCTAATTGTGACAAACACGCACTACCTTCATTAGCGCACCGGTAAATCTCATCGCTCATGTTTTCCGATGTTCACAGTCAGGGGTGCAATTCTCTAAGCTCAAACATCCTTGAATACATAATTGAAATAACGGTGATAACCCAATTTGGTATTCGCTGAGACTGGTCCTCATGACTCACTGTCAGTAACGTATCCTTGAATAGCTTCAATAATGTCTTAGCTAATAACAAATTGGTTTTACATCGTTTTCGATTCCGTATTTAAGGACGTATGGATGTTTGCGCTTAAGGAATTGCACCCCAGGACGGGGTCTGCTCAGGCGAAGCCTTCCCTAACACGCTGGACATCAAATTCAAGGTTGCGACGTACCAGGTACACCACTCCGGTATGAAGGTGCTGCCCATCTAGTACCGGCCGGCGCTAGAAGGGCAGACCACCACTTTGGCTCACCATCACCGCCTCGGGGTCTCTATCTCCGGGCTTAACTACCATCATCACCTCGGGTCTCCATCTCCGGGCTTATACCTAACTATCATCACCATCTCCGGGCTAAAAAAAAAGGCCGAAGCACTGAATTGCCCCAATAATAGTCATTTTCTTTGATTGTTCTTTTATATTTAGTGTGAATGAAAGACGTGAATCGCTTTGCGGATCTTTGTTCATTGGGTTAATCAGAGACCTCATAAGGTGTCCTGCTGTATGGTGACATTTTTATATTTTTGCATTAGAGATATTATCGGTATGTTTCGCTGTTTTATATGTAGTTCTATAATATATAATAATCTCGTCTAGTAAAGCCGTATAAATGTATTCACTATTTTAAAATTATAATGAAATTTGTAGTAGTCTTCATAGACTTTTGTGTGGTGCCGGATAAAAACAGCACCACCCCATCTCATCTCATAGGAGGATAGGCAGCAGCGTCCTTCGAGTACACAAATTACGACTCAACTGCGATCGCCAACCCGCCTGCCAAGCGCTGCGATTATGGCAAACGAGTACACAACATAAACCCAGACCAGTCGTTGTGGCGATTTTTGGGGTTGGTCCGTATCCAGTACTGGACATTTTTCCGCTGTAATGATGAAAATAAAGAGGCTATGATAGTAATGTCTTAGATTTTCGCGATTATTACACATTATAATAAAACACTTTTATCCTGCGACCACGAATGCTGCAAAGTATTCGAAACGTCAGGAAAATAAAAATAAAATCTAAAATATATGCGATAGAATCTTTTTAAAAGTGTTTTATTATAAAGAGGCTATTGTTCGGCATCCTTAAAATTCAATTTACTTATTTTAATTACATTCCAACGTACCGAATATTACTAAAATAATTTAAACGTTAGCAGTGTTATTATTTTAATATACTGACCACGTCTCCCTATTCCTGTGTACCTTGTATACTTAAATCTTCTACTGGTGGTAGATCTCTTGTTCCAAAAGGCCGGCTAGGTATGTACCACCCCTTTGTTTTGGTGCGTAACTGCACAGAATAGGACGCGAGGTTACGGCACAGTGCCACCATTGTGGAAGCGACCATGACACCGCACAGCACACGCTCGACGAGTGCTCTGCGTGGGCGGCCGAGCGGCGGATCCTGGTCGATCAGATCGGGCAAGATCTGTCTCTGCCGGCAGTAGTGTCGGCTATGTTGGCAGAGCATGAAAATTGGCGAGCAGTGGTCTCTTTCTGCGAGTGCGTCATGCTCCAGAAGGAGACTACAGAGCGGGATCGGGAGAGGGCCGATCTCGCACGGAGAAGGATTAGACGGCGCCGGGGTAACAACCACCTCGACTCCCAAGTACAGCACGCCTGAGCCACCTGCCGTCGCTACATAGTGGGGCCTCGGGGTTTGCAGGAGCGCAAATTGGGGAGTCTGCGTGCACACACCGAGCGACCCCCGAGAAGACGGCGGCGCGCACGTGGTCACGCGCCGCCCTTTGCGCAGCACAGCTCACTGTGAGACTTGGGGAATCCTTTACAATCCTCCTAGAGAAGTGTCTAGGGGCGACCTTTTTACAGTCGCCTTCCCTCTGCAAGAGGGGGTGACCGCTTTACAGTCATCCCCTCCGAGATGTGTCTAAAGGCGTGGCACCAATGGGCGGCTCTAGTGTGATCTTACGAGGACCTGGAGCCCCCTTCGGTGCCGAAGATGACCGCTCCAGTGGTTTTAGCCGCCCTTCCCTGGGGCGAGGAAGTAGATGTGGAACTTCCACTGGACACCACTAAAAATAAAGAAGTTAGGTACCACCCCGGTGCCAGATATTCGCCGCTAAGCAGTAATGTTTCAACTTTAGACATCACTGTGCTCCGGTGAGAAGTGTACTGTAGCTAGTGAAATTTCGACTAAATAACTACAAGTCTCTAGGTGACGAGCGCAGTGTGATGCCACGTAGGACTAATCCTGGGTAACATTACATTCTTTATGGGTAGGCAAGACGCTAACCACCAAGCAAACGACTTGTTCATTTTTTTAATCTTTATTTATTTCGGGGTTTTTATCCACATGGATACGTCAACCCCATCATGCCTTATACAATCTAGATTAATCAAATACTAGGTCTAGTGACTATTCAAGGAAAGGTCTCCATCAAAGAAGTATACCAACTGACATAATCTTTTTGCAACATCTGATTTTGGTTGTGCTAAAATGGTTTGAACTAACCCTACGTCTAACATATTTAATTTAAATTCATTGATTAAAATTTGCCTTTCATTTTGGTTCCTAACACAGTCCATCAGCAAATGATGTACATCCTCAACCACATTGCAAGTATTACAGTTAGGTGAATTTGTTTTCTTCATCAAGAATGCGAACTTAGCCGATGGATAGTGTCCGGAACGCAATCTTAAGACTTGTTCATCTCATCAGCAAATTGTATTAAACAAAAAACACGTCACTTTAAACTTCTCTATGGCAGTACTCACTTCCTTAATTATATATATACCGCTCCAAAGTACCTTAGCAGGTTTACAGATTATAGAGAACAAATAGTTGCGTATGACGTGACAGAATTTTTCACTTCATGAGGAATATAGATTTGTCTAATTACATTTGATGTAGTTAAGCCTAATCAAATTGAAAACCTAAATACCAATAAATACAATCGATAGCCTTACACTGTAACTTACACAACTACTTTAAATAATCTCAGATACGTGAACGTTTTAGGAAGCGGAATCAGAATTAATTCCGTATACCTTCTGTGTCAAATGTCAATGTCATTAACGGAGACCACTTGCATCAAAGTTGCTTATGAACCATGACCTATACGACAAAGAATGTTAATTCAATTTCAGTTCACCGATGCATGAGTGGTAGGTACTGTTTATACACAATGAGGAAGTTGTATGATGAAGCTGGTGGCCTTATCTGAACCCGGTGAGCAAGATTCTTCCTTGGGAGAGCCTTGCTGTAGCCATCAGTTAACTACAGCTAGTAAATAGGATGGCTCGACCGGAGCCTTGCCTTGTGGTGCCGGCTAAGAATACCACCACCCCATCTCATCCCGTGGGTGTCCTAAAAGACGATTATGGGATTAGCCGGAGGGTGGGCAGCAGCATCCTTCGAGTACGATAACACAACTGCGATCACTAGCTGTCTGCCAGTCGTGGCGATTATGGCAAAACACCCTCAATGAGTACACAACACAAACCTATACCGGTCGTTGTGTAATGACCGGAGTGATGAATACCAGAAACCCAACCCTTAAGAGTATGGCAAACATGGCGGACTTAACTGGGGGTCGGCTCCACATCAGCGACTTCTCTGGTGTTGTAGATGTTTTTGGGCGGTGGTGACCCCTTAACATGAGTATCGTTTGCCATCCTAATATCATAAAAAGAACAATCGCGGGAATATGTTAAGGCGACCAGCTTTCAAAGAGTTTAGAACAGTTTTTTTAAGAAGAAAGGCAGACGACCTGGTGGAGGTAGCTGGCACTCTTTGGATGCGGGCAGCATGTAACAGGACGTTCTAGAAATATATGTGAAGGCAGCATTCAGCAGTGGATATCGTTCGGCTGGTATGATGATTAGATGCGATTTATTATTTATTTATTATCCGCAACATTTTCACGGGTAAATAGTTAAAATAGTGTCTCGAGTCCAGTCGAGGGCTACACGAGGAACTTGCGATGCTTGCGTGAAAATATAATTGTATCTTGCACAGTAGGTAATTGTCTGTCACAAAAATATTTTTCTAATTAACTTGATAAGATACGGAAATTTAAACCTACATTTAGTTGTAAAACAACGGCTATTTAACCAAATGTTCAGTTAACCACCCATATACAGCGGTTTACTACAGTTATTTATCAGACTGCGAGTTAAAAAGGCTTGAAAAGGCATAGCAGTTTTTTTAAGCTTCACTCAATTTAAAATAAGTACCTAATATTTTCTGAAGATTATGCGAATAGCATCCATCGAATTGAAAATAGTTTACGGAAATATATCGCGTTTAATGAATTCATTCTATATACTTACGTACAGCATCTATACGTGCAACGTGCAGCCCTTTTTTTTTTTTTTTTTTTTATTGATGTCCAGTGGAAATTCTACATGGAACTTGGAACTTCCTTCACCCTGGGGAAGGGCTAAAGGGTATGCCGGACTCCTACCGGCTAAAACCACTGGAGCGGTCATCTTCTGCACAACAAATATTATATTGTTCTACCCTACACCTGCTATAATAACACCTGAAATAATCATCCATGCAATACGTGGTCACGAGCAAACGGACGCTGCAAAGTGTTCAAAACGTCGAGCATATCAACATTAGTATTTTATTTTATATATTTATGGTGCATGCATTTATGTTCCACTATGCAAAGGTGTTGCTTAATTGTGTATTGCATGTATGATTATTTCAGGTATTATTATAGCAGGTGTATGGTGTGTAGGGTAAACTATTTTCAATTCGATAAAATAAGTACCTTTATTAACAAATCAGTGTGAACTGATTTATTCGTATATTTATTACTAAATATTTTAACATCAAGTAGATGCTTCACATGAAGCCAAATACAGTTTAAATAAACGCATTCAAAATAAATGTATCCGATCATTATACTCGAAATAAGAAGAAAACTAGCTCTTGTCACATTTATTTTTAATTTAATACGTGGCAGCTCCTTTGATCCAGTAGAGCTTTGCGTGCCGAATACGAATACGAAGCAGCGACGTCCCCCGTTAGCACCAATGATGGACGCCTCACGAGTGAATACTCAATGAATTGACTACAGGGCAGATATTTTTTGGAATTTACAAAGATCACATTAAGAATTTTATTGACAAACTATGTAATGTATAGAGACTTAAGGACCACGCTAACGCTTGTTCTTGTTATGAGTTCGATCCCCGCACGGAACAAATATTTGTATGATCTACAGATAGTTTTTACGGATTTAGGTCTTTATTCTCATGAGATTTATGCCTGTAAACTGCACTCACTACACAGAAGTAATAGTAGTGAGGACGTCGTCAAAAAAAATCCAATAGATTTATAGACCGCCCGATGTAATCCCTAAACTACTTCTCTTCTTCCCATCTCTGGTCAAGAGAATATACATGATACATAAATATATATAACACAGAGCAAACCAGTTAAAACCACCACCGACAAGCTTAAATAAAACTTTCGAGACATTATTTAATATGTCGACCGTGTGGTATCCGGATAAAGAATATAACAGTACTCCATCTCATTATTGTGACGTGCATATTATGCAAATCTGTAGCAAAAAAAACAACAGCAACAGCTAAATAGAACGGGTATAAGTGACATTGTAACAAATAATTATACCATTAATTCAGTACATGATTCTGGAATTCCCAGCGTTACAATTTTACGTCGGTTATTTCAAGAAATTTATATCTTTCGAGTTTAATAGTACAATTATCATCGTATAATATAAATGTAATGTATATAATTTAAATGTACCCATTGTAATGTATACAACATAAATATAATGTAATGTATACAACATAAAATTAATGTAATGTACCAGGACTAGTCCGCAGTAGTATTCTAATTTCATGGGCAGTCATGACGGTTACCACCAGACGAATGACGTCCGCGTCACGTCACCGTAGTATAAAAACAATTTAAAACACGTAACGTTTTGATCGATACATTGCGTGCTCAAAAATGACAAAATTAATCTATTATTTCCGTGATAATAAATGTATTTTCTATTTTTATAATAGGCCTAAGTGTAAGCTCTTCCCAAAGTTTTCGGTACATTGTCACTTACACCCTATGTTTACATATAACTATACTATATATGTATAACAACAACAAAAAATGTTTGCACCCGATCTAAATACCAGGTTGTAGTTATGTTAATATGGATTATTGCAGATTTGTTTCAAGAAGGTTCTTTTTTACTACTAATCTGTTAAGTCCTCGCTAAAGGAAGTATTAGCCATCATCATATCAGATATGATGATGACGAATACATTGCTGAACAAAGAAGTATTACATATAGCGTATAAATTGAGGTATAAGCATTGCATAAAAGGCTGAATCATCAAAGGTGGACAAATAGTATTGAAACAGATGTAATATGCATTTATGACCCTAACAATTGTACGCCAGAGATATCATAAATTGAGGCTCTTGTATACTTGATAAAAATACAGTGCACTCGATATGCAAAATTGGTGTTTACCAAATCAGACCTCTTGCAATATCGCTCAGCACAGTATGCAGAAAATAAAAGGCTTTATAAATTATACAATAGGAGATAATTATAAAACAAAAAACACATTATAAAACTAAACCAAAAGTCTCAAAACAACTTCTTACTTACAACGATGCGAACAAAACTAAAGCGACATGGCATATAACTAATAAAGCTAAATCTAATTATCCCAAAGAAAATAAATACAAATAAATAGGTGATAATAAAGTTATATTATAATTCAACGTTTTTAAATGGATTATATCGCGTATATTTTTTTTTTGTTTTTCATAACCTTTCGTACACTTTACGGTTTATTCCCAGTAGTTCTATTCATCAGTTCTATGATAGAACTAGTGAGACTTTTTATTCCCACTAGTTCTATTGCAACAGCTTGATAGTAAGAATAGAACTAATGAGAATAAAATAATAAGAAATGCCCCACTAGTTCTATGCATATCATTATGACCCTACACTTTTTAATAAGAAAGAGGTACAATTGAACTGATTTTACATGATTTACATCAAGACGATCGTTGTCTACGTTCCAAACAAATCGTTAGACAAAACTAAAGAAATCTTAAGAATAACAGATTGCTTACAGTTAATTATTTAAATTGTAGACACCCCTCTTGATTTTAGTACTTATTCCCAGATATGTGCCCAGGCCAGGTGCTTTATGTTAGAAAATAAAAACGAGTACCTTCCTAATTTCATGACAGCCTAGTATTTTTTTTATTTATTACATTAAAAAAGTTATTGGTCTAAACCGGTCTAAAATGTACCTACCTACTTTCACATTTTAAGAATAAATGATAATTACATTTTAATCATGTCATAAGGTTCGAAATAATATACATAGAACTAGTGGGACATTTTCTTATTATTTTATTCCCATTAGTTCTATTCTTCTTATCAAGCTGTTGCAATAGAACTAGTGGAAATAAAAAGTTCTATGATAGAACTGATGAATAGAACTACTGGGAATAGACCCACTTCACAGCGTTTGTGATCACAGGATGACTAGGCGACAGACGCCTATCATCTTAGTTATCATCGATTTCAGATGTTATTTTAACTACCGTACATACATTACTAATAAAATAATAAGTGATACACGCAGAACGTAATCACTCACAGTGTCTTGATGTTTTTCAGTGTAGTGTGAAGTTTAGAACTGTATGATTTTATTAACAGGATTCGTAACGGGTGGTACACGGCAAGCATCTTCTCTATTGAAATTAGGTTTTTTTTTATTTCAATTGCCTCACGAAAGATTAAACATATCGGTCCTCCTTCGCGAGGATTTGAGTTTAATCAAAACGAAAAAATGTTCAGGTTGGTTCACACACTACTACTTTGAAGAGCATCTGTTTTTAACTTCAGCTTTGTGTTTTTCTTTCTGGTGGCTATACTACGCTTTTTTGCATTATGTATGACAACCCACTATCACAGTCAATCTTGTAGACTCTTTTTTTTTATCGTGGAGAAATCCTCTTAGACTTCCTCCGCCTTGGGAAGAGCGGAGGGGCATGCCAGGATCAAACCGGCTAAAACCCCACGGTGTCCTTCTTCCTCTAGCCGGGGGTGAGTTATACGCTTGTACGGCATCCCACGCGCTCTCGCTCCGGACGATGGACTGAACCACGGCCGGAAGCGAGAGGTTACCCCCTTCGACCGCCACGACAAGGTCACGGCGCTGCGCTGCCCAAGCTGGCCACTCCTCCAACGTGTGCTGCGCCGTGTCCTACGGGCAGTCTCCACAGTGATGACAACCAGGCGTCTCTTCTTGGCCTATTCAACACAGGTACTTCCCGAAACACCCATGGTTCGAGAGTACCTGCGTCATCCGGTAGGTGAGGGCGCTATGCCGCCTCTCCAGCCATGCCTCCATTGCCGGTCTTACCGCCGCTATAGCGGGGTGCCCTGTAGTGGGCCGCTCCAGTCGCCCTTTCCACTCCGCCACCAGGATCCGCCGGAGCTCGAACCGTCGCGCCTCGATCTCACGAGGTACTGGCGGTTCGCACCGACTTAGCACCTCCCCGCGCCACTAATACAGCGACGCGAGGGCTCTCGCTTCTAGATCCCAGGGCGGTGATCCGGCAAGGAGGCTCCCCGCCTCGTAGGAGACCGTACGGTATCCCCTTATTACCCTGAGGACCATCGTTCGCTGCGGCCTTCGCAGCACGGCGACGTTGGCTACCCTCAGGGATTTTGCCCACACTGGGGCCCCGTAAAGGGCCATGGACCGCACGAACCCCACGTAGAGCCTCCGGCAGGAGGCATTTCCGCCCCTCAAATTGGGCAGCAGCCGCGAAAGTACAGACCCGGCCGCCGTCAACTTGGGGGCCAGCCGCCTGAAGTGCGGCAGGAAGTTCCACCGGCTGTCGAGGACGAGTCCTAGGTACTTCATCGTCGACTCGACGCCGATGCGAACGCCTCCCACCACGATCTGGGATCCCGAGGGTGGCGCGCGCCGAGGCCTATGAAAGCACACGGCCTCCGACTTGGTGAGAGCCACCTCGAGACCCAATTGCCGGATCCTTGAGACGACTAGTGCAGCCCCCATCGTCGCCAACATTGCCGCGCGGTGGATCTTGTAGACTCCTGCACCTTGCAAAGAAATGTGATAATTTACCGGTCTGAGAAGTTGGCTGATCTTCTTATGCGGCTATGTTTTTCCTCGACTACATGCACCGTAATCATGCAATCGATACAACCTTTTTTCTTTTATTGTACCGGTGGAAATACTTCAAGTGCTTCTTCCGCCCCGGGAAAGAGCGGAGGGGCATGCCGGTCTCCTAACGGCTAAAACCACCGGAGTGACCATCTTCGGCACCGAAGGGAGGCTCCAGGAACTCGAATAATCTCCATCTAGAGCCATTGGTGCCACACCTTTAGGCACATCTCAGAGGGGATGACTGTAAAGAGCCCAGGCATCCTTTACATTTCGCACACGGTGGCAGGTGACCACGTGTACACCAGTGCACCCTAACGTCTTCCCGGGGGTCACTCAGTATAAGCATGCAAATTCCCTAATAGACGCTCTCGCGGCCCCCCAAGTCCCCCCGCCATATAAAGACGACAGGAGGGTCAGGCGTATTTGACACGGGTGCCGCGGCGGTTGTTACCCCGGCTCCATGTCCTCTTTCTCCGAGCGGGATTGGCCCTCTCCCGATCCCGCACTGCGACCTCCTTCTGGAGCTTGACGCTCTCACAGAAGGGGACCACAGCCCTCCAATTTCCATACTCTGTCAGCATAGCCGATACTACTGCTGGCAGAGAGAGATCTTGCCCGATCCTATCAACCAGGATCCCCGGCTCGGCAGTCCACGCAGGGCACTCTCCGAGCGTGTGCTGTGCAGTACCCTGATCACCTCCACAGTGGTGGCACTGTGCCGTGACCTCGCGTCCTATCCTCAAACTCAAATCTTTATTACATTTATGTGTAGTTACAGGTGTTGTTAGTGGTGAGATTCAACATGAAGCCCTGTTAGGGCGCAGCTAATACACTTTGTATAGGGTACACACTTAACTTATAGTTATACATAATTTCTTACGATAAAAGATAATAACAGTTATGCTAATCTTAGATTATTTGTACTCATACGTATAATACTTATTATTTAATTACTTATTAATATACTTCATCATCATCATCATAATATCAGCCACAGGACGTCCACTGCTGAACAAAGGCCTCCCCCTTAGATTTCCACAACGAGCGGTTACATGCCGCCCTCATCCAACGACTCCCAGCGACCTTCACCAGGTCGTCCGTCCACCTCGTTGGAGGTCGTCCTACACTGTGTTTTCCGGTGCGCGGTCTCCATTCTAGAACCTTTTTGCCCCAGCGGCCATCAGCTACGAGCAATGTGCCCTGCCCATTGCCACTTCAGTTTACTAATCCATTCAGCTATGTCGACAACTTTAGTTCTTCTACGGATCTACTCATTCCTGATTCGATCTCGTAGAGAAATACCAAGCATAGCTCGCTGAGTGACCTTGAGCTTTCTTATGAGGCCTATTGTGAGTGACCACGTCTCTGTTCCATATGTCATCACTGGTAACACACGCTGGTTAAAGACTTTCGTCTTGAGGCATTGCGGTATTGTTGACGAAAAGATGTTGCGAAGTTTCCCAAACGCTGCCCAGCCGTGTCGGATTCGACGATTGATCTCTTTCTCGAAGTTGGACCTACCTAACTGGACAGTTTGTCCCAGGTAGACATACTCGTCAACAACTGAGAAGAGAGCTCCCAATGGATATTGGGATGGGCACGACATGGGCATTTGACATGACTTTTGTCTTGCCCATGTTCATCTTAAGGCCCATCGATTCTGCCATGACTACGATGTCATCGGCAATTCGAAGGTGAGTGATATACTCGCCATTGATGATAATGCCGAATCCTTTCCACTCCAGTAGTTTGAAGGCATCCTCCATTGCAGCAGTGAACAGTTTCGGGGAAATGACGTCCCCCTGTCTCACACCTCTCTGCAATGAAATTGCCCCCGTGCTCTGTTCATGTACTCGGACCGACATGGTGGCGTTTCTGTATAAGCACTTCAACACTTCAATGTACCGATAGTCAATCTGGCACCGCTGCAGAGATTGCAGCACTGCCCAGGTTTCGATCGAATCGAAGGCTTTCTCATAGTCCACAAACGCCAAGCATAGTGACAAATTATACTCCTCGGTCTTCTGTATAACCTGCCGCAGCGTATGGATGTGGTATATGGTACTGAAACCTTTTCGGAAACCGGCTTGTTCGGGAGGCTGGAAGTCATCAAACCTGCGCTCGAGACGATTCGCGATGACCCTTGAAAACAGCTTATAAACATGGCTCAGAAGTGAGATGGGTCTATAATTCTTCAATAGGGTGTTATCAGCCTTTTTGAAGAAGAGCACCACCTCACCTTAGTTCCACGCTTCCGGCGTTGTGCCCTCGAGTAAGACGGAATTGAATAGCTTCTGAAGGACTTTAAGTACCGGTATGCCACCCGCTTTCAAAAGCTCTGTCGTAATTCCGTCCCCACCCGGCGCCTTGTTATTTTTAAGCTGTTTCAAGGCCATCCTAATCTCGTACAGGCTGATGTCCGGGATATCCTCGGTATAGTGTCGGGTTAGTTTGGCTCGCGGGTCTTTGTCAGAGCCAATGGTAGGTACAGTAACCGAGGTGTATAACTGCCGGTAGAAGTTCTCAATCTCTCTCAAAACCTCTGACTTAGTCGACACTACACTGCAGTCCTCGGTCTTCGGCTTCATAATACGACTTTGCCCAATAGACTTGTCTCTTGCAAACACTTTGGAGCCTTGATTCCGCTCAATCGCCTCTTTAACACCGTTAGTGTTAAAGGTGCGGATATCGTGACGCAAGGACTTCCATATCCGTCTGTTGAGCAGTCGGTATGCTTCAGCATCACCGGAGGACTGCAGCGTCTTTCTGCCATGAGGTCGACAGTGTGATCGGAGAACTTTTTTGGTCTACTTTTATGGTGGGTTTTAAAGAATTTACACCCAACCGTTTGGATAGTTTCTACAAACCTACCATTTAAATCGTCCACAGATACGCAATGTTCTAGACACTTGAAGCGGTTTTGGAGTTCGTCGTCGTTCCTGTATGACCTTCAATGAATACCTCTTGGATATTCCGAGTATAAGGTACGCTACTCTGCTTGACTCACTTTCAATGCTAACTATGTTGTTAATGAGGGACCTGCAGACGAGGAACACGTGACAACCTTGAGACAGATGTTCGCCTTCCCGGTAGTAGAATAAGTTGCAGGATTTCAGGGTTATCGTGTCCTCCCCTCTCTTCGGACTTCTGATAGACCCATGGTATCCCAGTGCAACTTATCTATTTCTTCTTCCAGCTCAACAATCTTTTCGTCTGCCCTCAGTGTGCGTGTGTTATACGTCACCAGGCCAGTTTCCGTTTAGGGTGGTAGCCGGATCCCATTCGGAGATTCTTAGCACCCCCTGCCCCGCCATTACCATGGCCGCTACCATGACCAGGAATAGCGGGGCTGCCGGGAACTGGGAGCCGATGCTTGTATTGTGTTGTCATTTAGGGGGGAATTTGCCGATACTCACCACGCTTGGCAAACGGGTTGGTGAGCGCAGAATTGCTATTGCTCAGCAAAAGGGACGCTGCTGCCATCTGCTGCATCCCTCTGGTTAAGAGTCCCTTAGTCGATTTTTACGACTTCCACGGGAGGAGATGGAGTGGTGCTATATTCTTAATCCGGACACCACATGGACAGACGGACGAATTTACTTATTATTATTTAATACAATGTATGCAATATGATTTTTGTTCTGGCTTTTTGTTTATCATGAGTTTATTGCCGTGTCTTCATAAAACTTCGTATTTGTTCAGTTTTAATTTAAATATATTATAATTTAATGTGTCTTTTATTGTCTTCTCTTGTCTATCTTGTTGTATATTTTTATTAATATGTTATGCATAAGGCGCTGAGTGGAATATAGTTGAGGTGGAAGTCGGTAACGCTAGTTTTTTATTATATCTTAAGTTTCGTGGCTGTGTATCCTGTACAAGTACGCACCGAAACAATCGTGTCCGGTGAATACCTCCGTAATGTTGAATGTGATGCGCTCGCTCCTTTGGAGCCAGGCCGCCGCCGAGCCTGCCGTCTCAAACTTTCGAGCGCTCCTGAAGGCACGCCTTCACTGCTCTGGTGGAAAGAGCATTTTTGGTAAAACACCCACGCGTCCATCTCCGCCAGGATATCAAAAGGTGGAAAGCGCGCTAACAAGAGTTGCCGCCTCATAGGACACCTTTCGGTATCTTCGTGCGATCTGTAATAGCCACTCTACGCTGCAGACCGTGAATCTTGGTTATTCAGCGCTGGACGCTTGAGAGTCCAGATTACGGTGGCGAACTTCTTCCCCTCGGTCCCCCAGATTTGGCAGTAGCCGGTGCAAGGCACCCACTATCCTCTCGACTCGGGGGACAAGACGGGGGAAAAGGCCTGAACGGCAAACACCGCACCCTAGTCATCGGTAATTGTATGGAACACCGTGGTATCTTAGCCAGTAAGAGGCCACTCCCAAGGCGGAGGAAACTTCCACGAGAATTTTTACAGATGATTCATGATTTCACAGATTAGGTTAAAATGATATTCCATCATTATTGTTGCAATTTTTTATGGGTCTTCTGTTTATAAGTTATCGTAGGTTCAAGAATATCAAATTGATTTTGAATTGCTGTATTGACGGTCAATTAATTATAAAATGTTATGTAAATCTAAAATTGAGTTGTATTCGATTCAATTCAATTATGTATACTTATTATTATTTCTCATTATTTGTTCCTTTTGTTTCTCATCTAATAATGGAAACGTTATCAATATTTGTAATTTTTGTAGTAACCTAATAACAATAATCCTTATCATTATTAATAACTAATCCCCAATAAACATTGTTTACTTTTTAATTTCATCATCATCGTCATCATATCAACGACTCCTAGTGACCTTCACTAGGTCGTCTGTTCACCTCGTAGGAGGTCATCCCACGTGTTTTAATTTATAAAACTTTTATTGTCTAAACTTAAAAATGTTGTAATACATTTTGCAATATTATAAAAAATAAATAATGAATTGAATATACATAATATTAATATATATTATGAACTAGCTTTTGCCCGCGGCTTCGCACGCGTGAAATTAAAAAATATATATCATGCTATTGAAAACATGCAATAATGACCTGAGCTTTTATTAGGAACTTGTAATACTTGTCCCTCTACACCAGAGGGATCATGATATGTTTCCGAATCACACGACCCATAGGCCTGCCGCATATTGCATCCAGTCCAGCCAGATGCAGGTTTTCAAAGCGCGCTATGACATTTTCAGAATTGAAATAAATTCGCTAGCCATTCTCTAAATGGACGTCCATATGCATGAACGTTGGATGTTGATCATGTATAGAGACGTCACAATGTAGATACTCTGATTCACACTGGGTGTAAGTCTCTGAGGCGAGTGATGCAGCATGGCGCTTCCGATCGCTTGCGAGACGTGCTTCATATCCTTCATTACTGTCTTATAATCGAGAAGCAGCAGTAACAACTACGTTTGTGTACGGTTGGGTACCTAACCGTGACTGGCGCTGCGTGCTGTTTTCTGCAATGAAAGAGGAATATCGAATAAAGAGGCTCATGGGCTTTTAAGATGCAAAGGCTGGCTCGATCTCTTAAAACTGCAGTTGATCGTGAGGCTCAGTTAGCTACTACGCGTGAGTGCAATGCTCTATACACAGAGCATTGCACTGGAGCTTCGGAAGATATTCGTCTTCTTTCTAAAAGGCATGTAAAATTCCCTTTTGAATCAGATATCAATAACAACCAAATTAATCAACACTGGGCCGTAAGAATCGGCAATTGTTCAAATAATTCAGATATAAATAAAATATCGTAGGTATCGTTAGTACCCCGAGTCGAGAGGGTAGTGGGTGCATTACACCGGGTGCTGCCCAATCTCGGGAGACCAAACGAGGAAGTTCGCCGTCTCTACGGGGGCGTCGTGCGGTCCGTGGCCCTCTACGGGGCGCCTGTATGGTCATCCCGGCTGTCAGGCGTCCAGCGCTGCAGAAACAAACTTCACAGTCTACAGCGCAGAGTGGCTATACGGATCGCACGGGGATATAGGACAGTGTCTTACGAGGCGGCAACTCTCCTGGCACGCTTTCCGCCTTTTCGACATCCAGGCGGAGACGGATGCGTGGGTCTACGACCAAACACGCTCCCTCCGTCAAAGAGGGGAAGGCATGCCTTCAGGAGCATTCGACAGACTGAGGCGGCTGGCACGACAGCGCGCACTCGAGATGTGGCGTCATCGCCTGCGGTTGCAGTTCATGACCAAGCGCGTCGTCGAGGCCATCCTGCCGCTCTTCGAAGCCTGGCTCAGAAGGAGCGAGCGCGTCACCTACCGTCTGACGCAGGTATTCACCGGTCACGGTTGTTTCGGTGCGTACCTGCACAGAATAGGACGCGAGGTTAGGGCACAGTGCCACCATTGTGGATACGACCAAGATACCGGACAGCACACGCTCGAAGAGTGCCCTGCGTGGGCGGTCGGGCGGCGGATCCTGGTCGATCGGATCGGGCAAGATCTCTCTCTGCCGGCAGTAGTGTCGGCTATGTTGGCAGAGCATGAAAATTGGAGTGCAGTGGTCTCCTTCTGCGAGAGCGTCATGCTCCAGAAAGAGACTGCAGAGCGGGATCGGGAGAGGGCCGATCCCGCACGGAGAAGGACGAGACGGCGCCGGGTCAACAACCGTCCCGGCTCCCAAGTCCAACACGCCTGAGCCCCCTGCCGTCCAGTAGTGGGGGGCCTCGGGGGTCGTGGGTGCGCAGATTGGGGAGTCTGCGTGCCCACACCGAGCGACCCCCGGGAAGACGGCGGCGCGCACGTGGTCACGTGCCGCCCTGTGCGCAGCACAGCGCAAAGCGAGGCTTGGGAGGATCCTTTACAATCCTCCCCGAGAAGTGCCTGGGGGGGCGACCTTTTTTACAGTTGCATTCCCTCCGCTAGAGGGGGTGACCGCTTTACAGTCATCCCCTCCCTGATGTGCCTAAAGGCGTGGCACCAATGGGCGGCTCTAGTGTGATCTTACGAGGACCTGGAGCCCGTCTTCGGTGCCGAAGATGACCGCTCCAGTGGTTTTAGCCGGTAGGAGTCCGGCATACCCCTTAGCCCTTCCCCAGGGTGAAGAAAGTTCCATGTAGAATTTCCACTGGACATCAATAAAAAAAAAATATAAAAAAGGTATCGTTAGTAAGTTGTTCATAAAATTTAATAACACCAAAGTCACGGACACTGACGGCACGGTTGGTGCAGTGGCTGATACAGTCGGCTGCTGCGCTTCGGGTTGCGGGCTCAATTCCCACACGGTACAAATATTTGTATGATCTGCAGGTAGCTGTTCCGTATTGTGTGTGAAATTTGTGTCTGTAAACGCAACTACGACACAGGAGGAATCCTACTGTGGGGCTTCGTTTTTTAAAAAGAATATATAAGTCAACATATGTAGTTAACGGCTTTGCGTGGAGATCGCGACAATCGACACGGGTCACCACACGGACTACCACCGCTAAGGTCAAGCATTTTATAGGGAACCCAACAACCCGATTCAAAACGCCGCCACCAAGAAGACATTATAGTAAACATGACTAAGCAATACTGCCAGGCAAAAGGTACAAAAATAACTAAAGATATTAAATTAATGGCTTCATGATGATCACGCATTTACAGTTTAGTACGACATTTACACAAGGTGTTGCTGGTCAAAGAGTACACTCTCTGCATTATAATTGTTACACATATCCACAAGTTGATTTGCAGCAAGGATATCTTCCTCAATTATCTTAAATATATATTTTATTTTATGATGATTACACCAAGATAGAAGAGAGAACAAGTGTAGATAGAAGTTGCTTAGCTAGGGCATATGTGAGCAGTGATAAAAAGGACGATTGGTGGGAGAATACTGAGGGTGTACTGGTACCTTCTTTTTGTGCCGGAATATTAATTGGCGAGATAGAGATATGGGTCAAATACAAGCCAACTCAATATAAAAAATCTATGCAAAAATGAAATGAGTAGATTTGGTGACTTTTAGTGTTGTAAGTAAGCCACGTACACCTCACGAATTCCTGACTGTGCACTGCGAATAAGCCGGAGCTGGCACAGATCATTAATATAAACCAGAATCTCTAATCTAATCTAGTCTACCAGCACTTTTAGAGTTCTCTTGTCGAATTAATCTTTAAACGAACTGGAAGACATGTATCACCAACTTTCTCTATCTTTAACGAAAGGTACAGAGGCCGTGTCAGAAGCTTTTGCCAATAAAACCGATTATCTTCTTAACATAAGTCTCACTATAACCTTTAATCATAAACTTTATTCGTGGTTTTTTAATAATAGGTTAGTGAAAAATGCTTTTAAGCTTCATCATCATCATATCAGCCATAAGACGTCCACTGCTGAACAAAGACCTCACCCATAAACGACGGGCTACTTCTGCGTGTCGTCATTTTGTCGGGAATTTTCTAGAACTCACCACGCTTGGCAGGAGGGTTGGTGAGCTCAGAATGGATGCTGTTCCACAGAAGGGACGCTGCTGCCCATCCCTCCAGTTTAGAATTCTGTAGTCGCCTTTTGCGACATCCACGGGAGGAGATGGAGATGGGCTATATATTCTTAATTCAATAAGTCTTCTACTAAGAACCCCAACTTAAGTGTACGTATAGATATTCGTCTTCTTAGTACATGATACAATGCCTTGAGACAAACGACAGTTTAGGTAAGATAGCAAAGAACACCAAAAATTAAGACTAAAAACAATTATAATTATATCCTGTTGCTCTCAAAATAACCCAGCAAACGAGTTTGACCTGTCGTTACACGTAAGGGCTTTGTTTGAACAAGTTGTTTCTCTTTTGCCACGAAATGTACCTTTTTTTATTAATGTCCAGTGGAAATTCTGCATGGAACTTCCTTCGCCCCGGGACTCCTTTTTTTATTTATTTTTTATTGATTGATGTCTTGTGGAAATTCTACATGGAACTTCCTTCATCCCGGGGAAGGGCGAAGGGGGACTCCTACCGGCTAAAACCACTGGAGCGGTCATCTTCGGTATCGAAGGGGGGCTCCAGGTCCTCGTAAGATCACACTAGAGCCGCCCATTGGTGCCACGCCTTTAGGCACATCACGGAGGAGATGACTGTAAAGAGGTCACCCCCTCTAGCGAAGGGAAGGCGACTGTAACAAGGTCGCCTCCGGCACTTCTCGCAGAAGATTGTAAAGGGTCCCTGCAAACCTCGCTTTGCGCTGTGCTGCGCATACGGTGGCACGTGGCCACGCCGTCTTCCCGAGGGTCACTCGGTGTGAGCACGCAGACTCCCCAATCTGCGCGCGTGACCCCCACCACCCCCAAGGATCCCCACCATGTAGTGACGGCAGGGGACGGCAGACTCAGGCGTGTTGGACTTGGATGCCGGAACGGTTGTTGCCCCGGCGCCGTCTCGTCCTTCTCCGTGCGGGATCGGCCCTCTCGCGATCCCGCTCTCCAGTCTCCTTTTGGAGCATGACGCTCTCACAGTAGGAGACCACTGCACTCCAATTACAATTTTCATACTCTCCCAACATAGCCGACACTACTGCCGGCAGAGAGAGAGGTCTTGCCCGATCCGATCGACCAAGATCCGCCGGTCGGCAGCCCACGCAGGGCAGTCCTCGAGCCTGTGCTGTCCGGTATACTGGTCGCTTCCACAATGGTGGCACTGTGTCGTAACCTCGTGTCCTATTCTGTGCAGGTACGCCCGAAACAACCGTGACAGGTGAATACCTGCGTCAGATGGTAGGTGACGCGCTCGCTTCTTCTGAGCCAGGCTCCGAAGAGCGGCAGGATCACCTCAATGACGCCCTTGGTCGCGAACTGCAACCGTAGGCGATGTTACCACATCTCGAGTGCGCGCCATCGAGCCAGCCGCCTCAGTATGTCGAACGCCCCTGAAGGCACGCTTTCGCCGCTTTGGCTGAGGGAGCGTGTCTGGTCATAGACCCACGCATCCGTCTCCGCCTGGATGTAGAAAGGTGGAAAGCGTGCTAGGAGAGTTGCCGCCTCGTAGGACACTGTCCCGTATCCCCGTACGATCCGTAAAGCCACTCTGCGCTGCAGACTGTGAAGTTTGTTTCTGCAGCGCTGAACGCCTGACAACCGGAATGACCATACAGGCGTCCCGTAGAGGGCCACGGACCGCACGACGCCCCCGTAGTGACGACGAACTTTCTCACTCGCTCCCCCGAGCAGCACCTGGTGTAATGCACCCAATACCCTCCCGACTCGGGGGACGAGGCCCACCAAGTGCGTGTTCGAAGCCCCAACGACTGTCCAGGGTGAGCCCCAGGTACTTCATGTACCGGCCCACTCTGATTTGCGCGTCACCAATGCTTATCCACACCCTGGGTGGTTCTCTACTCCGCGGCAGTTTGTGAAACCATAGCGCCTCGGTTTTGTGAGGCGATATTTGACCTAAGACCCAGAGCGTGGATTTTTACTACGACAATTGTCACCGCTTACTCGGCAAGCCGGATGGTTCCCTCGAAGGACTCTCCGCTGGCCAACACAAGTGTCATCAGCGTTACTGACTAAGCTGACGCCAACGGGGAGAACGACACGCAGATACGCGTCGCAGGCGAGGTTCCACCACGAAATTTAGAAAGAAAGAAATCACATTTATTCAGAACAAACAAACTGATAGCACATAACAGAAAGAAAATAGAAATATTTTTAGATAAATAAAATCAAATGTACCATTGGCATGATCATGCCGAAAGGGTTACCAACTCAGCATTTGCGGGGCATTAGGTATAACACTCATTACAATAGACCTTATCGTTTTAGTTTCCATCTCATACAATAGCCTTATACCACCAGAGACAATCCATGACTTCATTTTATAGTGCAGTTATGGAGAGTCATCGGTTAGTGTACCATTACATTTTAGATTAAAATTATCTAAAGGGCCTCTGCGTGTTAGACCCATGGCCCCCGCGTAAGTGTATAAAAAGACCGGGTTCCTCTTTGCAAAGGTAATTAACCCGTGTATAGAGAAACATGTAGATAATAATTACTAACAGAATGAATTTTCTGCTCGGTATATGTTTGTTAGTAACTGTTGTTTTTTAAATCCGTTACAAATTAATGACAATGTATAAGAAAAAATATCAATTACATATAGATTTACTCGTTTCAATGTCATGAACGTTTCCTGCTAGGGTTGTCAGTAAAATCCACTGTTAAGTAATTAGCAGATTAGTGACTGGTTTTACATGTATTGTGAAACTTGATTCCATGAAACAAAACACCATATTGAACAATAGGTACGTTAATAAAATATGATGTATATTTTTATTACTTACTGACATTATAATTAAATTAGTATTTATATCGGATGTTATATCTATAAAACTAGAACTGACCTTTATTATATGTAAGGGAGAGTATCCAGAAATGAGCATCGTAATAACGCATGAAAATAAAATAATGCCTTTATGTTCATTCCTAAATAATTAAATAGGTATCCTTGCATTATTATTAGCATTGTAATAATTTAATGTGGCACAGAAAAAAACTGATAAAACCTTTAAAAATATACAATCCAGAAACATTGACCGGATAAGGACAAATAATTTCATAAATAATACTCAGGTAAGTTCTAAGTTATTCTCTGCAGAGAATCAATCAATCTTCAGTCAATCAGATTTGGAAGATACCTGTTTTGGTGTCCCTACGATGAGCATTAATCGCAAAGTGCAAAGTATTATAGTCTTTCCGCGATTGTCACATTGTATATAATTGCGTACACAAATTTGACAGGTATGTAGTTACATTGATCTTGATATAATTATATCGGATGGAAAAGAGAATCGACCCGTTAACATAAATAAGTTGTCCGATCCTGACGACGCACAGTACGTGTTGAGCTCTTGTACCAAAAAGTAATAGACAATTTGTAGTATTGTTTAATTTATATTTAAAGCTTATTTAAAATGTTTTCTGTAGGTAGTTTTATATTTCTCTCCCTTGTGTACATCACAAATTGTGAAGATGGATACTTACGTAAGTGAAATAAATATTTATATGCTTTAAAAACTTTGATGTTTTGATAAACTATTTTAAACAGTACAAACTGACTTCACTACAAATAAGAGCAACAAACAAGGACTAAGGAATAACATACGAACCTAAAAACTTATTAAAAAGAATATTATATACTACCGTATGCAAGTAACATTCGATATTTTATTTAAAGGGCTAGTGAGAATACTAGCCCTTTAAAAAATATCAAAGAAGGAGGAAGATTCCTAATAGGTAAATCTTATTAAAGTCATTCTGAACCTCAGAAATAATACTTTAATAAGATTTACCTATTTCTTGACAAGACTTAATGCTACTCTGACACCTTTGTATGATTTCGTTATTTTTTACATTCTGACATAGAATTTGATTAATTTTTTATATTCTATTTTGGTAGAGTTTGACGAAATATAACTATTGTAATATGTAAATGTATTCATACATATCTAGTTAAATAAATCATTATTATTTTTATTAACTTAATAGCCATATACTGCCTAATTATTGTGATGTAAGATTCCCTTCAAATATTGTGTTAGGCTCACCCATTGATTTAAACAACAAAGTAATTGATGTATATTCAATGGGCTCACCCGTTCGCGTTGCATTGGTGAGATGTGTGTAAATAATAAGTAATGTTTATAACATTGATACATAATTATTAATTACAGATAGACACAGATTTAACAATGCGGATAGTAAAATATGAATAACGTGTTATTCATCATTTCGGCCGAATAAAGTCCACTGCTGGACACAGGCCTCCCTCAAAGATCACCACAACGACCGATATCGGTGTGTTGTGTGCTCATTGAGGAGTTTTGCCATAATCGCCACGCTTGGCGGGCGGGTTGGCGATCGCAGTTGAGTTGTTAATGTATTCGAAGGACGCTGCTTCCCATCCTCCGGCTAATCCCTTATTCGCCTTTTACGGCACCCACGGGATAAGATGGGTAGGTGCTATTCGTAGCCGGCACCACACGGTGTTACGTGTTATTAGAGATTCTGTAACAATGTAAGAGTCCATATTAATAGTAGTGTTATAAACAGCTGGAGTATTCTTCGATTTAATGACATAGCTACTCGCCCCGTCTTCACACGGTTGGTTATTCTTAATAAATGATCCAATATAATTCTGGGGTATTACAGAAGGATTCAGGTAGGGGGTCTCTCCGGGTTAGGGGCCGCGAGCGCACTTATTGGGAAATCTGCGTGCTCATACCGAGCGACCCCGAGAAGACAGCGGTGTGCATGTGGTCACGTACCGCTGTGTGCGCAGCACAGCGCAGCACAGCGCATAGTGAGGCCTCGGGGGAATCTTTTACAATCCCCTCGAGAGATGCCTGGGGGTGGCCTCTTTACAGTCGCCTTCCCTCCACTAGAGGGGATGACCACTTTACAGTCATCCCCTCCGAGATGTGCCAAAAGGCGTGGCACCAACGGGTGGCTCTAGATGGAGATTATTCGAGTTCCTGGAGCCTCCCTTCGGTGCCGACGATGATCACTTCGGTGGTTTTAGCCGGTAGGAGTCCGGCATGCCCCTTCGCCCTTTCCCAGGCGTACGTATGTGCTTTCGCGCCCAGGGCGAAGGAAGTACATGAGGTATTTTAACGGAACAATAAAAAAAAAATAGGTCCCGTCATGAAGCTCACTAATTTATAAAAAAAAAATATTCTAGCCAAATATCTTGCCGAAGAACCATGAATAGACACATATTGACCCAAGTTTCACTTCAATAGCATAGGTAGTGGTTATGATTTTTTTTTAATTATATATGTCGCCTAACTAAACTTTACAATTTTAGAGCACCATATGTGATTACATAAATAAAAATTTCTTTCTTACAATAAAATTATTTCTAATTTTAATTTTAATTTCCCAATTTCATTTTCATACTATAGTCAAGATATTTTTGTAAAATCTTGAAATCATTACCAAACTTCCGTGAGACCTAGGCTAGATATTTTTTTAGTAACCCACCGGCATCGGGAACATCTTCCAAGTTACCGGTGGTCAGGGCTCCAGAGATAGTAACATCCTAACAATACGAGCCGTGTCTAGTAGTACTGCTTTCTGTATCCAGCCCTTGACCCAGCTGACCAACGAGAGTGTCTTAAGTTGATGGTCGAGGCTCTGGGCTATTATTAGGCCATTGGCCGTAACAACTATCGGCACAGTGATTGCCGAGTCTCCCTACCACATATCGACAACCTAGTGGGCCAAGTCAATATACTTAATTTGTTTATCTTTCTCGACATACACGAGATTAAATGTTATGCGGGATAGTTATATCCACAATCACCGTCAGGCGCTCTACTTGATCTATAACCACTAACAGGTTTATTGGTCACAATAGTCATGTCAGTGATGATGGATCGATCGCAATATTATGCGACATGGTGATGTTCGAGAACTGGGTCGGGCACATAGTTGTAATATGTTACTTCTGTATTCACATGGCTATATTGCAGTGCAAGTTGCTAGTAGATAGTCCTGGCCACTTAATTATGCATGTGCAACTACTCGCCGTTAGCAAGACGATAACAGACAGAAATAATGTGACGGACGGATAGACTCATCCGGATGGTGTCATGCCCGACAGATGTCAAACGTGCCATTCTTCACAATATATTTTCGGTGGCTATTCGTCATACTAACATCATCCATAATTATACAAATAAAACCTTCGGTTTTCTCGAAGAAGTTACCGAAGCATAGCCAGGAGACGGATGCTAAAAAGTTCACATCAAGCCCATAAAGGGCCCCGTAAAAGCGTCCGTGAAGCTCCTTGTTCTGCCATACCACCTTAGTCTAGTATAAAGCACTAATGTTTGTGCCAGTTTTGTTTCAAGGAGAGCGGGAAGACTTCTTTATCAACTGTAACCACATCCCGGTGCAACCCCCCTTTACGAGGAAGTACTCCATAATAATACTTATTATTATTATAGCCCACAAGGTAGCATTCTTGGACCCACATAATTCTTTTATCTATCTATCTATCTACTTATCAATGAACTATGTGAGCTCCAGATCCAAGGTTACAAAATAAACGTTGGTATGTAATATTTTAATGTGTATGTTTGAATAAGATAAATCCTGTTTTGGATGACAATATATACCAGAATATACCAGATTTCAAATAAAATCAGAATAAGACGAGTAAACAATTTAAATCTTAAGTTTCAAATCTACAATTTAATGTAAAGGATATGTTTTAATATTATTAATATTGTAGTTACTCCTTAGATGTAAAGTACAGAATGTAAACGTCTTTATACAATAGTTTTCCGGGTACCAAGGTCCACTAAAAGAATTTTGCTGTGCATATAATTATTTTTATTTTTATATTACGAGTTCTGCAGTTGACAGGCGGTGATGTTGATAATGCTGATCACTAGATTCTGCCGTCTCTGCAACTCCAATTATTTTTAATCGACATTTACACCGTTTACAAATTCAATTTGCTGCTGTCTTTAATTACAGTATTGCCTTTTGCACCTCCATTAAAAGCTACTTCATATTCAAATGGCATTCAGGAGGAAAATAACTCATTGGATTGGTATAATCTTATAACTAATATTTTGAATTTTAATATCTTAATAAAAAAATTCGTTCATAGGTGTACCTTTTAACTGATCCGTACCGTAGATGCACAAATAAACTAATTGGTGCAGTGGCTGCTACAGACGGCTTCTGCGCTCCGGGTCGTGGGTTCGATTCTTGTACGGAACAAATATTTGTATGATCTGCAGGTACTTGTACCGGGTGTATTGAATGTAGAATTAATGTCCGTAAACGCACCTACGACACAGGAGAAAACCTAGTGTGGGGCAAAGTTTTTATAAAAAAAAACTATAAACAATAATATTTGGTATATCCTAATATTAAATGATTGTGGACATATTTGGGGAGGCCATTGTTCAGCTGTGGAGGTCGTTTGTTTGATATGATGGTGATGATGATGATAAAATAATTAGACTGTTAGACTGGTTGGTAAAATGTCGTCCTGTTAAACTGTTTATTGGCGGAATAGCTTAAACTAAAAGCTAATTAATAATTTACCACAATAATAATTATACTGTCTTACTGTAAGGACGTATGTAGAATTCCGTAAGTACATATCTATCGCTGACAAACTGAATATTCATTTATCAAATATAACGTCAGTCAAATTGTCAAGTGAAATGATTTTGTTTGTTTAGTCCGTTTTACAAGGTAAACGATACGTGATCGGTATGACAATCAATCATACCTAGGTTGGGTAATGCTTCGTGTGTTGAATGTCCTAATATGAATTTATTGAGTAATTAAAGTGATACAAAAGTACTTAGGTAATAATCTTGTCTACACTTCTACAGACAACAAACCAAAACAAGATTTTATCCTTAGTTACTAAGGCTACACAAATATAGTTTTTTGATAATAGCACCCGTGTATGCTGGATGGTAGTCCGAAACTACTATGTTATTTTAAGCACGCGTTTCATGTATATGCAGTTTTAAATGCTTTTAAATCCCAGGCCTGATTTAGTGATTTAGGGTATAATCCGCCCCTAGGCAGAAATGATCGGGGCACCGTGAAATCTGGGTCCTGACAAATCTCATCGCTTCGTCAATACTTCGGTCCCCAGGCCAGATACAAATATTTCATATCATCATCATATCAGCCACAGGACGTCCACTGCTGAACAAAGGCCTCCCCCTTAGATTTCCACAACGAGCGGTCACATGCCGCCCTCATCCAACGACTCCCAGCGACCCTCACCAGATCGTCTGTCCACCTCGTTGGAGGTCGTCCCACGCTGCGTTTTCCGGTGCGCGGTCTCCATTCTAGAACCTTTGTGCCCCAGCGGCCATCAGTTCTACGAGCAATGTGCCCTGCCCATTGCCACTTCAGTTTACTAATCCTTTCAGCTATGTCGACAACTTTAGTTCTTCTACGGATCTCCTCATTTCTGATTCGATCTCGTAGAGAAATACCAAGCATAGCTCTCTCCATAGTTCGCTGAGTGACCTTGAGCTTTCTTATGAGGCCTATTGTGACTGACCACGTCTCTGTTCCATATGTCATCACTGGTAACACACACAACAAATATTTAGGCCTTAGGTAAAAAAAATGTGACTTGTTCATCCGTAACTAGTTTTATCTGGCCTGACTTATAGATAAAATATAAACCTAAGAAATATCTACGGACACAAAATGACGACATAACTTTTGGACATTAATTGTTTCGCACTAAAATAACAAAAATATTAATCAGAAACATATTTATTATGGAGACACGTTACCTACATACAGGTAGTGTTTTTACCGTCAGATAATAAATATTTTACAATAATTGTATCAACGGGGATTGTTGACGGGCCGAAACCTGCCGGGAGTGCAGTCCATTGTGTGAGCGAATTCCGCACCCCCAGCGTTAGGTAGGTAGAAGGAACACCGTGTTTAGCCGGTAAAAGTTCAGCACACCCCGCCCTTCCACAGAGGAAGCCCATTAAGATTGCCGAAAGCACAAAAAATTGCCTTTCAAAACCTGGCATGTACCAATGTGTCTTTTTCAATGTCTAGGTACTTTATTATTTAATACCACTAACCACCAGTCCGTGTGGTGCCGGCCAAAAATACCACCAACCCATCTCATCCCGTGGGTGTCGTAAAAGGCGACTATAGGATTAGCCGGAAGATGGGCAGCAGCGTCTTTCGATTACATTTAGAACTCAACTGCGATCGCCAACCCGCCTGCCAACCGTGGCGATTATGGCAAAACCCTCCAATGAGAATACAACACGCCCAGCCCGATCGTTGTGGCGATCTTTGGGGGAGGCCTGTGTCCAACAGTGGACTTTATTCAGCTGATATGAAGACCAGCTCACCGTGCTCTCGTCATATGAAATAAATAGAAAAAAGCAGAGGCTGTCAGACATAAACGCCAGCGCATTCCAAATAAAAACATACCTAAACATACATAGCGTCCTTTATGGAATTATTTATAATCAGAAATTATCATCCTTTTCTTTTTTTACAGCTCCCTACATTACGCCGTGTGACTTCAATAGTGAAAAACTCACCGACTGCGTAAAAGAACAAATTGAGATCACTCTACCCAAGTTCACTAAGGGCATCCCCGAAATGGACGTCCCTTCGACAGACCCTGTCCATTTGAATGATATTAAGATTGATGGCAATGGATTGGTACTGACCCTCTCCGACGCAGCTATGCATGGACTCAGCAAAAGCAAAATCACGGAATTAAAGTAAATTGAACAATACTTCAACATTACGACTTTGATTAAGTGTAATTAATATAATCTCTTCTGATTCTTAATATTTTTTATCAAGATTGAAACGACTAAAGACCAACTCCGCAGTGCCAGATACTCTGACACCAAGCAGAAGTTTAAAAAAAACCTGAGTTCCAGTTTAAAGGGCACAGTAGCTAGTTAAATTGCTGGCATAAGAGACTAGGACTACTAGAATTTCGGTAAGATATTTAGCGTCTCAAATAGTTGAGAGGGTCTTAGATACCGAGTTGCGTTTCAGCATTCAGCCGTAATAAATTAATGTCTCGAGCTGACTAGTGCAGTGTAGCGCAACGCAGGAGTCGTTTTTGGTAGCATTACAATTGTTATGGGCAGGCGGCGAACCAATTAACAGATGTCAGACAAGTAGTCTTTATATTATAGAATTATAGTCCCTTTGTTTAATTTTCCTCAGACTGATGATCTGGCACTGCGGAGTTGTACCAATTAACCGGACTCTTGTGTAAGAAACCTACCTACTAACAAAAAACGTATATCCACATATCAAACCTTGTATGCCTAGGGGCTTTATCTGTATTTATCACTAATCAATAAACAACTAACAATCACCATTGAAACCTATATAAAGTTGTAAAACGCAAAGGAAAACGCTCGACATTGTATGCAAATGTAATAAAGCTCCTTCGTATCCGAGAACTAAAATGCAATCATTATACGGACACGACCAGCTGAAGACAATAGGCACATACTTATTAATGTCGATGGATAAAAAAACATTTACGTATTATTACGGTTTCAAACTGTTTCCGAGATACTTTATAGTGTCAGTTTGCTAAAGATTGCGTTTTTACACTATTAACAATTAATTTATAAGTATGGCATAAATATCGACTACACAGTGAAGTCGACTTTGCCCTTAGTATGACATAACTGGTCATGACGATTTACTCTCTGAAACATTTTCCTTAATCATAGTTTTCTGAAGAGTTATCTACTTAGAATCGAACTGGTTTGGTGCCTACTGCTGTCTATATACAATTTGCTTAAGCTGGACACTCACGGTCAGTCTATCCCGCCAATCCATTGCAATAGAAGGACGCCAAGAATGGATCCAAATCACGGTCATTCCACATTTAATTACGTCTGCGAGCGGTATGAAAGAAAATAGGTGTCCGGTCCCGCATTCACGGACAGTTTGACGTGGTGCCAAATGGCAAGATCTGGTGTATTATAGCAAGCCTGGAAAGTCCATATGTTATCATCACGCCATAATTTTACTTGAGGAATGACACAATGACACTCGTGGTCAAATTTCTGTAGGTCCTGCCATTTGACAGGATGAACTGACCTCCACGGTCTGCAGCGTAGAGTGGCTATACGGATCGCACGAGGATACCGAACGGTGTCCTTTGAGGCGGCAACTCTGTTGGCGCGCTTTCCGCCTTTTGATATCTTGGCGGAGATGGATGCGTGGGTGTATCACCAAACATGCTCCCTCTTTCAGAGCAGTGAAGGCGTGCCTTCGGGGGCGCTCGAAAGTTTGAGGCAGCAGGCTCGGCGACGTGCACTCGAGCTGTGGCGCGAGCGGCTCATACTGCCACAGTACGTGCAAAAGCGCGTCGTTGAGGCTGTCTTGCCGCTCTTCGGAGCCTGGCTCCAAAGGAGCGAGCGCGTCACATTCCGCCTGACGCAGGTATTCACCGGACACGGTTGTTTCGGTGCGTACATGCACAGGATAGGACGCGAAGTTACGGCACAGTGCCACCACTGTGGAGACGATCAGGATACCGCACAGCACATGCTCGGAGAGTGCCCTGCGTGGACTGCCGAGCGGCGGATCCTGGTCGATCGGATCGGGCAAGATCTCTCTTTGCCAGCAGTAGTGTCGGCTATGCTGGCAGAGCATGAAAATTGGAGTGCTGTGGTCTCCGTCTGTGAGAGCGTAATGCTCCAGAAGGAGGTCGCAGAGCGGGATCGGGAGAGGGCCGATCCCGCTCGGAGGAGGACACGGAGTCGGGGTAACAACCGCCGCGGTGTCCGTGTCCAACACGCTGAGCCCCCTGTCGTCTTATATGGCAGGAGGCCTTGGGGGTCGCAAGCACGCTTAATGGGAAATCTGCGTGCTCATACCGAGCGACCCCCGGGAAGACAGCGGTGTGCATGTGGTCACGTACCGCTGTGTGCGCAGCACAGCGCATAGTGAGGCTTCGGGGGAATCCTTTACAATTCCCTCGAGAGATGCCTGGGGGGGTGGCCTCTTTACAGTCGCCTTCCCTCCACTAGAGGTCAAACAAATCTAGTGAAGTTACGTAACTGGCTTAACATCCGGGTTTTCATTATTTGTTACTTTGTTTCTCTTAATAAAGAATCCAGATAATATAATCTCAACAAACCCTGTGTGGTGCCCCTTAGCTGAAGATGACCGCCCCAGTAGTTTTAGCCAGTAGGAGTCCGGCATACCCCTTCACCCTTCCCCGGAGCGAAGGAAGTTCATGTAAAATTTCCACTGGACACCCATAATCCGTGTGGTGTCCGGATTACGAATATAGCACCCCTCCATTTCCTCCAATGGATGTCGTAAAAGTCGACTAAGGAACTCTAAACCAGAGGGATCGGCTGCAGCGTCCCTTCTGTGGGTTGTAGCCATAGTTTGCTCGCCAACCCGGCGCCAAGCGTAGTGAGTACTGGCAATATTTTCTCCAAAATTATGAAACAACTGAGGATATATGTAGTAGGCCTTTGTTCACCTGTGGACATCATTTGGCTAATATGGTAATGATGATGATGATGATGAACAAGCAGGTACATGCAATGTATTTTTTTATTCTTACCAGTGTATGTAATTCTGATACCATAGCTGTATCTAACAATGTCTTGTCTAACTTAATTCACGAACATCATTACCGTTTCAGCGTGGAGTTCGGTAAACGCGAAGAGAGCTTCTCGTTATCATTCCAAAGCAACTTGAATTTAACCGCCAAGTACGTTATGGACGGTAAAATCCTTATTTTGCCGATACAAGGAAATGGTGATGCTGTCATTGATGCAAGTAAGTGATATCAACATTAGTCTCATTTGAGTAAACCATAGATTTCTCTTTGTCAGTAGTACGCACGGCTACACGCAATACATATCAAGTTATACACTTTACATTTCCAGTATAAACTGATCTCGCATTGTATAGGCTTTCTTTACGGTGAGAGATCATCTTAAACTAGAAAACATATAGCCAATCTATACCTTGCTGTGTAGCCGTATGCATTCAGGGAGTGAAGTGGAACTCATGACGTAAAATAATGATTATCTCCCCGAGGACAGACTATACTATTATTATGCTTCCTTATGCATTTAGTATTTGTTATTGCATATTTTAAATAAGTTATCATACAAAAAACACATATGTTCCGTGTGGTGTCCGGATTAAGAATATAACATCACTCCATCGCCTGCCGTGGATGTCGTAAAATACGCCTGAGGGATTTAAAACCAGAGGGATGGGCAGCAGCGGCCCTTCCGTGAAACAGTAGCCATCCGCACTCACCAACCCGCGCGCCAAGCGTGATCATCACGCTACTGGCAAATTGAAGTATTGTGGCTAATTAATATGATGACACAAAAAATCACACTGGCAACTACATATGTCATATCACTACTACTACTTAACAATATATAATATGCAAGAAAGTATAGTTCATAATTTCGTCATCATTTCACCCGAATAAAGTCCACTGCTGGACACAGGCCTCCCCAAAAGGTTGACACAGTGTGTGCTCATTGAAGGGTTTTTGCCATAATCGCCACGCTTAGCAGGCGGGTAGGCGATCGCAAGGACGCTGTTGCCCATACTGCTGCTCATCCCATAGTCGCCTTTTACGACACCCACGGGACGAGATGGGTTGGTGCTATTTGTAGCCAGCACCACACGGCTATAGTATGGTTAGCGCAGTGGCTGACTGATTGGCTTCCTGCCCTTACGGGTCACGAATTCTATTTCCACACCAAATAAATTAAATTGATATGTATTGTACAACATGTTAAGTTTAACTTTTACCGCAAATCATAGTCCTTTGTCCTCAATTTAAGGGCGATCGCTCCAGTCTTTACTTTTACGAGTACATATTCAACGACTTTGCACGATACACTTTTCTTTTTGCACCATTTATTTTATATATATCATAAGTAGGGATGCATCCGATACCAATACCGATGTATCGCCGATACTTTGCTGTTTCCGATTTATCCAAATCGGCGGTATTTATTTGTAAATACACCAATACGTTTCGAAGAGGCACGGTACAATTTAAGTCGGCCTTTGTCGTTTCGTATTATCGTTGTCACGACCCTTTTTTTATATAAACGAGCTATATTTTTGTTTTTTACACTTTCACTTGTCGAAATAAGAATTAAGAATACACATCCTATTACTGGTGATTTTATTTATTAATGTCGGAAAGTTAAATTTTACAAAAATACTATTTTAAATATTTATTTTCTTACAGTTTATCTTTCTAAATAAATATAAATGCAAGCAACATTATTTGTCTTAATTGCAGTTTACACGTTCTTTAAATTTGGTTTATATAAATATCGGTATCATATCGAAAAAAGTGCGTATCGATTCATCCCTAATCAATCATAAGTAACTATGTGTAATATATACCCGTGCCAATAAAGTGCCGTTTATGTCACTCACACTCAATCACCTTTAGTCTCTAGCTTTGATATATGTATGAGGCATGTATCTACCTAGAACCAGATTAAGGATAGATAAAAGTATATAAAAATTAAACTTAACCTAAAATAGATTATCACAATCCACAGCGGGCGTTACAGTGAAAATCGACAGCAAACTGGTTCACGTTAAGGATAGCTTGGGCGACCACTTGAAATTGGCTAAACCTAAGTATAGCTACACTATTGAAAGCACGAAGTTCCAATTTGAAAACCTGTTCAACGGGAACAAGCAACTCGGTAAGTATTTAAATATCATATAATTATAAAAACTTAAGAGCCCCAGTATGTACACCTCCTATTCCATAAAAACGAACGTCCCATTGTTCTTCCAAACTACAAGTCTGATTTAAAAATAATTTTCCGTGTTTAATCAGATAAGAAGTACAAGGTCATCTTGTTATCTTGTTTTCTTTTTTAAACACACCAAACTAAAACAAATGCGATTTTCAGCATTTTACTACCAAAACAAGTCTATTACAGCCCGTAAAAAAAGAAAACAAAAATTTATTATACCGCGACCTCAGTAACATAGTCATATTTAGTAATAACAAATAATTAATGATTGAACTAACATAAAAAATAAACCAAATTATAAAAAAAATATAATCTCTAATATCACGTCTCTCGCAAGGCAGCGGTTGTGGGCGGAAAGCAAGTTACAAAACGCCTTCGCGTTCTTTCCCTCTCACAGGACAGAAAACTATTGTTGCTTTGTTCGCTCTTTACGCTTTGTGTAGTCATTAGAGATAAAAATATGTTTTTGAAATAATTTGTCTTACTTTTTATGTAATTTCAAACATTATTTAATTTCGGCCGAATGAAGTCCACTGCTGGACACAGGCCTTCCCCAAAGATGTCCACAACGACCGATATGGAAGTGTTGTGGGCTCATTGGGGAGTTTTGCCATAATCGCCACGCTTGGCAGACGGGTTGGCGATCGCAGTTGAGTTGTTAATGTACTCGAAGGACGCTGCTGCCCATCCTCCGGCTAATCCCTTAGTCGACTTTTACGACACCCATGGGAGGAGATGGGGTGGTGGCATTCTGAGCCGGCACCACACCACGGCTATTTATTGTTTATAAAGATTACTACTACATTACCGACGACGCAGTATTTTTGATTTTTTACGTGTTAATTAGGTATATGAATAGAGTCGGCTCTAATAGACTTCATTGACGAAAATCCTCTTTTTTCTAGTTTGGTATTATTGGTGTTTAAAAAAGTAAAACAACATAACATGATGTATTAACAACATATTTTACCGCACGACGCACGATTCATCGGAGAGTTTTTCGACGGAAGACGGAGGACGACTCTATATACGGAGACTATTACTACGTGGCACTCTTAATGTGGCGCGATCCGCCAGTTAGTCACTTCTTTATAATAGTAATGATGGTCTTTTAATGATATTCACGCGATGGATAAGAACTAGGTATGTTGACTAGATACCCGCGCAACTTAATTAAAGATCACTCCTATGCCAGAATTATAAATTTTAAATGTATGCAGTAACAGTCAACAACTGTTTTATTTTTCTGATATGACAACTTACATAGAAATTTGAATTAATCTTACAACATTTCGCAACACTTCGTAATTTAGAAAAACGAATGATAGTATGAAATATATTATTATGAAATACTTACATCAGAATTTCTATTATTAATCTGATAGCAGACACGCTCTACGATACGAATAAGACCCAAATTTTTTCTACTACATTACCGTTTGTTATAGTAGTACAGACAACAAAGAAAAATCTTTCTTTTTTTTAAGCACGTTGCCCCACTCTAGGATTTCTCCCGTGTCGTGGGTGCGTTAACATACACAAATTCCACACACAATACACCCGGAACAACTATCTGCAGATCGTAGAAATATTTGTTCCGTGCGGGAATCGAACCCGCGACCCGGAGCGCAGCAGTCGACTATATCAACCACTGCACCAACCGTGCCGTCAAAATATGATTACAATCGTAGTTTGACAAATGATTTTGTTATGTTACAGATAGTATAATCACGTTATTCGGACGTAACTAATATGTTATATGTAGATACGTGCTTATGTAGCCTGGATAAACAATTCAAAAACAAAATTATTTTGATATTTACAAACAGACACATCAGTTTCATTTATTCATTCGTCAGCGAAAATCATCCGTCCTAATTCAAATACGCTGACTTAGCAGTGATTTCATGCACCCCAGCTTATTCAAGACTGCCAACATAGGCAATATTATATATGCTGTTTCATTGTGGAAAGAAAGGAACGCTGACTTGTGCAAAAACTAACAATGTCACGTCTACTTCATCTACCATGTCATTACAAATAGACTACTCGCTGGTCTGATATTATAGACAAAGCAGCACAGCAATTAAAGTGTGTAACAAAGGTCAAATTAACGTCAGAAAAAGGTGACGCTATCATTTGCATATTGGTTGCTGGAGCAGTTATGTAGCTGTATTTTAACGAAATCAATAATAACAGGTTTTTTTATAAAATACGGCAATTAAGCATTACGCTAAATTAGCTCATACGACCTCCTGAACATAATAACATTAATTATAAATAAAGCGTAAATACACATTATGTTACACGTTACAAAAGCCTTGTTTGATAGATTTTCTGTAAGAATTGATTTCAAGAATTATTATTGGGTAACAAATTGTCAACGACCAAAATGATTTTTACCTTTATTCCATAATACATTATTTAGTCAAAGTTGCTCACATAAAATATGACGCATGCGGCCAGAAGAAAAAGAGTAGGTATGGCTGGTCTGCACAGCACACGCTCGAGGCGTGCCCTGCGTGGGCCGTCGAGCGGCGGATCCTGGTCGATCGGATCGGGCAAGATCTCTCTCTGCCAGCAGTAGTGTCGGCTATGTTGGCAGAGCACGAAAACTAGAATGCAGTGGTCTCCTTCTGTGAGAGTGTCATGCTCCAGAAGTAGACCGCAGAGCGAAGAAGGAGGAGACGGCGCCAGGGTAACAACTGCACTGGCGCTTAATTCCCATACGCCTGAAACCCCCTGCCGTCGCTATAAGGCGGGGGGCCTCTGGGTTCGCGGGTGCTTAGATTGGGGAATCTGCGTGCCCACACCGAGCGACCCAAGAGAAGACGGTAGCACGCATGCGATCACGCGCTGCCGTGGGACGTTTTGGGGATCCTTTACAATCCCCCCGGGGGGTGACCGCTGTACAGTGACCCTCTCCAAGAAGTGCCTATAGGCGTTGCACCAGTGGGCGGCTCTAGTGCGATCATGGACCTGGAGCGTCCCTTAGGTGCCGAAGATGAACGCTCTAGTGGTTTTAGCCGGTAGGAGTCCGGCATACCCCGTCGCCCTTCCCCGGGGCGAAGGAATTTCATGTAGAATTTCCACTGGACACAAATAAAAAAAAATATTGTATCCTACATTGTTCTCAAATAACTTTATCATGGATAGCAATCACAATTATTTCATCTAGACATTCAGTGACAGGCTTTTGGTACAACTATATATTCTTGTCAGTTCTTCTCCATAGATATGACTTTAACCGACGCGGTAGTAGACGGACTTTTATATACGTACCTACTTTGTGTTTTCGCAGCTGATACCACAACACAGTTCGCCAACGAGAATTGGAAGCAGTTGATGGACGAGCTCGCCCCGCCAGCCATCGAACAGATCGTGCGCACAATCGTCAAAGCAATCAACAAGTTTCTATCCAAAGTCACCGTAGGCCAGATAGTAAAAGGATATCCTACAGAAGCAAATTAAAGATATAGCTGTGATTTTTTGTGTATAAGAGTTTCTAAGATATCTACTGCGAGTGTCTTGATGCAAATTGCTAATTATTTGCGTTTGATCAAGCCGAGACTATACGAAAGCCGATTCAGCGCAATTCCCATAGATTTTCATGCCTTTTACTATTCCAATGGAACTTGGAGTAAAACCGGCACCGACGCTTGGCGGCGTCGTGTATACCCGGCCTTATAATGACTGCCTGTATGTATGAATGAGCAGTATTTTTCCTGCAGTCCATTTCAATTTCGTGTCGTGGTACAAGTACAAATGGTGACTGGCGAATGGCGAAATTATATTCTACTTACCTAATTATTATTATCGGCAATTTAAGTTAAATTGTGGTGTGGTATGTGTCCCTATTAAAAAGGGATACAGCGTTTTAATTTTGTGATATTACTTCTTCAGTACTAGCCCTATGATAATGTACACAAGGTTCATATCAAGCTACAATTTCCAGTAAAAGCTGATCCCGCATTGTATAGGCTTTCCGTTCAATGATAGGTCAGCTTATACTGGAAATAATAGCTTGATATGTAGCCGTGTGTACATGACTAAACGTTTCCTTTTTATAAAAACGGTTGATAGGTCATTGCGTTGTTTTCTTAAATAAATAGTTCATATCTATAAAAGCTACAGTAATAAGTATTTGACGTATTTGTTTTGGTATAATAATAAGGCAATATCATTTAATTTGTAAATTGGTTACACTGAAACTAATAAATAATTAATTGACCAAGATAATTGTTTTATTACACCCAAATGTTATGCAAAAGCAAATTGTTCCAAATTTCTCGTAGCCATCTGCCATGACTACGATGTTGTCTGTAAATAGAAGGTGAGTGATATACACGCCATTGATGTTAATGCCGAATCCTTTCCACTCCAGTAGCTTAAAGGCATCCTCCATTGCAGCGGTGAAGAGTTTCGGGAAAATGACGTCCCCCTATCTCACACCTCTCCGCAATGAAATTGCCCCCCTACTTTGTTCATGTACTCGGACCGACATGGAGACGTTTCTATATAAGCACTTCAAAACTTCGATGTACCGATAGTCAATGTGGCACCGGCTTCGATCGAATCAAAGCCTTTCTCATAGCCACAAACGCCAAACATAGTGCCAGATTATACTCCTCGGTCTTCTGTATAACCTGCCGCAGCGTATGGATGTGGTCTATGGTACTAAAACCTTTTCGGAAACCGGCTTGTTCTCCAGAACTGACGTTCTCCAGAACCAGGCTGTAAGTCATCAAACCTGCACCATAGACGATTCGTGATGACCCTTGAAAACGTGAAGCGTCAGAAGCGTGATAGGTCTATGGGTATCTACGAGATCGAATCAGAAAAGAGGAGATCCGTAGATGAGCTAAAGTTGCCGACATAGCTGAACGATAAGTAAGCTGACGTGGCAATGGGAAGGGCAAATTGCTCGTAGAACTGATGGCCGTTGGGACAAAATGGTTCTCGAATGGAAACCGCGCACCGGAAAACGCAGCGTAGGACGACTTCCAACGAGATGGACGGGTGATCTGGTGAAAGTCGCTGGGAGCCGTTGGATGCGTGTGGCAAGTAACCGGACTTTGTTTAGCAGTGGACGTCCTTTGGCTGATATGATGATGATGATGAATGTTTAAAACATATCTGAAACGAATAAGCATACTGAGAATCAGGTAGTCAATATTGCCTTGCGGTATAAGGCCCAGGTTCGACGAAGATGTATGAAAAGCTTACTTTCTATCACCATATTTTCGGGAAAATAAAATGAAGCCCTTCGATGAAGCATATTCTACGCGTGCTCAGTCGGATTTAAATCCAGGAACTACGCGAGGCAGGCCACGTACGCAACATATTGTTGCTGCATCCATTGGGTTACGACTCGAGCCTTGTGTGGGCGGGCATTATTATGCATAAATAAATCTTCCAAAAAAAAAGCATTTGCTATAACCGTTAGCCGAAATAATTTTTGTAGGTATTTAAATACCCATCACTATATAGTATTTACAATGCTTGCAATGTTTATTTTTTATATTTCCTTATATTGACACGCATAAGGACTAAACACATTTGGACGAGACGGCAACGTTGAAGAAGTTGTAATTAAAACCAAAGTTCCCAATCAAATTAATAGCATATAATATCTGCTTGAGCCTAAGTAATGTTTGCAGGTGTTTAAATACCTATCACCACTGAAGGTTCCGGTCCAATATTATATTTTTAACAATATGTTTTCTGTTAGCATCCTCATGGGTTTGCTTGTTCGCTACTACTGTCCGTGCTAGTACTGGCCATTGAATCTGTTCTTCCGGATCGTGTTTCCAGGGACATGTCATCAGTTCTGTTGCTGAACCTAGTTCTACGCCAAGGTGTGGGCCTTCCTCTCTTATACCACACGACACCAGCCAAAACGAATGCCACAACGATTATACCAACCGACATGCCAGCTATACCGGCCTGGGATCGAGGTGAACGTGATGTATCTGAAAAGAAAAGTAATATCATATCAACATTCTAAATTCCTTTTTTAAACATAGTTACTTCATAAAAACTTCAATGCTAAAGGTGATTGACCGAGTGATATTTTAAGAACATATACATCTATTATGTAAATTTTAAGTGTACGAGAGCGGTTTGATAGGTCCATGACTTTGAAAAGAAGAAACACTCTTTATGCATTTTTTTTTCTACGTAATCTCCTTTCAACTCTAAGCACATAGTCCAGCGATGTTCCAACCTCTTCAATCAATCAAAAAAATGTTGTATGTCAAACTCTGAAAAATAGGCCTCAGTTTCGGCTACCACCTCTTCGTTTGACGAAAATCTTTGCCCGCCAAGTCATTTCTTCATGTTTGGGAAGAGGAAAAAGTCACAGGGGGCTAAATCTAGCAAATATGGAGGGTGTGGCAATATATATAGTATCTTAATTCGACAATTTTTGATGTCGCGATTGCAGACGAGTGGGCCGGTGCATTATCCTGATGAAATATATTTTTTTTCTTTGCTAGATGCGGTCGTTTCTTGATCAACTTTTTATTGAATCTATCTAACAATGCAGCATAGTAAGCTCCGATTGTTGTCTTGCCTTTATCCAAAAAATCGATGTAAATAACCCCTTGGCTGTCCCAAAAGACCGCGGCCTTCACTTTACCAGCCGACCAAACAGTTTTTGCCTTCTTTGGGGCACGTTCCCCGGTAGAAGTCCATTGCTTCGACTGTAGCTTAGTCTCTGGTGTATAATGATGGACCCACGTTTCGTCAACTGTTATGTACCGACGCATAAACTCACTTGGATTGCGATTAGACATGGCTAGGCATTCCTCAGAAGCTGTTACACGATTTCGTTTCTGGTCGACTGTTAGTAAACGCGGCACCCATATTGCAGAAAGCTTTTTCATGCCCAGAAAATCATGCAAAATATAAAATAGTTCAGTCGAGATGTGTAAAGTGTAAAGTGAAGATACGCGAAATAAGTGATGCTGTATCACTTATTTCGATACTCGACGGTCTGCCAAAACAATATCATGTATTTTATTAACCATGCCTTCCGTAGTGACCTCAATCGGCCTTCCTGGGCTTTCCGCGTCATTAGTGGTAGTACGTCCACAACGAAATTCAGTGGACCACCTATGTACCATCCCAAGAGAAGGCGCAGAATCACCATAATACTTTCTAAATTTGTCTTCGGTCTGCTTAATAGTTTTACCACGTAAAAAATTGTGTTTAATTAGCACTCGAAACTCGCTTTTCTCCATTTCCAAAGAATACTTAGAAGTCGCCTAACTTTTATGGTTCTAAAAAGCTTGTTTTCGCGCCAAATTTGAAAAAAGAATCCAAATATGAGACTTAAATATATATAAAAAATATTTTTATTTAACCTTACAGTCATTGAGTTGCCAAACTGCCCTCGTATATGTTACTGTAAAATGTCAAACTACGGTAAATCCTAATATTTTCCAATAAAACCTAAGATTTACGATGTCTTAATGGTAAAAGTCCGAACTGATCTGTAATTATCGTTAATTTCGTACTTTTACTAGCATTCACTCGATAATTCTTAGGTTTTACCTCAGAGACACGGTAAATGTTGAAAATACCTACCTAAATATTACCCTTACAATAATAAAACGTTATTATTAATCTTAAAGGACAAATACTGTCACAGTAGGTTTTGGTGAAAATATGTGTACACATGAAATAATTTGGGCCAGTACATTTTTGTATTCGTTCACAGTCAGTCGATCCCTTGGCACTTGTTACCCTTGTTTTCAGTATTTTTCTCTATTTAATCTCGTTATTTGAATTTACTGTCACTCATTTAAATACAATCTTTGTTTTATTACCAAAACCAACATTAACTAATCGTCATTGGTAAAACCTAGCTTGTGCTTAACTCTTATAGTAAAAGCCCGAAACATCGTCTTATATTATATCAGACCTTACATTTACCAACCCAAGTTGGTAAATCCTAAGATTTACAAGTAAAACTTAAGATTAACCATTAGTCCGACTTTTACAGTAACATATAGATATATAAGATCTTATTTTAATAATCCACGATATTTTGCATAGTGCCTTAGTAAATGCTAAAGATGATGTACCTGTACCTATGATGTATGTAAAGATACACATGTTTTTATTGGGCCCAGTGGAACTTCTTCGTGAACTTCCGCCAACCCGGGGAAGGACGAAGGGGCATGCCGGACTCCTACCGGCTAAAACCACTGGGGCGTTCATCTTCAGCACCTAAGGGGGGCTCCAAGTCCTCGTATGATCACACTAGACTACACAAAATTAATTTGGCGGTATAAATCTGTTTTATCTTTTGTGTAGACGCACGCCACCGTTCGCCTGTTTAGTTTGACGTTGCCGACTACTTAAATCGGTCAGCCGGCCGTGTCCACCATTTTCTTACTAGATGCATGTGGATATTATTGCAACTTACTAGAAGAACCAGTAAGTGATGAAATGAGTGAAAAAATGATGACAGTAAAAATACAACTACTTAATTATTATTATTTTGTGATACCTACGTTATCGTCAGCGAATACAAAGGCGCCATGCAAAATATCGTGGACTATTAAAGTAAGACCTTGTATAGGGCCCTACAAAAATAGTGAACTTAATTTCAAGGGGACGATAAGCAGGATGTAGGCATCGCGTTTTATTAAAAAAACAAGTTGTAATCTCCTTATTTGTAATTATTTATTAATGAGAACTACTAATCGAGCACTAAAAGATATTTTTTATTACTGCAGCGCGTGTTATTTCGTTAAAAATGGTGAAAATAGTTTTGTTTTAGTGCTCGAATATCAACTTAGTTCCTCAGGACGTCTACTGCCAGATAAAGTCTGCCCCATATATTTTCAGAACGACCGCTTATGTGCAACGACTTAAAGCTACCTTTACAGGTCGTTTATCTCGTTGGGGTTGGCGACCGCTCCACGCTGCGTTTGCCGATGCGTGGAGACCATTATTCGTTAGGTATTCATAAAACACTATGGCAAAGAAATGGAAAGTACACCATGTCTGTTTCCTGTATCTTACTGATCGCTGACCTTGACCTTGATGTAAAGTTTCAATTTTTCTAGGACCTTATATATATATATATATATATATATTTATAAAAACGTTGCAGATCATACAAATATTTGTTCCGTGTGGGAATCGAACCCACGACCCGGAGCGCAGCAGCCGACTGTATCAGCCACTGCACCAACCGTGCCGTCAAATAAATATTACATATCCATAACTAGCCCATTACTGTCCCACTACTGAGCACGGGCCTTTTTCCACGATGAGAAAGGTTAGGCCTTAGCCTACCACGCTGGCCTAGTGCGGGTTAGCGGACTAGACACACCACTGAGTTACTGGTATTTCGTTTTCGCGCTGTTTTCCTTCACCGTTAACGCAAGTGATAGTCAAATACTAATCCGCGCATGAACCGAAAAGTCACGAGGTGATTGAACTCAGACCCTCCCTGTATAGAAGGCAAACGTTCCACTAGGCTATCACTGCGGTGAATATAAATATGAAATATAGATTAATTCGCTCATTATTTTTAATACACATATTTGAATAACAACATAAAGTATATTTAAAATATAATCTCTATAACGGAATTGCAAAACATAAATAAATGATAGTATCGAAAATAGGTGCGCATCTTCATATTAGTTTATTTTAGTCTCGGCCTTATGGCTTTACAATCAACTCCCATTAATCTCCAAACAACTTATTTTTAAGTAGTTATAAATACACACACATAGAGCAGCCCACAAACGTCCATTGCTGAACATGCGCCTCCTAATAAGCGATAATAGGGATATTACCATAATCACTATGCTGGATAGGCGGATTGGTGATCACAGTAGGTATGTTAGCACATGGTAGATTGCTTCTGGCCATCCTCTTGATTTCAACCCTTAGTCGCCTTTTACGGTACTTCAGGGGTGGTCTATTTACCGGAGACCACGCGGTTTTAATCATTATCATCATATCAGTCGAAAGACATCCACTACTGAACAAAAGCCTCCCCCTAAGATCGCCACAACGACCGGTCCTGCGCTACTCGCATCCGACACGGCTGGGCAGCGTTCAGGAAACTGCGCAATCTCTTCTCGTCTAAAATACCTTATTTAGAAGGCTCGAGGTCACCCAAAGGGCAATGGAGAGGGCTGTGTAAGGAGTTTCCCTGCGAGATCGAATCAAAAATGAGAAGATCCGCAAAACAAACCACGCAAACCGACTTAGCCCGAAAAATTGCTAAACTTAAATGACATGGGGCCTTTTGTTCTCGAGTGGCGACCGCGTACGACGTGGGAAGACCCCCCACGAGGTGGACTGACGACCTGGTAAAGGTTGCAGGAATCTGGTTATAAATTAATCATACTAACTTCCAATATATACGTTTATAGTGTCCCTTGACTCTATAGTGTGATCGTGCACAAGAGCAGCGCAAGTCCATTGGCCAACGTCTTCTTCAAGTACCGGGCTAATAGTCAGCGAACAGTCGCCATAGTCCAAGTCTCTCTCAGGAGTAAAATAAAAACGATTTAGAATAGCACTGAAACAAAAAATTGTCGAATGTGAGTTCACACGCGGTCAAGTGAAACTTAGTATTTTGGTTAATTTGTAAGAGAATGAGATAAATACAGTATTGAGGTGGTAAACAGAGAGATAGATTGATAGACAAAAGGGAATAGGGAAACTATATAGATACGTGTTGTATCTCATTCTCTCGCAGCCTAAACCCTATAAATACATTTATAGTTGTCTGTCTTTCGTTTCATAAAATCCAATTCACACCGTCCCAAAAGAAGTTTCACTTCAATAATTAACATAATGACATCATCATCAGAAACATTCAACATTAATTATATATTTGGCAAGTCTGATGGTCTCTAAAGAATTTATTGGAGTTCAAGGAACTTTTATAACAGTTCTTCTCGCGATAAAAAATCTCGTTTCTATAAAGTTAGATTACAAGATTTACTTACAAAAACAAAACCGGTTAGTAATACTTACTTTTCCGCATTCACAGAGGAATCCAAGCTTATACCAACAAAGTTGGGTGCCAAAAATCGGCAGTAGTCAAGTGGCCTAGGGCCATTCGAAGTATGACAATATAAAGTAGCTTCACCACCAATTGTAGCACCGATTTCTTGTTTATTGGCTGCCAAGGGTCCGGTGACACGCACAGTCACTTGATCCATGATCTCGACGCCTAGTTTGTATTTATGACCCATGTGACACGTCCATGTTCCACCGTCGTCCTCCGAAACGCGAGCAAACGTAATCCCACAGTCACCGGTTTGAAGATTTTCACCAGTGTACCTATGCAAAAAATATTACACACTATTAGGCTTATCAGTATTCGTTCATTGAACAAAGACCTCCCCGTAGATTTCCACAAGAACCGGTTATATACCTCTCCCTCTCTGAGCTATCTTCACCAGATCGTCTGTCCATCTCGTCGAAGGCCGTCCCAGGCTGGTCTTCTGCGGTATGTGGTCTCCATTCAAGAACCATTCTGCCCCATCGGCCATCAGTTCTACGAGATATGTACCCCGCCCATTGCCACCTCAGCTTACTAATCCTATGAGCTATGTTGGCAACTTTAGTTCTTCTGCGGATCTCCTCATTGCTGATTCGATCACATAGAAAAATACAAAGCATAGCTCTCTTCGTAGCTCGCTGGGTGAGCTTGAGCTTTTTTTTATCAGTAATGCTTTGTTATAATCATCATCATATCAGCCATAAGACATCCACTGCTAAAGAAAGGCCTCCCCCATTTAGGGGGAATTTGCCAGTACTCACCACACTTGGCAGGCGGTGGTGATCGCAGTATGGCTAATTTTCCAAAGAAGGGACGCTGTTGCCCATACCTCTGGTTTAGAATCCTTCAGTAGCCTTTTACGACATCCATGGGAGGAGATGGAGTGGTGCTATATTACAACCACCTCTTATAAAAGTAAGACATGTTTACCAGAAGTCCTGTTCGTCTTCAACTTGTCGTTCAACTGGTGTGAATTGAGAACCATTAGGATGTTGAAACCAACAATAGGCAAGGGAAGCGTCGGTCCGACACATTATTGTTAAGCTTGAGTCCTTTTGTACAAACAATGTCTGTACTTCATCGTCTTCTCTCTCGTTTTCTCGCCTAATCCTTATACCTTAAGACAGAGATACACATGCTCAAGAAATGCTAAAATTTATTTCTTCTTTTAGAAAGGTTTACCAAGAGTTTATTTAGAGCCAGATCAATGGGATTCTTTGCTATAATTCTATAATAATTAGAAATTGTTGAAATGATAAACCAAAACGAAGACACTATTATAAAACAAGTAAAGGTGTTGAAGTTATCTACATTAAATAAAATACCTGCATTTGTGGTAACAAGTGCCTGCATGGGAGTCTTTTGCCTGATGGTATTGCCAACCCATTCCTGGACTCCAACAGTACATCTCCAAGTTCCATAGTCATCAGCATTCACTGACTCTATTGTCAGTCCACACTGTCTTTTGAAGAAACCATCGCCGTAGTAACTGGAAATATAATTATATTTTACCATACAGTCAAATGTAAAACCCTAGGAATGCCTAACTCTTTGCGGAGACTACGGAGACCCGGACGCTACGGCGCAGTACGCCAGCACCGTGATCTCGTCGCGGCGGTCGAAGAGGGTGACCTCTCGCTTCCGGCCGTGGTTCAGTCCATCGTCCGGAGCGAGAACGCGTAGGATGCCGTCGCCTTCTTTTGCGAGTACGTGATGCATGCAAAGGAGGCGGCAGAGCGGGCCGATAGGAGACCACCTCTAATCCCCGTCGCAGAAAATGCACCGGGTGCGGACGCTGGCGGAGAGCGCTGAACCATTTCCGGCCTCCATGAGGTACGGCCCGCGGGGTACAAACTACGGGATTCATAAATATGTGTTTTGTCCAGGGCTCGTTTTGCTTCCTGTTCGTGCTTTCGCAAGTTTGTACAGTGACTTTCCTGCTTGTCTGAATGTGGATATGTAGTAGGGTTAGACCCATTATCCACTCAACAGCCAATGAAGGCCCCGGTAATTGTCAGGTATGCCACCCTCTGGACCTTCCTTAAAGTGTCCTTGCACTTTTAATTTTGTCCTTGTCCACCATACTACTCTCCATATGTAAGAATAGGCCACACTATCATTGTGTAGGTCCATTGAATTACCCTAGGTTTAAGTTCCCATGTTTTGCCGTAGAGGATGGTGAAACTAGGGCCGCATCGCTTGACACCGCTGACTACCCATACTGGTATTGCCTTTTCCTGGCCAGTGTTGCACTCTAATGGGGGGCTATCATATTTTGTGAGTTAGTAAGTCACCGAATGGATGACAGGCACAATTTGATCTGGTCGAACAAAAGTCTTTAATCTTGCAGATGACACGTCACTTTTATTTAAAACCAGTGCAACCTGCCACGCTTCGTAGCGGCTATTTAAAAAGGATTTTTCACATAGGTATAAACTTAAACTTGCGGTTTATATGGTAATAGCGCACAGCTCCACCTATTAAACATTTTCAAACTACTTTCTAAACCATCTGTAATGTGTCGAACATTACCCATAAAGAGCTCAGGTTATCGAGTGCTATTTGTGTCCAGACCATTTATTTTTATATAAATAGATAATTAGGAAGCATAAATGAGAAGATTTGTAGAATAGCATAAGTTGCCGACATAAAAAAAGATGGAGGCTAAAAGGATTAGTAAGCTGAAGTGGCAATGGGCGGGACACATGGCTCGTAGAGCTCATGGTTGTTGGGGCAGGAAGGTTCTCGATTATTTGACGGGAAATGTTAGATCTGGTCCCATAACTGTGTTCTTGGGCAATACAAAATTACCCCATATAAAGGCACTTTCTGAGAAACAGACCTCTGCTGCATTGTTTGTAAAGAAAATTAAACAGGTGACGAATGTGCCGAGTGGTGCCGGCTCAGAATACCACCACTCCATCTCCTCCCGTGGGTGTCGTAAAAGTCGACAAAGGGATTAGCCGGAGGATGGGCAGCAGCGTCCTTCGAATACATCAACAACTCAACTGCGATCGCCAACACGTCTGCCAAGCGTGGGATTATGGCAAATCCCCCCAATGAGCCCACAACACACCCATATTGGTCATTGTGGTGATCTTTGGGGGAGGCCTGTGTCCAGCAGTGGACTTCATTCGGCCAAAATGATGATGATGATGAATGTGCCTAACGTGGCCGGTGACGGTGTGCAGCTAGATTACTATATTTTGTTCACAGTATTATGTCTTACGGCATTTTACTGCGGGTATCGGCTGCTAAAGATTTTTTTATATTACAGAAAAGAGCAATCCGAGCTATTTACAACCTGGGCTGTCGCGAGTCACTCCAGGAACTGTTGGAGATAAACATACTCACTTCACCATCCATGTATAATATATTCTAAAATAATTGAATAACGAAAAAGTGACATGTACAACTTAAATACTCGCAATAAGAACAACTAATCTTACTTGGCTTTAGAGTTAGCAGAACCAGCAAGTCGCTTGTGCGAAACAGTGCTAGGTTCTTTCAACAAAATTCTTTCTAATATTGCCGGACTACTAGCACTAGTTTCAAATCATAGATTTATTATGTCGAATAATATTGTCGAAAATATTCATATCCAAAGCCTACATAAATCATGAGATCGAAGATAAAGATGTCTGATACAAGATACACACTGCGACCCTCTGGGGCTATATAATTTATGACATGGTTGAAATGCTGTTTCTTCCAATCAAAGGTTTTATGTTTCATCATCGTCATCATATCAGCCACAGGACGACCACTGCTGAACAAAGGCCTCCCACTTAGATTTCTACAACGAGCGGTTACATGCCATCCTCATCCAACGACTCCCAGCGATCTTCACCAGGTCATCTGTCCACCTCATTGGAGGTCATCCCACGCTGCATTTTCCGATGCGCGGTCTCCACTCGAGAACCTTTTTGCCCCAACAGCCATCAGTTCTACGAGCTATGTGTCCCGCTCATTGCCACTTCAGTTTACTAATGCTTTCAGCTATGTCGGCAACTTTAGTTCTTCTACTTCTCCTCATTTCTGATTCTATCCCTTGGATAAATACCAAGCATAGCTCTCTCCATAGCTCGCTGCGTGACTTTGAGCTTTCTTATGAGGCCCACGGTGACTGACCACGTATCTGTTCCATATATCATTACCGGTAACACACACTGGTCAAAGATATTCGTCTTGCGGCATGGCGGTATTTTTGACGAAAAGACGATGCGAAGTTTCCCGACTGCTGCCCAGCCGAGTCGAATTCGACGATTGACCACTATCTCGAAGCTGGACCTACCTAACTGGACAGTTTGTCCCAGGTAGACATACTCGTCAACAACTTCGAGAACAGAGCTCCCAACGGATATTGGGATAGGCACGACATGGGCATTCGACATGACTTTCGTCTTGCCCATGTTCATTTTAAGGCCCACCTGTTGGGAAACTCTGTTAAAATCTTGGAGCATTGTCTTGCAGCAATTCTGCCATGACTACGATGTCGTTGGCAAATCGAAGGTGAGTGATACACTCGCCATTGGTGTTTATGCCGAATCCTTTCCACTCAAGTAGCTTGAAGGCATCCTCCATTGCAGCGGTGAACAGTTTTGGGGAAATGACGTCCCCCTGTATCACACCTCTCTGCAATGGAATTGCCCCCGTGCTCTGTTCATGTACTCGGACCGACATGGTGGCGGTTCTATATAAGCACTTCAAAACTTCGATTTATGGTACTAAAACCTTTTCGGAAACCGGCTTGTTCGGGAGGCTGGAAGTCATAAATCCTGCGCTCTACTTAGTACACCCTGCCCCGCCGTTACCATGGCCGCTACCATGCACAGGAGCACCGGGGCTGTCGGGAACTGAGGGCCGGTGTTTTAATATGTGCCCTCTGGTTAAGATTCCCTTAGTCGACTTTTATGTTTCATATAGCAAGCATTTCGTCTCAAATAAAAACACTTTAAACTTGTGAAGATAAGAATAAAGCCTAGCCAATGATCAGTTTCACCGACAAACTGTAAAAATTTCCAAAATTATAAACACATATTAATAAATGATTTAGTTACGCACCTGTAGCGGCCATTACTCAATCCGTCCTTGACATTGAAACCAGAAGCTGCTGTACTTTTTTGGAAACGGCAAAAAGTAATGTTCTTGGCCGTATGTAGGATATTACAGTACAAATGTAGTTTATTTGTACTTGCATCTCGAACGTAGCCGACATCGAGACGCTCAGCTGAAATAAAACAAAAGTACTTTAAATGCAGTTACCATTTTTATACAGGCATAAACGGAATATTCCCTCTACAAGATCAGGATAGCCCACTATGTGCACTTCTGAACATGGTACTCTCATATTCTCTCTTCCTTGTGATGTTATTATAGTTCAGTGTAGGAGCGGATCCAGGATTTTAATCTTGGGGCCCACTGGTCTCTTGTCAAGATTTTCAGAGATCATTGTTGCTACTAGGTCTGAGATCAACTGCAACCCCCAGTTTTGGGGGGCCATGGCCCCGTAAGCCAACATGGATCCACCCTTGGTTCGGAGCTTCGTTCCCAATATAGCTGTCGTAGAAAGGGTCAAGCCCAAGGGCACTCAAGTTATATAAAATAAAAATATATTGTTATAATTTTCCGGGGCACCTTGTAATACGTATTACTTTTATTTTGACGACTTCTGTATGTACCAGATAAATATCAGATGTTCGTCCGGTTATCACCTAGGTCGGTACAATGTTATGTGCTCATATTACAAATGCTTCAATTCAAAATGCTTGATCATTTCAAAACATACTTCTTTTTCTTTTTCGTGTGCTTCTTTTTAGTGGACAACCTTATGTCAAAGTTGTTCAAGTCACCCTAAGGTCTTCGCGTAACGACTGCTGTCTAATGACAACAACCGGTATCGACGATTTTACGTGCCCTTCGAAATACGGAGACGCTCTGTTCAAATACCACTATGCGGTCACCCATCCATGGGCTGACCGCGCCAAGCTTAACTTCGCCGATCGTTTATCCGTGAGTGGGACTGGTTACGAGCGCCTAAAACATACTGAATGATACATTCAATAAACATGAATTCAAATCGCACGCTTGCATAATGAACGGATGGCCAATCATGACTATCAGTGATGATATACGACCGGTAATGACCGCTGCCGTACCGTTTCGAACAGATTCGGAGTACTTAATTCGCTTTGAACATAAAATAAACGGACGCTTACAGATGAAACCTCACATTATATTTAATGTACTTAACCGTATCATCACCATATCAGCCAAAGGTCGTGCTGAATAAAGACCGCCCCAAGTAATCCCACAATTATGTCATCATTATGGGGGGACTTGCTTATAGTCACCACGCTTGGCAGGCGGGTTGGTGAGCGTAGAATGATGCTGTTCCACAGAAGGGATGCTGCGGCCCATTTCTTTGGTTTAGAGGCCCTTAATCCTTTTTACGACATTCACGGGAGGAGTGGTGCTATATTCTTAATCCGGCCACCACACGGACGTTAACCTATATCATCATTTCGGCCGAATGAAGTCCACTGCTGGACACAGGCCTCCCCCAAAGATCACTACAACCACCAATATGGGTGTGTTGTGGGCTCATTGGAGGGTTTTGCCATAATCGCCACGCTTGGCAGGCGGGTTGGCGATCGCAGTTGAGTTGTTATTGTACTCGAAGGACGCTGCTGCCCATCCTCCGGCTAATCTCTTAGTCGACTTTTACGACACCCATGGGAGATGGGGTGGTGGCATTCTGAGCCGGCACCACACGGCATATACCTATATATAATTTTCACTGCGCTCATTTGAGGCACATAAAAATGAGCATCATAACGTCTCGCATCGTCTAATTATCATTATAAAATTGAGTCTTGTAATGAAATGAGATTAAAGAAATGAGAGACAACGTGACCCTTATATTTTGTAGAACAAATATATTACAACCTACAGAAATGTATTATCGAAACCTGTAACGATTTACGGTCGAAGCTATCTTGCTACAGCGCATATGGGTACTTTTTAAACGTATGTGATAGGACATGAAAGGGGCTCGGTCGCCAAAAATACTGTCGCATAACACGACACTAATGTCAAGATCACCTTACCCTCATAAAAGGCAATGTAGAGGACACGACCTAGTCGCCAAACAGGTACAATAAGTGCCCTCAGTCGGACATCGGAGACATGCGTCACTGGTGCGATTGGCAAGCGATTGTCGGCCGATGATGGCAACGATAAAATTCGATTTATGCACATACACACATTTACATAAATCTATTAATTATCATGACGTTATATTAAATTTCCCCTGCGTTAAGACTATTTTTACCCGACTGCCCCAGAAGGAGGGTAATGTTTGTCGAGTGTATACGTATGTATGTGTGTATGTCTATTTGTTTGGCACGCTCTGTAGCCTAAACGGCTTGATTGATTTTAACTTATGATGTGTCATTAGATTCATCTTAATTGTGCGAGTGACATATTTAAATATGGCGCATGTTATTTTTTACGTCGTCGGGTTTTTATTTTTTTACCATAGCGTTTCAAATTCAATTTCAATCATCGATATTAAAAAAAACAAAAAAACAGTCTGTTAGTGATCTTTTAACTTCTGAACGACTTGACCGATTGAGGTCATATTTACACATATCAATGTGGCACTGTAGTCAAGTTATTAACGAATTCTATGTTTATAGACCAAAACGACTTTTATTGACATTGTAAGTTGGCTGAGTGCCAAAAACAAAATCACAAAATCTGAACCCGTTAAGTGGTGTTGTGGTTGAGTTATTAAATTTAAACTCTGTTTTTTTTTTCAAACCCATCGCACCGTCTACTGGAGACGGCAGAATAAAAACCGCCAGTCCAGGTAGTATACATATACATAATTATATATATTCTACCAGTAAGATGGGGCTATTTGGGAACCACGGGGCTAATACGCTTTTTTTATTGGTGCCCTGTGGAAATTCTTATTGAACTTCCTCCGCCTCGGGGAAGGGCGAAGGGGCATGCCGGATTCCTACAGGCTAAAACGAATGGAGCGGTCATCTTCGACACCAAAGGTCCAGGTCTCACACTAGAGCCGCCCATTGATGTCACGCATTTAGGCACATTATGGTGGGGATGACTGCAAAGCGGTTGCCCCCTAGGCACTTTTCGGAGAAGATTATAAAGGATCCCCCAAGCCTCGCTGTGCGCTGTGCTGTGCACACACGGCGGCACATAACCTCGTGCGCGCCACCGTCATAGATGAATATACCACCGTCTTCCCTGGGGTCGCTCGGTATAAGCACGCGGACTTCCCAATCTGCGCGCCCGCGACCCTCGAGACGGGGCTAATACCTACTAAACATCAGTGTCTAATTTTAATCGTACGTAATTTTTACGATTAGCTAATCATTTTATCTATATGATAAGCATAAATCCTTATTCGAATTCCCAATTAGCCCCGTGGATCCCAAAGACCCCATTTACGATATTCGGACTGGTGTTGGGGCTGTCTCGCTGCTGCAGTGCATCAGAGATATTTACGTTAAAATACGTTGATGACGAAAAAACCTCACCCTTGATTCGCAGGGTAGTCCCAATCAACATCATCCTGATGATTGTAGCGTAGTGGTACGACCCCATTCGAAAGGGATTTGTGCGTAGATCATGATAATGGTGATTGTCGTCATTATGTTAAAAAAATATAAACACTCAATTTTTATAAAAATATTTACTAACATAGTTATCACTATCATTATCACTCAAAAGGAAACTTATGGACATCTTTCCCATTTTGACCTATTGAGCTTCTTCTTGTTTTTATGGATTTTTATGGAACTATAACGTGGTCTTGACGAACTTCCTTTATCTTTGACCTGGGGAAATTCTCATGGACTTCATCCGCCTTGGGACGGGCGGAGCGGCATGCCGGCCGGCCTCTTACCAGCTAAAACCCCACGGTGCCCTTCCACTTACCTTGGGCTGGGGGTGAGGTGTTCGCCTTGTCAGCATTAGACCGCACCCCCGGCAGGTATCGGGCTGTCACTGTTTGGCAGGCCCTGTCTCTATGCGACTTGGCCGGCAGCAAATATCTCCGAGGCTTGATGAACATCCAGGGATTCCTCAACGTGCGATAGAACGCAGTATTTTAGGTGTTAAATTAACAAACTGTATTCGAAACACTAGGGTGCGGTCCAAAACATAAATCACTGACGCAGCTCTAAAAGCCGCACGGCTTAAGTAGGATTGGGCTGGCCGCGCTTGCCGTATGCCTGATAAGTGATAAGATATGAACATTTACTACGAAGTGGAGCCCTGACTCAGCGAGGCGGCGTTGCGGCAGACCACGAAGATGGCGAGACGAGCTAGACATTTAATAATGAATGGTTCACACTGGCTCTAGACCGAAAGACCTGAAAATCATGAGGAGAGGCCCAGCAGTGGAATAATATGAGCTGACAGTAACAATAACATCGTCATCATTACGGCTGAAAAATTCCACTGCTGGACATAGGCCTCCCCCAAAGATCACTACAACGACAGATATGGGTGTGGTGTGTGCTCATTGGGGGGTTTGCCACAATCGCCGCGCTTGGCAGGCGGGTTGGCAATCGCAGTTGAGTTGTTAATGTACTCGAAGGATGCTGCTGCCCATCCATCGGCTAATCCCATAGTCGCCTTTTACGACACCCAAGGGATGAGATGGGTTGGTGCTATTCGTAGCCGGCACCACACAGCTAACAATAATATAGATGTTTTAAAATTTGAAGAAATTTTCTACGGATTTTATAATATATGAGGATATATGAAATGACATAAAAATTATTTTAAAACCATCTTCTACTTTTAGTAACGAGGTATGTCGTTTAGGCGATCTAAGGAAGAGGACCGAGTTCAGAAGCCTAATTTAATGGGCTTAATTATTATAATTATGGTATGAATATCAAAACTTTTGATTTATGACGGCAGCTTACTTGAAGACGACTTTGATGTTAATCATAATTTACGAGCATTAGCTAGCTCAGAGTCATTATCTGTGAACCGGTATAATCTATTCGCAAAAAAAATTGCCGGCCTCCCAATTCTGTCTAAGGACTGAAGTTAATTGCCACCTTTTGTTTTGTAATGGATCGACCTTTCGTTTTCTGTCTATTTCCTGCATATACGACTGATATATATTGAAATAATTTTCTTCATTTCTGATCTTTTTCATGGTTGGAACAAAGATACTGGAAGTGAGAAGATAAATCAGAAGGAGAAATAATTAAAACGTAGTTTAGCACGTCAGTGACATGAGAGAATGATTTATTTAACAGCCATATTATGCTTATCTTAGGCCCCTCGGGTCAAGGCCGCACGGTGTCTCGAGTTTGTCACCGACTATTCGGCAGCAGCGGCAGTCGCGATTGATTGAAGATATCGGAGACATCCGAGATACCAGCGCGCTTGCTGGCGCTCTCGCTCGCGGCGCTCACAGAGCGCTTACCAAAAAGCTCTTTTCAGGGCTAACTATCATGAATAATTAAGCCAGCTATTGACACATTGCTGGTCAACGATTGATCCCAAAAGCTTGTATTCATTCAGATTTTTTTTTTAATGATTTAAGCAAACAGACAATGAAAGTCTTCAAGCCGGAAACATAAGTTTTGTATTCGGTAACTTATTTTTAAATATTTTCAGAAATGTCACACTGTTTACAGGTTTGCAGAACCGAATAAATACCTTAAAATTTATATATATAGTTGCTTAACGCTTAAACCGATTGTACTAAGGCAGATTACATAGTGAAAAAATATTTTCGAATTCTATTAATAATTAACTTGTGCAAGAATTTATTATTTAAACCAATTGTATAATGGTACATTATACCTCAATGTTTAAACCCTGAAATACCTTAGCACGAAGACTGGATATTCATGTATAAATCTGTTCAGAGACACAATGACGTGTTTTACGGCGTGTAGAGAATAGGAATATGCAAGGCGTTCTACACTGTTTGTGTACCTACATATATGCTAACTGTGATACTGATAGCCCGCTGGTTCTAAGCTTCATACCTACTCAGGCTAAATTGTAGGTCTATAACCTATTACCATGATTATTAATTAATAGACCTATAATTCCATTTTCACTTTTCACAATGTCGAAAATAGGAAAAGTGACTTACCTAGGTACTTCTTCTATTAAAAAATAAATAATGGTAAAATATAACATAATCATAACGCTAGCGAAACGCTTACCTTGCACAGCGACGTTTTTCTCTATCTGCAACTCGGTCACTCGTCCAGGTATACCAAGTAAAACATTCCATCTTCCTTGTACGGCCCTGGTGGTACGGTCAAGCGTAACCCGACAGTGCCCCGGTACCAATGAACTGTCAGAAAACGGCTGAGCCACCAGGCAGTACGAGTTGTTTAAGGACGAGAGTTCCACTTCTGTGTGAGTATCACCGTCTTGCAGAGATATGGCGCTTGGAGCGTAATATGGTATATCCGCTGAAATTAAGAAAAGTTATTAAATAAACTGTCTGAGACCTGAGCTAATTAGTTGCTCATTTGGTTACGTAGGTGTATGTAGCATTTAGTTTGAATAAATAATAAAACACATTTTTAACCGACTTTAAAAAGGAGATGGCTCTCAATTCGATGCGTATTTTTATTATGTATTTACACCGATTACTCCGAGATTTGTAAACCGATTTGAGCAATCCTTTTTTTAACAGGTGCAGAATACTTTCGAGTTGGTCTCATATAAATTTCATTACATTTGATTGAGTAGTTTCTATATATATATTTATATAGTAGTAGTTGCCGTGTGGTGCCGGCTCAGAATGCCACCACCCCATCTCCTCCCATGGGTGTCGTAAAAGTCGACTAAGGGATTAGCCGGAGGATGGGCAGCAGCGTCCTTCGAGTACATTAACAACTCAACTGCGATCGCCAACCCGCCTGCCAAGCGTGGCGATTATGGCAAAACCCCCCAATAAGCCCACAACACATCCGTATCGGTGGTTGTGGTGATCTTTGGGGGAGGCCTGTGTCCAGCAGTGGACTTCATTCGGCCGAAATGATGAAAATGATGAGTAGTTTCTTAACCAGATCCGAAAAACAGGTTAATTTGACTAAATGATGTTTTAATAGTTTCGATTCCTCTGAGATCAGAGAACCAATTTGTCATTCTTATTTTTAGTGTTAAACACTGTTACCAAATTGAAAAAAAATCTAACACTTATTTTCACTAAAAAGAATCAAGGCCTGCATGAACCATGTTTTATATATACACCTGGCACCCCGCCCGACTTCATTAATAAAGATATGTTTTCCCTTTCAGTGGTTTTAATAATTTTATATCGTGTAGGGTTTTTGAAGTCGGTATATTTTTTGTTAAAATGTTTTTCATTCGTACACTTGATTTATTTTAATTTGCGCCTTGCGTTACGGCCTGCCTTTGCTGAATGTTTTTTTGTTGTTTAATTATTGATTATTAATCCTTAACTACGTCGTTCATATTAACCCATCTTTCACAAAAAAAAAATTTACCGGCGTCTCCCTACTTTTTAGATAACTAATGAAATTGTAATAGGTTTTCTTCGATTTGAAGTACAATTTGGTGTATAATTCATTTTTATTCATCTCAGATGTTTCTGTATAGCAGATGGGCATTCCCTTTAATAACTTAATATAATAATTGTTCCGCCTCAATACATCTATGCAAAATATCAATCTACTATGAATAAATACAAACTGGTTTTTCTTGCCACCAGGCTTCAGAAGATAAGTAAATCATTCAAATGCCAACGTTTACGTTTATACAATAAAGAGCCAATTCATACAAAAAAAAGTCGGTAACTCAAGGTGAGTTTATTAGAGAGTATATTATATGCACGACAATAATGCTTGGTATTGAGCTACTGAAATCTTCATAAGCAATTCAATATTATTGACAATACTGGTTTCGATATATCAAATGCCTTATTTTTTTAATCTTTACATTTTAAGTAGGTAGGTATATTATTAACCCATGGTGGTGTGGTACCATGTAGTAGAAGAAATAGTACCATCTGGGTTATGTGCCGACTTTAGGGTGACCAGAATCAATGTAACGCAGCGCGTAAGTGCAAGACAACCCTTAAATAGAATGCTAGCTAATTTAATAAGAAATAAAGAGTGCTGAAAATTATCTCGCCCGAGGCGTGCGGGTGGCTACGGCGGCCTTCAACACATCATCATTTTAAGGCGGCTTGCAACCAACCAATTGCAGCCCATCCCAACCCAACCGAATTCGTTTAGAGATGTCATTCAACTGAGTATGTCGGCTGAAGGGTAAGCTACGTTATATAATGAAGTCCTCCACTACCTCATTATATCTGGTTTTTAATCTTGAATAAAATTAAATTGAATCTTAATTACCAGTGATGACATATCGAACAGCGACGTGGTCACTGACAATAGGCCTCATAAGAAAGCTCAAGGTCACTCAGCGAGCTATGGAGAGAGCTATGCTTGGTATTTCTCTACGAGATCGAATCAGAAATGAGGAGATCCGTAGAAGAACTAAAGTTGTCGACATAGCTGAAAGGATTAGTAAACTGAAGTGGCAATGGGCAGGGCACATTGCTCGTAGAACTGATGGCCGCTGGGGCACAAAGGTTCTAGAATGGAGACCGCGCACCGGAAAACGCAGCGTGGGACGACCTCCAACGAGGTGGACAGACGACCTGGTGAAGGTCGCTGGGAGTCGTTGGATGAGGGCGGCATGTAACCGCTCGTTGTGGAAATCTAAGGGGGAGGCCTTTGTTCAGCAGTGGACGTCCTGTGGCTGATATGATGATGATGATGAATCTTGAATAAACATGTACACACATGTCTATTCTTAAGTTCTTAACTTTAATTCCGACTTTTAGTGAAGCTAGATATATGTCTTAGATCATTACTTGGCGATCATTGACGTTCTTAATCAGCAAAGCTCAAATCATCATCAAAGCGTAAGTGCGATATGCAACGGCTATAATATCAATATCCTTCGCATCTCAGTCGAGTGTATTTAAGATATCGTCGAACGCTTGTTACTTACTTTAGGAGAGAGATGGTATCTCCTTGTCGTACACCTCATTTCAGAAGCAGAAAGTCGGATTTGGAGAGCGGCTTCCTATAGAGCGACATATCGCTTGTCAATATTACTGCGATGGAGGGAGTAGAACACGGTCGTGTTCGACTATGTCGAAAGTCGAAAAGGGCTGGTTGTATTCTCTATTAGTTGCTCTTGCTTGACTGGTCTATAGTCAAGTATCCAGTCCGGAAGCCTGCTTGGGAAAACAGCTTGTACACCTGAGAGCGAAGGCTGATTGGGTAACTTATTACCCAGTAAAGGATACAAGAACAGTAGCGCTTTGTATAGAGTACAATATGCAGTTTTATAGCACTCGGCGCTTTATGGGTCTTTACGTTTATGTCTTGTTGCCCTTTTCGCCATCTTGTATTTTGAATCAATTTTGTATACTGCTATATTCCATTTTAGTATAGATAGATTTAGGCATACATATTTCTTCTATTTTTATTGGTCCCAATGGGTGTTCGTCATGAACTTCCTCCGCCCTGGGGAAGGGCGAAGGGTAAACTCGAACCGGCTAAAATCACTGGGGCGCTCATCTCCGGCACCTAAGGGAGCCCCCCAGGACCTCGTCTGATTATACTAGAGCCGCCTACTGGCACCACGCCTATAGGCATATCTCGGAGAAGGTGATTGTAAAGGGAACCATCCGGGTTGCCGAGCAAACGATGGCAACTGTCGTGGCCAAAATCGCTGATGATCGCTCACCAACGCTCTGGGTCTGCAGTAAGCGCCTCACAAAATCGAGGCGCTATGGTTCCACAAACTGCTGAGGAGCAGAGAGCCACCCAGTTCGTGGGTACGCGTTGGTGACGCACAAATCAGTGTGGGCCGGTACATCAAGTACCTGGTGCTCACTCTGGACAGTCGCTGAGGTCTTGAAGAGCACTTCGAGTCCGAGCCCGAGTCGAAAGGATCACCCCACTGTGCCTTGCACTGTGGCTACTGCCCAATCTCGGGGGACTCGAGGGAAGAAATTCGTCGCCTCTACGAGAAAGTCGTGCGGTCCGTGGCCCTCTATGGGGCGCCTGTTTGGTCATCTCGACTCTCGGGCGTTGGGCGGCGCTGTAGCATCAAGATGTGTCCTTCGAGGCGGCAACTCTGCTGCCGCATTTCCCACCTTTGGTATCCTGGCGGAGATGGATGCGTGTGTGTGTCACCAAACACGCTCCCTCCGCCAGAGCGGTGAAGGCCTGTCTTCAGGGGCGCCCGGAAGGGAAGTTTGAGACGGCAGGCTCGACGGCGTGCACTTGAGCTGCGGTGCGAGCGGCTCATGCTGCCGCAGTGCGCGCAAAAGCGCATCGGTAAGGCCGTCCTGCCGCTCTTTGGAGCCTGGTTCAAAATTAGCGAGAGTCCGACGAAGGTATTCACCGAACATGATTGATTCGGTGCGTACTTGCACAGGATAGAACGCGAGGTCACGGCACACGCTCAGTGAGTACCCTGCGTGGGCTCTCTCTCTGCCGGCTACTGCCACTACTGTGTGGGCTATGCTGGCAGAGCATGAAAATTGGAGTGCTGTGGTCTTCTTCTGTGCACTTCTGTGACCAGCCGCCTCAAGCGGTCCCCAAGAGACTGCTGTGCATACACCCACGCACGGCCCGGAATGCCATCCAGACCCGGTGCGGGTTGCGACTCTTCAGGTGGTCAATGGCTCGGCCCAGCTACCCTTCCGAAACCCCCAACTCCTCGGCCCATTCCAAGGCAATCGGGGCTGGAGAGGGACCAGGATGATCCCAGACCGCCGGAAAGAGCGATGAAAGTACTCCCTCCAGCAAATCTGGGGCCATGATTTCGGTCACCTGGGCTAGACATAAACCTACAAAGGGGGGCGGTAAAATTGGGGAGGCAACCAAAATCTGTGACGTTAGATATAGTAGCACGATGAGCTTGGTACAAATATTGCCTATATAAAATGAACGATGAAAAAACAATTGTAAGCACTTTTGTAGTCTATTTTACGATCCTTATTAATTTATAAACCCTGTGAGAAAAGGGATATCAGACCAGGGCTAGGGCACCATTGTAATTCAATCCACCCCTACCAAACCACACAGATCTTACAGTCACGCCATCTATCAGAGGAAAACTCACAAAAGCTTATTGACGTGTTCAATTGCTCACCTTCGACATACACTTCTGTCCACCCGGTGAGCGAGTTGTTGCCTCTAGACGCGGTCAGGCGCCATCGCCCCACATCTGCTGCGACAACATTACGCACTCTCACGCCGCAGCTGTCGCTCCAACTCTCGTATCTTTACATAATAAATCATAAATTATATGCCTTAACCTTAGCCTACTCATAAACGTTTCCTTTCAAAGGGGAAACTTAGGGCGGATCCTTGACTCCCCTAGGGCGGAGGAAGCTCTTGAGGATAATTCAGATAAGGCAGAAAGGTTTTGAATACATAAGTTTTCACTCTCTAAAATAGACTTCAGTGTCCGGTGAATACCTGCGTCAGGAGGAATGTGACGCGCTCGTTCCTTTGGATCCAGCTCTGAAGAGCGGCAAGACGGCCTCAACGACACGCTTTTACTCGTACTGCGGCAGCATGAGCCACTAGCGCCACAGTCGAATGCACGCCACCGAGCCTGCCGTCTCAATATTCCGACCGCCCCCGAAGCCCCGAAGGCCCGCCTTAACCGCTCTGGCAGAGGAAGCGTGTTTGGTGATATCCCACGCATCCATCCTAAGATATCAAAAGGCGGAAAGCGCGCCAACAGAATTGCCGGTTCAAAGGACACCGATCGGTATCCTCGTGCGATCCGTATAGCCGCTCTTCACTGCATACCGCAAATCTTGGTTCTGCAGCGCTGGACGCCCGAGAGTCGAGATGACCAGACAGGCACCCCATAGAGGGCCACAGGCCGCAAGACCCCCGAAGAGCCGGCGAACTTCTTCCCTCGGTCCCCGGAGATTAGGCAGTAGCCGGTGCAAGGCACCCACTATCCTCGAAGCCCCAGCGACTGCCCAAGATGAGCCCCAGGTACTTGATGTACCAGCCCACCCTGATTTGCGCGTCACCAACGCGTATCCACGAACTGGCCGGCTCCCTGCTTCGTGGCAGTTTGTGGAACCATAGAGCCTCGGTTTTGTGAGGCGCTATCCGTAAACCCAATGCGTGGATTTCGGCCACTACTGTAGCAACCGCTTGCCCCGCAAGCCGGATGGTACCCTCGAAGGGCTCCCCACTGCCCAATACAAAAGTGTCGTCAGCGTAACATAGCTATAAGCTGTCACCAGCGGGGAAAACGACACGCAGGACCGCGTCATAGGCCAGGTTCCACGATGGAGAGGCCAAGGACCGACCCCTGTGGACCCGCAAGTGATCTCCCTCCACTTTACACTACCGTCCCTGCCCACGTAGCGAGTGTGCCTATCGCGCAGATAGACCCCGACGATGCCTAGCAGGTACGGGGGCACCGATGATGGACTAGTGCCCCTTAATCACGTCCCACAGGATGGAGTTGATGGCGTTGACAATGTCCAGGCTGATAGCCAACGCCACGACACCCCGCCGGGTTACTGCGTGCTCCGACAGCGAGCAAACGCGAAGAATCGCGTCAATAGTAGACCGCCGCTGCCGGAAGCAATACTGGCTGTCGGCGAGGTAGGGACCAACCCTTGACAGGTTCTGTGAAATCGGAACATTTCTAAACGTCACTTTTAATGCATTTACAAGATATTACACAAAAGTAATGGTAGGTAGTAGACCAGCTCAGCTCTAATAAAAGATAATGTGATTCAATTGAATCATTTATTCAGTAGTTAGGTCCTAACAGAATCTTCACGTCATATTGAAGCAACAGTGATGAGAGATGTAATGACGTACTTTTAGTTATAGGTATAGGTAGTTGTAGGTATAGTAGCCCCTAAGTAACAATATAGCGAACATAAACTTACTATACTAACGTAATAGTATAATACGGTAATACAGAAAAATAGCCGCCGTTCTCATAAGTCGCTTCGGTATCATACCTAGCTATTTGAAATTTAGGAAAAATATTTAGCATTCTTACAAATATAATCTCTTTTGTTTTATTTACTAAAATGCCTAGATAGAATATAGATAGGTGGTAGGTAGGTACGAAATGGTTCTGATTCTGACTAAAATTATAAATATGAAAGTTATAAAGTTGGTTTGTTCAGATGTTTGCCTCTCAGATTCAAATAAAATTTGACAGATACTCGCGGAGAACTGCTAGTTATGCAATATACCTACTACGTATTGCTAGTACTTTTTTTTATTGATGTCCAGTGGAAATTCTACATGGAACTTCCTTCACCCCGGGGAAGGGCTAAGGGGTATGCCGGACTCCTACCGGCTAGAACCACTGGAGCGTTCATCTTCGGCACCGAAGGTGGGGTCCAGGTCCTCGTAAGATCACACTAGAGCCGCCCATTGGTGCCACGCCTTTAGGCACATCACGGAGGGGATGACTGTAAAGCGGTCACCCCCTCTAGCGGAGGGAAGGGGACTGTAAAAAGGTCGCCCCCCAGGCACTTCTCGGGGAGGATTGTAAAGGATCCCCCCAAGCATCGCTTTGCGCTGTGCTGCGCACACGGCGGGATGTGACCACGTACGCGCCACCGTCTTCCCGGGGATCGCTCGGTGTGAGCACGCAGACTCCCCAATCTGCGCACCCGCGACCCCCGATGTATTGCTAGTACTAGTGTGCAATAATATCTGTGCTAGTAGGTACCTGCATATTATGTAGGTACTTACTGGAAACGAAAGTAGGTATGATTGGATGGACTATGGACAGTCTATTACTACCTTTTTATCTATTTTAAAATAATTGTTTTCAATCGATCACGATATTCCCATCTCATAGTTACCGGATACGATAGTGTTAGCTAGAGTGAAAGCTTTTAGAAACGCTATTGTTTGTAAATAAATATCTATTCTACGGAGATACCCTTACTAGTTACTAGTGTATTATAATATCTGTGCTAGTGCCCAAGAAATGAAGAGCTGAACAATATTTTGATACTTAATGTAATTCATCATCGTCATATTCGCCAAAGGACGTCCACTGCTGAACAAAGGCCTCCCCCACAGATTTCCACAATTGTGTCATTTTGCGGGGAATTTTCCAGTACTCGCCTCACTTGGCAGGCGGATTGGTGAGCGCAGAATGACGGCTGTTCCGCAGAAGGGACGCTGCTGCCCATGCCTCTGGTTTAGAACCCCTTAGTTGCCTTTTACGCCATCCTCTGGAGGAGTGGCGTTATATTCTTAATCCGGACACCACACGGAAAACGGACACCACACGAAAAATGTTATTACTCATATGATGTTAATAATATCGTCTTCGACGTACAGTTAATGTGATCATTAATCAAGATTTCATTCATACTTAAGTATTTGGATGAAATTTTAAGATCTTTTTACTGTATATTTTAAAGTAAAGAATACCTTTGTTATACACTTGCACTTGTATTATAAATTAATAAAATTATGAACAATAAATAAAACGCCTTACAGTGCCTGAATTAAGTGTACATCCTTTTATTCAAAATCGGTTTCACTATCAAATGCTTTGTGTGACGAAATACCAACCTAGCATTGGGGGGGTTGCGCACATCGAACGTGAGGCCCGCAGGAGTAGTTACTTCACAAGACTCTTGGTTCACTAAAGAATTGGACAGCCGCATCAAAGCTTCATGACCAGCTGCTACATGAAGATGTAACGGCCACCCAATACCTTGTTGCATCTGCAGAAGATTCTCTAAGCGCACCTCATACGTAGCTATCTGGCTATTCCCAAAGTTAGCACATAGTAACACTGAAAAATTACAGCTTCTTAACAAATATCAACTTATTGTTTGTACACAATAAGAGTCAAGTTATACAAACCTAATACAGCAGCCAGGGCTGATACATATACTTGGCACATCATTAACTATTTAATCAAACGAATCCAAAAAACCATTTATCTGCATATAGCAACTTATTAGGACACTTGAATGAAAATGATACCTTTTTTTATTCATATCTGTAATAGGTACGAATGCTTTGAATTTATCATTATCTTAGTAATTAAAGTTGCCGATAATTACTAATTCGATGCGATAACGTATAATTAAGATAAACTATGCATCGACTACATGACAAATTACGTAAAGAAATCTGCAGATAGCTGACGATAGTGATCACAAGGCAGGTACCTACATTATTTTTGGATGTAGGAATACTCACCTCAGGATGGTGCTTTACTATCCTTAGCAGCTGTTCAGAATCCATATACGCGGTTTGTCAGCAAGGTGCAGTGGAGCGCATATGAAATAACATGGTACTTATGTACAGCGCTCGCTGATGCAATTTGCCGTTGAATAAGCCATCAAACTGAAATACCTTAGGCTTAGGCTTCGAACCAGCCGCAACTCTTACATAACAAACGAATGCTGGACACAAGTTTTAACAGTCTTGGGTGCTACATTAACTGTACTCGACTCACTCCGACATTAATTGGTTTTAAACTGTCTTACAATAGTCCCAATCCAATCACACTGAAGTGTCTGGATCATTAAGCCAGGTTCCTCAGCCAGTCTCGGCTACACAATACCTAGATACGATAAGGACCTTTATACAGAGTCTGAAGGAGTCTGTCTACGCAGTCCCTCTTACCTATGACCGAGAGATACCTGGCAGTTTAACAATTCAAAGTAACTGCTCGAGTGAGTGAGTCAGCAGCCAGGGAGTGGGGTCCGAAATTGCTGAATTGTCTATTGTTGAATTCTGTCAATTTATCCCAAAAACAAACAACATTTTAGTTGCAAAACATGTTGTCTCAAATTCCAACTGCAAATGTAAGTTGTACACATAATATTGAAATATTTACCAAGTTATTTTAATACCATAGACTTCTTATAGGTTTTCCTGTAATCTATAAGTAAAGAACTCTTTTCTATATATTTTTTTCAATTATTTAAGCTCAGTAGTTTCGGAGATAAGGTTGGGGAAATGGTAAATTTTCATCTATTTTGTTAAATAACATTAAAACTCTTTCTTTCTTCAAATTATTATAAAATGTATTTGAGACTCTTCACACCCTTCCAGCCAAACAGCTACCAGCCCTTCCATTTCATATGTTACACGGTAGTTTGCAAATCTTTATTCTTTAATTTTTTAATTTGCCCCCCTAACTGTGACCCCATATTCAAAATTCGTTTATTTACGTTAGACGTACGTGTTTGGGTCGCAGAAATTCACATGTGTACCAAATTTCGTACTAGTTTAGGAGCAAATTGACTGTGACAGATGGATAGACACACGAGTGATCCTATAAGGATTCCGCCGTTTTTCATTCGGACGTTCGGAACCCTAAAACTGCTGACTATTGACATTATCCATTTCCGTTGATTTTACATTATTGAAGTATTTACATTCTCTATTTTCAATATCCGAACATCCATGTGTTCAACTAGTTGAGGTCCTTAAAATCTCATACCAAGAATTTACATCAATAGCTCTAGGGTTATATACATGAATAACAAGCACTTGTTATAAAAATATATAATTTATTTCCACTTGCAGTACAATACTGATACTTGTCGGTACTGGAGCAATTATAAATGTTTTCTTAACATGTCCTAGTACACTTCAAAGCGACTTCTATCCAATAAGTTCTTGAAACAGGTTCAGTCTAAATAATTTATATGTTGTCACTAAAACTGGTTCTCTAAAACTACTCCAGGAAATGCGTTATATCGTACAACGCGAAGAGCTGTAGAGGGCTTTTCTGCGAATTTGTATCCGTGTTTACAGCAAAAACAAAATTATCTATCGAGTATTGGATGAAATTCTTTTCTCTTCGATGCAGGAAAACATTTGTGTCTATTGAAAAAACATAGATAATTTTCCTTTTCGCTTACGATGAAATAATTTCGATCGTCCCCGAATCCGTGATAAAGCCTTGGCCAAATTGCCGATGATTCGAAGTTTCAATCTTCCAGTGCTTATCACATTTTATTTACACCCTTAACTTAGTTCTTCATGCACTAGAACTTCTAGAAAACTTGTAGGAATGCGGAGTGTCAATATCCTTTTCTGTTTACTTCCTGTCCCATTGCATTTCTATTGCTAAAAATAGCACCACCATATACCACAGTGTCAACATTTATAGGCTTATAATGAAAATAGTACAAAATTCCCAATACGACTTGAACTTTATTACAACATTTATAATTCTTAACTTATTTCATAATTATTGGAGATCAAAGCACTAAAGCCTAAGAATTTGATGGCATATTGACAAGCAATTTGTGTGTAGTTTTTTCTTTTATTGGTAGGATTGGTATCACATCATCAGCTTCTTTCATAAGCGATGTGGGAATCTGAAACAAAGCTATTTTTTATTTCCGTTTTATTCAAGAAAATCAAGTCATCCATGGGCGCAAATACAGTTTGCGGTAACACCCATCGTAGAGGAGTGGATAGGCGGCATGGCGCCCTCGGCTTCCGGCCGAAGCAGGAACTTTCGGGACGCGGGTGTCTCGGAAGCACCCGTGTCGCATATGTCATGAAGCAAATACAACGAGGAGATGGCCTAAGCAACTGTGCACTGTGATACCAACTAGGTCCTGATTTAGGTTCACATGATATGATTATTGCTTTATTTAATAATAAAAAAATGAAGTGTTCTGTGTTATCCTGCAAAAGCTACTCTGATAAACGTTCTGATGCTATGGATGGCATCATATTTCACTTGGGAGTAAATTTACACGTAATTTATTAGATAAGTTCTAGACAAATCTCTTTGCATCGTGTATCATATATGAAGGATATGTATTTCCTTTGCTTTTTATAAAATTAATGACATTTTGGTGAGTGCTTTCTAGGTCAAATTAATTATGAAATGTGTTTTTTTTTTTTTTTAGTTTGTCCTAAGTACGTCCCTGTACGCCTACGATACGATACGAATACGATTTTATTTTTGACACTAGAGACCTCTTTGTATTTGCTTCATAGCATATGTCACCTCTGAGGAGACTGCCCGGAATACACGCCCCAGCACTGTACTGTGCTGTCGCTCCCAGCCGTGGTTCTAGTCCAGAGCGAAAGTTCAAGCGAAGCCATTGCCTCCTTTTGCAAATATGTTATGCACGCAAAGTAGACGGCGGAACGGTAAACTGCAGCAGATACACTGGGTACCAAAGGGCGCTTGCCGATCTCCAGCTTGCGGGCGGCGGATTTGGTGCAGTCCGGTTGGTTGGATCAGAGACGGTAGCGAACAGTGTTCCGCATGCACCTCTCTAAATCTCAGTTTTGCACGGTTAACCAGGCTGCCCGAGGGATGCGGCGCACTAAAAAGATTGACGGAACAAGACCTGCTGGGAGTACGATAAATGTGCGAGCGAAACTCGCACCCCGGCGCATGATACGCCCTGAAGCTTTTTGTACATAAAAAATTGCCTACGAAAAAACGTAACAAAGGTTTTCTTACATAGGCGGTTTGCATAAGTCAGTAGCAGGAGGCACACGTGATGTGAAATTTAATGAAACCGGAAAGAAGCATTCATACTTACATTTAAATCTTTCGCTTGTGCTTCCTTCACGGTATATTCTCTAAGAACATAGTCAGAGTGGAGCTTATGGAACATTCTAGTTTCATTGGCTCTCACAAGCACATCATCCACTCTCAAGAAATATCTCAGCAGTACATACCAATATGTTGGCATTACTCTCTGAAAACAGATTTTAATTTTAGTAAGTAATATAATTAATAGTTTCCATCTCATACAATAGTTTTAAGCTGTGGGGACAATCCAAGACTGTATTTTTAAAGTGCAGCCAAGGAGAGTCCCTGGTTAGTGTCCCATTACATTTTAGATTAAAATTATTTAAAGGGCCACTGCGTGTTGGACCTGTCGCCGCGTAAGTCTATCAAAAGATCGGGTTTCCCCTCACAGAAGACATAAACCCGTGAAGAGAGAGACATGTAGATAATAAAAAATTATAATAATTTAGCCTGTGTTGCCCCACTGCAGACCAAAGGCCTCCCCCCATCTCTGTCTCCGAAAAAAGGTGCGGCCAGCCAGGTCGCACAGAGACGGGCGCGTCAAACAGTGACAGGCCGATACCTGCCGGGGGTGGTGAGGTCTAATACTGACAAAGCGTCCACCTCACCCCCAGCTAGAGGTAAGTGGAAGGACACCGTGGGGTTTTAGCCCGTAAAAGTCCAGCATCCCCCTCCGCCCTGCCCAAGGCGGAGGTAGTCCATGAGAATTTCCCCACGACAAAAAAAGGGCAAAGGCCTCTCCTTTTTCCACTCAACCCGATCCTGAGCCAATATGGACCAATCCCGCCTATAACCGTCAAGTTCATCAACATCATTTTATTAATAGTGCTTATTATTTACATTACAAAAAAAAATGTTGTAGAATTTAAAATGTTGATATACTGTTTTATGGTATCATTGTTAGTAATTACTACTATTGATTACATATTATCTTTGAAATTAAATTCCATGACTAAGTGGTAAATGGTGGTCCCACTTTAAGTAAACTGTCTGATTGCCTTTAGATGTGTATACTAAAAACTGCATATGATATTTTTTTATAACGTATTCATTGGTCGTATGTTAGTACTAGTCAATTCCTTACTTGACAAAAAATTGGCGGAATAAACATTACTGTATAATAAAAGAGATTGTAACGAGATTGATTAATGAGTTATACCCTAAATACAACAAGATTTTGAGGAGATATGTCCTTCCGGAATTAGAGCGAACACGCACTTATGCGACCACGGCCGCGAACCGTCTGGCCGCATGAGGCTTATAAAAACTTTAATTTTGTACAGAAACGCAGGAACGACACGTCCGGTGACCCTGCGGGCGGCGCTAGAGCCCTAGTTTTTGCATGCGGGTCGGAATGGTTGCCGCCATTACTGTACTATGTACGAGTTCATTAATTGAACTCATACATAGTACAGTAATGGCGCTCTCTGGTCTTTGTTTACCTGCCACCAGTGCCCAACAAGTCTATAATTGTATAATCTATGTCCGACCGGGCGCAAGCTCGTTTCGCCACAAGCGGAGCCTATGTCAACACAAAGCGACCCGTGTGCGATTGACCGGACGGCTGCATCAAATATATTCTACCTTCTTTCCGTAAGTCATTGCTACTGGTGGGTTATGTCCTAATGTGCATACATTATGAATTTCTTTAAAATATTGTAATTTCGAACACGCAGATAATTGGTATCAGCCAGTGTAGTAACAAATGTTCTACTGAGAAAGCTCTATTGATTATCTTGTTTTTATTCTTAATTGGTGAGCTATTTATTAGTTGACTAAAAGACCAATGGACCTTTATACTTTTTAAAAAACAAATGTCCATTACGTTAATATCTTAGGGAGATCCAGACAAAAATGATTACCCATAAGTGGAAATGTTAATGTGATGATTGAAAATTACTTACTATTTTGACAGACAGTTTTGACACCCCATGGTCATGTAGCTCATCCTCGAATAATGTCAGATCATGATAAAATAGGATTTGTTCCTTTTCTTTCAGAATACTAAAATCAATTGTTTCGTTGGTTGCCTCTATAGCAATATTATCTGTGAGCGTGCCTTTATAATCTGTGGAAAATGTCCAGTCAAATGGACGCATTGGTTTCTCTGCATATGGCCTTAAAATAATAAACATTATTATTTAGACGGATATTATACTTATGAAAAACTATAAACACAAATGGTGCATAAACATTTCTTTTGTTTTTTTTTTTAAACCTTGCCCCGTACTAGGATTTCTCCTGTGTCGATGCGTTTACAAACACAAATTCCACACACAATACACCCAGACCCGGAATAACTACCTGCAGTCAGAATGTTTGGCAAGCTTGAACACAATAATCATGTTGTTATTCATTATCATTAAATGAGTCTTTAGACATCCACTGCTAAACAAAGGCCTCCTCCATAGATTTCCACTGTTGTATCATCATTTCGGGGGTGAAGTTGCTTGGCAATGCTTGGTAGTTGGATTGGGAAGCGCAGAATAGTTGCAGTTCCAAAAAAGTGATGCTGCTGCCCATCCCCTCTGAATCTGATTTAGAGTTCCTTAGTCGCCTTTTACGACATCCACGGGAGGAGACGGAGTGGTGCTTTATTCTAAATCCGGACACCACACTAAGTTGTTATAAGTACACAGTAACTTGCCCCTGCACATTCTCTTGAGATAATGCCTTAGACGCATTTTAAGACTCATGTGGGTACAGAATGCAGCTTATTCTTTTTCGGGAACTATACATACATACATAGAGTGAAACATTGTAAGGACATCTACATAATTGTTCATTTAACTTATTTAATCTTATTCAATGTAACCCTGTTATTGAATTTTACTTTTTATTTAAATTTAGGGAAATATATTTATTTACTTCATATCTGCTTAGCATCCATACATACAGTATGCACACACCTACAAAAAATAAATCTTTCTTGACCCATAGTCAAACACAGCCTGATATTTGTGTGAACCATATCTGCATGGAATTTGCACATACTAAGATGTACTTAAGAGCACATTTTATTTATATGCCTAAGTGAGTAAGATGCAGAAAAGCCGCGTTGGCAGTAAGATGACCTGATTGATATTGTCATAGACACATGGAGCATTTTGAAATAATTTGGAAAAGCTTTTGTTAATAGTTAAATCGCACAAAGCGTTCCAATACTAAAGAAGAGACTTAGGGTTAATTTGTAAATTATATCTCTTGCAAGTTACTAAGTGGTAGAAAGCTAATGCGTAGAGATCTCCGTTGCACAACACAGGCGCCATCGAATTAGCCTTTAAACGAAATATGAGGTCGAAGGTGTTCTCTCAGTAGTAAAGTGCACCCAACTGAAGAAAAACTGGACGGCAGATCTACCATCTAGTATATTTTCGGAATCCAGAGTTCCTATTGGTTTTTGTTTGATTTATCCTGTTCCCTTATAGGTAAAGAAAGAAAGAAAGAAAATATTTATTCAGCCACAACAAGAGAGACAATATATGTATATACAAGCAAAAGGATAAGTGTAATTATACAAACAATAAAATAATAAAAAGTATAACAGTTGCGTGTGTCTCGCGGTTGTGCTGAATAAGGTCTAGTTCAGCGTGTGCCAGACGGAAGCCCGGCGCTGGTTTTCGCTAAACCCTGTAGTGACTCACGGATATGATACCAGCTTCTGTACCAACACTATAAAAAAATTTTTTTTTATCAATTTTCTACCAAATAAAACAACGCCAAAGAAAGAAACAAAAATTAACAACAAAATAAAAAATAAGTTACCTGAACAAAATTAGAATAAATAAGTAGGTAAGTACATTAAGGCATTTATAAAGATAAGATAAGACATACATAGCTATGGTGACACTGTAAATAATAACAAGCGCCGACGTGGATGGTCCTGAACGCGAAAGGTACACAACCCGAAATGGGACGACATTTTTTAGATAAACATTACACAAAAGAAGCAGATGCCCGGCGTAACATTACTCTATCTAGAAATATAATGAAGGTCTAGGAAGCATGCTGTATGCTCATACCGAGCGACCCCCGGGAAGACAGCGGTGTGTATGTGTTCACGTACCGCCGTGTGCGCAGTACAGCTCATAGCGAGGCTTCGGGGGAATCCTTTACAATTCCCCCGAGAAGTGCCTGGGAGGGTGGCCTCTTTACAGTCGCCCTCCCTCCGCTAGAGGGGATGACCGCTTTACAGTCATCCCCTCCGAGATGTGCCTAAAGGCGTGGCACCAATGTGGTTCTAGATGGAGATCTTTCGAGTTCCTAGAGCCTCCCTACGGTGCCGAAGATGACCACTCCGGTGGTTTTAGCCGGTAGGAGTCCGGCATGCCCCTCCGCCCTTTCCCGGGGCGTAGGAAATACATAATGTATTTCCACCGGATCAAAAAAAAAATAGATAAAAAAAATTAATCTCATCCGGTGGGTGTCGTAAAAGGCGACTGAGGTATTAGCCGGAGGATGGGCACAGCAGCGTCCTTCGAATACATTACCAACTCAACTGCGATCGCCAACCCGCCTGCCAAGCGTGGCGATTATGGCAAAACCCCCCAATAAGCACACAACACACCGATATCGGTCGTTGTGGTGATCTTTGAGGGAGGCGTATGTCCAGCAGTGGACTTTATTCGGCCGAAATGATGATGACATGGGTTTTAGTTTTATTGCGTACCGCGCATTAATTCTTTTTCTTTTTCTAAAATAAAAGTAGCCTATGTCCTCCTTATAACATCAGCTATCTGCCACTGAAAGTTCCTTTAAAATCGGTCCACCCGTTTCAGAGATTAGCTCGAACAGACAGACAATTTTTTTTTTTTTGTTATAACTACCATATTTACTTACATATGAATTTAGTTAGTTAAGACTATTTCTGTTCTCCATCGAGAAAGTGTGTTAAAGGTACAACCAAAATTTTTATAAATGCTAGTTAATTCCGCATATTCTCAGTTGCCATTGCCGTTGCAGTTCACCGTCGCCGGCACCAATAGTGCACAATATCAGTTGCCAGGAGTGACAATTAGGAATTACCATTCGTTTCGTCCCCAATTGCCTCCAGTGATGACAGATAATAAAATAAAATGAATTCACCCGCAGTAGTGGTGTAGATAGTGGCGAAAAACCGGAAAGTGCGAGTGGAACTCGCGTGGAGAGGGTTTCGTACGATGAATATGTTATTTTTAGGCATGAGGAGCCCTGGATGCTATGTCGAACGAGTAGTACCAATAATTTATCCGAAGAACAAACTCAACATTGTAGTTAAAAAACATGTTCTCCCATAAATTTCAACGGCAAATGTAAGTTTTATGCACAATATTGGAAGATTTACTGTGTTATCTTAAGACTATAGACTTCTTATTGGTTTTCCTGTAATCTATAAGTAAAGAACTATTATCTGTATTTTATGCAAAATTTTTGGCTCGTTCGTTTCGGAGATAAGTTTGAGTAATGGTAAATTTTCCTCTATTATCTTGAATAAATTGAAACCTATTTATTTCAAAGTTATAAAATAAATTTATCGAGACCCTCAGAACAAGCCCTTCTACTTCATATGTTACACGGTACAGTTTGAAAAACTTTATCCTCTTATTTTCAAATTCCCCTCCAAAAGTGGCCCCTTGTTCAAAATTCAGTTATTTACGTTACACGTCCGTGTTTGGGTCGCAGAAATTCATGTGTACCAAATTTCAACTTAATCGGTCCAGTAGATTCGGAGCAAATTGGCTGTGACAGATGGACAGACAGACACACGAGGTTTTTCATTCAGTCGTTCGGCACCCTAACCACGAGTATATGTTTGCGGCACAGCCGCGCCGTAACCTACGGTGACAGTGTTTGTTCATAAGGATACGGACGGATTTGTCAGTAACCACTGCAACGCAGAAGAGGGTGCACGCAATTTTGTGTATGCAAACCCTGCTTGATCTTTTAGTTTTTCTGAGGGGGTGGAATTATGATAATCAAAACGAGTTCTGGGAAAAATTGATCCTGCTTTTTAAACGCTTTATATTAGCTAAACCTGTATATATGAATGTAATCGAATATTGCAATTCAACCACTTCTAGATGTCGGATTGGATTGAAATTGGATGACCTGGTGTTGTCACTAGGATCATCAGCTCATGATTTTAAAATATTGAAGAAATATAGCTATCAAATGAATTTAAATCTATAAGTAATAAATTTATAGGTTGTTAACCCTGCAGCGGCAGTAAGACCCGTCATGGAGGAATGGCTGGACAGGCGACATGACGCCCTTACCTTCCGGATGACGCAGATACTCTCACCACATGGGTGTCTCGGGAAGTATATGCGTCACATAGGCCGAGAAGAGACGCCCGGTTGTTATCACTGCGGAGACTGCTCGGAGGACACGGCACAGCAGTTGGAGGAGTGCCCAGGTTCGGCAACGCAGCGCCGTCATCTTGTCGCGGCGGTCGAAGAGGGTGACCTCTCGCTTCCGGCCGTGGTTCAGGCCATCACCCGGAGCGAGAGGGCGTGGAGGTGATGCAAGCAAAGGAGCCGGCACAGCGGGGTCGGGAGACCACCTCTGATTCCCGCCACAGAAAGCGCACCGGGCGAGGGCGCGTGCGCCTGGCGGTGACCGCTGAACGATCTCAAGCCTCCATGAGTTACGGCCTGCGGGCGACAAACTAGGGACAGAACAAAAACTGGCCCGAGACGGCGGCGCGTCGTGTTCTGCACTCGTCTCTTTGAAGGGATGTGCGGCCGGTCAGGTCGCACAGAGACGGGTCCGTCAGACCAAGTGACGGGCTGATACCTGCCAGGGGTGTGGTACAATGCTTACACGGCAAACACATCTTCCCCAACTGCCCCCAACAGTAACTAGAAGGAACACCTTGGGGTTTTAGCCGGTAAGGTGCCCATGTGTCGGAAGTCCATGAGGAATTTCACATAACAAAAAGAAAAGTTAACCCTTAACTTTCACTTTAAAACAAAAAAATATGTTATAGTTTAAACAAAACTAATTAAAACACGTTTTTGATAAAAATATGAACTAAAAACAAGATAATATATTTTAAGTTTTAAAAGTGGTAGTAGAATCAAAGGTAGATTAGTTATGAGAACAAAAGTAGAGAAAATAAAAGCATATGACTTTAGTTTTATTTTGCTTTTTAGTTCATACTTTATCAAAAGTGTGTTTCCATTTTTACCTTAATTTTTTTTTATCTGCTTACGGACAGTAAATAAATATAAATGTGTGTATTGTGCTAGGTTTTTCAGTTTTTCTCTGTTAAAAGTACACCAAATATGAGAACAGCTTTTTTAAATATCTGGTGACCATGGTGTGGTGTGAACTGCAATATGTGCAGGACTCACCAAAGTTCACAAGCCACTGCACTGCTACCAAGGGTTTGTAACATGTGTTTGCGATGACAGATTTGGCCATACATATTTCATGAATTATTGCCAGCGGGCATGGTGTCCTATTTCCTAAGAGTGACTCCGCTGGTAAGTGGTAATTTAAATTAATAATGGTATAACGTGCCGGCTGACACTTGAGGGGTTTTGTAATTACCGAGCCTCCTGCCAAGCCTCTGCACATGATACTTCAATTGCATCCATCCTGCTTGCAACGCATCTCAAAGAATCAAGTGGATTAAAACTTATATTTGCACCACTATTATGTGTCAACTTAAGAACATTTTTAGGGAACACCATATCAGGAAAGTGTGGTATCTTCAGTTCCTTACAGTATCTGAAAAATGGTTTGTATAAAAATTAGAATCACTTTGATAAAATAATACTAAATTGAGATGTCTAACAGATGTAAGAGTAAAATATCATCTCTCTATAGTTTACCCTTTTTTACTGTCAAATATGGCATTTGCCATCAATAAAAAAGTGTCATATGTGCCTTTTACTTAGATGCATTGCACAGTCCTTTAGAAACATACTCCATAAAATTGAATCTTCTATGAAAATGTGGAAGAGTACACAAAATTTGGTAAATGGTTCAGTTTTGTTTTATTTTTCACGATCACTATTATTAGTTTATTTACTATCGTAATGTATTAAATAGCACCCTAAGAAGCATGCATACTGGTAGTAAAATTCAGAAAATCTGTTCTAAGCATTCCTGGACTTGAACATTTATTTTTAATGCTAGTATAATTTGGTACATTATTTTTAATCTGTCTGGAGTTTGTTCACTTTTAAGTCACCACCAGAAAGTATGACAATGTGTCAGGATAGAAGGAAAGCGGGCTGCCTAGTTCCTTGTTATAGTAGTCGAGCAGTATGCTCTATATATATATATATATATATATATATATTTATATCCACTAAACCAAATAATTTTAGGATATCAGGTTCTGAATCTTCCCTTACCAAAACAAAAAAAATTGTAATTAAAAATCATAACTGTTTAGACTCTTTTCTGCATATCTATGAACTTGCTAATAGCTCAAGCCTGATGGCACTTTATACTAATGAATACAAAAAGGGTAACACTCACATACAAAACTGGCAAAATTGATCATCATCGCGTTCACAAACAACCTTAGTGGAACACACGCTTGGTAGTATGCAGCTTACATCGTACGATATATGCCAAGGTCCGAACTGGATAGATTGCGAATTACTCGCATACCTCCCGGCATCCACACTGTTTACCTTTACAAAAAGGAATATTTGAGTTTCATACTATCGTACATCTCCCGGCATTTTGTATGGTTACATCTTCAATATGCTAATTACCTCAGCGCTAAACATAGTGATGAAATCCACTTTAAGTCACTGTAAGTCCAGGCTACGAATTTATATGGATAAGACTGTTTTATGTATTAAAATCCGCAGACCTGAGACAAAATAAAACATAACAATAATTGGTTAATGACGGATATACGGATACTATTGAGTTGACACCTAATATGACAATTGAATTGACAGCTGACACAATGCCTCAATTCTCCATACACAATTTTCTATTTTTTGCCGGCCTGAATCGCCTGCACCTGCAACCGTTGAGAACTTGAGACTTGACTTCTTCACTTAGTATTATGTAAAAGAAAAGTGAAAAATTAATTCAAGAATCCCCTTTTTATATACATATTGTTTTGGTTTCTTGTTGCCCAGCGTGTTTTGTTGGTAGTGGCCGGTTGTTGAGTTGTATTTATTAAAACAGATCCGAAGCATAGGTTGAATTTTTATATTTCACAATACTAATTTAATCCAACAAGATAGTAGATATGCTGGATTCATGCAACTTAGCACAGTACGTTTTGTGGTGTCCAAAAAAGATAAAAAAGCTTTAAGGCAATCGCGCGCTACAATGAAATAAAAAATAGCGCGCAATTTTACCGACTTCAAAAAGGAGGAGGTTCTCATTTCAATGAGTATTTTTTTAAATCTATTTACACCGATTACTTCGTACAAATTTGTAGACCACTTTGAGCAATTCTTTTTTTAACTGGTGCAAAATGCTTACGAGTTCGTCCCGTATAAATTTCCTTACATTTGATTGAGTAGTTTTTTAACCAGCTTCAATAAACAGCTTAATTTTACTGAGCTTATCTAGATGATGTCTTAATAGTTTCGAATCCTCTCAGATCAGAGAACCGATTTGAGTCATTCCTATTCCTATTTTAGTTTTAAATACTGATAAATGAAATTTGAAAAAGTTCTTACACTTACTTTCACTAAAAAGAATCAAATAAAACTTTTAACAAAAAAATATACCGACTTCAAAAACCCTACACGATATAAAACTATTAAGACCCCTAAAAATATATCGTGTAGGGTTTTTGAAGTCGGTATTTTTTTGTTAAAACGTTACATAACGAACTGAGTGGACGTGAATGACGCACTAAAAGTGCGGTGAATATTCTCGCATCACGCTTATGTCGTTGGACCGATAGCGCGCTGTGTTTAGACAGCACGCTTTACATGAACGGTTACAGCTACGCATCAACCTAGACTGTTTGGACTTTGAACTATTAGAAGTTGAACACTGCGAATCGTGCGGGTGTGGTACTTTTTGTCGTTCCGTCGCACTCTTTTACATACTCGAATATTCGGCTCCACAGCAAGCTATAAAACACCGTTTATTTTGAGCGCGCGGCACAGAATACCATGCGGTGCTATATCCATAATATACATTTAGATTCGTATCATATACGTATATATTTCATAAGCAAGTTTAGGTAGTCTCGTAATACTTTGTTTTTGAGTTAAGCTGCCCCTGAGCATCTATTATTATGTATAGATATGTATTATTACTATTATTATATTAATACATCTAATATTATTTATTTTGAATTATTATAAATTACATTGTTCTGCGGCCATATATTGTTAGCTTATGAACCAACAGATATTTACTATGAATGATTATAAATTTATAGAATTAGCAAAAACGACATGAAAAGGATTCAGATATTTATTTTAAAAAACAGCCTATTACTTTCCCACTGCTGGGCATGGGCCTTTGCTCAGGATGAGAGAGGTTACGCCTTAGTCCATCACGCTGGCCCAGTGCTGGTAGGCAGACTACACACACCATTGCGAACACTATTGGAGCCCTCTCAGGTGTGCAGGTTTCCTCACGATGTTTTCCTGCACCGTTAACGCAAATGATAATCAAATTCTGATCTGCACATGAATCCGAAAAGGCAAGAGGTGCGGGCGGGGATCGAACACAGACCCTCCTCTGTGGAAGGCAAGGGTTCAACTATTAAGCTATCACTGCTAAATATATTAATTATTATAAATGCAAATGTGTTTCTATCTGTCTTATTGTTACGTTGTCGCGGCTAAAGCCCTGAACCAATTTTGATGTATTTTGTGTGGGGTAGCTTAAACCCTGGGGAAGGACATAGGCATAATAATCATCCCTTAAAGAGATTAAATGGGGGTTTGTATGGTAAATTCGCGCTAGTTATTGAATAAATACTTAATTAATTAAGTTACAACAACTCAACTGTGATTACCAACCCGCCTGCCAAGCGGGGCGATTATGGCAAAACCCCCCAATGAGCACACAACACGCCCAGACCGGTCGTAATGGCGATCTTTGGGAAGGCTTGTGTATAGCAGTGGACTTTATTTGGCTGAATCGACGAGACAAGACAGATGGCTAAGGATCTAGATAGCAAGTGTTATGAACATCTTAAACGGGCTATTACACTTTTATGAAGTTTTACGTGTGTTAGATGTTAGAGTAAGATAAGACCTGCATTGCGTAATTACATCAGAGCTAGCAGCATCAGAGATTATCAATATGTCGGCGAGATTTTGCACGGACATCGGAAGCTTGGGAACATATTTCCAATGGAAATACCTTAATAATATTAAAACGTTTGTCTATCTGTCAAATATATCTGTTTGTGGTGAGGTGAGTGTTGGCAAACTCCCTCAAAAATGATAACACAGTTGTGGAAACCTATGGGAGAGACTGTTGTTCAGCAGTAGACGTCCTTGATACATATATACAGCAAAACTACTGAACTTGTTAGATGGATTAGGTATTGGCTAAATGCCAATTCAGATATAAGCGATATTCGCTACCACTGGGCACTATGCAAACTCTAAGTCTAAATAAGTTCAAATCTATAATTAAGCAGAAACTATGTAAAAAAAGGTTATTACAAAGTCGCAGATTACATAGAGGACAATAATGCTTAGGATTGAGCAACCCTAACATAATTTGAATCCACATAGGCTAAAATGGCCACTGATCATTATTTGATCTATGAACTAATGTAATTATTGTTATTTAAATTATAAAATTGACATTTTAAATACCTATATTGACATCCAAATACAATAATTGTTTGACATTCTTAAAATTTGTATAATTCTGTGACATTAATATTGTATACGGCAAATGTGAGTATCACACATCCATGAATTATAACTACCTGTTGTTTGGCAGTATGAGTCTGTCATGCTCACTAAAATATCTTGCTGATGGTGGCGTTGTGTATCGGGCCGTTAAGTTCCCTGCAATATGGTTGACCTGAGCGACGCCGATGCATGCGTCAAGCTCGTGAACGGGTGCCGTCATGTGGGACTGGTCAGTCCTTACTGCCATGTAATCTTGTTTAATGAAATGATTTTATTATTGTTTTACTTCATCTATTTTATTATTGTTTTACTTCATCTATTTTATTATTGTTTTACTTCATCTATTTCACACTGGCAGTACATTATTCTCACATAACTTTATGCTACTATATTGCAATGTATGTAACATTTTAAAATTATTTTAAAAGAGTGACTATGGAATTTCTTGCCGGTTCTTCTCCATAGGACCAACTTCTTGGAACCGTGCAACTACATTCTGACTATTCATAAGCACCCGTAAATGGTTTATATGAATAAAAATCTTTTGAATTAGAATTAGAATTTGAATATGGCAAATAAAACTTGACTACTAATAGGTCTGAGAAATATTTATATGCGTTTAAGTAATATAGTTAGATAATTATATTTATGGCTTCCAAAAGACAGACCGTAAGCTGAATCAACTTAAAACAAAATAGTTAAGTATCAACAACAAAATAATAATATACAACAATAGCAGTGATAGCCAAGTGGTTGAACACTTCACTACCCTACAGGAGACTCTGAGTTCGATTTCGACCCGCACCTCTGACTTTTCGAATACATGTGCGGATCATAATTTGATTATCACTTGCGTTAACGGTAAAGGAAATAATCGTGAGGAAACCTGCACACCCGTCCCTTTCTTATGATTTTCTAATTGCATATAGCATAGTTATAGTTATATAGTGTGCCGAGCTTGATGTGTAGCCGTGTGTACCTTGGCAGAGGGGAATTATCGTGCGTGCTGAGTCCTTTGGTTAAATTTTGTAAGCTATGGAAGCTCTTTGAAAAATAAAGCTTAGCCAACGTGTGGACACTGTGGCCATAATTTCGCCAACGCCTTTTGATCTATGTTGAAAAACCCTCCGAATCTCATGCCAATAACTCCCGGATTCCGTGCCATCATATTGGCCAGCACTAAAATAGGTACCTACCAAGACGACGATAAGCCCCCCTCTTCACGAGGGCCAACAATGTTCGCCTTTGCCATAACAGTAGCAGTTGGCACACATATTGGCCATCATGTAGAGGGGCTATGAAATGAAATGAAATGAAATAGTTTATTTCCAGATACTGAATCCAAAACAAAAATAATATTACAAAGGATAAAATATACAATAGAACAATAAATAATATGTACATCTATATGTCAACGCTACGACTTTAGGTAATCGGGGTATGGTAGGACTGCCATATTTGATGTAAGGGGCTGTAGTCCCGGTCTCGCACTGCGGCCTCCAAGGAATTGGCGGAGTGGTATATAGCGGTGCGCGCCGCGGTCGAACGGCTCCTGCACAACGCCTGCCAGCAGGGCGTGCCGCCCACGGTGAACATTGCACTCACACTGCAGTACCGAGGTAGTCGATATAGAGCGCGCCACGCGTCGTTATATTGCACTCGCATGTCACTCAGTGCGGCTTTCGTGTAGTTTGTCCACAGCTCGACTGTGTAGACACTGGTGCAGTAACTGGTAAACAGCTATGCCTTTACGGCGTCACTACAGTGACTGAACCGCCTGTCTAGCATGTTGCCACGCACTGAAGTGGCGTCGCTGTCGTTCTATATCAGCGAGGTCGGATAAGTCGGCTGTTATTATGTGACCTAAATATTTAATGGTATGGACTTTTACTGGTTCAGTGCCGTACAGTTTCAGTGGTGGCAGCTCCGGGCTGCTGTTCTGGCTGTCGAATACCATGTAAACTGTTTTATCTGCGTTGTACTTCATGTTGTGGTATTCTGCGTAGTCTTCACACACTGCCAACAGCTTGCGCATCGCTGATATTGATGGCGCTAAAAGAAACATATCATCTGCATATGAAATATGATTTATAATTTTGCCATTGATCGAAGAGCCTATACCTGCTTGAATAAGCTTATCCGATAGCCCATCCATGTAAAGGTTAAATAGGGCAGGGGATATGCTTCCACCTTGTCGTATCCCACATTTATGGCCAAAGGGCGCTGACAGCTCGTTCTTCCATCGGACTCGATTATTCTGCTGCTGATACCAGTTTTGCAGCACCCGCACTCTGGTCGGGTACCTCACGTTCAGATAGCTTTTGCCATAATAGGTCGTGGTCAACGCGGTCAAATGCCTTACTGAGGTCTAGATAGCAAGCTATAACTGAGGTTTTCCTACTTTTGTAGTATCCTACAACCTGTTTTAAGTACTTAGATGGCAGTACTTGTTGATAGATGGCCTTTGAAACTATTTTGGCAGTCTGAAGATTGTATAAAAAGAGCTACTTGTCGGTATAAAATCTTCTCCAGCAGTCTGGCTATGATATTTGCTAGTGCGATTGGGCGATAGTTACTAGCGCTCGATATGTTCTTTCGCCGGTTTTTACATATGGGGACAATTACTGTCTGTGAGGGCCTCTGGTATGTATTCGGATTTAATAATAGCTGAAAATAAAATAAACAGAACGTGATACATTGCAAGACCTCCGTAGCGTATATGTTCGATTGCCAGTCCGTCTAACCGCGGTGACGTACCGTTATAGGATAATAGAATGTTCTTATTATTTACCTACCTATACCATTCGATTTATTATGATTCATACTACCCGGTGCCGACTGCCGGGCATTATAAATAATGTTCTCACTTGACATATACAATAAATTGTCGTAGATAGAGTATTGTGACTCTGTCTACGCAATTAGTCATGCTACTTACCTACACTACATCACTATTATAATAAGTTGGAGTCTTGGAGGGGAGCGGGTAATCAAAATCAAAATCAATATGGCCGACTTGCACCGGTTGGTTTGTCTGTTTTGATACTTGGTACATCTATTCGTCTTGCTTAAAGTTGTCGTACGTTATTGAATTTTTTTTTGTGTACGTTAGAACCTATAACTAACTATGGAAGCCCTTATACCTGTTATTAATAAGTTACAAGACGTTTTCAATACTGTCGGAGCTGATGCCATTCAATTACCGCAAATTGTGGTTTTAGGAACCCAGGTAATTATTTTTCTATGAAGTTATATCAGCAAATCAATAATAGTACTCTAAATAAAAATGTTTGATGTTCATGATGAAATTTCCTGTTGATGTATCTGTGATGGTTATGTAAAGGTGTCAGTGGAGTTCTTTGTCCCCATTTTAATTCAATTGGACTACACTGTCATTGACCAAGACCGCACTCCCAATACACATTAAACAGTTACTGAAACTGCATTGAGTAAGATCAACGATGATACGATTATGATGGTTTTCTTGTATACAGTCAATACACTGGACATACCTAAATGGCATCATGAAGTTCCACATTTTATCTATAAGAGAAACTGGAAAAGCTATCTCCAGAAATTGATGTTTTATTTAGGAATATATTACGTTAATGCTTAAGTTTATAATTAATTTGATGTGTTTGCTTATGCATTAACTATAGCCATTAGAGCAAACTTAACAAGTGGTTTCACAGGTACATACTTGTAAACATTTTTTTATGTGTTTTTAACAGAGCTCTGGAAAGAGTTCGGTTATAGAAAGTCTAGTTGGGCGTTCATTCCTCCCTCGTGGGCCAGGAATAGTGACTCGGCGCCCCCTTGTTCTGCAATTAGTCTACAGTCCTAAGGATAGTAAAGAGCATCGCTCAGCTGAAGAAGGTGAGTCCACAATTCTGTACATACATTTAACCTAAAAACAACTTTTCAGGTCTAAGAATTTTCACTGACTTAATTATTATTTTTTCTATCCCTATTGTAGTTATTGTATATGAGCATAGATGATGCTCCATGGTGTCCTTATTAATAATACAGCACCTCTTGTATCTCCCGTGGATGTCGTAAAAGTCGACTTGAGACTCTAAACAAGAGAGATGGGTGGCAGCATTGCTTCTGTGCAACAGCAGCCATTCTGCGCCGCTCACCAGTCTGCCTGCCCAGCATATTAAGTACTGGCAAATTCCCCACAATATGACAACAATTACTGTGGAAATCTATGGAGGAGGCCTTTGTTGAATGTTGAGTGTCCTATTGAAAATGTATGCTTACAAATAAATAGCACAATTTACTGTTCTCTTAATTATCAGCGTCAACATCATTCTAATGTTCTATTACATCATGTGAATTCACAGAATAGGAATGCACAGCCTAGAACTTGACGTCTGATTTTGGGCATCTTTTTCAATGCCTTTCATTTAAAGAGCATTGATCTTCGCACTAACATGTTTTCATTTATAGTAACAACAAGTAATAGATAGTTGTGCTGTTCTCAATGTCATGTTTACTATGTAACATTGAAATTGCATTGATCTCAGATGTTACAATTAATAGTAATGTTTAAAAGTTTACACTGTAATTGTTATTCTTATGAAGAGAAGGTGTTAACTTTTTTTTCCTATTCATACTATAGTGTGCATATTTTATGCGCACAACAATTGGTTGGTCTACTTCTTAAATTTTCCTCGTAACAATTATAAGTCTTTATTATAATTTTAAGTGGTAACAGCCACTTCTTATGTTTCTGTTATAAACCTCTTATGTCTCTTTCTGTAAAAGATATGTTGTTGTAACAACTGAAGTTGTAAGTAGAAGTTATCACCTATTTTATTTTATGAAAATGTGGCACTGTATTTAGTAGCCTAATTAGTATTGTATTTTTATTAAAATGCATTGCTAGTCCTAAGAACCCAGAACACAGAGACAACAACATGGAATCCAATTGCTCAATTTTCCCAAAAAATTACAGCAGGTTTGTATTTACTTCTTTCTGGACTGTTAATAAGTAGCATGTGCATGTAAATATTATCTTTTGTTTGGTTTTCTACTATTCATTTTCGATAATATTATTTTCTTTTTAGTAAGAGTAAAATCCAAATCATAAAATAGTAGGGAGAGTATATAAGGGATAACATTTTTGGCCTTTCTCAAATTATTGGTTGTTGTTAATATCATATCAGCCAAAGGACGTCCACTGCTGAACAAAGGCCTCCCCCTCAGACTTTCACAAGGAGCAGTTACATGCCGCCCTCGTCCAATGACTCCCAGTGACCCTAACCAGGTCGGCTGTCCATCTCGTTGGAGGTAGTCCCACGCTGCGTTATCTGGTGCGCGGTCTCCACTCAAGAACATTTTTGCCCCAAGACCATCAGTTCTATGAGAAATTGTTGTTATTCATTGTCATGCACGAGTGATGAAACATAGAATTAGCTTGTCACTTTATTTGAAAGAAAATGTTATTTATTAACCTCATCAATATTGGGTGTTCCTAAAATCAATGTCAAGCCGGTAATGGCAAAGGATAGGTAGTTAGCAAAATAGAAAAATATCTTAGTAATGTACTTTTAAAATTGTAGGCAAAACAAAAAATTTTACATGATGTGAAAGGGTTTTTCAAATACTGGGACTACAAATCTTTATTAATCGCATTTATTTTTTGTGATGTAACCCTGATTAACGGTTCTGTAAATTATAGTCTAAAACTAAAACGCAACTTAGTTTTAAAGAAAATATGGCGATTTTGCCTAACTCAAAATGATAACAGTGCCCAACTGACTGTACTGAATTTTTTTACGATTCTACTGAAATCAAAACAAACAAGTGTTAACAATTTTGAAACCGGGTATAAATCATACAAATATTTGGAATCGAACCCACGACCCAGAGCGCAGCAACCGACTGTATCAGCTACTGCACCAACCGTGTTGTTTATTTTAAAAGTACATGACAATTTATTTTTCTGACCACTTTTGCATGTCGCCTTTTTCCGGGTGGGTGTTGATTTTTGGGATACCTATATACAAAGTATACCATACCAACTAGCCTGCAACTCAGCTTATGTGGAATTTGTATATTCTTAAAAATAATCTCTTTTATCCATAGCATCTTTACTATTGCCTAAGGAACATCTAATCAAAGCTATGGAAGGCATTATTTTTATTTGAAAATATGTCAATTTCATGTTTTTGAAAATATGTATTGAAATATACAAGTTGCCATGACACAATATTCTTTCAACATACAGATTTTCATTGAATTATTTCTAAAATATCTAACAGTAGGATTGAAACTTGAAACTGGTGCATTGTTCAGTCCTTACATTACACTGTTTGCCTATGTAGGCAGTCGTGAAAAGTTCTAAATAAAAAATAACAATCTATAAATATGAAAGATGGCATGTTTGATGATGATACATGTTTATTTCAAAAACTCAAACCCGAAGTATTATCTGAAGTATTACCTTGGTGAAAGTTCCATCAAAATCTACATGAGCTTTCTGGTTTACATCTGGAACCTTTTTTGAAACCCTGTTTCCAAAAATGGCAGTCTCGGCTTTTGCATAAGTAAGCTATTTTGCAACATTATGGAAAAATATTTATTACACTATAAAAGTATAGTATCTGTGTGGTGTTCGGATTAAGAATGAAGCACCACTCCATTTCCTCCTGTGGATGTCGTAAAAGGTGGATATGGTACGCTAAACCACAGGGATGGGCAGCAGCCATTGTGCACTCACAAACCCGCCTGCCAAGCATGGTGAGTTCTGGCAAACTCCGCGCAAAGCGACGACACACGGTATGTAACCGGTCGTTTATGGGGGAGGCCTTTGTTTAGCAGTGGATGGCCTATGGCTTATATGACGATAATAATGATGGTGATGATAATGAAATCCTAGTTCTGTTTGACTCTCATTACAGAATAGAAGGTAAGTAAGAGAAGGTGCACTAATCCGAAATGGTATTAAGGAATGCATGATAAATAACAATATAACTTAGTCCAAAAATCAATAGCTTCAGAAAAAAAAATTACTCAGGTAGAACTTATATCACAATATCTAATCATAAATTTAATGTTCTTTATAATTAACTGTGAAACAGACATCAGTGACAGTTTATATTCCTGCAGCATAAAAAATCGGTATTAAAATCTAAAACATCCTGTCTATTGTTGCAGGTACTGTAAATCTAGACGAATGGGGCAAATTCCTCCATACCAAAGACAAGATCTACTCAGATTTCGAGCAAATAAGGCAAGAAATAGAGCGAGAAACAGACCGCATGGCCGGCAATAACAAGGGTATTTGCCCAGAACCCATAAATCTCAAGATATTCTCAACCAGAGTTGTGAACCTAACATTAGTGGATCTCCCTGGTATCACAAAGGTAAACATTATTATTGGTAGATATTTTTTGTTGTTCTAGGACAGTAATATATTTAAATTTTTTATGTCATAGAGTATTTATTTACTTTGTATTTTTACTAGGTACCAATAGGCGATCAGCCAGAGGATATCGAAAATCAAATTAGAAATCTTATTATTAAACATATTGCTAATCCTAACTCCATAATTCTGGCGGTAACAGCTGCTAACACAGACATGGCCACAAGTGAAGCTATCAAAATGTCTAAAGAAGTTGACCCTGATGGCAGGAGAACACTAGCTGTTGTGACAAAACTAGATCTCATGGATGCAGGTAATAGAACTGTTTATCTAATGATATGGTTCAAGTGTGATTGTAATGTGTGGTCCCATGCTTGTTATTGTGGATGTCTAAGAGTGCATATGAGGGTAATATTGTAATTAAGTTATTAGTATATACGGCAGGTCGTATTGTAGCTATTGCTTTATTGTTCTAAGCCTGATTATTATGAAGTCTATTGTGTACACCACAGGGCAAAGGCTTCCTTTTCCTATGTCGAAGCCTTTGGATAATAGTCCAGTTAATCGCGCCACTACCTAAGCCTGCGGCGATGTCGTTTGCTCGGCAGCTGACTAAAACTTCATCTGAGGGCCAATTCTCGTAATTAATTTACACAATGACTGAATGTTGACTGACTTGAAACCGAGTTTAAATTATGAATTGACTAAAAATAGGTATTCCGTCTGTCTATCCGTGTGGTGTCTGGATTAAGAATATAGCACCACTCCATCTCCCGTAAATGTTGTATAAGGCGACTAAGGGATTCTTTAACCAGAGGGATGGGCAGCAGCGTCCCTTCTGTGAAACAGTAGCCATACTGCGCGGACCAACCCGCCTACCAAGTGTTGGAAGTGAGAAAATTCCTCTCAAAATGATGACACAATTATGTTAATCTATGGGGGAGGCGTTTGTTCAGTAGTGGACGTCCTTGGGCTGAAATGATGATGATGATGATGAGGTATTCTGCTCCTAAATTAAGTCTGATTTCAGTATCATCTACCTATCATCAGTCTCATGTCAATTTTGACGTTCATTAAATGAAAATTTTAGCACCTGTGTCAGTTCATAATATTAGCAGAATACCATTATGGCTTCAATCAACTTTCACCATTTTAGAGCTCATCACAATATAAGTTCACGTTTGACGTTGTTTGTTAGTTTAGAAGAATACCATTTGTGACATTTACGACACTGAGACTAGAACAGAACTATATTTGGAACATTTTTAATCAGGAAAATAAGATTTCAGATCTTGTCAACCCTTAATACACTGCTGAACATGGTTCTGCCAACGACCGCACAATGAACGGTCCTAGGTATATTACTATAATCACCACACTTGACAGGTGGATTGGTGATCGCAGTATGTTGTTATTAGAACACAGGAGGATGTTGCTGCCCATCCTCTTGATAACGCTTAGCCGCCTTTTACGACACCCATGGGTGAAGAGGGGTGGTCTTTTCTTTGCCGGGAACAACACGGCTAAACCTTACATCATGTTAAAAATTTCTGGCAGTAATGAGGAGTACAAAACCTCATGAAAAATGACAATCATTTTACGTATAACAATTTTAGATTAGTATCAATTACAGATAATCTCCTGAAATTGACAACTTGGTATGTGGTGATAAAAATAATTAACAAGTCTTAAATCAGCTCTAACATATAATAAACCTACGTTTCCCCGTCGGAGCAGTTGTTAGTTGATACTAAAATAGTGATTTATTTCAGGAACTGATGCGATAGACATCCTCTGCGGTCGCGTCATACCCGTAAAACTTGGCATTATTGGTGTCGTAAATAGATCGCAACAAGACATTATTGATAACAAGTCGATAGGGGTAAGTTGTCTGCGTAATCATTATTATTAAATCACTCTTTTTTAAGTCATTATTTGGTAATTAGATATACAGACATTATCAATCGTCAAAATTATTCGTATTTGGCTTCATCAAATATGAAACACTCGTAAATATTGAGACTCAAGAAAAAATTGTATGATAGGTGTAAACCGCATTCACTCAACATAATAAATAACTTCGAGCCTTCTAACCACTTGACTGAATGAATCGACGTGTTTTGGTGGGATTATTCACCAAATACACCTACATCATTAGTTGTTTACAGACAGAACTTTACCGGCGAAACGGTACAGCGATGTGCTATACAAACAGCTTACAAAAAAAAAACGTTCCCCTATCGCCTACTGTCATTAAGCATGAATAGTTATATTGATTTTAATCACTTTACAACCAGGATGCACTCAAAGATGAAGCAACATACCTTCAAAGGAAATATCCTACAATCGCCACACGCAATGGCACGCCGTACTTGGCAAAGACATTGAACAGACTACTGATGCATCATATAAGGGATTGTCTGCCGGAATTAAAGGTAAATAACACTATCATAATATTGGAAAATCAATAGTGCTAAGTCATAATTTGTTTTTGCATTATCTTCCGTAATGTAGATTAATTCTAATCTAACGAATTTAATAAAGCATTCTTTGAAAAGAAACCAAAACTGTATAAGATGTCCAGTCATCTCGTGTCTGGATGTCTTGTACAGTTTTGCCTATTACTTACTACTAACATGTGTAAATCAGTATACTTTAAACCTTATACCAATTTAACCAACACAAAGAGCCTAGTGATATGCAACGACAATACAAATTGTGATCAAATACTTTCGAGAGACAATTATATAGTGCATTCCAATTTAATGAACTTTGACTGTAAAGAATATCTATCATTTTTATCATCATTAATTGCAGTAAAATGAGGGTTATGATATTAATTTAATTCACATTTTTGTTATCTTAAAATTGCTACAACCATGAGAATTCGTAAGGACATTAAGATAATCTGATTTATCTGATATGTGGATTTTAATAAAACAGTACTTGTATATTGTTTGGAAGAAATTAGATGCCATTCCAGTATCTGATCTATAATGATCTAGTAAGATCACACACGCCTCACTGATGGCAGGTCTCTCATTTCGAGGCTGGCTAGGTAGGTACAACCCCGCGCGCAGATTGGGGAGTCTGCGTGCTCACACCGAGCGACCCCCGGGAAGACGGTGGTGCGCACGCGGTCACGTGCCGCCGTGTGCGCAGCACAGCTCAAAGCGAGGCTTGGCGGGACCCTTTACAATCCTCCCCGAGAAGTGCCATGGGGCGACCTTTTTACAGTCGCCTTCCCTCCGCTAGAGGGGGTGACCGCTTTACAGTCATCCCCTCCGTGATGTGCCTAAAGGCGTGGCACCAATGGGCGGCTCTAGTGTGATCTTACGAGGACCTGGAGCCCCCCTTCGGTTCCGAAGATGACCGCTCCAGTAGTTTTAGCCGGTAGGAGTCCGTGACCCCTTCGCTCTCCCCGGGGCTAAGGAAGTTCCATGTAGAATTTCCACTGGACACCAATAAAAAAAAGAAAAAAAAGGTAGGTATCACCCCAGCGCCTTACATTCGCCGCCAAGCAGTAGTGTTGTAGTAGCTAGGGAAATCACTGGCCACAAGAGATTAAATAATTTAGGTCTCGAGGTGACCAGCGCCGTGTGGTGCCACGCAGGACTAGTCCTGGGTAGCATTACAATTATTGTAATGGGCAGGCATGACGCTTCCAATGACTTGCTCGTGTCGTCACCAAGTAGTATTAAAAATACATAGTGGATACAAATATGACATAAATGCCATCGTACCATAACAATTCCATCGTTGAACATCACAGGTTCGCGTCAACGTAATGATCTCACAGTTTCAATCTCTCCTCAACTCTTACGGGGATGATGTTTCGGATAAGTCGCAGACGTTACTGCAAATTATCACGAAGTTTGCAAGCGCATACTGCTCGACTATAGAAGGTACCGCCAGGAATATTGAAACGACTGAATTATGTGGAGGTGCCAGAATATGTTACATATTTCATGAGACGTTCGGCCGCACCTTGGATTCGATACACCCTTTAGTCGGTAAGTTGTTTTGAATTGCAGCGTGTACAATGCGTACTTTAGAATACTCAGTAATAACGTCATGTTAGTTCATCAAAGTGTTATGGTGTAGCTGTAAATGTTCAATAATTGTGTAGTTGTCTAAATGATAACGATCTTACACTTTATAATTATGATGTGACTCATCTATAACATGCTTTTGTTTATAACCTAAGTAATGATATATCTTTAAGTGGGCCTTAAAATCTCAACGATGAATGGATTTTAATGAATGATTTATCGTAACTGAGATGATATATCGTGATTTATTTTCAAACTATTATATCAAGAACTGCATGTGGTGTCTGGATTAAGAAAATAGGACAACCCCATCTCCCGTGGGTGCCGTAAATGGCGACTAGGTCTCTAAACCAGAGAGATGGGCAGCAGTCTCCCATCTGAACAGTAGCCATCTGCGCTCACCAACCCGCCTGCCCAAGCGTGGTGAGTAATGGCAGATCCCCCCAAAATGACGACACAGTTTTCACACACAGTTAACACATTCCACTTCTGCACTAAATTTAATTCAATTCAATTTGTTCAGGCGCTAAATAAATATTATTACTTGTAATTAGGTTTGACGCGTATGGATATTCTGACTGCGATCCGTAACGCGACGGGCCCGAGGCCTGCGCTATTTGTTCCGGAAGTGTCGTTCGAGCTCCTTGTGAAGCGGCAGATCAGGAGACTGGAGGACCCCTCGCTACGCTGTGTGGAATTGGTAAAATATACATGTTTAGGATTTCATAATAAATTACTTTTCAAAATAGATTACTGACAATTCGTATTCATTATCAATAATTTCATACTTTTTGAGGTATCAGTAATTTTCTGTAAGTTCACTTTAAACCTACTGGCAAGTTCATATGTTTTTTATGAGCATTGCTAATTATACGTTCAGAAAAAAATTGCAATGCTGATAACAATTTTGCGTCACTATTGGTTTACAGAAATGACAATAACTAACGGTAGTACCCAAACATGTTGTTCTAACATATTTCAATACTAGATCTAAACACAACTTGAGCCATCTATCAATAACTGGTGCATAATGTTTGCATATTATTGTTTTTTATAAATTGTACCCTTAAAGAGGTAAAATAGGTGGTGAAAGTCAAATATGGGAATATATGTCGCGGGTGCAATTGCGGGCAACACGCTAGTAATATAAATAGTGTCAGCCTCTTTTGGCAGTTGACATCTAATAAAGTAGACAACTTTATTAGATGTCAACTGCCAAAATGTTAAATTTGTAGCCCCAGCGTTTTAGGCTCTGCATTGAAGAATCAGACAGTCAGGGCAAGTAATTATGTATGTACTAGCTACCGGTGACTTCATCCGCATCCTTCTTTGGGGACTGCATATCCTAATCCACGAAAAATATACCTCATTGGCAAATTTAAATAGAATCCGCTCAGCAGATTGTACTTAATGGAAGGCTCCACGTAGAAAAAATACAAAATATCACATTATAATATTAATAAGATTAATATAAGCTTACACGTGCTTAGCTTGCCGTGTGGTGCCGGCTCAGAATGCCACCACCCCATCTCCTCCTATGGGTGTCGTAAAAGTCGACTAAGGGATTAGCTGGAGGATGGGCAGCAGCATTCTTCGAGTACAATTAACAACTCAACTGCGATCGCCAACCCGCCTGCCAAGCGTGGCGATTATGGCAAAACCCCCCAATGAGCCCACAACACATCCATATCGGTGGTTGTGGTGATCTTTAGGGGAGGCCTGTGTCCAGCAGTGGACTTCATTCGGCCGAAATTATGAAATGATGAAGCTTACAATGTTGCAATTTAGGTACATGAGGAAATGCAGCGCATAGTGCAGCACTGTGGCACGGAGGTGCAACAGGAGATGTTGCGGTTCCCGCGGCTGCACCAACGCATCGTCGACGTGGTCACACAGCTGCTGCGCACGCGACTGCCTGCTACTAACTCTATGGTAGCTACAAAAATTTACACATACAGAATAGAAATCATACCAAAATCCATCTATCTGGAAGTTATCTAGAAAAGCCCCAAATGGATATAATGCAAAAAATCGTTCTATATGCTATGTAGTGACTTTACGTCGCTTCACTATAGATGCATACCACTTGTTACCGTTATGTATTCATTGTCAATGCGGTTTATATGCGGAAACCGATTTTTTTAATCAAAATGGTGGTTAATTAAATATGTTGATTGCGGTTATATATTTCAAATAGCGAATCCGTAGTTTCTCTATATTAGATTCCGACACGGTAATATATTTCTGTTCGTTTTCCCTAAACTGGAGAGCAGACATCCAAGCAGTAGCGAAACTAGAAAAACTACACAAGTAACATAATTTCACAGCCTATAACAGTATATCACATCTTCAGGTGGAGAACTTAGTTCAAATCGAACTGGCGTACATAAACACTAAGCATCCGGACTTCCACCGCGAGGCTGCCTTGGTGTCGGGCCTGCTGAAGAGCACCGACAGCCTGCTGGACGAGCACAGCCCCGTGTACCGCCAGAAGACGCCGCGACCCGTCCCCTCACCGGTATCCGCCATGTTCAAAGTATATATGCTTAAGTTTATTTTGTCACAAGTTTGTGGAAACTAAAATGTCACTAACATGGGGTAAGTACTATCATAGTGTTGCTTCATACAGTCGACCGCCGCAAGCGTTTCCGCAGAGCAAAGTTGCGGGCTCAGATGGGCAGGGCTAATGTCCCAGCTGTAGCGCGCTATGCACATCTAACGAATATTCAGTAGTAGAAACAGCTTGACAGTGGTAGCGGACGCGCCGCTTCTCAAGGTTGCAGTCTTGTTATATTAACGTACTTGTATCAATGGTGTTTATATTGAGAATTATCTATACATATATATACATAAAATTGAAGTGTCTGCAATGTCAAAATTACAGATTTTTACTAAATGCATATGAAAGTATATTATGGAACATATAACAACAATACAATATTTATTTTGTTTGTCTGTCTGTTTGTTCCGGCGAATCTTCGGACCGATGGACCGATTTTGACGGGACTTTCACTGGAAGATAGCTGATGTTATAAGGAGTAACTTACTTAAGGCTTACTTTTAGTTAAGAAAAAATATTAGGGTTCCGCGAAATAAATTAAAACCCATGATATGCAATTCAATATATACTAATTATACTTATATATTTTCATCGAACTAAATTATTAAAAATAAAAGCGCGGGTGAAACTGCGGGCAACAGCTAGTTTTGTATATTATGCTTGAAGCGGCGCTTCCGTTTTTCGCTGCGATTTATTGTGAAAACATAAGCCGCTCCATCACTAATCTATTTGCCAAGTCTGACTGTGTTCTACTGTTTTATGATCCAACAATTTTCCCAACTATCTTAAGACCTCATTACACATCAGCGAATGCCATCTGACCTCGCAACCCAATCACTGAAGAATACCGATATAACCCAGGTTAGGCCAGTCGCCAGACTATCGGCCTTATACTCACGGCCCGTAATAACTATAATTATTATTAGTACAGGCAAATAGTTTACACTATATGAAACCATGTATGTAAAATTCTATTCTCGAGACATCGGACCATCCATGGCGTATCATCTGCTAAATGTGCAACAATGTTGGTTACATTCGTTATCAATGGATGAAATGCTATATTGAGTAGATATTTACACTGTTGTAGTATAGATTTAGTTTGTCATTTTATGTTGCTTGTGCTTGTGCTTCTTAACTTCTGTTTTATAATATCCATATTCAAAACTTAATGTTTGTTTTGTATACTTTTAAAAATTAATTATTCGTAGAATTGTGTTAAGTATAATAATATTAATTCTGTATATATTATCTTTAATACTCTGTGCTGTACCGCCAGTTCGAGTGAACGCACCCGCCGCGAGAAGTTAGCTACCGTTAGAGATACGCTGAATATTCGATTAGTATTTGGTTAATTGTGTTAGTATTTGCTGTGTGGTGCCGGCTACGAATAGCACCAACCCATCTCATCCCTTGGGTGTCGTAAAAGGCAACTATGGGATTAGCCGGAGGATGGATTAGCAGCAGCAAGTACATTAACAACTCAACTACGATCGCCAACCCGTCTGCCAAGCGTGGCGATTATGGCAAAACCCCCTAATGAGCACACAACATACTGATATCGATCGTTGTAGTGATCTTTGGGGGAGGCCTGTGTCCAGTAGTGGACTTTATTTGGCCGAAATAATGATGATGATTTGGTTAATTTATTTAATATAAACATAGTTTTTTATATTCCATTGCAAATGACGTTAAATTTTTATTAAATGCCAAAATTTCTTACAAATTTATTAGATTAAAGTTTATCTATTTAGCTGTTCAAGGGTATTTTATACTATTTTCTACTAAGGACGACAGAATTAGGCGCAGGGCTTGCTAACATCAATAGTTTGTACATAGATGAATTTTAAAAATTTGTATTTTACTGGGTTTGTGACAAAAGTGCTAATGGCCATGTCCATATTAACAGAAAGGGGCAATTTCTGGTATTTATTAGCGACTGCCACGTTTTTGTCCCTGTCGTACAAACAAAATAATGTTAAATATGAGAAAATAATTATATTCCTTACACCTGTTTATTATTGAATTGATTGAATAGTTCGAATCCATATTCAGCGCTTCTACAATATTTATATTCTTCTCAGAAACACACATAAACTACCTAATTTTCTTTTGTGAATAAAATAACTATTGCCGATTCTTTTGTAGCAATTTCTTCGACAAATGGGTGAAAGAGGGTCTACCCTAGTATTCTTGGCAAGTGTGTGGGAGTCGCACCACAAGGTAAAATTTAAACACGCCTTATATTGTGTGGGCTAGTGCTGTTTAACTACAGTCCGGTATCATGTTAGCCACATTGTCCTACTAAATCATGGTGAAGCTTTTGAATACTATGTGGGCTCTCTTTGTAAAGCTAAGTTCATTGGTCAAGCGCTTGAAGCATGCTTGCTATACAAACGATGCATGAAACGTTCCCATGACAACTGGCGCTTGTGTCGGCATTGTCATTGTGACCGTAACGCATCAAGCTCTTGTCTGGACTTGCCTTACTGTAGCTGTCTAACCTTTGACCATTAGTAAACATTCTCACTAATTGAAAACATTAAAACTAACTTCTTGCACATGGACAGCAAGTCTACTAATATCTTTTACGATACTAGTCAATCATGCATTACCTTTTATCACATTGATTTAAACTCATTTTGCTGTTGTAACTTCTGCCGTCGATACTAAATGCATGTACTCTAGTTATTACTTACTTTATTAGATAAATTTTACGACAGGCTTTACAGAACGTAATTCGTTCTAAACCTACGCTCTTCTCTTTTTAGCATGTGCCAGCGATCACAGATGGTCTGGAAAACAGATCTCCAACTCAAACCGCGAACAGTGAATCTCCAGCAACACCATTGGTAAGAGATCAGGTTTCTCGGTGTTATCTAGAATAATAATGAACAAGAACAAGAAATAAAACAAATATGTACAATTATCTTATAGTCTACAATTATTGGCGCATGCTGCTTTTGATACGCAATTTTTAGTGTATTTAAGTGTATAATTATTTATTCAGATAAAATGACAATCAATTTTTGGATGGATCTAAGACAAGATTGGTTATGCTGTGCAAGCCACCACCGGCTTGTATAGGATGCATAACTGTTCTCTACCCATTGAATTCCTTCCGTGTCTATGATAGTCATTATGGCCCATCCAGCCTGAACGCCACAAACGGTCTAACATAAGAATAAAATATCAGTATCCACCAAGCAGTGTGCTTATGAAGGTCAGGTGGCGGTTGCTACAACTCAAATAATGATATTCACTACTACATCAAACATCAGCCCATAAACATCAAACTACTGAATATGGGCCTCCCAATGGTCACTACAATGAGGGATCATAGGAATATTGCCATAATCACCATGCTTGGCAAGCGGGTTGATGATAGCTGTTGTTATTAGCAAAAGGGATGATGCCGTTGCCAACCTCTTGAAATCAACCCTTGTTGCCTTATGACACCCATGAGTGGTCTACTCTACTCTTTCTACTGTTGGTAGGTCTCTTATTGCAAGAGGTCGGGTAGGTAGGTACCACCCCCGCGGGTGCGCAGATTGGGGAGTCTGCGTGCTCACACCGAGCGACCCCCGGGAAGAAGGTGGCGCGCCCGTGGTCACGTGCCGCCGTGTGCGCAGCACAGCGCAAAGCGAGGCTTGGGGGGATCCTTTACAATCCTCCCCGAGAAGTGCCTGAGGGGGCGACCTTTTTACAGTCGCCTCCCTTCGCTAGAGGGGGTGACCGCTTTACAGTCATCCCTTCCGTGATGTGCCTAAAGGCGTGGCACCAACGGGCGGCTCTAGTGTGATCTTACGAGGACCTGGAGCCTCCCTTCGGTGCCGAAGATGACCGCTCCAGTGGTTTTAGCCGGTAGGAGTCCGGCATACCCCTTCGCCCTTCCCCGGGGTGAAGGAAGTTCCATGTAGAATTTCCACTGGACATCAATAAAAAAATAAAAAGGTAGGTACCACCCCAGTGCTAGATATTCGCCGCTAAGCAGTAGTGTAAACTTTAGACATTACTGTGCTTTGGTTTGAAGGGCACTGTAGCTAGTGAAATTACTGGCCATGAGAGACTAAATAACTACGTCGAGCGCAGTGTGACGCCTCGCAGGACTAGTCCTGTGTAGCATGCTAATTGTTATGGGTAGGCATGTCACTTACTATGAGGCGAATGACTTGCTCGTCCCACAAAAATGTATTAAAAAAAACACTTTTTCGGAATCCACGCGGCAAGATATACAATGCTACTATTTATTCCAGACGAACGGTACACTAGAGAATAAGGCGTTGACTCCACAGAAGCCAGTTAACCTTCTGCCAGAAGTGCCGAGTCATACCTCGCGCAAGCTCTCCGACAGGGAACAACACGACTGTGATGTCATTGGTAAGTACTGTTATATATTTTATATTTAAAATTTGTTTTGTGTTTTGATAGTGTGTTTATATGCAGTTTACTTACCTTTGTTATGGGCTACATGGAAATCAATAAAACATAAGATTTTGGAGCATTTATTTAAACACTGTAAATAACACCTGTATTAGAATTTCATAACATAATTATAATTTATCAAGCAATGATAATTGGTGTTCGTTTCATATTGTCACAAATAATACCTCATATTTTAACTCAACATTGTACCATTCAACAGTATTTTCTTATGATGCTAGGTGGACGGAGCGATGAACCATCGTTCCTAATCTCTAACATGCAGACTGTAGACGGCATCAACGTAATGCACTTGAATCAAATGGGTGACTTAGTCGGTGAGGATAGCGAACGCCGTGTACAGAATGCTTTACTCATTTTGCTCAGTTACACTTCCGACCACCTACCATCGAACTATTTTGCTAGCCGCTTAATTTTTTTCTTGAAGTTATTATTAAATTATACCATATTTTTACTAACCCCTAATCAAAATAATAATCGTCTCTCAACCTCATTTGTGTTCATGAACTAGATATGCGCAAGGCCTCTCCTAAAGTTTCAACTTTTCGCGATAAAAGTGTGTCATCGATCCTTTTCTCGGTTTAAGTTACCCGTGAAGACATAAGAAACGGACAAACAGATTCTATGAAATCATTGATTGAGTGTGTGTCATGTCATTTGATATGGGGATAGTGTCTCACTATCATTAACATCATGTTTTTTCTGATTTCAAAACCTTAATTCTCAAGTAACATTCAACCAACCATCACAATTCATCAGCAACGCGTTTTAAAAACGAAATATTTTGCACATTTAACTAACAGTAGTCAAAAAACTGTTGGTTTGTGAAAGGATTAGTCAACTTTTATCTGACGTTTCCTTTTGGGAACCAACATTCTGTGATCAAAAATTTTGTAACTTTTCTTGTATTACAGAGCGGTTGATCAAGTCGTATTTCTACATAGTGCGCAAGTCAATCCAAGACTCGGTACCGAAGGCTGTTATGCATTTCCTAGTAAACTATGTACAGGACAACCTGCAGTCTGAGCTTGTCACACACTTGTACAAGTCAGACCAGGCAGAGAGCATGCTTAACGAGTCGGAACACATCGCGCAACGGAGGAAGGAGGCCGCCGACATGCTCAAGGTAGGCAGTTTATTAAACTCTTAATTATGCGGAACTTTTTTAAGTACAATTAAATTATTATCATACTGTTCTTGGAGGGGCTCAGACGGCCAGCAGCTAATTTTTATTATACAATCTAGTAACGAACGAGCTACGTATTTATAATGCTACTCAATTCAAGCCCTGCGTGGCACTGCACTCTTCACCTGGTGGTTTTCGTTATTTAGTTTCTTATGCTCAAAAATTAGCTGCCGTGCAAACCACAATAATGTCTAAAGTATAAACAATACTGCTTGGTAGTAGAATTTATGGCATTGCGGTGGTACCTAGCCTTACCTACTCTTGCAATAAGAGACATGCCACCAGATGGCTTCAGAATTATATAAGCTCACAAAAAAAAAATATATATATAATTTAAATAATAAAGGACTTAACGAAGAAATCGGACTCCATAAAATTACATTTCCTTGTTACCCTTCTGCTGTATCAGTTAGAAGTTCATTTACTGAATAGTATGACTTTTACACCAAGATAAGCATCTTTTTAAATAAGCGTAAACTATTTGTCGCTTTAACATCTTTAGGCAATTTATTGAAAATTTTTGAGCCATACCTAAAAAGCTTTTTGAATAAAGTTCTGTCTTATATGGTTTTACACGAATTAAATTCCTGTGGCGCTTATTGATTCCAATAAATAAAATTATTTAAACACCTGTCTGTCCTCCTCCTGGGTCCTGTAGGTTTATTGTGTATCAGGTAGACGATTTGCGACTGGAGTAAATTTCGTAGTTGCTTTTGTCGAACAACAGCAATCAGACAACGGCAACCATAGTCTGCCTTAGAATACCGAACGTTCATTAGTTGTGGTTCTATCTGTTGCTGTTATACTGTCCTCAGCAAAAGTTACTTGAAATATATTGCAACGACCAATACGACAGGTGGGCGAATGCAATACTGCGTATCGCCTGTGATACTGTTTTACCGCGTAACTAACGAGTGATGATTGCTATACAAGAACAAAAACTATAGTAATGTCTTGGATTTTCGCGATTATTTTACTTTTTAAACGGTCATTTTATACATGCGATGTAATCCGTTTAAAAGTGTTTTATTATAATGAGCAAAAATTATATCATATATCGTACAATTAAATATTATTTGCTTACTGTAAATTTAAATAACAATAAATTTGCTTACTGAAAATTAAAAGCACAATAAAGCAAAACTATATCGAAATGAGACGTTATGCAGCTTTTTTGCTCTCTAGAAGTCACTACAATCTAGTTACGCGGAATTTAACACCGTAACGCGTAATTGCAGTATCTCCAACCAAACCAAACAGTATATGTTTCAAAACGGATCTCACGACTGCTGCTATCGCCGTTTCATATATTCAGGGGCAATTGTCATACCAAGTATTTTTAGAGTTGATGACTTTTATTGGGTAACGAACAGTCAAAAACCCGAACAACGTTTAGGATATTGGCAACTCCCGTAAAATGCCATGCCATGTAAGGTATTCGAGCCGAATCAGACGGCCAATTCTCATAATTTCAAAATGTTCAAAATATAGTTCCGCGGGCTGATTACCTAAGTCGCAGACGCTTTGCAACAGGCGTAAATTGCTCCAACGCCACTGTCAAACGTCAATTTGGTATTACCTATTTGCCGATGGCGACTAAACAGGCGAAGATCTGTCGCGCCTCTGTCGAACAATCAATGAACTAAAAACGTTCATTCTTTTTAGTTCAACTGATGGCTACTGGCGCTAGTAACTATGCATCTTTCACAAGTACGATAAGCGGACATGGCTTACGTAATACCATTTTTTTGCCGCTTTGCCACCGGTGGAACCTTCGCTGCGCGATAGCTGCTATCGCGTCTGCTGTTGCTGTTTTTAGCTAATCAGCCCGCCAATCTAGTCTCAATATTGTAAATGTCACAAATTGTATTCTCCTGAACTAACAACAACGTAAAACGTGAACTTACGTAATCTCAGTTCGGCCAACTTTCAGGCAATGTTGTAAATTAAATAGCCCCCGCCCTACCCTCCTGATAGTTCTAGAAACCGACCCCAACATAAAAATTAGGTTGATATTAGTTGATGGGCCGCAACATTGCCATACTGACGTCACTGCGCTCATCAAACCGTTTGCTCAGCATGGTAGCTCTGAGCAATACCTTATTTATAGTAAGTAAATGTATTTTGCCAGCAGTGACTTAACTGTCATTGATAACGATAATCATTGTAGTTGAATACGTAGAAAGATGGTACAATGTCCAGTAATAACAACATAAAATACAGCATGTTCATATATTTCCAGGCTCTGCAGCGTGCTGGCCAAATCATCAGCGAGATCCGAGAGACACACATGTGGTGATGGTCGCCAGAGGACGACGACTCTAGTCTGTGAATTAGTGAAATTGAGCCGTGAGCTCTGTACATACTCCTCTTAATGTAGGTAAATTTATGTGCATTAGGCTTTTTACTTACGGTACATATACATTTGCTTTTTACATTTCCTTTCTGCAGCTCTCTTTGCTATGTATTAGGTATAAGTTATTCATGATAATATTTTCGGGAACCAAAAATTCTGAGTCGTAGCAGAAAATGTAGAAGCAGATGCGTGTTAGTTATAGTTCAATATTTTTAAATGGCACCGCATACAGGTAAAGCTTTGTTTAATTAAGTATTCAGTCATTTTGCAAGGTTACTAGAATGTACTTATTGCTGGCAGATCATAAATTGGAGTCATAAACGTTAATGTCACCTTCATATAACAGGTTCTATTTATATCATTGTACATTAATTGTTTTAAAAACTTGGCTCAAATATATATTGTGTGCAATGAAACTGCTCATTGTGAGCTTTGTTATGTGTATATATTATGCCTTCGAACAGTATTTCGAATTTAAAATCGTTTTACCTTTTTAATGTACATATTGAGCACGATTTGAAGATTTTAAAAACATATCTTTGTATGTTTGCCATTTGTTTACTTGTCGATTTAGCTAAATAAGAACTTCATTTGCTTAATTTTAGGCATCATAATTCCATTGTTGATACATAATATTTTATTTCTTTCATGATATATGATATATACCTGCAATTCAAAGACTTATTTACTGAAGCAAATATAGTTTATATACAGCTCGTCTCATCGTATATAAGGAAATGTATGTAAAAAACTAAACATGTTAGATGTGTCGACTGCTTGATTCATTTTAGTGATGAATTCGATATTTTTATGGAAAATGCCATATGCGTGGTGATGTATATGGCATTGGATACATTAGAATGACTCTATTGGTTATGAACAATTGTGCCAATACATTGTATATCGAGATGCGCCAGTAGCTCGAATCGATGCGGTATGTTTCAGTTGTACTTTGTTAAATTTTGCACAACTATTATGCTGTTTTTTTCAGTTACCATTTCACTATTGTTAATGTATGACATGCAAAATAATGTAGGCGTAACTATAGTGTATGCATATTTACATTGTAGATATTAATGCAGTGATATTACTTGTAATGTCTCCTATCTAGAAAATTTCCATAAAAGTTGGCTGTCATTAGTAGGATTTCTATACCTGATAAATGAAATTGTTTCGGTTGCTTGATGTTTGAATGGTGTGTTAGTCAAGTAATATGAATTGATTAGATGTATATTCTGTTAATCCCCTATTTACGGGGTTGGTTCGTTATTTCCTTTTAAAGTAGTTGTCTGTGACCGTTGAAACGATTTTTTATTATTGATTACAGTAGGTACAGGTAGAGCAATACATTGCTTTTAAATTATGATTTAAATACAATATAGTTCCTTGTACGTTAGTTATTAATTTCGCATGCTGTGTTATATTTCATCATACACAATTTCAAGTCATTTTGTGTCATGTCCATGCTAAAGTTATTTATTTTTATCATGTATTAGCATAGTGAGTATTCCAATTTTACATGATGTATTTATTGTTGAAGTCCAGAAAGTGATTTTCTCTATGTATCAAACGAAACCAATAAAAGTTTACTAAAATAAAATGGTATTTAAAAGTCTGTTAATTAATAAAATAGATTAACTATCATGGACTGTGTCTTTCATTTTCAAAACTCCAAATTCACAAAATGCTTGTGTAGTACAAACTCAGCTGGACAAGCTGAAACAGATCATCAAGCATTAAAGTATATGCAGTAGCACCTGCAGTGAAGTCGTCTCGAAAGAAGAGCCGTTTTAACAGAAATAGAAGTTCAAATAGACCTTCTATTTAGTTATTTGTTGAAAAAAATGGTAATTTCGTACCGACATTGAAAATGTACAGGTTGTAAGTGCCAACATTCCGAAAACTTTAGAAAGAGGTTACACTTAGGCCTATAATAAAAATAGGAAAGACATTTATCTCTGAAATAATAGGTTAGATTTTGTCATTTTTGAGCACGCAATGACGATAAAAGCACTACGTGATTATTGTTCAAAAAACAATTGAAAACCGTACGACGTTGCCGACATATTTTTTAGAATGTTTTTATTTTTGTGAAATATTTTATTGAATATGTAAAGATTAATAAATCTTAACACCGTACAACGTTGCCTTATACTTGACATTGGCGAAATTGTGGAAGATACTCTACAGAAGCCATAATCTAAGAGAAGAAGAAGAATTATTGCACTACGATGTATGATAATTATTATGCTACTGCGAGCATGACCTCATCTGTGAACTGTAGTGAAACAACAGCCGTTTAGTTTTTATTTACGTTGCAGTTTTATGTGAAAATAAATAGTGTTTACAAAATGGCGTTAGGATACATGAAACCGTTAGTGTAATAATCTGGAAATTCGTGAAAAGACCGACGCAAATTCTGACGCTTAGGGTTGCGAATCATGCACTGAAACCATGTATTCAGTATTACTGTTCATTACGATGTCACATACACCTGTTATAATGACTTTATTATATATTTATTATTGATTATTTTTAAGGCCTCTTTACCATAAAACTAAGTTATATGTAAATATATAATAAAGTCATTATATTCATTATATATTCTTCCTATAATTTAAACGACGTGAAAATATAAATTGCGACACGGTTATTAAAATTAGTGACATGGAGATGTAATAAAAAATGGTATGTGCAAAATGTAGAAATGAGCGAAATATTCAGACATGGTAGGTATACAGTGCCCGAGCTTCTGGATTTATCTTCATTGTATCTCACCTTGCGTTTTCAGCCGATTTTTATCACTAACAGCTGTTCTCTCGATAGTGTTTTAGGTCTTACACTTTTTTACATCTGGAAATAATAGATACCAAATGCTGCCTAAATACCTGAGGGACTTTAATCATGACGCGATACGATCCGAGCGATATCGAGTCGATTGTTGACTCGAATTGTACGTACGTTCTAAAGGGCGGTGCGATGCAAATCGACTGATTGCAACCTGAGGCGCTGTCGCCATATCTCCAGTGCACTGCGGAGCCTGTCGAGCCCCCCTGGAGGCGCCCTTATGCCGCTCTGGCGGAGGGAGCGTGTCTGATCATAGAAAATCGCATCCGTCTCGGCCAAGATGTCACAACGTGGAAAGCGCTGTAACGGTTTAGTTACTCTGCACCTCAGGTTACGAACACATTTGGTACATCATTATCATATCAGCCACTGGACGTCCACTGCTGAACAAAGGCCTCTTGGTTTTTGGTAATTTGGTACACCTAATGAAAATAATAAATGAACTCTAATCAACTCTTAACAAAAATACTAAATAATTATAATTAACACTAGTAAATTTATCTTCCTATATAAATAATGTAAGACAAAAACATTTCCAAACCTAAACTCATAAAAATATTAATTCTAAGGCAAACCCATTGCGTGGAAGGATCGGTGGGTGCGAGCAACGACGCGCGCAGTGGTGCGCATTGTTCATTTTTTACGGTCTCTGTCTTGTTAGACGAAACTGAGGTCGGCTGTGCTATGAGTTGTTAAAAAAAATATTACCTACCTACACCGTTGAACAGAAATTACCATTTACTCTTAAATTTAATATTTTACGATGTCATCAGTTTTATTACACCTGTGTTGTGTTTCACCCCGAATCGGGGTTTACCGCTCCGGTACCGGACGTTATTGGCTGTTCTTTTGGAACCTTCTACCTGACGACCTTACGACGCAGCAGCTGCAGACTCGTCGACAGCTATCAGGGCAGTGGTTTTGATTTAAGGAACTTGTCGCACATTAATCTTAGAGTGTACTGAAGAACCCGCTGATACTTTCTTTTTGTAATTATATACTCATAATTTTAAAGAAGAAAGAAAGAAAGCCTTGGTTTCATTTCTCTTCTTCCAAGAAACCAGCGTTACGGACACTGTCCACTATCCCCGTGCGATCCGTATAGCCACTCTGCGCTGCAGACCGTTAAGTTTGGATCTGCAGCGCTGGACGCCTGACATTCGAGCTGACCATACCGGCGACCCCCGTAGAGGCGGCGAACTTCCTCGCTCGGTCCCCCGAGATTGGGCAGCAACCGGTGTAATGCACCAACTACTCTTCCGACTTGGGGGACGAGAGCATGAAGTGCACTTCGAAGCCCCAAAGACTATCCAGGGTGAGTACCAGGTACTTCATGTACAGGCCCACCACGATTAGATTTTCATTTTAATTTTTACTGTGTTATGTTGGATTGCTGGCTGCACTGTTTTTAAGTCAATTCCAGTTGCCAATTGGGAAAATGTTTTACTTAGTTCGTTTTATTTTATTATATTTCTGTGTTATCCTTTCTATATATTTTAATAGCCACTTTTGTTGTGTACTTAAGGTGCAAAGAATAAATTGATTTTCTTTCTTTCTTTCTCTTCTATTAGCGGATCACCAACGCGTATCCACGAACTGGGTGATTCCCTGCAGTTTGTCGAATAATAGCGCCTCGATTTTGTAATTAAAGTAAATAAATTAATCCGAAAAAGGATGTTTGACACAGATTAGTAGTTGCGCAACTGAAGTCGCTCATCGATGTACCGAACAGGGAATCGCGCGCAGGCCGAATCATAGATAAGAGTAAAATTTTAGGGTCGAATCGTGATCGAGCGCTCGCGCGGCCCCGTCCATTTGAAATAATAACGTAGGTCATTGGGATGTACACGCAATTAGATATCGAGCAGATCTGTGAGCGATACCTATCGTCAAGCCGTACCATTTTGTTAGAAAACATTTGCGATTGTCCATACATTTTCTTTGGCCACACGTTTATGCGATATCTGACCGATATCAGCAATAGATGCGATTCTGTATCGCCGCGTGTCATGAGTAAAGAGCCTTAGACTCCGATGCAACAGAAAAGCTCTCTAAGGTCTTTTCGGTGCTTTTATAACCTAAGGTTAGTAAGTAATTTTAACGCACAGTCTCCTATGAGGCGGGGAGCCTCCTTGCCGGATCACCGCCCTGGGAACTGGAAGCGAGAGCCCTCGCGTCGCTATAGCAGCGGCGCGAGGAGGCACTAAGTCCGGCCGAACGGCCAGTACCTCGTGAGATCGAGGTACGACGATCCGAGCTTCGGCGGAAGGAAAGACTAGAGCAGTCCACTACAGGGCACGCCGCAGTAGCGGCGGTAAGACCCGTCATGGAGGAATGGCTGGAAAGGCGGCATGGCGCCCCTCTCAGGCAGGTACTCTCAAACCATGGGTCTCAAACCCTTTATGGATCACTCGTGTCTGTCTGTCCGTCTGTCACAGCCAATTTGCTAAATATATGGATTTCTGCAACCCAAACACGTAATATATTTGAGACTTTTTCTTATATTGTCTATATTACACCCCAAAGGTGACCCCTATAATCAAAATTATATAGGGATAGAAAATATAAGAATAAAGTCTCAAATATATTTTTAAATTTCATATTTAAATATACAAAAAAGTATATAGGTATAAAAATCTGGCCCACCGGCATCGAAAGCAAGGTCCAGGCCACTGGTGGTCAGAGCTCCAGAGAGGAACCTCCTACCCAATACGAGCCGTGTTCAGGAGTTCCGCATTCTGTATCAAGCCAAAACAAAGCCGCCTAACGAGAGCCTCTTAAGGTTTTCGGAGAGGCTGTTGATCATTAGGCCGTTCGCCGTGATAACTATCGGCACAACCACGGCACGATTGGCGCAGTGGCTTAACGATCGACTTTCTGTGCAGCGTGTCGCGGGTTCGATCCCCGCACAAAACAAATATTTGTATGATCTACAGATACTCAATATCGAGTTAAGCTCGCCTATGTACATCAAAATTTTCTTTTATATTGTTTTAATCTGTAAATATTGTGTGGAATACAGAATTAAGAATAGGAATAGTTGTTTCGGGTTTGGGTGTATGTGCATGTGAAATGTATGTCTGTAAACTGTGCCCACGACACAGGAAAAGAAGTCATAGTGTGAGATAACGATAAATAAAACATGCCTCCAGAGTCTACCCCCATGTTGACAACCTCCTGCGCAAAGTGTAGATAGTATTATTTACATATCTCTCTCTTCACGGACTTATATGCCCATGAAGCTACAATGATAGATAGTTACGGTCTATTGCAATTGGTGTTATATGGAATGAAAAATGTACAGAATAAACGTAAATAACGGCGTCGACCTTTCAATATTTTATTGAAACTGGTATGTGGTGGGTGGTATTAGTAAAATTCGGTGTCACCCTAGGAATTTTCTTTTTTGTCGTGGGGAAATCCTCATGGACTTCCTTCATGCATGTCCCAAGCATGTGGAGGGGCATGCCCATCTCATATTGGCAAAAACCCCATCCATGGTGTACCTTCTGCTTACCTATGGCTAGGGTTACGGGAGTACGCTAAGCATAGGCCTTCACGCCTGGCAGGTATCGGCTCGTCACTTGGCCTGACGGGGCCCATGTTTTGCGACCTGGTCAGCCGCACATACCTTCGTAGAAGCGCGGGCAAAACACAGGGGCGCGCAGCCGCGCCGTCTCGAGCCTCTTCTGTTCAGGCGACAGATTGCTGAGTTTGTCGTCCGCAGTACGCAACTCATGGAGGCCGGAAATCGGTTAGCGCCCTCCAGCCTCTCCAGCCAGTCTTCAATTGTAGGTCTTACCGCCGCTATCACGTGCCCTACACGAACTCTTCCGATGGTTTATACGAATGTATATTAACATGCTGCCAGCGTTTATGCAAATAAGTTGCCGGTATATTTTGAGCATGCCCGTTATAATATATCCGAATTTTTTGTGTTTCTAAATATATTTAATTATTTTCTTATTCTTGGTTGTATGAAATAAAACAGAATACGTAGATTGTTAAATTAAATAAAACATCATATACAAAACCAAGCTTAACTCGACCTCGGCACATCCCGGGAGGGATTGCAAAGGATCACCCCGAAGCCTCGCTGTGCGCTGTGCTACGCACACCGTGCCATATCACTATGTGCGCGCGCCCTCATTGTGTCAAACATCTAGTCAATATATTTTATTTGTACATTTAGTATGAAATTAGAAATGGTTAAATCTGTAGGCAATGCCTAAAATCCGCAGATATACCTGTATCTATATGGATTTATGGATTGACTGTGGGAAATTGCGTGCGTTTCCTTACATAATATATGTACCTACTAATATTCATAATTATTGTCATATCAGCCAAAGGACGTCCACTGCTGAACAAAGGCCGATCCGGCCGACCGGGGAATAGGGATACTCACCACGTTTACCAGGCGCAGTATGGCTGCTGTTGCCCCTCAATCTGGTTTAGAGTCCCTAAGACGTCTTTTACGACATCCGCAAGAGGAGTTGGAGTGGTGCTATATTCTTATCCGGACTTAATACTAACAATATAGGCCTGGAAATAAAAACCAAAATTGTTTAGTGATGTTGCGTTTATTGAATAATAATAATAACGATGGTATTTACATGTAACGGACTGAGATTTAATAATCATAAGGGTTTAAAAAATAAACATTATTAACTTAGGTATGCAGTACTCACAAAAAATACGGAAAAGCATTGTACAGTTGTTAATTGTAATAACATTATATAAACCATTAAAGTGATTACCAACTTGCAGATGAGCTCTTCATAAATAAAGGGTATACAACAACATGAATAGAAAAATTAAATCATCAGTTTTATATTGTAAAATCAAGGCAATGGCACGTAATATTGAATAGCATAAATCCTACTTAAATGTAACAATGGAGTTTCTAATTATACTCAGCCGATAACAACAACAAATGTAAATTTCTTACTATAAATAATATAATATTTTGTTTTATCGACATCGAAGTAAATCGGAATAATTGAAAGCTGATTACGAGTATTATTTCAGTGATGCTTGGTTTTATGAACACAAAGCATATCTACAAGCTAATCTATGTACTATTTGTCATGGAAATTTATTACTTATGGCAAGGAATGAGAAACATTGAGATTTTGTGTTAAATCTATAATAGTTAACTTTGATATCAAAAATATGTTCGTATGTCTATACGACATTTAATAATCAAAACTTTATGAGTATGTTACATTTAATTGGTGCTTGAATTTTAATATTGCTTTAAAAATCGCCCTAGATATCTTTCGTATATAGTACGGACCGCTTCGGTAAAGCAGGCCCTACTACTTCCGATCCTATCCGATTAATCAGAAATCCTAAATCGGAAGCGTTTGCTCCTACGTCCGTTACCTACGCTTTCCGACCGGTGCTTCCGATTGCCCTATACATTTTCCGATAATTAGGATCATATTTCTGATTATACGAATTTCTGATTAACCGGAGTTCTTTTCAATCGCATTGCTGATTAGTCGGATAGGGTCGGAAGTCGTACGACCTGGTTAAGTCCGTGGTAAACTGATTACGGACTAATATTTCATACAATTCCGAACTATCCAGTTACCTAATGTTATGCAGCTTAATATTTTACTTTAGTTATATTATTTAAAAATGTTTATATTTTGCATGTGGTTGCCTAAAATCTAAATAAACACGGTACATCATCTAATTTTGTTTCTTGTACTTCGCAATAGTAATCGTGCTGACAGCATTAAATCATCTATACTACTAACTAACAATACCAGCAAATAATACATACAAAAAAGAGATTAATTGAGATTATCATATTCGAGCTCTAAACATACTTATTTAAAATATTAATTGTACTTTCATATGTGTGGCAGGAGTAAATTGTTTTAGACGTTAAAATATTGACGAAGATTGCGTTAGTTCTATATAAATAGATTTTAACGCGAAAGCAAGAAGGCATATGTGTTGTATCCCCAACAAACAAAAAAACCCTTTTACCAACTTCAAACGAGGAATTTAGAATTTTCGTTTCCTGTATCCATTCTCTCTATTGTTATCATTACAATATAATTTAATATATGTTAGCATAAGTGTAGATTGCGTGTGTGCAAGAGTCGGATTAATCACACGGAAGTGACGAGGTTGGTGCGCAAGCGCGCGGGCCTGTGTTAGGACGCGGCTTGCTTCCTCTCGGTTTCCAACAGTTTGTCGTCCGAGCAAAACTTCTCCAACTGCTTCACGTAATACGTGTTGAAGTTTAATCTGTAAAACCATATCTTGTTATACAATTCGATCAAACAATAATTTACTGGTAAATAGGTCTCTTATTGCAAGAGTCTGGTTAGGTAGATCCGTCGTTATGTGGCGGTGGGCCTCGAGGTCCCGGGCGTGCGGCTTGAGGAGTCTGCATGCTCATACCGAGCGACTCCCAGGAAGACCGCGCGCACGTGGACACATGCCACCGTGTGCGCAACACAGCGCACAGCGAGACTTCAGGAGATCCTGTACAATCCCACAGAGAAGTGAGAACACCTAATGGGTGGCCTTTTTACAGTCGCTCTCCTCCGCTAGAGCGGGTGACCGCCTTACAGATATCCCCCTCCGTAAAAGGCGTGGCACCAATGGCTCTAGTGTGATTGTACGAGGACCTGGAGCCCCCTTAGGTGCCGAAGATGACCGCCCCCTTCGTCCTACCAGGGGCCGAGAAAGTTCATGTAGAATTTCCACAGGGTACTTTATTTACAACGTGTGCGCCATCCCCTCCGCTTTTCCCCGGGATGTTCATGATGTATTTCCACCGCGATAATATAAAAAGGTCCGCAGTACCTGATATTCTGCTGCCAAGCAACAGTGTTTAAACTTTAAACATTACCGTGTTCCGATTCGAAGGGCACTGTAGCTAGTGAAATTACTGGGTATAAGAGACTAAATAAATATCTCGAGGTGACGAGCGCAATGTGGTGCCACGCAGGTCCTGGGTACCATTACATTGTTATGGGCAAGCGTGACCTTTGCTACCAGACTACAGACAGACACCAGACCATGAATGACTTACTCGTCTTCTCGTCATGAAATAGCATATAAATAGAAACAAGGAATACTATCATAAATGCTCTTTTATTGACCTCGATATTTGCCTCTCGCTTGTACTTATGCTCCGCGAGCGAAAGGAGAATAGGAGCTGTCATTTATAATCACATTTTTTAGTTAACTGTATGTCATGTATGACTTGCCGTCATATTTGTGACTCCTGAAGAGTTAGGTTAAAACGCCAAATGACGTCTAAAATTCTAAAAATATTCCATATTTTCTCATAATGAGACGGAATTTTATATCAAACCCATATTACTCTTTCTTGACTTAGAGATTGAAACCAGGACAACACGCACTGTAGTAGAGCTGGTTGCAAAAAGATGTTATAATTCTCTGGTCGCTAACCTGCAAAATTAGGTTCACAGCCGCTGGGCAAGCGGAATAGGAAATATTGTTTTTTAGAGTTGCCAATGCCGAATATAATGGCCAACTATAAATGCGAATGTAAAATTACCTGGCGGATATATTCAGTAGTTTGTTAGTGTTGTTGTCTCTGGCCATCCTTTCTATTATCGCAAGTACGGACAGCAGCGCCGCCGTGAACCGCAGCCCGTAGCGGGAGACGGAGCGTGAGAACGAATCCGCTGAACCACTCGTTGTGGACCCACCACAACCCGCGTCCTATATATACAACATAACACACATATTAATACAAAAATATGCTATATGATTTTACATTCGAGTTTTTAGCACAGAGGATAGCATGTAATCTAGTTTCTAAATAAATGAAAGTAGAAATAATGTATGTTGAAAGTTAAAGCAAGATTAGAATAGAAGATATGGAATGCACATAAAAAGCTACAACATATTTTTTTTGTTTAGCAATTAGAGTCAGTCAGTCAGTCTCAATTAGTGTTGTGAATTGTGCCTACGAATATTTCTATTATATTTTTCTAAAAATAATCAATATGTTGGTTAATTATAATAAGATACTATAACTAATAAAAATACTCACTGTGTAATTCTAAAACAGAAAAGTCATGAAATTATGGTAAGAAAGAAATCGGTTAATGATTTTGATATATCACAAATACTACATGGAAGCAAAATGTATTACAATTTTATTAGTTTTTAGAACAACACTATGTAAACACCTTTACCATTTAGAAGCACTGTGAAATGTTTTAACCAATCATATTACAGGATTTGGTGCGCGCGAATTATGATTGGCGGGTAGTTCACAAAGGTAAAATTCTATCATACTTGTGATTATTTACTTAGCATCAGTGCACTAGTGTTAGAGTTGATCTACTCTGTATATACCTCACTATAGTCTGTATTGTCATACGTCGATCCAAGCATACTGTTAAGCTCTGCGTCCACGAAGTACTTGTGCATCTCCTTTTGCCAATTAACGTGTTTTGGTAGCGTTAAAAGAAAATACAATAATAAATTAATGTTAGAAATTATATACGTATACTAACCACAGCCATAGTGTACATCAATAATAAATTATATAAAATATAGCTAACAATAGCGAAAGGAAATAAAATGTATAACTATTGCTAACATCAAGGATAAAACGAAAACCTTTTTCTACACAAAATAAATATATAATACAGTAGTATATCAGAATTTCATTATCTACATTGATTAAAATTACATATTGCTTGCAAGTGAATTACTAAGTATAAAGTCTTTTTAAACTACTCCATTCAATTGTCCATGCAAGCCAATTTTATTATAAAATCACTAGAAAATCCGATTTCTATATTTATTCAATGTAAATAAACATTGCAATTAAACGATGGCGTCGTCGTTATATTTACAAAAGTATAATTGTCTAACACCTATAAATTCTGATCAATTATGTAGGATGTAGTTGCAGGTCACCTGGATAAATGTACAAAACTGTACGCAGACGAGGCACAGCGTTGTGACGGCCTTCAGCAGCTGCGGACTTGTCAGCATGCAGTCGCCGAGACACGACTCCAGAAAGTCATTGTGGCGCTCCAGCACTTCATCCACGTTGTGCACCTGGGATGAACAGTCTTTTACAATATATTTTCAAAATAATGATTCGCCGTCAAAAGTCATAGACTGTTTAAGCTAAAAATGACACTAACAACGATGTATTTATTAGTCGAGGCAAGAAGCTTCAGTCTCGAAGATCGACGCAGTTGCAAAAGCCTGTCGGTGTTTTATCGAATGCATTTCGGCAAATGTACGTTGGATTTGTACACTTTAATTTCCACAACCTGATTCCATCATCGGACGATGTACGGCCATTGTTATTTGGTGGATATTCCATCTATACGAACGAAGCGGTTCGCTAACTCATTTATTATGCGTAACGCTAAGGAGTGGAACTCCTTGCTGGAGTCTGTGTTCCCCGACAGTTCTAACCTGAGAATCTTCAAGTGTCTTTACTCAGGTTTCTTCTGGACAAGCGTGCCCCGTTGACCGTATTATCGCTTAACATCACCACCCCCAGAAAGAGTTTCTTTTCACAATCGATTTTCGTATTCGATTCGATTCACTGTGATTGGCCCGCTCCAAACTCTTTAACCAATCGGAGCAACGAACGCGATAAACGTTTACTATATCATTTCGATTTCGAAAGGAAACTCGTACTAGGGGGTTCTAGTCATATAATGGATAAATACGCTCCTATTCAATTTAAAAATGATAATAAAATAATGTCAGCAACGTCTGTATCCAGATACTAACATCACCAATTCAACTCATTCGGAACAGCTTCGGATGGCAAAATAGTGTCCGCTGTATGGTGTTAACTGTATGGTGGAAGATAGGTGAAGGTAGACCATTTCCTTACTTAACTTATTGTTATCTATAACACCCACGAAAACTGTCAAAGAATTCAACCAACGAAATAACGAGTAAATATGAGGTACAATATTTATTAGCGATCATCAAAATCTGTTGTGGGTTTGCTTTTGAATAAATCTAGGGACCTAAATGAGACTGTACACTGCCTTGGAATATTATCCAAGTGATTGTTGTCGAGAAAATTCAGGTGAAAATCACTAGAAACTAATATACTTCCTCTTGAACGAGCTCAGAGGACAATTTTAAAAGTAGCCAACTTCTATCCCTTTTTCTTTTCTACACATCTATTATATAAATCCTGCAGTGTGCTCACTTTTCGTCAGCTTTTCATTATGCACTTAATATTAAAACAGGACACTACGCTTCCCTACAATGGTGATTTTAACAAGAGGCGGAATGATATAGTCTGCACTTCATACTCAACCACAAAACATGTGTTTGTAAATAGTTTTTTACATTCCTAGGCCCATTTTTGTACAATAGATTAAATGGAGAACTAAGTGTTTTTATCGCGGCGTGCCCTGCAGTGAGCTGCACCAGTCGTTCCTTCCCCTCCGCCACTAGGATCCGCCGAAGATCGGACCGTCGTACCTCGATCTTACGTGGTAGTGGCCGTTCGCCTCGACTTAGCGCCTCCCCGTGCCACTGATAGAGCAAAAGGCTCTTGCTTCCAGAAGCCAGGGCGGTGATCTGGCGTCGAGGACGCGTCCTGGGTACTTCATCGTCGACTCAACGTCGATGCGAACGCCTCCCACCAAAATGTGGGATCCCAAGGGTGGCGCGCGCCGGGGCCCATGAAAACACAGGGCCTCCGACTTGGTGAGAGCCACCTCGAGACCCAACCGCCAGATCCTTGCAACGACTAGTGCAGCCCCCATCGTCACCAGCATTGCCGCACGGTGGAACGTCTCCCCCCGTGCTGTCACCAGCGTCATCGGCGTAATTTGTGAATATTTGTAACTTGTGCCCCAAAAGACATAATGACCGCAATATTAAACTTAAACCTTTTAGTTCTACTGCTCCCGATAACATGGGACCTTTTATAATTTAAGTGCCTAAAAAATTGTGTGATCCTCTTTCCCACATTTTTAATTAAGCTTACAGTCAGGCAGCTATCCTTCTCAATGGAAATTTACAAGGATAACACACATCATTTCGGCCGAATGAAGTCCACTGCTGGACACAGGCCTCCCCCAAAGATCACCACAACCACCGATATGGATGTGTTGTGGGCTTATTGGGGGGTTTTGTCATAATCGCCACGCTTGGCAGGCGGGTTGGCGATCGCAGTTGAGTTGTTAATGTACTAGGATAGTAGATTAGGATAACACACACAATAACTATAATTGGGCTATATCAAAATCCCTCCACAAAAAATCCATTGAGGATTACCGTCCTATTGCGATGTTATCCTCCCCAGCGAAAATCTTTGAATACATCGTTTACAAGAATATATCTGCACAGATTTACCACTACCTATGTGATGAACAACACGGCTTCAAAAGTAAAAAGTAAGTGAACACTAATCTGCTTACTTTGGTGGATTATATTTCCTCTAGCCTAGAGCGTGATTGTTAAGTAAATGTACTTTACTTTGACTTTTGGAAGGCGTTTGATAGGGTCAATAATGATATTCTGCTGGCGAAACTTAGGAAAATAGGATTCGCTCCAGCTCTTCTCCGATTCTTTGCAGACTACCTTCGCAATCGTCAGCAGTTTGTGAGTCTTCTTGGGATAAACGGGTCGAGTCCCTATCACACGCGTTCCGGAATCAGTCAAGGCTCAATTTTGGGCCTTTTTTTGTTTTTGTTAATGGTCAATGTTCTCCCAACAGTACTTCGCCACTCAAAATGTCTGCTTCATGCCGATGATTTGAAGTTGTACTTAGAAATTAATTCTGAAGGGCACACTCTCACACACTCTGTACAGCACTTCAGCAGGACATAAATGCTATTTATAGATGGAGCATAGACAACAAAATGGAATTCTAATGTGCCAAATGTTCGGTCGAATGCGGCTCCCAATAGATTTCGAATACAAGTTAAGCCATAATACAATCGATAAAACTACGGCAATGAAAGATTTGGGAGTCACATTCAACCGAAAACTCACATTCCATGACCGCATGCTGCTGACGGCTAAGGAATCGTAACGAAGATTGGGTTTCGTTCTTCAGAATTCAAGTGAATTACACAACGCACATGTCATTAAAATCATATTTAATGCATTGGTTCGTAGCAAACTCGAGTCCAGTTGATGTGTCTGGAATCCTTATGAAAGTAAATACACGCTCATGTTAGAAAATATTCAAAAAGTTTTCTTGAGGTACCTTTATAAACGCATAAAAGGCGTCCATACCTCTACCCAACTAAGTTTCTTCTCGGGTACCTTACAACTCGCTTGAGGCAAGGCGAGCATGTGGCCCAGCTTACAACCGTTTGTGAAACTTTTCGTGGGTCCATTGATTCACCAAACCTGCTTAACAAACTAGCTCGATTCTTCGCCCCAGATAATTACCGCTGCAACAGAAAACGCAAGCTCTTTGCTGATCCTTCAGGTCGCACGGTGGCGCGAGCTAACTCGCCAATACCTAGCTCTCTTACTTACTTAGCTCTGTACTCAATGAACTCTTGGATTCTCATCCGAGCTGTTATCTGTTTGCGGATGACTGGAAGAAGATATTGTTAGTACGTCAGACGGTCAGAAGCATTGTGAGAGGAATGTATGAAAGACGAGTGTCTATAGTTTTATATTCTGTATCTTGTATTTTATACATGTCTTCTATCTTTAATTATTGTAATTGGTCCAAGACCGTTAAAGTAATGTAATTAAAGTAAAACAAATTTAATTTATTTTTATTTGCTAACGGAGTGGGACATTTTACAAAACAATTTTTTTACGTATTATTTTAAGATCGTTTGACAAACGTTCGATAAACTTTTGAGCATAGTTTGGTCCACTATGTCTCATGTTTTGATAAATTATCATCATACGAACATTTAATATAATTACCAAAACTATAAACTTCATGTTTTGAGTGTTATTTGTATAAGGTGTAGATGGATCGTTAGAGCATGATTCAATTGGATTTAAAAAGGCCTCGAAATCAGCATATACTACAAAAGGTATTTTCATTTTCTTTAAATATTTATCAAACTTTAATTTATTATTCGATGTTGGTTGTCCGTACACACATAACACAACAAACGAAAGTTTTAATCGTTTTGATAATTCTGTAAAAATGTGAGAGCATTCATTTTGTTGATGTTTATTTAGTCTTTCTCGGGTTGGAAAGTCAAGTTAACGTGCATCACATATATGAATTCCATGACAATGATTACAAATTTGTTTACAGACTAGTCTAGAAGACTCTTTAAACATTTATAATAAATTATAAATTTGGTGAAAAATAACGGACCAACAACTGAATAACACTTATTTTAATTGTTTAATTCTAATCCTAAAACATGAATACTAATGTTGTTAAAATTTTCTACTTCAGTCATTTTAACCGGAAAAGAAATACCCGAGCCATACATAGCCCCGACAGTAATGCCCATTTAAAACATAAATTACCAGAGGTTTCGACGTTAATTATAGCTTTTGTCACCTTTATATCCTGAGGGGAGATCAATGTATAAAGTACCGTGTGGGGTTCATATTTATTAACATTCAATCATTGATCTTACTCACTATCGCGTCACTTAAAGATGAATAAAAATATTTAAGTCATCCCATTGACAAATTATATACCAGCGTTGCCAGAAGAGTACGAATAGTACGAATTGTGTACTATTTCAGTCATATGCGTACCTTGTGTGTGTTTATGTGCTCAAAGTAATTTTTCACGACTTAATTTTTTTAGGTTATATTTTGAAACGCAGCTAACAAAGACTAAGAACAGTATAACATCAAATAATTAAGTATTGCATACACACCGGTACACTGGTAACATTAATCGAAATTCTTATTTATGGGAAAAAAATATTTTCGTTGCGGTTTTCTCGGAATTCTGAACCTCACTTTTCTGAAGACTGACTTACGGCCAAAATTAATAATCAATCTAATTCAAAATCTTTGGATTTCGGATTAATGTTAAGTCTGTTTTTGTGTTAAATGTGATCGTAACACAACAACGAAAAATTTCAAACTGTTAAATCTAGAGATTTTGGATTAGATTGATTACTAATATCAGCCGTTAGTTTTAGGCCCGTATTACAGAACGAGAATCAAGACTTAAGTAAAACTTGAGTCTATATAGATTGCGTTAATGAAATATAGATCTTACGTATTAGATCCAGCATTTATATTCAATTGAAGCAATCTCGACTCAAGTTCTGCTTGAGTTTTGATTCTCGATCTGTAATACGGGCCTTAGTTTGTGTTAAGTACCTTCTAAACTAAATTATGAAGATAAATAATTTGGTGTGCCCTGCTGTAATTTTGCTTACAATTTCAGAAAATCGTGCGTATCATAGACGTAGTATGATCTGGTAACACTGTTATATACTTATATGTCTGAAAATCAAATGTACTGATAATATTTTTCGTTTGCTGTTCAAAATCAGTATGCAATACGAAATTTATTTTAGAAATGCTATGTTGTTGAATACAATGATGTATACAAACCATATATATAGTTTTTAATTGAACTTAAAAACAACTCTGGTGTTTCAAAAACTAAATTTTCTGATTTATTGATTTTACTTTTAATATTTTATGTTATAATTCTATTCTATTACCAGATTCAATAAATGTTACGTTCGTTAAAGATGTATGTGACTTTGAAACATTATTTTTATGAACATTGTTGTTTAAATGATTCATCAAATATCTTTTCTGCAACTGGTAGTAATAACTGACTCCACCAAATATTTCAACTGCATAGTTATGAAACAATTAAGGTTTATATATCAAGTTTAAGTGATTTTTTATCTATGATAGCTTATTGTGTAATATTCTTACCTAAATTAATCAACATCGTTAAAGTTCATTTTGTTTAATGTGAAAACATCGAGTATGATCAGTTATCTACTTTATAGTTAATTAATATCAACTTAAGTTAATTTAAGATTCCCACATGATCCACTGGATAGATAAGTCCTGTAACTGATTCCAACTGATTGCATCATGAATACTACAGAAATACAGAAACATTAAAAAAATATTCATCCTAGTCTAGAAAGTCATGTATACGCTGCAAACAGATCACCAATATATGTTTAAGTACCAGCGAATATAATAAGCAATTTGGATACAGATAACAAACTGGGCTCACACTGGATATCTCTACATACTGATACAAATGGTGTTGGTCAATATTTCAATTCATATGAACGACCATGATACCATCAAGCGCTTTTAAAAAAGCATTGTATACGATGGGACTGGAATACGTTTAGGATTAAAAATGATTAAAGATCAGTTTGTGGCGAGCACAGCTTAATATATTTGCTACATAAATCAAGCCAGTATAAGCTGATCTCGCATTGTTTGGCTTTCGGTATGATGAGAGTTCAGCGTAAACTGGTTTTGTATAGCTTGATATGTGTAGCCGTGTGTACAATGCGCAGTTTTGTAAAATAATTTACAAGAAACACATTTCACACACACACATGGCAACAATTTTAGTGGATATATGTTTCGTTTGTATTTAAGATTATGATGGTGAAATAAATAATCCTGGTTTTATTTTATAACCTCAATAGAGAACGCAACCTGACTCATTCCTCAAACATTAGCAACCCTTAATAAGATATGTAATTAAGATTAAAAATATGTATTGAAATTGAAAGTGATAAGCATACCACAGCGGTGTTAATCGATTCCTCTAACTTCTGCTACATTCAAGGTACGAACGATAAAACGGATGCGTGCATTCGATCGGGCGTGTGGCAGAACCCTCACGTTGATTCAAAATATTCTTTTGCCAGTCTGTCCTCTTAAACGAATTGAGCGGCCTTTTTTTGAGCCGACTACTCACATGTGCAAACATCGAAACCAGGAATATTAGGATCTGTAGGACATACAAATATTACTTCCGGGCGGGGATCGAACACGCGACACCTAACGCAGAAATCTAAGCGACTAGCCACTGCACCAAAGGTGCTGTCAAAATATGTAAAAGTTTAATTCTATTTTTGAAACCAAATGAACGAGCTGGCTTTTGGTGATATGCAACGTTAACTCCGAAGACTGCTCTAAAGGCTTCATTCACCTTACATAAACGGCGTCGAACCAAAACAGTGAGTAATGCAACCTTGTGAAGTTGTGATTGTGACGCGACCACTGGTAAGGAGCAACGCCTACAAATTATCGCGAATCCGCTCCGCCCACAGAAAAAACAGAGACATTGTTAAAAACTATAACAATATGGCTGACCAAGCTTTTTACCTTGCGACCTATTAACTAATACTTAGTTAAATAATCTTATTTTATACGTAGGCATAATGCTTGGAAATTCAATTCAATAAGAAATTATTTGAAAGACAGGTAGAAGTTTCATGCATGATATACACGATGTAGAATATGTGGACCCTTTCATCTCCTAACAGAAGAAATAATAGATTTAACCTTAATCTTCAATTCTGATCATACATATATCCAAGTTTTGTAAGTTTAATAGTTGCGTTTCGGACGTGATCTGTAATTCTAATGTAAGTAATTAAAATCGTTTGGGTACATGAGTACGATCTGTATGGTCAGTAATTGCGTTTGGTCAGCGGTCAGTTGCAGGATAAGCGAGCAACTATCGCCTCCCACACGGTTGCGCGCGCGCACCGCCTCACTCCGATCACAGGCCCGACTGGCGCGGCCGCACCGCCGCTATGCGAACAAGAACCAATAGTCAGTGAAGTGCTTGTGCAGTGTGAACTTTCAGTTATTGTGGTACTCAGGTGGGTTTGTGAAATATAAAAATAATAAAATCACGATTATCTCATCGGTAGATTAAAAAGGGGTTATCAATATATATAAGGAATAAGGTCGCAAAACGAAGTCCTCGTATTTCATATCCATGTTTTCAATGAGTTAAATTTCACTTTGGACAGTAATTTGCGCAATCAGATACTTACGATTTGCAAGGTGTGCACGATAATGTGGGATTATAAACAGGTACTCAGTAATAAAACTAAAAGCTTTATGGCTACAATTACTGCATGATGAAGGATATGTGAGCGACAACAAATGTGACGTTCAAAGATATATTGTCCAAAGTTTTATTGAAAACAAATATCTATACATGAACAGGTTTTTAATATGAAATAAATACCGCGAAGCGCTTCGCTATCTAGATAGAGACACCCGACCGGAATTAGGATACACACTACGTACGACAATGTTAGAGCTTAACTTTAAAAGTATTAATTTGAAATGATCAACTGAGCAATAATACTGCAGTTCGTAACATCAACAATCATGCACTAGAATATCGCTGTGGACGCGGATATTGACAATAACTTGACGGATCACAAAGTGATCCAATGGAAGAGCCCAGTTCAATACAAGAGGTTGCTGTGGCCGTGACACAAAGATTTATTTACTGTTCTAGACATATGTGGGTGTAAACACAGAAAACAGATCTTCACATGTGCTGGTTGTCCAAGCCCTCGACAAGGTCGGCAGGGATGACGTCATTATTATTATGATGACGCAGGACATGTGGGTCGGTAAGCCTATACAGAACGCGGGAAGTTGTGCCATGTTGGCTGTAATTGATTAAGTGGTAGACAAATGCATGCTCCGAGCGCACCAGTCATATCAGGGAATACGACGTATCCGGTGATAGTTTAAAATTATAAATGTTTAACCATACACACGTAACAAATACCGTGTCAGTTTTGCTAAGGCCAATTAACCCCTTTTATCAACATGACAAGGTTGTATTTTCGCACTTTTTGTCCAATAGATATGTGAAAATAGAGACTAAATGTGTGTGGAAGTAATAGGGATGATCTTTGTACAGCAAACCACATTGGAAGGTTGAAAAGCGAGACAATGAGCCCGTTAAATTGCAAAATGCATCGTGCATCAAGACGTGTAGTTTTACGAAAGGTCGATAAGTACTTCGCAAAACTTGTTAGCCTAGGTTTACTTGCCAGTTGCATCGATGAATGCCTCCGTTATGTAAAGTCTAGTGTTATGTTACTTTGAGGTAGAATAGAAACTTTAAGGCAAGTTATACTTATTTCATATGATAGGTACATTGCAGCCAGAATAAAAAGGCAGATACTTTATTGTGACTCATTATCACCGATATAAGTAAGCCAAGATCCCTTATTAGACAGGAGACAGGACGAGAATAAATAATTAGATGTGTCTAGGCTATATGATTTTAACACTATTTCTCGCAAAGTGGTTTTTTGGCATGTTTCCTATTGAATAAACAAAATATCACGTAGGATCGATTTTTTAAATATTAATCTTCATAGTAAATTTGAATGTGTAGACAAAAGCGACCGATGTATTATTATGTAAATACAAGAGTTGACAAAATAAAACAGGTGGTAAATTACGATTTCACTGGAAAGTCATTAGTTGACATAAATACGATAAACTGCATAGACCGAGTAACATTAGTTGGTAGCTTGAAAAATGAAGCAAATAAACACTTATAATAAAGCAAACTCTGTCTGCAATATCGGTACACCGTTTATTCGAAGGTTACAAATTTGAACTTTTTGTATAGACAAAATCCAAGTTCTTTCGTTAATTACGCATCACATTTACAACTCACAAACGAATACATAGTCTGTGTGACGAATACGAATCTTGCGTGCTTTAAACTCACTATAGCCGTCGCGGTTAACTTTGTTTGTTAGCTTAAACGTTTCGATTTTTATTCGGAAAACCGAGACTTCAACCAATTATATCGATAATATTTATAAAAAAATATGATTTATTATTTGATTTTTAAGAAACTTCATAACATAACAATTGTACTTATTTTTTTTTAGACTTCCTCTTTACTCAATGTGACTTGGTGCTTAATATTGGCACTTAAGATAATTACTTACACTTGCCTAAATCATGCCTTTTATTGATAACAAGACCGGTCATTAGACATAAACATTGATGCAATTACTGACTAGTGATGACAGCATTTCGCCTACATCACAACTGCCTCACCAAATACAGATCTTAGGACGCGCGGGCCTTTCGCATAATTGAATTCATATTGATTCTTTAAAGCGCATGCGACGCCGAAGTCAACAAACGGTACTCCCATATAAGAAAACTATTTACAATAGAAGTTAATTTAAATTGCGTATGACACTATTTGTTAAAACCAAATAAAGTTTCGAATATATGGAAGTGTGAATAACGCAGAATAAACTTCTAAGAGCTGTGAAGTATGTTCACCAAAATAACATATCTACTTCATTAGTTTAAACTAAAATGAGCCATTCTATTGTACTTATCACGTTTTTTATTGTTATAATTTTTAGGAAATAACAACGTAATAGAATATATAGGTAAATTCAATTCATATTTCATCAAAATCAGTTCAGTATTTGCGCCGTAAAGACTTAATAAATTGACAGGCAAAATTACATTGAATATTTAATATCAGCGTTGATGACCCCAAAAATATGTTACTCTGCTCTAACTCTTAATTAATACTACTTTGTAGACCAGGTAGCAAGCACGCTATTAGGGTTGGACATTATACATAAGTTAACCACAATTGTCACGATAGAATGTAATTTGAGCAGACATAAAAACACCCATTACTCAGAATGCGTCAACATAAGAATGTACACTTGATTAGAAGTTAAAGAAGAAATGTGTTTTAAACTTAACCACAACAAAGGCAGCCGATTTCGATAGTGTATAGTGCCAAGATAGATCCCGATACTTATTGAAGATTGACCCTAAATATATATATTTAAATCTTTCAACAATGTCTTTAATGACGTATAATAACGCTTTATTCGAAATGCTGAACCTATGAACTACTGGGAATGAAATGGCTGGAGTGAATAACAAAACTACAGAAGTATGTGAAATAAAAAATAGGATGTACTGCTTGACACAAATCAAAGCGAAGAAAGTTATAACCAGAATTGCAAAAAAATAACCAAGAAGCGAAACAGTTTCAGAAACAAGACCATGAAGAGATCAAATCTATCAGATATCCATTGCGCGGAACAAGCGGAAAGTATTCAAGCTAAGAGATCTCTGTAAAAACTGTTAATCGGTGATACCAAGCCGTGCCGCTCTACCGACTTGGAATAAAAATTCTAAATGATTTTTCCAAGTACATCAGGGTGTCGTTAATGATCAATGTAGATGTAATCTTTAATAGCCATTAAGTACTTGGTATAGAGTTCATAGCCTTCTTACAACCGCTTCCACATTGCCAATTTTATGCGTATCGTATCCCAAAATAAATCGTCGGTTAGTTTTATCGCTAACTCTCGAACATCTTTGGGACGTAGTCATCTACCCTTTGCTTTGCTTCGTTGGATTTGAATTGTGCATAAGTAAATACACTGTAGACATAAGGAAGAAAGCGAGGCGAAAAGAAACGCGTCTTGTTTTTGGGGCAAAGCAAATTAGGCACAAAGTTGACAAAAAGCGTCGTTCCACGGAACCGCTGTTGTAACGCGCGTCCAAATTGAAATGTTATGTGCGGAACGGAAGACCTTTTTACTATTTAGTTGGTCAAGTACCGGATGTGTAGTAACACTGCCTGAGATTACTGCCAATTCTCCACACTTATTTTCACTACATATCTAGGTATCTAGGTAGGTGCATCGACATTACGTTACGCATGATCTTCCTCTCAGAGAATTGGTCACGTACGATCCATAAGCAATCTTTATGGTGATGCATACTTGAAGCTTGTACGTGGGATACAATTAAGATTTCAGTGTACATATATCTATGTTCTCGTCAACTCTCGGTTGAAGGTTGTTATAATATAAAAGTAAACAAGTTCTCGATGAGACTAGTTAAAATTCATAAGAAATGAAGGGACCGTTACCATGATGAGAGCGATCGGGTATTTCACAGAAACCTGTTCAGTAAAGCAGTAAGTTTAGATAATACAACCATATTTAGAAAGACATTATTTTTCTGTATTTGGAATTAGGTATGTATGACATTGTATGTAATGTAATTGATTTATGGCAAGTATTTATTATATATACTAGCTGGGACCCGCTGTTTCACCCGCGTTTAATTTAAAAGGGATTTAGAGTACTTCAATATAGACACTTGACAGAAAAAAATATTGGATTTCAAGGGTTTTTATTTTTTTGCGCGGAACCCTAATTATTTTTCTTAAATTAAAGTAGCCTAAGTTATTCCTTATAACATCAGCTATCTGCCATTGAAAGTCCCGTCAAAATCGGTCCAGCCGTTTCGGAGATTACCCGGAACAAACATACAGACAGACAAAAAAAATAAAAATTATTTTTTTGTTGTGTCCCGTTTATACTTTCATATGCATTTAGTAAAATGCTGTTATTTTGACATCACAAACAGACACTTCAATTTTATTTATTTGTATAGATTTGTGTGCTACACTGTGCTCACTGTGCTACACTGTGCTGTGCTCACTATGGGCCTCATAAGAAAGCTCAAGGTCACCCAAAGGGCAATGGAGAGGGCTATGGTCGGAGTTACCCTGCGAGATCGAATAAAAAATGAGGAGATCCGCAAAAGGACCAAGGTAACCGACATAGCCCGAAGAATTGCTAAACTTAAGTGGCAGTGGGCGGGGCACATTGCTCGTAGAACGGATGGCCGATGGGGCCGAAAAGTTCTTGAGTGGCGACCGCGTACCGGAAGACGCAGCGTGGTTAGACCCCCCACGAGATGGACCGACGACCTGGTGAAGGTTGCGGGAATCCGCTGGATGCGAGTAGCGCAGAACCGGTCATTGTGGCGATCTTTGGGGGAGGCCTATGTTCAGCAGTGGACGTCTTTCGGCTGAAATGATGATGATGATGATGTGTGCTACATGTACTAACTACTTAGGTACCTAAATAAAACAGCATAACGGCTTGACGTCCTAAACGTCAACAAAAAATAAATTGGACGCAAGCACTTGATGACTAATGAATGTTAAAGTGCAGTTTCAAATATAATTGATGGATCATACTTAATAATAGGATCAATAAAGGAATACAAAAGACCATAATTATGGTGAGCCTGGCATTTTACGGGTCAGGACAGTTGCATCACGTTGAAGGTGTACAGCGTAGAAGATAAATAGGATGCACAATAATTGTCGCACATATATATTTTTACACCTACGCACGACTCTACCGAATGATTCATTCATAAACAGTAAAAATCATAGTGCCACTGACTACAATATACAAACAGCCTCCAGCTGGCTACTTTGGTACTTACGTATTAAACTGATTATTATGATGAGTTTTGTAATGTAGGCACCATACATTTGCATTATTATTAGTAGATGCCATACAATTTAAATATTTTATATATTACCGATAGTCTACATTTTAAAGCTGATTTAGTAATTAGACGATAAGTATATTATAAATCTGGGATTGCAATGGGTTCCGTCGCATACAAGTATATCAGGTGATAAGGCGAGGTTAGCTAAATTAGCAGCAACGGATGGTTTCGAGATCGCAATGCTGCCACATTATACAGAAGTACTAATAAATTTCAAAAATACATGTAAATTTCAAGAATATTTTGATGAAAGAAGCACAGAAAAAAGTATATGGTTTAAAACAATTTAGTTAGAAACAAATATGATCAAGGGGATCAAATTTATAGTGGAAAATATGATTTTGCACCAATGTGTCTCAAATTAGTTTTTATGTTTGTAGGCAGATATTAAGTTTAGGTAGCGCTAGGGCTCGCGTATCCTTGGATACAAATGCCCTAAAGTAAAGAAAATAATCACAAAAAGACTCTTATTATCAAGTTTAGTTTTCGTAAATTAAAAAAAAAAGGTCTCTATTTAATTATATCGCTATTCAGATACGACAATACGAAATAATTCCCAAGGGTTATATTTTAATGATATCAATTAATGTAAAGCAGATGTGTAGGTGTCAATGAGGTAATATATTAGATTTATTCGTTACATCAACTTTTTCAAATTAACAGCAATATATACAAATTGACTATAATATTCTAATTATCTTTAACTGTATTATATGAGATCACGTATTCTATTATGACGCCGCTCGAAGTGTTATTTAATCCAAAGCACGAATTTTCCTTTGTAAGTATATACTTATGTAATCCATATACTTATGCACCCTTTCACTCAGTCCAATAGTACCTGACTGTTTAACGTATAACTTTTAAAATCGAAGACTGCTGAAGCTTTTTATGTAAAATATTTAAATTCAAGGAATATTTTCGTTATTTAATAATCCGTGTGGTGTCCGGATTCAGAATATAGCACGACTCCATCTCTTCCTGTGGATGTCGTAAAAGGCGACAAAGGGGATCTAAACCAGAGGGATGGGCAGCAGCGTCCCTTCTGTGAAACGGTAGCCATACTGCGCTCACCAACCCGCCTGCCAAGCGTGGTGAGTATTGTCAAATACCCCCCAAAATGATGACGCGGTTGTGAAAATCTATGGGGGAGGCCTTTGTTCAGCAGTGGACGTGTAAATGGCCGATATGATGAATATTTTCTACGGTGTATATTACACTTTATTATCATTTAAAATTAAAACGAACGATGCCAAAATGAAAAACTAAAGAAATACTTCTAGAACCTCGTGCGCAGTCATCTTATCTTGGGTATTAGATTGTTTTATGAAGAAGCTATTTCACCATAAATCAAGGCGTGTCCGTCATTTAGACCGAAGCGCTCGCCACCGGTAGCGTGCAGATAAAACATATAACTAAACCGATATTATTAAGAAACAACGGATACGCCTAATTGCTAACACGATTAGAGGAGACTTGTAATTTACAACAACTTTCTTATGACTATACAGGCTGACGATCTAATATCTATAAAAAATAAAGCGCTTATCAAACCTATTTTAGTTAAATTAATGTTTTGTCCATATATTTTATTCTTACTCTTATTTCGTGTGGTTCACGTTAAAGAATAGACCACCCCTCTCCACCCTAGGTATCGTTAAAGGTGACAAAGGGTTGATGACATTAAGAGGATGGACAGCAGCATCCTCCCGTGTGCTAATAACAACATACTGCGATCACCAATCTGCCTGCTAAGCGTGGTGATTATGGCAATATCCCCGAGATTACGGTATAATATTACCGCTCATCGGACGTTTTGGAGCTAATGTGATACGACGTTTTATTTTTTAATTAATAAGAGGGAAAAGCGCGCCTGATTCACGATTGGGACATCATGAGTCCGGACTCCATGCATCCATTGGCGCTAATGGCGCTAAGCAACTTCTAGAGCAAGTGTATTTATAAGCTTCGATAGGGTTAAACGGAATGCTATTAATGTGCTACCCACGTATTTGGTAATCTAATTAGAAACCACAGTGTAGCCTAGGGAGCCTGAATAGTTTAAGAAATGGTTGGATCTTTGTAGGGCTTTTCGGGCTACAAGGTAAACCCTTATTGTCATGGTCAAGTCTTATGGCAGTGGCTGATAGTGATGTTTGAAGTTATTTCAAGTTTAATCTCTATGCTAACCATAACATCACATACATTTTTAGGGTTATTTGCCCGGTTAAGCAGATATATCTCCCTCGGGATTACTGCGAGAAGCCCTACATAAAAAAAAAACATACATTTTTATGTTATTATTTTGTAAACGTACTCCCTATAGTATTTCTCCTGTCGTGGGTACAGTTTACAGACTGAGATTTACTCACATGCACAAACACCCAGATCCAGGAAATGTAGCCAAGAAGGCCATGCCGTACCGTGTCGTTATTATTCTAAGTTCTACAATTGTCATATTAATCATGTGTTTTATCAACTTTTAACTTTGATCAAATTTCTCTTCTAAGGTCGCGGACGTACTTAGTACCTTATCCCGCTAGCTTAGTAAAACGGCAGCGTTATCCGACATGCCTACTGCCCATTAATAATATGTACTTATTTTAGCTGGGTATGTAGTAACTGGAGAAAAAAAAAAATCTTTCTTTATATTTTGGCTTCCACATCGTGGCTGTGTAGTGCGTTAGGCCCTTAGTATAATTCGGTCTTTATAATTGAAATACAACGCTTGAAATGGAACAATATTCGTCGATGCATGACCTCAACAGATGGCGTACATTAGCACAAGAATTGAACTGACATTTAACACAAATACTCTCCGAACTCCATATGTAAAGTATCCGATGGGGGTTACTGATAAATAAATGTGAGTAAGTGATACTGACGTCGCGCGCTGACTCAAGGCTTACGTATTGTGGTAACGCTCACTACTTCGATTTTAGGACAAGCGTACAACAGTGTCATGTAGTTTCCTTTATATTCAATAAGACGCAACACCATTCAGAGTATACAGAACACAGAAGACACATCAACAATGGACGAGTAAGAAGAATCTATGAAAGAAAAAAAAACATGCGTACAATTATTATATCGGACACAGACCGTGATCCTACCCATATTATGTTAATACCCATTATGATGACACATCTGAAATATACAGCAATATTATTTAAAAGCGGTTCTGCCTTTAAATATTTTATAAATCGTTCGATTCAGGACTATTTTTCTCTTAAGTACAGTGATAATAACTACATGAAGTGTTTGTTGATGTCTGGGAAATACATACAGGGAGTCAATAGGTACCTAAATATTGCGACATTCCTTAGAAGAGCGTTTTATTTTAATTTTCCATAAGCAAAATAAATCAAGCTCATGACCATAGCTTTGGCCACAAAAAAGATATGGTAATATTATATTATTATTTATTTTAAAGCTTAAAATATATAGTACAGGTCAAACGCAATTAAAGTTTAAACAATACGAAAGGTCACCTGTACTTGCTTGCTGTCATGTAACACGGCCCATGGAGAGGTCTGTTTCATGAACGGTAAATGTCAAGGACTTTGGAAGGGTGTGCTCATATTCTGACAAATAGTAGAAGCAAATGGCACGGGAAGCAGATTGTTATCTCAGAACTGAGCTCACTTGTTGTGTTAGTGAAGTACCAGGATTTGGCTTATCAAATAAAGAAGCCATAATCCAGAGATAACATCACATGTTCTGTTCAGCATTGGTCATTGCACTTATTTTAGACTTAACATTAATTTGAGCGAGCCATTTAGACGACCAAAAATATTTAAACGTACGTAGAAAAAGCAGTGTATTTAAAAATGTATTCCAAACAAAATTGTTTAACGACCGGTCTGGCACATTTATCGATTAATCAATAGCGCACTGAGCCATGGGCTATACGCCTCTGAACAGGTGATCCCGATGTGGAACACAATAGCAAACCTCGTACGCCGAAAGCGTGATATATTGTTTAGTTCAATGTTGTACATTCTAGCTGGGCGAACATGTGGAGTATCTCATAGGCGTTCCGATGGACGAACACCGCTATTGTTCGGTGAAAACGCTTTTTTAGTATCATCTTTATTTTGGAAGTACGCAGTGGCAAATAATTCCATTAGAAAAAAGCCGCTTTACCCAAGGTTTTTAGTTAATAAGCAGCTAAAGATTTTTATGCGATAGAAATCAAATGTTTAAGCTTAAAAGTGTTTACGTTGCTGTATTACTGGAAAAAAGATAATAACTTTCAATTTGCAACGTCAGCTTCTAGTACTGTTTTTTTAAGTACACAGAAGCTATGCTCTCTAATAGGATTATAATATGACCAATGCCCAAGGCGAGACTTAGTCATGGTGTATTCAGAGCAAATCCGAAGATAAATATTGTCCTAACCAGTCCGACAAGTATAACCAATGTATACGTAGTTAGAAACCAGATATATCTCTTTGTCACGACTTTTGTTAAACATATAATAGAAAAATGGTAAGGTGAATTGACGTCCAATAAAAATGTACATATCACGATAGATAAATAACCAAATCAATAGTGTGTGTATAGGAAGAGCAAATAAGCTAACATGCGGGTGCTCAGTATGTAAATTGTGAAACAACAAAGCATACAAAGCATTGTACTCATACTTCATTGGTTCATTAATGCTCCAAAAATCAATTATACTGCAATAAAATTCATAAATTGGATGCTCTACAAAAGAAAGATGCGTTATACTAGAAATCAGTATCTATGTCTTGCACTTAAGGTACATTTAAGGAAATGTAAATCGGACAGTATTGCTTAGTTTTACAATTAAGTATAACATAATAGACGGTGCAAATCAATCCAATTACTCTCGATTGTAGTAGCACGGGCATGCAGCACGCGCGCTGCTTTAATTTTATGGCTGTGAGAGAAATTCGGAATAATTGCCCCTTCATTACGGTGGCCAGTTAGGTAAACTCGAGTGATTGTTGTATAAAGTAGCTCATTAAATACTATGACAAGCAACTGACTATTAAGTTTCTGTTTTAGAAGGGAAAGAACAAATGCGCTTTGCTCCTAGTTCAAACATTACTCGTTTAAGTATCAATATAAAAAAAGATCTATACAAAGGTTTAAGTTTAAAGGAGTATCTGTTAGATTTTATCGTCGATCTTTGAGAACTCGAATAAATTGATTTGTAGTTAACGGAACATACAAGGCAACGATTACCACAGCTTCACACAAGAGTTTGTAGATTCACTTAGCATAGTTAATCAAATAAAAGCGCGAATGTAGAATATTTTCATTCATTCGAACTTCAACATCGTTAGAGCCCAAAAGCGCGTGAAAGTTTGGCAGATGTTCAATCACTAATTAATTTCAACTGAACCAATTGTCCTTAACTACTAGTTTTAGAGTACTACACATGAGTAACAATTTACTCCAATAAGAAAATTGGGGCCAGTGATAAAAACAATTATTTTACGTTTCAGATGCCAGCGTAGCGTGCAACATGACGCGGGACACTTACGAGATGAAGCCTAATCGCCTGACGCGTGGAAGTTCTCTCTTCGGTTCGGACCCTCAGGTTCAGCTGCGAACGGCTTTACAAACCAACGATTATGCCACATTTAAAAAACTTGTCAGCTATGGCGCTGTGGATCTTGAACACGTGTATCAATACCCGGATTATAAAACGTGTCTTGAGCTCGCTGTATCTGAACCAAATAAACAAGACTTCGTGAAGCTTTTGTTACAGCATGAAGTCGAAGTCAATAAAATTAATGAAACACATTCTTCAGCCCCTATACACTTTGCTGTGGAAAATGGAAATATCGATGCCTTAACAGTACTACTGGAAGACGACCGAATTGATGTTAATGTTAAAAGCAAAGGAAATACGGCGTTGTTAATGGCCATAAAAAAAATTGAAGACTTGGATGACGACCGTGAGCGAGACTTAGCCATGTATGAGGATATGGTAGAACTACTTCTTAAAGCGGGTTGCAATGCAAATAGTCCTGATTTAAAAGGTGTAACTCCTGTATATTCTGCTGCTAAGCAAGGTCTCGAAAGAGTCGTAACTTTGATTTTAGATTATGCAAATGAACCCATTCATTTAAATACATACAAAGACAGAAGAGGTAGAACGGCACGTGACTATCTTAAAGAAGCATTTCCACATCTTTTGACTAAGTTCGAAACTGAAGAGCTAGAAGCAGAAATCATTGACGTCGATAAATTGTTCTCGTATCTTAGTAGACATGAAGAAGATAACTTTATCCGTGACTTTACAAAACTCGTAAAGAAAAATGATCATCGTCCAGCATTGGCAGCTAACAATGGCACGAATACCATGTTACAGTTCGCTACTGAAAATGGTTTAGACAGAGTAGTTGGAACTTTACTGATATTTGGAGCAGATCCAAACGCTACATGTTCAGGCAATACAAACAGACCTATAGCAATCGCATGCCAATATGGTTACCAAAAAATACTTAAAATGTTTGTAGAAAACGAATCCACTTTATTCGACACAGTGAACAGTGAGTCCCTAGTGCAAATAACAGTAAAAGGTATGCGATCTTATTCCAATACACCGAAAACTGATTTCAATGGGTGCTTGGAATTATTACTAAAACACCCTAAAATAAATATTAACGTTAATCATCTCGATATAAAAGACAACACTGCCTTGCATTACGCTGCTAGGAACGGTGATCAAGAAACAGTTTTAGAATTATTAAGGAATGGAGCTTGTGTGAGTCTTCGTAATAAATTTAATGAACCACCATTAGCAGATATAAATGCTAAAACTTTGGAATCATATTTGGACGAATGTATTACGACTAACGGCGACCGACCAAGTGATGACAATTACGAAATACACATGAAATATAGCTTCTTAGTTTATCCAAACAATTCGCTGGAAAACGAGCTATGTAAAGTGCCTCTAATGGACAATTCCAACAATAACGTGAAAGAATTTGATTCTCTTTTAGCGCCCGAAACAGATGCTTTACTATACATGACACGAAATGAAGATTTGCGACCGCTTTTAAAACATCCAGTCATCACCAGTTTCTTGTATTTAAAGTGGCAAAGAATAAGTTGCCTGTTCTACGCAAACATTACATTTTATTCTCTCCTATGGTTATGCCTGATTCTTTACATAATATTGGGGTATGGAGTAGAGAAGAAACAACCGGGTTCCATAGAAGCGTTAAACATTATTACTCATATTGGTGCAGTTATTGGATTAATCCTGTTAATATTCCGTGAGTTATTTCAATTACTTGTGTCACCAACGCGATATTTACAAAGTATCGAGAATTGGATGGAAATAGTGTTGATATTCGTTACAGCTTGGATAGTAGGTTACGACTCAGCGGAAGAGTCTACTAAACAACAATTGTCAGCAGTGGCCATATTACTATCATCCGCTGAATTAGTTCTACTGATTGGTCAGTTCCCTACCTTATCAACGAATATTGTTATGTTAAAAACCGTTTCGTGGAATTTCTTTAAATTCTTGCTGTGGTATTGTATTTTAATCATAGCGTTTGCTTTGAGTTTCTACACGTTATTTAGACAAGAAGAGGATGAAGAGCAAACACCGCCGAATCCGAACAATACTGGAAAAGAGGAGGACGAGGAAGAAGACTTCTTCGAGGATCCGGGCAGATCGTTATTCAAAACGATAGTTATGTTAACGGGAGAATTCGACGCCGGATCAATTAAGTTCAGTACATTCCCAGTGACGAGTCACATAATATTCATTGTATTTGTTTTTATGGTACCAATCGTACTATTTAATTTACTTAACGGTCTAGCTGTAAGTGACACTCAAGAAATCAGAGCTGATGCCGAACTCGTGGGGCACATATCCAGAGTAAAGCTAATATCATACTTCGAAAGCGTATTGATTGGTAACGCTAACTCGTATTCCAAATCAGGTAGTTGCTGGTCATGGCTGCCGTCCAGTTTCCAAAACCTGAATATCATAAAACCTAAAACGTTTTGCATTAAACCTTTTGCAAAGCGGATAAGTCTGTTTCCATACTTTTTGCCCAAATACAGGATAATTGTAAAACCAAATCAGGACAATAAGATTGAAATACCTCACGCGGAGCCACTCGGAAAATTCGGAGATGATTATGAAGACATCGAAGGAGGCGGTACCTGTTGTTTCGAACGCTGTCAAAACTATAGATTAGATCGCAAAATCGTAAAGAACGCAAAAATAGTTATTTTCAAAAAGACAAACGTAACCGAATTTGATGAAATAAAAGATCAGCTATCTAAATACGAAATGAAAATGGAAAATCTTGAGAGCACGTTGAAGAAGGTATTACAAGCTTTGGAATCATACCAGAACTAATATAACCAACTAACGCCACGAGGCGTTTTAATCAACTATCTTTTTAAAGCTTTTAATAAAAGGTAATATTTCTGTATGCTTTATTTTGTGTTATATGTATGATTATTTTATGAGAATCCGATGGATACGGGCAGCACATGACCGTTGTGGTGGTCTTTGGGGGAGGCATGTCCAGCTGTGGACGTCTTTCGACTGAAATGATTATTTTATTTATAATAAGTTAACGTAGTTGGTAAGCGCAGTATTAACGTTAGAGGCATTTATGATATGTGTAGTAATTATGAAACTCCGATGTGACGTCCAATATTTATATATAACTCATATTATTAAAACTATTTAAATAAATTCTTATTTAAAGTAAACAGTTTTTTTTCTGTACCCAACATTACGACACATAGGGGCCTGAAAACCTGAAAGTGCGTAATTTGCTATTTAAGCAACAAAAGCCTTCTCCACATCGTTGTCAACCTTTAACTGCCCAGAAGGCTGACAGCGTGGCTACGTTCAACAATAGCAATGCTTTGGCCAAAGAATAGGCTACCTCTGAACCATTTAATCGTAGCATATTTTTTTCATTGTGTTCAGTTGTAGGTAAAAATAAACATGAAATTGCATACTTCATGTTTATTTTTAACAACAACATTATTAATATTACAATATTTCACTCACCTTATCGAGATTCTGTATAAGCTGGCACCAGGAGGGCTCGATGACCTCGACACACATGTAGTATTGCAGATGCTGGATGCAGCTGAGCATGCGCTGACGCAGCGCGAATGCGTCCGCGTACAGCCGCGCCTCGGAGAAACGCTTCACCACTTTGTTGTACAGCCACACTCTACAGTAATAATATAATGTTATCGTAGTTAGTCAAGAGCAGCCTAACCGATATCAGTCATATGTTTTTCAGCAGAGAATAGATCACGCCAAGCGACGCACACGTCAGCCCGTAAACGTCCACTGCTGAACATGGGCCTCCCAATGATCACTACAGTGAGCGGTCATAAGTATAATGCCATAATCACAACGCTTGGCAGGCGGACCGGTATTTTGCTAATAGCACACGGGAAGATGCTGCCACCCCATCTTCTTAATATCAACCGTTCGTCGCCTGCAACGGCACCTATTGGTGGAGGGGGTTGGCCTATTCTTTGCTGGGTACCACCAAGTGGAACGCCAAGTGCTAAGGAATAATGCCAGCAGCATCCTCCTAAGCGCAAAAAAAACTTACTCTACAATCCCTAATCCGTTTACAATAGAGGTATTTTAGGAGGCCACGATGAGATCGTAATTATGAGTAGGTGGGTCGGTTCTCGAGCCTTCCCAGCGACATCCCCACCGTGTCAGCGTGGTGGGGCTTGCCGGTCTTGATGGTCATTGGGGCGATTCCGGTAGAGGCCCAAAGTGAGACAATAGAATAAAAGAGATCAGCGGCGGAATCCGCGTGTGGACGGGCCGTCCGAATTGTCGGATGGTGCCCGCATTTTATTCATTGTATTACTTTGTTTAGCAGAGGATACTGAGGATGCAAAAACGAGCCGAGTTTCCGTCAGTCCCACGATCCCACGATTGACGGACTGGCAGTAATGCCAACGTCTTTAAATCGCAATAATGAGGTATGCTTAATCCCGTGGTCATGTTTCGCGACTCATAAAAAACCGAGGATCTTGACTTAATCGCCCGGACAGCGAGGAAGACAATCTCTATGTATAATTACCCCGAATCCTAAGTTGGCGTGCGGCGAGGCGATGCTTGGCTGATGGGTAGTTCAGATTCTAGCACGCAACTCCAGGGTATCAAGAAAACCCCTGGTAGCATATACGCATACCCGGATACGGACACCGCTCGAGTAGACTGTTTAATTCCCTCAAACTCGTGAGATAAAGATGGGAATCGGAGAAGAGGTCGAGAGCGACCCAACCGCAAGCATTTCCGATGCCTATGCCAGTTATAGTTTTGTTTGTTGTTAAGGACCGTGCGATGCTAGCAACCGCAGTTAGGGCTAGGATGGTGAGCGATGGCAGTGGAATAAACACATGCACTATAAATATATAAAATTAGCAAGCCGCCGGCTTCGCACTATAGCCAGATAACTTATATTACGCAAAATTTACAAAAAAAAAAAAAAATGTTGATTCGATCGCTACCAAACTTCACTGAACCCGCTGGGCTAATCTGATGCTTACCTGAAAATTTCATCAAAATCGATCCAGCCGCTTTGGAGTCCATAGGGAATACACATACACAAATCGATTTTTATATTTATATAGATAAAGTACTACTATCGCTCATATTTATGCTGTGTGTCGTAGTTACCACAGCTGGCAGGCGGGTTGGTGAGCACAGAATGGCTACTGTTTCAACAGAAAGGTCGCTGCTGTCCATCTCTTTAGTCCAGAGTCCCTTAGTCGGCTTTTACGACATCCACGGGAGGAGATGCGAGTGGTGCTATATTATCAATCCGGACACCACACGGACGGTATACACACATAGATCTCGCGTACATAAACACACGACAAAAATATCTGTAGACCATACAAATATTTGGTCCGTGAGGGAATTAAACACAAAACCAGTCGCTTAACCACCGCCCCAATCGTACCTTCAAATAGATACATTGGTAATACTATAATAGCCATTATCTATACAAATAAATAAAATTGAAATGTCTGTTTGTAATGTCAAAATAACAGCTTTTTACTAAATGCACATGAAAGTATATACGGAACATATAACAAAAATTGCATTTTAAATTTTTTTTGTCTGTCTGTTTGTTCCGGGTAATCTCCAAAACGGCTGGACCGATTTTGACGGGACTTTCACTGGCAGATAGCTGATGTTATAAGGAATAACTTAGGCTACTTTTATTTTAGAAAAATAATTTGGGTTCCGTCCAAAAAAAAAGGCTTGAAATCCAATATGTATATTCTATGTCAAGTGTCTGTGTCGAAGTAATCTAAATTTCTTTTAAATTACACGCGAGTGAAACCGCGGGTCCCAGCTAGTTTTATTATATTTTTAAATTGAATTGCTACGTTCTATAATTTGTATTTTTCTAATATGTACGATTACCGAGCTAATTACAAAAACAATTATGTAATACGAAAACGTCATTTTGAAAATACAATCATTTGGTTACTTAACCACTTATTTTTATATTATCAAATTTTTTATACAATTTTATGAACGATTACGAACACCATTTTACCATCCCAAGTTGAGTACGAGTGTGTGCGGTACCTATCGCTACGTGTTTATGCACCGCCCACATTTTGCAGGTGTCATCATCATCATCATCATTTCGGCCGAATAAAGTCCACTGCTGTCAAAGGTCACCACAACGACCGATATCGGTGTGTTGTGAGCATATATGTGTTGGGGGGTGTTTCCATAATCGCTACGCTTCGCAGGCGGGTTGGCGATCGCAGTTAAGTTGTTAATGTATTCGAAGGACGCGGTTGCCCACCCTCCGTCTAATCCCTTAGTCGGCTTTTACGACAAACACGGGATGAGATGGGTTTATGAATAAGGGGGCTGTAACTTTAGAATTGCACCCAGGAGGCGAATGTAGACTAGCCGGCAGAGTATCAAGCTCGCCTGATCCGGACACCGTGACCATAAAGACCGGCGGCCAGCGGCGGACCCTGGTCGTTCGTATCGGGCAAGATCTCCTCTGCCTGACTAGTGTCAGATATGCTCTGGATTTCTGGCAATTCATGAAAACTAGAGTCCTGTGAAAGTGTTTATACTCCAGAAGGAGACGAGAGAAGAAGGCGCCGAAGTAACAATCGCTCCGGCGCACACGTCTGAGCCTCCCGCCGTCACATCCCCAGGAAGACTACGCGCGTACATGGTCGTCTGGGGAGTACAGCGCACAGTGAGCCTTCTGAGGGATCCTTTACATTCACCCGAGATGTATCTGGAGGGGCAGCCACTTTACAATCGCTTCTCCTCCGCTAGAGGGGGTGACCGCTTTACAACGGCCCCAGTGTGATTGTTCTCGAGTTCCTGGAGCCCCCTTCCGTGCGGAAGATAACTGCTTCGGTTGTTTAAGCCGGTAGAGGTCCACCGTGTCCCTCCGGCCTTCTCCGGGGTGAATAATTTCTTTAGCCGCACTGTACCCGGCCTACAGCGGGCAGTAGCGCTACCGGCTCGTCTTTCACCAATATTACTCTTGCCCATTGTGTGTTAACTATAGGCGTATTAGACCCCCACATAAGGCACTCCTAATGTGGGTACGTCACTACGTTGGATACTAGAGCCTCCAGCACGGTTGTCAGCTAGTGATCGAATTTTTATGGACATCATCATGCAAACCATGAGTACAAGCATTTATTACCTGCTACCCTTCTTATACTCGTATATCCTTCCTAGGTGAGAAAGTGGTGGAATTGAAATTGGTTAACAAAATTTACTGTAATGTCGTCGAAGTCTGTGTCAGTTGACGATTGCATCCTAGGCTTGGACTGACACACCTCAAGAGTTGCCATCCTAGCAAGTGGAAATAGACCCCAGAGACAAGGAAAAACTGCATTCTCTACAGGAAAGGCGCTGTGGCAATTTAAAGTTATGCCATTTGGATTGTGCAATGCTCCTGCGACTTTCGAAAGGTTGATGAAGACATAATTATTATAGGCTGCAGGTAATATAATGTGCTGTCAAAAACCCGGGAGTCAATCTCTCAAAGTTTAGCAACCAGTCACCGAAAACTGGTTGCTAAACTTGGTTGCCAAGGTGGCCAAAAAAGTTTGAACCGATCCGGAAAAAATTGACGCGGTCAAAGATTGGCCAATATGTATGAATGTTATGGACATTGCCAAGTCATGGAGACGAGAGTTTGACATTGACATTTGACATCGTATTTCCGGTATTAAAGAAACGTTTATGTAATACATCTATTTTGGCTATCCACAAACAAAAAAAAATTATAGTGAACACAGACACAAGTCTGTCACAGTCGCAAACAGACGTAGTACTGGAATTGTCCCAAAACAAGGGAGATAAGGAGGCTGTGATGACTTACTTTAATAAGTCCTTTTCGAAACCAGAAAGAAATTACTGCGTCACCAGAAAGGAACTCCACGCAATATTTGCAGTCTAAGTCCGTGGCAGTGAATGGGTCCTTTGGAGTAACAAGGTGAGGTGTTCCTCTGTTGAAAAGTGAGGATCCTCCAAGCAGGCGGGTGTTATACATGGCAGGCCAAACGGGTGATGTGGGGCGTCTGTATATATACAGCGCTCTGCGAACTGCGCGATTTAGGATCCTTTAACGTCACCAAAGAGTTCCACTTAATTTTCAAGCTGATGTCGCAATAAGTTGTAGTTATATGATGGCGAAATGAAATACCTGAGGGCGATCATGGTTAAGAAGAAAGAAAGAAAGAAGATGAGACAGTTATCGTTGCATCTAGTCAACTTGGCAATGTGCCAGTAAAGGTGAAGTATGTTGGAACAGAGTGCCGCGGAGTGAGAACTGCTTGCGGTGAATATAGCTGTGTCGGGGTTGATACTACGTAATCTCCAGTAAGTCGGAGTGTTGCCATGAAGCGTTGTGGCTGGCTGCTGCATGAACCAGCAGGAATTGCTCTGCTTAAACCAGCCGTAGGCCGATGCCAGATTTCTGAAGAGTAGAGGCTGATGTGGTTACGCTGCAAGCGTGTGTATAACCGAGACTGCTGGCTGATAGTGTAACTCGCTGTTTGCAGCTTCTTGGCAGTGATAGCGAAGGAACTTCTCTGCATCGTGAAGGCTGCGCTAATGTTCATGGTCAGCAGTCATCAGTTTGGTGGACGAAGGTATTAACTTCGGAGTCACCAGTACGGAGAAATGTGGTGTGGTATCCCTTCATAGAAGAGGGAGGATCCTCCAACCAGACGGATCGTGTGCCTGGCGGGTTGAAGCCAAACAGTTGAGGATGGGCGTCAGTATATATGCAGCGTTGTACGAACTCTCTACACGCGTGATTCAGGAATCTTTGTTTTTCTTCTTGTTTTTTAATGTTCAAGTACCTAGATGTCGCTGTATGTTGTAGTAATATAGTAGCGATGTAGGTGTCGCCACAGGTCGTGGGCCTGAATCCTCCTGATCCACGACTGGAAGGTCTTTTAAGCGCATGCATGCTTTTGGGCCCAATTTCCACTGCGTTGAAAGACTAATAAGCTAGTTCTACTGAGGAAAGGGGGGCGTACGGCGGAGTCTCTGTACACATACCTCCTCATCGTGCTGCTGCACGAGGTAGGCAAGCTCTTTGAGAGTGATTGCAGTATCCGGAAGCGATGTGGTGGTAGCGGTGTCTCTCGATATCGCTAACGCCTTCAACGTTTTGCCCTAGAGTTGCATTAGGGAGACAATCGTGTATTTTGGGTTGCCGACCTACCTCCGTCGCAATATCGGGGCTTATCTGGCAAACATAGCAGTCATTTACCCGGGTCTGGAAGGATGTGGTCGACGCTATGTCAGGGCGAAGGGCCAGTGCCTCGAGAGATTGAGGTGCAACGGGTCAAGCTTTTGCAAATAGAAGAATAGAATGGAAGAATAGAAGGAGCGACTTCTCCATCTCAGTGCAGGGCACGCTGCGATAGCGCCGGTAAGATCCGTCATGGAGGATTTGCTTAAGGCGCCACAGCACCCGAACCTTCTGGATGACGCAGATACTCTTGGGATATGGGTACTTCGGAAACAAATGGAAGAGAGAAGAGTAGCCCGGTTGTCAGCATTGCGGATAATGCCCGGAGGACTTGAGAATTCAGTTTGTCACTTCACATACAAGATTATTTGTTCAAGGGCAAGCATCAAGTATATGACGTGTCGCGGGTTCGATTCGCGCATGGTACAAATATTTGTATGAACTACAGATAGTTATTCCGGGTCTGGGTGTCTGTATATGTGAGAGTAAACTCTACCCTCAACACAGGATACAATCTAGTATGGGACAATGTTTAAAAAAACAAAGATAAGAACATTACTGACCTGCAAAGTAGTCGCTCAACGTGTTTACAATAGAACAGGTGTCTGAAAATCATCTGGTAGCAGGCGATGGCTTTGTGGTTGAGCACCAGGGAGACTGGCCACTTCACCTCCATTCCGAAGGAGAATGTCTCTATGCCCGTAAGCGGTGGACAGTCTTTATTTTGTTTGTATTCTGAAATATTATGTAATGTTAAATCTGTGTCAAATCTACTGAGCTTCCCATTGTAAAACTTTAATAAATTTCAGCCTTCAACACTAAACTTTTAATAGTTAATGTATGTATACAGTCAAACTGCAAAGCTATTTAATTGTCTTCTTGTTTAGTTGTTATGAAGTTTTACAAGCCGTATTAATGCATACTAATTGCCTACGTGCGTTTGAATTAAGGAGCCGCTTAATAATGCTTATAGCTACAAATTCTAAACTGTAGGTAGGTATATGCAATACGTATGGTACAGTAGGTATCTTAACTCATAAAATAATAATAAAAGTTAATCTGTCGAATCACTTCAATTATAGATTTCTTTATATTTTAACCTGGGCAACATACTGTTATTTCTACCGTGTTGTAGGTGCAGTTTAGAGAAATCTCAAATCCACAAGTACCAAGACCCGAAACACCTATGTGTAGGCCATTTTTTTTTCCGTGAGATGATCGAACCTTGGCATGTAGAAAAATGTAGAATGTAGCATGTGCATGTAGAAAGCCAATCACTTGGCTACACGGCTTATCGAGCTGTCTTATTTCAATATAATTGAAAAGTATATAGGGTCTAACTTTAATAATGGAAAATATTTTAAGGCTAGGCTCTAAAAACTGTACAGAATTCAAATATCAAGTATCAGTTTTATTGATAATCAATAAATAATTTTTCCATTATTAAAGTAAGACCCTATACATACGGGGTAATGCTAGAATAGTAAGTCAAAAATTTATCTAAGTTAACTTTGTATTATTCAAGTTCCTTGGTTAAAGTCTGAACAATCTTTAAAATACATTTCCATTTTAAAATGCATAAACACCTTATTTATTTGACCCGGTGGAAATACGTCATGTACTTCCTCCGCCCCGGGGCCTTCCCCGGTGGAGGTACTGGTACCGGCTAAAACCACCGCAACGGTCATCGGTCATTCGGCACCGAAGAGGCTCCACACAAACACTGGAGCCGCTCATTGGTGCCATGCCCTTAGGCACATCAACAAAGCACAATTCTTTGTATAGATTCCCCAAATTGCGCGCCCGCGAATTCTAATTATAAATAAAATTTACATCAGGGGGGGCTTATGTTCGATATACTCTCCTTCTCCGAGAAGGATTGGCCCTCTCCCGATCCTGCTTTGGACATCCTGACGGGGTCAAAAGCGGAGTCTACGACCAGACACGCTCCCTCCACCAGAGCGGCGAAAGCGCGCCTCTAGGGGCGTTCGACAGGCTGAGGCGGCTGGCTCGACGGCGCACACTTGAGAAGTAGCGTCACCCCCTGAGGATGCAATTCGCTACCAAGCGCGTCGTCGCGACCGTCCTGTCGCTCTTCGGAGCCCGGCTCAAAAGGAGCGAGCGCGTCACCTGCCGCCTGACGCAGGTATTAACCGGTCACGGTTGTTTCGGTGCGTACCTGCACAGCATAGCTGTGCTCTGACCTCGCGGGTCAGAGCACAGTGCTACCGCTTTGGTAGAGACCAGGATACTGCACTGCATATGCTAGAGGAGTGCCGTGTGTGGGCTGTCCAGCGGCGGATCCTGGTCGATCGGATCGAGCGTGATCTCTCGCTGCCGGGAGTAGTGTCAGCTAGGCTGGCAGAGCATGAAAATTGGAGAGATGCCTCCTTCGTAAAAGCGACATGCTCCAGAAGGAGACCTCTCTGCGGGATTGGGAGAGGGCTGATCCCGCACGGAGAAGAAAGAGACGGCGCCGGGCTTAACAATCGCCCCGGCGCCCATGTCCAACAAGCTTGAGATCGTGTCTTCGTGATATGGCGGAGGGTCTCGGGTATCCTCGATAAGTATATGGACTTGGTACACAAGATTGTCGTCATGTGAGATGTGGACTCTTCAATCATTGTCCCGATAGTCGTGACAGCTAATGGCCTCATTGCCAGGAGCCTTGATTAACATCTAAAGAGGCTCTCATTAGGTTGCTGGATCTAGGGCCTGCTATAGAAAGCAGTATACTTCTCAACACCGCAAGCATATAGTGGGAGTAGTGACGACGTTCATTTCTCTAGAGCTCTAACCACCGGTAGCTTGGACCCTGTGCGTATTTTTTGGATTTACGTGAGTAATAATTAAACATTAACATATTTTTTAACCATGCACACTAGGAATATGCAAAATAAGACAATAAAGGGAATAATTATAATTACTATTTTTAAATTAAAATAATATTTACATTAAATATACAATATAATAGTCCAGTTGTCATATTCTATGACAAAAATAAACGGTTTGTGGTGAAGTCGCGCTGATTGGGGAATCAGCGTCCTAATACCGAGCGATCCCCGGAAAGATGGCGGCGAGCACGTGGTCACAGGCCGCCATGTACGCAGCACAGGGCACAGCGAGGCTTCGGGGGAATCCTTTACAATCCTCCCAACATGTGCCTGGAGGGTGACCGTTTTACAGTCATCTCCTCCGAGACGTATATATGCGTAAAGGCACCAATGTGTGGCTTTAGCTTTAGTGTAATTTTATCGGAACCTGGAGCTCGCCTTTGCCAGATATGACCGCTCCGGTGGTTTTAGTCGATAGGGAGTCTGGCATGCCCCTTCACCCTTCCTAGAGGCGGAGGAAGTACATGTTGTATTTCTACTGGGTTAAAAAAGTTGTATAAGGATTAATGCCAAATTCGTATCCGTATCATAGACTTATGACTTATATATGTATAACAGTTTCTCTCTATACTTTTCCGACTTCCGGCGAGGAGGCTACTCCAATTAAACTCTTGTCAATATAAACGACGGTAGCAAATTGCTGTACTCTTAAAAATAACGGAAAAACGAGTTACCTTTTTCATCCTCAGTTTCAATAGATAGAATCTTGAACATTTGGAATTGCAAGTCATACGGAAGTAATTCAATCTTCATATCTTCATTATATGGGTCGTGGCTTGCAGCCGAGAGCCTAAAATTCAGAAAAAAAATTATATAAGACAGACTTATAAAGAGACATATTGATGAATGATTTAATACGATATTATTACATTTTTATTTATACAAAGTAGGTAGTAAAAAAAATATTGTTCAATGTTCCATATTAAACATTTCTCCTGTATAGTGAGTACAGCTTACAGTTACAAGGTACAAATTGTATATTGACAAGCACAAAACATCTGTAAGCCATACATAGTCTCAAGCCCGAGACGGTGGCATGCCGCGCACTGGGCCAAAAGTTAGATTTGCGGACATTGGATATTTTTCCAGATACTGGTTTTTTAGTTATGCCAATAGATAGAACTCTTTGGCCTCATAAATAAATGTTAGAAGCGTTTTACCCAGAAACTAACCGTTTAGCGAGAAAACAATATTTTCTGTTTTTCTTGTGTGGAACGCATGTCTTGATTGGCCCCCCTTTGAGACTAACTTAGATACCCTCCTTGGCGGCTCTTTTACAATCCTACAACATTAACGCGGGCATAAAGTTGCACACCCACTGGCTGTAAGGGTCGCAAACCTTTTTTTTTACTACAAAATCATTATTGGCTACAAGAAATGGATGAAATGTACAGGGATGACTAAAAAGTAAGTATTTATATAATGTAAAACTAAGAGAAAAAAAAACTGTGAACAGTTTTCAGTTTCTGAAAAAACCGCTAACATTTATTTAAGAGGCTAAAGAGTTCTATCGATTGGCATAAATAAAAAACCAGTATCTGAGAAAAATATCCATTGTCCGCAAATGTCCGCTGGTGAATGCGAGTGCGAATTGCCCCGCAAGGTTAGAAATACCGATATGGTTTTAGCGGGTAAAAGTCCGGCCCATTGGCAGCCCGACCTTGTGGCGGAAGACGCCTATGACGATTTCTCTACGAAAATATAAATGCATAGAGGCTATACGTATATTTACCCCCCAACTGTGGGATGCAGTTGACCTTAGACCGAGTAGCAACAATGATCTCTGAAAATCGTGACATGAGACCCGAGGCCCCTCCCCCTTACTTAAAAACCCTGGCACCGCTCCTGAAAATAACTAACTATTCATTCGACCGTAGGTGTCTCAGGTTAGGAGAAAGCTGCTTACATGAAAAATAAATTTGAAGACATTGAAGACGTTGGGACAAATATTACCTCAAACACAGTCCTAAAAGGGATTCCAGCTTCGAAGGTATAATATCATCAATTTTCTTCGACAGTTCCTGCTCAGTCGCATCCATGAACTGTACTATGAAATCTCCCTGACTCATCAAAAAGTAATTCTTCACCGATTTGAGTCTTCCCATTAGATCATACTCTTTTAGTAAGAGTTCTAGTAGAGATTTGCTGGCGTATGCATACGCTTTTTGTATCGTGGCACCATAGTTTTGTTCCCTTAGTGAGTATTTAATTTCTTCCGTGTTGGTTTTTTTAATCTGTTTGCCTGTTAAATAAAAAATATAAATAAATAACAGAAAACCAATAGGTAATGCTTGCTACCCACGATTAGAGCTACGTGGCAGTTATTTAGTCTCTTATGCCCGTCAATTTCACTACCGACAGTGCCCTTCAAACGGAACACGGTAATTTTTAAACACTACTACCTATTAGTTATTCTGAAATCATGGTCTCATTAGAATGATAAAAAGCGTTACAGCTAGTCCTTTTTTTTTTATTGATGTCCAGTGGAAATTCTACATGGAACTTCCTTCACCCCGGGGAAGGGCGAAAGGGTATGCCGGACTCCTACCGGCTAAAACCACTGGAGCGGTCATCTTCGGCACCTAAGGGAGGCTCCAGGTCCTCGTAAGATCACACTAGAGCCGCCCATTGGTGCCACGCCTTTAGGCACATCTCGGAAGGGATGACTGTAAAGCGGTCACCCCCTCTAGCGGAGGGAAGGCGACTGTAAAAAGGCACTTCTCGGGGAGGATTGTAAAGGATCCCCCCCAAGCCTCGCTTTGCGCTGTGCTGCGCACACGGCGACACGTGACCACGTGCGCGCCACCGTCTTCCCGGGGGTCGCTCAGTGTGAGCACGCAGACTCCCCGTTATAGATACTCCTAGCTCTTTCGTGACTGCGGCAAGAAATGTATGGGCAGGTCCGCATTACTGTATACAACGCCCAAGTCACACGCTGCACGCGCAGTGGCCGCGACAATTTTATGCACATATCTTCATCATTTCAACTGAATAAAGTCCACTGCTGGACACAGGCCTCCCCAAAAGATCGCCACAACGACACGTCTGGGATGTGTTGTGAGCTCGTTGGAGGATTTGCCATAATCGTCACGCTTGGCAGGCGGATTGGCGATCGCAGTTGAGCTGTTAATGTACTCGAAGGACCCTGCTACACATTCTAGTAATCTCATAGTCGCTTTTTACGAAACCCACGGGCTGTGATAGGCATACTTTTCTTGCTTAGGATAACTGTGATTAATGTTTGCTTGTAATGGCACCATGCGACAACGATAATTTCTAAAGAGATCTTTGTTTCATGTAATAACTCGTTTACACTCTGCCATTGCCGCCGCTCCTTGTCCTGCTCAATTCCCGTCCCCGAATAGTTCTGAGGCAGCACCGACGGCAGCGGTCAGCGAAGGTTTACATTTTCACTCCGTACTTCTTTTACGTCCAACTTCCAGAAAGGCTGCACGTACAAATTATTTCCCTGTGCATGTTGAGTGTACTCAACTATGAGTATTTAATAAATATAAATAGAATATAAAACACGCCAATGCAAAATGGTGGATGATAGCGATTCACCGTAACATAATGTTGAAAATACTTAACTACAGAACAGAATAGAATAGAATATAACTTTATTGTACACCAAAATAATATAAAGGATTATTTACAATAGTTAGCGTGGCACAATGGGCGGTATTATCGCTAAAAGCGATAACTACATCGAAATAACTGTACCTTCTAGATATTTTTTTTTATAATTGTATCTAATACACACGTCTACCTTTTGCAAGTGCTTGACGGCGAGTGACTAAACGTAACTGACATTGTGTAAAGTACACGCTTCCACGCGCTCCCACTGCCACGGCATGCAGCCCTTCGACTGATGTACAAAAATCACCAATTTCGCGAAGGGGCATATGGCGGCGACAGGGATATAGGAAGCGACTTGTTTACACACTGTCCCTGCCCACATTTCTGTTAACTGCTGCGGACGTCGGAGCTGAGTGTAAACGAGATATAAGAATATTCTTCTGGACGTAGTCGTGACGAAACAGAGTGTACCGTCTTTACAATCTAAGGAAATCGGGGGACCCGAAACTACTAACACTTACCGCACTGGCTAATAACATTTAAATATTTTCCAGTTCTGAGGATAATATCAGTGAACTTATCAAGGAATTTTGGCACTCTATCCCTCTGGATACTGTAACGTTTCTCCCAGTAGTCAGCTGAATAGTCAACTGGAAGCTCTTCCTTGTTGATAAGCTCGTTATCTTCTATCATAAACTCCTAAAAAAGTAGAGGAAAACTTGTAATTTGGTCTTCTAACTTTAGTCTCGTCTTGTACAATAAGGAAAACATTGATATGTAGGTTTAATTATTAGTTTAAGTTTTAAATATCTAAGTCAATAAATAATATGAAAATGTGTAAGATAGATGAGAAAAGGTATTAAATTACCTGAAATGGATCAACAATAGTGCCTTTATGTATCCATTGATCTAAAATACAGAGGTAAGGTCGGCAAGCGCGCTCGGTTAGGAACAACGATATCTCCTGAGCTCTGGCATCACCCATCAAGGTGTTTGTTTTATCATGAAGAACAGTTAGAACTGCGCCGCCGCGCAACTCACTCTGTGAAGAAAATAAAATTCAACAGTACGGGGATTGGTCGGTCATTCGCGGTCTGGTCCAGTGGATATGAGTACGGCTGCCAAGTCTAAGACATTTCGTTGGTGGTGCCTTCACGGTTAAAAAGACAAAGAGGTAGGTACCACTGCAGTGGCAGACATTCTGCTGCCAAGCAGTACATAGTGTTTATACTTTAAACATTACTATGTTCCAGGACCAGGGGGCCTACCACAACCTTTTACAAAACAGTCCTAATTCATGACAGTATTGTTTCAAGCTTAAAATAACAATAATCATATTCGTACCACGACCTCAATAGTTCGACTTTGTTTCATTCCTGCTTAGTGCTGGGAAAGAATTAATCTATACAAATAAATAAAATTGAAGTGTCTGTTTGTAATGTCAAAATAACAGCTTTTTACTAATTGCATGTGGAAGTATATACGGTACCTATAGCAAAAAAACAATTTTTACATTTTTTGTCTGTCTGTCTGTCTGTCTGTTTGTTCCGGGTAATCTCCGAAACGGCTGGACCGATTTCGACGGGACTTTCACTGGCAGATAGCTGACATTATAAGGAATAACTTAGGCTACTTTTATTTCAGGAAAATGATTAGGGTTCCGCGCGAAAACTATAAAACCCTTAAAATCCAACATATATAGGTATTCTTTTAAATTAAACGCGGGTAAAACCGCGGGTCCCAGCTAGTAATTTCTAAGAATTGTCTATAGCCTGCTGGAAAAAGAAAAGAAACAACGCTATATACCGTATATAGCGCTATCTCTTTCACGCGTTGTTCCGAATCGTACCTGCGACTAATATTCGCTTAGTATTGTAAAAAAAATATGATTAATTAACTTTAAAAAAATTTACTTGTATAAATAATAATTATACGAGTAATTTCTATAAAGTACATGCAAACATTTATAGATTTAATGCTGAAAAGTAAGCAGAAAACTTTAACAAATAATAGTTGGCCTAGAGTGTGGAAAGGACCATGGTATGAATCGGAACGAAATGTATATTATATGGAGATATTATATAGTATGTAGCGGCGCGACCGAAATTTGAAACTCAAGGGGCCATGGGGTTACACAAGGAATGTATTATACTAAGTGGTGGGCTTCAAGTGGCTAACATAGTGGTTGAACTTATTTTTAATTTCACTTATGATTCCTAGCGCATTCAGCATGGAAACAAAGTATGTAAACATTAACATTCGTTATTTAATTACAGAAACATTTAACAAAGAGGCCTACCACAACCTTTTACAAAACAGTCCTAATTCATGACAGTATTGTTTCAAGCTTAAAATAACAATAATCATATTCGTACCACGACCTCAATAGTTCGACTTTGTTTCATTCCTGCTTAGTGCTGGGAAAGAATTAATAATTTCTAAGAATTGTCTATAGCCTGCTGGAAAAAGAAAAGAAACAACGCTATATACCGTATATAGCGCTATCTCTTTCACGCGTTGTTCCGAATCGTACCTGCGACTAATATTCGCTTAGTATTGTAAAAAAAAATATGATTAATTAACTTTAAAAAAATTTACTTGTATAAATAATAATTATACGAGTAATTTCTATAAAGTACATGCAAACATTTATAGATTTAATGCTGAAAAGTAAGCAGAAAATTTTAACAAATAATAGTTGGCCTAGAGTGTGGAAAGGACCATGGTATGAATCGGAACGAAATGTATATTATATGGAGATATTATATAGTATGTAGCGGCGCGAGCGAAATTTGAAACTCAAGGGGCCATGGGGTTACACAAGGAATTTATTATACTAAGTGGTGGGCTTCAAGTGGCTAACATAGTGGTTGAACTTATTTTTAATTTCACTTATGATTCCTAGCTCATTCAGCATGGAAACAAAGTATGTAAACATTAACATTCGTTATTTAATTACAGAAACATTTAACAAAGAAATATTGTGCTGTTATTGTTTTAGTTGATGCGGTTATAAACAGTTGTATGTGGCTGTAAGTGTGTATTCATTCGCCATCTAGACAAACAAGAAATTAATTATCCAGGTACTAAATTCACTAGATACACAACTAATTTTCCAATTTTAGATAACTAAATATGTTGACACGGTAATGGTTTTTTATAATATAAATTAATATTCAAATCGCGTCCGAGCAACTTTTCTATGTTTGTTAAATTTGCCTTAATGCTAGTTATCAAAAATCACATTGTGGTACGATTTGAATGAATGATTTAGAGGTGACGTCACCAAAACTGCTAAGAAAATGACATTGTTTCAAACAAGCAGTTAAGCTTGTTTTATGGACTTTGTGGTACGAAAAGGCAAGGTAAGATTAAAATAATACTGCTTTAAGAGACGGTGATAAGCCCCCAGAACATAGTAATGTGTAGCTAGTGAAATTACTGAGCAAAAGACTAAACTACTAAAGTCTCGAGATGACAAGCACAGAGGACCAACAGACTTGTATCTGCATTGCCAAATTGTGAGTTTTAAGTGTTTGGATAGTTATTTAAAATAAGGTTTTTATAAAAGTCAAAACAAATGAAGTCGATTAAGGTATTTTTCGAAAGTTATCGTATTGACAAGGTTTTTGCACAGGATAATTTATTCAACTGGATTTTTTATTTAAAGTTTTTTAAATCATAGTCGAATCAGAGTCGAAGCCGACTATACATTTTGTCAGAATCGAACATTTATAAATTGTCTTAATGATGGCAAAGGGGATGCCTCCACCAAGAGTACACCCACGAATAGGAAAGACCATGTTAATTAGTAGACTTATATGGCTGATATGAATCTGAAAAAACTAAATACTGTTGTTATAATAATGGCATAAATATTTACAAAAATTCTGTAAAGGCTACCTTATTGTCTTTATTTTGGAATATCTAAGATAATACATATGACAAACCTTTCCAATATTTGTGACAATGGCGGCAAGGACTTGCATTGTATGCATTGTAGGCAAGACAAAATACCACAGCTTTTGCAATGAGAGGTTTGCAGACACGTGTTCTGACTCCAACTGTGCTATCATTGTCTGAAAAAGAAAAATTTATCTAGAAGTAATCAATGTGTTTTATGCAATAAAGAAATAAACCACTATATCACAACCCCGCGCGACTCGCGCTGACCGAGTGCAACGCCCAGCCGCACTCTACTCTCCTAGTGCTTGGGGGTTGATCATGAACCACGTAATGCTATTAAGGGGGTAGGAGGGGTGACATCCAATGTTTTCATGGCAATGTTAAGTATTAATGTCACGTAATACTCATCTCTCTCATAAATATAAAATAAGAGTTGATTATCGTCACTTTTCTGACACTATTTTTACTCTATGGTTAATTGGTGACTCTATGTCAAAGGTTCTACAAACAACTGCGCCATACAGTAAGGCCAAATTTTTGATATTCATTTCATAGTTCGTTGGAGCGACATATCAGAGGTTTTACAGGTCGTAGGAGCTGTTACAGTCAAATAGATATAATATTATTATATTTTGGTATTTCTGAGAATTAAATTAAATTCTCAGAAATAACAATTCCATACTGACTGTGGCAATGGTGGTACTTATAACATATTTTCTAATCAATATACCAATCAAATTAACAATAGTAAACGATATATGTATAACTATTAATGTAGGATATGTGATAAATATTTTTATGTGATCAAAATTTTTATGTTTGTTTTTTGTTGTTTTTTAAAAAAACATTGCCCCGTACTAAGATTTCTCCTGTGTCGTGGGTGCGTTTACAAACATAAATTCCACACACAATACACCCAGACCCGGAACAACTACCTGCAGATGGTACAAATATTTGTTCCGCATCCAACCCACGACCCGGTGCGCAGCAGCCGACTGTGTCAGCCACTGCACCAACCATCCGTGTGATGTTAATATCGCATTACGGCATTTAAATAACAAGAAGGCAACAAAAACGAAATTAGGCACCTTTACGGTGGTTTCTTTAGTTTTCCTTTTTACTACTACTTACTACCTAGCTAGTCCGTAAAAAACGCGAGAAAATAACATTACGTGGCTAGTAATATTGTTAATGTTTACGTCTATATGAGAGGGTACGATTTTGTGGTATTGGGTTATTTTTGTCCACATGTTTGATATTCGTAATTATATTTGGTTTGTACCAATTCAATTTAAGGTTTACTGTGAATATATTCTTAGTACATATTGTATGAGCATCCATGAAGGTTTATATGCGAATTCTTTACCTTATTATAACTTATTTGTAAACAGTCCAATAATAGTAAAGTAATATTGTGTTGTTAAGTGTTAAGGCACTGTAAGAGTATAAAAGAACTTACATAATAATCTTTTAAAAGTATTTCTATGGCTGCGACCAAAGCATGCAACACCTGACCAGACCACATGTTGCAGTGCTCAATAAACCTCCTCACTATAGAATAATTGGAAGCCAACGGGAGCATTTGCTGTATGATCTGCTTTAAAGCATCATCAACATCATCAGATATGAGGAATGTTCGAGGGTCAAAGGTATCTTTCACTGGCTGATGTACGACGTAGTTACCAGGTACACCAGAGAAGAGGTAGAGCAAGTCATCAATGATAATATTCTCTTGAGACGCTACTGGCACACCAGCTGAAATAATAAAAAAGTTATGTTTTCATATCATTACTTGTCATACAATTATAGAATAGTAAATTTTCTATTGTTTTCGTACCTAACGTCTCGCTCACATACATACTATGTGAATACTAAGCAGTGCCACTATTCCATATTATCCCATTTATTAATTTTATGTGACAACCTCAGATTAACTGCTAATAGCAATCTACCTTTCCATCTTACTAATTATTATTTTACTCTTTAAGATATTTAATTCTCGGGTAATTAACTACACTAATATAATTTATACAGGAAGCTGATTTAATCCCCAATGCGTTGAAGTAATGATCCCTTTAAAAAGTAACAAATTAGCATCTATTCAAAACACTTGCAGCTAGCATACAAAACATTTCACACAATGATAAAGGTATGTACCACCCATCATATGATAGGTGCATAAGGCCTTTGACCACCCGCTGTTTTGCATTTTTAATTAGTTGTTGGTTAATGAATATATATTTTGGCGAAATTTTTTTTTCAACATCGGGTACAGAAGTTTGGACTGATTCACCTCCTAACTGCTTGCTGGTGACTAAACTGGCACCCTGTATAAAATGTTTTCAAAAAGTTATTGTTTTACAATATTGTTTCTTTTTTATCATTTTAGTATTGTAATAACATCTACTGTTTGTTGTTATCATAACAAATGTACAGACAGACAATTAAATACCTAACTCTCATTAATAAAAGGTATAGTAACCCAATGTTTGCTTGTTAGAGTACACATGCAAAAATTGGACTCATTCCAAGAAACCCAACCAGAATATATCATATTTGATTACACATACCTAGGGAAGCAATTATTGGAAGAGGTTCCTTCGGGAAGTCCCAAGACATCGCTGGATGATCCTTCTGCCAATTGGGTAGATCCAAGCTGATGTACCAGTTTGGTCTAAGCTTTGATTCTTTCTCTTCAAAGGACTTCATGACAAGTTTTTTACTCTCATCAACTGCTTTTAGAAGTTTGTCTTTGATCTGAATTTATAGAGTAGCATTTAAATAATAACTGTGCACTGTTATAATATAAGCACTTTTGTAATAGAGCAATAATAATGGAGCTTTATTGAACTGTATCTAAATTATGCATTATTTAAAGAAATGTGAAATATTTTTCAAGTTGCTATTTATATTCTCCATTTTATATTGCACTACAAAATCATAGTAAGACTTCTATTACCATTTTATAGTTTAAATTTGATAGAAGCCAGTATTCAATTCAATTCAATTCTTTATTGCATTCCATAAGTAAATTATTTATATAATAATTTAAGTATATTACATGCAATTAAACCAATACTGTTATAACAATGAAGAAATCATTTATATCTAATAAACAGGCTGTCATAGCAACTACCAAGATTTTCAATAAATATAATCAGTACAAAGGCATTTCAGAGTTGGGAAAGCATATAAATAATAACCTATTGGTATGAAACTAGACTATACAGTGGCCTAGTCACTGATGAAAATGTGAATATATATTCTAATGTTTTATCACCACATATAAATAAAATGTGTGGTGTGGTGTCCGGATTAAGAATATAGCACCACTCCAGCACCTCCCGTGGATGTCGTAAAAGGCGACTAAGGGAATCTAAACCAGAGGTATGGGCAGCAGCGTCCCTTTTGTGAACCGGTAGCCATACTGCGCTCACCAACCAGCCTGCCAAGCGTGGTGAGTATTGGCAAATACCCCCCAAAATGATGACACAGTTGTGAAATCTATGGGGGAGGCCTTTGTTCAGCAGTGGACGTATAAATGGCCGATATGATATATGATGATAAATAAAAATAGTATACCCTACCTGGGGAAGGTCGTCCTTCGTAATTTGATGTTTATTGTCACCCAATATGGGTTTTGGAGCCACTTTTGGTTTGTATATTTTCAACTTTTTCTCATCACAGACCAACTTGTAGAACAGTGCTATAATGTCTGCTAAATTATCAGTACTAAAAAGAAAGAAATTATAAGTAAAGGTGTTTCATTCATAAATTAAATAAATAATGTTTATTTAGAATTTAAACTGAAAAGATATTCAAGTTTATGAATAGGGCAAATGGATGAGTACAGTAGTTGCTAGAAACTCACTATCACTCCTTAAGCTAGCAAGCATTAACCAACATCAAATGTTAAAAGGAAAATATCGTTAAGGCCTAATAAGTGTAAGTTTTAGAACAAATTTACGCACTTTCTGTTTCTGAGCTCGTCGTATTTTTTTAAAAACGCCTTAGCATTAGAAGCTTTTAGCGCCAATCTCTGTGCGTATTCATTCACTTGCTTCGACGATAAATTACTGTTGCCATAGTTGGGATCATTCTGGATGTAATCTAAAACAGTGTCTGCTTCCAAACTACATCTGTAAATTTAATAAAAACGACATTATCATCAATAATAATTGCCTAGATTTGAATACACAACCTTTATCAAAATACTATATGAAAGCAAACTTATAGCTAACCCTAAAGCGTCAAGAAGCTCCTTGATAGTTCCTTGCATTTTATCATTCGGTATTATCCAGTTTTGAAACATTTATTAGCAAAATATTTAAAAATTTGTAAAAGCATTCATTTGATCATTTCTATTCAATTCAATTTGACAATTGACAGTTGATTTGACACCTTTAATGATTTAACTGTTTTTTATGTTGGTAACTTTATCGGAAAACCGATACCCTGGAGTTGTTACTTTAAAATCGGTTCTTACTATTCAACTGAATGAAGCAATAACAGCACGCAAAAAAATACTTACGCTATCGCGTCTTTACCGGTTAGATTCATGGAGTTAACTTAGATTGTAATAGAAGTATGTACTACGTTTGGCTCATATAGCTAAGTCGGTGGTTTGGTTTTCTGTGGTATTTTAACGGCCCTGGATTCTAGTCATTTAGAGCTTATAGGTAGTGTTGCAAGATCTCTTTAAGAATTCCGGTGAATGGCGGCTCAATTATTACCATTTTTACGCGCGAATTTTAGAGGGAACGTTACCGGCCGGTTTTAGGTGTTTGAAAGTTTTTCTTTTATTTTTGTTATTTTTAAGGGTTCATCATTTCGGCCGAATGAAGTCCACTGCTGGACACAGGCCTCTCCCAAAGAATACCACAACGATCGATATGGGTGTGTTGTGGGCTCATTGGGGGGTTTTGCCATAATCACCACGCTTGGCAGACGGGTTGGCGATCGCAGTTGAGTTGTAAATGTATTCGAAGGACGCTGCTGCCCATCCCCCGGCTCATCCCTTAGTCGACTTTTACGACACCCACGGGAGGAAATGGTGGCAATCTGAGCCAATGATAATAAAAATACACCAAATCGTCTCTTATAATTTAGGGGTACTCACTAACCTTGCCATGTTTGTATATTTTTTAATGCAGTAAATACGTTAAAGTTCGTCCGGAGCTATTAAAAAAAGCTCATGAAATATTCCCAAGGAATATCAGGAATCCATATAGTTCATAGGACAACTTTGTATAATACATAGTAGTTATGTAAATAATATTCGGCCGTAAATATGTGGTCGCATATTTACGGCCGAAGTTAATAATCAATCTAATCCAAAACCTTTAGATTTCGGAATAAAGATTTGCTGTGTTTAATCTTAACACAAAAACAGATCAATTTGAAAAATTTAAATCAAAGATTAATCTATTATTAATTTCAGCCGATAAGGCTATACATGACAGCATTATAGCTTTATAGATTAATATGTTTGTACCAATGATATTATATTAATTGGTTTGTACGGAGTCTTAAGGCATGGTTGTGTGTAAACAGTTTTTATACAGGAGCTCAACGTTTTCAATAAAAAGTGCAAAATGCAAAGAATATAATACTCCCTACCGAGAGGATGAATGTATTAATTTTATATTATATATTTGTATTGTTACGCTATCCGGTAAACAATAGCGAAACGTGGCGCCATCTGGTGTTTAGTAGTGATACTAAGGCGTGTAGAAACTCATAGTGTTCCGGATAATTCTTCGTAAATAAGACACGTAGCGCCATTTGTTATCCAGTAGCTGTACTACGGTTTGTAGTAACTTCGAGAATGTTCGGGATTGTTCTATGTGGCGCCATCTGGTGTCTAGTAGTGGAACCATATAGTCTGGAAAATTCTAGAAAGCGAACATTCTGGAACTTTCTACACAGTGTCGGTCGGCCCATATATATAGCGGCCGCGATGGAAGGACAGACAGTTTAGTTTACTCTGCGACACAGCTAAGAATAAGTGGAATACCAGGCAATTATCCTGTACGTTTTATAAGCGATATTAATTGTAAATAAGGATTAAATTGTGTGTACCGTGATTATTGGTAAATATAATTTATCCCGAACCCCGGCTCGTATCAGTATTAATTTGTGATAACAATTACTCTCTTGACATTCGTTTATGAAATTGTAGGTTTGATATCCTAACTTTTATTTAATGTGTACTAATAATTACTGATTATGATTCAATATCAATGTAATTCAATTTACTACGTATATGTTTCCATGTTCCAATTGTTATCTCTAAGTGTTATCTATCATCAGCCTATATCGGTACACTGCTGAATGTAGGCCTCTCCCAGCGTGCGCCACAAACCCAGACATCAGCTTTCCGCATCCAGCCGTACCCAGCAATATTTTTCAGGTCGTCCGTCCATCCAGCCGATGGGTATCCCACTACCTTTGCCCATACGCGGTCTTCATCCATCGGCCATCGGTCCTTTGACAAACGTGACCAGCCCACTACCGCATTGAGATATCCTCGTTTTGGATTCTCTCCGAGTCTCTATTAGAGATACTCCGAGCATAGCACGTTACATAGCCTGCTGAGCGACTTTTAACTTGTGGACTAGTCCGACTGTTACTTTCCACGTTTCGGTTCCGTAGGTCATAACAGGTAGGACGCACTGGTTAAAAACTTTCGTTATCAGACATTGCGGAATACAAGACGACGAGAAGATCTAAACATATCCTTCTGCTGGCTTCTCTGTCAAAGTTGTGTCTACCCAACCGGAGTGTTTGTCCGAGGTAGACGTACTCATCCACAACTTCGACCACCGTACCTTTGATGCTAATCGGTCTTGGCACAACATATCTATAAGGTGTGTGATGTACTCGCCCCGTCCACTCCAGTCCAGAGTTTTGAAGACATCTTTTAACGCGTTAGTGAACATTATCGGGGATATACATCCCCTTGTCTTACTCCCCGACGCATTTGGATAGGCTTCGTCTTGCGGTTCTGGATAGATCCAGAACCACAAGATCATAGTGGCAGCGTGATACAGGCATCTCAAAACTCTGATATAACACCAATCCATACCGCACCTATCGATACCGCACCACTGCAGATAATCTAAAACAGCACATATTTCGATGGAGTTGAAGGTTTTCTCGTAGTCCACAAAAGCCATACACAGCAGCTTATTGTATTCTTCGGACTTTTCTACAATCTTTCGAACAGTATGGATGTGGTCCACGGTGCTGTAGCCTTTTCGAAATCCAGCCTACTTCGGTGGTTGGGCTTCATCAAATCTTCTGATGAGACGGTTCGTGACGACTCTTGAAAATAGCTTGTACATGTGGCTCAGGAATAAAATAGGTATGTAATTCTTAAGCAGAGTTTTATCTCATTTCTTGAAGAACAGCACCACCACCTCCTCCCTCCGGTGTTGTACCGTGTTGGATGACGGAATTAAACAAGTGCACCAATTCGCTCAGCACGGGATCTCCCCCAGCACTTAATAATTCGGTTGTAATTCCGTCATCTCCCGGAGCTTTTCCAGTTTTGAGCTGTCTCAGAGCCACCCTAATCTCACTTACTAAGGTCCGTATTACAGAACGATCCTCAAGTCTAGTTTGAATCACCTGATCAGTGTTTATGTATAGAATCTGTACTTGAGTATCGGTCATATTCCAGAACGGTAATCAATCTAAACTCAGCTGAGACTAGACTCAAATCACGCCTCAAGCACATATTACTCATTGTCTATGCGTCAGCCTGTTTTCGATTACGATTTATTTCTATTACCAACTTTGTTCCGATCTGCTCAGAAAAAGAAATATTGAAATGTACCTCAAAAAGCGTATCAATTAAGAAATGTGAATATTCACAAAGTACTTCATTTAAAAAAAAAAGAATTTTACGTACTAGTTACCTACGTAAAATATTTTTATATACTTTAACTAAATGAATGTTTTTAAAGTATAAACTATAAAGGAACGCGTGTTGGCGATGGCGCCTATTGTCATTGAACATTTGAACAGATATTATGTTGATAAATAAATATAGTTTAATATGTACATATTAACATAATAACCTGTGGCAAAATCGGGTTGGCTCCTCCAGAAAGTTAAAGAAAAGAAAGTATTACGTTTTTCCCACATATTGGGGAAACATGAAACTACTAATAGTCAACTTCTCCAAAAATATCTATTTTGTGATAAATATATACTTCCATTCAATGACATTTTACAGATACATTAATATATAATATCATTGCAGAGACACTATAGGATAGTATAGGGATAAAACATCTTAGTTTCTATTCAACAACAATATAACCAAAAATCAATGCATAAGACATTATACTACATACATTAAAAACTGTGCTCAGGCGCTATCCAGACCACACTCACGTGATCACAGTTCAAATCTCTGCTCAAGTACAGACCTATAACTGAGTGACGATTTAGAATAAAGCCAGTACTCAGTTGAACTACGTTCAATAAATCTATGCTTGAGGGACGTTTTAAAATTAATGCTCAACTCAAAACTAGTTTTAAACTGAGATCAAAGCTTGAGTTTCGTTCTGTAATACGGACCTAAGTGTTACGGTCGTGTTCAAATTGTCTTATTTAAGGCCGAAATTACACCAACATCATGAATATCATAGCAGACATTTTTAGCAAATTGAGAAGCGTTAGAGCAGAATATTGAGGGCAATAATATATTAATAGAATTTCCGGCCGATATTGACGTATTTGAAAAGAAATAATTAACTTAGGTGACAAAGAAGTGTACTGATTAGTCACATATTTGTTTATTTGCTTGAGCACAGTTTTTAATGTATGTTCTTTCTTGCGCATTGATTTTTGGTTATTTGGTTTTGATTGAATACAAGCTAAGATGTTTTAATAAGTATCTCTACAATGATATTATATAATAATGTATCTGTAAAATGTCATTGAATGGAAGTATATATTTATCACAAAATGGATATTTTTGGAGAAGTTGACTATTACAATGATTTATTTAACAATCATTCGAAAAGAAGTTTGGTCTTTAGTGTTCCTCTCAGATGTATATGAGATGTACAGGACTTATATAATTGCATTCTTTTTAAAAGAGGTAGTTTCATGTTTCCCCAATTTGTGGTGAAAAACGTCATACTTTCTTTTCTTTAACTTTCTGGAGGAGCCAACACGATTTCGCTACAGGTTTATTATGTTAATATGTACATCAAATTAATTAAACGATATTTATTTATCTACATAATCTACATAACATCTGTTCCAGTGTTCAATGACAATAGGCGCCAACACCAATACACGTTCCTTTTAGTTTATACTTCAACAACATTCATCTCGTTAAAGTATATAAAAAAAAAATTACGTAGATAACTAGTATGTAAAATAACTCTTTTGAAATGAACCTTATATGTAAAGAGGAACTACTTTGTAAATATCTATATTTCTTAATTAATAGGGTTATGGAGGTACACATTTCATTCCTTCATAATCTGCGCAGATCGGAACAAAGTTGGTAATGGAAATAAATCGTCGAAAAAGAGGCTGATGCATAGACAATGAGTAATATGTGCTTGAGGCGTGATTTAAATCTCGTCACGACTGAGTTTAGATTGATTACCGTTCTGGAATATGACCGATAATCAAGTACAGATTCTATACATAAACAGTGATCAGGTGATTAAAGATCAAACTGGACTTGAGGATCGTTCTGTAATACGGACCTTAGAGTAGACATAGACACTTGACATAGAATATATATATTGGATTTCAAGGTATTTATTTTTTGCGTGCAACCCTAATTATTTTGCTAAAATAAAAGTAGCCTAAGTTATTTCTTATAACATCAGCTATCTGCCAGTGAAAGTCCCGTCAAAATCGGTCCAGCCGTTTCGGAGATTACCCGGAACAAACAGACAGACAGATAAAAAATTGTTTGTTTTTGTTATATTTCATCAATACTTTCATATGCATTCAGTAAACTTTAAATGCGTGTAAATGTTGCACCCGCGATGATGGAATCGTTTTTCTGTAACTAGGCAGCTCCTAGTTCTTTATCTTTATCGTATCTCCTCATAACTAATTATTTCCCGATTGGTCCGAGTGTTGTCGGTAGTCGTGATAGTCGGCTATGTACAGTTTAACATTATGACGAAATGGCATAATTATTCACTTTTTCATCAAAGTTTAGTTTAACAAAATCATGTTTCCGATAATTTATTTGACCATAATTTGTTTGTAGCAATATTTTGTTCATACTAGATATTGCTAACGCTATACGTTGAGGCGTTTTCATAGCGTATTCGCTTCTTCATTTCGAAACAATTTATTGTACCTACGTTATTAAACTATTTTCCTACACCTACATACCTATAGTGAACAAATTCTTCAAATTGGCACCATTTATTTTATTATTATTATAATACTAGTATAATTTTGTGTTTAACTCAGTCCCTTCACAACGGCAAGAGATTTTAAAACTTCTTTTAAAGGAATGTTAAAATGATCAATTTGGAGCTTCATTTGTTCAGTTAGTCTTAAATCTCGCATGTGCAAACACCCAAACGTAGTAATATTTGGAATATTTATAGACATGGAGCACAAAGGTTCCAGATGAAAACCAGCGTCAAGTACTTGCACTTGCCATTACGTTGATCTGGACACCTATTTGGTCCAGTTTTGAGACACATACTTAGGAATATCATTGTCTTGAACTTTTTTCTATTTCTTGTTATCTGTTATGTCTTTGTTGTACATTTTGTGTCTCAATGTGCTGTATCCAAATAAAAGTTTCATTCATTCATTCACATGCGGGAATCGAACGCGCGAATTGAGTTATCGAACTTTAGATGACTACTACCCCACAGTAACTTTACCCCACATTAAATTATGAAGAATTCTCGCTTTACTACGAAACCCTAATAAACAAATCAAAGTCAAATTATATTTATTTCCAATGATGATAAAAAAGGTATGAATGTTTGGATATACTGGGGAAATAGTTCTCTGCACGGCTTTGTTTTCGGGATACCTTCTTCACTTTTAGAACTAACTTTCGATTATTGAATATGATTTTTAGATGCATACAAAAAAATATGTTTGGTATCCGGTACGAAAAGGCCTTGTAGGGGTAAAAAATATTTAGTTTATGAAAAACATATTCGCACGTTAAAATCATGATTTATTCCCATTACACGAACAATACATAGATATTATACGTTATCGGTGTTAAGTTCACTGGTACAAAAATACACAATGTAATCCGATTTTCATAAAAAATATAAAACCACTAGGAAACGACATTAAAAAATCTGTTCTTTAAAAGCAAATGTTGTGTCATAGGCATAGCGTAAAACTTTTTTCCCTCGTCGGGCGGCACGTTACAAAAGCTTTGTCAAAAGTTCGGCGAACGTTCTAGTGACAAAGAAACGAATTCTGTTTTGATTTTTTGATAGCAAAACTAAAGAATCGGCACTTGTGTTTAATACTGTCGATTCATGGTACAAATGGTTTTGATTCAGAATAATAGATAATATGATATGTGTTGGCAAAATAAAAGTCGCCGACTGTGTATCTTTTGAAGTTCTCTTCATCTCCAATTGCTTGAATTGCCGATATTTAACACAACACACCTGTTTTTGTTCTTTTATTAGATTTTTTACACGTCGAATATTATTTTTATGCGCGTTTATTTATTATACTTGATCTGGTACGACTGAGACTAAGGAGATAGCAAATATTCGAAATAGAATTATTTCGTTGGTCATTTCGGAACTCAATCCGAGTTCTAGTTATAACGCTATAAATAATTCCACATATAAAAGGGTCGGGAAAAAACGCGAATGTGACAAACCCCATAAACACCTGAGTTTATAGGCCCAATGAATAACGACGTGCCTTTGAAATCTCTTTCTGTGATGTTGGACAGGGTACGCCATTCTTTTGGTTTGGATTTATGCCTTTTATACAACCAGTCTATAAATGCCGCACTTTTATTGGCCGCGAGACGTTTACTGATTAATAAAGTGGGTGGAGACGCGGAAGATGCTAAATTGTTAACTATGCCGCTTCCTAGAAACGACACACTAGATGAGAGAAATTATGTTTTTTTTTATTGAAAATAAGAATGCAAGCTTAATAAATTATTTTCTGTTTTGGTCGTGTTATAAATTCATTGTTAGAGTATATATATTTGCTTTAGTTAGACGACCCCTCTCCACGCATTTAATCCTGAAAGGTGACTGGGTCTGTGGATAGCGCCCATGATTCCATACCCTGCCGCGAAGCAGAGAACCACTCAGTTCGTGGGTACGCGTTGGTAACGTGCAAATCAGGATGGGGCTCACCCTGGACAGTCATTGGGGCTTCGAAGAGCAATTCAAGCACCTTGTCCCCCGGATCAAGAGGGTAGTGTGTGCCTTGAACCGACTGCTGCCGAATCTCGGGGGAACGAGACAATAAGTTCACCGCCTCTACGGGACGCCTGTATGGTCATCTCGACTGTCAGGCGTCCAGCGCTGCATAGCCAAACTTCATGGTCTGCAGCGTTGAGAGCGACCAGGATGCTGCACAGCACACGCTCGAGGAGTGCCCTGCGTGGGCTGTCGAGCGGCGGATCCTAGTCGATCGGATCGGGCAAGGTCTCTCTCTGCCTGGAGTTGTGTCAGCTATGCTGGCAGAGCATGAAAATTGGAGTGCAGTGGTCTCCTTCTGTGAGAGGGTCATGCGGCAGAAGGAGACCACATCGGGCTCAAGACAGGGCCGATCTCACACGGAGAAGCACTAGATGGCGCTGGGATAACTACCGCCCCGACGCCCAGGTCCAACACGCCTAAGTACCCCGCTATCCTTATATGGCAGGGGGCCTTGGGCTCATGGGTAGCGGTGAAGGCGGCCCCCGAGAAGTGCCTGGGGGGGGTGGCTTTTTTACAGTCGCTCCCCTCCGCTAGCGGGGAAACAACGCAACACAACACTCGCACTTTCATAACGTTTAACTACCAACTCTATTTAGATAATCTATCATTTCAGCCATTTTTTGTTTCACCAGTATAATCAAAATAAAATTGTATATTGTACTGTTTGTATTTCTTTCAATAGATTTATCAATGTATAATATTTTTCCTAAAATTAGCTTTTTATTGTAAGTAACGCACTAGCAGATTTTATGTAGCAGCGGCGTACTTTCTCATTTACCCTATAATTTGGTGGGACAGTATGTATTCAATATTATCAGTGTCCCGTGGCGTTTCTCGCGTTAATTCAGTTTTAATCCCGTTCCTGTCAAAAAGTACATACATTTTCGCTGAAGTAAATTTTTCCACTGTACTGGCTGACTGTTTGTAGCATCGGAGTATCCTCTCTTTTAACGTATAATTTGATGGGACAGTATAATAATACTACTAGCAGTGTCCCGTGGCCCCTTATGTCCCAAAAATCAACGTCAAGCTGGAAACGAGTGACTGATATAATTATATTTTTTGCAAAACCATTTACCAAGGCTATTGGGAGACCTGCCTCTTAGCATTAACGGAAACATGTGGTTTCAACAAGACGGCTGCCTAGCATATTATGCTCGCACAGTAAAAGAATTCCTTTAGCGAGGATATCCGAACAGGTGTGCAATTTTGTGGCCAGCCCGTTCACCTGACTTAAATCCTCTAGATTTATTTTACAGGGAAGAGGTAAAAAGAAAGTGTATTCCAATGCAACCCAAAACTTAGAGCTGTGCCAAGCTGAAGCCGTTGAAAGCCGCTAGAAGATACGCCCATCTAATAAAACCATCTTTTTTAATAAATTTAAGGCTTGCATTGTGGCTTTAAAAGATCTGATATGACTTTGATTGACCTTTGATTCCAATAATCAAATTTTATTTAAAACTTAATCCATAAACAAATTAGACAGTACTTAATGACCCCCAGTACCCTTTTTTTATTGATCCGGTGGAAATACGTCATGTACTTCCTCCGCGAAAGAGCGGAGGGGTATGCCGGTAACCCTAGGCCTGGTAGTAAGGTCTTTTAGTAATTAACATACATCTCACTCAGAACTTGGTGAGCATTAGAAGCATTTTAACCAAGTAAAAATAAATTAGTTTTAGGATACGTTGCTTAGTTTTTTTCCCTTATTTAAGCAATACGAGTAATCATCTGTGTGTTCTCTTCGGAATCCGGACTAAATACCTACCGTAGTACCTAAATATTTTTACATTTTACAAAAGATCTTAGATACCTACAGTCCGTTAAAGTTAGATGATGTAATAATTTCAATGTCAATTTTAGACTGTAATTTATAGAAGGGTTATTCAGGGTTACATCACAAAAGCAAATGAAGATAAGTAAAGATTAGTAGCCATAGTATTTGGAACCGTCACCACCACACCACTCGATTCCGGCTTGACATTGGTTCTTGGGACAGCTTGTTTTTTTATTTCTTTTAAAAACGTTGCCCCACCTCGTTCCAAATCCTAGGATTTCTCCTGTGTCGTGGGTGCGTTTACAGACATAAATTCCACACATAATACACCCAGACCCGCAGATCATCCACTACCTGCAGATCATACAAATATTTTTTATGGTCCAATGAACTAGCGTGTTATTCTCTGATAAATCCTGGTTCGGCTTCCATCAAGATTTTCGAAGAATACTTGTCTGGACGACCTGCAACGAGGTGGACAGACGACTTGGTGAAGGTCGCTGGGAGTCGTTGGATGAGAGCGGCACGTGACCGCTCGTTGTGGAAATCTAAGAGGGAGGCCTTTGTTCAGCAGTAGACATCCTGCGGCTGATATGATGATGATGATGACTTGTCTGATGAGCACTTAGACGTGAGAGCCACATGCGAAATCCCCAGAAAATCTATCCATATCAAGGTGGAACTGTCATAGTATGGGCGGGAATGGGAAAACGCCTAGGCGGGAGAACTGTCCTTTTGGATACACGGTAATTTAACTGCTGCTAAATATCGTGATGAGGTGCTGGAACCTGTAGTCCTATTACACCGATTGCAAATGGGTCAAGATTTTATGCTTATGCACGATAACGCCCACGAACACACGGTTCCAGTGGTAACTCAGTGGCTAGACCAACATAATGTTGCGACCCTGCCACCATATATTGTCCCGCGCAGTCCCCGGTTTTTTTAATGCAGAGATTAGCATGATTTATGTGTGCTATTTTAGTACAGTGTTAATTTACAATCATTTGTTTTTAAACGGTGTTTATCTAATTTTCTTTTAGATAGGTATAAAATACTTGCCCATTTTGATATTAGGATGTTTCAATAAACTCTTTGTAGTTTCTTTTCTCTACATGATTCACTCAAACATCCCTAGACTGTGTGTGTATCAGAGCGGGATCGGGAGAGGGCCGATCCCGCTCGAAGAAGAAGGAGACGGCGCCGGGGTAACAACCGCCCTGGCGCCTAATTCCGATACGCCTGAAAACCCCTGCCGTTGCTATAAGGTGGGGGACCTCTGGGTTCGCGGGTGCGAAGATTGGGGAATCTGCGTGCCCACACCAAGCGACCCAAGAGAAGACGGTAGCACGCATGTGGTCACGCGCTGTCGTGGGACGCTTTGGGGGATCCTTTACAATCCCCCTGGGGGGGTGACCGCTTTACAGTCACCCTCTCCGAGATGTGCCAATAGGCGTGGCACCAGTGGGTGGCTCTAGTGTCATCATACGAGGACCTGGAGCCTCCCTTAGGTGCCGAAGATGACCGCTCCAGTGGTTTTAGCCGGTAGGAGCCCGGCATACCCCTTCGTCCTTCCCCGGGGCGAAGGAAGTTCATGATGAATTTCCACTGGGCACCAATAAAAAAAAATAAAAAAAAAAAAGATTGTGTGTGTATATAGATAGATTAACGTCTATAAAGCTAAATTAAACATATTTAGTGGTCAAGGAACAAGTCAAAGTTCGAGCGCACCGAAGCATCCGCATAGCTGCATGCCGACTCGTGCGTTTCGACATTCAATCTGAATTACAATGTACGGAATTTACAGACTCCAACCGGTTGACGCAGTCCCCTCGTGTCCGTATCCGAGCGGAATAAGAAGCAGCTTTACTGTTAACTCTATTGTTCACGAACACACCAAACAATGTATTTTTGCCGAATAAGGAGGCGCGCGATTATGTCAACGGGTGTGTTCTGTTTTTAAATAATGACCAAACGCTACATCGTGGGCATCAAAATAGCCGCGACTCGGCGAGGTACATGCTACCAGCATTTTAAATTCTAAATGATAGTGATTTAAATATTAAACATGTAATAAAAGTTTTATAGTACGAAGGTACCAGTGTCAACGTTTAACGACATGGAAAGCTACACGCAAGTTAACAATTGTCTCTATTTTCCCTAAAATGGTATAAGTAATAAGTATTATGAGTTTTGTAGTATTAATATATTGTAAAATGTATTGCCGAGTTCCGACGAAATTTTATCCAAAATTAATTTGAACTATCAATTAAATGTTAAATTTCGCTACACCTTGCTATCGTTTATTACTGTCAGTAATGATAGTAACATATATAAATCAATGTTTAAACTACTTTCAATTTTTCCAGAATTTCACACTGCTATTTTTGATTTCTTTAACCAACAAGACAGCGTGCATGATTCTTACGAAACATTTACATACATCCACATTACCAGTCGCTATAAATTAAGAGAGCAGATTGCTGCTAACTAGACTACTACATGGAGTCATAAGCCTGACCGTTGTTTCCTAAACTATTTACCCTAATACTTTTTGAAAATCTCAAGGAAGTTAGAGACTGAATGAAAGCAAAGAGGAGGGGATTTCCTCAGCGAAGCTATGTAGATTGGACTATTCTACTCTCCGCCGATGATATTATTCAAGTTTATTGTTTAGCTACTGTGCTACAAGCATAGAGGATTCGTCGTAAATCAAGATCATGTTTTGTTCTTCAATAAGTTGTTGCAGGAAGAAGCCATCCCCAACGAATGGTGTAACAGTGCAGTGGTACCCATTAATAAAAATAAAGGTGATGGGCTGGAGTGCAACAACTATAGAGGAATAAAGCTAATCTCGCATTGCTTGCATTGCAAGCTTGGGAGAAAGTTATTGAGCAGTGATTGGCAGAGGAGAGTGAGATTTCACAAAACCCCCTCGAGGCGGCATACAACCAGATACCCCGTGAGGTTTCGTGGTGGGCCCTTAAGGAAAAAAGGGTGCCTGGAAAGTATGTGCAGTTGATCTGAGCGATGTACAGTCGAGTCGATGCAATACCTACGTCCAGTCCACGGTGGGCTTGGACACTACTGCCAGCTTCAATTTCACCAGGATTCGGCTCTCAGCCCTTAGATTTTCCTGGTGGTAACAGACGCTCTTACGGTGGAAAAACAGGAAGAGCCACCCTGGTGTACGCTATTTGCCGAAGGCATTGTGCTGGTTGCCGAGAGTGGCCAAAGTTCCAGAGCAGATTGGAGACGTGGTGGCGAATACTAGAGATTGTTGGCTTGAGCAATGAGCAGACGCAAAAGACAGTACAGTGTTTTGCGATTTCGGCAGTCTCTCCAGTTCTGTGCCCAGAACTCTCGCTGAAGTGTCCTTACCAGTCTGCTCCGACTTTCAGTACCTTAGGTCACTCATCCAAGGAGATAGTGCAATAGACAGCGACGTTACGCACCGGATCAACTTAGGTTGAATGAAATGGCGACATATCACAGGAACACCATGTGACCCACGCCCCTCAAAGTAAAAGGCAGAATTTACAAATCCATTATAAGGCCCATAGAAGTAGAAAATAAGGAGAAGCGGCACGGGGGCGTAACCGCGCCACCGCGACATGCACAATCCGGGCCATCCGGAAAAAAATGCGGTTTTATAACATCAGTTGAGATTCGATCGCGTAAGTGAAACTTTGTTAAAGTGTACTGTTGTTCGGAGATAACATGCAAAAATCGAAGCGAAAATAATACTTTATCAATGAAGGAATCATATACAATATGTAAGTGAAAGATTTTCTTGTATTTGTCTATAAAAATAATAAATTAAATATTATTGTTTTATTTATTATGTTACATTCGGATTGATGGAGCAGAACGACATTATTATTTTTTACAAAATACAATGCCTACCACTTTTAACTAGCAATCGGTGAATAACAAACGCAGTGAATAGAACAGAGAATGGTACCTACTCCCAGTAAACTTACGCGTTGCGTTATACTGCTACTCGTCGCATAAGTCAAAGATATATGCAAAAAAACTACTTGTTATTGTATACTTGTTATACTTTGCTCTCCTAAGCACGAGGTTTTGGCTCTTCATTTTACTTCGACGGTCTTAGCTAAGTTTACACTCCATTCTGTTAGGCCATTTTTAATAGGAAATATATTAACAGTTTTTAAAAAACTATTGTATTGATATTAAATATATCTTTAACAACTCTTAAACGTTTGCTATATTTAAAGGCAGTGGCAGGCGGCCACGCGTGACACAATTGTGGAAATCTATGGCGGTCGTCATTGTTCTGCAGTGGACGCCCTTTGGCTGATATGATGAGAAGGTACAGGGTGGCCTGTTAGCTAAAGACCACCCGGCCATATAATGCGCAATTGTAGATAATGTAATCTTTACGTTGCATTTTGGAATGTAATCATAATGAGTGACGTAAACTATTCTAATTATTTCCGCGTCGGCACGACTGACACTGTTTAGATGGAGCGTCAGTGTTGTAGGAACAGCTGCTTATTGCGTCAGCGGAAAGGTTGCGGTGCGGTTACATCAAGTGCCTATTGCGCTCGCGCCCAAACAGTTACTCAATACGGATCATGAGGCAAACTTGCGGTCCTACACCCTAATACCATGATTTATGGTTTCTTAACCAGTCAATACGAAAATATTATTTGCAATATCCTGTTTAAAATATTGCGTATATTTCGGACTTATTATTAATAAGTCAACATAATTGGTACTGCACCAGGTAAATATCAAGAAAAGCATGTAAAGTATTATTCACTTAAATTATGCCTGACGAGTAATAACTCATCAATATCGACAAAATAATTTGGTGAACGGTCAGAGTTCCGGTATGTTCGTGGAAATGGTCATTTTCACGGTAAGTATGCGCCGACGCACGTGGCCTGGAGGCAGAGAGAGGGTGGAGGGGGCGGAGGGAGGCCGCGTCTGGAGTCGGTGACCGCACATACGTCGCCGTGCATAAGGAGCCGCCTGTCTTTGTATTCCGGTAAGGTCGCGGACTCCCCAACTAGCAAGAATGGTGCGAAACTATTCATGTTGACAGTTCTCGAGTACCTGTTAACAATTGTCATTTTTTGTCATTGTCATATTGATGAGTAACGTACAGTTGTTGTTCCATGAAAGCAATGCATAATTTTTTACGTTAAATGAGGTGACACGCCATTTGTCCATGTACTTGTTTTGTTTAGCGTTTACCTATCTCTGGTCTAAACAAGGACATAATAGTTAGAATTTCTATGGGCATATTAAAATGATCGTCATTATCTTTTCAGCCGAAAAAGTCCATCGTTGGATAGAAACCGCCCCAAAGAATGCCACAACAGCCAGTATGGTTTGTGATGTGTGCTCATTGGGGGGTTTTGCCATAATCGCCACGCTTGGCAGCCGGGTTGGCGATCGCAGTTGAGTTAAAAATGTATTTGAAGGACGCTGCTGCCGATGGGCAGGCCGAAGCCGGGGGTTGTCCGGTTAATAGTATCCTTTTACGACACCCACGGGATGAGATGGGGTGGTATTCTTAGCCGACACCACACATATTAAAATAATTATAAGTAATCTTCACGATGTACCGGGTTAGTCGGAAAGGGTGTACTAAGCCAAAATGATGTAATACTATGGATGATAATGAGCACCTTTTGTTCTACGACATCCCGCTAAAAGTCAATAGTTACAGAGTTATAGAGCTGTTCAAACTTTTCATGCAAAATATGCTGACACAACCCTATCATCAGTTGTGTCTTATATTTAACGTCATATTTGGGTTCACAGACCTAGTAGGTACTTTCCGACAAAGGATTATTTCGGAATGAAAATAATAAATCAAGCCCTGGCCACTATCTTTGTCAACAATTTGAAGAAATCGAAAAATAAAACGTTTTATAAGACGAGATAAAACGGAGTGGTTACTTACTCTGTGAAGATGAAACATTTACTGTGAAACAGTCAATCAGTGACACTTTAAATTGGCGGTAGCTTAGTACACCCTTTCCGACTAACCCGGTATATTATATTACTTTTATTATTATTAAAAGCCATGTACCCAATGATATTATACCATAGATATGTTACGTCCATATTAAATGGCACGCAAAATACAGTCTTGCTTGCACAACCATGTCGTGAGAAAGAAGATACAAAAACAACAAGAGTAAAAGAGATAGCTATATAGGCGAACCGATTGCGAGGTGCTACAATTGGGGGAGTTCTGGTTCTTACTTTTCGCACGCATGTGCATATCTACTTCTTTTTAATATACAATATCATTTCATGTATCTATATACTGGTGGCCCCGAGTATTAAATACTCACAAGTATCAGTTTGTGGGATCGTACCTTATTAGGTACCAATGTGATTTTTTTGAAGGACACCATTGTGTCATCAGCGTGGTGATCAGTGTTTGTTCCTTCACTGTATGTAAGTGCCCTTTCCTTGCAGTGAGACAGTGACGGGCTATTAGCTAGCTATATACCTTACTTTAGTGTCAGTACACACAGTAATGTTCTATGCAGTAAATAAGAATTAGAATGATGCGGCCATGAATTTATGTAAAATTCATTTTTCCTCCTAAAATTCGCCTCACACATTTAGAAATATTTTTTTTGCTATTTGTCACGCTCAGCTTGTAGCTTGGAGCTAAATCTAAACAGAATTGCAAGCTGCGTCATATAATCAGCCAGTCACTACTTGGGATTTATCTGATGGGTACACTGACGGTCTCTCCACCAGAGCGGCGAAAGTGCGCCCCAGGGGCGTTTGATAGGCTGAGGCGGCCATCTTTCGACATCCTGGCGGAGATAGATTCATGAGTCTATGATCAGACACACCCCTCTACCAGAGCGGCGAAAGCGTGCTTACAGGGGCGCTCGACAGGCTACGGCTGGCTCGATGGCGCGCACTCGATATGTGGTGACATTGCCTTCGGTTAAAGTTCGCGACCAAACGAATCGTTGGGGCCATCGTGCCGCTCTTCTGAACCTGGCTCAGAAGGAGTGCGTCACCTACCGCCTGACGCAGGTGTTCACAATTCTTTCGGTGCGTACCCGTACAGTTAACTGCCACGGCAAATAAATGATTATATTATTGTGGCATGTTTCATCTTTACACCTACATTTTTTTCGGTATATGTTTTACAGTCATTTGTATCAATCAACATTGTAATCTCAATTACTTTAAAAGAGTTGGCATGGAGTTTCTAGCCGGCTCTTCTCCACGAGATCAACAATTTGGAACCGTGCAACTTAGATTCTAAAATTTAATAAGGGCCATTATTTGAATTATTTTAAATAAAAACCTTTCTACTTTGACTTTGAAAGCCACTTCTCAGTCTTCCAGAATTGTGGGATAATTTTGGGGTGAATTTGCCAGTACACCAGACTTGGCAGACGGGTTAGTATGCGCAGAATGGCTGCTGTTCTATAGAAGAAGGACACTGCTGTCCCTCCCTCTAGTTTGGAGTCCCTTGTCGCTTTTTACGACCTACATGGGAGGAGATGGAGTGGTGCTATATTCTTAATCCGGACACAAATCTGAATAAAAACTAAAATAAATAAATCATCAACATAATATCAGTCAAAGAATGTGCACTGCTGAACAAGAGCCTCCCCCATGAGACGACCGGTTACATGCCGTGTCATCATTTTGGGGCGAATTTGCCAGTACTCACCATGCTTGGCAGGCGAGTTGGTGAGCGCAGTATGACTGCTGTTCCACAGAAGGGACGCTGCTACCCATCCCTCTGGTTTAGAGTAATCGTAACGTTTATGTGGGTAAGTCACCTTAGTAAATGCTAAAGACGATATACCAACGAGAAGAATAAAAATCGGTGGAAGAAATTGTTTTTTTTTTGTTCGACGCCAATGCCGTGTCACCACCTGTTTCGTTTGACGTTGTTGACTACCCAAATTGTTCACCCAGCCACGTCCACTATGTTCTTACTATATGCATGTGAATATTATAAAAATACAACAATATATCAAGGAAATGGTTGATATAATAAAAAATTATGACCTAAAAAATGCTAGTGATTTATTATTTAGTGACACCTACATATTCTTTAGCATTCACTGAGATGCCGTGCAAAATATCATGGACTATTAAAGACAAACCTGAAACGAATTGTGTTGGTCGTATAAATTTAAACGAAAATGCTATGGGATAGTTGTATTTTCGATTCAAACTTCACTCTCATTAAGGTTACGATTACGATACTATATGTCAAAATATTCGTGCTAAAACCTCTGTTCCACAGAAGGGATGCTGCCGCCCATCGCTCTGGTTTCGAGTCCCTTGGTCGCATTATATTGCATTCATCACATCCACGGGAGGAGATGCAGTGGTGCTGTATTCTTAATCTGGACACCACACGATAAATATATAAATAAATGTCTAATATTTAAAAATGTCTTAGTCCGGTATTTATCTTATTTCGGTATATATCTGCGTCGCATAGGCCGGGCCAAAAGACGCCTGGTAGTCATCACTAAGGACACTGCCCGGAAGATACGGGCGCAGCACACTCTGGAGGAGTGCCAGATGAGCGACGTAGCACCTGCAGCATATGGGATGCCATCGCCTCCTTTTCCGAGGACATGATGCATGCAAAGGAGGTGACAGAGTGAGGACAGAAGCAGACTACCTCATCCCCGCCGCAAAAAACGCAGTGGGTGCGGGTGCGGGTAGGGGGCGCTGCATGATCTCCGGCCTCCTGAGTTGCGGACTGCGGGTGACGAACTTGGCCCAATGTCTAGCGGACACCGCACCGCCAGCCATAGGTAGGTGGAAGGAACACCATGAGGTTTGAGCTGGTAGGAATTCGACATGCCCCTCCGCTTCTCCCAGGGCGGAGAAAGTCCATGAAGATTTTCGTACGACAAAAAAGGTAAGTCATTGCTTGACTATGTGCACACGATTCTCGTAAAAGTAAGAATCATAAACTCATGTTAGATTCCTAACTTCCGTGTTGGTAAAAATTAAACGGCCGGTTTTAACATTAATTTAGTTATGGCGGCTTATTATGTTAGTATCGTTACTTGAGTAACTTTTTATTTGGGTTCCAGTTAAAAACGACCAAATAAGTTCGTATTTTATTGTAGTAAGCACTAGTTTTACTAAACAGAGAGACATTATTAAAACAAGACAACATCAAGAGAGTGACTTATATTTCTACTTTAATGTGATTTAGGAACGTGGATATGTTATTTGTTAAAGTATTGTATATGTATATGGACGCGATATTTTTATTCTCATATTTATACATCAAATCTAAGAGGCAATGTGCAAGCAGAGGCCCTACGATTACAGAGACAAAGCGCTGCATCAGTATGCAGCGGGGACAGCCGCTTCCTGCTGGCCGCGTTCCCGCAACCGCTATGGTAATTTAATTGTACAATACGACAGCGGAATGGATTAGGTGCCTCCGACATAGTAACTTCGGGGTAATGGGGGAAAACCAAGGGTATTGTTCCTAGTCGCTGAGTAATTCGATTTAACCAGGTAGGCTGAGGTTTAGCATATCACCCAAGTTATAATTTGAGAATAAGTTTATATATGTTGCTACTTTTCCCGCTAGGGACTTACTCAAGTTTAGTAATAAACAGCATTAGCAGGTATCCCATTCCATTTTAAAAGCAACTTGCATTTTTTGTCATTATATATTTATATTAGTTGCCGTGTGGTGCCGGCTACGAAAAGCATCAACCCATCTCATCCCGTGGGTGTCGTAAAAGGTGACTATGGGATTAGCCAGAGGATGGGCAGCAGCGTCCTTTGAGAACATTAACCACTCAATTGCGATCACCAACCAGCTTGCCAAGCGTGCGATTATTCCAAAACCCCCCAATGAGCATACACACCCAGTCGTGTCGTTGTGGAGATCTTTGGGGGATGCCTATGTTCAGCAGTGGACTATATTCGGCCGAAATGACAAAAAAAAATGATAATATATATTTTGTGTTACTAAATGAATCAGTGGTCGCCGAGAAGTTGAATATCACCCGTAAACAATATAAAAAAATGATTTAATTTATTTGTAACATAATAAGTATACATAAATTTTAACTTTCTGCACTCCTTGTGAATTTTAAGTATGCCAAATCTCACACTCCTCCGTGCGCGCAATGTGCTTAAAAAGGGCTAGAAAGTTATTCCTTCAAGTATTAATATACCTATAGATATTAATTCTGTTTAGGTAGGTTTTTCTTGTATGTAACTACTTGGGACTAAAGGTTAAAAGTTAAGATTTCCTTAGCTATCATATCATGTTCTAAATTTGTTAAGAGTTAAATCGCTACCGGGAAAACCTAAATTGCGTTTTCGATGCAATTTATAAAACACCTTACACAAATTCCTCGAAATAGATATGACCGAGTCTTTTCGGCTTGATGGCATAACAAACAAAACATCCTTACTAGCTGACTCATTCTATCGGTTCTTGTGACTGATGATACAAATATCAAGAATGCCAAAGGCTAAAGTATTAAAAGGAAGGAATTTGTAGTCTATGAGTGTCAGTATAATCATATTTCCACAACCAATGTCGATGATCAGGAAAGTTTCGTCATGAATCCTCGGCGCTATGTGATCCTCCCTACATGATGCAAGGGCATTGACACCGCGGGCCAAGTCGGCTTTGTGCCAAATGTGAATAATAACTATCTACGGACGACCCACACGTGTTAGAAGCACCAAATTGTATTCAGATCCTTGTTTGACAGCAGAATTCAAATGTGGTACGATATTCAACTATTTGGAACCGTGCAACTTAGATTCTGACGTTTCATAAGTGCCAATATTTGGTTTATTTGAAATAAAAAAAATTGACTTTGACTTTGACTTTATTGATCTGAATGTAATTACTCAAACATACAGTTTTAGTACGTAATTTAAAATTGTCTTAAAGTGATTATTAATATTGACTAGATTTGATATTTAGGCGCGAAAACTATTTATTGTTCAAATTATATAACGGTAGAGCCGTCAGCACCTGGTCAGTGCCGTAAAAGAATATTAAAACAATAGATATTTATTTAGGTATAAACCACTTGTGCCTTATGTTTTATTAAAATAAAGTAATAAATCGACCATGAATAAAATTCAAGCATTCAAATTAATTCAGTCCGAATGTTTAGAATGTACATCCTTGTTTAGACAGTATGTATTACAAGTTATAAAACAATAGGGTGCTCACAGTTCAATACGCCACGACTACTTATAGAGAATTAATATTGTTCATTTAAATATTAATATGTTATAATAGGCCGACAAAAAATATCACGAGCCTTATTTATTTAGAATTTGCATAAATATTTATCTGCACTGTTTATATTTAACTATAAACCTAGTTCATAAATTGTTTTTATGATACAAAAGTTCAAAGACCTGTATATCGTATTCGCTAAACTTTACCTGAGAGAGGAGAGACCATGCTTACATACCTCACTACATTGTTCACTCTCGTTCGAATAGTTTCCTTATTCTTTGGCATTTTATGAAATGTTGTCGTACAAATTTCCCTTGAGTATGTACACATCTAGTTAATTGTCTAGGTAGATTAAATAGGTAAACATTACGCTAATTTAGTACCCCGATTGTGTAGACGTCTACAAACCCTAGGACTGTGTTTGAAAAACTCGCTCATAGAGGTAAACTCAGGTAGTGACTTCGATGCGCACTTGTGTTTCGTATGTTGAATACAAATTACGATATTTGGCGGTCAAAGCGGCCACATACTGAAGTAAATTTATTACCTATGTGTACACGGTAACATTACACCTACGTATCATCACGTAGACAGCATGTGAAAATCAGTTTATAGCCATTGATACCAGGAATGTTGTCGTAATTGCTTCCGGTCACATACTTAGTTAAGTATTTTCTTGGAAAATAAATTATACACAAGCGTTGGTGGAGTCAACTGTTGCCAACATGAATTTTTGATTCAGGAAAATTTGCAAAGGACGCCAGAATCTAAGCACGATTTTAAATCATCATCATTATCATCATTTCAGCCGAAAGAGGTCCATGCTGAACATAGGACTACCCCAGAGGCGTCACAACGACCGGTTCTGCTCTACTCGCATCCAGTGGATTCCCGCAACTTTCACCAGGTTGTCGGTCCATCTCGTGGGGGGTCTGCCCACGCTGCGTCTTCCGGTTCGCGGTCGCCACTCGAGAATTTTTGAATAAGACGAATGATTACTACCTACCTACTATTCTTTAAGTGTTAAAATGTTTGTAATGTATGTACATTACATTAAATTTTTGTAAAAGAGTACCACCTCGCCTCTGTTCCATGCTTCCGGCGTTGTGCCCTCGAGTAGGACGGAACTGAATAACTTCAGAAGGACTTTAAGTACCGATGTCCCACCCGCTTTCAGAAGCTCTGTCCTAATTCTGTCACCACCCGCATTATTATTTTTAAGATGTTTCAAGGCCATCCTAATATCCGGGATATCTTCGGTATAGTGTCGGGTTATTTTGGCTCGCGGGTCTTTGTCAGAGCCAATTGTAGGTACTGTTACCGAGGTGTATAGCTGTCGGTAGAAGTTATCAACCTCTCTCTCAAAACCTCTGACTTAGTCTACGCCACGCTGCTGTCCTCGGTCTTCAGCTTCATAATACGAGTTTGCCCAATAGACCTGACTCTTGCGAATACTTTGGAGCCTTGGTTTCACTCGATCGATACGTATATCGTGACGCAAGGAGTTCCATATCCGTATATTGAGCAGTCGTCATGCTTCAGTATCACCGGAGGACTGCAGCGTCATGGCGCGTCTTTCTTCCATGAGGTATGTGTATGAGAGAGTGTGATCGGAGAACTTTTTTGGTCTACCTTTACGGTGGGTTTTATAGAACTTAGCCCCAACCGTCTGGACAGTTTCTACAAACCTACCGGTTAAATCTTCCACAGATACGCAATCTTCTAGGCACTCGAAGCGGTTTTGGAGTTAGAGTTGAAAGCTCTCGGGGTTTTAGATATGAGCACTAGAGGGCCGGAGCATAGACTTCATCAGACGAGACCTCTCAACTTTGAGATAAATATTCAATGTGCCTCTTACCATTCGGTGATCACTACCGGTTTTCACCCTATGGATCACAGATACATCATTGAATATTTGTCTTTTATTGGTCATGATGAAGTCAATCTCATTATTTGTGGAAAAAGGAGTTCATCACGAAGAGTCCCTCCTTTTCCAAAAAGTCGGCCAGCCTCTGTCCCCAGGGGTTCCGTTGCCCATATCCAAATTGCCCCACTTTCAACTCACCATTGCATCGAGTGTCCAGCTTTATCTTGAAGTCCCCCATCACAACAGTGAAGTGTGTCTTCGAGGTATGTATGGCCCTACTTACGTCCTCATACATACTCTCTACTTCATCATCTGGGTGTGTCGAGGTCGATGCATAGACCTGTATGACCGTCAACGGATACCTCTTGGATATTCTAAGTATAAGGTACGCTATCCTGCTCGACACTCTTTCAATTAACAATATGTTGTAAATGAGGGACCTGCGGACGAGAAACCCGACACCACCTTGAGACAGATTTTCGCCTTCCCGGTAGTAGAATAAGTTGCCGAATTTCAGGGTTATCGTGTCCTCGCCTTCTCTTCGGACTTCTGATAGACCCATTATATCCCAGTGCAACTTATCTATTTCTTCTTCCAGCTCAACGATCTTTTCGTCTGCCCTCACTATGCGTGTGTTACATGTTACCAGGGCCAGTTTTCGTTTGTCGGGTGGTAGCCGCATCCCTTCCGGAGATTCTCAGCACCTCCTGCCCCGCTGTTACCGTGGCCGTTACCATGACCAGGAATAGCAGGGCTGCCGGGAACTGGGGGCCGGTGCATCAATCGTATCGTAATTTTAGGGGGTATTTGCCGATACTCACCATGCTTGGCAGGCGGGTTGGTGAGCGCAGAAATGCTACTGTTCAGCTAAACAGATGCTGCTGCCCATCCCTCTGGTTAAGAGCTATATTCTTAATCTGGACATCACACGGACATGATGATGATGATCCACCAACGTATTTATCAACATTAGTAGTATCATGATTTTGTTTTTCAATAATAGTATCATCTATTGAAGAATAGAAGTAAACATTATAATACTTTGTTCCTACTTGTCACGAGATGGCGGTACTGGCCTATGTATATAAATGAAGTATTTACTCCTATTAATGTTACAACTCACAACATTTTTCGCAAGAGATTAATAAACAAATATTTGAATCAATAGGTATATTTAAGCAAGAATACAATTCAAAGTTTAGGCTAGCTTGTAAAAAGATTTTCCTAAGTCAAAACTGCTTACCAAACTTGCTTGAATTAATGATGTCAAAACAAAACTAATTATTTATACTATAAGTTAAAATAATTATAAAAGCCACTAAGCCAGCAGGAACTATATGAAAACACCAAACATATTTTAATGATTCTCGTCAGTGTTGAGAAATATTAACTAACATACAGTTCCTATTGTTATGCAAGGCATCGTCGGTAATGTTAGGTACCAGTAAGTACAATCAAGCATAATTTAACAGTTTATTTAATAGAGAAAATGACTAAGGATATCTTTTTCTTATATGAACATAATTTTTTTTTTTATAGGATGCAATTTTAAAATGCTAAAAGGCTGTTGTTTCTCTTTTGCCAGCAATTTTTTGAGGGAGAGTTTTAGTGGAAATAATATTTAGACGGCACGTTTGACGCCGTGGATAAGCGAATGTTTTTGCTCTACGTGTCACTACAGATAGCTGTATTTGTTGCATGTGAGATTTATGTCTGTCGGCGGCACCTGCAACAGGAAAGATCGAACCTAGAACAACTTCACTTAAATTTATTAAGCATAGTTACTATTTGATAGGTACCTATGTTGCCACAGTGTAATCAATTAACTTTCCAAGAAAATTTCGAGTGGGTAACGACTATAACTTACGTCCTAATTAGACATCGATTGTGGCTTACAAATACAATTCAATCGTCTCAATAACTGACTGTCAGAGGTGATGGCATAAAGGGATTATTGAACGTCATCACATCACATTTTGTACACGTTTTATTTCCACTGAGCTTCATGATTGAAGTGGTTTTGATCTGCGGGTGCATTGTAAGCGCTGCGCTTGAATGCACTTTCTAAGGGACTGCTCAGAGATACCCTACTGACCTTTGTTTGCTTACTGGGACACTGGGAGTTTTATTTGATTACTCTTTTTATGACTTAGTTGGCAGACGAACTTGCGGGTGACTTAAATGTAAGCATTCACCGCCGCCCATGAACATCCGAAAAACCACATAATTACAAAGATCGGACTAACTTACCTAGTGACGTCCGATCCTCAATTATGTGAAGTAATCTTGTCCTCATTTAGTACTATGTAGTTTGCACCTTGCACAACTCACTGCATCACAATTTTAAAGATGAACACTTTCATCAAAAATTTTAATATAGTCTGTGGTTCCTACGCGCTCTTTCGCTATCTGTAATGTACATGTCATTAATTCAAAGCATAAGAACACAACTTTCAGCAGGGATCTAGATTGCAATTTTATAGAATTCTAGATTTATTTGGGATGGGTTGGGACTCGATGAGGACGAGATTACTTCACATAATTGAGGATCGGACGTCACTGGGTAAGTTAGTCCGATCTTTGTAATTATGTTCCGTAATCTCGTCCTCATTTAGTACTATGTAGATGTTCAAAGAAGAAAGTTGTGTTAATAATCAACCTTGTTTATTCGTTAATAAACATTATTGCAATTTATCATAATTATTTATGAACCTCAGTCTTGTGTCCTCTAAGACTTATAGTAGATGAACAGGTATAAAAAAATACGTTTCGCATTATTCATATAAAAATAAACTTGGCGGAAGCACTGCCGTACTCCCAAAAGTGCAATTCTTTGCATTTCTAATTTATATGATTATATGGTGTACTTATAATACTTATTCATCACATAAGTTGGTTCTTATTTTAGTTTGTGTTTATTATTTATTTAAGAAATATCCATATAGAACACATAGCTTGAGCCATTGGGATCATAAATAAACATTTGGCCTCTTGCAAAACCAAGCCAATTTGAGGCGTTTCTTGTTTTTGTGTAGTATGCTGTAGATTTACTAGTATCCAATCCATTATTAGTTAAAAACTTACTTCAACCATCTGCTTAATAGATGCGGTGGAGGCGCCGTAATAAGGCTTCCTTAATGTAATAATTATGTATTACAGTTCGTCCTTTATTTTATTAACATCTAAATAACAAAGTAAGGTTGTTGCAGGACAAATATTAATGGCAATTATCTTTAAAATACTTGGTAAGAAATGCTAGTATTAAAAAGGTTAAGATCAACAAAAGCTAGATGTTTTAACCATTTTGTAATTTTTATGTTGATATTATCTACTTTAACGGTAATTTTATCTATACAAATCAGCAACAAGGTTTGATCCTGTGTTTGGGTAATTTCACACAGGCTTTCATTGGGAAACATATTCAACAATAATTATTCTTAATGTTAAAGTCACATACAACATAATACTTAGGGTTTGTTGCCCTACCTTTAAATATTTGCTTAAAGAACTTTGTTCTTCTCTCATCTCTACTCAAGTGCGATCCTAAGAGTAGGAAGAGAAAAATGAAAATAAAAATTGTTGACCTCAGTGTTGAGTGAGCTATAGGAAAAACTTTAATTATTAATTAAACTTAGATGCTAAGAATAATATAACCAGGGGATGCACATCATAACTTTTACAGTTGGGGATTCACTGATTATTGCAGATTAATATTGCCATTCTGTTTTGTTCTATAACGAAGCTAACATTTTGTCCATTGAAGAGGATGGTATACTTCTTAGAAACGCGCTCTCCTGAAAATGTGGTGGCAATCAGTGTTAGAATCCTAATGTAAAGGATTGTGATTCCCTGGAAGGATACGACAGTAAGTCACGACTAGCTCGCAGTATATTGTATGTATATAGACATCTTTTTTTTTTTTTTTTTTTTTTTTTTATATATACTAGGTCGCAGAATAATATATGTAAATACACATCTTTTAATTTTTAGTATATATATATATATACATATATCTTACTATACACCCATATATATATATAATTACAATGCTCTGTTTTTATTTTCCGAAAAAATAAAAATCTACTTATGAGTGCAAATGGAGGGAACACAGAAGAATGTCCCATGCCATTCAATAGTACAGGCATCTATGGTGTATCTAGGTCAGGAACCCATGATACATAGTTGATGCAATTAGCAATACATCCATTTGCAAACATGATTCTATCGTTCACCAAGATTAGCTATAAGTGGTTCAAAGGCTACGGCCACATAGTTCCATTTCAATTTCCGAATGAAACACCTTCATTCTTTATTAGCAATGGCATTCTACACATATAATATAGAATAGAAATAGAAATAGAAAACATTTATTCGGCAAAGAACATATTAGACAGTGCATAAAATGAAATGAAAGCTACGATATACATTATTAAGTGCGCAGGTGTGCTGTAGAACATGCCTGTTCCAAACCACTACAAAACTACCACAGCTTCTTTGCCATTGAAGTGTGTGCCCATATCTTATTAATATAGGTTATGGTTCTTATCTATTCCAAGTGAAATATTACCTTGTTTTATTTCAGAAGCAACTGGTTTCTGTGCATATAAGTGTAGGTTAATTCATTTAGTTTTAATTCCTTTCAATATAGGAGGCCACCATTTAAGTATGTGCAAATGTATCCTATATACATAAGATTGCACTATTACTTTTTCAGGGCTACTGTTGTAAGATTTTTCCATGACATTGGTAGGTATAAAGTCAAATGTATTCTATAGCTGGGCCATGCACAATGTTAAGCTATGTTGAAACAAGGACACGTTATGGTTGAGATAATTATTATTTTGCACCCGTTTATGGTTTCTCTAGAATTTAGAAATAAAATATTATCTTCTTCTGGGAGAGCAAGATAGAAAAAATTGCATGGAATCTAATATGGGTCCCAAATTCTGCTATTTTTGTTTAGCATTTAGGCATATTTTCTTTGATATGAAAACACCAAGATTTTCTAAGAAATTTTGGTTGGTGGACACATTTAGTTTACACTTTTCATAGGAGTCAGCAAGACAAGAATTATTATTAATAACCGATGCAATGATCTCATGTAAAAATTAGCGGTTTCATGATCTAGGTAAAATCATATGGTGCTGTACTAAGCCTGAAGGGATGGCATGTAAATTCATACAAATAATCTGGAAATAGGGAACATTAGTGTTTCCTATCAGATTCCCTTATTGACAGTACAATATGCATTTTTTTAAATCATACAAAAAATTTGTTGCTACAACTTTTAAAATCTTTTCTCATTTTGATAAAAATTTACTCAGTTTCTGAATAACCTGGTTATTTAATGGAGCAGTAGTTTGTACAGGAACATTAGTGAAAGGTATAGTATAACCTTTTAACCATTTGTGTATGGTATGACTTTTAGTGATACCTAGTATCGCAGTAGTAGGAAAAGTATTTCAGTTGATTGGTATGTACCTTATTCATCATTGATCAGGATCCAGGTTAGGGCCTCAGCAACAGGGATAGTGGTGTCTCCGCCAGAATATCACGAAAAACACCAACAATTTATTCACATAGTATGTTGTTGGACTCGACATGGTTTTGCCCGCTTGGAAAGACATTTATAGCTGTTGTGCTCCCCCTTTTAGTTTCAAGTTTTAGGGGATTCTGATAGGTACTTACCTTCACTGGGAGTATTCTTTCATTCTCACCCAGATTTTGAACAGCTTTAATGGTATTTACTTTATCCTATAGTTTGTCCCCAAACAGGTATTATGAGATTGCAGGCTTCTCTGATATCAATTTATCAATGAGGTGCAGGCTATAACTTCATACAATAAGTTGCATAGCAATCCAGTTGAATCACTGATTCCGAAATGTGATTTTCATCTCATTGTTTACAATCATGTTGTTGAAAATCTTTTCAAGGGTTGAGATAGTACTAAGTGTCTCATAATAGCATTGATTTGACTTTTGCATAAATGCTTGTATGCTTTATTTATAGGGCCATGTTTCTTGATTATAGTGAATCTAGTTTCTTAAGGCCATTCTGCATGATTAGTCGTTTTTTTTTTTTTTTTGTATATTGCGTGTTATTCCTACTGAATTATCTCAGAGGTGAGCACTATTTTTGCAAGCCTGCCCCCCTCCTTTCTTTAATCTGATTTCATCACTAGGTGAGACACTATATTTGTAGCCACTTATGATAGGTGACGGAAACGTGTTTGCACCTGGTTCATTAGAGCTTGACTGCATCAGCTCCGCTCAATGATGTAATAGTAATGAAAAACATTGTCCTTGTCCGTGTGGTAAACTACCTCGGCTTCGACTGAAGAGGTCTTCGTAATCATCTAAGCTCCTGACTGCAAATCCAAGGCTAACCCCTCGTGAAAGCTCTAAGGATGCATCAAACAGCGTTTTATCTTGCTAATAAAAGATACTTAACTGGCTAGCCTCTCGTGGAAGCTCTCTCGTTCTTCGCTTGTAAACGAATACTGCACCGGCTTACCTCTCGTGAAAGCTCTATTGGTGGTGTCGTTTATTTTTAAATTAAGGCACTGTTGACCTGTGCTCTTCCTTGTAAACGAATAACCCCCACCGGTTGACCTCTCGTGAAAGCTCTATTGGTGGTGTCGTTTATTTTTAAATTAAGGCACTGTTGACCTGTGCTCTTCCTTGTAAACGAATAACCCCCACCGGCTGACCTCTCGTGAAAGCTCTATTGGTGGTGTCGTTTATTTTTAAAATAAGGCACTATAAACTTGTCACCGTTGACCTGTCTTCTTCCTTGTAAACGAATAACCCCCACCGGCTGACCTCTCGTGAAAGCTCTATTGGTGGTGTCGTTTAGATTTACGTGCATATAGTGTATATTGCTGCGACACTGCGGATCCATCTCCTGTGAAACATGTAGTTAGTAACTTACCGATACGGTCGTGTAGACTCCCACTTTTTTTGGGCTCCCACAATCGATTATTTAGCTTTTCTATTGCCTCGTCCTTACTCCTTCGCCAGTGTTTCCCCATTTTTGAAGAAAAAGGAGGATAATTGGAAGATTTTCTTGAGTTGCGTATACAGCGAGCAGCACAAAAAAGTACAATGACATGTACATTACAGATAGCGAAAGAGCGCGTAGGAACCACAGACTATATTAAAATTTTTGATGAAAGTGTTCATCTTTAAAATTGTGATGCAGTGAGTTGTGCAAGGTGCAAACTACATAGTACTAAATGAGGACGAGATTACGGAACATAATTGAATAATTATGTTAATGTTACAAATATATAAACTAAAACACACATACATAATTATATAAATAATACACTTAAATTTATAAATATATGTGTTATATTGTGTTCCGTGCGGTGCCGGCTGTTCCGTGTACCGGCTAAGAATACCACCACCCCATGTCATCCCCTGGGTGTCGTAAAAAGGCAACTATTGGATTAGCCGGAGGATGGGCAGCAGCGCCCTTCCGCTACATTTATAACTCAACTGCGATTGCCAATCCGTCTGCCAACCGTGGCGATCCATCCGGTCGTTGTTGCGATCTGGGGGCTTGGGTTCATGATAATTATGTTTCTTATATACTTATATGAATACCAATGAAGAGGGAGGAACTATGAACAAAAATTGTAAACATAATTAAGTGCAATAAAAAGTTGACGTGTTCAGAATAACTGCTGACGGCGGTTGGTTCCACATTTTCGTCATACGGGGCAAAAAGTAACGAGTAAATCGTACAGTGCTAGACCGCCAGCTATCAAAGTAATAACAACGAAATTTTGACTTGATGCAGGTGGTGCGATGGTAGAAATTATTTTAACTTGCACTCTTTTTAAAGCATGCCCTTTATTGGTTTATATATTTTATTTTTGAAAATATTGCGATTGTCGTGAACCTTCTGTTCAGTAAGATATAATCAAGTTGATAATATTAGGTACCTACTTGTCGTGATGCTCTCATTCAAAGTTAAACTTTTTACGAGAAGATACATCGATATAACTTGGTACCCATTGTAACCAAGTGTTAAGCTTTAACCATACCAACATTTACAGCAGAGTTCTTTTTCCATTTAGTTCCTCAACGTATCATCGAGCATCAGTGCTTTTAATGAATTAAAAGCACTGATGCTCTATATTTCTTATATTTCCATATCAATATGTACATTTTAAACAAGAAAAACTACTTAGACAAGTGTGAGTAATGCTTGGAACTTCAGTACCGTGGGAGTTGGTACCATGTTCCTACTTCCTAGCGTTGCAGACGGCTACAACAACATTCGCGACGAGGGAAATGTCAAGGTCACGCCCGTTCACTTCCTTTATCGCCAAGCCTCCGCGAGCCTACGATATTCACGACCCTTCCCTTCTACAACTTATAACTGAGGTATACTATTTACTTGTTTGTTTTGTTAATTGTTGCCTGATAGTAAATTAAAATAAAATGAAATAAATATACCGTTTAAAGTGAACTTTTGCGAATATTGGAATGTTACATTTGTATTTCACTGACAACAAATATTGTAACGTAGGTAATAAATTTCCGTAAGTAGCCTACATTCTTGTTGTATGTGTTGATTAAATTCATAATGCTAGTATGTACCATTAGGTTCTTTATTGCTGTTAAGCTTGGTAAGTAATATAATTTATTCACCTGAGGATGCTTTTTTGGTACAGATAATCTGGTATTGTGAGAGAACTTTACGTGCCCTTACTTTGCTTAAAGCTTTTATTTAACTTGCCTTGTCTATAGTTTTAGTATCCCCAACCGATTGAGCTGAAATTGTGCATACACGTTTTGTTTGGATGACAAATTGACAATGCATGGTTAGCTAAGTGACGTCATTCTAAATCCAATATGGCGGACTCTCAAAGATGGTAGACCAGTTATTTTTTATGCACCCCTTTATGCAGGCCTTTCTCAGCAGTAGCCGCCCTACGGCTGATATAATTATGATGGATTATACAAAGCTCTTTACTCAGCAGTTGCTTACTTAGCTTTTAATTTTATTTCCTATGTCTTATGTCTACGTAACCAACTTCTCGGCACCCTCACTTAAATATGAAAGGCCTTACGACGACCTATTTGGGGTAAAGGTGACGTTTCGTTCAAGCTAGTTTCGACTTCCGCTACGGGCTTAGAAGACGTATATGGTCTGCAAATGCTTTTCTATAGTTTGTACTAATAAAACATTACTCCGCTTACACCCGCAATTAGGTAAAAAAAGGCCTTATCTTGTTTTCCCGGCCTACTTTATCATAGTAAAAGATCATTTCTTCGTCTGCTGGAGTTTCATATAAGAAGCAAACTGTCTGATATCCGAAACCCCAAGAGGTAATTAAGCAATTATTTTTTTGTCTCAGCGTGGTAATCAAAATATGTCTATAAGGTTTAAAAATATAAATCATAATAAGCAATTTTTATTTTATTTTACATGCCTAATGGTGAGGTTGGTGTTAGCCGTCAGATGGCATTCGTGTCGAAGGGTCCGGCAGCGGCGTAACGACGGCGCCAATGGAGCGCGATTCCCTCAAGCCTTTCTTATTATGTGCTGTGATTTAAAACAACACAACCGTAGAGATGTTTTAGTGCTACAATTATTTATTTCGAATTGGTTTAGTATATCTAAAATGTTACAAATGTTTACAGGCTCGCTTCAAAGGTTGTGAGTTGAAACCGGGCCTGTAACAATGCGACTTTTTAAATGTCAAATGTACTTTCTTAGTTAATCTAAGACACCGCTGACTGTAATGGTGACGGCAAACAGCGTGATGAAACTTGTACCTAATGGTCTGAAATCACCAACGCGCAGTGAGCAATAGTGGTGGTCCATACTCGGTCCTTTTCTGTATGAAAAGAGGCCTTTGTCATACAGTGGAACAGTTACAGGCCAATGTATAGGGTCCTACAAAAATAGTGAATTTTATTTGAAGGGATCGATGAGTAGTTGACGGCGTTTATAAGAAAAAAGATGCTATATTCATTATTTTAAAATTGTAATAATTCATGAATTAAGTTGCTATAAGAGCACTAAAATAAATTCTTTAATAACAATATTATTACGAATACGCATCCAGATACAGAACACGCGTCGCTGTAATCAAATTGCGAAGAAAGGTTTTCGTAAGTGCTTGAATAGCAACTATACTCATTAATTATTGCAAAACAAATGTAGAAATCACATTTTTTTTACCTTCTTATAACCTACTGGTGATCCCCTTATTTTGAGTTGCGTATACAGCGAGCAGCACAAAAAAGTACAATGACATGTACATTACAGATAGCGAAAGAGCGCGTAGGAACCACAGACTATATTAAAATTTTTGATGAAAGTGTTCATCTTTAAAATTGTGATGCAGTGAGTTGTGCAAGGTGCAAACTACATAGTACTAAATGAGGACGAGATTACGGAACATAATTGAATAATTATGTTAATGTTACAAATATATAAACTAAAACACACATACATAATTATATAAATAATACACTTAAATTTATAAATATATGTGTTATATTGTGTTCCGTGCGGTGCCGGCTGTTCCGTGTACCGGCTAAGAATACCACCACCCCATGTCATCCCCTGGGTGTCGTAAAAAGGCAACTATTGGATTAGCCGGAGGATGGGCAGCAGCGCCCTTCCGCTACATTTATAACTCAACTGCGATTGCCAATCCGTCTGCCAACCGTGGCGATCCATCCGGTCGTTGTTGCGATCTGGGGGCTTGGGTTCATGATAATTATGTTTCTTATATACTTATATGAATACCAATGAAGAGGGAGGAACTATGAACAAAAATTGTAAACATAATTAAGTGCAATAAAAAGTTGACGTGTTCAGAATAACTGCTGACGGCGGTTGGTTCCACATTTTCGTCATACGGGGCAAAAAGTAACGAGTAAATCGTACAGTGCTAGACCGCCAGCTATCAAAGTAATAACAACGAAATTTTGACTTGATGCAGGTGGTGCGATGGTAGAAATTATTTTAACTTGCACTCTTTTTAAAGCATGCCCTTTATTGGTTTATATATTTTATTTTTGAAAATATTGCGATTGTCGTGAACCTTCTGTTCAGTAAGATATAATCAAGTTGATAATATTAGGTACCTACTTGTCGTGATGCTCTCATTCAAAGTTAAACTTTTTACGAGAAGATACATCGATATAACTTGGTACCCATTGTAACCAAGTGTTAAGCTTTAACCATACCAACATTTACAGCAGAGTTCTTTTTCCATTTAGTTCCTCAACGTATCATCGAGCATCAGTGCTTTTAATGAATTAAAAGCACTGATGCTCTATATTTCTTATATTTCCATATCAATATGTACATTTTAAACAAGAAAAACTACTTAGACAAGTGTGAGTAATGCTTGGAACTTCAGTACCGTGGGAGTTGGTACCATGTTCCTACTTCCTAGCGTTGCAGACGGCTACAACAACATTCGCGACGAGGGAAATGTCAAGGTCACGCCCGTTCACTTCCTTTATCGCCAAGCCTCCGCGAGCCTACGATATTCACGACCCTTCCCTTCTACAACTTATAACTGAGGTATACTATTTACTTGTTTGTTTTGTTAATTGTTGCCTGATAGTAAATTAAAATAAAATGAAATAAATATACCGTTTAAAGTGAACTTTTGCGAATATTGGAATGTTACATTTGTATTTCACTGACAACAAATATTGTAACGTAGGTAATAAATTTCCGTAAGTAGCCTACATTCTTGTTGTATGTGTTGATTAAATTCATAATGCTAGTATGTACCATTAGGTTCTTTATTGCTGTTAAGCTTGGTAAGTAATATAATTTATTCACCTGAGGATGCTTTTTTGGTACAGATAATCTGGTATTGTGAGAGAACTTTACGTGCCCTTACTTTGCTTAAAGCTTTTATTTAACTTGCCTTGTCTATAGTTTTAGTATCCCCAACCGATTGAGCTGAAATTGTGCATACACGTTTTGTTTGGATGACAAATTGACAATGCATGGTTAGCTAAGTGACGTCATTCTAAATCCAATATGGCGGACTCTCAAAGATGGTAGACCAGTTATTTTTTATGCACCCCTTTATGCAGGCCTTTCTCAGCAGTAGCCGCCCTACGGCTGATATAATTATGATGGATTATACAAAGCTCTTTACTCAGCAGTTGCTTACTTAGCTTTTAATTTTATTTCCTATGTCTTATGTCTACGTAACCAACTTCTCGGCACCCTCACTTAAATATGAAAGGCCTTACGACGACCTATTTGGGGTAAAGGTGACGTTTCGTTCAAGCTAGTTTCGACTTCCGCTACGGGCTTAGAAGACGTATATGGTCTGCAAATGCTTTTCTATAGTTTGTACTAATAAAACATTACTCCGCTTACACCCGCAATTAGGTAAAAAAAGGCCTTATCTTGTTTTCCCGGCCTACTTTATCATAGTAAAAGATCATTTCTTCGTCTGCTGGAGTTTCATATAAGAAGCAAACTGTCTGATATCCGAAACCCCAAGAGGTAATTAAGCAATTATTTTTTTGTCTCAGCGTGGTAATCAAAATATGTCTATAAGGTTTAAAAATATAAATCATAATAAGCAATTTTTATTTTATTTTACATGCCTAATGGTGAGGTTGGTGTTAGCCGTCAGATGGCATTCGTGTCGAAGGGTCCGGCAGCGGCGTAACGACGGCGCCAATGGAGCGCGATTCCCTCAAGCCTTTCTTATTATGTGCTGTGATTTAAAACAACACAACCGTAGAGATGTTTTAGTGCTACAATTATTTATTTCGAATTGGTTTAGTATATCTAAAATGTTACAAATGTTTACAGGCTCGCTTCAAAGGTTGTGAGTTGAAACCGGGCCTGTAACAATGCGACTTTTTAAATGTCAAATGTACTTTCTTAGTTAATCTAAGACACCGCTGACTGTAATGGTGACGGCAAACAGCGTGATGAAACTTGTACCTAATGGTCTGAAATCACCAACGCGCAGTGAGCAATAGTGGTGGTCCATACTCGGTCCTTTTCTGTATGAAAAGAGGCCTTTGTCATACAGTGGAACAGTTACAGGCCAATGTATAGGGTCCTACAAAAATAGTGAATTTTATTTGAAGGGATCGATGAGTAGTTGACGGCGTTTATAAGAAAAAAGATGCTATATTCATTATTTTAAAATTGTAATAATTCATGAATTAAGTTGCTATAAGAGCACTAAAATAAATTCTTTAATAACAATATTATTACGAATACGCATCCAGATACAGAACACGCGTCGCTGTAATCAAATTGCGAAGAAAGGTTTTCGTAAGTGCTTGAATAGCAACTATACTCATTAATTATTGCAAAACAAATGTAGAAATCACATTTTTTTTACCTTCTTATAACCTACTGGTGATCCCCTTATTTTTTAGGTATTTATTATTATTTTAACTTACTATCTTATAGGCCGGTAATGATGGGACGAGATCCGCCTGATCAAGTGGCGGGCGGAAACCAGAGGTGCAGTACCTAGATCTAAAGAAACACCAAGTTGGTTTTAGGCAATGATATTTTACAAATAGATGCACCATACACGAACATTATGACACTAGAGAACCAGACACCAGTACATATACGGCTCTCAAACAGTGCGCGAAGGAAGTGAGAGAAAATGAAAGCCACCGTGCGGCTTACCGGTTGTTAGAAAGAGATAAACATACAACGTTAGTTACGTGGCATTAGCAGCGGCATGACGAATGCTCGTTGGCTTGAACGCGTGTGAAGTAACGTGTCTCCTGGCGCCGTAGACCATGTAATAACACAATGTACCTAATGTAATTTTTATTAACATTATAGATTTACCAATGAAATGATGTTCTTTTCTCACAGGTGCAGTATAATTCATGCGTAAACGTTCTATAAATACAAGAAGGCATTGTTTTCCGCAATATGATGTAAGAATTACGTTTAAGATGGACGTCTAGCCGTGACACTGGTCGGTGCGTGACCAAGTGAACTCCAGGCAATCACCTTGCTTTCATGTGACCATCATAGAGCGCGGACAACGCATCTACACTTATAAAAACATCAAGGTTTTAGGTAGTAAGAGTATTCAACTCTCTTCTGTAAACTACCCCTCCTTTTTACACGCTCTAAATTAGCTTCCCCTGTATGTGAGTAACTAACTATGTATGAATTACATTCATCTTCTTAAATCTTGCTATTCCATTTCACCCACTTTTATTACAATAATTTAATAGTCATAGGTTTCTAGAGCTAATTTTCGTTAAAACAAAAGCCAGTTTCATAAAACGAATAAAGACACGCTTTTAATGAAACGCACAAAATAAATTTGAAATGTACAATGAAAGAGTTGTACTTTATATAAAGGGTAGATTAGTAATTATGAAAATACGTATAAGTACAGATCACCCCACGCTTTTATTTTACACTTAAAGTTATTTTGTTTTTCATATTTCGTTAAAAGACTTTTTTGTTTTTAAACTTCAATTTATTTTTTCTAATGAATTTCGTTGCGGTTTCCAAGACAGTTATTCATTTGCCTGGGACACACCGCGCGTCATTGATCGGTGTTTTTTGGTTGTCGCTCTTGGAGAACCTCGCTTACAGGACCTGCAGGAGCTGGTTGCAAGTGTGTGGGCAAGCTTATCCAGTACAAGTTTAGCACATGGCCAAGGGCGGAGGAAGTCTATGATAATTTCCCTAAATGAAAATATACTGGTATGACAATAACTTACCGCTGTTTTTGGAAGGAAGTTCCTTACGGCAGGCTTAGAGGGGATAGGGATTTTGCTGCGCGAGCGAACTGAAAAAAATGTGATAGTAAAACCGTAAGAAAAAATCCGTGGAAAAAAGTGCGTGGGATAAAACCGTTAAATGAGACGTGCGCAGGCGCGACAGTCGCATACATAAGCGAGTAGTGTATAAGTGTCGATTCTACATTAGCCGAACGAACTTCGTTCCTACCTGGTGTCCCACGACACCACATAATTTTTTTATCTAGAGCAGCCTGGGAACGTTCCATTTCCTTTTTCGTTCAAAGTTGGTTTAATCGCTCTTCATCGAACACAACTAGACGCACAGAACGAGGTGCGTCTTTGAGGTCAAAATTATCATTTTTGAACTTGCCAATCACCTCCATAATCCTCTCCATACAAAGCACAAATGTCGGAAGCTGCTTTTGCGCCCTTAGAACTTTAATTAAAAGCAAAAACAAGGAAGTGTCGAAGATGCTCATTTTTCTCAACTTGACATTCAAATTTAATGATCTGAAAATTAACATAAATTACCTCGAACAAAAAACAAAACAGATTCCAGTACGACAGAACATCCTCTTTTGAATGATTTAAAATATTATTACATATATACTAACATTTACTGACATACTGCCCCACAAAGAACGCTGCTGCCAATCCCTCTGGTGTAACGTCCTTTTTACGACACCCACGGGAGGAGATAGTGGGTTACAGCTGAAAACCAGCGTTAGGTGGTTAGTATCACTGCCGCCTTACATTATGCTGAGCTGTTGGCCCTTTGGCACTATAATGTTGTCACTGTGCACGATATGTGTTGCACCTTTTATTTAGTTTTATGATTTTTATATTTAAGTATATTTTTATTTTGTATACTGCTTGTGCCAATAAAGTAATTTTTCTTTCTTTCTTCTTTCAGATAGTGCATTAATCTTGTTGCCGGAATTACCAATCAATCTAACTAATTTTTTGGCATTGGGTTTGAGGATTTGTCGGTTTTTGTGCTCATTGTGATACTAAATAGATCGATTTGCTAGACTAATAGAAAATTTAAAATCTCAATGTTTACGATGAGTGTGATTATTATTTTAAATCTCGCGTCTGGATGATTGAGTACGTACGCTTATTTCTTAATAGAGAGCTAGAACTATCAATTAATTACCAAACTATAATAAGTAACATATAATTGGTATGGAGAAAGATATGCCTGGTATTTCGCTACGAGATCGGATTAGAAATGAGGAGATCCGTAAAAAAAATAAAGTTGCCGACATAGCTGAAAGGATTAGTAACCGGAAGTGGCAATGGGCGGGGCACATTACTCGTAGAAATAGTGGCAGTTGGGGAAAAAGGTTCTCGAATGGAGACCACGCACCGGTAAACACAGCGTGGGACGATCTCCAACGAGGTAGACAGACGACCTGGTAAAGGTCGCTGAGAGTCGCTGGATGAGAGCGGAATGTAACCGCTCGTTGTGGAAATCTGAAGGGGAGCCCTTTGTTCAGCAGTGGACGTCCTTTGGCTGATATGATGATGAATTGGACTAATCATAATCAACTGCTGACAGTAAGTAAAAATGTAATGAAAAAACATCCTATTAAAACTTTAAACATCGAAAACTACATTTCTACTGAAGTATCATTCTAGTTTTTACGAAACCTACATTTAAATCGCAAAACAATTGCTTTAATCTATTTGTTTATTTTTCTTCAAGTAGGGTAAATTCGTTAGAGATGGCCATCGCTTTTTGAAGCCTAAATAAAACTGAAAATATTGAGAGCATAATCAAACTTTTATTTTAAAGAGAATCAACAATAATCGGTCTTTAGAAAATCAGCCTAGAGATATTCTTAAAATGTAAGGAACATACAAAAAAAAATTGTTAAAACAAAACGGAACTGGCCATCTCACCGGCCATATTCGGGAGTGATGGCCTTAGTAGTATGGGACAGACGGCCGGCTCTAGATTTCCCTCTGCCTTTCCCATTTCCTTTTATTTCTGCTCGCTGGAGCTCCTTTTTCTTTCGCTGTCCACGTTTAGAGCATATGTCAAAAAAATGAGTACAATTTTCATGTACCCACAGATCACGAATGAAACATTGAAGCCCATCTTCAATAAGGTGGCTTTATAATAATTTTCGCCACAATTATCAGCTTCATTTTCAACGTTTTCTTCACCAGACGGTGATGCGGTGATGACAGACAATGCGGGTGGCAAAAAAGTTCCTTCAGCTTTGCCACAAGATATGATAATGATCGTTTCACCCTTTTCGTTAGATTTTTCTGTAGATATGGCTTTGACACTTTTTTGGCGAGCACTTGTCCAGGCGATTATTAAGCTGTGCGCCTGAGACATTCGCATTAAAGACACAATTTTGACATTCAATCATTATCAATCAAAGTTTGTTCTAAAAAACTAAAATAAGCATTTACTTCAACTCAGTTCATAGCAAGACACCGGTCCATCAAAACTCCTTCCGGCTTTCTTAATACGATATACGAATCAGTCCATTTTTTTATCAGTTTATAGCGGTTTTTACTTGATTATCCCTCCAGTTCTCTCTAGTAGCCACATCTTACCTTTGGTATTGGTGTGGCATCTATAATAAAGAAAGACAAGGATAAAAAACAGTATAAAAAATTATTTAAATATATGGCCATCTTAACCTGCCTATACATGGCCATCTCTCCTTTTTGTCCGGGTCAGGTGGCCACTTCAATATTCAAACTAACGAATAGCAAGTACTTTATCATTTTGAGATTAGAATGAAGAAAAATATATACTAAACTCAATAAACTCACCAAAACACAAAGAATTAATAAAAATATTAGTATTTCAGAATAGTATATGAAACATCTATAAAATTTCACCACTACTAAATAAAATCAAGGCCTGTTTACTTACCTTTATGATTTATTTTTGCACCTAATTTTGTTTGGATATTGTTCCGTGAGATTGCACGAAGCGTACTGGATTTAATACAACGCCACCTTGTGAATAAATAACCAAAATAAATTGATTGGCCATCTCTCCTATATGGCCATCTCTAACGAATTTACCCTATATAATATTAAGCAAATAGAAAAAAGAAGTTTACAATAAGCCGTGTAGCTACGTTAACGGATAGGGCTACCCCGTCACATCATGGGTGTCGTAGAAGGCGACTAAGGGTGTTTAGAATCCGGTGCGTACCATTGCAAAACCAGCAGGTGGCGGGTAAACAACCAACACTTGCATGCCCAAGGAGGGTTGGTGCCAGGCAGGCGCCCGATTGTAAAACGCTTTGCCAAAACCTTTGCAATATAAACATATTACGCCGTTCTCGTAACTTAGTCCCATTAAGGGCAGGAAGATGATGACATTGAATACCTTTTTCTTTTTATTGATGTCCAGTGGAAATTCTACATAGAACTTCCTTCACCCCGGGGCAGGGCGAAGGGGTATGCCGGACTCCTACCGGCTAAAACCACTGGAGCGGTCATCTTCGGCACCGAAGGGGGGCTCCAGGTCCTCGTAAGATCACAATAGAGCCGCCCATTGGTGCCTTCAGGCACATCTCGGAAGGGATGACTGTAAAGCGGTCACCCCCTCTAGCGGAGGGAAGGCGACTGTAAAAAGGTCGCCCCCCCTAGGCACCTCTCGGGGAGGATTGTAAAGGATCCCCCCAAGCCTCGCTTTGCGGACATTGAATACCTACTTAAGATATGGTGAAAATATATTGGAGTTTACTCCTTAAGAATCGTTTTGTAAATAAGGCCCCCGGTATGAAAAAAATATTAGGAGTGATATTTTGTCGAGCGTTAACTAAAATGCGTGACGTTTTTCTGGGCACCTTCTGCGTCATATATGTGCCAAATGTAGTTTGATGTCAAAGTATTTCATTTAATATATATAAATGTTGATATTTAATATCATTATTATTGATTATTAATACGCAGTGGAATGATTAAATAAATAAATATAAAATATGGAAACGCAAATATGGCTGTTGCGTGCATAGCACGTTGATAACGAATAGCGTAGCTTCTATTTGCCGTACCTTTTCCATTATTTGAATCTGGAAAAAATACTATTGTCAACACGGCTCCTCCATACTTTTATCTTCTGGATACAATCGAGGCACTTTTCGTGGTCGTTGGAGCGTCAAGTGAGTCTAAACGCCTACAATTTTCCCACCGGGACCATCCCGCACCCCGCCACCCGAAGCCTTATTACTAACTAATTAAGTCACGCAACAGAACACGATAAAAATCTTTTAGGAAAATAAACGAGCGAAATCAGTCTCCGTATGACGACATCTCGCTCACAACATATATGTTTTTTGATACAGCCAGGCACAAAACTATGGGTGCTCGTTTTAAATATAGCTAATTGATCATACAATAACTTAATTGAACACTAATGATTTACATAAATGACATAGGAATACTTAAGTACTTGCTCATTAAATATTATTCAGGTTATTACCTAGTTAGCCTGGTCAAAGTGTAACCTTGCTCTTTAGTTAACATAAGACATTACTTCGTTATTGTAGGTAACCATGACTTTCAAAAATACTTAGGTGTAAAAAACCGATTAAACATGTAAATTATATATACAAATCAAAATGATGTTTTTATTTATAGTTAAGAAGCACTTGCGTGCAAGCAGCAGCCATTGAAGCGCGTGCAAGGTAGCGAGAGTGCATTCTCAGCAATCTAATGACAATGACAGAGCATCCCCGCTTTCCAAGTTCATTGACAACGAAAGTGTTGCGCATGCGTGAAAACTCGCGCCAATTATAAGCGCAGGCGAAGACGGTGGGCGCGCGGGCGCAGCGGTCGTTGCGCGACGACGCGCCCGGCTGCGCGCGCTTCATTGCCAAGGCCGGCGTGCTTTCTCCACGATCTACGAGCATTACGTGGCACTCGGGACTGCTTGTATAATGTGATGTAATTGGAATTTGTTATGCTTTGGTACCGATGAACGGAATTATGAAAGACTGACAGTGTGTAGTAAAATTACCTACGTTATCACGATAGGACACGACCTCAGACACCGCGTTTTGTTATTGTAATTTATTGAACAATGTTAGTAAATAGTTTACGATTAATACTAATAATTCATTACATTATAAGCGTTATCGTGTATAATTGTGTGCCACCATTAAATGGAATTTCCGTCGTAATCATTTGAACTGATAAATGATGATTGCTCGTTGTTCTTGACCTAATCTCTCGATGTCATACCGAGTACATTGCGTTTCCGCGTCACCATACTCAGAGATGGACTGGTCAAATAAGTAAACAAGGTGGAATAATATGGTCAGGGACTTGAAACGATGAAGCTTTCGTAAGCACCCCCTTAAATGTTTAAAATACATATCTATAAGTTTACCAAGTTTTCTTCGTGTAACTGCCTACTGTATTTTTTTATGGAAACAAAGAATTTGGTAATTCCGGTACGTCGAAGAAACTTAAAAGATATATGTCTTTATCTCCGTTACTCCGAACAAATAGAATACAAGAGATTGACTTTGACTATACAAAATAAATTTATTAGCATCTACCTACTAAAATTGGACCCTCACTGACTGACAGACAACGCAAAGCTTAAGCCGATCGGTCCAAAAGCTTGAAATTTCGCACAGGAGTTCCTCATATATCGCACCAACAAAAGCTTTTTGAAAATTGATCCCCTAAGTTTGTTCAATAGGGGTTAAATCGGGCACACGGCAGGTCTGTAACAAATGTATATATAAACTTTCTGAAAATCTCTTTTTATGGGACTGTAAAATATTTTTCTTTTGATTGAAGAACTTCTCTAAAGAAACTAAATCCTTTGACAAGTTGTGTACTTGTGCTTACAAATGACTGGACGATTCCGCAACATAATGTACCGATTCATGAATTCGAAATCTAGTGTCTCTAAACGGGACTATACCGGAAACTAGAGGTTGTTAGTTACTCAAGGTTAATACGTAACGAAATCGTTTAACTTGCTGAAAGGTGGAAAAAATAATTGATTCAATTCGACAATAGTTATTCACGTGTGACTACCATTCCTCATATTGAATAAGAACTGGTGGAACTAGGAAATTTCAGACGACTTCCACAATAGTTAGTAATTAATACATAAAGCATTATATTCTAAGATCTGCACTTTTATTACGGGGAGGACCGATGTTGTGGATTCAACGGCTACCAACGTTGAGGATATCGATATCCATCCGTATAACTTTATTCAAGTGGCGTTAGGCAAGACATTTGGCTTCGTATTGTTGGACATCGCATGCTCGGCGTGGCCATTTCTCCATCATGCTGGTCTTCTACGCGCCGACAGTCAGGGTTCGACTTATTGCTGTCCAGTCACCGCACATAATAGTGAGGGATCTTGAAGCGTGTCTGTTTCACTGCAACACTGGTGACGTCGGCAAGCAGATCGCTCGCAATCGTCACGCTGTATGCTCTCTTGAAGCGCGCGGTCTGCTTGCTTGAAGTACGCTGTCTGTGGGATGGGAGTATGTATGGCAATTTATCTTGATATTATAAAAGTACTGTACAACTGATCGCAGTATATTGTAATTAGCACAAGGGTGGATGCTGCTGCCCAGCCTCTTAATATCAACCCTAAGTCGCTTTATACGGTGAAGGGCAGCCTACCCTGGTACATTCTTTGCCTGGAACCCCACGGAACATTTCTCTAAACAGTCCAACAAGATTAAGCTGCAATGAATTTATTAATTTATGTACCTACACAGAAATATTTAAAATATAATTACATAGGACAGAAAAGTACAGAGGCACTGTTTATTTCTTTAAGAAATCTCTTCCAACAGACCTGCGAGACGAGAATTCGAAGACAAGAAATGTAGAGTAGAGTAGAGTATGCTTTATTGTATACCAAAAGAAAATACAAAGTAATTTTACATACATAATAATAGTATAATTGGCGGTCTTATCGCTAAGAGCGATTTCTTCCAGACAACCATGGATATGGTGTGTAGAGGATATACGATATATATGTGTGTGGAATTCATGTCTGTAAACGCACCCACGAAACAGGAGAAATCCTAGTGTGGGGCAAGGTTTTCTTTAAACGAAAAAACACAAACATTTTTAGACATACACACATACATAAAGAGTACTTATACCTACATAGGTACTGCACATTATATATATCTACATATTAATATATATATAAACATAGATATGACTATATACATAAACAATTAGGTATTGTCAATATGTTGAATTTAAAAGCAATATACTGACTTGGCGAAAGATGACAAGTATCCTATAATAAAACTAATGGATCGCATATATCTTTTGTTAAAAGTGGATGCCACTTTGTTTTTAACCGACTTCAAAAAGGAGATTTTTTTTATGTATGTACACCAATTGCTCCTAGATTTGTTGACCGATTTGAGCCATTATTTTTTTAATAGGTGCAGAATGCTTTCGATTTGGTCCTATATAAATTTAATTACATTTAAGTTTTTAACCAGCTTCAATAAACAGGTTTGACTGCTCTTATCTAGATGATGTCTTCATAGTTTAGATTTTTCCGAGATCAGAGAACCGATTTGAGTCATTCTTATTTTTAGTGTTAAATACTCACGAATTAGTTTCAAATAAATATAATTAAGTTTGGTTAAGTGTTTCTTATGACATTAGCTCTGTCATCCGTGAGTTGTGACTGTCTACTAACTGTCTAATGACTAGGTATCTCGGGTTGCTTACGATTTAAACTAATACCTACATTGGACAAGTTCTTACATTTATTTACACTAAAAAGAAATAATTAAATCTTTTCAACAAAACAAAAATCGACTCCCAAAACCCCTACACGGTATAAAAATATATTTTATTTTTGTTAAAAAAATGCAGTTCTGTTTAAATTATCCAACAATCTTAAATAATCTTGAAAATATTTTTCGGACTTATCAGGTGCTTATGGAAGACAAACTACGGAAACAGTCTCAGTTTACAAATTATATTATCAACATAAAGTGTTAGCGATACCTATGTACTACCTTATCAAACATATTAACATATATAGTTTTAGCTTTTGGGAAGTCCAAAAGGTAAAAGTATATATGTTAATATGACTGAAACATATTTCCCGAATATAGTATGGTTGAATCTCCCGTACACGTAATCTACCTAATTAGATACATCACTTCCACAGTTAGTAGGCGTTAAGTCATAGTTTGGTATGCGATCTCATTGACGTGCGTTGAACCGGGAAGTGTCTGACAGCTCGACTTGTACTATCACAATAGATATTCCAGACCAGCAGGACACAGTGATGCTCGTTGCATTAAATGTTGTGTTTCATTGTATTATATCGGGTGATGTTTAGCTTTCATACATGTGTAGATTTTACCGTATTGATAGAGTTTGATAGAGATGGAGCCATTATTTAAATTCGCAGAGCCAGTGACATAACTTACTACATGGACACACAAAATAGAAGGCACGACTGGTTTATGACAAATCCCAAAGACTCGATTCTACAAAGAAAGTAAGTTAGTAACTTTTTTTCTCACCACAATGATATACAATATTGCGTAGTGTTATTAAAATTTACCGTGGGAGACTGGTGCCTAAGCTAGGTCGAAGCCTGTGTTTCAGGTCACCAGGCCTCCACCCCAGAAGTCCAATTTTGCTCTTTCATAAACTGTGCCAAGCGAAATTTTTCAATTTTCTTCTTATTTGTGTATCTGATTCAAACAAGTTGTATTCTCTTGTTAAAGTTCTCTTGATGAATACTTGATATAACTTTATCAGGCCCCGATACTGGTTGATTTTGTCCTTTATAACCCAGTCATAATTTTGCATCCCATGAATGCGCACTTTCGCTGCAGACATCTTGATATAACAATAAACTCGCTGTTCTAATAAAATGTGTATATTATGGCTTTGATACACCCAATATTGACGATATATCAAAATGCATTTTAAATTTTTCATGTTTTTGTTTTACTTTACAAAGAAAGTAAAACAAGAAGACATGAAAAATTGAAAACCATAGACTACCCCATATCTTGTCCAGTAATATTTTTTTTCCATCATAAGGTTGCCTGGAAGAAATCGCCGTGTGCGATAAGGCCGCCCATTGTACTCTATATTCAAAGTGTTACTTTTTAATAACTGGTGTACAATAAAGAATATAATAAATAAATAAAGTCCTGGGAGGCCTACTATGAACATTTAAAATATTTGCCAAGTACAGGACAGGTCAACATAGCGGGTTAACCTGACAGGTTTTCTATTAGTACTATGAACAATAACGTCTGCCCTGCAATGTGTCAACTTCAGACCTGCTATATTACTGCTGACCGGTGAGCCCTATTATAAATAAACAAACGTTGAAATCAATATAAATATGTATCAAATATGTAAAAAGCGCAAAAATGTACGAGGTGATTTTAATAAGTGGGTTCTTTATTTGTAGGTACTAAGCTTTTTTAATAGTTTCTTTAAATAAATGTGGAATGCAGACATTTGTATGATGTCCATTGTTGTGATGTATATTGTATAATAAAAGTCTTTTAAACAGATTCTATCGCGTATATTATAGATTTATGTTTTTCCTAATGTTTCGAACACATTGCATGGTTCGTGGTCGCAGGATGAAAGGTGACAGGGGTCGTTACCGATTTTAAGAAGTTATTTTTATTTTATCTTCCGTATAATTCTAATCAAAAATTATTTCGATGCACGCAGTAATCACTCACAGTGTCTTGATGTTTTTCATTTATGCTCCGCTCCTATTGATCGTAGCGTGATGTTATATAGCCTTCCTCGATAAATGAACTATCCAACACAAAATACTTTTTCAATTCCAACCAATAGTTCCTGAGATTAGCGCGTTCAACCAAACAAACTCTTCAGCTTTATAATATTAGTTTAGATATAGTTAGACCATAATTCTGCCCAACAGTAACTGTCTAGTGGCAACCCTACAAGTGCAGTCTAATAGGAAGTAATAGTTAGGTTGAGATTCGATTCTGACGCAAGCGGACGGTTGCCGGTCGCTGTGGGCGTTTGTAGGCACATTTAGCTTCCGTGTCTGCCTGTCAAGTTGTGTCATGATGTGTGCCTATCGCTTCTCGCACCCACTACTGGTTCAACTTGCTAATTTATGACGTCCGTCGCTTATACCATCCACGACTTATGACACAATTTTTTACATTAATCTCATAATTTTTAATATAAAGATTTCAGCAGTATTTTCTGGTTATGCTTGTGTTATGGCTATGTGCTTTATGACAGAATTGGTACAGAGTTATGAGGAGCTCATTACTCAAGAATCGTCATAATTACGTTCATGCGAAAATCTGAAATTAAGATTGATTTTGGATCTTGAGCGCTCAGTTAAAAAGTGAGAATCTGTTGCATTATATTAAACAGACTCAAAGCATCACTTCTGGGCAGGTGAAGGGGGCCAAGGTCAGCGCTCGAGTTCGGTGCTCTTAAAAGTCGGAAGTAAAGTAATTACCTCTGTATGAGTTTGAAATGATTAGAGATGCGCCGAATATTTGGTTGTTATACGGTAATGCGCCGTGTGGTGCCGGCTGAGAATACCACTACCCCATCTCCTCCCGCGGGTGTCGTAAAAGTCGACTAAGGGATTAGCCGGAGGATGGGCAGCAGCGTCCTTCGAGTACATTAAGAACTCAACTGCGATTGCCAATCCGTCTGCTAAGCGTGGCGACTATGACAAAACACCCCAATGAGCCCACAACACACCCATGTTGTGGTGATCTTTAGGGGAGGCCTGTGTCCAGCAGTGGACTTCATTCGGCCGAAATGATGATGATGATGATAAGGTAATATTCTACCATTTTAGTTAGGGTGAATAATTCAGAATTACAGTACTTGTAATGTCTTTTTATAATAAACTATTTTTGTATCGAGATCAAATCTACGGCTCGCAGTGCAGAAAGCCAAGCTATTATCTGCGCGAAACGTCCCATCAAATTAATAGTTTTATTGTGAAAATTGAAATAACGCGTGCCGTGCAATGTCTTGCAGATAATTAACTATTCCGCCACTGTTTCGGTCTTTTATAAAACGGTAGCAACGTTTTCAAGGGCTGAAGCTTATTTTTAGGAGTGTCTTCTTAAAATCCTATACGTTGAACTACTTTACAGTAAGAATAGTGGTACTGAGTAAACAATACACCGTCTCTTACTTTTTTTTATAATTATTGGTTTTTATTTCATTAATTCTTATTGATTGTGACTTAGTATTCATTTGATTATTATTTTATTTGAATTCAAAGTTACACGGTTAAAAAATACAATTCCTAAAATGTTTGTCTGACCGTCTGTTTATTTGAATTCAAAGTTACACGGTTAAAAAATACAATTCCTATAATGTTTGTCTGACCGTCTGTCTATCAGATCCAGCTAATCTACGAAACTGTTACACTGATTTTGACGGGACTTTCAATGGCAGGTAGCTGAAGTTGCGTTAGAAGAGTGGGGGGGCGACCTTTTTACAGTCGCCTTCCCTCCGCTAGAGGGGGTGACCGCTTTACAGTCATCCCTTCCGAGATGTGCCTAAAGGCGTGGCACCAATGGGCGGCTCTAGTGTGATCTTATGAGGACCTGGAGCCCCCCTTCGGTGCCGAAGATGACCGCTCCAGTGGTTTTAGCCGGTAGGAGTCCGGCATACCCCTTCGCACTTCCCCGGGATGAAGGAACTAAGGCTACTTTTATTTTAGAAAAATATTTTATTTTTTATTTATTTACATTTCTATACTCTTTATTGTACACCAAATCAGTATTTTTAAAAACAACCATAAAATCCAATATATATGTTTCTATCATCATATCGGCCATTTATATGCCATTTATTTGTAAAAGCACGATGGGATTGACATTGTCGCAAATGTGTACATAAATCCCTTAAATAAAAAAGAATAAAAAAAAATATACACTGCTGAACAAAGGCCTCCCCCATAGATTTCCACAACAATGTCATCATTTTGGGGGGTATTTGCCAATACTCACCACGCTTGGCAGGCGGGTTAGTGAGCGCAGTATGGCTACCGTTTCACAGAAGGGACGCTGCTGCCCATTCCTCTGGTTTAGATTCCCTTAGTCGCCTTTTCGACAACCACCGGAGGAGATGGAGTGGTGCTATATTCTTAATCCTGAGATATATGTTTATTCTATGTCAACTATCTATACGTAAGTACTCTGAATTATAAATAAATAATCAAATTTATTTTAAATTAAACAGTGGGTGAAATCGCGGGGCACAGTTATAAATAAGAAACGGGAATTAATGCGAAATTATCTTTGAAAAGCTTGACGTATTGACTGGGTTGCGTCGATAGTGGTCACAAGCAGTCTGATGCATCGAAATCACTCCATTTGCGAGGTAGATTTCTGTTCATATACTTAGGATTTTATTTATTTTAAGACCGCCACATTTCGATGTCAAAACCGTCTTCTCGATAAAAAATTATACTGCTCAATTTCAATAGCTTCACACACGACCTTTGAATAGAAGTCGCATTTGGTGGAGAGGACTTGTGGACATTGAAACTTGATCCAGTGATTAGTGCCTGATTGTAATATATGTTTGGCAATCGCTGATTTGTTAGTCTGACAGTTTTTTACAGTGGCGTTATGTTCTTTGACCCGCTCTGCAATAGTCCGCTTCGTTTGCCCTATGTATTGCAGATATAATCATCAGCATATGAGCTAAAACACGGCCACACGTTCCATAATCGGGTCCTCATTTTGGGGGGAATTTTGCAGTAGTCAACACGCTTAGGTAGGTGGGTTGGTGAGCGCAGTATGGTTAATATTCCACAGAAGAGACGCTGCTGTCTATCCTTCTGGTAGAGAGTCTCTTTGTCGCCGTTTACGACATCCACGGGAGGAGATGGAGTGGCGCTACATTTATTTATTTTATTTATTTATTTATGATGGAGTGGCGCTACATTCTTAGTCCGGACACCGCACGGACCTTATATATATCTTATATTCTAGATCTAATACATTCTGATCAATCATTACATTATTCTTAAACCATTTAAGGATTTATTCAAACAATACAACAACAAAAAAATATTGACCCATTACATATTACAGGAATATCTCCACATTTTGAAATTTTAGAAGCAGGCGTTTACCAAATGCCAGTCAAGCAACGCGTCGCTGGGTGTATTTACGCGCCATGTTTGTATATTCACAAAGCCTACATTATTGCGCATCGATGAACAGAAAACGTTCTATCTACAAGGAGGCATAAAAAGCGCTGCATAATGTGAGCGCGAGCCGGACACCCACGTCGCAAATTCCCGTCCATTATCGCTTCAATCCCACGGGCTCATGTGACGTACAGAAGCCAAAGTTGGGCGGTACCTATGCTGAGATTTAGTTATTGTGTACTAAAGACATTCTTCTCAGCAGATCAAGTGAAAAAGAATTCGTAAGAAAATGCGAATCCAATGCCTTGGGGACAGAAAGTGACAATAGCCTAGCCACAGATGAATTATACGGCATCTTGGTTTTAATAAAAATGCGGTCTATGTTTACAACAGTTTCAAAATATGAACCATAAAATGAATTTATTTAGGGTATTATAATAAGCAACATTTAATCAAAGATCCCGATTTTTTTATTGATTTCGATTTAATAATAATGCCACAAAACCTGACTCTTCCACTCGGAAAAGTGTAGTAATAACGGGATAATATTATTCTGCGGTAACACGATTAGCGCCATATGTAGGTAGAATCTCCGTTAGTATCGTAAACTATCATCATAACTAAGATAAATAGCGTTCTGTTATTGTTTACGGACCACCAAGCGGGGCGGTTGATGTGTAGGCGTGTAAGCCAGTAGGTACTCCCCCGCGAAGTCTCGTCATAATCTCTGCACCTTCGTCTGTATTTTGTTAAATATTATTTTTAAACATCCTAACAGGAGTGCACCACATGTGCCACCTGACCCCACTGAGCTTTCCCACGCTGAGACGCAACAAGTCCTTGAACCATAAACGCCTCAGTTAACGTTAAAGCTCGGGTAGCAGCTTAGGAACAAACTTACTTTGAACTGTTAACGCGTTTTCATAGTCCTTAGAGACTAATACGTTTGTTTTCGGGAGCAAATGTCTCGGTTGCAGCGAGGCATAAAGCTTTTTTTCTGTTTACTTAAATGATCTGGTGATTGTTTTTTAATTTATTTTGTCGTTCGGAGACGTCATGTGGTTCCAATCAAAGACCATTGGGGTTTTAATATTTTTTATCGATTGTCTATGATTTACTGTCTTCAGTGTTCACTTTGTAAGTAGTTATGTTTTAAAATATTAAATGCCAATATTAGATTTATTTTGAATATAAAAGCTATAGAAACTCGACATGAAATTTGAATAATGATTTGGTTTATTTGATACAGTTTAAAAATAGCATTGTAAAGTGTACATACTACAAAACAATTTTTTGTTTTACAAAATCCCCTACAGAAGTGGTAAAAAGTTCCACGTTCAAATAATATAAGTAGATAAAAAAAGATTAAATTTATTAAAGTAAGACCGTGTGGTGCCGGCTCAGAGTACCACCACCCCATCTCCTCCCGTGGGTGTCGTAAAAGTCGACTAAGGGATTAGACGGAGGACGGGCACCAGCGTCCTTCGAGTATATTAACAACTCAACTGCGATCGCCAACCCGTCTGCCAAGCGTGGCGATTATGGCAAAACCCCCCAATGAGCCCACAACATACCCATATCGTTCGTCGTGGTGATCTTTGGGGGAGGCCTGTGTCCAGCAGTGGACTTCATTTGGCCGAATTGATGAAGACATTTGTTTAAAACGTTTGTAAACTGAGAAACAACTGTAAACAGATTTTCCTATTAAAGTAGATACTTAAACCATCAGCAAGTATTTTAAACGTAAGTGCTTAATCTAGCCCGTAAAGGTTCACAGCCGTACATGGACAGTAATAATTAAACAAAACAGACTGTGTCATCATTTTAGGAGGTATTTGCCAATACTCACCACGCTTGGCAGGCGGGTTGGCGAGCGCAGTACGGCTACTGTTTCACAGAAGGGACGCTGCTGTCCGTCCCTCTCGTTTAGATTCCCTTAGTCGCCTTTTACGACATCCACGGGAGGAGATGGAGTGGTGCTATATTCTTAATCCGGACACCACACGGACATTGTATGTAGCAGGATATTGTAATCACCGAATAGTTTGGTGATCTTCCTCTGGAAGAGATTACAATATATAATCATAATCATATATCAGCTTAAGGATAATATATAAAGGCTAACGCCCACTGCTCAACAAAGACCTCCCTCATAGATTCCTACAATTGTGTCGTCATTAGGGGGAATTTGTAAGTACTTACCACGCCTGGCTGGCAGGTTGGTGAGAGCAGATTGGCTTCTATTTCGCAGAATAGCTACTGCCCATCCCTTTAGGGTTTAGAGTCCCTTACAGCCGAAATTAATATTCTATCTAATCCTAAATCTTCAGATTTAAGATTTTGAAATTCATCCGTTGTTGTGTCACGATCACATTTAACACAACACACATATACGTAATCGGAAATCCAAAGATTTTGGATTAGATCGATAGTTAATTTCGGCTGTTAGGAGCCTTTTACGACCACCGGGAAGACGGTGGCGCGCACGTAGTCACGTGCCGCCGTGTGCGCCGCACAGCGCACAGCTAGACTTGGGGGGATCCTTTACAATCCTCCCCGAGAAGTGCCTGGGGGGCAGGTTGACAGTCTTACGAGAACCTGGAGCCCCCCTTCGGTGCAGAAGATGACCGCTCCAGTGGTTTTAGCCGGTAGGAGTCCGACATACCCCTTCGCCCTTCCCCGGGGCGAAGGAAGCTCCATGTAGAATTTCCACTGGACATCAATAAAAACAAGGCGCCTTTTACGACATCCGCGGGAAGAGATGGAGTGGTGATATATTCATAATCGGAACGAACATGGATAATGATAACATGCTATCATTAAAATATAAACGAGCGAAATGAGAACAGTTGTAGTTTAGTCATTTCTTAGCTTAAAAAGAGATATTCATTTTAATGTAACTAAGACAGGAAAGCGTTGCTTTGTGATTTCAGTATTATGTAACATTACGTCACAAAGTATGTAATCAGGATTAAGTTACATTATGAGCCAGGAACGGTGCACTTCGCAGTGCCAGTTGAAACGACAATTATTCACTTTCAAAGAGTCTACTTGTAAGTCAGGAACTAAATGAATTTAACTATCAATTACTCGCGAGTCGTTATTCCGTCGGACAAGGAAGCAGCGCTCGCGCAGTCGCCGGTGACGTCACGCACCGAATTAACCCGATTCTGAGAATTGAACCGTTGTATGTCAGTGCACTTGTCTTGATCGCCCGCGCACGTGTGGACAATGTACATAAGAACATGGATTTGTTATGTTTCCGAAGTACAGTTGTTCCCTGTTTTTACATATAGCTATAAAAATAATTCTGTTAATAAAACTTTTTAACAAAATAAAATACCGACTTCAAAATCCTATAGGATATTAAAACTACTAAAAAGAAAAAAAATACTTTATTTATGAAGTCGGGCGAGGCCAGGTATTCCCCAACCATGTTTCATGGAGACCAACAAGTTATATTTAGGCCCCGCCCGACTTCATTACTAAAGTTATTTTTTTCTTTTTAATAGTTCCTAGTATCCTATAGAACTATGAAGTCGGAATTTTTTTTTGGTAAAAAGTTTTATTTGTTTCTTTTTAGTGTAAATAAATGTAAGAACTTTTCCCAATTTGGTATCCGTTTCTAACACTAAAAATAATTCTAAGAGTCGAAACGATTAAGACATCATCTAGGTAAGCGCCTAATTAAACCTATTTATTAAAGCTGGTTAAAAACCTACTCAATCAAATGTAATGAAATTTATATGGGACCAATTCGAAAGTGTACATACATAAAAAAATACGCATCGAATTGAGAACCTCCTCCTTTTTGAAGTCGGTAAAAAGCGAGTAACTCACATTTTGGTATTCACGTATCAAATAATTGAAAACCCTAAACTTGAGTACCCATCATATCCTTTATAAAAATCCTTGAAATACATACTCACACACAGGCATTAGGCCGTAAACGTCCAACGCTTAACGTGAGCCTACCAATAATTATCACAATGAGCGATCACAGAGGATATACCCATAATCACCACTCTTGGTTGGCGGATTGGTGATCGTAGTAATATTGTTATTAGCACACGAGAGGATGCTAGTGCCTATCCTTTTGATATTAACCCTTATTTGTTTAGAGGAGGGACCTCAATATCAACGTTTATTTGTTGGGAGGAAAGCCTTTTACGACACCCATGGGTGGAGAGGTGACAGGAACCACACGAAACATGTCAAAATAAAGAACAATCTAAATTAATACCGTTAAAAGTTTAAACAGACAAGAAGTTATCACTATTTTATTAGTAATAGTAATATTTTAAATTAACCGATGTAACTGGCAACTGCCTTTTTGATAATACAATTATGGACTATGATAGAAATAGAAATCTATTCGTACCATGGGCAAATAGGCCGTGATTAATTTAAGCAGGGGAGACATCAATGTATAGCTAGTTATTAAATTAAAATAAAAGTATGTAGATTCATTTTAGAAAATAATTTATTGTGAGTTATGGTCTTATTATTGCAAACAACTTACATGTTGCCTCCTTATATGCGAATTGATTACATCATAATATCTGTATTTCATATCTCCTTCCTCAATTGAATATTGTGTGTCGGACCGGGCCCGAACAAATCATTACGTAACACTTGTACAATGTACTCTTGTGTTGCCAACCTAACCTAGGTACCTAGTGAACTGATATCGATAAAATCTCATATTTAGCTTGCAGTTTAATGACCTCTAGCTTCCACATTTAAATGTTGCTTGCCGACTAAATAACCAAAACTAGTTTAAAGAATCACGTAACAGCTTATACGCGTTACGCAGCGGTAATAAGTAGAAGTAATAGTGGGCAATATTGTTATTATAGGTAGCTATACGCTCTCCCGCCGAGTTCCTTATGAAACATGCGTGCTCGGCGCTCCCACTGTCGAAGTAGCTTTCGACAAAAAATGCATACAGCGAGGAAGCCGCATCTTATCTTTTACACATTGGTTTACATCGAGTAAAATTTGGATTTTATTAGCGAAATAAAGTAGCCATTAAATACATATAAATTAACCAAACATTACAATGTTTATATCTCTATAAGTAGTTACGGCTTATGTACAATTATTTATTTATACAAACACTGATTTGCTGATGAATAAATATTCAATAGATCGAGTCTGTAATAAATAAATTGTTCATCATTTCAGCCGAATAAAGTTCACTGCTGGATACCTGCCTGCCCAAAGATCGAAACAACGACCGGTCTAGGTGAGTTGTGTGCTTATTGGGGGTTCTGCCACTATCGCTATGCTTGGCAGGTGGTTTGGCGATCGCAGTTAAATTGTTAATGTACTCTAAGGACGCTGTTGCCTATCCTCCGGCTAATCCCATAATGACCTTTTACTACACCCAAGGGATAAGATGGGTTGGTGCTATTCGTAGCCGTAATAGATTGTTAATCAACACATAATACATTTTATAATAAAACACTTTTAAACGGATTCTATCGCGTATATTTTGATTACGCGATAGAATCCGTTTAAAAGTGTTTTATTATAATGTGTAATAATCGCGAAAATCTAAGACATTACTACATAATACATTGTCAAAATGTTATAATTATGTATTTAAGAAATAATGCGATTACATAATTAAACTCATACAGCGTATTGTAGTCATAATATGTTTGTAATGAAGTAGATATCGACACGAGGTGATCGAGGCCGAGAAAGGACGCCCGGTGTCATCATCGCGGAGATTGCCCGGAGGACACGGCGCAGCAAACGTTGGAGGAGTGCCCAGCTTGAGCAACGCAGCACCGTAATCTCGTCGCGGCGGTCGAAGAGGGTGACCTTTCGCTTCCGGCCGTGGTGCAGTCCATCGTCCGGAGCGAGAGCGCGTGGGATGACGTCGCCTCCTTTTGCGAGGATGTGATGCAAGCAAAGGAGGCGGCAGAGTGGGGATGGGACGAGACCACCTCTGATCCCCGCCGCAGAAAACTCCCCGGGTGCGGGCGCCGGAGGAGGGCGCTGTACGATCTCCGGCCACCATGAGGAACGACCTGAGGGCATGAACTAGGGGTGGTCCGTCACCCGAACAGAAACAGGCCCGAGTTAGCAGCGCGTGTGTCCCGCGTCTCTGTAGGACAGGCGCGGCCAACAAGGTCGCAAAGAGAAGGGGCCCGTCAAACGGCCGATACCTATGCAGACAAAGCGTCCACCTCAACCCCGGCTAGAGGTAAGAAGAAGGACAGCGTGGGGTTTTAGCCGGTTTGGGGTTTTAGCCGGTTTTAGTCCGGCATGCCCTTCCGCCCTTCTCAAGGCGGAGAAAGTCCATGAGGATTTGCCATCGATAAAAAAAAACACAAGTTGGTCGCAGCTATTTTAGTCGTAAACTTGTAACGTATTTTGTTATGAATGTCTGCGTACTTAATGCTAATTTCTTGCAGGTTAACGCCTATGGCTACCATAGTAAACGCTTCCTTATTTATATTTTTGTTGCATTCCGATATCAGCATTGAAGTGACTTTAACACAAACTATGTAACAGTATCAAATGTGTTAACGTTCTTAGATAGGTAAACTAAATTTAGTTTTACTTAGTGTAGGGAAAACACTTAACTAAAATTGTCTAAATTGAAAATCTACTCTCCCATAAGTAGTTCACATCTGTTTATGTTAATTAAAAAAGTAATAAATTTGGTGTGTTGTATTTGGTTCCTGAACGGAAGGCCTCACGCAGCGAATGCTTTACTCTCCGGGAGTCTCGTCACTCGTCCCGTTCAAATTGTCTCTACAACTGACACAGATTCATATTATGCACGTGTATCGATGAGTTTATAATGAAAACAAAGACAAAAAACATATCAATGACTGTGATAGCAGATTGTAATAAATCACAGTAAAATCGTATTAATCATTCTTTCTTGGCAATCATTATCATCATTACATCAACGATGTGGTTTTCATTTTTCCTTTTATTTTATTATTTTCTGGCTTGGCAATGCGAATCAAAAAGCCCATAAATAGAGGCCTATTTTCATGTTACAGAAATCTCTTGCTCTTCTGTGCTGTTCCCAAATATTGCGAATGTATCAAAAGGAATATGTCCACTTTTACCATGTCAACTTAGTCAGCTCTGTGTGTCGATAACAAATAGTATAATGTAATAATAATATATTTATTTAACTTGCCATCGCGCCACCAATGAAAACTTTCCGATAGTAAAGCGGAAGTTAAAACCCGGAAAGGCAAGGACGTAACCGGATGCTCCCCCCTGCCAACCCACCATTCTCTCCCGCTTCCGGTCACGGGACTTCCGTGTCCAACTTTAACTAGCATTAGGCGGAAAATACATAAAAAAATGCATACGCAAAAATGTTGAATACAACATTTCGTATTAATGTTTATGAAGGTTTATATTCTATCTATTTCTTTTTCATGTTTTCCGGTATGGGTCGCATGTTGTGGGTTAAAGGTGCTTATTTATATAAATTGTATATTATTTATTAAAGGCCACCCTAAGAATAAAATAAAAGGCTGCAGTAAAACTGTTTTTTTTTTTAGTAAATTGTCACCTACATATATAATCAACCCATTATTACTGTCCCACTGCTGGGCACGGGCCTTTTCTCATATTGAGACAGCTTAGGCCTTAGTGCAGCTCGCTGGCCTAGTGCGGGTTGGTTTACACACCACATCGAAACGCGCTATCTACAACGAAGGATCTACAAATACGGAACTTTCTAGCAAAGCAGTTTAAAGTTTCAAGTAAAAAAGTACAATAAAAATGACATTTTAAGGGATAAATACGACGTAATTATCTGCGTAAATTGTTAAAAATAAATATTATCTTAAATGTGGGGTATTTATTGTGATGAGTACTTTTATTTAATAAAACAAAAATCAACAAAGTTCAGATTCTTGGTTGTTGATAGGATGTGTCGCATTGAGAACGTTTTTTTTTGGAGATCCTCGCGATGTTTTCCATTATCGTTAACGTAAGTAATAATCAAATTTTGATCCGCACATGAATCCGAAAAGTCTGAGGTGCGGGCCGGGACCCTCCTGTATGGAAGGCAAGCGTTCAACCACTAGGCCAACACAAGCAGTTCATGGATTCGTGGTTTACGGAGCAAGCGGTGACAATTGTCGTAGCCAAAATCCACGCTCTGGGTCTGCAGATAGCGCCTCACAAAACCGTGGCACTATGGTTTCACAAACTGCCGGAATACTACTACTACTGACTACTTCGGCCAGGTCGGGACCGTCTCGCGACAGGTGCTCGACGAGTCTCCGCATAATTATTCTCTCGAATAGCTTCCAAGCCTCGTCGAGCAGGCAAATGGGATGATATGCAGAAGGAGACCCCGCAGGCCTTCCTTCTTTCCTCAACAGAACCAATCCGGCTGCTTTCCAGATGGACGGGAACACGCTACGACGGAGGCAGCTGGTGAACAGCCGTCTCAAGCGGTCCCCAAGAGACTGCAGTGTATACACCCACGCGCGTCCCGGAATGCCGTCCGGACCCGGTGCAGTATTGCGACTCTTCAGGCGGCCAATGGCTCGGCCCAGCTCCCCTTCCGAAACCCCCAACTCCTCGGCCCAGTCTGAGGCAATCGGGGGTACAGAGGGACCAGCACGGTCCCGGACCGCCGGAAAGAGCGTTGAAAGTACTCTCTTCAGCAAATCCGGGGCCATGGTTTCGGTCACCGGGGGGACATATGGGCGCAACTTACCTACTACTATTCGGTAGGGTCTCCCCCACGGATTCCTGTCCAGTCCCTCGAAAAGGCCAGATTTGTGGAAAGAAAATTCTTGGATTTTGCACCACGATAATGCGCTTTCACACACGGCCATCATTGTGAACGACTTTTTGACAAAACACTCAACAAATACCATCGAGCAACCACCATATTCACCAGATATGGCTCCAGCCGACTTTTTTCTTTTTCCTAAACTCAAATTACCACTTCCTGGCACCCGTTTTCAATCGGTAGAAGACATAAAGGAGAATTCGCGGCGAGAACTGAACTCAATTCCGGAAACAGCGTTAAAACATGTTTTGATGATTGGATTATTCGTTGGCGTAAGAGTATCGTTTCTGAAGGAGCATACTTTGAAGGTGATAAAATAAATTTGGATGAATAAAAACATTTTTGTGTATTATTGATCTTTTCCCATTACTTTCTTAACAGAGTAGTATATTCATAAAAGTAAAGTATCATGCGATCGTCTATCAATGATATTACTATCGGCATTGCTTGTCATCAGCAGTCGGTTGTACGCAGTGACTTCGTTATAAGTAAATATACATCAAATAAATACATAAATAATCAAATTACAAATGAACTATCTTGAATATTTTCGTACTGTTTTTGATACTGTAACAAGTACGCTTGAAGTTTGGCTTTGAATGTGGAACCATTGCAATATTTGCGATACAAAGGACATGGTCAATTATCCCTCGGGTAAAGTGGGGTATTTCAGATTATAACCAAGATAAAAAATTAAAATTGAATGAAGTGTGGGTAAAAAAGTCTGAAAGAATCAATCATTAATGTTTACAAAACAAGTAAATTACTTCCACTTTGCCTTTTAGCGATTCCTGTCTTTGACGTTCCGTTATATCCTTAATTATCGGGCAGGGCAACAATAACCTACATAAAATAATAATTTCTGAGAGAATTATCTTTGATCAAACGATCTCATTATTTATGTAATTACGTATATATATACAAGATGACTGCATTACTTACACATCTGTGTAATTCTATGAACGAACTGCATTTTTTTAATATCCACTTGATGTAATGAAACGATTGTTTTTTTTTTTATCATGGCATCTGACATTAGCACATTTACAAAAAGATCGATATGTAATTCGGTTCGAGATACAGGCTAAAAAACTATTTAAAAAAAATTGTTCTTAAACGAGAGTTCGACTTTGTTTTTATATGTATTTAATTAGTAAAAAGTATATATATATATATATTTATTTATTGTGATGTAAGACAACGTATGTTTAATTAAACAGCCGATCTTATCATACGGTATTATACTTATAATTTAGTTGTTGTTTGACGAGATTAAGTATTTCAAACGAAAAATACTTCGTATTGTGACAAAACTCCATCTATCATGCAGCAACACAAAACCAACTTGCTTAAGTATGTTTAACAATCTTTGCTCACATGGAATTTGGGGGTGACCGCTGTACAGTCATCCCCTCCGAGATGTGACCGCTCCAGTGGTTTTAGCTGGTAGGAATTTCCAATGGAAACCAATAAAAAAGGTCACACACGTCCCTAACTAATTTTGAGTTTTGTGATTTGTTACATGTTTTATGTGTTCATTATTGTTTTTTTGGGAAAAGTGTCCAGTATGTCATTATTTATTTTGGTGAGCATTATATTGATTCTAAAATAAAACATATATTTGCATACCTATAGTTTGCTTACAGATTATAATTTTGGACTATATCTTAACTCGGTAATTATCATTCCGTAATCGTCCTTACTTGTGACTTATAGCGATATGACCGATAGAGATAGAAAAATGATAGGCACAATGTTGCTGTAGACGTAGCTTATCGACAAGTATCTGACTCATCAACATAATATTACTACTACTATTAACTATATTAACACTAAGTCGCATTCGATATTTGTATTTACATTGAGGGTTACAACTTTGTATTTAATTTATTTCAAAGTGATATTCAGACGACATCCTTAGTGTCGCTTTAATTTTATTAATAACACTAACATTTATGTGCTTTAGCAATCATTTTTGAAGATGTTCTGCGATGACAATCTATTTACATAATCACCACGCTTGGCTCAGTATTTGTTATTAGCACACGGGAGGATGCAGCTACTAATCATCTTGATATCCACCTTTAGTGGTCTATTATTTGCTGGGGAAGAGGGTCTTCGCAACCCCGAAATTCTGCCAGATGGTCAAAACCTAAGGATATTGGCAAGAAATTAGGCTGCGAAGGTCGGATTGCAGTCGCTCCGTGTAAAATATTAAAATTAAGCGGCACCAGGTTAAACTGAAAGCCGATCTTAATATAACTGGAAAAAGTGTAAAAGAGAACCAGTTCTATTCTATTCTATTGCGGCTCTCGTGGGCTCAGCATCGGCCCAACCAAACGATATGCACTGTGCGTCGAGGTAAATTTATGACTTAAAGATGGAGATGGAGTGGTGCTATATTCTTAATCCGGACACCACCATTGTCCCGACAACGATCCCAAAATCCCGACATTTAGAAATTTTGCCCAGTTATTGTAGTGTTCCCATCTCCGCTGGTAAATAAAGGAGTCCCTGTAGGTACTTCACAATCACACCTGCCTGCAGACGCGCAAAGTCATCAGACGATGGATAAGCCATTCCTAGATGATTTGCCCTACGTCTTCCCAGAGCGTCATAGCTGCACAAAATGTGCAGCATTGACTCTTGATTGTCCATACAGAATAGCCATGTATCCATATATGTAGAGCAACAGTTAGATTCATTACCGGACCAGGAACATCACCAAAATTTCATGAATTATGGACAAAGATACCTAATTAAACGCGCCATAGCTATGCGGCGCGTAAAAAGACCCATCACCAAGCCGAAAACTACGTATTCTGAACATCTAAGTAACAATGAACAAAAATAATTGCTTGGAAACGACTTTTATTTTTAGGTATACTTATTAAAAACGCTGGATTTTGAAGCGCACATTGTAATGCACGATATATCGACAGGACGAGATACTTGGAGATAAAATAACATTAAAAAGCAATAGTAATTTGTTTCCGTGAAAAACGTAAAAAGAAATTGAGACTGACCTTCAATATCTCCATAAGCAATCGGTTCGTAGGTATGTTCTAGTACAAGGAAATCATCATATGAGACTTTGGTTTTCGTTAAGAGTCTTGTACGCCTGTTACAATCTAACAGATTTTTTTTTTGTGCCGGACATTATCTTCAAATAAAAAATAAAAAGGATCAGATGTAACCGATCTAAACCTATAAATATGATTTGGAAATCCAAAATACCGATAACCTAGCTCGTGCCAATTTAAGTACAGTTTAAACTGTGTGTTACACGCATGACTTTGATTCTAATCTAAGTAACTACGAACCGTCGTCAGTAATGCATGAAAAGAGAACTAAAGAAGATTTCAAAGCGATCATTGAATACGTAGGCGGTGTAAGTTACAAGCCTCCACTGTCTCGGTTCGATTTAGCGTGAAAACATTTTGAATTTGAACGTCGTGAGTTCGCCTTACATTTTTCTTATTAAGGAAGCCTTTATCAGTGCGGTATTTGATACTCAACAGACAGCTGGCGCCTAACGCTTCCGTAAAAATGGGTGCATTCGAGTCTAATCGCGGAATTTGATCTTTTGTTGATAGAGGCGAGATTTCAGTATGTATCTGACAGGGTGATCTGCGTTGTCTCGTGCGCGTGTCATCTTCATCGGAAACCTGAGACGTGGGCAGGCTTTTGTGGTAACATACAAAAGGCAGCTTGAACCTAAAATGGCAAGCTAAACGAAGATTTTGGATTGTCATCGTCCTCTGCCGCTGTGTCTACCTGATTTCAATTTGCCAGTTGAAGTCGGACATCAATATAATTTATAAAGTAAAACATTCTTTTCTTTGACTCAAAAATGAGTACAACTTTAATGTCGCATAAAACTATGTTAATTAGCCAATTTAGAATGTAATTTGGTATATGTTTGGTTTAATCGTAAAGAAACGATTACATACAGCAATAACAGAATACAATTGATAAATTGTTTATTGCATAGAATATTAACAAGCGTAGTGTCGGAGTCGACGACTTGCGCCCTACATGCATAATGTGGGTTGTTACGGCGCGTTACGTGTGCTGCGCGGGCGCAGGCCGTTATGCAAGCAGCGCGGAACCGGCCGTGAGAAACAGCGCAACACCTGTAATACACTGCAACCGCTAAACGCGCATGAGCATGCTTTCAAGCCGCCTAACGGCAGCTCACCTCGTTATATCCACCATTGATCAGCCATTGTGAAATCATGTCATTGAATTAATTACGGATTACAAGCATCGTAAAGTTGTAACAACAGCTTCGTAGCAGCATACTGTCGCTAAGTGACGAAGATGTCGAATTTAGGTAATGATATTTCGAGATGCACAATTTGGAAATAACTGCATAGATCGATCTAAAATGATATCCTAATACCTAGTCATGTAGGAACTAAGGTGTCGTCATATAGCAATATAACCTTTAAATCTATACTTACAAAGTTTCGTTTTGCTAGCCCAGAATGATGGATACGACAATCACCTTCGACTTTGAAGACACTTATGTCCAGCTGTGAACTGGAACAGGTTTGGTAGAGTAGATTGTAAAGAAAATACGAAAACGGTTTAGTGCCTATAAAACGTAAATCATTGAATTGGATGTATGAGCTTTTAACTTATGAAAAGTTACGCTCAAAATATTGTCATTGTAAAATTGCACCAAACTTGATATTCTCCGAAGCTCAAATATCTCCGATACAATAAACGTTACGCCAGAAATGTGTATCGTCGCCAGACGCCAAAAAATACTTGTAAAGAAGACGCGTATGTTGAACAAACATGTGCGATGCAGTTCCTTAAAAAACGTGGCCTGAAAAAAACTTAAGAAAAAAGACACTCGAATGCTGAAGCTTGCCCGTCTGACAGGAAATATGATATTTTATTTTGGGCGTGGGATCAAACCGAGTCGATAATTTGTGTTCCGAATAGAACATCACAAGCAACGGTGAAATTAAATTGTTGAAAACGTTTTATGTTAAGTATTAATTAAGAGGCCTCAACAATAATAAAATGTCTTTGAACATAACAGAATAGGTGAGTCGGTATATCAAAGAAAGTGTCACAATATAATATTATCTTTTATATTTTATACGAGTAGAATGACATAATTATTAGGGGAACAACGAGACTATTGAGAGGATTACTTTTGGTTTAGCTTCGCGACAGTTGTCTGAGCATCTCGTTCTAGATGCTCTTCATTGTTTCGGTAATTATTTATTGTATGTTCAAAGTAGAAGGTATTTTTGCAGCACTACCAATACATATAAATATATATAGGTATCTTGATTAATACAATCTGCATGACTGTTGCTAGGTACCATACAAGTGTAAACTGAGTAGAGAGATGTCCGGCGGGGCGTGGCCCCGGCTGTGTTCGAATCAATATCAATCAACATCAATCAGCACCCGGAAGCCTTGTAGCTGGACCAACTGATTGTTTGCTGGCGACGATGCGTGCCACAATTCACATGTTTATTCGCTAACAATCCAATTTACAAGTTCTTACATTTTTGCTCAAGATTAAAAAACAGTGCAAACTTTTACAAGGTTTTTTTTAACTCTTGCCTTCTGGGACAAGAAAAGGAATATTTAAGGCATTTTTATAGTTCTAGACGTCATTCATAAGATCTGCGCAGGCAACGTTTGCCGTCGAAAGTAATACAACTAAATGATGATTATTTTCTAGCATTGTGTTATATTTGCCGTGTGGTGCCGGCTCAGAATGCCACCACCCCATCTCCTCCTCCTGGGTGTCGTAAAAGTCGACTAAGGAATCAGCCGGAGGATGGGCAGCAGCGTCCTTCGAGTACACTAACAACTCAACTGCGATCGCCAACCCGTCTGCCAAGCGTGGCGATTATGGCAAAACCCCCCAATGAGCACACAACATACTGATGTCGGTCGTTGTGGTGATCTTTGGGGGAGGCCTGTGTCCAGCAGTGGATTTCATTCGGCCGAAATGATGATGATGATGATGATGATTGTGCTAGAAAAAGTATAAAAAACAGCACCAGAGCCAGCTGCTGCTTTTAATGAGTAAAAATGTTTTTATTGAATGTGGAGCCAGCAATTAATTTAATAAATCTGGTAAACTTGAACGGATATAAATCTTTGAGTACACCCATCTCTTTTATATACCTACTTATATATCATATCTGAGGCCCTTTTTTGCACATGAGGAAATCCTAATGGATTTCATGCGGGTATGGGCAATGCTGGATTCTTACCGACTAAACCCTATGTGCATGGTCCTCCGCGCACATAGCGCCAGTTTCACGGGAGGCTGTCCTGCATTCATCCGCGGCCCCGGCAGGCTGGTCCAACTGCGCTGACCCCATCTCATCGTGGGTTTCGCCTACCCCCTCGAGGCGTGCGCGGGGACACACACACGCCGACACTTCGGGCCTGTTTAGTGATGTAGCGAGGGACTTCCCCTAGGCCGTTGCTCGCGGGATCTTATCTGAGGCTCTAGTGTAGTAATAAATAGAAAAACCTAAAATGCAGTGGTAGAATTGACGCACACAACTTACACTCGAGCCCCTGTACCTTGAAAAACGACATCAGTGTGTCGGCATCTAATCTGTTCAGTCAGTTTAAGTCGTTCAACGGTACATTTAGTTACGAGTAAATCATTATAACACTTTACAGCTACTACGAAATCTCTATCATTGACTCCTTGGCATTCTCAAAGACTGTTAGTGGGGTACCACACAGTGGGATCATTATAAAAGTCGAGATATTGAATAGAGTGATTGAGATATGATATGAAGTGCAAAATAAAATAATGAGAAATAATGCATGATTAATTTTAATTCTGCCCGGTTGTAATGTTTATAGTATCGTAACATAAAATAATTGCTGACTGAAGTGTAAATTAGAAGGTACTTCAAGCCATAACACCTGAATCGCGCACGGTACTTAAGTGTTACGTAATAAGCAGTGGTACTAAAGAGCTCCTTATATGTTAATATGGCACATGACGGTGTCGTTGCGCCTATAAAATCGTCTGAAGTGTAAACACACGTAAATATCGCGCCACACGCACTCGTAAAATCTATTTCTCGCGCTATTGCGGCTCGTAGGCACTATACAAATAATTTTATTCAGAGGACAATCAACATTAAAACCAAAAATATAACTTGGACTGATTTATATACAGCACCACTTAAATCTTCGATTATGTAGAGTCGTATACCTGTGCTCAGTGCTCTACCTATGTACGCAAGTGAATAGTTATTGGCTAGTGTAATCCACCTGTGTACGAGTTTATAATAAGAAGGAATTTGTGTGCGTTAATGCAGGTATTTTTATAACCCGTTTCTGTACTTTCTTGTTCAAAAGCAAAAACAGAAATGCTGCAACACCCACGTTTTCCAAAGTGTTTAAAAATAAGGCGTCTGCTCAACATGAAATTTCTGATGAAACGGCTGAAAATATATTTGGTGGGTTATTCATCAAAGTCTCTTGTATAATAGTTTTTGCCTACAGTTTGAGGACAAAGGCAGTGAGTCATCAACGAGATTATTAGGCCTAATATTACAGTGAGCGCAACGCAGCGTGCGACGTCGACGCCCGCGCCGCGTCGCTGGGCTGCGTGCCTGTCTCGACGCAGACGATCCTTGATTCGTTTTGATTGTTATTCCAAGTCATGCCACGTTCTCGGGTTATACGACACGGTTGACGCAAGTCTTAAGGAAATTATGCGTATAGTTTATTGGAATCTGAACAAGGAAACTGTTCACTTTAAATTAAAACTCCCTTTTTGCTGACACAAATTCCCCAATAGAATTAAAAGGGCCGTCTAAGTACGTAATTGTGTCGCCTAAGAAATGCTTATACAATTTTTTTTATGATGGCACAGTGATTCAGAGCAAGGAACAGCGAAGAAGTCTTATGTGCGATTGATTTAAGGTACTTAATGGATATCTATAATAATAAGGGTGTTTACTACAATTTGATTACACGGTTGGAGCAGTGACTTCGCGATTAGCATACTGCAGTACTGGTTTCGGGTTCGATCATAACAAGATACAAATAAACTCTGTACACTGTGCTACTACACAGCTGAAACCCAAGCATGGAGCAACGCTTTAAAAATAGTAGCTGTGACTGAGAAACGGACAGACACTGAAGTGATTCCATAAGTGACCTGGTTTGTCAATTATGGTACAGAATACTAAAAAATAAAACACACATATTAGACGCATTCGAAATTCTAGAATATTATAAGCATCTATTACCTAGTAACTGGTTTCACATTGATCCGGATTTAATAATACAACGTGTCTACTAAAAAGCCGATATTTCCTATTTTAAACCGGTGATGACGCCAATACATACATATTACAATATGTTACCAGATCGGAACGGGCGGCGCTTATGAGTACGGTATTTGAATAGTTAGACATAATTTATACAATGGAACTAGTTATACACAAAATATCGAAAAAGATGTAATATATGATAATTAATTTATTACCAGTAAGTTTACAACAAAACTCGAGTTCATATTATCCATCCTTAGTATGTAAAATATAAACACATATACCAAGGCTTTTTAATGGCTTCTCGCATGCATCTCAAGCAGATGTCATTGCTTAAGCAGGCAGTCTGGTGAAACCGAAAAGGCCTCCAGCCAGGCATAAAACTTACAAACTAAGCAGCTGCAGCTAAGGGCGCCCCCTGCAGACCTCAGCCTAGGGCGTTGCTGGGGGACCAAACTGAGGCTCGACTAGATCGGTATTATTTAATATATTTTGAAGTTCGGCTCGAGCAAGGATTGAGGGAGAGACTGACAGGGTAGTCATTATGGGCCTCGATGGCGAGGACGCTATACCGGTATGTTTGAACGAGACTGCGCGAGTCTCTTTTCTATGTGCTTCGTGAAATACAGTAATTACATCGTCCGAATCGATGGGCAAGTGCCTCGGGCGGCGATGAGTGTTTAAAGAGGCAGGGTAGGCTGTATGCTATGTATTGTCCGAAACCACGAGGGGATTCGAACGGAGCAGAGTCGAAGTAGCGTTTTAGAGGGTCGTTTCATGGTGGATGGTTAGCAAGTTCAAATTGATTTTACGAAGTATTACGAAGGTACTAAGAGGGCTCCTGTGGCCCCGTGTATAAGTTTTGAAAAGGTTTTAACGGTTTTGTAGAGTTTGCAACCTACGGAGTGGCCCAGACCCGGAACAACTATCTGCAGATTATACAAATATTTGTTTCGTGCGGGAATCGAACCCGTGACCTAGAGCGCAGCAGCCGACTGTATCATCCCCTGCACCAACCGTGCCGTCCAGTCCTAGATATTTGGCGTGCAGTTCCCAAGGTATCGATTGGCCGGCATGGATTGACAGGATTTTTTTTTTCTGAAACGTCTGAAGCGTATGTTCACGTCGCCACTTCTACAAAACAACTTGCACTTTTGGTGGGATTACTGCAACACTCCATTTCCTTAATCATGCGCTTAAGGCGTTAGCTGAGTTTGGAGGATGCTAGTTATTTTGTCGGATGCTAGTTATTTTGTCGGGGCTAAAAGCCATCTACCGGGTTATCGGCAAAAAGGGCCTATTTGGTCAATCGGCTTTTCGAAACGTCGCTGATGAGTGAAAAGGAGAAGGGCTAGTGCTGTAGCACAGATCCTTGATTACTCCAGCTCAGATGGGATGAGAAGACAAGCGTGTGCCCTCGATGCGACAGCGACTTGTAGTGTCGTATGAGCAGAGACGGTCAGGCACGGCGAGTTTACACAGGTTATATTATAAGCTGTTGTGCCCAGTGACATTTTACATATAGACGCGCCATACATGAACATTATTGCACTGCAAAACGGCGCGAAATAAAACTAAATACAATTTTTTATTTTTATTTACGCAATATTTTACTGAATTACGCTTATGACTCTGTCGAGCCACGACACTGGTCGGCGCGCGACTAAGTGAACTCCGGGCAATTACCTTGCTTTCATGTGACCACCGTAGAGCGCGGGCAACGCATCTACATTTATAAAAACATCTTAGGTCGTGCCAGACTTTGTCGATGGCTTTCATCTCATCGACGAAGAGCACTCCCGTTATCAGCTCGCGCACGTATCTGCTGCTGATATGTTTGTATGTAACTACCCAGTCAACTTGCTAGACGCAAGAGTAATTGGTTCGAAAACCAAACTGCTCGTCAGGAAAAAGTTTTATGACTTTGGTAGAATCCTTTAATTTTGTGAAGATGAGCCGCTCATGTATTTTCGCAAGGACTTTACGAAAAGTTATGGGGCGATAAATTACAGACTTGGGTACCGTGTTCGCAATGATGATGCCGGTAGGCAAATATCTAGTGTACATTTCCATTCCAGAAAATGAGAAAATTTTCTTTGCGCACATCGCTAGTGCCTAAACCAATGTTCACTTAACTATACATATAACTATAGGTATCAACAGTGATCGAGCGGAATAAGCACTAACCAAAGATTTAAATCTGTGGCAATAACGATCTAAAGATCAATAGCTAGTTCTAATCAAATAGGTATTATTGTACAATTATTTTTTTAGTTTTTCAATCACATTATTGTGACAGACGGAAATGAGGAAACGTATAGTTATACTACAAAAACCTAATACTCAAAATTAAATTTTAAAATAGAGGTAAGTAAATGGTTACAAATCAACTTACAACATATTCTATTCGACTTCGTCTAGAGGAGGCCGTACATAATTTGAATAATTTACTACTATTGGTACTGAAAAGTAAGCTGTAACGTTGTCTCTCATATGTTCAGCAGCTATTTGCAAATAGGCGTTAGCGCATGGAACTGGTGACAGTTCACGAGGGGTCGCACGGATGAACACTTCGGCCTTTAATCCTGGAGGCAGCCAGAACCTCGTGCGAGGGTAACAGCACCAGCTGGCGCCGAGCCGCGCCGTCTCGTCCCACAAGCCACAGCAATGAATATAGATGGAACGTTTGCATAGATTCCAAATCCTGATGTTTGGAAAAAAACATCTATACATTTACCTATGAAACTATAAAAACTGATTACTTCTACAGACAATACCAAGGTACTAAAGTACATGTAGCTTTGATATTAGCACACTTTAACCAATTCGTATTGACTTGAGTTTTGTTTACCTTAGGGCAAAACAACTCAATCAATACCAATAAAATTATGGATAGTACGTAACTATGAGCTAGGTACGTAATAACCATATCGTTACCACAAATTCTTTAATAGTCTCATTGAAAAACAACTGCTTTTAGAATAAACATTGCTGGAAGGTTGCTAATTCCGTGTGGTGCCCGGATTAAGATTATCGAACCACTCCATCTCCTCCCGTGGATGTCGTAAAAGGCGACGAAGTGAACCACTCCATTTCCTCCCGTGGATGTCGTAAAAGACGACGAATGGACCCAGAGGGATGGGCAGCAGCGTCCCTTCGGTGGAACAGTAATCATACTGCGTTCACCAACCCGCCTGCCAAGCGTGGTGAGTACTGGCAAATTCCCCCCAAAATGCCGAGACAACTGCAGAAATCTATAGGGGAGGCCTTTGTTTAGCAGTGGCAGTTCTTTGGCTGATATGATATGATGATTGCTGGAAGATTATTGGCATCACAAGCTTTTTTTATCTTTGTCAAAATAAACATATTTTTTTAGGTTTACCACAGAACATAGTTTTCTGTGCTTTGGGTTTGAACGCGACACGACAGCTTGCGAATCAGCATTTTTCTTTTTATCATTAGAGAAATGCGTAAAATCATGTTAAAATCTTACCACAACTTAGCTACAACAGGTTCTGCATCTAAATTAAAATATAATGTATTCGGTGACCATGTTATTGTAATTGGGAACATAGGTGGAGGAACAGGAGGAGGTTTTTCATTGCAAGACACTAATTGATGATCAAAATCCGCTTTATTTTTCTGATATAATTGGATTTCATTGGCTGAAACCTAAGAAAACTAAGAATTACATCTTCAGAATCGGATCTCTCTCTGGAATATGCATATGTTCTAGACTTTTAGCATTTTAGGAGAGCTTGACTTACCTGACCCGCTTCGATTTTTCTACGAGGATTGTAGGTTATGTTTGGTGGGAGTTTAGTCTGATGTATACTTGCATCATCTGATAATAATAATTTAGATGACATATTTGATGGTTTGTAGAGTTTATATCAAATTTTTATAAAGTAGAGCTATTTACCAGTTTGCATGACGCCTGAAGCTCATCATAGATAAATAATAATTTATGCCAATGAGTATATAATAACTATGTAATATTATTGCCCCGATAGGTCGAAATAGGAGAGGCGAACCTCTTTATTGCTTTCTCGGGTACGACCACAAAAATAGCTACAAATGTATTAAAAATAAAATATTTTTAGCAACAAATCGCGATACTAAATAACGTGAGAATGAAGGCCAAATAACGTACAAAGATAAATTCGACAGTTTAGTATACTAGATTTAAGGTATGGGTACTTCGATTGCGTTATTCGAAACTAAATTTATTGATTGTTTCAGTAAAATATATTTAAAACTACGAACGTTGTTCTTAATCTCATTTATCTCTGTATTTATAACCAGCATAATGTAAAAATGGGTTTTTTGTATAAACATAGAAATGTGTAGGTATAAGTATGTCCGAATATAAATCTGTTGAATAAAAAAAGATGCATACCTGTTAACTGTATTTTACTTTGTACATTCAAAATAAGAAGGTTTATACTAAACGAATATTAAATGCTAAAAATAATGGTCACATTTCCAGTAGGTAACATAAAAAAAGACCTAGTGATATAGTATTGAGATTTGAGGGGCTTTTGACCCAATAAGTGTCAAATGAAACATTTTCTAGCTCATGAACAGGCAAAGGCACATCGTGGGGCCTCGGGCATGACTTAGATGGGGCTTCTTTTTTGTTGTCATGTTGATGGCTATGTCTCTTTCGTTGCCTTCCATTCGGTCCCCCATATTTAAGGACACAGGATGGTCAGGGCACGACAGCTGGTGCTCCATTGTCTGTCTATATGGCGCCTTAGTCACACCCTGTCATCCCTAAAGAACACCCCCACCTCTTTCAGCTTCCCGACACCTGCCTACGTCTACTCTGAGTCTGTTGAGGGACTTCCAGGTTAACCAGGGAAGATGATGTCCTGGTGCCAGATGTTTCGCTAAGCGAAACTTGGTGTCTAGTGGAGAGAACCTTTTAGGCTATAGCTCTAGCGTAGCCTGCGAGGGGTATTTGTAAATGGCAATGGTGTAGCTGGGCGACGATTCTTAATATATCGAGACTCTTCTGTGCCCTGGAGACCACATTTAGCTGTCGGTCCCGGTTGTCATATGATTATAAAGAAGAGGATGGGCCTCCACCTAATCCCATAGTTACCCACGGGGTGAGATACCTAGAGATGAGAGTCATTTCGTGTTTAAATACTGTAGTCATAGTTTTTATATTTTTCATACTGTGTAATAATGTAGATAATTCTTCCGCATATGGTTTGACTGAAAGTGGACCTCAACCTTTGGAAGTGGAAATTCTTCATGAACTTCCTTCGCCCCGGGGAAGGGCGAAGGGGTATGCCAAACTCCTACCGGCTAAAACCACAGGAGCGGTCATCTTCGGGAGGCTCCAGGTCTTCGTATGATCACACTAGAGCCACCCTTTGGAGCCACGCCTATAAGCACATCTCGGAGAGGGTGACTGTAAAGCGGTCACTCCCCCGGGGGGATTGTAAAGGATCCACCAAAGCGTGCCGAGGCAGCGCGTGACCACATGCGTGCTACAGTCGTCTCTTGGGTCGCTTGGTGTGGGTGGGCACGCAGATTCCCCAATCTACGTACCCACGAACCCAGAGGTTCCCCACCGTATATAGCAACTGCAGGGGGTTTCAGGCGTATGGGAATTAGGCACCAGGGTGGTTGTTGCCCCGGCACCGTCTCCTCTATTATCTTTATATCCGAATTGCTGCTAAGACACTAGGAGAACTTGTTATAATAACGGAATTATTAAGGGATACATACAGACACAGATATTATAATACACTTGTAATACAGACAAGTTTTTTTTTTTATAAAATTGTAAAACCACGGAATACATAGCACATGGTCAATAAAACTGACAACCGTAAGATCTCAATAACAAGCATGTAAATTAAACGAGGAGTCGGACGCTGGTGAATGTGATAAATAATGGTTTCCATATGAACTGAACTCACTTAATATTGGTAGCATAATGTGTAATATACTGTCGTGAAAGCCGCAGTTGGTAAGACACGGTTGCGCAGTCGCCGCGACGCGTGACGGCGACTCCCGAGGGAGCAGAAGTCTTGCGTACTTCCGCCCGACGGCGCACACGCCGGAGATCCGGTCCACTTGTACGATCACGACGTTCCACCTATCTAACTTAACGAACATTCCAATATTTGTATTTTAGTAAGCTTACACTAAATTAATGCTACGGACACCGCTGTTATGCTTCCATATACCCTGGTTTTCAGCATGGAGCTGTGATAGTGCCTCGTGTCGTAAAACTTCGTAAAATCAACTTCTTTTTTACGTTTATCGTGTTGGTGTATATTTTATGTATGTATGTATTGTTATTTTTTGTGAAAAAGGATTAATGTTATGTTACTAGTTGGTAAGTGGTTCCTCCCTTAAATGCTGCTTGTTTATAATTTATTTCGGTAAAATTGTTTTTGGGTTTAAATTTGAAAATTATTCCGGATTAAGAATATAGCACCACTCCATCTCCTCCCGTGGATGTCGTAAAAGGCGACTAAGGGAATCTAAACCAGAGGGATGGGCAGCAGCGTCCCTTCTGTGAAACGGTAGCCATACTGCGCTCACCAACCCGCCTGCCAAGCGTGGTGAGTATTGGCAAATACCCCCCAAAATGATGACACAGTTGTGAAAATCTATGGGGGAGGCCTTTGTTCAGCAGTGGACGTATAAATGGCCGATTTGGACTCATAAACCTCCTTGGGAAAACGAAACTTCGCCATATTAAATTAAGTATATTAGTCCTGTACAGTATATTTCCAGGTAGTAGGTAAGAGCATAAATTGGGATAACCAAGTTTGATTTTATGTTTTCTCATGTCGACCGCTCTGTTACTTCATACTAGTGACTAGAATTTCGACTACTGGGCGAGTCGAAATTCGACAGTAATTCTTTTTTATCCATAAATTTTAACTTTGTGCACTCCACCTCCATGCGAACTCTGACTGTGCCAAATCTCACACTCTGTGCGCGCTATGTGCTTAAAAAGGGGTATAAAGTTTTTTCTTCACGTATTATATGACGACCATGGGAGAAGGTGTAGCAACGTAAGCCTATATATTCTTAATCAATTTACATATTTCCTTATACTTTAGTATGAGGTCTGCCTACGAAGACATAAGTTACAATGATATTAGTACAAGCTTGGGATTATACTGTAACTAAGTATTTGTTAATGTAACCTAACCCACACTTAACAGTCTCACCGCCGCATTGTACGTAACACATACATAACCAATAAAATATCGTCGTGAGTAATCACATCGCGTTGTAATCAATTTTGTTAGGAATTAAAAGCGTTCCCGTGTAGACTAAACAATGAGATCAGCTGGACCTATTGCGGGTATGGCGTTAACGTCGGCTATTTACTCGACAAAGACATCGATTCTATTCGGGCCGCCGAGATCGTGTTCGGGTCTGTAAACAAGAGTCAAATTATCCCTGACTATTGTTATGAAGTCTGTAGCCACGTCGCATACAACGCGATGTTTAGATTCAATTTAATTTAAGTAATCAAGATATTTTCTGTGAATATGAATTAAGTAAGTTACGTATATGTTAAGTGACAATTAACAGTAGTCGTAAGTGTACAACTAATAGCCAAAATTTATAATCAATCTAATCCATAATGTTTGAATTTGGGATTGAAGATTTGTCTGTTTTTGTTCAGATCAGAAACAGATCAAGGTAAAATCTTAAATGTAAAGATTTTGGACTAGATCGATTATTAATTTCGGCCGTAAGGGGAACGAAGGCAGTATTTTCACTTATCCATAAATAACATCATCTGAGATTAGATCAGCGGTCAAAAGGTTAATGAGATAATCTGATGCATCAATAAATGGAGTTATTTACAGAATATTTTTCGAATTTGTTCAGATGGTATTTAAATTATCTAACGATGGTTTCATAGTTATTTCCCTTCTTCGTTGTCATGTTGATCGCCTTGATTGATGGTGGCACCCTTGACCGACATTTTATCATTCCATCTGTCCTTGTACAATACAATACTTAAATTTTATTCTTATTTAATCTGCTCCAATTATTTAAATTAATAATAAATTTGATAATCTGTATAGGTGACTGGACCAATTCATCGTGAGCTTAAATCATTCTTCATACCCTGATTTAAAACCAAAGATGCCACATCTGGCGTAGTAAAGGACTTTTTGGGTCGAAGTCCGTCGTTTATGCTCCATCGGTTGGTTCGGTAAAGCCAAATTTTCTAAGAAAGTAATGGAAGATTCGAAGAGGTGCAGAGGAGGCAAGAGGGGTGTGACGAGGTGAACTAACGGATGAATGTCCGTGGGAACGGTCGCCACTTCCGCTCCGCTCTGTTCGCTCGCGCCTCGGCACTCTCAGCTATTTCCTTTATGTAGGGTGACCTTAAATATGAGCGAAGAGTGATTGACGTTTTGCCTTATGTTGTAACCGTCAATCATATCGTTTAATTTTAAAGGTTTTCAGTTGTTTGGCAAATTAATTAGACAAATCTATAGATATGCATTATCATATTTGAAACCAAATCTAAATATAACACGTTTACATTGAGGCGTCGTTTTCTAACCTTTAAAGTCATCGTTACAAAGAGAGGAAGGTTTCGATGTCAATAATAAAAAAAACGATTTGTAAGTAACGATTCTATAGACTATAATAAAAGAAAGTGTTCCTTCACTACATAAAACAAGACGGCAGTGGTTCTACATTCTTCCTTTGTTTCCTTCGTATTAGTCACTAGCCTAATGAAAAAGAAATAAAGGTTCTATACTTGTTTTATTTTTGGTAATTTAGGGCTGGTAATCTTAAAGCACTAGAATCTGTTCTTTTTCCGGATTTATTCCAATAACTAAGATTACATGACAGGCCTACCTTAAGTTGCACTGCCTACAGGTCTATCGAAGCTGCCTTCTTCTGGCAGTACATTCGTAAAGTAAAAACGTTGTTGTTAAAAAGTTTGGTCACCAAGTAGGTTTCATTGAAGCAAAGAGTTTGGTTCCACTACATTTATTAACGGCGTCTTAGTTATACTACAGGACCGTGTCGCAATCGCAATGTCGCCGGGGGCTTCGTTTCTCTGTAAATTTTGCAATATTTATCAACAGTTATCGGCAGTATAACTTAGAAAGTACCGTTGTTTATAAGAAACATTAATCATTAAAGATTAGCATTTCTTACCGAATGGTAACAATTTTCAGAAAAAATGCCTTTCATATCTTTACTAAATATCTTTGATAAACACATCCGTTTTAGTCATTTCGTAATTATCGCAATCGACGACAAATCGACCCTAACAACTCGCCTACATAACAGCTCGACCCTACGACAACTCGAACCCAATAACTCGACCTTGAAAACTCGGCTCCGTGACAATAGTTATTTTAACCCCTACTAAAGAAAAAGAATTGCCAGTGAGATCATTAGGAGGAATAGCTTGCTAGACGTATTTTGAGAGATTTTCCGGGTCGATGTCGATGGTTATAGTGATACCAATAATCGGTATAGATATTAGTCAAGTACTTCTAATATATGACCGTGTGTGTTACTCCTAACTTTCTATACTTTAGTTGCTTTTAACGAAAGTGATGATAATTAAGGTTCAATCCAATTCATTTTTCTTGATTTGATTCTCCAATTTTATTTTTCCTATTTTTTGGCAAATCCATATAGTACCTATACCTACGTCTATGTCCGTATTATTCATTTATATGTATCTAAATTATTATTGCACGTTCATCCATAGCACCGGCTCATTGCAATAGCGTGGAATTTTTCGCGGATTCACTAAGCGTTGTTGCCTACCAATAATCAGTGTCGGAAGTTTAAGTAACTTCACAAAGCCTAAGAAGTTAAAAACCCAACAAAATTATATAATAATATTATGTAGCCAACATAAATTCATAATAGAACTAGCAAAACTATGTGAGAATAAAACAATCGAAATATATTAAAAAATGAATGAATCATATTTTCTTATCTTACCAGCCAAAGGACAAAAGCGGGGAGACTTGAGTTTTTGTTAGAATTCCACAATAATTGTCGTCATTTTGGGGGCAAATTAAATTGCTAGTTCTCACCACACATGCCAGGCGGGTTGGTGAGCACAGAACGGATACTGTTCCACATCAGGACCGCTGCTGCCCATCCCTCTGGTTTAGAGCCTCTGGTTTGACGGCTCGGTTGGTGCAGTGGCTGATACAGTCGGCTGCTGCGCTCCGGGTTGTGGGTTCGATTCCCGCACGGAACAAATATTTGTATGATCTACAGGTAGTTGTTCCGGGTCTGGGTGTATTGTGTGTGAAATTCGTGTCTGTAAACGCACCCACGACACAGGAGAAATCCTGGTGTGGGGCAACGTTATACAAAAAAAAAAAAAATGAGCCCCTTGGTCGTCTTTTACTACATCCACGGGAGAATATGGAGTGGTGCTACATTCTTAATTCGAATATCACAAGGTATTTTCTTTTTTCAAAAAGTATTCGTACGTATGTCGTATGATTAATCATATATTTAATATGTAACTAAGTGATAGTCAAACGTATTATTTAGTTAAAGGTAACCTCTCTCAGCTCTACTAGAGTATTCGATTTAAACATCCGATGTGGAGTTTGTCCGGTCTAAATAACATTACGAGCGTCTAAGTAGGTAGTATCGAGTATTGAGCAAGTCCGTTGACCGTTGTTGTAAAGACGGCACTTACAGTGAGCGGTCTCGCTGTTATCGGCCGGAAGCCGCGACGGAAGCGTGCAATCTCGACCAATTGGACGAGTGAGTTGTCTTGTCACGCCGCATGACCATGCCCCTTGCTCTCTACGTCGCTTTTCTACTCGTGCGCATGTAGGTAATATTGTCACGAAAATAAATTTGAACGTCAATTGTATGCAAATTTTTCTTTTGTTTTCCCAAGTACTTATGTTTGGGACAGTTTTTATTTCTTTAATAAAAATATCATAAGGGGGTATATACGGCATAATATACGGCACGGGGGAAGAGTTTTCACTGCTTGGCAATGTTGGCAACGATGGGGGCTGCACTAGTCGTTGCAAGGATCCGAAAGTTGGGACTCAATGTGGCTCCCACCATGTCGGAGGCCCTACGTATTCATGGGCATGCGCCACCCTCGGGAGAAAAATGTCGGACATTTTGGTAGTAGGCGCTCGCATCGGCGTCGAATCGACGATGAAGTACCTAGGACTCGTCCTCGACAGCTGGTGGAATTTCTTGCCACATTTCAGGTGCCCCCTAACTAACGGCGGCTGCGGCTGACTTTCACGGCTGCTGCCCAATTTTGAGGGCGGTATGACTCCTGCTGGAGGCTCTACATGGGGGCGTGCGGTCCATGGCCCTTTACGGGGCCAAAGTATGGGCGAAGGCCGCAGCGAACGATGGCCCTCAGGGTGATAAGGGGATACCGCACGGTCACCTATGAGGGGGAGCCTCCTTGCCGGATGACCGCACTGGGATCTGCCATCGAGAGCCTTCGCATCGCATGAAAAGCCGATAGTACCTCGTGAGATCGAGCTACGACGGTACGAGCTTCGGTGGATCCTGGTGGCGGAGTGGAAGAAACGACTGGAGCAGCCCACTGTAGGGCATGCCACGATAGCGACGTTAAGACCCGTCATGGAGGAATGGCTGGAGAGTCTTCATGGCGCCCTCATCGCCTCTTTCGGATGACTCAGGCGCTCTCAAACCAAACACATTATGTTTCGAGAAGTATCATCGTCGAAAAGGCCGAGAAAGGACGCCCAGTTGTCATCACTGAGGTGACTGCCCGGAAGACACGGTGCAGCACACGCTGGACGAGTACCCAGCTTTGTAGTTGCAGCGAGTGCCGTGATCTCATCGCGGCGGTTGAAGGCGGTGACTTCTTGCTTTCGGCCGTGGTTTAGTCCATCGTAAGGAGCGAGAGCGCGTGGGATTCCGTCGCCTCCTTTTGCGAGGACGTGATGCAAGAAAGGAGGCGGCAGAGCGGCGATAGGAGGAGGGTACTGAACCATCTCCGGCCACCATGAGAAGCGGCCTGCGGGCGAAGAACTGAGGGCGGTCCGTCACCCGAACAGAATCAGGCCCAAGACAGCGGCGCGTGTGTTCTGCGCGCGCCTCTCTGATGATAGGTGCGGCCAGCCAGGTCGCACAGAGACGGCGCCCATCAGACAGTGACGGGCCGATACCAGCCGGGGGCGCGGTTTAATGCAGACAAAGCGTGCAGCTCACCCCCGGCTTGAGGTACCTAAGTGAAAGAACACCGTGGGGTTTTGGCCGGCACTCGCTGCCTTTCCCAAGCCGGAGGAAGACCATGAGGATTTCCCCACGTCACAAAAAAGGGGTGTATAATATAGAACCCTTATGAATATTTGTGGATAAATTATTTAAATATTTTTATTTATATGAGACCATCAGTATGAGGCTTCTTCTTCGTCTATCGTGTCATTGATGCAACAATAATAAATAAATATGATTGAATAATTCTAGAAAGGTATGTGGCATGGCACCTAAATTTCGTAAGGTGAGGCCGCGTTTATTTATTCCGTGTGGTTATGGGCAAAGAATAGACCACTCTTTCCAGCCATGGGTGCCAAGGCGACTAATGGTTGATAGTTGATATCAAGAGGATGGGCATTCTCATCGCACGAATCAAACTATATAAGTTTCATTACCATTCTTTTATAATGAATACTATAAAAGTTACCTACTTACATTTTAGATGTTCATATTCGTTCAAGGCTTAGAAAAGACGGCAGTTAGATATTTTTTAAATATTGCTACTTCATTTGAAATTCTCCTGTGTCGTGAGTACATTTTACAGATATAAATTCTGCATACACAAACACTCAGACCCGGAACCATTGATCTGTGCGGGAATCGAAATAAAACCCGTATGCACGCGATAGCACCGTGCCCCCCACAGATATGGTCCTCCCGGGCAGTGTCATCGCTGCCAGCTTTACGGCCACGCGCAGCGACACTGCTACGCCAAACCTAGGTGCGTTAAGTGCCTAGGTGACCACAGCACCTCCGACTGCGATCGCCCCAAAGATCGCACGCTTTGCACAGAGCCTCCAAGTTGTGTGCTTTGCGGTGAGTCGGGTCATCCCGCGAATTATCGCGGATGCCCCAAAGCCCCGCGCGCTAACAACAAGGTAGCAAAGCGCAAAGCGGCTACCCAAGCCTTCGCGGCCGCCCATTACGCCTCTCAGGCCCCTCCCATGTCCCAACGACTTAGCCCTCAAAGGCCATCGCCGTGGAACGCGCTGAACCATCAGCAAGCGTTCCCCGCCCTGAGGCCTAGTTTACTGACCCAACAGGCTACCCAAGCGTCAGCGATTCCCTCGCTGATGACCGCCCCCCAAACGGCACCGTACCTTCCCGTGCCGTACCACCAACCCGCACCACAAGTGCACTCTCAGAGGGCCGCCCCTCCCTCACCCCAATCCACACCCCATCTCAAAACCGACGACCTCTCTGTTTGCCTCGGTCTTCTCAACTCTGTCGACCCGAACAGAGTCGCCCAAATGGCCGCAGCCATTAGGGCAAACCAGGGCCAATACGGCCTCATGTTAGTACTCAGCGACTTCGCTGATGTCTCATCCGCCCTCCTCTCCTACCGCGTTCATCCGTAATGGATACACAAAACAGGTGCAGAACAAAACCCCGATCCCTTAAAATAGGCATCTTCAATGCAAACAGCATTAATGGCCAAAAAGACGAAATCGCCTTATTCCTCCGCGACCACCTTATTGACATTATGTTGATACAAGAATCCTTTTTGAAACCCTCTCACAGGAACCCTAGAATTGCAAACTACGATATAGTGCGCAACGACAGGACCCACTCCCGTGGAGGAGGCACTCTTATCTACTATAAGAGATCCCTTTATTGCATGCCCCTAGATACCCCGTCCCTTTCCAATCTAGAGGCATCTGTGTGCAGAATAGGCATGACAGGTCATCAACCGATCACTATAGTGTCGGCTTACCAATCCCCCAATACCCAAGACGATCCAATCCAATCGGATCTCGAAGCACTCTTCGATCTAGGCGACTCCGTCATAGTGGCGGGAGATCTTAATGCCAAACATGAGTCTTGGAACTGTCTCACCCACAACCACAGAGGAAGTAAATTATACTCCCTCAGTACCCTCCTCAATTTTGACATCATCGCCCCGATGTATCCCACTCACTACCCCAGCAATGTTAATCATCGCCCGGATATACTCGACATAGCACTTCTAATGAATGTCAACCTCAAGTTGCATTCCATTGAAGTACTACAAGAGCTAGACTCCGATCACCGTCCTGTGATCCTTCACCTCACCTCCCGCTTTGGCCCCACGGACACAGGGCTACCCCCTCAGACCATTGTGACGACGGACTGGAGGAAAGTTAGGCAACGCCTCAACGACCCCTCGTCCGCTCAGTTAGATAGAATTCCCGAATGCATAACGTCAGTCGCAGACACGCTAGGCGCGATCGACTCCCTCACCGGGCATGTACAGTCCGTCGTGGACGAGTGTTCACGGCGAGTTCCTGTGATGGAAGACCATCGCATGAAACTCCCTGACGATGTACGTGCACTGATGACGGAGAAGAACGCAGCCCTTAGAGCGTACTCATCTTTTCCCAGCGAACCCAATCGCCTCTTTATGCGCCACCTGCAGCGTGCTGTCAAGGAACGTATTAAGGAGTGCCGAGAGGCTAACTGGGATAAGATGTTGGGCGACTTAGAGCCAACCCACCTTGCGTTCTGGCATCTGCAACGGAAACTCAAATCCGAAACATCCAATGCTGTCCCCCCCCTCAACCGTCCCAACCAAAGGCCGGCCTTTGATGACGACGAAAAATCCGAATGCCTAGCTGACAGTCTAGAAGCGCAATGTTCCCCAAGCACTCTACCTGTAGACCAAGCTCACCTCAAAAAGGTTGACGCTGAAGTCGAACGTAGAGCAGCTATTCCGCCTGCCGAGGACCCTGACGACCCCCTCCCTCCGGTCACGGCAGACGAGGTCAGAAATCTCGTGAAAAAGATTCACCCTCGCAAAGCCCCCGGCTCTGACGGTATCACCAACAAGGTGATTAAACTCTTCCCCGAACGTCTTATCGCCTTAATGACCGTCATCTTCAATGCGGCATTAAACAATAACCTCTTTCCGCATACGTGGAAACAGGCCACCGTTATCGGTATTCCCAAACCCGGTAAGCCCAAGTGCGAGCCTTCCAGCTATCGCCCCATAAGCCTTCTCAATTCTCTTGCGAAGATTTATGAGCGGATTATCTATTCCCGATTAAAGGATTTTGCCGATTCCAAGAAACTCATTCCCGACGAACAGTTTGGTTTTAGAACCAAACACTCGTGTGTACAACAAGTCCACCGACTAGTTGAACACATCACGTTCGGATTCTCACGCGGCATGATGACGGGAGTCCTCTTTTTCGATGTTGCGAAAGCATTTGACAAAGTCTGGCACAATGGCTTATTATATAAGTTGTATCAACTCGGAGTGCCCGACCGTCTCGTTCTCATCATACGAGACTTCTTGTCAAATCGCAGTTTCCGATATCGAATCACGGGCGCTCTCTCTTCCCCCCACCCCATTAGAGCCGGAGTCCCACAAGGATCCGTGCTAGCCCCACTATTGTTCACACTGTACACCAGTGACCTCCCCAAAAGACCTGCTAATACGACCCAATTAGCACTCTTCGCCGATGACACGGCTATTTTCTACTCTGGTTACGTTCCCGATAGTATAACTAAGATCCTCCAAACCACAGCCAACGTCTACGGTAAATGGTTTAGGAAATGGCGGATCGAAGTTAACCCTATCAAAAGTAAAGCCGTCCTATTTTGCAAATTAGGCGACGACCACCCACGCTTCAGGGAGATCTCGATGCTGGGCCAATCGGTTCCTTGGGAACCGCACGCCAAGTATCTTGGAGTCACCCTAGACAAAAAACTGACCTTCATTCCCCACACAAAGACGATGCGTGCCCGCGCTGCCTTTGTGCTCGGTCGCCTTCACTATATTCTGAACGCTCGTAGTAAATTATCCCTTAGAAATAAGGTGAGAATTTACACCACATGCATTCGACCCATCATGACCTATGCCAGCCCAGTGTTCGCACACGCTGAATCATACCCACTCCGTAGATTCGAAACCCTCCAAACCCGTTTCATGCGCAAGGCCACCGGAGCGCCTCTGTACATGCGAAACGACCAACTCCATTTCGACCTTAACTTGCCGACCATCAGGCAATTTATGAAACAAGCGTCTAAACGCTATCTCGATTCTGCCCTGTCCCACCCAAATCCCCTTGTGGTATCAGCCGCCGACTACGAACCCTCCCGTATCAGTAGAGTACGCCGCCCGAGGCACGTTCTGGTCGATCCAGACGATAAAATCACGTTAGATCACATGAAGAGACTCGCGTTGTCTCGTTCACTAAACACCCGACCGTTGTACCGCCCTCGCCGCCGAGGATGCCCGCCTCACCGACGTCGCGGAGGCTTATCGCCGCGTCACCTTCCCGTTCAAGTTAGCACTTCTCCCTCCCGTCTCTTGCTCGCGCCGGCCCGTGCCGAGCCTGTAGCTTTAAATGTCCCCTAATACAATTTAAATAATACCGATCCAGCTGTCCCCAAAACAATAGCTTGATATCCCCAGCAACGCCCTAAGCCGAGGTCCGTGTCCCGCAGGGGGCGCCCTTAGCGAAAGTTGCTTAGTTTTTAATATTAAATTTAAGCCTGGCTGGAGGCCTCTTTTGGCTTCGCCAGCAAATGACCGGTTAAGCAACCACATTTCCCAGAAATGTATGCGAGAAGCCCAACAAAAAAAAAAAAAAAAAAAAAAAAAAACAAAAAAAAATTGCACCGTGCACGCAGTATCTTCTCGTGTGTTAATAACAACATACTGTGATCACCAATCCACCGGCCAAGCGTGCAGGTGACCGCTCATCGTAGTGATCATTGGACGAACCATGTTCAGCAGTGGGCATTTACGGACTGATGTGTGGGGCTTCGTTGAGATGTCTCTCATACAGGTGCTCGGGCAAGAGCACCCGACGGCAAATATGACATTGCCGATATGTCCAAGAGCCTCTTTGCGGCCTCGGACCCAGTAGACACGATAAGGCAGTGTCCTGGTTGACTAACACCTTCAACACAATGTTTCAACAACAAAAAAGCGATATTCCAGTATGAGGTTAATAATTTAGTGTTCAGATCGGCAGAAGCCGGTAGAGGTCGCCAGGAGTATATTCTATTTCAGTTCACTATCTTAATTGGCGTTATGAGGCGCTGCTGAACGTGACAGAATTCCAAGCATTCACTTGGATGATTAACGCGATCACATAAAGTATCTTTGCCTGCCTCGGGAAATTCTTATGATTAATGTAGATAAATATATTAATCTCTACTTTTTATACCCTGGCAAAAATAGTGTGGTATAATAAGTTTGACATCTAGGATTGTGGCTATGTTCGTGGGCTCGTAACTTCTCAAGAAGTAGGTTAATTAATCGTGATGTAGCAAAAAGAAAAGAAGAAGAAGAAGAAAATATTTTTTGTCGTGAATTAAAGGGTAGTTCCACGCATAATTGTTATCAGAGCGTACCTACTGATGTGTTAAAAGATAGTGGATCACGTATTTCTTTAATATCTGCGACAATGTTAAAGCATTTTAATTGTCGAGCCCGAGTGACGATGTCACGATGTTGTCACGAATATCAAGGTTAGTAAGAGAGAAGCTTTTGCTGAGCAGTAGCAACTCTGCGCTCACCAACCCGCTTGCCAAGCGTGGTGAGTATCGGCAAATTCCCCCCAAAATGACAACACAACATAAGCACCGGCCCCCAGTTCCCGGCAGCCCCGCCATTCCTGGTCATGGTAGCGGCCACGGAAACGGCGGGGCAGGGGGTGCTAAGAATCTCGGGATGGGATCCGGCTACCACCCAAACCGAAAACTGGCCCTGGTGACATATAACACACGCACACTGAGGGCAGACGAAAAGATTGTTGAGCTGGAAGAAGAAATAGATAAGTTGCACTGGGATATCATGGGTCTATCAGAAGTCCGAAGAGAGGGGGAGGACACGATAACCCTGAAATCCGGCAACTTATTCTACTACCGGGAAGGCGAACATCTGTCTCAAGGTGGTGTCGGGTTTCTCGTCCGCAGGTCCCTCATTAACAGTATAGTGGCCATCGAAAGTGTGTCGAGCAGGGTAGCGTACCTTATACTCAGAATATCCAAGAGATATTCGTTGAAGGTCATACAGGTCTACGCACCGACCTCGACACACCCAGATGATGAAGTAGAGAGTATGTATCAGGACGTAAGTAGGGCCATACATACCTCGAAGACACATTTCACTGTTGTGATGGGGGACTTCAACGCAAAACTGGGCACTCGATGCGATGGTGAGTTGAGAGTGGGGCAATTTGGATATGGGCAACGGAACCCCAGGGGACAGAGGCTGGCCGACTTTTTGGAAAAGGAGGGACTCTTTATGATGAACTCCTTTTTCCAAAAGCCGCCTCACAGGAAGTGGACCTGGATGAGTCCCGATGGTTCCACGAGGAATGAGATTGACTTCATCATGACCAATAAAAGACAAATATTCAATGATGTCTCTGTGATCCACAGGGTGAAAACCGGTAGTGATCACCGAATGGTAAGAGGCACATTGAATATTAATCTCAAAGTTGAGAGGTCTCGTCTGATGAGGTCTACGCTCCGGCCCTCTAGTGCTCATATCCAAAACCCCGAGAGCTTTCAACTCGAACTCCAAAACCGCTTCGGGTGCCTGGAACATTGCGTATCTGTGGACGATTTAAATGGTAGGTTTGTAGAAACTGTCCAAACGGTTGGGTCTAAGTTCTTTAAGGCCCACCGTAAAGGTAGACCAAAAAAGTTCTCCGATCACACTCTCGACCTTATGGCAGAATGACGCGCCATGACGCTGCAGTCTTCCGATGATGCTGAAGCATACCGACTGCTCAATAGACGGATATGGAAGTCCTTGCGGCACGATATCCGCACCTTTAACACTAACGGTGTTAAAGAGGCGATTGAGCGGAATCAAGGCTCCAAAGTGTTCGCAGGAGACAAGTCTATTGGGCAAAGTCGTATTATGAAGCTGAAGACCGAGGACGGCAGTGTAGCGTCGACTAAGCCAGAGGTTTTGAGAGAGATTGAGAACTTCTACCGGCAGTTATACACCTCGGTTACTATACCTACCATTGGCTCTGACAAAGACCCGCGAGCCAAACTAACCCGACACTATACCGAGGATATCCCGGACATCAGCCTGTACGAGATTAGGATGGCCTTGAAACAGCTTAAAAATAACAAGGCGCCGGGTGGAGACGGAATTACGACAGAGCTTCTGAAAGCGGGTGGAACACCGGTACTTAAAGTCCTTCAGAAGCTATTCAATTCCGTCTTACTCGAGGGCACAACGCCGGAAGCGTGGAACAGAGGTGAGGTGGTGCTCTTCTTCAAAAAGGGTGATAACACCCTATTGAAGAATTATAGACCCATCTCACTTCTGAGCCATGTTTATAAGCTGTTTTCAAGGGTCATCACGAATCGTCTCGAGCGCAGGTTTGATGACTTCCAGCCTCCCGAACAAGCCGGTTTCCGAAAAGGTTTCAGTACCATAGACCACATCCATACGCTGCGGCAGGTTATACAGAAGACCGAGGAGTATAATCTGCCACTATGCTTGGCGTTTGTGGACTATGAGAAAGCCTTCGATTCGATCGAAACCTGGGCAGTGCTGCAATCTCTGCAGCGGTGCCAGATTGACTATCGGTACATTGAAGTGTTGAAGTGCTTATACAGAAACGCCACCATGTCGGTCCGAGTACATGAACAGAGCACGGGGGCAATTCCATTGCAGAGAGGTGTGAGACAGGGGGACGTCATTTCCCCGAAACTGTTCACCGCTGCAATGGAGGATGCCTTCAAGCTACTGGAGTGGAAAGGATTCGGCATTAACATCAATGGCGAGTATATCACTCACCTTCGATTTGCCGATGACATCGTAGTCATGGCAGAATCGCTGCAAGAGCTCAGCACAATGCTCGATGATCTCAACAGAGTTTCCCAACAGGTGGGCCTTAAAATGAACATGGGCAAGACAAAAGTCATGTCAAATGTCCATGTCGTGCCCACCCCAATATCCGTTGGGAGCTCTGTTCTCGAAGTTGTTGACGAGTATGTCTACCTAGGACAAACTGTCCAGTTAGGTAGGTCCAACTTCGAGAAAGAGGTCAATCGTCGAATCCGACTCGGCTGGGCAGCGTTCGGGAAACTTCGCAACGTCTTTTCGTCAACAATACCGCAATGCCTCAAGACGCAAGTCTTTAACCAGTGTGTGTTACCAGTGATGACATATGGAACAGAGACGTGGTCACTCTCAATGGGCCTCATAAGAAAGCTCAAGGTCACTCAGCGAGCTATGGAGAGAGCTATGCTTGGTATTTCTCTACGAGATCGAATCAGAAATGAGGAGATCCGTAGAAGAACTAAAGTTGTCGACATAGCTGAAAGGATTAGTAAACTGAAGTGGCAATGGGCAGGGCACATTGCTCGTAGAACTGATGGCCGTTGGGGCACAAAGGTTCTCGAATGGAGACCGCGCACCGGAAAACGCAGCGTGGGACGACCTCCAACGAGGTGGACAGACGATCTGGTGAAGGTCGCTGGGAGTCGTTGGATGAGAGCGGCATGTGACCGCTCGTTATGGAAATCTAAGGGGGAGGCCTTTGTTCAGCAGTGGACGTCCTGTGGCTGATATGATATGATGAAGAGAGAAGAAAATATATAAGTATAAATCAATTCATAAATACATAAATAGGTGTACCGTGTAACTAATAATCAGATAACATTTTAAAATGCATGTTAGTTAATTACAATGTTAAAGACAGTATGATAATTTTTAGTCTAAAATAAAATAAATATAGAATTGTCGTTGTCGTTTGATGGCAATTTTTGAACGCTCGCGGGAAGTTTAAAAGTAAAAATTTAATATATTTGTGTGTTAAGTGTAGGCTAATGCATCAGCAACAGCAGTATATGTGCTTTCTATCATAACTAGAAAAAGGCTTCAATGCTAAAAATACTTATTGGGGCTCCAGACTTTTAACTACTAAAGGAAAATGACTACTTAAAGCCAGATATGAAATGTGATCTACCGGAAAGCTCACTAATTGACCAACACATCTACATAAAATACAGTTTTTTTTTTATACTAAGAATTTAACATCTCATTACTTAAAAACGGAACAAAGCTAGGACATAAACTCAAATCACTCTGCAAATTGTAGAAATTAATGAGACTACAGTCATAGGTACATAAGGAAAAATGCCTGACCCTTGTAAACAAGTTAACAGATTGGAATAGCCTTAAGACCAACTTAGACAGTCAAATAGATCTCAGTGTAACATTAAAGACAACGAAACATCTGAACACTGAAGCAGAAAAGTTTATAGTGTACATCCAACAATCAGCGTGGAGAAATATACCAGACAATAACAAGTGAATCAAGGGAAATACATTCCCTTAAGTCATTCGCAAAACATGTCCTGGAGTGGATTGAACTTGGAAAGGTTCCTTTTCTCAAAGGAACTATCATATATTATAGCCATTACTTCGACTGATATGATGCTTCATGAACAAGAAGATGGTATAAAACTAGTCACAACGAGAGAAGTTGTACAAGAAATCAAAATAAACATAAGTCCACGAAAGTCACTTGCTTATGATTTAATATCAGGGCAAATACTTCACAATCTGCCAAGAAAAGGAATAGGTAAATTAACAATCCTTATAACTGCTGTACTAAGGCTCAAATATGTACCAATCTTTTGGAAAGTTGCTGAAGTAATAATGATAACAAAGACAGGGAAACCGGCTCACAAAACCACACCATACAGACCCATTTCTTTGCAGCCTATAATTTCAAAAAGCTGTTACATACACGGTTTAAAACAATCATAAATAACAAGAGACTTAAGTAGAGTTTGTCTATAAAGTAATTAGAAAGTACGTAGAAGGTCACGAACGTAGACTTCTTTGTCATGTGAATGACGCAGTCCAGCTCCTCGATCATACGGACATAGTAAGGAAGACTCAAAATAACAAAACCGTTCGAGTTAGTATTTAGTGATAGTGAATAAGTGTAATATAGTGCAAGTGCTACCTTTAAAGAGCACACGAACAAAGTGACATCGTCAGACAATAAGAAAAGTGCTATACAGTTTAGTAATTTAAGCTTTAATTAAATTACTTATGAGCCTAAATTACAAGGCTAGAGTAGATTGTAATAAGATTAGGATGCATACAATGAAGAACTCTAGAGGAAAACAAAACTCGCGTCCTGATAATGGTTGCCTGACAAGATATGCAGTCTCGCCACTAACTCCAGTCACCAACAAATGGATACGCTGTATTGCTATAAGAGTAAAATACGAATTGCTTGGATGATTTAATTTTTTGTTGAATGCGATGGGCGGGAATCGTCATCATTGGCGCAAATCTCAATTTGGCTACTTTCGTCACTTACGCGGTATTGAACTATTCCCGACGATACATTTTGTTGTTTTAATAAAGTTAATTTACTAAAATACTTTTAATATTATTTTTAGAATAATGTGTAATATATAATCATTTAGCTATAAGTAAATCCACATCCAGTGCTTAGCTAATAATTGTCTAGTAAATTTCTAAATTTGAAACAGAAATATCGAGTTTTTCGATCGCATTTATATGGCAATTTATATTTGACAAATATTATTTTGTTTTAAAATATTCAACATGTAGATATTTTCTTTTTATTTTATTAAACTCAGAAGCACAAATATGTGTCGTATTTTAGTATTTATGTATTTATGACCGTCTTGTTAGGACACTGAACAACTGCATGGGTGTCGTAAAGGCGACTTGAATCAAGAGGCTGGTCAGCAGCGTTCGCGCGTGTCCTAATAACAATATACTGCGATCAGCAATCCATCTGCCACGCGTGGTGATTATGGCAATATCCCTACGACCGCTCATTGTAGTGATCATTGTGGGACCCATGTTCAGCAGTGGACGTTACGAGCTTGAGTTTGTTTGTGTCTTAACTACATCATTGTATTGTATCATCTTTATGTATTTAGTTTTGTTTCACAAAAATAATGTATTAAGTATTAAGGTAATTGGATTCTAGATTTCTTAGAATACCGATATATTGTCTAGCATTAGAAGCGTGTCATTGAAAATAATGTCACGATGGTTCTAAAATGAATATCTTGGCATCATGTTTTTGTAGGTTTAAAAGGGAAAGCTAAATATTACGTCATCATAATATCAGCCAAAGGACGTCCACTGTTGAACAAAGGCTTTTCCCATAAATTTCCACAATCGTGTCCTCATTGTTAGGAGAATTTACCAGTACTCACCACGCTTGGCAGGCGTATTGGTGAGCGCAGTGTGGATACTGGGCCACATAACGAACGCTGCTGCCCATCCCTTTCGTTAAGATTCCCTTAGTCGCCTTTTAGACATTCGCGTGCTGTATTCTTAATCCGGATACAACACGGATTCGAACACCACACAGATTACGTAATCGATTTAAATTTAAAATTAATATAAATCAAGACCAAATGTGTGCTGTTGTACGATTCTTATATTTTGAGGGAAATGTTACTTACGATATTAAGTATAATTATTAGTAAACGTAGGTCCTTTACGCGTTTAGTTTCGAAACCTGCGAGGTATTACAAAGAGAACATGACGTGAAGTAAGGAATTTCGACGTCGATATACATTCTGAGAATATTTTATTTCACAACTGCTTTTGTGGACAAAGCGATAAGTGTAGTGAAGTAATAGAAAAACGTCAAGTAAGTAAACCAAAGTTTCACGACGCACAAATATTTTAGCAAAGCATTAGCACTGAAACTCATCTTATAACAATATGTGATAACTTTAGTTGTACTTACACCAAGCGGAACCGGTAGTCTACATAAACGCCAACATAATTTGAGCTCCCGTGTTTTCTATTGTGCTTCCTAATATAACTAGAGAAAGGGAAGTTAAGCTGTCTGTGAAGGTTCTCACTTGAGTGGTCGTATCTTACAACCGACATTGACCTCTAGAGCGGTCGTCGAGGCCTCTTCTCGGTGGCCATACATATTCATTACTGCTTCATCTACATATTAATGAAGCTGAGATGAGAATAAGACGACGACATATTTATCTACTCAGCTAAATATCCTGTCTCTTAATTTTCCTGAAAAGCATACGTATGCTGATAGGTACCTACGAAGATTGACAGTTATAAGAAGTAATTTAGGTGGTTGAGATTAAAATTACTTACGTGTAAGTATTACTACAGATCAGTAGTTACATAATACGTTAGCAGTTCATGTAACGAAAAGGACACCCTTTTCGTTACATGAACTGCTAACGCGCCCTGAGCATCTCGGAAAAGTCCGTTTACCAAATACGGTACACAGACAAAAAGTGATATTTGGCATAATTAATTAATTATCTGAAACTAATAACTCTGTATCGATGTAAGGCCAAATGTAACACAAATAGGAAGTTGCTGTTAAAAAAAATGCGACCACCTAATGTGTTATTAGCTAGAGCATTACGATGTTTATTTACTTTCATACCTCTAAATCTGACTCTTCAGTATTTGAAAAAAAAAAAGAACTGGATGCGGTAATACCTATATGCTCCTTTGTCTTTTAAATAAGTATAGATAAAGGAAGAAACGCTTTGGTTGTAAAAAATATCATAATGAGCTGCATACATATAAACAATAAAAAATGGCAAAAAAGTCTTTAAATGTTACCTGCTCTACCAATTCCATTTAGTAATTTTTATTACTTCCTTCGTAAAATCAAGCAAAAATAATTCTCGTCGGACTAGACTCAAGTTCCGTGTGACCTTCGATTCGTCCATCAGTAAAAAGCTGTTTTTGTCCTCCACATACGAGCGACACTAAAAAAATGTGTAGGTAAAAATGATGTGTGATCGGAAAGTCCCGAGTCATCTCGTTCACAGAATAACACTTGCGGAACCGGTTAACAGCACGACGCCAAATATCAACTTGTTTCCTTCCTCGTGCGGACACCCGGTAGGTTTGTACATAACATAATTTGGGACTTAATTCGTCTTGGCGTGGAAAATATTATCAGCCGTGATCATTTTTCGAAAATCTTTAAATTTCAGATTTTTTTATGATGTATCCAGGTAAATTAGGCTGACCCTTAATTTTTTGAAGCAAGTATATTTTTTTATTGTTTAGAGGTATCGCTCTAGTTTAACTTATGCAATGTTTTTGATAACTAACGTGATAGCCCTAGTGGTTGAAAGCTTTCCTTCCATACAGGATGGTCTGAGTTTGATCCCGGCCCGCGCCTCTGACTTTTCGGATTCATGTGCGGATCCAAATTTGATTATCACTTTCGTTACCACCGTTATACACCGTTAGGTGAAGGAAAACATCGTGAGGAAACCTGCACACAAAATGTTTTCAATTGTGTGTGTAGTCCGCCAACTCGCACGCTAGCCTAAGCGTGAAGAACGAAGGCCCAACCTTTCTCACCATGGAAAAAGGCCCACGCCCAGCAGTGGGACAGTAATAGGCTGATTATAAATATGATAATGAATGTTTTTGATAGTTTTAAATTAACTCCTCGCGTAGAATACTTGTATACAGGCGTGTTCCCGTTTCCTAATGAAAAATCAACGAAATAAACATCTTCTTTTTTATATTACATAATTTTAATAAACAAAATCTACTTAACTAAAGATACACGAGTCCCAATATGGCATTGATATATAAAATACATACTTAGTAATATATGTCAACGTGGCTTTTATTATAAAAAAAATATACTTGTTTCACCTAAGATTGTTCTAGGTATTTTAGATATTATAATTATACAACACGCTACATTATAAAGCCATGGGAACAGATCACTCGTGATATATTAAATTAGTTTAGAAGTGTTTCATGTAAAATATGTCCGCTTCCAAGAATCGGCGTGAACACTCGTTCGTAAACATTACGTTTTTTTTACAATAACATGTACAGTATACCTACGTCAGTGGTTTAACTGCGCCAGAGCACATAGACAGTGATGAATTAACTCTTCTTCTGTGTATCGGTAGGTAGCGTTACAAAGTTAAAAGAGAATCAATGTGGAAATAATTAGAACGTAACTTAACGGAAGGAATCTATTCAGGAAGTAGAGTTGTCTACTCGGATTATAAATTCCTAATATTGTGCTAATCTTCTGTTAACGGTTTATGGTTCACATATTAAGTAGCTGGCTTGCTGGTTAGTTTGTAGAGTCCCATGCCATATAAGTCATTCATAAGTCTCTAGTCTCTCAATCTTACAATTAATTTCATAATTTCATAGATATTTAATGCCTCAAATTCCTCCTTTTATATAGGAACCATAATGACAAAATATTGTTTCACGAGCGCGTAAAGAACGCTCTCCATAAATCTCCCAACGCCAAAAAGATTTTCCATACATTTTCAGCATTTCCGCTATAGATGCTTTTAAAAGTAAACAGAAGACGGAAGTCGTACGTAGCGAACATGCAAAACCGAACGGATTTATCGATTGGAGTCCGGCAATATGGCGTCGGTTTATTTATCTTCTCTCCATCTACCCACCTTCCTGGCGCCGCACTTCCGCCGGAAACGGGCGTCGTCTCCGCTCTAACCCTTACCGCGGTTCCGGTTTCCGGCTGCCTTTGAAGTCGATCGAAGTTTCCTCCTCGCTACCCTGTCGTGGAAGAGGCTTTTTGGTTCAGTAGATACGATAATTACGTCAATGACATCAATGAAGAATATTCAAGCAAGTCAGATTATAGTAATAACCTTACATTTTAGCACCAATGTCATTGCCAAGCACATTCGACGACCTATGTTATTTGCATAGTAGGTATATGCCATTCGATTCAGCTCAAGACCGAGTCTACTTTTAGGGTTTCATACTAAAAAGATACCAAGGAAATTCTACAGCACTGCGTTGTCTGGTCTGTCTCATTTCAGCCGAAAAATCTTTTTCGATATTTAAAATTTTGTACTACTGTTAATCCGTAAGATTTTGCTGAACATATATTGTGTTTTTTTGGTAGGTATTGACCCAAGCTCTCACCCCCTGCAGTATGTCGTGCTATTTACTGGACACCCTGTATAAGTATTTTTATCACACAGTAAATTCTTGTGACTGATGTTGTAACAAATATACACAGTATTAGCGTTAACTAATACATAAAATTTGTGTTACAGAAAAAAATTACGATAGGTACTTACTCGTTTCTCTAAAACATTTTGGAAAAATGTCTTAACAAACGTCTAAAGACACTTCGTATTATGTCGATTGAGAAGTGAATGTCGCCTTATTGTATTAATAATGTACTGGACCCAGCACATCTTATTTGATTATGGTTTACTGGCTTTATTTTCCTAATCACTACGCTATATGTCAATACGGCAGCAATAATCAAAATGTAGCAAGTAGAAAATCATGGTAAAGGTAAATACATAATTTTACACATTTGCTGTGCGTGATCGTATGCATCGTTTATTGACTCTTAAGAGTGATATAGCCACAAAAAATAAACTATGTATATAACATAGTGGCACTACATTAATATTGCCCGGCCATTTAGAGGTTTCAAGTCTTTAGTCAAAATAAAAAACTATTAGCTAAACATCTACAACAGGTACTGCAACTGACTGTAACATGCTGGCTTTTAACAGCAACAAAATTGCTGAATTTTAATCTCCAATAAAGTAGTATCTAAAAAAATGTACTTTTATTTGAGTAAAAAGAACAATAACTTTTTTGATATTTCTTCTTCTTCTTTGAAACGCGGGCCCTCAGTGTTCTAAAGAACTGTAAATCTTTAAACAATACTGCTACTTTTCATTGAAATATTTTTCTACTACACAATTTTATGTAATAAATCTAGCAATACTAATATCTAGGGATTCGACTCTAAATGAATCTGCTAATGAAACTGTTGCATTATATATACCTTTTTTTTTTATAATCTTATTCATCCGCACTATGAATATACTTACTACTATACTGGTTTAGATCAATGGTTCACTTAAGTAGGTACAGCCTTTAAAATTAAATCTAGATCATGTTCCTCCAGTTGGTGCTAAATAAAAATTGCTATTCTCTGATAATAAAGTGAGTAAACTTTTGATTTCCATAACTGTGTCGTCATTTTGGGAGGAATTTGCCAGTACTCACCATGCTTGGCAGGCCGGTTGGTGAGCGCAGAATGGCTGCTGTTCCACAGCCTTCTGTTGATGCTGCTGCCCATCCCTTTGATGTAGAGTGCCTTGGTCGCCTTTTACGACATTTACGGGAGGTGATGGAGTAGTGCTATATTCTGAATCCGGAAACCACACGGAACCCGAAAACCACACGTACTATCCGAAATATAAATAATTAATTAAGCCCGAAAATTGTTTTGTAAAACCGGTTTATTTAACTTTCTCATAATGCACGCAATTATCATAAAAATATAAGCGCGTTTTAGGTCAATGTCAAAAATATAGATATAATACATGTGAAACCTATATCTTGAAAGTAATTTGTAAATGAATAGCAATATTCAATAAATTTGATTTACTGTTGTTAAAACATATTTTTAATAATTGCAACAGAACATGCTCCATTACTAATAGCAGAAAGTTGTAAGTAATATTTTTTTAGTATGAACTATCCATTTAAGCAAGTCAAAGTTTTCTGTAAACACGCATGATAATTATAAGCATAATATATTATTATTTACCGTATATAAAAATGGTAAAGCGATAAAAGTAAAACAAATGATTACGAAATTAATACACACGCATGACGCAGCTTTTACAGAATCAGCTCCAATTAGTCTCGCGCGGTTTGTGTATAACGTTTTCACTCACAAAAAATACTAGGTACCTATTTCCTTTCAACAGTTGGCATAAAATTGTTTAGTCTCAATGGTACCCGTTGTTTGATTTGTATAACCTTAAAAGCTTCACTAAAACCATCAAACAATATCTTACACGTTGTAGAAATCATCCAAAATTAGATGTGACATTTGATTTAAGTCTATTTTCTTTGTCGCGTAAGCAGTAAGATCATAGAATGATTCTTTATTCGCAAGAGATTTTGTTCGAACATTCCAATTTACCTCATTTGAGAATTATTGTACGATTTGCAACAACTGAGATTTCGCAAAGCGAGCAACGTGCTCTGTCGCAAGCTCATCAGATAACAGCACTTCCTCCATTGCACAGCAGACCCGACCGCGCCGCCCAATTTCTTCAGCGGCGCACGCGCACCGCGCTTCGCTATAGTCGCTAGCAGCGCCACCCGTCGACTTCCTGTATACTGTCGCAATGCTTATGCGGTTATTTTGCAAAATCCTAGTTGTTTTTTACGCAATATACCACTCATATTTTCATTGTTCTTACATCATTCTCAAAAATTATCACTTTCAAAACGGAAATCGGTAAATAATTTACAGTTTTGTAATTCGGACTTCATGACTGCGTGATTTAAATTGTACCGACAATAACTGACCTTATTAATGAGTCAATTATATTAATAATAAACACTTGCGAACTCGTAAGTTGCGCAAACGAGCAGTTTCAGCGCATCTTGAATCTCGGCCTAGTTAGTTCGTGGCGTGCTTGCTCGATGCTCGCCTCTGCATTACGTCATAGAGCAAGCGGATTGGGTCAGCAGCGGCGCCGCCTGCGCCTTGTCCATACGAGTTATGTCATACAAAATGCGTGCGTAACATACATACGTGCTGTCTACGGACCCTTTAATAGTGTTACAAAATAGCATCTGTTTATCTATATAAAACTTACTCGACCTAATTCGAGATAGAATTCGTAAAAATCTACCTTGATAGAAATACTTCCCAAATTGTTACTATTATGAATCATCCACAGTACGACAGATATGAATACTGCAATATATTATTATTTCCTATGTGTACAGGAACAGATATTTAATCACTAATGAACTTTAGTGTAAACAAAAAATCTTATAATCTAAGTGTGACATTTCTGTCGACTGGCGGCGTTGTATTCACAGGTGCTCGCATCGCAACCTATATAAATATAGTAAACATCAGTATGCAGGCGCGTTGCCAATTACAGCGGAGACCTACTTTCTTACCTTCGAACTTTTACTTCCTGCGGGCCAGGCAAGGCGGCTGGTCGCACCACGCAACGAATTACGAAAGTGGCGCGAAATGCTCGGCCGACATTCGCGTACCGCTTGCGACACCTTCAGGAAGTGCCGTTGCTGCGGGATTACGTAGCTGTGGCGTGTTGTTGCATGCGCCCGCGCCGCCACAGCAACCGCCGCCCGCGCTACTGTGACGCCGCAAACGCGGCACACCCGTGCCCGGACACTATCCTTGCTTGAGAAACACGTAGGGAGACTCTCGTCGCGACCTGTGTGTTACCACATACCATGCTGTGCAACACCGCTGTAAACATTGCCGGTTACCATCCTTTCTCTAAAGATATTAGGACGATTGCTCTGTTACGACTTTTGCGCATTTCTGGTTTGCTACATAAACCAATAACCATTTTTAATATTAAGGTAATCAAAATATGAGCTTTTAACAAAACTATGAAATCAATTCACAGTAGACATGTAAGTAAATTGCACCGCTTATGAAGTAGGATGGTAATTTTTATACATCTACTACCCGTTTAAACAGGAACAAAAGCCAAGACGCTCGATTTACATATTTTTATAATGTGTAATGTACTAAAACATTACATATTACAAAAAATATCTAGTAGAATATAAAACAAGAGGGAACGCCTACAGCTATTAAGAAATAAATCTTATTACCTTCATCCACAAAGCAGGATGGTATAATCTCACGGAACTATGGCAAGTTAGCTAAGCTTGCTCAATGTATTATATCTGTTGCAAAATGCTTGATATTACAGCATAAAATTACTGTTTTTATCATTCTTACGATAGTCTCTGTTAGTTAGTAGATAGATAGTTTTTAGTATTATTATCAAAAATGATGTCCCTTTAATGTTGGTCAAACTATTTTGCTTCAGAAACGGTTACACTATTTCTTTATTAGATTCGATCGTACTAAATAGCGTAAAAAAAATTTGTTCTGCAGTCAAGCAGCTTTACTGGTTGTAGGTCTCTTATTGCTAGAGTCTGGCTAGGTAGGGACTACCACAGTGCCATGTGATTCTGCTGCTAAGCAGTTTCTGTGTTCCGGTTTGAAGGGCACAATAGCTAGTGAAATAACTGGGCTTATGAGACTAAATAACTTAATGTCTCGGACTTAGAATTATAACACTGTTATTATTCTAAGTGTGGCATTGAGCATAGTATGGTGCCACGTAGGACCTGGAAAGCATTATATTTGTTAAGCTTACCACTTGGTGAATGACTTATATAATAAAGGAAGAACTTAGATAATTAATTAGACATTATAATCATTACAAAGGTAATGTTCTTATTTCATGATATTTAGAAGATTTAGAGATTTGGTACGCCCTTACATAAACAAACTCACACTCTTTATAATATTAGTATAGAAGGGTAGATTACCTACTTATCTTGTGCACAAGCGATTACAGCTCATTGATATACATATATAACAGATTATAACAGTCAATCAGTTAATCATTCGATTCGATTATCGAGAACTCGACACTTACAGATTTAGATTATTAAAGTCGCCCTATATCCGGATTTATTCATTGTTTTCAAATTATCAGTATCAAATATAGTATTTATTTTATTATTTTTCGGGTTCCAGAACTCGCAACGTGAAACGGAACCCTGAGAGGATCACTTTGTTGGCCGTCAGTGTAAGGCTAAAGGGGAAGATCAAGTTTAAAATTGTTGCCGAAATTATAGTTTTAAAGATATATTAAATGTTAATTTAATATATCTCTAAATTAACTCAGGTAACCTCGTATTCCATACATTTAATACGATTATTTAAATTACTATCTAGTTTCAGTCTGAAACTTAGTAATATCTTAAGTTTTGGTGATTATTAAGTACTCATTAAAATAAAACACTTTTTTCCTAACGTTTCGAACACTTTGCAGTGTTCGTGGTCGCAATCTACTAACGGCCGAAATTAATAGTCAATCCAATCCAAAATCTTTGGACTTGAGATTAAGGATATATACATAATGTCATCTTAACACAAAGACGGGTGAAATTCAAAATCTTAAATCGTAGTTTGTCTAGGACATATTCACACACTGCAGACTTTGTGATGCGTCTATTCTTGACGTCAGTTATGTTCTTTCGTTCTGGTAGCTATACTTCGCTTTGTTTGCCCTACGTATGACAACCCACAATCACAGTCAATCTTGTAGACCTTGGCATCTTGTAAAGAAATGTGAAACTTCACCGGGCTGAGAACTTGGATGATCTTCTTATGCGGCTTGAAGTAGGTTTTGATAGAAGTACCCTTCAAGATGTGACCAATTCTGTAGGTAGCTCCCTTAATAATAGTAGCAGGTCGTCGATTCACAGAGATAGGTCCAGTGGCGGCTTCTGCGACGGGGATGTGATGCACTCAAATTGTTATGTTGAAGAACTTGCTTCACAGATAGCCAGATGTTCGGCGTCGCAGTTGCCGTGTACTCTCTGTAACAAAGATTTGCCCAAGATAGCTAACTGATAAGGATCGTGGTCGTGATCGTGGTGGTGGAGAATTAGATTCACTCTTAAGCTACCTGTCTGTAAGGGTAAGCTCGATACAGTGTGACTGCCTAATAGAATGATCAGGATTATGGGTGAGAAGTATGTCTAGAAAACCAGAGACTCACATTGTAAAGCTATTGAAATTGTAGTGTGGTGCCGGCTAAAAAGAATGCTACCACTCCATTTCCTCTCCTAAAACGGTGTCATAAAAGGTGACTTTGGGAATAGCCGAGGATGGACAGCAGTTTCCTTCGTGTACATTTACAACCCAACTGCGATCACCAACCCGCCTGCCAAGCGTGGCGATTATGGCAAAACCCCCCAATGAGCCCACAACACATCCATATCGGTGGTTGTGATCTTTGGGGGAGGCCTGTGTCCAGCAGTGGACTTGATTCGGCCGAAATGATGACATCGGGTATTACTTAGCCAATGATAACTTAAAAAAATAGTTTAATTAGCATTAAGTAGTAGGTTGTTAGCTCATAGTTCAGTTGCACTCACTGACTGGTGAACGATCGGCGAGGATAAGCAACGCTCGGCGCGGTCAGTTTATAGATGGGTGACTGCATAGTGGTATTTGAACTGAGCGTCTCCGTGCGTCGGAGGGCACGTAAAACTGTTGGTCCCGGTTGTTATCATTAGATGGCAGGCGTTAAGCCAAGTCGGTCGTTGGGCAGCTTGAACAACTCTGACACCAGGTTGGCCACACGAAAAGAAAGAAAGAAGCTACCAACCATCTGGAACGGATAGTATGACTTTCGTTCATAAGTAGAGCATTGCTATACTTTCTACTAATTTTAGTCTGCAAATATGATTAGTTCTGATAAATTGGTCATCATAATAACATTATATAGAAGATCATTTATATATGCTAGAAACAGGAATGGACCAAAAGGCCAAGAATTGACCCTGGGGCATGCTCATTTTGGCTAGAGACCCCGAGGACGTAAATTTGAAGGATTAATCTTTTGCAGGTCGATTTTAAATATGGTAGTGTTTTAATATGTTACATTAGATCGGAAAAAGTTCTGCTATCTAGACATAGGTAATAATATCTGCCAGTGCAGGGGCGATAGTATCAGTTATAGCTGCAAGTACTTTAACGGAAATAACCCATAAGTCTTCAGTGTTATATGTTAAGTACCTATACAGGGAGCAGAGGGTAATACAGAACTGCCCACGTGCCTGGGTCACGATTACGCGGGCCTTGATTACGGGGGCCTGAAGAGGATGTTGTTTGCCCGTCTTCGGCCCCGGGATCGTCTGCTGCGCTTGGGAGAGTGCTCGTTGCCACCCGCTCTCCGTGTACGGCGCGCTTCTCCCACGCTGTACATTCCACCACTGTGTGTTTACGTCGTGTCGACTCGTACACGGCGCAGTGCTATGCGACACGAAACCGCTGAAGCAATTGTGCCCCGACAGCACCCGCGTTGCTTGGTACGTCAGAAACCCTAATAGCAGAGGATCCTCAGGCTGATAAGCTTACATTTAAGCTTGCATAGCGATTTGTTAGTAACTTCCCATAAATTAGGCAATTGGACAGGAGTTTGCTTGAAACGTTGTTTATAACAAAAACATCGTAGAGGTGCTTCACTCAATGTTTTGAAGGTAAAACGGTAAATCCCAGTCCCACGCGGACTACTCGTAAGTTTTACACCAGTTACTAAAATATATCAAAATAAGCAGTAGGGCTTAGTATATAAAGTACAATGGGGGGCCTTATCGCACGCGGCAATTTCATCCAGGCAACCTTGGGATAGAAAAAACTGAATTGGTCAAAATGGGGCTGTCGATGGTGCACACAAATTCATAACAATAAATCTTCACATATTGTTACATAAACTGCGAAGATTACACTACATTCCATTGAAGCACTTTTTGTTTTAACGCAATATAATTACATATATTATACAGCATATTCATTACAATTACGTTACTGTTTTCGCGATAATACTTACCTTACAAAATATAATGTAAATTTTTATTGTAGTCCATGCAATCCTACAGGTAGGTTAGTAATCAAAAGATACACGTGCCTACTTTTTTAACAACCAACCTAACCTCTTTTAAAGAAATTTATGCTGAGACTCGAATTGCAGTTGTGTCAACCGTTGCACAAGTGCCGTCGCTAACGTTACAAAATCGGAAAAAGTACGCAAAAACAGTATTAGGGCGAGAAAATTCACATCGGCTGTATTCCGTTACACCAACGCGATTTGCTCAGTGCATAACCCCATCTTCTAACACGTAATGTGTGCAACGGTGCGCACCCGATCTCGCACGACCGGTCCCGAAAGTGGGTCATCTCTTTTTGTTCCACCAAGTTATTCCGTAATTAGAAAGAGAGGGTGAGGATACTTACGTTGATTTCACATTATAAAGCAGGAGTATACCGCATGTAAATTGGCTGAGCTATTTGATTGCAAGAACACGTGAAGTACGTATTAATGGACTCGTAGAATTGAGACTGACAAAACTTAATATCTAAAACAATTATATAGCCATAATATAATTTAAGGTAAAGAAGGTACTATCTTAACGTAAAAAATCTAGCGTCTGTATTAGGTACTCTTATTTTCTTATTATTAAACTTTGAAATATACAATTCAACTTTAATATATAGGATTCTCGGAAATCGGAAATATTTCAAATTATTTAATGACGGACACAGTTTGAAATACCACTGCTGTTCGTAAAAGTCAGCGGCACATCTGCACCTAATCCGTTAAGAAACAGGCGAATCTCACGAGGTGTTAGCCAAGATGGCGGCACGCGGAAGTGTGTGCGACTTCCGCGTTGCCCTGCGCTGCGCGTGCGCTCTACTCGTGACTACTACATACATTATTAACCACCGGCTCGTAACGTAATTATGAGACATCCAAATGGAAGACAATTATTATCAAATGTTGTAATACGATATCTATATGTGTAAACACGGGACGTTACTTTCTTATAGGCATTACGATTTACAACATTCATCACTTTTAAGTGTCACCTGCTTATGTTTCTACCTTTATGATGTATGCTCAGCCTATCGTACTTCTCTACCGAACAAAGCCTTCTTCCAAAAAGATGTTATGCCCACAGTCCATAATAAAAAGACATTTCAATTGCCAGCAATATTTACCTTAGATTTTTGTACAACACTTAAGAAAACACGACTAGATGTGATAACTACGTTGAAATAATTAGTCTATAATATTATCTTAATCAGATCGATCGTGTTAAAAAGCAGGAAACATTATAATTAACTTTGTTTTCTTGTAATTTATCTCCAGGTAATTTCCAGATCCAGTTTTATCATTTAGAATGTAACATTAACACTAGATTAAAATTTAACATTTAGATTTAGAAGTTTAATTTATGTGAGTACCCAGTAAAAACACGAGACAGGCCCATGATATTTTCAAGAATATTATGTTGTGTGTTATGTTCGTTGATTGTATGCATGAATGCAATAACCAAACCAGGTTTAATAAAAAGGAAGAGCCTATCACTGCGTAGACTGAGGCTGTACAGAATGATGATGGAGTTGTAGTTAGTAATTGGTAAAAGAAATTGTTGGTAAATCAGTCGTGTCATGTTTACGCCATTTGACAACCATGTGTCATATCGGCCATTTATACGTCCACTGCTGAACAAAGGCCTCCCCCATAGATTTCACAACTGTGTCATCATTTTGGGGGGTATTTGCCAATACTCACCACGCTTGGCAGGCGGCTTGGTGAGCCCAGTATGGCTATCGGTTCACATAAGGGTCGCTGCTGCCCATCTCCCTGGTTTAGATTCCCATAGTCGCCTTTTACGACATCCACGGGAGGAGATGGAGTGGTGCTATATTCTTAATCTGGACACCACACACCATATATGTATACAATACATGATTTAATTATTTGTACAATACGGAATAATTTTTTGTCCGTACTCCGTAGTAATGAAATAAGATTTATAATCTTATTAATTGTCTTCACATATTCAACAGAATCTGTGCAGTCCTATTCTACATCAAATGTTTTAATTTAATATCCTCCCTCTATAAGAGAACTATATTTTTTTGTAGTGCATAATCACACGTATTTGCGTTCTTTGACGCTACTTATTTACTTTCTCAGAATCGTCTGTGTCAGAATGTGTATGTCTTTTGCGTGTGAGCACCGTCTCTCTTTTTTCTTTGGCTTGAGGAACTCTTATCTCTCCTTATCCTGACTGTTCAAAAAGCCGACCTCCCTAGTGTGTCTGGAGTGGGATTCTTACCCAAAATACGCTTGGTGGCTACCTTCACAATATGCGGAAGAACTCTAAGAGACTCCAATCAAATACAGCGGTAGCACCCGGGGGGATCTAAAACGTCTCTTCAAACTAATAATTCAAGCTTAATATACGTTCGCCGCCCCCAATTCAAGCGCCTGCAACCCCAAAGATCCGACTAGAGATGCGGTGTGTGGCCCTGGCTATGCATCAAGGTGAACGTTACATTGCTGCCTTCGTCTCTGAGCTTGACCGGAGAGGGTCTGCCGATTTCGCCTCACCAACTGTATCTGTAAGGGATATGGTCGTTTGAAAAACCGTAGGCTAGCTTTGGTTAGAAGCCCGTGTTTCCCGTGTGTTTGTTTTTTCTGGCCCTTGTCAGCATTTGTGTAGGTATTCTTTAGTTATTTTTGGTTTCATGTTTTAGTATGCTGACATTTCTTGACAGCACTGTCATCTTCGGCTGTGTATGGGTTTATTTATTTTGTGCAATTATATTATACCAAAGATATGTAACGTCGATATTAAATGGCGCGCAAAACTCAGTCTCACTGTATGTAGGTATAAGGCTATAAAACTACACACCTATTCTGTAAGAAAGAAGATACAAATACTACGAGAGTAAAAGAGATAGCTATCTAAAATGACAACACGTGTACTCGATGTCATTGTCGCACCTGTGACAGAATATATATATATATGATGTCTCTTTTCTTTGCTAGGCCTGTGTATTCTTCGAGAATATTATTCTATAGATAATTTGAATAGTATTTTTATTAAAGTATTATATAGTTTGTTACTCACGTGTGGTATGAGATCCCTTGTTCTTTATTTATCTTTGTTTGATAGTTTGTGCATGTTCTATATGCACGACGGCATTGTTATTACTTAATTAATAATACAACACAGACTGTGACAGTGTGTGCTCGTTGTGTCTTCGGCGAACTGATTGCTAGGTGCTACAATTGGGGGAATTTTAGTTCTTACTTTTGGCGCTCATGTAACATATACTTCTTTTAACATAATATCATTGACTTTGTGCCTTTTTTATATTCTGCATTGAGTATTTATTGATGTTCTAATTGTATTATTTATTCAATAGCTGTATTCAATTTCCAATTTGCACCTGTACAAAATTTTCCGAGACATATTTAAGAAGACCTCTGAAAATGTTGACGTTTTATATAGTGCTGCTAGTAATTTTTATTAATAATGCTGAAACGAGGGGAAAGCAACACCCTTCCCTCGTCTAACTAGACGGGGTCCGCTCAGGTGGACCAGCACTGCCGGGGTGGCAGATGAATGCAAGAGCGCCTCCCCTGAAATTGGCGCGGTGTACGCGGTGTACGCGGAAAAACACTGTGGGGTTTTAGCCGGTAAGATTCTAGCATACTCCTCCGCACTCCCCAAGGTGGAAGAAGTACACGGTTGTTTTCCCACGTACAAAAAAGGCAGGTTGGTTTTTTTTCATAGCAATTAAAAGCGGGTGATGTAAAAGCAAACTGTTGCTACCGATCATTATTATGAACACTTGACACATAAGACAGTACTACATTACAGTTACAGAGTAATAAGTACAGTGAATCAATTTGTCTTAATGTTAGTAAATACTACTAAGAGCGGTAACAGACCTTGACATTCATACCCCAACAACTAACAAGCCAGCAGCGATAGATCCTTCCATGAAAAAATAATAATTTACAGTCAGTTCGAAAAATAATGCTGCCAAACATGTGCAAGGGATATAAGTAACGTTACTGTTTCGAAAAAACAAGAAACAAACCTTAATTATATCGTTGTCCGGAAACCTATTACTAGCGTGTCGCAAATTGATCCAAATGTGAGGACATGGTAGTTAAGGCAAAAACGATTTGATCTGTGATTAAATTAAATAAACCACATGACGACGAGATACTTAAGTTGTACGGTCATTCTTTGCCGTGTAACCTGCATTGCATACTTTTTAATATTGATTTGTTTTCTAATGTTCCTAAGTTAACCTTTTTTTTTAGCGTGGGGTAATCCTCTTGGACTTCCTCCGCCTTATTATCCGGGGGTGAGGTGTACGCTTTATCTGCATTAGACCGCGCCCCATTTGACGGGCCCTTTCTCTGTGCGACATTGTTGGCCGCACCTATCCTTCAGAGAGGCGCGCCACCATCTCGGACCTGTTTCTGTTCGGGTGACAGACCGCCCCTCATGGTGGCCGGAGATCGCTCAGCACCCTCGTGCGTCTTCTGCGGCGGGGATCAGAGATCTCTCTCCATCCCCGCTCTGCCGCCTCCTTTGCTTGCATCACTTCCTCGCAAAAGGAGGCGACGGCATTGCACGCGCTCTCGCTCCGGACGATGGACTGAACCACGGCCGAAAGCGAGAGTTACCCCCTTCGACCGCCGCGACGAGATCACGGCGCTGCACCGCCCAAGCTGGGCACTCCTCCAACGTGAACCTAAGTTAACCTGCTATCACAACATGAATATTGTTGATAAAACAAAGTTACGTTTTTTTCATATTATACAATATTTATTTTTAATACACATACGACTGTCTCGACTATTCATGCGGTTGTTTTCTATAGGCAGCTTGTCATAATGATGACACTTAATCTTTTTCCACTCTGTGACGCGGCGGCGGCGGCCAGCCGGGGTCGCCGCGCGCCCGGACATGCCGCCCACAATTACTGCCAATTGTGCCAATTGACGACACTGTCACCCTTCCGCTTTCTAGTCCAACTAGCTCGATATCATCCTCCAAACATCTGCTATCTGTCCTCTTCGTAAATAATGATCTGTTCACATAACTAAAAGACTAAACCGTAGTGTTTTTCGGTGGTACTAATTAGGGTAGGGCAGAAAACCAGAGCTGCTGTTATAACATTGTTATAATTTTGCTTGAATACAAGCAATTGTACACAGGAGAATAATGCTGAAAGCCATCCCTTTTTTTGTGGACATGAGACGCACTAGTCCTTTCCTAGTTTTTACTCTGTATCAATATTTGTTATTTATAAAGTGTGCGTCTTCGGAAAAAATAATCAACTTTCTTCTTGTTACTCCGAGTCCTTCAGTTACATCGTCTCGCCGCCCAACTAACTCGTCTACATTGTGCAACATAATATTACGTAAATAAATACCTGTTCCTTTATTGGTATTAATTCTATAAGGCATTTCTTACAAACAAGTACGTAACTCATCAACATTTGCAATTCACGCCGCTTGATAATTGCTCGTACGTTTCCGCCAAACAGAGCCTACAGATTCAAGTAGCTTGGCTGGTAATTTAGTCGGTAAATTACTTTTTACAACACGACTTTAATTAGTGAATTAAGGTCATCGTATGTAATACTCAATTTAGCGGTCGTCTGACGATCACGAGTGTTTTACTGCCTGGCACACACACTGTGACATTTATTTGATTTCTTTTCGCGAATGTAACAATTGCTTCAATTGGTCCTTGTCAGTCACCCTTCCGCTTTGAAGATATCTCCATACACACTTACATGTACCATACTCTTCCATCTTGTGATCGCATGTCGGATTATAAACAAACTGTGACACAATATCCAATGCTGAACATTTTGAAAACATGATAGGTACTGATCGGTCCCCATTAAGCAGATAGACTTAACCGAACAATATGGTTTAAATGTTAACTAAACATTGCAGTTTCTTTATTAACTAACATTTGAAGCAATATGTTGCTGTGTTTCCTTGTTGTTAATGTTGTTGGAAAACAATATTATTCTCAGGAAATATGTAGGTTAATTCGTTTACGACGTACGCAAACGTTTAGTATTGGCATTAAATTTTTTGAATTAGAATGTTTGATTGTTAATACATAAATTATGTGTAAATACATATAGATTTACGCCTGCTTTACTTTGTAGGTAAGTTACCTACGGCCAATAATTCAACACTGTCAGTGGTTTCCGTGTTTTTATCTTCCTACACGTGTACTAGATTATATAAGACTCTATTATAATGTGATCATAATGATAATTTTAAATGACTAATATGGGCATGATATATTTATTAAACTATCTATTAATTATATGTGCAGAAATCGGAAAAAATTAAAGAAAATGTTATACATATTACACCTAAATATAAACAAAATAACATGAAGAAAACACCGTAAAAATACGGACATGCACTAAGGCGTCCAACTACTTCTCATCACTGTCAGCTGATAATGTTCCCAGAAGACTGGCAGCATTGCCACGTTAAATGGAAATACTTATTCTTTGACCAAAGAAAAGGTCAGCCCTATGTTCAAGCGAAGTGTTGACCAACCGTCTAGCTATATCTTTAAAAAGCAGGCGTGCACTCGTACCCCATGACCCAAGCGTTTGGACCACAAAGGGCTCAAAACAATAATTACCAATTATGCTTAGCATTATTATTCTAAGCGATTAGATTATTATTGTATACTAGCTGGGACCCGCGGTTTCACCCGCGTTTAATTTAAAGGAAATTTAGAGTACTTCGACATAGACACTTGACATAGAATAAATATATTGGATTTCAAGGTTTTTTTTTTTGCGCGGAACCCTAATTATTTTTCTAAAATATAAGTAGCCTAAGTTATTCCTTATAACATCAGCTATCTGCCAGTGAAAGTCCCGTCAAAATCGGTTCAGCCGTTTCGGAGATTACCCGGAACAAACAGACAGACAGACAGACAGACAGACAGACAAAAAATTAAAAAATTGTGTTTTTGTTATAGGTACCATATATACTTTCATATGCACTTAGTAAAAAGCTGTTATTTTGACATTACAAACAGACACTTCAATTTTATTTATTTGTATAGATGCGCCGTTTGAGGGCTACTGCTGCAGAATCAGCAGCGCCAGCATAGCCTGTCGTGCTTGCTTGCCTTTTAATTATTTATTTATTTTTGATGTATTTTATCATATTATATACATATCTGTTATGTAATAAATAAATTAAGTATTGTTAGAACTTGATGTGAATTTAAAGCAAATCGCAGTCGTTGTTTTCTGAGACGCAATCCCTGTGGAATTTTTCCCGATGTGATTGCCTTTAAGTTGTACTATACGTACCTACTCTTTGTTTATGCCAATGTTAAAGTATATTATTTTGCTAGTGTTGTTATGTACGGTACTGCGATGACGTCAGTGTTGATATTCGCTCAGTTTCCGGGACAGCTGGCCGCGGACGTTGATAGCTTATCAGAGCTCACACCGAGGTGGATGATCGATATATCGCACTGTTTGTGGAAGTGCAATATCATATGTTACACATTTAACTTATCTAGTGTTACTTATGTAGTATTCTACTTAAAGGGTGGTATACCACTCATACAATTTTTTTAACCAATTTTTATGCTTAATATTTGATCAAATTTGTTTTACGACTGCGTCATACTCATCCAACATCTCACAACAACATCTTCCAAAGATATGATGTTTGACAAGTGCCATATTACAGTTTTCGTGCCTCGAACCTATTATATGCATAAGTAAACATAGGTTACTTTCTAATCATAAAAAAAATTGCTTTCATATCCATGTAGCTGTAATTGAAAGAATGACAATATCGTTGTCCAAAAAAAAAACTACTACTGTAGTTTTTTTAACGATGTCCCACTTATTGCTTTCTCCTGTGTCGAGGATATAGTTACCAGATATAAATCTCACATACACAAACACCCAGACCCGAGACAACTATCTGTAGGCATACCGCCCTAATCAATGTAGCATTAATTCCAATTGCTTGAGATTTTATACACTAGCTAGAAACAGTGCAAATTTTTTTTTAACATTGCCTAATTTACCTTTTGGTATTAATCAGTTCAGCCTATCACATATTCCGCTCCCAAGTTTCTATGCTAAAGAATTTGTGATATGATAAGAAATAGATAAATTAAATAAGTAACACTTACATAACAAATAACATAGAGCTAAAGGTAACGTTTGTTACAGAGAGCACACGGCATCTGCGACCCCGACCATCTGGCAGGGGAACTTCACCATGTGAAGGAAGTTCTCCAGCGTAACAATTTGAGAGCTCCATATCCCCGTCACAGAAGCCGCCCGAAACCCACCACGGTTGATCGACGACCTGCAGTTTTACTATTCATTAAGGGAGTCACCGACAGAATTGGTCATATCTTGAAGCGTGCTTCCATAAAAACCTACTTCAAGCCGAATAAGAAGATCAGCCAACTTCTCAAACCGGTGAAGTGTCACATTCCTTTACAAGATGCAGGGGTCTATAAGATTGACTGTGAGTGTGGGTTGTCATACATAGGGCAAACAAAGCGTAGCATAGCCACCAGGTATAAGAACACATAGCTGACGTCAAGCATAGACGCTCCACAAAGTCTGCAGTGTGCGAACATGCCTTAGACAAACCCAACCATTTTCTTCGTTCAACCTCAAGTCCTCGCGAAAGATAACCGATATGTACCAAGAATGTTTCGTGAGGCTATTGAAATTAAGAAACATCCTAATTTTAATAGAGAAGATGGCTGGCAGGTACCATCAGTTTGGAATCATCATCATCATCATATCAGCCACAGGACGTCCCCTGCTGAACAAAGGCCTCCCCCTTAGATTTCCACAACGAGCGGTCACATGCCGCTCTCATCCAACGACTCCCAGCGACCTTCACCAGATCGTCTGTCCACCTCGTTGGAGGTCGTCCCACGCTGCGTTTTCCGGTGCGCGGTATCCATTCGAGAACTTTTGTGCCCCAACGGCCATCAGTTCTACGAGCAATGTGCCCTGCCCATTGCCACTTCAGTTTACTAATCCTTTCAGCTATGTCGACAACTTTAGTTCTTCTACGGATCTCCTCATTTCTGATTCGATCTCGTAGAGAAATACCAAGCATAGCTCTCTCCATAGCTCGCTGAGTGACCTTGAGTTTTCTTATGAGGCCCATTGTGAGTGACCACGTCTCTGTTCCATATGTCATCACTGGTAACCGCAATGCCTCAAGACGCAAGTCTTTAACCAGTGTGTGTTACCAGTGATGACAGTTTGGAATCCTGTTATTAAAATAATAAAGTCCCAAACCAAATACCACACTAAAAACATCAAGACACTGAGTGATCACTGCGTGCATCTAAATAATTTTTGATTATAATTGTACGGTAGATAAAATAAAATAACTTTTTAAATTCTGTAACGACGCCTGTCACCTTAGTCATCCTGCGACCACGAACCCTGCATAGTGTTCGAAACGTAAGGAAAAACAAAAATCTAAAATATACGCGATAGAATCCGTTTAAAAGTGTTTTATTATAAAGGTAACCTGCTAAGTGCGTTTCGGACCATCCGAGTTGAGGTCCGCAGTGACAGCAGTAAGAATGTAAAAATAGAAAAAAAACGTAATTTGTGAAATTACTGAGGAACACCAACTGCCAATTTAGTACGCCATATCTTAAAAGTAAGAAACTTTAATTGAAAGAATTCCATTCGCAGGGACCACGAATGTTCGAAACGTATGGAAAAACAAAAATCTATAATATTCGCAATGTAATCCACTTAAAAATGTTTTATTATCTTGTAGAACTTTTATGTTTATCAATAAAATAAATTATAATTAAAATAAAAAAAATAAGTACGTTGTAATCAAAATAAAAACAACTAATATCAGTAGCTATTTTATTATAATGAGTAATAATCGCGATATTCATCATTTGAGTCGATGCATTTTATTGAGGTAAACTTATAGTAGGTAGTAAGTACGCGAAGAAAACTGCTAAACAATCAACGAACAACAATTACTGTGGGATAAATAAAATATTATCGATAGCAAAAGTTATTAACTTATTACCATTGCATTAAGCATCTCGAGATTGCTTCGCGTGATGTTTTTTAACGAAGAAATTACATTGTTTTCCTCTCGGGACTGTGGGGAGTGACAGCGGCTTGCGTGTGCCGCAGTCGACGCCCCCCCGGGTTTCTAAGCGCACCACGCGTGACCAATTGGTATCATGTGTCTTCAATTTAGATCTAACTCACTATGTGGATCGTATTAGCTATTGTCAAAGTGATTATGTGTTTTATAACCCCGAAGTATATAATTTATTATTTTGAATTTCGAATCTATTGATACAGATTGTACTTAAATCCTACCTACGTGTTGTTATGTAAGATGATGCAAGTTATCGCCAGTTTTCTGTGACTTACTATTATATCTCTGACGTAGCAATCAATAATCTTAATAAAACCGTACGCTATAATAATCACAAATTCACAACCTTATCAACTCTTAATGATAATACAAATAATTAAGCATACTTATCGCAATAAGAAGCATATAAGGGCGACACAGGAGGTAATACTCTTTATCATATAACATCCGGGACACGGTAGTACCTACGTAAAGAATTAATTAGAGCCTGTTTGTATCCTGAAACTCGAGGAAATTCGAGCAGCGGTTGAACAAGTGCCAAGTTGCGAGTCATGAAACGCCAAGTTACATCGAATAATAATTAATCGTGTGAACCACGATATCCGGCTTGGATTCCATTCATTTTCCTCTGGCTCGCAGTTTTTCTCGTCTCGCGTGACGCAATCGCGGATGTTCTAACTCTTGTAGCGGCTATTGTACTGACATAATAATTATGTTCTCTCATTAATGGTCAAACACCAACTCTAACGACGTCATAATCTAAAATTCTTTAAATATGATTCTAACCGCAAAAGTTAAAATTTTAATCTCTTCGTTGTATTTACAGTTTAAAATTGTTTTTATGTACCTTAAAGCTGTCTTTTTGCAAACGATAGTTGTAGTGCTTTGTGACGTCTGATGCATATTTTATTTTAATATACTCCAATAATAATTTTAACACCAACTCTTGCTTTAATTTCTGCAATAGTCAAGCAATAGGTTTAGCTAGGTAAACCTCAGAAATGTCTTGGATACTTCATAGATTTCGTTATCGCTCTCTTTCAATCGCTCTCTTTCGGAAACAACGATAGTGTAAAATAATTTACTCTTTAAACTAGATATCTATCTAACAGATACAGATACAGATACAATGAATTTAAATACAAATCAACATTCTTAAACTTGGTGTAGGTATCGTCACAATGTAATTGGTCTGTTTAACTGTATCTGTAAGTTTTTGTGTGCGTCAGTATACGGTAGAAAGTCGAGACCTTGGCATTAGCCTTGCGCGTGGAAAACGATTGACGATACGGAAGCGCCCGCGCATTGTTTTAACGTAGATTACGTAGATCGGCGGTGAGGAGGGCGCGGGGGAGGCGACTACCGAGGAAACGGATACATTATGCGACTAACGACTTGTATTTACAAAGTTAATGGCACTTCTAAAAACCTGTTTTCTATATTGGTAAATGAAAATATGTAGGTAGATACTACTGTAATAGTATTCAGTTTACAATCAATATCTTGAATAACAATAAAGACGATACAAATAAATAAAATACAGCTACTGACGCAAAGGTTCCTATGTTAAAGTAAGTAGTTACTCGTACATCTATGGTAGGTACCCAAAATAATTAGTAGCGTTATGATTTTGATTGTACCTATTCGAGTTAATATGTTTATTTATTATACTATCACAGCATTACACTATAATAAAACATATACAAGATACTATTACAAAGTCAATAATAAATATTATCAACGGAAATTGAGATTATAGTTCGTTATTTATAACAATTCATTCTTGTATCACTTTTCAAAAACAATATTTTATAGCGCTGGCTGTATGGTCATATTTCCACTGTGGTATGGTTTGATTCATCACTTCGGCCTAATGAAGTCCACTGTTGGACACAGGCCTCCCCCAAAGATCATCACAACCACCGATATGGATGTGTTTTGAGCTCATTGGGGGGTTTTGCCATAATCGCCACGCTTGGCAAGCGGGTTGGCGATCGCAGTTGAGTTGTTAATGTACTCGAAGGACGCTGCTGCCCATCCTCCGACTAATCCCTTAGTCGACTTTTACGACACCCATGGTAGGAGATGGGGTGGTGGCATTCTGAGCCGGCACCACACGGCGGTTTGATTAAGAGCACTTTAAATATTTGCTATCATATTATATATATACCTGTTATTTTGGTCTTCAACAAAACTTATTAGGGATCTCATATTTCTGTTTTGGTCACTTATACAGGTGTCCAGTAAATAGCACGAGCTTGGGTCAATACCTACCAAAAAAACACAATATATGTTCAGCAAAATCTTACGGATTTACAGTAGTACAAAATTTTCCGGAATATTGAAAAATCTCTACCTTGACACAGATTTTTAAGCATCTCGTAATGAAAAATTCCTTTTCTAGTTTTTTTTTTTACCTCAAATTACTTGTGAATTGTTGCTTTACTCGTTGATAAGTCTTTGAAGACATGACAAAGATGAGGAGTCGCAATATGGCTTAGCTTTTATGCAGTATGTGATAAGATAATATGTCATGAAGCAGTTAGTATTTACACAGAATTGTAGAGTCACATCAACTAATTGTATATTCTATGGGGCTCGGAGAGTATAGTGTATAAGCTCAACGACAATGATTCATTCATTAACGCATTTTGAATCCTTCTTAGACAATCTAGAAATACCTTTTGACTAGTTCTGATTACTGTATCACTGTGTATGGATATAACTTACCGCAGAACACGGGAAAAATCTTCATATACAGGTTGTCCAGTAAATAGCACGACATACTGCAGGGGGTGAGAGCTTGGGTCAATACCTACCAAAAAAGACATTATATGTTCAGCAAAATCTTACGGATTTACAGTAGTACAAAATTTTAAGATAAGAAAATTGTACTGTGAAAATTTAAATAAAAATTGTATTTCTTGAAAACATTTTAGTTTTTAATAGAATAAAGACTAATCAATGAGTAAAGTAACTATTCACAAATAATTTGACGTAAAAAAACTAGAAAATGAATTTTTCATTACGAGATGCTTAAAAATCTGTGTCAAGGTAGAGATTTTTCGATATTTCGGAATTTCGGAAAAAATATATATTTTTATAATTGCTCTTCCTCCTAAGATATATACTCTAGGTATAATATTGTAAAATAAAGATAAAATTGCCATAATATGCATATTGCGGAATCATGAGAGATAATGCTCTACATACCCAACAAAACTAAAAGTTTTAATTTATAACATAACAAAAATAGTAACAAAATGCCGGCACAGTAAAGCGGTGTGTAGCTATTCCCAAAAGCAATGCTCGTGTAGTGTTACAGTGACCGCAGCGCAACAAAAACAAACCAAGAGCATGTCCTCAATCGTGCGTGTCCTGCGGTCCACTCACGCGCAGGGCTTGCTGTCTCCAGAACAGTCAGAGAACAAGTAATAACAAATCAAGTTTTAGTTAGTGAGTGTTTAATGTTTTTCTATTGAAATAGAAACCTTAATAAATGGAACTTATAGGTTTATGGTAAAAAACTCAACATTAAGGAAGAGTCGCATTCTTGCTTACATCATCATATCACCCAAAAGGTGTCCACTACCTTCCACGAGACCTTTGTTCACCGACCATAGATATCCACAACTGTGTCGTCATTTTGGGGAGAATTTGCCAGTACTCAGCATGCTTGGCAGCAGGGTTGATGAGCGCAGTATGGCTATTTTTCCACAGAAAGAACGCTCCTGCCCATTCCTCTGGTTTAGAATCCCTTAGCCGCCTTTTTAACCGTGTGGTACCGACCAAGAATAGCTCCAACCCATCTCATCCCGTGGGTGTCGTAAAGGCGACTATGGGATTAGCCAGAGGATGGGCAGCAGCGTCCTTCGAATACATTAACAACTATACTGCGATCGCCAGCCCGCCTGCCAAGCGTGGCGATTACGGCAAAAACGTCCCATTTGTACACCACACACCCAGACTGTTCGTTGTAGCGATCTTCGGAGGAGGCCTGTGTCCAACAGTGGACTTTATTCGGCTGAAATGATGAGTCACCTTTCACGATATCCACGGGAGAAGATGGAGTGGTGCTATATTCCTAATCCGGACACCATACGGACAAACTTACTACTTTGCTTACATAATATTGGCTTATTGTAAAAAAAACGATATGACAGAATACTTATCAGTGCGCATGATTGTGAGGATGCTGATGGATTGTGTCATCCAGCGTTAGTTTCCGTCACACATATTGCCTACATGAAATTTTACCAATCATGGTGCTTAAAGTATTTCATTAGACCGCAGCCTACGTTACCTACCTCTTTATGTTAGGAAGTTCGATTCTAAAGTCTCTGTGCCCGTATAAGTCTGATACTTGTAACGTGGCGAATCACTTACGTGGGAGGTGTGAATTATGACAAATTGTCTCGACCAACTTCTGTGAATTTTGTTTACAATAGCCACAATATGTGGCTATACTCGCATAGAATTGTAATATTTCGGCAAAATACCCAATTTTTCAAATGCGGTACTTTGGAGAGATATTTGTTTTTTATTAACACGCTTTTATTAGCTTGGAATGTATCAACATTTGTACCTATGTATTTATTCTTATTTTAAACTTATTAAAAAAAAATCTGCGTTTAGTTCGGTTATCTACAAACGTGTTTTTGTGGTTTTTTTTTAAACTATCATTTATTTATGCTTTGCCCCACACTCGGATTTCTCCTGTGTCGTGGGTGCGTTTAAAGACACAATACACCCAGACCCGGAACATCATCATTTCGGCCGAATGAAGTCCACTGCTGGACACAGGCCTCCCCCAAAGATCACCACAACCACCGATATGAATGTGTTGTGGGCTCATTGGGGGGTTTTGCCATAATCGCCACGTTTGGCAGGCGGGTTGGCGATCGCAGTTGAGTTGTTAATGTACTCGAAGGACGCTACCCGGACCCGGAACAACTACCTGCAGATCATACAAATATTTGTTCCGTGCGGAAACCCGCGACCGGGAGCGCAGCAGCCGACTGTATCAACCATTGCACCAACCGTGCTGTCAAATTGGTTTCTGTTACAGTTGGACGCTGGTAATGGTACGGCTTTAATGGTAGTAATAGCGGTTTAGGTCAAAGTTAGTAGAGGTATAATTTAATCTGGATTAGCACATAGGACATTTGTTCCGAAAACAATGTAGATAATGTAGATCACGCGAATGAAGTCATGGACAAAAGCTAGTAGTAACCAAATATTTAAATCAATCTTTAAACGTGTTTTGTTTAGATACAACCCTACTCACACCTTTTTCTCAGGCTCTGCGGTAGGCGGGGAAAGGGGCAGGAAGCCGCAGGACATCCGACACGTACAGGAAGCAAAACCAGTTCTTGAAGCTTTGTCCCTCAACAACCTCTCGGTCTCCAGCCCTCCCGTCCCGCTTGTCCGACCACATTCCTTAAGAGCCTCCGTGCGCGAGCGCACCCTTTCTTCAAATATCACACTGATATAACACTAGATGTTTAATTACAAACAATTAGTGGACAGTAACAACTATATACCTAGCATAGGTTTATTTAATTTATTATACCTATGATGCATGAACAATAAAACTCATACATACAGTATTATCTATCAAGTCTAACATTCTACTTGTTTTCAACAAATACCGGTCCTACCAAGAATATTTAAAACTAACGTCATATCTGAATAATTCGCACAATTTATTTATGCTTATGCAAATGAAGTGATTTACAACAAGATTCACGTGTCGTAAGAATATCTGTCATAATAATTTTCCTAAAGTCAGGAAACAAATTGAACTTATGTTTATTCATAATTATAACTTCAAGTTTAATAAAAATAGATTCAAAATAGAAAAATATTCAAAAAGAAATAGAATAATCAGTTACGAAATTATGTGATCTAAGCAACCTTTGTCTCATACAAACATCTGCCCAGACAGAAGTACGAGACTCTTAAATCTAAATGCGTCTCAGCAAGCAATTTTCTCTATAAATACAACGGGCTCCGTCGTCAAGTATATGATTAACTCCGGCGAATGTCTCCGTGAAGCGGAAAAACGTCGGCACCCAAAATAGATGCTGAATATTTCCGACTCGTATTCCTCACTACTTGTGAAAATGGCATCTAAAGACGGTCGGCGCGCGCGCAACTTCCGGAGCGCCGATAAACATGGCGGCGGCGGCGAGCCAACATGGCGAAGTTTCCGGTCGCGCTGATTCACATATGATGGCGACTGACTTTGGCTTGCTCACTGCATACCTATCTGTATTATGATTCAACATTACACAACAAGTAATGTCCAGACTTACATCTTTTGGAATTCGCTGTCTGGCAAATATTTAATAAATAAACGTATATTCTAACTCAATAAAACAGAACTTATGTTTTGTCTCTAAACAATATGTGTAAACATTGGTGGAATTTACAGAACCAAAGTAAAATATAAGGCCGATAAGGAATGAACATGAGCTAAATTCAATTGATATCTTAATTAATTTAAAAGATAAGTGTAACCGGTACATGCAACATTTCCTGAGTGTGATCGATTACAACTAACGCGCTAATGTGGTTTTTCTAAGTAGATAAACATGTACGTAAAATGACGATGTTTATGCATTGATTTGTCGCATTTACATTCGGAACACGTGTCTGCGTCTCCTATCGAATACCGCGTCAGTGCGTCTGAGAATCTCTTCGAACCTCGTGATTCCAATTGCTTATTTGTATGTGTACGAAATGAAATGAGCAGTGGTAGGCACTTTATGCGAATGATTCACGTCTCGGCGATCAGTTAATTTATAAAACGAACATTGTTTACATTACTTATTAATTGTTGTTCCAGTCCCTTTGTATCGGTTAAAATGTCTTCACTTGACTAAAATTGTGTAGTTTATAATTTTAATATGGTGGACCAGTTCAGCTCAGCCAAAACACGTCCACATGCTGGACTAAAGATCGCCACAACGACCGGCTTGGGTTTGTGTTGTGTGCTCATTAACTCATTATTTGGTTTGCCATAACACCTCGCTTGACAGGCGGATTGGCGATCGCAGTTGAGTTGTAAATATACTGGAAAGATGCTGCTACCCATCCTCCGGCTAATCCCTTAATCGCCTTTTACGACACCACGGGATAAGATGGGATGGTTTTATTCTTAGCCGGAACCATACGGTGAATAGTGAGCCTAAGTAAATCCAAAGTAATATTTAGGCTTATATCAAAACGAATTGTTTTTACAACAATAAAAACGAACTATATTTTAAGGGTTAAACCAGATAATAGATAATAATAAATGTATTATGTTTACTTAGCCCTGTTGACACGATAATGAAGCTAACGGTTAATAATAATGTATTTGATAAATTTATAACTAAAAGACTGCAGGATCCGTATAAAAGCAGTAAAATAAATAAGGGACTTTATGTTCGCTTATTGCGAAGTGTATGAACCGGATCCAGGGACATTCCGCAAAGCAACGGTGCGCGTGCGCTGGGCTGGCGCCAACGTCGCGGCGATGTAACTACGTGGCTTCCATCACTTAAAGTACAACGTTATAATTGTGGGCACTTCACAGATAAAAAGAAAATATTATTATTCTATATGTTTAGCTAAAAAGTGACTTTATAGAAGGTATCCTCGAAAATAGTTTCTAATATTATGGCATTGGCAATTAACCCCAATTGTTTAGTACATCTTATTTTATTACTATCAACATATATATTGTGTCATCCGGATTAACAGCACCACTCTATCTCCTCCCGTGGATGTCGTAAAAGGTGATTAAGGGACTCGAAACCAGAGGGATGGGCAGCAGCGTCCCTTCTGTGGAACAGCAGCCATTCTGCGCTCACTAACCCGCCTGCCAAGCGTGGTGAGCATTGGCAAGTTTCTCCCCAAAATGAGAGAGAGGCCTCTGTTCAGCAGTGAGCGATATTTGGCTGCTGCTACACTTAAAATGTTTTTAATGTCAGAAAATCCTTTAATAGCCTTATTGGTCTAGTTGTCTCAAGTGGGGATCGCCAAACGAGGGGTAACCTCCCTACCCTAGGTTCGATTACCTGGTTAGGTAGTGTTATTCGGTTTTTCTGTTAGGATATCCCAAGGAGTTTGGAATTGTTCCGTACATTATATGGAGCTGGTCAGTCATCAGCAATTCAACATCAGCAGTGCAGGTGCCATACCCTTCGGAGAAAAAATGAGGCGTAAATTTACGTAGATACCTAAATTGTGTAACTGCCTCGTGGAGACCTTGTTATCATAAGAGTAATCTGAATGTGTAAATAATGTAAAAGTCGTAATTTGGCAGTGAACTAATGTTACGTTACCGTGAGGAACGAACTCACATGATTAGGGTTGTCAAACATATATTTGAACACACTAGAACCACACAATTACACAATTTTCTAATAAACGGCGACTATAGGAGTAGACGGAGGATGGGCAGCAGCATCTTTCGGTGCTGTAACTGGTGATAGGTATCTGATTGAATAGGTCAGGTAGGTACCACCACCGTTGGAGTGCAGTTGACTCCTTATGTCAGAGCGTAATGCTCCAGGAGACCGCAGAGTGGGATTGAGAGTGGGCAGATCCCGCTCGGACGAGGAGGATACGGCGCCGGGGTAAAAACAGCCCCGGTGCCATGTCCAATACGACTGAATCCCCTGTCTTCGTTATATGATGGAGCCATTGGAAGACACGAGCGCGCAGAGTGGAGCCTGCCCACTCCTATCTGGAGAGGGCCGATCCTGCTCGAAGAAGGAGGAGACGGCGCCGGGGTAACAACCACCCTGGCGCCTAATTCCCATACGCCTTAACCCCCTGCCGTCGCTATATGGTGGGGGGCCTCTAGGTTCGCGGGTGCGTAGATTGGGGAATCTGCATGCCCACACCGAGCGACCCACGAAGAGACGGTGGCGCGCATGTGGTCACGCGCTGCCGTGTGCGCATAGCACAGCGCACAGGGATACTTCAGGGGATCCTTTACAGTCCCTCGGGGGAGTGACCACTTTACAGTAACCGCTCCGAGATGTGCCTATAGGTGTTGCACCAGTGGGTGGCTCTAGTGTGATCATACGAGGATCATGCCTGGAGCCTCCTTTAGGTGCCGAAGATGGCCGCCACAGTGGTTTTACCCTACCGGCTAAAACCACTGGGGCGGGAAAATAAAAATATGGTGGACGGCGGCGGCATGTGCCCAGCACAGCACACAGTGAGGATTGAGGAGGATCCTTAATAATCCCCCCTGATAGCACGCAGTTTCCCCAATCGCCCGCGACTCCCGGGGCGTTAACCACCTAGCGAATAACTTTCTAGTCTTGAAACTAGATAGTATCAAAACAAGTCCCGCGTTTTTCTAGCGTTCTGAAGAAGAGTTTTTACCCACCTGGGTTACCTTTGGGCATCTAACAAGTCAGATTGTTGCCTCCCATATTCTTGAACATACAAGCAGCAGCGATGAGGCGGTAATAAATTATTGATAAATGATGACGGTGATACGAAAAATTATAGTGTGAACTAGATGTAACCCCCGACTTGTCCGCGGGAGAACTAGGTAACTCGATAGCGCAATAAAACCTATCCATGTCACAAACTTATAATCTATCTCTCTGATAAATGCGTGCAGCCGTTCTGGCATGATGGAGCAGTAAATATACAAACTTTCACATTATAATATAATAAAATAAAATAATGAATAGTAGCGTGTATACCTTCTACTGCCTAAAAAAATTGTCAAATATATTTTGTCAGTTGCAAACAGTGACGACAAAAAGCAGTCAACCCTGTATGAAGCAAGGTTGTCGTACCGCGCGCGGCCGTGGCAGTGAACTTACTTTCTTTGGCTTGCGCACAGCCTGCGACCGCCGACCAAGCGTGAATCGTGTTCGTTTAATAAAACCAAGCTGTCTCTTAATGAGCTGAATCTATTGTAAATATAATGACATTTGAATAATTTATCTGATTTATTTTGATAATGCGATACCGCTGCGTAGTGTTAGATAATATTAAATTAGATATGTTGCATCAGCTTAGAGAGCTTAAATGTCGCCATAACAGTACATTACAGTCGCATACATCTGCATATGAAACTAAAAATAAAACTTGATGTAAATAACTACGACTTAACCTCATGGAGGCCTTCCCTGGACATCGTGGCAGGAGGCCACTATTGGCTTCGCCAGTAATTGTCCAGTTAAGCAGCCACATTTCCAAGAAATGATTGCTTCTTGCAATAATTAATATTGCCCATCATAAAAAAAACGACTACTTGAATTTCAATTATTATATGCTGTTTACAAAAATATCTATTAATGACGTAAAAAAACTTAAAGTACCTATCTATAAACCTATCCAACCGAGCATAAAACCAACCCAAATTGTTCGAACTACGTGACACAATTTTAAAAGTTAGTAGCATTTCCTAAAAAACGCTTTTGCCTTACGTCACGATATAACATAAATATAGAACACAGATTATAAAGTAAAAACTAAACAAAAAGGTACTAGTTTTATGTTGTACGGCGTACATTCAATACAGCCACGTAGGGTTTAATCGACGTTCGCAATCCTACTTCCGCGTAGTTCATCCCGCTGCGCGACCTGGGCTAGGCTAGGCTGGGCCTCGCCGTTATCATCGAACCCGTTACGTGACGCGCCTGACCCGGATCCGTGCCGCTCGTTGTAAACGCGCACCACATGGAAAAATGCACTAATCTGTCACATTATATACTTAAAGCAGTAGTGTATCGCATACGATGCTTGCAATATGTTACCGCTTTGTGAGATTTCACCTGGAAAAAGCTCTTTGCTAATACTTCAATTTAAATAGGTCCGGATAGTTCTTTGCATAGATACAGTTATTTGTTGTGATCTTACATGCATTCTGTTTTCTGTACTCATGCGGAAAATGAGACATATTGTTCTAATTAAGTGTTCACAATGCCGCGTAAGTTTAAAGAGTTACCTATTTTTTATTTATCCGGTGGAAACACATCATGTACTTCCTCCACCCCGGGGAAGAACGGAGGGGCATACCGCCTACCCGGTTAAGCCACCGGCGTGGTCATCTTAGGCATCGAAGGTCTCTTCAGGTCCTCGAAACAATCGCACTAAAGCCGCCCATTGGTGCCACGCCTATAGGCACATAGTGCCGTGACCTCGTATCCTATCCTGTGCAGGTACGCACCGAAACAACCTGTGTCAGGCGCCAGGTGATGCGCTCGCGTCTTTTGAGCCAGGCTCTGAAGAGCGGCAGCTCTGCCTCAATGACGCGCTTGGTTGCGAACTCCAAGCTAAGGCTTGGTTGCGAACCCCAAGCTAAGGTGGTCGTTGAGCCAGCCGCCCAGACTATTGAACGCCCCTGGAGGCGCGCTCTCGACGGAGGGAGCGTGTCTGATCGTAGACCCACGCATCCGTTTCCGCCAAGATGTCCAACGGCGTAAAGCGCGCCAGGAGATCGCCTCATGCGATCCGTATAACCACTTTGCACTGCAGACCGTGAAGTTTGGCTCTGCAACGCCTATGGAGCTATGGGCTTCTCTAAGAATATGAGTATCATGTTGGTTGACGACGGGCCACCTATCACTACGACCTATGTACCCTCTTACCTACGGGGAAAGATAGGTAAATGTAATTGGTGACCGTGACTCAAAATGAACACATCACTTGAATTATGTGTAGGTAATACTCACAGATAAAACAACAAAAATGGGAGACTGTCTGTGTGTCATATTTTTGTTGTTCAACTGTTTTCACATTTAAGGCGCGATAACCTACTAACAATATAATTGATACGAAAAATATTAAGCATAATCATAAAAGCATCATAAATCATTAAGCAGAATACAAACACGTTTTTATTTAACTAATTCAAAATGTCATTTTTATTTTCTATGTTAGAGGAGACTATCCCAGCATGCAGTTCTCCTGATAAACGTTCGCAACACTTGATGAGTCGCGATACGTTGCCAACTTATTAAGGGGGCGGAGATGGATAGGGGCAGAACTGGGAGGAAAGGGCTGGTTCCGTGTACTTGCCAGTAATTGTCACTCACAGTCACCGTGGATACGCAGCGACATATATGCTACATTACGGTCAATTCAGCCACTTTCGATTTGTTAGAAAAAATTGGATATTAAGAATAGAGCATCACTCAATCTCCTCCAGTGGATGTCTTAAAAGGCGACTAAGGGAATCTAAACCAAACAGATGGGCAGCAGCATCCCTTCTGTGAAGCAGTAACCTTTCCGCGATCATCAACCCGCCTACCAAGCGGAATGAGTACTGGCAAATTCCCCCTAAAATGAAAACACTTAAGTGCAATTCTATAGGGTAGGCCCTTATTCAGCAGGAAAATACTTTCGCTAATGTGGAGATGTCGATAAATTAAAACACGAACTTTAGACACAGCAATAAATGATTATGAAATGACTTCCAAATATTCATACCAAAGATATTGGAAGAAAGGAGATACGCCATGTAGATCAAATGTATGCGAGCTTAGAAATCCATTTTCCCACTACCATTTTTCATAAAAGCACACTAATGCACACAGTTACAAGGTCACATCCAATGAACTGAATAAACACAACATTATAATTGGCTTCTCATACTAAAACACACCCACGACGTTGTAGGTAGCCAATAATACCGAGCGTACAGACCGCATACGACAGCCGTACCACGCAACGCGTAAGTTTATTGGGAGTACCATTCGCTGTTCTATTCACTGTGTTTGTTATTCACCGATTGCTAGTTAAAAGTGCTAGTTAAGAAGCATTGTTGTACAAAAATAATAATGTCAAGCATTGTATGTTGTACAAAAATAATAATGTCGTGCTGCTCCATCAATCCAAATCAAAGAAAACAATCATCTTTAATTTATTATTTTTACAGACACACAAGAAAATTCCTTCACTTGCATATTGTATATGATTCCTTCCTTGATAAAGTTATTATTTTCGCTTCGATTTTTGCATGTTATCCCCTAACAACACAACAATTTAACATAGTTTCACTCACGCGATCGAATCTCAACTGATGTTATAAAACGGCCATTTTATCCGAATGGCCCAAATTGATCCAGTCGCGGTGGCGCGGTTACGCCCCCGTACCACTTCTTCTTATTTCCTATTTCTGTGATTCATACGGTTTTTATGTAGATTTCAAAGTAGGGGGCGTCAGGTGATTCGCCTTAGAAACAGTGTCTGTCATGGACCACTACCAATGTCACAGACTTTTTGTTATTACACACTAAAAGGTTAACAACTTAATAATATAGTTTCTCCACGTTAACATGTTGTTTTAGTTGTTAACATAGACAAAATTGAAATATGCATTTATCAGTAGGTACACTAGTGATGATAAGTATGTTAATAGCATTTCAGTCTAGGAAATGAACAATAGTGCTGACATGCATCGAAAGTATATGTTTCTCGTAATTGACAACGGTTATTCCCACTAATAACTGTAATAACACACCCCTTAATCGATGAACATATAGCTCAGTAGCAACATATCAACGAACCGACATAGCAAGTAGACTGCTAATAAAATGAAATTAAAATCACAACTGGAGTGCAAGGTGGACCGCTACGTCCCCAGGTGACACTTATCAAGCGGACTGGAAGCGAGCGGCATCGGCGCCAGCGCAGCGCAGCGAACGTCGCGGCCTGTTGGACGAGTCAAATTTATGTTCTACTAGCTGGGACCCGCGGTTTAATTTAAAATAAATTGGATTATTTATGAATAATTTAGGTACTTCGGCATAGACACTTGACATAGAGTACATATATTGTTTCATGTGTTTAAATTTTTTTGCGCGGAACACTAATTGTTTTTCTAAAATTAAAGTAGCCTATGTTTATCCTTATAACATCAGCTATCTGCCAGTGAAAATTCCGTAGAAGTCGGTCCAGCCGTTGCGGAGATTAGCGGGAACAAACAGACAGACAGACAAAAAAAAATGTTTTTTGTTGTAGGTGCCGTATATACTTTCATATGCATTTAGTAAAAAGCTGTTATTTTGACATTACAAACAGACAATTTTATTTATTTGTTTAGATTTGGGTAAATAGCACGCGTACCCGGACCGACAATTATTGTAGATACTGTATTAAATATCTATACTTAACTAATGGGATTGTGAACACAGCTGTGTCGTGTTTAAACGAATGTCAGTTACAGTTTACGTTCCACATCATCATCATATCAGCCAAAGGACGTCCACTGCTGAACGAAGGCCTCCTCCATAGATTTCCACAACGACTGGTTACATGCCGCCCGCATCCAACGACTCCCACCAGCGCCCTCGCCCAGTTCGTCTGTCCACCTCGTTGGAGGTCGTCCCGTCGACCGGTGAGCGGTCTCCACTCGAGATCCCTTTTTTAATTTTTCACTGATGATATTAAAAGTCCGGAATTTATCTATTGTAAAATTTTATAAAACAGATACAGTACACATGCTGTATACGTTAGGCACTAAACGTCCACTGCTGAACATGGGCTTTCACTACAATGAGCAGTACCACATTTGGCAGGCGGATTGGTGATCGCAGTAGGTTATTATGAGCACACGGGAGGAAGCTCGCTTACTAGCCTTTTAGGCATTTTATCATAGTATAAGTACAACAGTATAATTTTCATTATTCAATGTTCTTTTTAGTGTTTACCTTGATAAAGCCTACCATCAGCTGGGTCAAGCCCCTCCCAAACCAAAATCCTGGAGCCACCACTGCCTTTTACTTTTACACCCATGGATAGAGAGGGATGGGTCTAATCTTTGCCGGGAAGAACATGGGGGACACTAACATTATTTATGTTTCGAGGAATATCAATATTATTTATATCAATAGTTTAATCATAGTAATTACGTAATCTGATGGCGACGAGGAATCTATTGTTTTAAATTATAAGACAATAGACCACAGCCGTATTTAATTAGATAGATGCGTTAAATTGTATTAAGTGCCTGCCGATCACAAGATGCGAGACTACCTTGATCTTCGCAATAATGCAATTATATCATAATAATATTGTTTTATTTTATCTTAGTTTTCTATATATATAACTACGGTGCATACACTTGTATCAACATAAAAAAAATTCTTCACGAAATATAATTTAAAAATCTATTTCAGTTGACTTCTGGACTCACATTTTTTTATCACAGTCAATTTAGCTTGTAGTTATAACGTTTTTATGAGTTGTTACCTTTTTTTTATATTGATGTCCAGTGGAAATTCTACATGGAACTTCCTTGACCCCGGGGAAGGGCGAAGGGGTATGCCGGACTCCTACCGGCTAAAACCACTGGAGCGGTCATCTTCGGCACCGAAGGGGGGCTCCAGTTCCTCGTAAGATCACACTAGAGCCGCCCATTGGTGCCACGCCTTTAGGCACATCTCGGAAGGGATGACTGTAAAGCGGTCACCCCCTCTAGCGGAGGGAAGGCGACTGTAAAAAGTTCGCCCCCCAGGCACTTCTCGGGGAGGATTGTAAAGGATCCCCCCAAGCCTCGCTTTGCGCTGTGCTGCGCACACGGCGGCACGTGTCCACGTGCGCGCCACCGTCTTCCCGGGGGCCGCTCGGTGTGAGCACGCAGACTCCCCAATCTGCGCGCCCATGAGTTGTTACCTAGGTGATATCGAGATACATACCTGCTGTTCTGACCGTTACACACTTGGTTACCTAAAACATAAAGCAAGAACATACATATTTACCGCTGTGGAAGCAATAGAACACACAAAGGGAGGCAAAGTCTCTGCTCATACTTAGGGTTTCTAGATCGCTTGTGAGCTGGGGATCGTCGACAATCCAACTGCACGTTTCTGTACCGAGTCAAAGGGTCCAAGCTGGTATCCAGGTGCTGCCGCCCATAAATGGCAGCAGTACTCTATATGGGGCCCCATAGTCCGGCCGGACTAGCGACTTATAAAGCAGCAGTCTTTGCCCCGATGAGAAGTAACGCCTTGCCCTGTTGAGGACACTGAGTTTTTTGAACGTCTGATAACGCAACTAATCATCGCTATCACTAAATAAATGAAACGAAATGAGTGTGTTATTATTATTAGGAAAAAGCCATCAACGGACAACGGAATGACATAATTACGAATAAACATTTCCCGGAATAATGCTGGGCTCATTAGCATTCATATTGGCAAAACCATTCGTCAATAAAATTGTGGGAGAATACGGAATCGTATTATTATGAGTTTGGCTCTAGTGTGATCATGCGAGGACCTGGAGCCTCCCTTGGTGCCGAAGATGACCGCCCCAGTGGTTTTAGCCGGTAGGAGTCCGGCATACCCCTTCGCCCTTCCCCGGGGCGAAGGAAGTTCATGAAGAATTTCCACTGGGCACCAATAAAAAAAACAAAAGTAGTGTAACACACCGTACCTAAAATTTAGGTCATTTTCAGTGGATCTCCTGAAGGGTGTACAGTATGGGAAGCCGTCTACACTGGTCTATACTGCACTAATCTGAAGATAGACAACGAATTATCTAAGGAGTATGCATATGTTTTGAGTTCCTGTCATGTGTTTCACTCATGATAAAAGCCTGTGATCGTCTACCTCTGAACATGGGCCTCTAAATGACCGCTACAATGGTGACCAACCAGGTGAGCCTAGAACTTTTCCTGCATAACCGGGCGATTTAGAAAAGCCGAAAAGCCCCCAAATTAAATACTTACAAACTACAGCTAAGGACGCCCCCCGTGGGGCTAGGGCATAGCTGGGGCACCAAACTATAGGACAGCTGGACTGGTATGTCGGCTTCTACTCTAACCAGATGTGCATATCAGTAATTTACATGGGGTGAATACAATCCGACCTCCGCAATCCAAATGTGAAAAGTGTTGGTGCAGTGGCTGATACAGTCAGCTGCTGCGCTCGGGGTCGCGGGTTCGATTGCCGCACTGAACAAATATTTATATGATATGCAGGTAGTTGTTCCGGGTCTGGGTGTAATTTATGTCTTTAAACGCACTCACACCACAGGATATATCCTAGTGTGAGGTAAGGTATAAAAAAAAGCAATTTAATCAAATTAATACTGGGTTATAATTTCTTAGAATAGTCCAGTTATTAGATTTTACAAGCTTCACCATGTCAGTAACAACTGTCATATGTATTTGTATGACATCCGGGATCAACGCTTTAACGTGCTCTCCAAGATACAGACGGGTCTTGATGTAAAATTCATGGTAACCCCTCCGAGACAAGACCGCGGCAAGCTTAACTTAACCTCGTAGATCAAAGACTGCAAGGTAGCCACAAGCCCCTCTTTGTTTTCTATTCCACAATGAGGTAGGTACATTTTGTTCTTTAAATCAACAACTGTTTCATTATATACATATCAATTACAAATGCATATGTGGACGTTATGGAAAATTGAAAATACATATAAAGGGTCTTACTTTAATAATGGAAAATATTTTAGGAGGTAAATCTATAGGTAGCAATGATGCGTTTTAGCTAAATAAATAAACGTAACATCAACCTTTATTTTATCAAATAGTACAGAGTAAGTAAATCTTTCACTAGTCTAATGTTTGAATATTGATTTATTTATTATCAGTAAAACCTATACTTGATATTTGAAATGAATTCTATACCATTCATAGAGCCTAGCCTTAAAATATTTTCCATTATTAATGTAAGACCCTATATATCCAAAGGAAGTCCACTATGAGCAAACGCCTCTCCCTATAGATTTCTACAGTTGTTTCGTTAATTCGGGGGGAATTAGTCAATACTCAGCACACTTTGCAGGCGTGTTGGTGAACGCAGAATGCCTGCACAGAAAGGACGCTGTTGCCCATCCCTCTGGTTTAGAGTCCCTTAGTCGCCTTTTACGACATCCACGGAAGGAAATGGGTTGGTACTATATTCTTAATGCAGACACCACACGAATAATACCATTACTTATAAATACTCTACCTAACTACTAATACTAGAACCTGCGAAATGCGCATTTGTAACAATTTAATTAACGTTAATACTGCGCAAAGATCACGATAATGATAATATAAGGAGATACAGCTGAGCCAGGAAGTACACCAATACTATGTAATGTCTCGAGAACTTGTATTTTTTTCTCGTGTACATCGTCTCGGCTCGCTCAGCCACCGCTGCCCGGTCGTAACTGGTCGACAAAAAGTATGCATATATTTGAATTTAATTTTCCAAACAGGAAATACTGAGACGAGCAGACTAACTTAAGAACAAAAAAGACAAAAGGCGAAATATTTTACGTATTTACCTATTCATGTTGAAGTAGAATTTTTACTTCATACGTAGGACAGATTGCTTCATTATGAAGTGATATTGAAACAATAATTTACACACGTCAGCGCTGTTTGAGAGCATAGGTAGCCTAAACGTAGGTACACCTTTATATATATATATACCTTTTATTTATTTGTTGCCCAGGAGAATTTCATCATGAACTTCCTCCTGGTTTCGACGACGCGCTTGGTCGCGAACTGCAACCGCAGGCGATGTCACCTGTCGAGCACCCCTGGAGGTGCGCTTTCACCGCTCATAGACCGAAGTATCCGTCTCCGCCAGGATTTCGAAAGGCGGAAAGTGCGCCAGGAGATTTGTCGACTCGTAAGACATCGTTCGATACGCTCGTGTGATCCGTATCGACAATTTGTGCAATGGAACCATAGCGCCTCGGCTTTGTGCTACTCGCAGACCGAGAGTGCGGGTTGGGTTCCGGCCACAATAATTGCCACCACTTGCTCGGCAAGCCGGATCGTTTCCCCGAAGGACTGCCTGCTGGCCAAACACATCTTAACACAGTCTGTTACGCTGACGGCCGCGTAGTAGGTGAGGTTCCATAGAAGGGGCCAAGAACCAACCCCTGCGAAACCCCGCACGTTATCTCCGCTTTACGCTCTACCATTCTTGCCCATGTAGCAAACGTGATTTTCACGCAGATACCCTGCTGGTAGGGGAGCACCAATGGTGGACTAGTGCTCCTCAAATCACGCCCCTCTAGGCAAAGTTGAAGGCGTTGACTGTGTCTAGACTGACGAGAATACGCTGGGATGGAGGAAGCTGGTGAACAACCGTCTTAAGCGGTACCCTAGATATTGCAATGCGGCCACCCACGCGCGGCTCGGAATGCCGTCCGGATCCGGTGCAGAGCTGCAAGCCTTCAGGCGGCCAAGGACTCGGCCAAATTCCCCTTTCGAAACCCCCAACTCCTCGGCACAGTCAGAGACGGGGTGAAACATATATACCTACATCCAACAATTTTCTTTTTTATCTTTCTTATGCGATGGATCGGAATGTTTTACATGCCATATCTACGTACCGGAAGACTAAAAACTGGGACACATTTAATATGATTCGTCTATATTCCAATGAGAAAATAAATATTTGTAATAAATACAACGGTGAACTACGCAACTATTACTACATCAATGACGATTTAATTATTTAAATAGCCTAATTTGAACACAATAGCGTTACCATGTGCTGAATCCCAATTGACGTCAAACGGAACTTGTAGTCGCAAACACGAAAAATAAGCATTATTTTACATTAGGTATACCTTATCAAAAACGGGAATCACGATTTCACTGCATGGTATCAAACGTTACAGATACGGATGAATTATTTGGATCCCACATGAACAACAAACACGAAAGCCAAGTCATTCAGTGGACGCAGAGCAAAAACAGTCTATAAAGGTAAAGATGTGACAATTGCAGGGAGTTCATCAATCTTCACCATTTGAATGGGGCGTAGGTGCAGCACGATGGTTTAACAATGACTTCGGTCATCCAGAGAAATTATTAATTGGCCCAACGATATGACAAAGAAGCGGAAATATAAAACTTCTGCGATGGAACCCCGCAGCGTGAGGCGCTTTACCTGACTCTTGCCCTGCCATTGTATCCTGACTCAATAGAAGGTACCTATTTGCTTTGAGATGCTGTGGGAAATTGCGCAACGACCGTTGAATGTTATAAGAAATCTTTGATCCATCATCATAAAGGCAGTATCATGTCAGATAATAACGTGCAGTAAGCGTAAAAGGCGCTTTTTATAAGAACCCTTTTAAAACACTTATCGAGAGGTTATCTTAGATAACAGTAACAGTTACATACATTACCTGAAGAATCGTTTTTATCAAAAGCATTTTAACGAAATGACAATAAGTCAGCTAAAAGACAAAGGAAAAGGTTTTTATGAATAGTTTTTTTAAAACTGAAGTCCGATATCATATTATATAAAAAATTCGTAAACGTTATTCATACCGCTTAGCTCTTTGGTTTTAGTCAAGGAGAAAAAATCATTGACACCATTAAACTAAAAATGATTTTTGCAGAGTACTTATCAGTGTTATCAACTAATCACCTACATCTTTATGTAAACAATATCTGCGATCTTATACTTAAGTGTTCTGTGCAAAACTTGTCGAGTTGTGAATTCACACCTCTTTGTCCTATGCCGATGTCCAAAATGTCCGGATTCATCGAACTACCCTGTCCACTGGCCGCTCTATATCTCACAGATGAGTGTCAAACAAATCCGAGACCGCTTCCTAGAAGGGACACCGCGGCGCCTTAAAGACCCTAAATTTTTTGTGCCCTTAAAGATAATAAATGATGCACTTGGAAAAAAGAATCCGACCTGTTCACAAAGATAACGATCATAACGATTTTTATGGAAATGCTAGCCGGAATTATAACGAACAGGAATCCTTTTGGGATGTGGTGGAGCGCGCAGACAATACGTCGGCAAAAGACGCGTTTTAAAGTGTAGTTGTACCCATCTCATTTCATATCTGATCGGATCATAATAATTACTGTAGATGCGATATAAAAAAAATTGTTGGTGGAGGTAGTACCAAATACGTTTTTTATACTATTCACAAATAACATTTCTTTCGCATGTAATTCTGAGATCATCGACTTGATTTTGAATAGGTTGAAATTTTGTAATATTGAAATATTCCTACCTCATTATTTATTAACTAATCAATCATAATTTAACCAACTGGGACTATTCAAAAAGACATAACACGCTTCGCCAATATATTCATTAAAAGGCTTACCTACCAATACAGAATTTTATAAATTTCTAGAAATAACGGTTTCAAATGAGAAATTCACAAAAATATTCCTGTTTTTGGGCCACAAATCTTAATACCACAGACAGTGCACAAACTATCTTGTAACTGAAGATACAACAAAAGGATGAAAATCGAGGCTTATTATATGCCAAGCGATAGGCTTCTATCAATTGTTTTGCTTATAATCTAACGCCGGCGTCTATTAGACAATGTGCTTAGAGAAATTGTTGTATTTCGTACGCATCTTTTGTATTTAAACAAATAATAAAACGGCTGTTAAGCTCTCGAACCTTTTATTTCCTTGCTTCTTCCATGGTTTTGTAATGTGAATAGACCTCTCAATATCCTATTTAAGCATTTGACCATCTTCTACGAAAAGCCTTTTAATAGAGTACTATTGAGAACGTATTGTGTATTTGAGGCCGTTAGAATAATGTAAGCACCATAATAAACTGCTGGTAGGTACTTGATTAAGAGTATTATTATGTATTTAATGCCTATTTATACGCACAATAAATGTTTTAATTATCTATTTCCTTTCATTTTTCATTTTTCATCCTTCATTTCGTGAAAGTATATAATGTTTCCTATTTAATCTTTATGGCTTATAGATCTATTGTCGTGGGTAAAGGATTTTTTTTTATAAACCTTGCCCCACACTATTATTTCTCCTGTGTCGTGGATGCGTTTACAAACATAAATTCCACACCCGATACATCCAGACCCGGACCAAATACCTGCAGATCATACAAATATTTGTTCCGTGCGGGATACAAACACGCGACCCGGAGCGCAGCAGCCGACTGTATCAGCCACTGCACCAAACGTGCCGTCGAAGTTGGAAGAATTAAACGAAAGAGATTTATTTATAATTTAGATAGAGCCAGAGTATCTGTTATATTCATCCGAGTGAAGAGTTTCTCATAAGCACCCCAAAGAATATAACAAAGTCGGTTGGCCACCTCACGATTAGATGGAACTGGAAAAGAACCACTGTTTACCACTTCGTTTCCTATTCAAAGTATTGTTCGGAAGTGAAGAAGTGCTCCATACTTGGAAGTATAATGTATCCTTTTGTATGAAAGTTAATATTTTAGCTGAACGAAATTCGTATCCATTGTGTACCGCAAATGTTACCTGCTATTGAAAAGAATAAAAGTACGGATTGCACACATAGTATGTAGAAGTTATACATAAATAGTGCAAATATTCACAACATAAGAGATCAATAATACATCTAAGTGTAAAGCAATGTAGGTACTAACAGACATTTTATAAGTAGGCTGGGCAAACTAATGGTTTATAAAAAAAACTTGAAACCGATTACAATTTTGCAGCATGGAAGGCCTGTATTTATCGTAAAGCCTCTAAATACTAAACAGGATGACTGACCATATGGTAAAACTTTCAAAAAGCGCGTTTTGCCAACCATCTTCATAAGAGCAAATTTTTGGGAAGTCGATACAATTTTAATTAGGTAACATCTTTTGTGTATATTCTGAAATACACCGAAACTTAACGAATTACAAAACAATGGAGGTTTGTCAAGCGAGGTGCCGCTGACAGCAAGCGTGGATATAGCTCGTCGCTTGTCGACCTTGGATGACGCTAGAACGTTTTCCTACTTCACTTCCTGCTCGATGCCACCTTAGTTTGGTTTGAATCGAATGCCGGCGCCATACACTCGACTCTACACATAATTGAACACCGAGCATAAGTATGACAAATGAATGTATATTAGGTACGTGTATTGTATTAATGACAACCAGCTAGTTAACATAAATTCTTGTCAAAATTATTTCATTGACGTCATACATTTCACAAAAATATTCACACAATTACCTAAATAGAGGCATTCGAGTTACTCGACGGCGTTCCTGTGTGCACTTGGTAATAGGTTTACGCACACGCAGTTTTCCACATGTCATGAAACGGCACCAAAATGATCTAGTTCTAGTGGAACCTCATCATTGTATGACATACGAGTAATGGACAGACATGTATAGCATCCCGTTTATCCGTATTCACTCTGTGTAACCCGAATGCACTTTCTTTTGTCCTTCAATACAGCCATGTTTCTTTTATGCTGAGAAATACAAACTTCCTGAGCACAAGCAACGATACGATGTAGCGTTAGAAATAGTCTAGTACTAGGCGTAGACAATGTGGGAGCGTAACCACGCATAGACAGTGTTCTGCATCTCTCCGCGCCCTTGCAATCTTCCTAATGAGTGAACCCTTTCACACTCTGGACAAAGCTGGGGTTTCACGGGTGATGTGACACGTATTCATAACATCGTTCTTTGTCAATTCCAACTGAAAGTTTTTTTTCTCTTTTAGGGCAAGTGAATGAAATTGAGAATGAACACCACATAAAGCATTTCTTTGAATTTTAATTTAACTATGTACCTAAGTATTGTTATTGAAAAATTCAAGTAACGAAATGATAATAATGTCTTTCGTTATCACAATCTATCACAAAAAATATTTCACGGTATATAAAACTGGGCGGAAAACAAAACACATTGTGTGGACACTTCTTCCTGCCCTGGGGCCTGGGCCCAAGTTACTTTGAGTCGGCGCAACATGTTAGTCATATTCCAAATGTTTTCGCAAATGAGTTTTAAAGTCGGCCGCCTGCCTGATACCAACGCTCCTTTTTTTTTATTGATCCTGTGGAAATACCTCATGTACTTCCTTCGCCCCGGGAAAGGGCGAAGGGGCATGCCGGACTCCTACCGGCTAAAACCACCGGAGTAATCATGGTCGGCACCGAAGGGAGGGTCCAGGAACTCGAAAGATCTCCATCTAGAGCCACCCATTGGCGCCACGCCTTTAGGCACATCTCGGTCCTTAGGTACCTACGCTTGTATTGGCGTATTTACCCGCCTCGAGGAGTTCAACGACAATCCCAGTAGTCCGTGTTGGTCTTCTAGGTGCCGACAGTCGGGGTTCGGCTTATTTAGCCAGCGTTAGTCAGCGTACATTTCAGTGAGTGGTATGGAATGGTGTCTGTATAATGGGCGGCACTGGTGGCGTCGGCAAGCAGATCGCTCGCATCGGCACGCTGTATGCTCGCTTGAAGCGCGGGGTCTGCTTGCTCGGTCAGTACGCTATAACTATGTGCGATGGGAGGGTGGCAGTTGCGAGCGCACTCGCGAAATGTATCTTGATATAATAAAAGTATTGTACAACGCCGGACTTAAAGCTCTAATTTAAATGACAAAATGAGCGTGTGGCTATGAGTGATTGGACTGTGAACACTGGGCGGAAAAGGGCAAGCTACATTTTATGAAATTTATTGATGACGACACCCAGTGCCATGTGGGAAGCGTTTCCAAACAAAATACAAGAGCGCATGGTTTGGCACTTGGCTGGCTGGGCTGGATGCAATATGCAGCAGGCCTATGAGTCGTGTCATTCGGAAAAATATCATGATACCTCTACACCTACTACAAGTTCCTAATAAAAGCTCAGGTCATTATTGCATGTTTTCAATAACATGATGTACATTACTAAACTCCACGCGTGCGATGCCGCGGGCAAAAGATAGTACTAGACATAAAACCAAATTAGTAGGTATTACAGCCAACATTTCGTTTAGCTAAACATTATTAAATTTACACACAGGATACAGTATTAAATTTTATAATAAAATACCGTACATCGTCATCATATATCATCATTTCGGCCATTTATACGTCCACTGCTGAACAAAGGCCTCTCCCATAGATTCCACAACTGTGTCATCATTTTGGGGGGTATTTGCCAATACTCACCACGCTTGGCAGGCGGGTTGGTGAGCGAAGTATGGCTACCGCTTCACAGAAGGGACGCTGCTGCCCATCCCTTTGGTTTAGATTCCCTTAGTCGCCTTTTACGACATCCACGGGAGGAAATGGAGTGGTGGTATTCTTAGCTGGCACCACACACACGGTAGGCCCGGCACCATTATCTTATATGTAGATAAATAATATAAATAAATAAATAAATAAATAAAAATGTTTGACTGAATGTTTTGAGTGCTGGTCTAGTTCAGTGGTGTAGTTTCATTAAGTTGACATTTCGATGACATTATTTTGTGACTTAATATGATAAAAACAATAATAATTTAGATTATTGAGCAATTATTTAGCGGAGCTGGTCTTATACATATAGAACACCAGAACAGATTGATAGGCCAAAAAGCGGCCAAACTACTATTCATAAAATATTAAACTTACTACTTAATTATGAATATTAATTTAATAAACAATTATATTTGTAAAAATTGTACTTTTCCTTATAGTATTTTCACTTCCGTTTCCGCATTGTGCATTACGGTTCCGTTTCTGTTAAAATATACTTTTGACATCTATTTCCGTTTTAGCTTCCGTTATGAGTTATGACACTTCCGTTGCATCACTAACACTCATTTGGCAGGCTGTTAGTTATAGATTGCCTATATCTACACTACTCTCACATATGGATTGCCATAAAAACAATGTATTCATTGAGATTGTCAAAACATTTCTTTTTATGGATCAACATTTACTCTTTTTCGTTATTTCTTCTCAGATGTTGTCATGTAGTGAAATGCCCTACGTCGTTTCAATATAGCGTGAAAAAGTGTCTGTTACGACCTAATTACTGAATAAATGATTCTATTCTAGAATAATAAGTAAATACCAGTAACTCTAGAGACAAACGATTGGCATTACAAAGTAGACACAACCAGCATTGAGAAAAAATTACTAAGTATTATATTTATGTTTGTAAGGAGAAAAATTAATAGTTAAACAATTGCATACCTAATTTCCATATAAAAAATCAATAAACGAAACCTCATTATCGACTATTAATTAATACAATTTGTTAAATAAAATTGCTTTTTAATATTGATCGATTACGACCTGGATACTGACCCGTAATTAATAAAATAAAACGAAGATGACTATTGTGCGTTATTGTAAGCTGCGATTTTAACACAGCTGCTGCAGGAGAATTCAATTCACATAGCATTTTTGTTTCCTCTAACTCCAATAATTATGATTCGAATTTGAATATGAATTTGTAAGATTTTCAACGGAACACGAAAAAAGGAAGGAAATGCTTTTAAAGGCATATTGGTTTTACGTAGGTAAATAAAAGCCAGATATCAGTTAAATACCTATGAAATAGGGTGGTGGTATTCTTAGCCGGCACCACACGGTATTGTAATGATGGCAATCTGCATATCTTGGGTCGCAAGGGGCCAAATCTCGTAATTAAAAGTGTTCAAAATATAGTTCCGATCTAGTCTCGATGTCATAAATGTCACAAATCGTATTCTCCTAAACCCTAAACTAACAAAACAACGTCAAACGTGAACTTTGTGATGAGAATGAAAATGAATCAAAAGCTGATCGAAGCCAAAACTAATCTGCTAACATTTTGAATTTACGCATGAAATAAAATTTGTATTCACATCCGTAAATAAATATCAAAACTGAGATTGTAATGAGATCATAATAAGACCGTCCCGTGTCCCGCGTGCCGTATCCGTGTGGTGTCCGTATATCCGATTGGTGTCCGGATTAAGAATATAGCACCACTCCATTTCCTCTCGTAGATGTCGTAAAAGGGAACTAAGGGAATCTAAGCCAGAGGGATGGGCAGCAACGTCCCTTCTGTGAAGCGGTAGCCATACTGCGCACACCAACCCGCCTGCCAAGCGTGGTGAGTATTGGCAAATATACCCCTAAAATGATGACACAGTTGTGAAACTATGGGGGAGGCCTTTGTTCAGCAGTGGACGTATAAATGGCCGATATGACATAATAAGACCAGACTGAACTTTAGTCGGAACAGAATACCAATTTTTGTCAATTTATAATTTAATCTTGACGACACGGTTGGTGCAGTGGCTGATACAGTCGGCTGCTGCGCTCCGGGTCGTGGGTTCGATTCCCGCACGAAACAAATATTTGTAGCTGGTAGTCGTTCCGGATCTAGGTGTATTGTATGTGGAATTCATGTCTGTAAACGCACCCACGACACAGGAGAAATACTAGCCTGGGGCAACGTTTTCTAAAATAAAAAATACGGGTTGCACTCCGGGCGTGCCGACAGAAGTGAAAATTTCATTGCAAAAAATGTTTTTTTTAAATTATTCTAGACGCGTTCGCAGTCTGCTATATGTACATGCATATATTCACACACTATAGCTGCGTCTCGTAACGGTGTCGCGAGTCCAGAGATTTTATCTCATCTAAAAATATGCGTACCGCGCTAAAAGAAGTTTTCACTTCATTAAAAAAAACTCAATTCGTTTTACTTTCAGTCATAGTGAACATAATTCCGAGAATTGGGCCTCTGGTTATATCAGCGTAGTCAGGCTTAAACCTAAAATCAACGCCTGGGTATACTACGCTGTAAATAAGCAAAGAAACTCGCTACGTTTTTGTACGTCGGGAGATCCCCAAAGGAAGTACTTCTTCCTCCGCTCTGGAAAAGGCAGAGGGGTATCCCATCATCATATCAGCCATGAAACGTCCACCGCTGAACAAAGGCCTCCCCTACAGATTTCCGCAGTCGTGTGGTCCTTTTGAGGGGAATTTGCCAGTACTCACTTCGCTTGACAGGCGGGTTGGTGAGTACAGTATGACTACTGTTCCATAGAAGAGACGCTGCTGCCCATCCCTCTGGTTAAAGTCCTTTAGTCGCCTTTTACGACATCCAAGGGAGGAGGTGGAGTGGTACTATATTTTTAATCGGGACACCACATAAAAAAGGGAGGGTCATCCCGGATTATTACAAACTAAAACCCCGCGGTGTTCCTCCTATTTACCTATGGCTGGGGGCGCGAGTTCACTGAGCAGAGGTCCGCATCCCCGGCAGGTATCGGCCCGTCACTTGGTATGACGGGTTCCGTTTCTGTGCGGTTGACCAGGCCATACTTTCGAAGACGCGCGCAGAAAACAGCGCGCCGCTATCTCGGGCCTCCTTTATTCGAGCGACGAACTTGAGGCAGTCCGCAGGCCGCAGTTCATGGAAGCCGGAGATTGTTCAGCACCAAGTCCACCACATCGCCTCCTTTGAGTGTATCGTGTCCTTGCAAAAAGAGGCGACGGTATCCCACGCGCTTTCACTCCGGAAGATGGACTGAACCACAGCCAGAAGCGAGAGGTCACCGGTTATGTTTTACCATTGCGATGAGATCACGGCGCTGCGTCGCCCAAGCGGAGTACTCCTCCAACGTGTGCTGCACCGTGTCCTCCGGGCAGTCACCGCAGTGATGACAACCGGGCGTAACACCCATGTCCCGAGAGTATCTGCGTAAGTTTGAAGGCGTGCAGTGCAGGTCCGCCTCTCCAGCCTTTCCAAGATAGGTCTATCCCCGTTATCGCGGCGTACCCTACACTGCATTGCAGAAGTTTTTCCTTCCATTCTGCCACCAGGATCCACCCAAGCTCGGACGGTTGCACCTCGATCTCTCGAGGCACTAGCGGTTCGCCCCGACTTAGCGCTTCCCTGCGCTAGTATAACGACTCGAGGGTTATTGCTTCCGGAGCGGTGATTCAGTAAGGAGGCTCCTCATTTCATAGGAGGCTGTACGTTATCCCTTATCACCCCGAGAGTCTTCGCTAGCTGCGGCTTCCGCATTATAACGACACTGAGGGCGCACCATTTAAGTGGCCACACCACCACAGGGGCACCGTAAAGGGCACGATCTCCATGTAAAGCCTCCGGCAGGAGGCATAGCCCACCGGCCGGAATTGCGGCAGGAAGTTCCACCGGCTGTCGTGGACTAATCCCTGGCACTTCATCATGGACTTGACGCCGATGCAAACACCTCCCACAACGATGTAGGATCCCGGAAGTGGCGCGCGCCGTAACTCATGAAAACACAGAGCCTCCAACTTGCTCAGGGCCACCGCGAGACCAACTGCCGGATCCTACTAAGGACTTGTGCAACCCTAGCCGCTGTCAGCATAGCTGCCTGCCACTATATCCTCCCCCACGCCATCCTCAGCGTTTCGTCGGGGTAACAAATGACACCAACGCCGGGGGTTTCACACCGCGCAGCACCCAGTGGAATCCGATGTTTCAAAGGGGCGGCCCCAAGACCGAACCCTGTAAAACACCGCACGTCGTCTTCCATCGACCCCATCCTTCCCGATCCGTGTAGATCATGGCTCTGTTTGCCAGATAGGCCCCGACATTACTACATAGGTAGGTTGGCAACTTGGCGCCCAATGATACACGAGTGGCTCCCTGACGCAACTGAAGGGCAAGGTGTTGAAGGCGGTAGCGATGTCGAGAGGCATAAAAACAATTATTAATACAAGTTTATTAAACTGTGTCCGTTCTAAAAATGCCCGAGCGTAACTGTCGCGATGCGTTATCTGAAGCGATGTAATAAAAGAGATATCTTTTAATAGTTGCAAGACAGAGATGGAACTATAATAAAATCGACACCTCCATGCAGACGAAATCATGTATAAATAAATACCTACATATTTTTTACGTATAAACATCTGTCACTGATCTCGAAATCTTGTTTGGTAAATAAAATAACGGGCAGAGCTTTCAGTGACAGTGTTAGCTTAGCAAAGAAATCTCTGTAGGTACTCTATACTTACTAATCAATAATATTCTAAGTTCTCATATTTAGTCAATTAAGGACAAGGCAAAAAACTTAAGGGTTATCTCAACATATCGTGCGCAACGTACTCGCAGGCAGGTACATAAATTCAGCTTCCTCGTTGAAAAGGTTTAAGGGTCGCAGCGAGTATATCAGAACAATGTTTACACCTGTGTGTGTAACTTAACGAGGGGCTGAACTTGCCCTTCTTCTCACGCTCTTCGACGCAAGGTGTCGTGTTTGATTTACAAGTGCCATCGTCAAAATTAAGAAACACTCGTTTGTAATATTTTGTTGAATGTATACCAAACTTAGTACCACGTTGTTCCCGGCAAAGAACAGACCACCTTCTCCAATCAATTATTTTTATTGGTGGTAAGTGGTAAGACAAGAGTTCGGCTAAGTTACCCCACGTACCTACCACCGCAGTGCCAGATTTTCTGTGTTGTACACTTTGAACATCACTGTATTCCGATTAGATGGATACTGTAGCTAGTGAAATTACTAGGCTTAAGAGACTAAATAAATGTCTCGAGGTGACGAGCGCAGTGCTACGCATTACTAGTTCTGGGCAGCATTGCAATTGTTATAGGCAGGTGTGACGCTTACCACCAGGCGAAAGACTTGCTGGTCTCGTCACTGGTTTGTATAAAAAAAACATTGCTTTTGTAAAAAGAGACTAAAGGTTCAAGTAAGTAAAGGACCAAGAGGATGGGTAGCAGCTTCCTCCTGTGTGATAATAACATACTGAGATCACTAATCCACCTGCCAATCGTGGTGATTACGGCAATATGACCCCTCATTGGAAAGCCTATGTTTTTATTTTATTTTATTATGTTGAACAGTAGACGTTTACGCGCTGATGTGTGATATCATAATGTGGTTTACGAATTCGTCAAGAACATCTATTAGTCGTGGATTTGTCTATATGGCACAGGGCAATCTCTTAGCAATAAGAGTACTTACTAGTTATTATAATATAATGCAAGATACGTAAAATCAACTGCACGATACCATACAAGTCCGTCGCTTACCGCATCCCTCCTTCCAGAACGCGAATGTGCGTATTTAGTGTAATTGTATTATCGACTGCAATGCCGTCACTTTCATCGACAATCAAACATTTGCATCCGTAAATTGAGAGTCAATTCGAAAATTATTACTTTAATAAACAAATCCAAAACCTGTAAACTTTCAAAACCCTATCAGAATTTTAGCAACTTTATTTATAAAGAAACATGTGCGTATTACATTTAAAAATAATCTCTAACCCTTTCCCTTAATTTAAATCAATTAATGACGTTGTATCTAATCTAGGGTCTATAGAAGCGACAGATGTGAGCGACAGGGGGCTTAGCGGTGAAAATTTATAGATCTCCCTCTCTAGTCGTGATCGGACCCTTCCGAATTGTGCAAACTGCTCGCTGTACGATGCATCTGTCCACTTGCCGTTATAGTGCCGTCCACAACACTGACATCGATATCATATATTGTATTTAAACCACTATCACACCGTAGGCAATCAGAAGTCATATTTCCAAATACAAGGATATGCAGTTTCAATGCCAATTCTAAGTAACATTTAAATACTTCCTTTTATAATGGTAACGTTGCTCACAATCAATAACTAAGCATTACAGTTCTTAGCCAACGGTTAAAGCAGCTCAATTAAGTGTGGTCACTTCCTGAAAGGAGTAGGTACAGTTTAGCAAACACAGCGGAACTGGTATTGTTTCATACCGAGAACAGTACAAGCTTGAGACATATTACGGACTTTATGCTTCCTGTTTCCAATGTGAATATAAACATCAGCTCTTTGTTTGATGTAAGTAGCTAGGGCTTAAGACGCGACCGCGGTTACATATGGCGAACAAATATAACGCTTATTGTTCTGCACTAAACCATAATACTAAGTTAATTAATGTGGCAAAACGGGTTATGGAGATGAAATACTCGAAAAAATAACAGTAATAATGAGAATGCATAATTGTCGATAAAATATAGGTCCTCGCCCTACAGTAATCGGACTCTGCACTTTGTCCCTCACTGAGATAAAGTCGCCCTAGCATTCAAACAAGTGGCTCACACACACCAACAAATAATCAGGAAGTACAATGAAGATTAAAGAGACTCGTTACACACACGCATGGTTAATGTAATAATATTCGTGTAGGTACCTACCATCCCGCGAGTAGAAGTAGCTGAATATAAATAATATTGCGTACGCACACAAAGGAAGAATTTAAATAAAGAGTCTCGCGCGCTGTACCAGGAAGTAGCAGCTCACTTACTCACACATAGGAAGCGACTATATCAACGATAGGTAGGAACGGAACGCTATGTGGCGCTGGCGCACACTTGTGCGTCAACTATGCGTGGGACCGCGCGCACATGGCCTGATTGGGACATACCAAGTGAGCCCCAGACGATACACTTTTTACGACACTAAGTCATTATAATATTATTATTACACGCGATATTTAATAGAGAATATTATGTATGAAGACCATCGCATGTTTTAACACCAAAGCATAAACAAAGCGATTATTTTTCAGAATACGGTATTTGTACTTCCTGCTTTACTTGTCACTTATCTAAGTTTACAAAATATTGCACGTTATTACATACTGTGGACTTCGGTTGATTCAAATGTTGAATGACAAAAATACTTATTACATGATACAAAAACATAACAGTTAACAACGGAGGTAACATAGTATTGTTTCAAGTATATACATACTTATACGATAAGTATAAATGTTAAAACGGAATGACTTCGTGTTAACCAGACAAGAAAACATATATGCTTTCAAACGTACGTTACCTACAAAATACCGCCCGCGTCATGTGCCCTCATCCATACGGATGCATTCCCAACCCGGTTTTTTGATCACGTCGATCCGAAATGAACGGAGGGGTCGCTTTGTCATGTGACACTTGTGCGCACAGAGACGCACCCAGGGGGTTACTCGTTAAAATCAGGGATTAATTGTCCATTCAGGGCAAATTCGCGTTGTTACATCAATAAATGCCATATGTACAAAATATACGCTTAAATATTTTAGGTTGCCAACCATTACACGAGTAAAAAATACATTTATAAAGTGAAACCAAGATGCTAATTACTAAATCCTACTAGAAATATAGTATTTGAACAACAGACATAATTACGAAAATGACGATGCTTAAAACATTATTTTTTGTTGCGTGACCACAAACAGTTGTGCGCTGCCATCGGCTGAGGTCGACGGAAGTTGACGATTTCTTAACGGCATGTAATTATCTTTATAGGTTTGAAACCAGAAAAGGCCTGCGGCCACTTTAATGTAAATCTAACATTTAATACTGATGGATTGAAACAATACCTATATTGACATCAGAATGTTTGGAGCAGAAACTCTACTGGTGGCAGGTTTCTCATTGCAAGAGAAGGTAGGTACCGCCGCAGTGCCAGATATTCGCCGCCAAGCAGTGTTTATACTTTAAACATTACTGTGTTCCGGCTAGCAGGGCACTGTAGTTAGTGAAATTACTAGGGCATAAGAGACTAAATAACTAATGTCTCGAAGTGACGAGCGCTGTGTGGTGCCACGCAGGACTAGTCCTGGGTAGCATTATAATTGTTATGGGCAGGCATGACGCTTACCACCAGGTGAATGACTCGCTCGTCTCGTCACCAGAATGAATTTTAAAAAAGAAAGGTAAGGGTGCTGAATTTCTGCTATGCTAATAAGCTACTATGGATATCAGGTAATAAGGGAAAAATAAATAAATCTGTAGCTTATGCCCACAAGTCGTAAAAGCCAAATGACGAGAAAGTTAGGGGCTGCTACTAGTTGTCACTTCAGATGTTCAGTTTATAGTGCGTTCATTACATAGTATATATAATTTAAAATTATCTTTTTACAGGTACAAAATCATGCTTTCGCCCTTTCACTGATCATAGCTATTGTCAATGTGCATGATATTAATTTGATTTGAATCTAATACAGATATGAATCATCAACGTCACTACATAATACATTGAAGTATTACACCCTATCTAATCTTGAATTGAATGTATGTACTTACTATTTATTCACTAGCTAGCGGTGGGTGTGTAGTGCTAAATCCGTAGATCACAGACCTACACTTCATCATCTAAGGCTGATACTGTCATATGTTGAATTTGTTTTGCAATTGGAGTCTCACTTCCGAAGTCCTAGGAGCATCAGATTTTAGATATCAGTCCACAGAAAGATGCTAACAGTAGGGTTGAGTTGGTCCCTTAACCCAAACACAATCATAATACGCACGTAATTATTTTAATACAAAAATGCTTTCATAATTATTATGAGCATAATTTTATACGTATTTCCAAACCAGAACATGGCGTTACAAAGTTCTGGTCTACTCTAAAGGCAAGTAAGTGGCGCAATTTTTCGGTGTGACATCGTTGCCTAGTTTTGAGTGGCACCTGATTATGTAATGCGAGAACAACGGCGACGGTTGAATCGGGGTCGCGGTCTGCGAGCGAGCGCTCGGAAGTGCGTCGAGACTCAATGAACGCTTCAGATGTTGCAACACTTGATCGTTTATCGTGATTGCAAGCACTACATAGATGCCGCAAAACCAGTTTTATGTATAAATGCAAATTACATAATGTTATGTATACCAAAGGCAATCAATTGGCACAAATTTAGATTGACTCTACCCGCTAATTCCGCCTAAAGATCAGCCTTATATCATGAGTAACCATGATCAAGCGCTTTGGAGAAGACTTACGGCCGAAATTAATAAACAATCTAAAAAAAAAAATTGATTTGGGATCAAGGATTTGTCCGCTTTTGTGTTAAGTGTGATCTTAACACAAAAATAGATTAAGTTCAAAATCTTAAATTTAAATATTTGTTAAGATTGCTTATTATTTTCAACAGTTTCTAACGGCAGACCCTGGTAACACGCAAATTTGTTGTTTCGGATACCAGGTTATATACAATTACGACTGTTTATAAAAAAAAACATTATGAAATGGCTTATTTCATTATATATATCTAAGAAAAGACCTCATAATAATGGAAGTATTTATAATAACATAGCTGGTTGAAAATGACGCTATCTATTTTTATTGAATAACTTCGTATTCAATACAAATATGAGCAATATAACATTCTTGAGCAATGTGCCGAATGGAAGTATACATCTGAACCGGGTCAGTCTGCAGGAAGTGCTGCTATTTCCATACGACTGCAATTTAAATAGTGCGGTAGCCGGCACAGACTTCCGGCCTGTTTGCTACGCTTGTCTTCGCATGGATTTTCTTTTGCAATAATTATGGAAAAGCACGTAACAATATTATCAAAATTGTACTGTTATATTTCAATCACTTTGAATACATAGACATAGGTACTACCTACAAATACAATTGGTACTCTAAACGGGAACTAATTTGTATTCTGTTCCGATTCCGAAGTATAACAACACAAAGCAATTACAAGTATTTGAAGGCCAGCTCAGCAATTTTTCAACTTCCTTCGAATAATTAAATCTGCCATGCAATCGGTACACACACATCAGCTCGTAAACGTCCACTGCTGAACATGGGCCTCACAACGATGACTACAATGAGCTGTCGTAGGAGGTATTCCCATAATCACCATGCTTTGCGGGCGGATTGGTGATCGCAGAATGTTGTTATAGATATCAGCCCTTAGTCACCTTTTACGACTCCCATGGATGGAGAGGAATGGTCTATTCTGTGCCAGAAATCACACGGAATTACGTAGAATATTTTATCCTTCCTTAATAAACAACGCATTTCACGTAAACATAAGAAATACTCGGAAATCGTTCCAGCCGAACAAAGTCCGCAGCTGGACATGAAGCCTCCCCCATAGATCGCCAAAACGACCGGTGTGGGTTTGTGTTGTGTGCTCATTGGAGGGTTTTGCCATAATCGCCACGCTTGGCAGACGGATTGACGATCGGAGTTGAATTATAAATGTACTCGAAGGACGCTGCTGCCCATTATCTGGCTAATCCCATAGTCGCCTTTTACGACACCCACGTTATGAGATGGGGTTTTATATTCTTAGCCGGCACCACACGGCAAATGTTGGACCATTACTCGGAAACTCTTGCAGATACTTGGCACTTGATTTATTAAACGGATTTTCAAGAAAATATTGTCACACTTTGATAATGTAACTAATATTAAGAATAACTAGACTAGATATTGTAGAGATAAAGGCCTTTACAGACACGCATACATATATATGTTATTTATACGGGGATTTCTGGTTTTTAAATAAAAGTGTTATATGCGTGTGTACCTAGTCATATAACTACACATCCTGTTCCGTGGTGCGCCCATCATCGGAAGTTGCGACTGAAATTCGCGCGTCCCCCTTCTCCTCTACCATCCTACGTGTAGGGGACACGTCCGGTGCCCGTAGGCCGCCGCTGTCCAATTTCCTCTTCCCGCGTGTATTAATTTCCGGCTTAAACTATTTCATGTCGTTCATTTCCTATTAATATTCGTAATGATTTTGGAATGCTATCTTCAAGACTTGTTACAAAATATTCCAACGAAACTGCTTACTTGAAACAACTTCTATAATTCCTAATGGGTTTCCTTTAGTTTCCTGAAATTTCCGCATCCGTGCCATCTAATGTTCGCCTTTGTACAGTACTGCTTGAATGTTTCGATATTTTTGTTAAATTAGCGCATATTATTGTGTATTCTTTTTCTTGTTTTAAATCTCAGTTCGGTTGGAAAGTCAGCATAATACTCTGTCGTTAGCTTTACCAGTTAACTATTTTGTTAACTGCTATGTTGCTACAGACTTCGCGATAAACCTTATATGAAATAATAATACATAAACATTTCTTTTATTCATTTCCAAATACAATTTGAAAATTTTACGCTAAGTATGTCGTATACAGGACAGAGCTCAAGTGACCACTGTGTTTAAATCTCTGGCACCCAGGCTAAGAAGTTATTCGTATACGGCCGAAATTATTAATAAATCTAATCCAAAATCTTTGGATTTGTCTGTTTGTGTGTTAAGTGTGATCTTAAAATTAAAACTGATTAAGATTTTAATCTCAAATCCATAGATTTTGGACTAGATAGATTATTAATTTCGGCTGAAAATGGTCTAAGATTAAGGGTGCCAAACTTAAAATTATTATGTATTACAATATAAACTAAAATTATAGGTGTAGTACCTATTACTCAATATAATTAGCGTGTGCCACATCTTTACCTGTTTATTCGTCGGAATAAAACTTATTAAGTATAATTATACTAATATATTCTTAGACATCACCTAAGCTTCCGTTTCCGTTTTATTTCCGTTTTTACTTCCGACCGACAAGTGTAAATGGTGTAGGTCGTTAACGCTACTGCTGCGTTCGCGTTATTTCTATTAATAATGTACGGAAAGATCCAAACGTACGTACTTACGTAGCTACGTATACCTACACGGCTTCACATCAAGCTATAGATATCTAGTTTAAGCTGATCTCTCATCGTAAGGAAAGCCTATATAATGCAAGATCAGCTAATACTGGAAATGTATAGCTTGTTTTTTTTTTGTGGTTTTCAAAGTCTACATGGAACTTCCTTCACCCCGGGGAAGGGCGAAGGGGCATGCCGGGCTCCTGCTGGCTAAAACCACTGGAGCGCTCATCTTCGGCACCGAAGGGGGGCTCCTCGTAAGATCACAGTAGAGCCTCCATTGGTGCCATGCCTTTAGGCACTTCTCGGGGAGGATTGTAAAGGATTCCGCCAAGTATCTGCGCTGTGCGCTCTGCTACGCACACGGCGGCACGTGACCACGTGCACGCCACCGTCTTCTCGGGGGTCACTCGGTATGAGCACACAGGCTACCTAATCTGCGCGCCCGTGACCCCCGGGGTCCCCCACCATGAACTGACGGCAAGGGGGGCAGCTGTGCAGTGGCATAAATAGCAAAGGTAACGTTTTTGTTTATGTCGCGCGCACGACAATCTATCACCGGCCTTCCCGAAGATGAGTAGCAGCCTCACCCATGGACATAGGCCAACGTAGTGATTACTGATGCATTGCTAACGTAAGGCAGCCTTGTGTCCAGGAAAATTCTCTGGTTGTTCCTACCCTTCACCCGGAACACTTCAAAGTTAGATAATGTTATGGCGGGTGAAACAGGTAGGACTGTGGTATAGTACCACCCAGAAAAATCCTTCACATAGAACTCTACTATCACTAAACTTACACTTACCTACACCTCCTCCTCCTCCTTTTCAGAGGTCTGAAAGATATTAGGTATGTAGGAACTGAACTCGAAACTCGAAATATAACGTTATGCAGTGCTTCAGTATATTCAGATTCAGTACCAAAATAAGTAATTCTTTTAATACATTTCTATTAATTAACATTGATAAACCATTTGTTCTTGTAGTACCTACCTTAAACTTATTACCTTCGACAACCTGTCAATGTGTACCTACCTATCTCCCATCGTGCTCACGCATTGGACTTATTTCTAAAACTTCCGCATGTGTTCAGATTTGAGTCCAGGCGTTTATCGCATTCCTACCGGGTCACAAGTACCAAAATCTCAAATGTATTGAAATATTGTTCTATATATTATATAGAATTTTTTATACATGGACATAAGTACCTACCTATTTTTTATAAGACATCGATTCGGTCTAGTCTTTCCATAAAGAAATAAGTACATTAAAAACAACACCCCTTTCGTAATAATCGTGTCTACTATACCGCAATTTATTACATAAAAACGTTCAGCACGATACAGTACTAATGAGCCCTGTATTAATGTATCTTAATCCTTTCCTTAATATGTGCACACACAAATCTTCTAGGTATATCCTATTTAATGCTATTGAAGTCATTCAAAACATAGAATAAAGATATAAACAAGCAGGCACGCATAATACACATAATAGTCGGTATCTACAAAGTAGACAGATAAGTAAAAAGTAATCACGTAATACCTACTAAACTTGTAACATTAGAAGTTAACAAAGAAAGTAGAGGCCAGATCTGCGGTCACGGTCACGTATGACCGAACATCATGGTCTTTTATTCTCTAAATTACTGCACATAACTCTACAACGAACGTCTGCATGCCGCCAGAACACCAAGCTATACCAGCCAATGAGCAAGAGCGAGACAACACGAGCAGGGAGCGCGGGGCGGACGAAGGGAGCAACAGGTAAAGATTCCGAGGCCACTTCCGTCTTGGCTGCCGAATATTTCTGTCTCGAACCGGTAGTGGGACGGCGGCCAGGGCACACACAAGATAATCTCAACCTACACGCTTACACGAACATGTAGATACCCTTCTAACGACATAAATTTAACCACTGCCCTTAGTAACCCACTAATTTAACAGCGTAGCCAAACAGATCTTGCACACACATCGTAGAGTAAGAAAACCTAATGGAAACTGTAACGTCAAAAAATCATGTATTGTCGTAGAATTTTTCTGTAATATGTATGAAAGACAACACTATAAGTATGTTTAAAATGTGCATCAACGATTTATGCGTGTCCCAGAGCTACAAACATAATACACACGTAGAAGTCGAATGAGCTCAGCTCAAACCGGTTGGCACTCATATTGTCTCACTCTGTACCAGGAAACTGCCGACCTGTTACTAAGACGTTTCCTGTGCTTTGTCTCAGTACTTTTGCGATATCTTGAACTACTCGTTGATAGATCCCTTTCGTGTTCCTAATATTATTTACCGATACATGAGCAATGGACTCTGAGTTTAAAGGGTAGCCCTTTTTAACTACGTCGTGACCATAATTATGAACTATAATGAAAAGAAGATCACTGCCAATTTTAACAATACCAAAATACTGGTATATAATTAAAAATTACTATTTATGCCCGGAAATTAAACGCATTAACTACATATAGAAAAAAAACAAGATTCGTGGCTCTGCGATTACTGTACAAACAAGGAAATATTGTGAGTTATTAAAAACTGGCGCGCTGACGTAATCCAACCACACTAACTAGCACTTCCGCGTGCCCTAAGCAGGCACACTCGCATAATGATCCTATTTCAACGTTACTGCTTGAGATTTGCTGCGACAAGTGCCAGGCGTGCGGCGTCGTCTGTCAACGCCAATCTACCCCGATAACGGTTTGCGGAAACAGTGCTCGTACGCTTAGTTAAAAATGGGACTTCTCAATGTGTGAGGTGGCGCGGTGCGACAGGCGCGCGGGAGGAGAGTGTATGGCGCGCGTCCGTCCGCCCGCGCCGCCACCGCATCATCAGTCCGCGTCGGAGAGTTGCTCGTGACGCTTGTCTGTTAGCTCGATCCCTCAGATACGCTGCTGGTTTACGGCGTGCCGTAACACGACACGTTTGGAGGGACCGCTGCTGCTTCGCGTGTGCCTGGTGCTCTGTGAACACTGGATTCTGTGTTACTAGTGTTGTGAAGATGTTCATGTGCTGATTTGTCCAGTTACCGTCTACCTAGGATTTTGACGACGCAACCAGTTCCGGATCAGCTCAGCCGGTAAGTAGCGGTGCTTATCGCAGACCACGCTATCGCGGACTCACGCATTTCCGACCGCGCCCGATAAGGCAATTGACTGTACGTACAATGCCTAGAGATACGAACTTCGAATCCGGTAGGAAATTCACATAAAACAAGTTTTAAATAAGTACTTTACCCATGTTATTTTGCCACCCTGGACATTATGCAGAAGCAAATAGGCACAAACACTAGTAGCTTGCTAAAATAAAAAACTTAAGAAGCACTTAATATATAATTATTAATAGAAAAACAAGAACTTTTCAAAAGTTTATTATCCTATACGACCAAAATGTACTTATTACTACTATTAGAGACTATTAGATTAGCTAATAGTTGAATTCATTTAAATGTAAGAAAGTAGTTATTCCGACCGAACAGAGAAAACTGAAAACTACTTACTAGTCTTTAAAGGCACAAACATGGAAAAAGAATTAGTAGGCAGATAAAACATAACATAGGTACACAATTATGGTTTTCAATTGTTAGCTTCACTAAAGGAAGGTAGTTAGGTAAGCCCTTTGCGTCACATACGTAAACATGAGAATCATGGCATGATACCTAGTTATCGAATATTATTAACAGCCGAAATTAACATCAATCCAATCTAGAGTCTTTGGATTTGGGATTGAGCATTCGTCTGTTTTAGTGTTAAGATCACACTTAACACAAAAATAGTTCAAGTTCAAAATCTTAAATCTTTGATTAGATTGATTATTTATATCGGGCAATTCAGCACAATGGACCCAATAGGGTTGACGTGAGAACAGCAATAGAATAGAAATATCGGGTGTTAAGTTTGTGAATACCTGTGTTTAAAAGATATCGAGTAATCAGGGGTATTACTATGCTTACGACCCCGTCATAACTCTTCGAAAATAGTTAATAGTTGTTTAACGAACTTCTGTGTAAGTTCATCTTCCCGCAGAACAGTACAACATTCCACAGGTGGAATTACCAAATTAATTTTGATTGTCATTGTGTATAGAAGAAATCACACTGCATCCAGGCTTACAGACATTCAGTAGTGGGTAATAATGCGAAATAAGTAGTTAAAAAGTTGTTATGAAAATTGCGGGTTATCGAATCTTGATAACCCGTGCTATCATGTCTTATGCAGATAACTGGAAGAGAATACACAGACACACTAAAATTATACTGTTATTATAAACATCGGCAATGAAAGTAAACCTAAATCAAACCTAGTACCTACCTATACACAAATTTGTAACGTTATGAGAACTGCCGACAAGAAGCAAATAATTCAGAGGTTTTAATATGTGGACAAATAAACAAATTGCAAAATACTATAGATATCCAATAATCAAATTTACAACAATAAATGCTGTTATACGTTCTAAGAAAATGTTGTCAGTAAAATATATTAACATAACCCACAGAAACAAATATTGATTCGAATAACTTTGTTGCTTATGTAACAGCATATACCTATAATTCGATTTTTCACGACTACGACCGAATCTTTATTGTTACTCGTAAATTAAGTAAACTACCTGAACCAGCATTTTACAAAACCATAAGGACAGTAGTAATACTTTACGCAATAGTAATGGTAGATATAGAAGATGCGATCAGTAAAGTTAAGAAATGAAAATTATGAAGACAAATCAATTGAAATGGACACATTGGTGTCGCCACCTATTATCGAATAGCATAACTTTTATGTCAACCGTAATCGTTGTTACATACCGTACTTAATAAATAATTATTAAAACCAAAATAGATGAATCATGATAGTTATGTTGTATTCAATCGCGTCTATTTACTTTAGCAAAAAATATCATTGTTACAGACAATCGTGATGAAAGTTGTCAGTCTCCAACTGCCGTCCGGGCCCAGTATGGAGCGGTTACCGCTGCCATTTAGCCCTACGGAGTTGCTGTGGCGGTATCCTCTACCGTGGGCCCCTCCGCCGCCCTCACCACTCGGTGATGCAAAGGCACAACTACCGGCAGGTCTTCCCCCAGAACCAAGACTATGGACAAGAGAAGATGTTTCAGTTTTCTTAAAATGGTGCGAAAGAGAATTCGATTTGCCCAACTTTGATATGGACCTCTTCCAAATGAATGGTAAATAAAACAATAATGTGCCTTTATAATGAATATATATATATCAATATAATTATAGCAAATTTAAAAACAATTATTTATTCTTTTCAGGTAAGGCTTTGTGCCTCTTGACCAAAAATGATTTGGGCGAGCGCTGTCCAGGTGCTGGTGATGTACTCCATAATGTATTGCAAATGCTAGTGCGTGATGCAGCATTACTCGGACGAGTACCTTCATCACCAGTGACACCCACAGCGCGTGCAGCGCCTTACCCACCTTCACCACATTCACACCCGCCTACACCAACGTGGGCCGTTGACGGTTTCCACCATTTCCATAGCGCTGCTGCAGCGGCTGCTCAACCAAATTCCGTGACCTTAAGTCCAGCCCCATCAGTTGACAGTTCAGGAAGCCCCCAACGAGGAGAAGCTGTTACCTATGCCCCAAATTATGCACCGTCTATGCCTATTACGACCCAGGCGGCAAGTTCAGGAAGCAATCATTCTGATTCAGATGAAGAAGCTCAATTTGCACCAACACCACGATCTCCAAAAGACGCACCTTTGGCAAGCCCGGCACTACAGCCTCACTCAGCGCCACAACATTCACATTACCGTGCTCAACACAGAGAATTCTTCCCGAATGATATGCCCGAATCTAATACAAGTGAGTTTCATTAATTAAACTAACATTAGTTTTAAAAGTAAAACTAAAGAATGTAAATTTTGGTGATACGTTGTAAATTATATTACTTCCGATTTTGTTTTCAGATGGAAGATTGCTTTGGGACTTCCTTCAACAGTTATTAAATGACCCTTCGCAGCGGTACACCAACTACATTGCTTGGAAAAATCGTGAGACGGGAGTATTTAAAATAGTCGATCCAGCTGGATTAGCTAAGCTTTGGGGGATTCAAAAAAATCATCTCTCGATGAATTACGACAAGATGTCACGAGCATTAAGATACTACTACCGCGTGAATATTCTGCGGAAAGTGCAAGGTGAAAGACATTGCTACCAGTAAGTATCAACATATTAATAACCTAAACTCTAGCTACTAGTTTTAGAATTTGCCTTGATATTGATCTCTATTTATTATTACAGATTTTTGAGAAATCCTACTGAACTGAAGAATATCAAAAATATTTCGCTACTGCGGCAACAAATGAGTCCAACACGAGTTGTACCACAAGCAGTCGTGAAAACAGAAATGAAAGAAGAACGTTGCGAGGATGAACCTGTCGACGAAGATATGCCTACTGACTTGAGTATGGCAGCGTCAGAGCCTTGGCGGAAGCGTGCGCGGCCGGACCCCACCACCGCCCCGCCGCCGCATGACAAACATCACATCAGCGCTCTCATTGGAGACAACATGATGATGAAACGGGAATCCGAATACACAACAGAACATTACGCACTCAATCTAAAAAGTGAAAAATGTGAACAATGATTACATAAGAGTCAATAAACGTGGGACACTTATAAGTGCGAAGCCCAATTTCTGCATATTCAGTATGCGTTCAGCTCCACCCACTAAAATTCTAGTCAAATTCCTCTCAGAAAGGATATTTAAGTCTTCCTGTAACATATTAAACGTACTTGATGAACAATCACTGAGAGTACTTTGACAGATTTAGGATGGTCATTGGAGTTTAACAGGGTATGGACCTTAATTATGCCTTTGTGCCAAGTGATTTTTATACCTAATAGTGTCAATTATCTAAATAGTTAGCAAAAGAGACAAGAGTTTATTTGTGTTGAAAGTCATAGAAATTATTATAAGATTTGTGCAATGGACTAACAAGCGCGTAACTGTCGACTGAGATCTTGCAGTTACGGATAAGACTGTTGCAAAAACTCAGTATCTATCCATATGTTATGTGCGTACTTCGCACTCGATTAATGCATTTGCGTAATTTAATTAGTTTTATGAGTGTTTTATATATTTGATTAGATTTGCTGAAAAAAGAAGATATCATTCGAAAATACCAAAAGGGTTGAGAATTTAAAGAATATTATCGTAAATAATTTAAAGTCTTCCATTCGTTCTTTTTGGCAAACTTTCAATTGTAGCATGTGAAATGTAGTTACTATGTCATATACCACATAATTGGAAAATAATATAGTATTTGGCAGCTATGTGAATTAAGTTATCTTGGTTTGTAAAGAAATGTATAGATATCTATTAAAACTGGAAAGACAATAAATTGTCAGATATTTAAAAAATGCCTTGAAATGAATAAAACACACCCACTGTGATAAAAATAAAAGTGGTAGACATATAGTAAGGTAGGGATTTTACTCAAAGATTTCCAGCTACAATTTTCTGTGATCTCTTTTATCAATGTAGGTAGTTAGATATTATTAAACATAATGTCATTGTAAATATTAATATAGTTATACATTAGCTAGAATAAGGAACTGACTGTAAAGAGAGTGTATGTAATATTTGTAAAACAAAATGTGAAGCTTTATCAAAGTACCTAGTATAACAGTAAGTTCTATTACAACTGAGTTTGTATTTTTGCAGTTATTTGTATTTGTCATGGCTGCCGATATTTCCAGATTGTTGAATACATAACAATAAACTTGAAGTTTCACATTAAAATATTGTGTCAGATTTATTATAACTTAAAATAAATGAGAAATAATATTATGTCTAAGACATCGTTTATTATTATTATTTATAAATTCTAAAAACCACTGGGTAAATAAAACTTGATGGCTTATCTCCAATAAAATGAAATAATGTAGCCCATCAATGTCTACAACAATTTACGTAAAGTACTAATACTACAATGATACGATGAGAAAAAACTCAAAATAATGCGTATAAAAAAAAAGTGCGGTTATACGCTTAAGTGAAACTTTTTCAGGTTATATATCATTGTATTTTAATTTCTCTCTTTTATGAAAATCATATTTTTATTAAACAACTGCGCATTCATACTGCTTTAGGCTTCAATATGACTACATCATTATGTATTCATAGATACATACATAGGTATACGTGCCCATGTATCACGCGAACGCGTAGATAGCCGTAGCGTTTTAGTTTTTACTACCGTACAAATATGTTCCCTCACCACCGATAAAGAAGTATCACTTAAAAAATCTACCTCTTAGCGTACCTATCAATAACATGTCAGCCATATTAACTGCTAGGCAATGCAATTTAAAACCACGATTCAAGTATTTTATTTTACTCTCTATTAATATTCTTAATTTACATCAAGGAACAAACAAAAGTTTTCTCACTTTAACTTTCGGGATTACCTCACAGGCCCACACGAAATCCAGTATTAGCTCGAGGATGAGAAAGAAAGATAAAGTAAGTATCATAAGATGCCACTCTAGATTGTTGACATGTGGGATGTGCGCAATCGTTGTACCGATAGTGGTGACAGCCAAAGACTACATTTCCGGAAGCCTCGTCCAACATCTGAAGAGGCCTTCGTTAAGTAGTCGGGTCAAGGGCATGCTACAGGCGACTGTAAACTGCGTTAGGCGTTGGGTGACGCGGTCGCTCCTTTTGAGCCAAGCTCCGAAGGCACTATATTACTACAAGTGTAGGCAGTGGCAGTTGAATCTTCCCTTCTATCTAGAAATATTTAGGTAGTATAAACCCTTGTGTACTAAATGAACGTTCTGTATCAGCTGATGTACGTAGTGCTGGCAGCATACGAAGTGCCAGTTAAAGCTGGCGAACCACAAATTTCTTTCCACCATAGCATAGTGTCGACGGTCTCTGCAGCTTTCCATGTGAACTGTTTACTGCACAAACCAGGTTTCCCTCTATATTGAGCTACCTATGTCAGCCAGCGCACACAACCCACCCGCGCATGTAGCCCCTTGATACACAATAATTACATTGAAATTATGAATATTTACATGATAATAAGTTTTTATGAAGTTAAAAAATTACGTCGTTTAGAAAATTGTTTACTACACTTTAAACAATTTTCTAAACGATTTTTGGTTATTTAATTTGCAATCACCTTTAGTCCTTCAAAAATAATCAGATTTTTGGTTATTTAATTTGCAATCACCTTTAGTCCTTCAAAAATAATCACAAGCATTTTTAACCAAGTAAATGTAATAATTAATCATTTTAAAAGTATAAAGTAAATTTGCTGGGTAGAAACGCGTGGATATCGGGCGCTTATTCAATCTGCCCAAAATGCCTCAGCATAAACCCATCACTAGTCCGGACACTAGGGGTGAGATTCAGAAACGAGTCTAAGCTAAGTTCACGCTTCCATCTGTCAAAATAAGGGGCGTAAGTACTGCATTTTGACATATGGAAGCGTAAGTTAACGCTTAGACTCGTTTCTGAATGTCACCCTGAATCTCACCCTAGCACTCTCAATGGATGCACTATACAAATGCATTCTCGAATTGTCCCCGGAGGTGTAAAACGATTGTATGAGATGGAAACTACAATCTTAAGGTGTATTGCAATGGGTGCTAAATAGATTCAATGGAAAATACGGCGTCTGCCTTTTAACCTCTATAGTAATCGAGTTAAACAACAATTGTAACATATATACATTAATGTTTATAGTAAAATTCTGTGGGAGACGGTGACTCGCCACTCTCTCTGGAGCATTCAGATACGCAGTGTCACCACTCAAATTCAACTCGCCACAAGCAGCCCTGTGTTCTATAAGCTTCTTAATAGATCTCCATATGATATACTATATTTTTTGTATCAAAAGGGTCCAGATGTAAGAAAGCTGCTTTAATCTGCCCTCCACGATTGCGTTATCACATGGTGAGATAACGATTGCCCAGATAATAATAATAATTACTGTGAGATTATTGTTTGATGCTATATGATTTTTTTTACAGGTATTTGCTAAAAAGAACTTTAATATGTGATATGTTTAATTTGATTTGATTTAACGCTTATGACTAGTTTATGGTAACTCTTATCTTACGGTTATCTTAGCGCAAATAGAACATTATAAACTATCTCTTACTAATGGACGGTTCTCAGTATTCTGTTAATTGTTTTTACCAGTTAGGTATTGTTAGGTTTGGGAACACAAGTGATACGACTCGTAGCTACAGACGCACACGCGAAGCGCATAGGAGTAGAATGCTGGTCAAGTAGCGTGAAGATATCTTCGAACGGAACTTCTTGTAGCTTTTTTGGCAACGTCAGATCAGCCGCTAGCTTGTACGTCCCGCCGCTGAGTGGGCTCAGTAGAATAGCTCGCCTTTTGCTTCCTGTGGGATCGCTTTTCTGGTCGATATCATTCGCGATCAACCACTGCGAGATCCGAATTTTGCACGAGTCCCAGTTCTGGACATTGCGGTCAAATGCTGACAATAAACCGAACAACGAACCAGACATTTTTTATATTATATTTTTATTTGTGGGTAAGTACTCGTCGCCAATGTTAGGTTTGGGGACACAAGTAATACGACTCGTACTCGTAGCTACAGTGCTGCTTCTTATTCATTGGATATTAGACACCATATTTATGTTGACACATGACATGGCGCAAACCTAATAGGTATGGATTTCGCTTAGGTGCGACGCAAGGCTTACACGCCATTTTCAATTTATACATATGGACTTTAGCTATTTGCAATTCATTTTTTAATGTTTTCGACAACATGACGTAGATTTCCTAATTCCACGCGTGCGTAGCCGCAGGCAAAAGCGAGTATGCATTTGAAAATGGCACGACTAGACGTTTTTCATGTATTAATGACGGAGAAGATTTAACCATTATGTACACACTGGGCACGTGTACCTTTTTTTTTATTGATGTCCAGTGGAAATTCTACATGGAACTTCCTTCACCCCGGGGAAGGGCGAAGGGGAATGCCGGACGCCTACCGGCTAAAACCACTGGAGCGGTCATCTTCGGCACCGAAAGGGGGCTCCAGGTCCTCGTAAGATCACACTAGAGCTGGGCACGTGTACCTACTGGGCAGTATTAATTATAAATTTCCACCAAGTTCCCGTGTACCCTACAGTGCCTACGTAGCCGGCCTCTTACAATAAGAAAACCACCACCAGCTACCCCAGCTAACAGTAAATAGAAGCAAAGCCGTGGGCTTTTAGTTGGAAAATGTTATATACAACGTGCAATTGAAATAATCCAAAACCTGAAACCCGTTTTTCAGAACCGAGAGTAGGACCGATTTGATGAATTTATACCAATATTAAACACCTAAAGAAAAAGAAAGAAGGAAAGAAATACATTTATACGGGACGGCACATAGTGGCAGCATTAATCAAATTATATAAAGAATAAAAATCATATAAAACAAAAACAAGATTACCCTTAACCAACTAATTGACAGTATTTATTGTTGTCGAGCATGCCCGTGTCGAAAAGGCCACCAACTCAGCATTTACTGGGCGCAAGGCACCCAGCGCTGGTTATCAGTTGGAACCCCTGCAGTGACCTACAGCTTGGTAACACGTTTGCGCAACTAATCTACACTTAACCTTTCAAACCTGGTAGGAATATCATGTTGGGGTGCTAGGTCAGGAAATCTCCACGTGCGCTCAGTGGCTGCTGGTCCCTCTTGATACGTCCGGGGGGAAGAGCAGTTGTTGGGCCGGTACATCGGGCAATAACTACTGCACTTTTTGGAGGACCACGTTGCCGAGCGGCTAATATTCTGCCAGGGATGGGCCTAGTTTCTGGGCTGTAACGGAGAAACACTCTACGGCCTACCCGTAGTGTTTCTCCGATTTCGGAGAAGCATGGGCGGGCTAGCGGCGGTCTCGTTGTGCACTCACCCTCCCCCGAGCAAGTAGTGGGAGGACTACCCTTCCCTGCCACCGTCGATATTGTAACCTCGGTTGGAGTGTCGTGGTCACGTCTCGCGGCTTCGACCGGGACCGAGGATTTTGGTTTAACCGCCCGGATCGCGTGGCAGAATAAAGCTCTATAAAGTTGCGCGGTCGCGACGCTGTCGCATCCGGGCACGCCGTTGCCGTCGGGTGGGGTGAGCGAATCCAAGGAATCTTGGACCCTCGAAGTTCGCACACCTCACTCAACATGTTGTTGGATGGTGAGGGCCGTAAGCGGGCCTTTCCCGAAAGCGTCTGTGGGGTTGTCCCCTGACGCCAAAAGGTCGGCTCGAAAGGAGTGAGACGTCGAGAGACTGGAGAGGGAGAACGCGGAGCTGCGCTTCCAGCTCGCCAGCTACACGGCGCAAATAGAGATACTGATGACGGAGGTGGGTTTACTTCGTGGTCAAGGGGGCACGTCTGTGGGCCCCAGCAGAGCTGTCGCTCACCTCGCCTTTGGGGGGATGATGGACGCCAAGCTGGCGGCCTTAGCGGAGCGGCTCCCACCAGAGCAGCGTCTACACCCGCCACTTTCAGCTAATTCACGGAGTCTGCGGCCCGTGACTGCCACCCTGACCACCACCGTAGCGACGTGTGACGCATCGGCCAATCAGCAGAATCTTTCCCTCCGACTCAGACGAAGGAGAAGAAGGGCCGCAACGCAGCATTCGCTGTAAATGTTCACCTCATCCAGTGCTCGTACTTGGTGTATGCAATGCTCGCTCCAGAGCTTGGGGCAACCACCGGGACGGGCCAAGGTGGAGGGTGTTGAAAGACTGGGCGGCGTCACTTGACCTCCGATTGTTAAATCGGGGTCCGTTAGCACCTGCGTTCGGTGGCAGCGAGACTCAGTCGTGGACCTTACATGGGCAGCTCCTTCTGATTCAAGCATGGTGTCGAGATGGCGGGTAGTGGAGGTGGTCACGCTGTCCGACCACCACCGCATAGTTTTTGACGTGGCCCTCCGTCCGCCTGGCCCGAGCCGTCCAGGTCCTAGCTTGCAGTCGCGGCGTTGGGCCCTCACACAGCTCGATCGAGTGATGCTCGTCGCAGCTACCATCGACGCCTCTTCGAGGGAACCATCCGGCTTGCGCTTGGTGGCAATTGTCGTGATCAAAATCCACGCTCTAGATCTGTTCTGGGGCCGTGCGGTTCGTAGCCCTCTATGGGGCGCCTGTATGGTCATCCCGGCTGTCAGGTGTCCAGCACTGCAGATCCAAACTTAATGGTCTGCAGCACAGAGTAGCTATACGGATCGCGCGGGGCTACGGAGGCGGCAACTTTTCTGGCGCGCTTTCCGCCTTTCGACATCCTTGTGGAGACGGATGCGTGGGTCTATGATCAGACACGCTCCGCGAAGCGTACCTCCAGAGGGGTTCGGCAGGCTGAGGCAACCGGCTCTACAGCACGCACTCGAGATGTGGCGATATCACCTTCGATTGCAGTACGCGACAAAACGCGTCATTGAGACCATACTGCCACTCTTCGTCAGGAAAATCAAAAATATACGCGATAGAATCCGTTTAAAAGTGTTTTATTATAATGTGTAATAATCGCGAAAATCTAAGACATTACTAAATAAATTAATTGTTATTATTTTCTTTATTATGTTACATTTGGATTGATGGAGCAGAACGACATTATTATTTTTTGTGCAATGCTTCTTATCTACCACTTTTAATTAGCAATCGGTGAATAACAAACGCAGTGAATAGAACAGCGAATGGTACTCCCAATATACTAGGAGGGATCAAAAAGTAGTGAGAACTACATACTCCTTGGTAAGAAAAACAAATACTGGCAGGCATAGCTCAGATACATTTGTAATATTAATAAAGAAGAAAATCTTCGATTCTCTGTTTTTTTCTGAATGTAGTCATTTGTTTGCTTCGTGTCAGAACGTGTTCTCGAAAATGGAGAAAAACGAAGTGCGAGCCGTTATTAAATACCTCTGTTTAAAAAAGTTAACGACGCAAGAGATTCATTGCGATTTGGAGCCAACATTGGGAGAGTCTGCTCCGCCGTATTCTACTGTCGCAAGGTGGGCTTCTCAATTTCGAGTAGGGAGAACGAGCACGGAAGACGAACATCGTTGCGGCAGTCAACCGACGTCAGCCACCCAAGAAAATGTTTGCAAAAGTCGAGAAAATTGTATTGAGCGATCGAAGTTTCCATCCGATACTTAATTCAAGAAACGGGCATTTCATATGGAAGTATTCAATCCATATTGAAACAATCTTTGAATATGAGAAGTCACGGCAAGATGGGTGCCGAGAATGTTAACCGACAGTCGGAAACCATCGACGCCTCTTCGAGGGAAGCATCCGGCTTGCCACCGCTTGGTGGCAATTGTCGTGATCAAAATCCACGCTCTAGATCTGTTCTGGGGCCGTGCGGTTCGTAGCCCTCTACGGGGCGCCTGTATGGTCATCCCGGCTGTCAGGTGTCCAGCACTGCAGATCCAAACTTAATGGTCTGCAGCACAGAGTAGCTATACGGATCGCGCGGGGCTACGGAGGCGGCAACTTTTCTGGCGCGCTTTCCGCCTTTCGACATCCTTGTGGAGACGGGATGCGTGGGTCTATGATCAGACACGCTCCGCGAAGCGTACCTCCAGGGGGGTTCGGCAGGCTGAGGCAACCGGCTCTACAGCACGCACTCGAGATGTGGCGACATCACCTTCGATTGCAGTACGCGACAAAACGCGTCATTGAGACCATACTGCCACTCTTCGGAGCCTGGCTCAAAAGTAGCGTCACCTACCGCCTGACACAGGTGTTAACAGGTCACGGATGTTTCGGTACGTACCTGCACAGGATAAGACATGAGGGCACGGCACAGTGCCACCAATGTGGAAGCGACCAAGATACCGCACAGTACACGATCAAGGAGTGCCCTGCGTGGGCTACCGAGCGGCGGATCCTGGTCGATCGGATCAGGCAAGATCTCTTCTCTGCCGGCAGTAGTGACGGCTATATTGCCAGAACATGAAAATTGGAGTGCAGTGGTCTCCTGCGAGAGTTTCATGCTCCAGTAGACTGAAGAACGTGCGAGAGTGTCATGCTCCAGTAGACTGAATAACGGGATTGGGAGGGCCGATCCCACACGGAAAAGGACGAGACGGCGCCGGGGTAACAACCGCCCCGGCGCCCAGGTCCAACACGCCTGAGCCCCCTGCCGTCGTTACATGGTGGGGGGCCTCGGGGGTCGCGGTCCGCGTGCTCACACCGAGCGACCCCCGGGAAGACGGTAGCGCGCACGTGGTCAGGTTCCGCCGTGTGCGAGCGAGTCTTGGGGGGGTCCTTTACAATCCTCCCTAAGAAATGCCTGGGGGACGACCGTACAGTCGCCTGCCCTCCACTAGAGAGGTTGACCGCTTTAGTCATCCCCTCCGTGGCACCAATGGCCGGCTCTAGCGTGATCTTACGAGGACTGAGAGCCCCCTTCGGTGCCGAAGATGACTGCTCCAGTGTCCGGCATACCCCTTCGCCCTTCCCCGGGGCGAAAGAGGTTCATGTAGTTTCCAATGGACACTAATAAAAATTAAAAATAAAGGTTATAACATGTTGCCATTGAGACTTTTGAGGCACATTTCTTAGCCAAAACCTTCAAAACTTAGCAGCAGCAATTATCAGAATTCAGAATAATTGAGATTCACCACCAAAAATCACAAATATTTTCTACCATTATTTACAAAAAACAAGAAATATTCGGTCGGTCAGGATGTCGAGGTTTTGGGTTATTTTAATAACATGTTTTATACCTTTCAGTTATAAGGAGACTGCTCCGAGAGGTATACAACAAGAGGTATCCACAATAAATTTGCACACGACAATAAAATAGTGACATATTATGTACACAATAAAAAAATTTAGAAGGAATTATTTATTTCTCTTATCATATTTAAACTACAATTATTCGTGATCGTCAGGATGGCTGGTCTACCACATTCAGCGTTAAAATGAATACAAAAAAATTGCTACCTATTTTGTACAAGTTGCTGCCTTTCATTAATCATATATCTCTCACCTACACTACACCACTATGGCGGAGGACATCGTGGAGTACGTGCGTCAAAGGACCAAGTACACGTCCAGAGTGCAACCACTGGCGTCGGGCCGCAACGTCAACTTCAAGGTATTCGTGGTGCAATTACCAACATATTATTTGCGTCATGGAAGAAGCCGCAAGGCGCGGTGTTCCGTCGCTTCCGCGGACAAGTGCTACTAGAACGCACAGTGATGTCAATGCGAAGTGAAGATTTTACTAACATAGACTTAAGTTGCTTTATACCAATATCTATGTTAGTTTGTAAGGTATATAGGTATGGAACAAAGTAGCTTCAAAATAAATAAGTGATTGAATTGAATTGAAGTGATTTTATTAAATGATTGCTACCTGCGTATATATATAGTAGCAAATAGCAATTTTTCGTATCCATTTCAATGCTGAATGTAGTAAATGCCAGCCCTCTTAACATTCACAAATTATTCTTAAAATCTAATCAAACTTCAGTATATAAGCAGAGTATACAATTATCAATGGTCTGGTGGAGCATTTTGGAAAAATATAACGTCATCAGCAATAATAGTAGAGGCAGATCGGACTTGACCATCATCCATTTTTACTTCACCATATGATAATTTACCAGTTATATAGACTCTTTGGCCTTTCTTTAAATATTTATAAACTGTATCTCTAAGACCAGGTTTGAAAATACTTATTCTATGCCAGTCAGTTCTTTGCAAGACGTCACCCGATTCATATTTATAACTGTAATGAGTAGCTAAAGGAAAATTTATAACTGGATGTTCCTCTGAACCTCGTTTCTGTGGATCAGCACCCACTCGGCCCAGTAATGTAACTTGATTTAGAGCTGGAAAAAACATAATATTGAATTACTTGTTAATCTTTACACAAAACCAACATAATACGTACGTATACGTAGTGATACAAACTTTTCTCAGTTTTTTGGGAATTTTTTCTAGTCACTGTTGAGTTAATTTGGAGGCCTACAACTTGCCGCACCACAAAAGGAATCTGTAAACAAAAATTGTAGCTTCACAGCAGCAACAAAAAAAAACTGACCATATGAATAAACAATAATATTCGATAGTTAAAGATCCGCTCCAAACGTGCGCATATTTTTGGTTTTAGCCTGCCGTTCTTGCATTGATTTATTATTTAACAGTAAAGAAAGGTACCGAAGACGCGTACGTTGGCACGTTTTAAAATTAATAATATGGTGGTATTAAATTTATTGCCAAAAAAAACAGATGCACCATTAATGGGTATGATAACAGCCATTAATTAATTCATGAGTGTTCTAAAAACGAGTGAAGAAAGCGCGTACACAGTCAGTAGTATAATAACATTCAGGCTGATTGACTCATTGTATCGTCTAGATACATATACTAATACGTATTACTATCAAGATCTGCGTGCCTGTCTACCAAGACTTGGATAAAATACAAAATCTTTGTCTATAAAAAGAATAAATTAATTGTTACTTTTATTATGTTACATTTGGATTGATGGAGCAGAACGACATTATTATTTTTTGTACAATGCTTCTTATCTACCACTTTTAACTAGCAATCGGTGAATAACAAACGCAGTGAATAGAACAGCGAATGGTACCCCCAATATACTAGGAGGGATCAAAAAGTAGTGAGAACTACATACTCCTTGGTAAGAAAAAGAAATACTGGCAGGCATAGCTCAGATACATTTGTAATATTAATAAAGAAGAAAATCTTCGATTCTCTTTTGTTTTTTTTCTGAATGTAGTCATTTGTTTGCTTCGTGTCAGAACGTGTTCTCGAAAATGGATAAAAACGAAGTGCAAGCCGTTATTAAATACCTCTGTTTAAAAAAGTTAACGACGCAAGAGATTCATTCATTCATCATCACCGACCCCGAAGAAGTTTTGTGTCGTGGCATCGGCTGGCAAGGTTATGGCCTCAATATTTTGGGACTCAGAAGGGACATTGTTGATTGATTACCTAGAGCGTGGAACCACTATTACAGGCCAATATTATGCAGCTTTAATTCCCAAGTTGAGGAATGTCATCAAAGAGAAAAGGAGACGGAAACTTCGAAGGGGCGTGCTGTTTCATCACGATAACGCACCCGCGCACAGGTCGGCAGTTGCGATGGCTGCCATTCAGCAAGCTGGCTTCGAATTGGTTGACCACCCCCCTTATTCACCAGATCTGGCGGCTAGCGATTTTATCTGTTCCCCAAATTGAAAAAATACTTAAGGGGAAACACGTACGTACAAGACGATAACGAGGTGATGGATGCCGTGGAAAGCTTTTTGCACGACCAAGACAACTTTTTTTGTGAAAGGGATTGAAGGAAAAGCGCTGGACTCGGTGTGTAGAGAGACTTGGAAACTATGTAAAAAAATAAATGATTAAGTTATCAATAATCTTCTGAAGTTTACGCGAATAGCATCCATCGAATTGAAAATAGTTTACGGAAATATACCGCGTTTAATTAATTCATTCTATATACTTACATACAGCAACTTTACGTGCAACGTGCAGCCCTAGCACATATAATTATTATTATCTATTGCACGTATAGATGCTGTACGTAAGTATATAGAATGAATTAATTAAACGCGATATATTTCCATAAACTATTTTCAATTCGATTATCAATAGTCATTATATTCTATCTCATTCTCACTACTTTTTGATCCCTCCTCGTGCTTACGCGTTGCGTGGTACGGCTGTCGTTTGCGGTCTGTACGCTCGGTATTATTGTCTACCTACAAAGTCGTGGGTGTGTTTTAGTATGAGAAGCCAATTATAATGTTGTGTTTATTCAGTTCATTGGATGAGAACTTGTAACTGTGTGCATTAGTGTGCTTTTATGATGAATGGTAGTGGGAAAATGGATTTCTAGGCTCGCATACATTTTGATCTACATGGCATATCTCCTTTCTTCCAATATCTTTGGTTTTAGTACTGACCACTATGTCACGACAACAAACGCTTTCACGCGATACGGTTTAGTCAGTTGCTTTTATTCAAAATCTTTTTACTAATCTTAGCTTCTTAACTTTGTTTTTTGTTTAAATCAACTTTGGCTATTTCCTCATAAAGCAAATTTTCAATGTCAGGCTTCTTGAGTATACATACGCAATCTACCTCAAACCTAATCACGCAAGCAAATCTTAAGAAACATTGTCTTGCAACAGACCATTGATTTTACTGGCATAGCACATATTATAATCATTACATACACACCCATCATCGGAACTATTCAAGGATTAATTCAGACGAGGAAGGGGATAAGAATGGGTCGGTATAAGAAAACACTTTACATAAAGTGTTTCCAGTGGCCATAATTCGTCAATCACATCGAGTATCCTCGGGCACGGTCTGGTTCCGTTATCCACTGGGGGTGGCCAAGAGACTGCCTGCCACCTGCCATTTGTGTATTGGACGGCAGCCAGCATCGAGGCATTGGCGGCACGGCCGCTTCAGTGGTTCCGATGCCTCGAACCCGGGCACAGCCGGAGGGACTGCCGAGGACTAATGGGCCAACCACGCGGCCACGATAACGCGCCATCCGAATAGCGAAGGCTCGGTTCTTGAACGAGCTAGTGGAGAGGCTAAGTGGGAGCCTTGGGGGAGACCGTACCGTATGGTAAGCGGGAAGATGCGCTCGTGGGTCTCCCGGTGACAGAAACCAAGGCCCTAGATTTGCAGTAGTACTTTCTACGCTCTTTCCAAGCCCGATCCCACTTCACCCCCGATTCCAGTCCAAAGCCCAGTGCTGCAGAGCCAAACTTCAAAGATAGAAGGTAAAGTGCATTAGTTTCTTATGATCTAAATATCTTTATATAGTAAAAGAGTCACGGGATACGAAGACATACCTAAAATATTAGACTTAAAAACAGGGATAAAAAATAAAATAAATATATTTAACTAATTATTTGTTTAATAAGTGTAAGTGTAACTATCAAATAAATATATAAACTAGGTACTTAAAAACCTATTAATGTAGTTAAATAAAAATAAAATATAATTCACGTACTGTAATGCGCGAGTACGACTTGAAACGTAAACATAACAAGGTTAATAAATAGTTCTAACCGATGTATAGTTCTGTTCACAGCTTAAAAAGTATGTACGTACATATAAACTGAAGTGGATGTATTCCCCGCTAAACATAAGGATTGCTTTCGTTCGGAAACTTTATCTCGTGAAGTATCATCACAAAGCAGAAAATTAAAATATGAATTAATTACGTAGCAAAATACTTTGTTTTAATATTTTCTCGTTACTTTTGTACATGATAAATAATTATATATTATTTTTCGCATAATCTATGTAATAAAAATAAGACCGTAACTGATCGATAAGTATTTAGTCATATTACTGAACGATACAACATAAAATTACAAGCCAGCCATAGACAAATTATCCAGCGTGAAGTCAGTCAGCATTATGAATGTCATAGTTTTTAATCGACAAAAAAAATGGTTATTGAAGAAAAACGACATAAAGAATTGGCAGTATGGTATTAACACCTTCGCCTGTCCGTATGGACGAATAAACTACTACTGAATGTCATAGTACGCAATAGAAGCTGTCAGTTTGAGTCCGTAAACGAAACTGCTTGGAACGTGCATGGTTTTTTAAAAGTTCATACGTACGACCCCAGGGTGAGATTCAAAAACGAGTCTAAGCGTGAACTTACGTATCTATGTGTCAAAATGCACTACTTACGCTCATAATTGTATTCACTTACTAGACTTAAGCTTAGCGTAAACTAAGCTAAGCCAAGTAGTGAAAATCGGCTACTTTGGGCGAAAGTTGTTTACTTTGATTGTCATAATTCTAATTAGCTTTGTACTATGGAGGCTACTTTTGTCCAATATGTTTAACTATTTAACAAAATATCGTCCTTACTTACTCGCAGTAATACAGCATGTGAGAATAATTATATATAGAATAATAAACTGATTATTATATAACCTTGCTATTTCAGTCCACAGCCCTAAATTTATTTTTATTCAAGTTTTCCTCAGTATTTTTATTTCTAGTATGGTGGATGTGCAGTAATTAATAATTTTAGGAATTCTTTTTCAAACGCTGAAAATGAGGCATTTCGAGTAGTCATTTACACTCGTAGAACTTATGGGTTTATAAACGCTGAAAATGAGGCATTTCGAGTAATCATTTACACTCGTAGAACTTATGGGTTTATGTATCAGATATTTTATTTCGCCCACTCCAATGGCATTTTGTATATATTGCTAGTCATTTTATTTTTATTTATGCCTGACTACACAGTTTGTAAAACCCGTATCTCACCGATAAACATTCTCGTATTAAAAATGGTCATAGAGAATGGAGTTCGAACTTAACCAAGACCGGTGTAAGTTTGAGAGAGAGACTGTGTATCTGAATACGAATTTTGAAGATGCGCTTAGCCACTACTTGGCTTACAGCGTTCTTAGCCCGTCTTACGTTCATGTCTCTAAATCTCACCCTCAGACTCGAAACAACTACCTGTAGATCGTAGTAATATTTCTTCCGTGTGGGAATCGAACCCACGACCCGGAGCGCAGCAGCCGGCTCCATCAGCCACTGCACCAACCGTAGGAAAAACGACCGTTTTTATTTTAGATATTTTATTATTCATCGGCAGTAGTGGTCGTCGCGCCGTGCGCTTGCACATCGTTCTGCCGACCTCGGGCTCCCTCGCCATTTAGATGTTTACCTCGATGCGCAGTCTATTTCGTTCGCTTTGCCATTGTATACTTCGATATACCCTACCACTTACGCTAATCATTTTTATGCTACTGAGCTGTTAACTGCGTTGTGAACTTTCTTTTCCAAATGAACTACTATGACTCATCTTTGCCCTGCTGATTTTCTTTTATAATGCATTACCACAATTACACTAAATACCTGATAAATTCTGATGACCGCATAGTACTAATAGTACTATTAGAATGTACTAGTACAAACGGCTACATACCAAACTATAATTTGCCATTATAACGGCGCGCTGGCTGCCATTAGACCGGGTCATAAAAAATAAAACAGTATTTTGTTAATACTATGTTTTATTTACAATATCGGTTTACGTTACGTCTTTATTTATTTATGAAATAAAACGTCTTTTTCTCTCACAGTTACAGTATACTTCGTGCATGGTCTATAAACACAGGATGGCATTATTTTTTCGCAATATGTTGCTGAATTACGCTTAAGATTCACATCTAACCACACACTGGTCGGTGCGTGACTAAATGAACTCCGGGCAATTACCTTGCTTTTATGTGACCATCTTAGAGCGCGGGCAACGCATCTACACTTATAAAAACATTTTGGGTATAAGCTGATCTCACATTGTCTTTCCGTACGATGGGAGTTCTGCGTAATCTGGATCCGCTTAGCATGATATGTAGCGGTGTGTACACTTACACAACTGTACTAGTACGGAGCGATCTTTTAAATGTCCGGGCACAAGACTACTCCAGAAGGAGACCGCAGAGCAGGATTGGGAGAGGGCTGATTTGATTCTGCACGGAGAAGGACGAGACGGTACTGGGGATGAGGGCGGTTGTTACGCCCTGGCATCCTTGTCCAACACCCTGAGCCTCCCTGAGGAGGTGGACTGCCGTAGCTATAGGGCAGGAGCCCTAGGGGTCGCGAGCGCTCAAATTGGAAAATTGCGTGTTCATACCGAGCGACCTCCGAGAAGAGATGGCGGCGCGCATGTGGTCACGTGTACGGCTTCCAATATCGGATCCCGGACATTTTTTCAATACCGATATTGAAATAGAACATACCGGAATCACGGTATTGGTGATTTTGCTTCATTTTCAGTAGAAACTACACAGTGACACAGTCTCGCTCTATTGCACATTATATTCCCAACCAATTTTTTCACCTGCGTTAGTTGTAAACACTGCGTATTTTATTTCTCTCGTGGTGTATTTAGACAGTTAGTTACATTACATGCACTATCCTGAGATTCCTGAGGTGAGACGCGGGAAGGCAGTGAAACGGCGCGCGCGTTATTTAAGCAGGCTAAAAACGCCAATGCTAACTTTTTCAAAAAATGGTACGTTAGCATTTTGCCACCACGTGTAATAGAAAATTTGGTATTATTTGACCCTTATTCTAACCTTGTTTCGTTATCTATTTTCGTAGGGTTTCTATCAAGTTATTATTTAACAGATGAAGTTGAAGGCACAATCTTTAAAAAAAACAAAGGTAATTTGGTGGTAAGTTTGCACACGGCACACGCCATCAACACTCATCTGTTATTTCCCTCAATTAGCATTGAAAGTAATCTCTTTTTCTTTTTCATTCCTTTTCTTTATTTCGTTTTCTCTGAATGTTTACTTCAGTACATTATCTTCCAAAGCAGACTAGAACATATTTTCCATATGTCAAGCTTTCCTAGGGTTGGATGGCTTGCATTTAAAATAACTTTTATATTATTAACTTTAGCTTTAGAACCTTCATTGGATTAATAGGTATGACATTGTATTCTAAGCTACGGATGGATCATTGACACTTACCATTTACATTGTATCTAGCTAGAATACAAAATTACTATAATTTAGTTGTTCCCAATAGAATAAAAATTCAGATTAAAACTGATCTTTTACTCACCCTCCTTAAGGTAAGTTCCAACCATCCACATTTCAAACCTCTGGCGCCAGAAATCTCTTGGTAATATATTTTTTCAATTCCAATTTTTTTAAATGAAATACGTTATAAATACGGTAAATTCTTGATAGCAGTTAACGTAATACCAATAGTACCTAACCTATTTAATCCTACATGTTTAGATAAAACTGAACAGCAGTCTTATTTATAAAAATGAGATTTTAACAGTTTACATGTAATATTTGTCATTATGATTGATCTAGAACTATTATCTAAGTAATTTTATTAAAATGATTTATCTTGATTATTAATGAACAAAAAGTATTGTGAAATATGTACTTCAATTTACTGATGTTTAAGCATAATGACATTACTGGAATAATATAGGATAAGTAAAAAATAAAAAGCAATCCATTCTTTACTAAAAAGATTAAAACAGATGTCAAATGGATAAAATTAGAAATAACCTGACTAAGCATATTAAATTGTGAACAAAGAAAAAATCTAATGCAAATCAAATAAAAGGTAATAATAGCTTTTTCTACTTAAGACTGCGTTGACCAAAATAAGCCAAACCCGCTGTCACGGTAAAATCGATATATTATTGATATAATATTGCAATATTAAATATGAAAAAAAATACAATCATCATCATAGAGAAATTATCTATCTAAATAATATTTAGTTTAATAAGAAATAAACTCGTAAAACTGGCCAAAAACTAAAAAATGGCGTTCAGTTGAATTCGGATAACTTAGTGTACATTTTTGTCACAAATTTCAAGTAAATAAATCTCAAAAAGAGAGGTAGCGGCGGTAAGTAAATATGCGAGACCGAGACACGGTCTCGAAAATTTAGTCGTTCACGAGAGCTCAGAGGGGATACGATTCGTTGCGGAGCGGAACGAACAATCGCGATCTGTGTGTGCTAACGAAAACTTCATAAAGTAAAACGAACAAATTAATATTAATTCTATTAAATGTAGCTATTTGACTTATTATGAATGGGATAAAAATTGCAACTTTTGAAATACTTTTGAAATGGTTATCAGAATTGACTTCGATGATTTTTGGACTCATTAGATTTGTTTCAATGAGTAAGTAGTTGGCTGATAGATGGTGACCAGGGTCTGATGATGGAGCCAAAACGTTTCAAAGGATATCCGCTATAGTTAACGTAGAAACCCTGAGCTTAGACTGATTAGATTTGTCTCAATGAGCAGTTGTCTGATAGATGGTGGCCAGGGTCTGATGATGGAGCCAAAAGGTTTCAAAGGATATCCGCTATAGGTAACGTAGACACACAGAGTTTAGGCTCGTTAGATTTGCCTCAATGAGTAGTTAGCTGACAGATGAAGACCAGATTCTGATGCGAGCTGGAAGGTGGTTACAGGATCTACGCTGTATTTAACGTAGACACCCTGAGTTTGGGCTCGTTAGATTGCTTTCGACAAGCAGTTGGCCGATAGATTTTGATTTGGATCTGATGATGGAGCCAGAAGGTGGTCACGAGATCCCCGCTGTGGTTAACATAGACACCTCGAGCTTGGGCTCGTTAGATTTGTCTCCATTATTAGTTGGCTGATAGATGGTTGCCAGGGTCTGATATGGAGCCAAAAGGTGTTCAAAGAATCTACGCTGTAGTCAACGTACGCTCATTAGATTGCTTTGGATGAGCAGTTGGCTGTTAGATGGGCACCCAGGGTCTGTTGCTGAAGCAGGCAGCTGGTAATGGGATTTATAGTGTAGTAAACTAAGACCCACCGAGTTGAAGTTCTTTGTGTGTAACGAGCATGACTATTGTATTGTAGGTTTGGTAAGGTGGACGTCGTTGGAACTGTTCTCCAATGTGATTTGGTGAGATGGGCATGCCATCGTTACGCGTAAGCGTTGTTTGTCCTATATAGACTACTCAATAATGCGCGACAAGCTTCGAATTTTACCTATCGTGTTTTGCAATATTTTTCTAGTTTGTTTTTATTATTACTGTCTGAGATAAACTAAATGTAACCAATCTTTTTAACTAATTGTTTACTGAATTTTATTTTGGTGAAAGTGGGAAGATGTAATGGAAGGTATTACCCAAAAAGAGTGACGCTAGATTCTGAAAAAATCTTAAAAGTAAGTACGTACCTAATTGTTTTCTTGTAGCTTACATTTTTGTAACCCGACTACGGTAAAGGTATGTTTCGATTTTACCAGTTGTTAACAATTTTTTATGAGCTAGCTCGTATGGATTTGTAGAAATTGTCGAAATAAAATGTCCTTACTCAGCCAGAGGAATGAGCGTCCATGACGGGATTAAGGAGTCATTTTTTTTATAAAAAGCCAATTGTGGCAATGTGCACTTAAATAAAAACATGATTGGTACTTCCAGACACTAGCCACGGGGGTAAGGTGCACGCTTTCTCTGTATCAGACCGCGCCCCCGGCCGCCCTAAGGTAACCTACATGAGCAATAGAACGCGAATCGATCGTTTTTAGAATTTCTCTGTATGTCTGTCTGATTGTTGTCTCGAGAAAATACCTAAACGGATCGTAATGAGACCACAGGGTACAGGTATCAGCCTAACTTAAACAGTGAGGTATGTTTCATTTTAATCGGCTGAATACATCCGGCGATACATGTTGACCCCTTCATTGAAGGTCATCGCATATAAACTAGAGGTCAAGGTTCTTGGTTAAGTTAGTGTAATAAAAATAAAACTAGATGGTGTCATGACCACATCATGAGTTGTTGGGTGGTGGTAGTAGATGGTGTAGTACTGATGTGGGTCGGTGTGTGGTAGTAGTGATGGTGAATGGTGTGGTGGCGATGTTGGTGAAAGGTGTGGTGGATGGTGTGTTATAGTGATGGTAGATAGTGTGGTAGTGGTTATGGTGAATGGTGTGTTGGTGGCTATGGTTGACGGTGGTAGTATGGTCGGATGTAGATGAGGTGCTTTGATGTGGTGGTATGTTGTAGTGGTGTTGTGATATTATAAAATACAGATCCATTAATTAATGTACCTACTGTATGTCATCTATATCATCATCTATATCTAGGTATGATAACTATTTTCATACATCCACGCAGATGAAGCGGAACTGCTTAGTTAATAAAAACAATTAAATACAAGTGTAGTCTGTTTTCCAAAAAGTAACTAAGTACGAAATATTTCAGGAGTAGGTACAGTCAGCATCGTATATAAAGTGGCAACCACGGTAACCAAATATTTAGAAACATCCAAAGTGATCACTGATATCCTGTCAACCATAATCGTCTAATTGTTCAGGTCACCAATCTTGCACAAATATATCGGAACAACAAAAACGTCATTATATGAGGTCATTCAAACCGCCATTATTATGGTAACAGGCACAACGCCAGTGGTTTCTAAGCAGCCAAAGTATTCAAAAATATGAAACACGCCAGTAAAATGAACTTTATTTTAACTTCATAGGGTTTAATGTTCAACCTACCTAAGAACATTCAACTGTTGTAAGATTAAACAATATTTCTATCTCTTTCATTTCATGCGTGACGTCATTGGCATGTGTTTTGTTTTATGACTATATTTTCAAATTGGAAAATAAATGGGTGCGACACAATGAAGACTTGTCCTCATCAGGTCCGATTGTTTTTTTAAAGAAAAATAAAAACTCTTTCGTAAAACTGAAAGAACTCAAAGCTGCGAGTTTAAATCTACGTAATTTTTTTAAATGCTAAGTGAACCTCATTTTATTATAATAATTGATGATTAAATTCATACATGTCAAGTACATCATTTCATGTCATTTTAACGATGCTTCTGTGAATTATCTATTTGTTCTGTGTGAATTAAAGATAATAGATATTACATACCAGATCAATATCTGATTAAAATTATTATAATAAAATACTAGAAACATAACAACAAACATCAACATGAACGAATTTCGAATTAATGATGAAACGAAACACAAGATTAATCATTTGAGACAAGAAGGTGTCTCTGTAACAGATATCGCAAATGAACTAGGCATATCCGTAAGTTGACTGTTCTATTAGGTTTTGCATCGTACCTGATGTACCTACATTAATCATAATATAAAGTACTAATGGTAGATATTTTTTTAGCGAAATACCGTGTATCGATGGATTGAAAGATGGAACATAGAGGGGAATATTCACAATCACGTGACGTTCGGACGTCCACGTGTTACAAATATCGATCAAGACGGAAGAATAGTACAGCGCGCCCTCAGCGATCGCTTTGTGAATTCACATAATTTGTCCACTGAATTCGGAATATCACAAACTACAGTAAGACGACGGCTTCATGAACATGGTTTACACCACAGAATACCTGCTAAAAAGCCTGCACTTACGCCAAGACACAAAGCACAGCGTTTACAATTTGCGCGAAACTACTTAAACTACAACTTTGAAAGTGTAGTTTTCTTAGACGAAAAAGTATTTTGTTCGTCTACTCGTGGTCGCCTGTCATTGTGGAGATTTAATAATACCCGATACGATGGGAGAAACGTGCTTCCAAATAACAGAAGTGGACGAATCACTCTAGGATTTTGGGGGTGGATGTCCCAACACGGTCCGGGAGAATTGGTCGAAGTTGGCGGACGATTAAACGGGCAACAATATAAAGAAATAATTGAAGATATTTTGTTGCCTACAGCCCGCGTATTTTATCCCAACCAAACCATTCGATTTGTTCAAGACAACAGTTCTGTCCATAACTCTAGGATAGTACAAAATTATTTGAGTCATAGCAGGGACTTAGAACAAATAGTATTTCCTCCTCGTAGTCCCGATTTAAATCCTATTGAAAACTTGTGGGGTAAAATGGTTCAATTGTGGGATAACACTCGGGTACGAAGCACAGAATCCTTACGGATACATGTCCTGGAGACCTGGGAGTCTATGAGGGGAAATATTTTTTGCTACGATGCGGTGCGATCTATGCGTCAACGGCTTAGTGACGTAATAATCGCTGAAGGTGGTTATACCCGTTATTGATCCCATTTCACTTAAAATTTTCTAAAGAGTTAGAGCTAGCGTGCACGGGTGACTTTAATCACCGTGACAATTTCTTCACTCTATGGATATGTATAGAAATGCTACCTCACGTCACGTCATAACACCGCACCTCCATACATACCCCAAGGATTTGATAAGAGTGACAAAATTGTCACGGTGACAAAAGTCACCCGTGCACGATAAGGCTTACAGTCGTGACTACGGAATGTTGAATTGTTGGCTGCACTGTATTTGACTGTACCATTAACCACTTGTGACCTTTTTTATCTAGTTGATTCTATTGTAGGTACTTGTAACTTTTTGTTTATGCTTTCATATGTACTATTTTTGTGTTCCTATAATATTTTTTACTACTATTGCTGTGTCCCTATGGTGCAAAGAATAAATTCATTTTCTTTCTTTCTTTATTTCTGTTGGCGACAAATTTATTCGATTATTTGTTATTGATGCAGTTCTATCTTCTGCTAGGCAGACAACAGTAGGTTAAGCTATGAAACAAATGGTCATGTCTGAGGATCAACTAAATTTATTTGAACTTTTTGCAAAAAATATATAATTTTCAAATTTAAAATGTTACTATTTTATTTCATTATATAATCATGCTCAGTGTGGTGGTGTCCGGACTAAGAATATAGCACCAGTCCATCACCTCCCGTGGAGGTCGTAAGTGTCGACTAAGGGACTCTTCACCAGAGGGATGGGCAGCAGCGTTATTTTTTCTGAACAGTAGCAATTCTGCGCTCACCAATCCGCTTGCCAAGCGTGATGAGTATCGGTAAATTCCCCCCAAAATGACGACACAATTTAAGCACCGGCCCCCAGTACCCGGCAGCCCCGCTATTCCTGGTCATGGTAGCGGCCATGGTAATGGCGGGGCAGGGGGTCCTAAGAATCTCCGGATGGGATCCAGCTACCACCCCAAATGAAAACTGGCCTTGTTGACAAAAAGATCGTTGAGCTGGAAGAAGAAATAGATAAGTTGCACTGTGATTTCATGGGTTTATCAGAAGTCCGAAGAGAGGGCGAGGACACGATAACCCTGAAATCCCACTTATTCTACTACCGGAAAGGCAACCATCTGTCTCAAGGTGATGCCGGGTTCCTCGTCCGCAGGTCCCTCATTAACAACATAGTTGCCATAGAAAGTGTGTCGAGCAGGTTAGCGTAATCTTCAGACGACCCGGTGAAGGTCGCTGGGAGTCGTTGGATGAGGTCGGCATGTATCCCCTTGTTGTGGAAATCTAAGGGGAGACCTTTGTTCAGCAGTGGACGTCCCGAGCCTGATATGATGATATAATAATTTTAGTCTGATAGTTCTAAAGTCCCCCCTTTCACACAACACCCGCTGAACTTATAGTAATCCGCAATATTTATAATTAGCCCGGCGAACTAAGACACGATAATAAACAATATTATTTTACGATCCTACACATTATAATAAAACAATTTTAAACGGATTAGATCGCGTATATTATAGATTTTTGTTTTTCCTGACGTCCTACACACTTTAAATACAATACAATGGTACCTAGTCTCCAGCCTAGACATACCATGTCGGAATGCCACAAAACATACCTATATTGTATTGTGCTCCTGGGTCGGTGTGTAGGGCTTTCTCTGTCCACTGAAGGTGTAATTAAAAACATCCCAAATTGAACCCTGTGAGGTTAAAATAAAGTTCAGTTCACTAGAGTGTTACATATTTTTGAATACCTTGGCTGCTTGGAAACTACTGGCGTTGTGATTGTTACCATAATAATGACGGTTTGAATGACCTCTTATAATGACGTTTTTGTTGTTCCAATATATTTGATCACGATTGGTGCGCTGAACAATTAGACGACCATGGTTGACAGGATATCAGTGATCACTTTGGATGTTTCTAAATATTTGGTTACCGTGGCTGCCACTTTATATATGATGCTGACTGTACTACCTACCGTCTTCTTTTTGCTCGACTATGGTGAAGCCAAACACTACCTATATTTTAGCTGTTTTTTTTAGTTTGTATGTATGTTTAGATATGTATCTCCTAAACTGAAAACGATTAGGTACAGGTAGAATAGTCATGCATGCATTGAAATCGTAGTCGGAATCATTTTTTAAAATGATTTATTTGTCCTAAGTTTTGTTTTAATGCGTACATTATATATACTCTTCTACCCCTAATCAATAAATAAATAATAATAACTGTTCTTTCATGATGCTCAATGCATATTTTTCAAATCCTGACGTAACCAGTAGGTTAGTGCCGAAAGCGGGGCGAACGGACGGCCGAGCCGAGCGGACTTGATTATGTGTGCGTAACGACTCACACAAGTACACAACTAGCGACTAGCGAGTTGCAGTAAATATCTTTTTCTTTTTTTTGGACTTCTCGCATACATTTCTGGGAAATGTGGTTGCTTAACCGGTCATTTCTGGCAAAGCCAAAAGAGGCCTCCAGCCAGTTGTAAATACCTAATCGTGACCGGCGTCATATGCTCGGCGCCGTCTTAATAATGAACGTAACTTAATATTGACGTCCTTTAGTGAAAAGCATATGAATGCATGGAAAAAACATCTTGAGAATGAAAAAAAAAATCTAATGAAGTTATGAGGTCTGTGATGGAACAAGCACACTCAGAAGACGCATAAACACTCTTACTGGGTTAACAGGTTATAAGTAGTAGGAAAGACAGATACCTACTGACAGGGAGTTTTAGAGATTTGACTGTGCTCATAAAACGGTTGAGAAGAAGCACTGTCAAAGTGTCAAGTTATATCCGGTTAACACCAATTGCTCGATTGGGAATTGGATGGTAACCTGCAATGCGTCTGGAAATACGATGATAGGGTGATATATATTATTTCTACACTCAGCGCAACTTCCCACGGCAGCTATACCACTCAGTTTGGTACTTACAGGTATATTTATAAAGAGCAAATGTATACACATTTCTTAACTTATAAACTGCCAACTAAATGATTAAAGATAAACTCAATATAATTTATTTTTTGGCTATTATCAATGATTAAAATACCGGAGCCTTCTCTTTTTATAGTAGACTCTACCGGTAGTCCGGTAGTTTCTAAGATTCCGTCAAAGAGCAGGGATACTTCAATACGATAAAGTATGGGAAGTACGGCACACAAAATAGAGAGAGAAATTATAACTCACCCTTAGGGCTGGAAACATAACGAGATGCTACTATCCACAGCAGAATTTTAAAATAAAATGGATAAAGCAAAATTCAAACGATAAATTCTTGTTTTTCGAGTAAGTTAACCTCAAAAGAATTTTTTTTTTGTTGCCGTGTTTGACCTAGATTCCAAGTCCTTTGGCGTAGTGGTGGGCGATATAAATCGTATACAGATTTCAAAATCAATATGAAAAATATCTACAAATCCGATATTGGCTGGTTTGAAATCCATATATTACAAAATCTAGATGTTTAGATATTGCTCGCTTCACAATGACTACGCGATTCATGATTCGCGTGTGACGACAGAGCACGAGTGTCCGAGTGATTTAAGTAGATATTAGGCGTGTTCAGAACGGCTATATATTGATAACGCGTTATAACGATGTGTGATTTAAAAATCACCTATAACTTTCTACGTTATAATATATTCGTTTGATTTTTATTACTTCGTCGAGCACCACGGTTTTGTTAACGTTGCGGTCCACAACAGAGAAATAGTTCCACATTTGAACTCTTCGAGACATTTTGATTTAACATTACTCTTATTTACGTAAATAACAAGCTAAACATGTTAATTTTTATTAACACTAAACTAAAATACTTATTTTTAAAGTTTCACAATACAAACTTCATAGTTCATAATGAAATAATATCAACATTTCAAAACTATCACGCAATCGCTCGCAATCTCCCGTAAAATACAACTTATGACGTCAAGCGAGTCATCCGTACTGTTTTTGTTCAAATATAATCGTGGATCAAAACGACTATCGAATAGAAACAATTATATTAAGACCTTCTATTATTTATTAGTTTCGATTAAATATTGATAAGAATCTAGCTCTTATAACTGTGCTGTGAAAGCATAATTTTGCATGTGGCATAAAATAACGTCTAAGATATATTCGTTTCATTTGATAGGAATCTAGCTCTTATTGCTGTAACCTGAAAGCACAATTTTGCACGTGGCACTTATGAAATATGTGACGTCGGGGAAGTTGTGGTCGTTTAGTAATAAAAATAATAGGGCAACATAAATAACCGTAACCTGGTTTAATAATTATAGATGACATGATTACTTTAAAATAATCGATTATATAATCAGCTACCTAATATATCGAACACTCCTAGTAGATATGCGATATACTGACCGAGATGAATACAGTAGTAAGAGTGGTATGGCAATAAAAATCGGAATATTGTGCTTTGTCCTAATATTACAATTTTTTGACATCGATATGAATGACATAAGCTTTAGCTCTTTAACGGATGAATTTAAAGTTTAGTTTCGTTTGACTATTAATGATACATTTCAAATATCGTTTATTTAGCTTTGAACTTGAGCGCTTAAATTGATAGATAGAATTTTCACTTTATTTTTATGTTTTATTTCGGCTGGAATAATTACGTGTGGTGCCGGCTATGAATAGCACCAACCCATCTCATCCTGTGGGTGTCGTAAAAGCCGCCTAAGGGATTATACGGAGGATGGGCAGCAGCGTCCTTCGAATACATTAACTACTCAACTGCGATCGCCAACCCGCCTGCCAAGCGTGGCGATTATGGCAAAAACCCCCAATGAGCACACAGCACACCGATATCGGTTGTTGTGGTGATCTTTGAAGGAGGCCTGTGTCCAGCAGTGGACTTTATTCGGCTGAAATGATTTGTAAATAATAGTAGATGCTAAGGCTAGGCTCAAATAGGCTTATTTAAGGGTTTGTGTTGTTTTCAAAATCCTTTGTTTACAATCAGGTGCGGTTGCTGGTTAAACAGATAAGACATGCAACATTTTTCTTTTAGACACGAAAACAATTGCAAGTATTTAGTGTTTTCTCTCTATCACTTGGATATTTATGACCATGAATGTATTTAAAATTTATGTAATCTTAGTGGTCTTCTTGCTTACGTTGGAGAAATACCTGCATGTATTTTCCATTTACAATTTCTTTCCATTTATAATCTCGGAGTGTCTCTGCCGTGTGGTGCCGGCTCAGAATGCCACCACCCCATCTCCTCCCATGGGTGTCGTAAAAGTCGACTACGGGATTAGCCGGAGGATGGGCAGCAGCGTCCTTCGAGTACATTAACAACTCAACTGCGATCGCCAACCCGTCTGCCAAGCGTGGCGATTATGGCAAAACCCCCCAATGAGCCCACAACATATCCATATCGGTCGTTGTGGACATGTTTGGGGGAGGCCTATGTCCAGCAGTGGACTTCATTCGGCCGAAATGATGATAATCTCGGAGTAATCGAACCAATAAAGACATCATCTAAATAAGCGCAGTCAATTAAACCTGTTTATTGAAGCTGGTTAAAAAACTACATAAATCCAAAAGCATTCTGCACCTATTAAAAAAAGAACTGCTCAAATCTCGGGGTAATCAGTGTACAAACGTACAAAAAAAAAGTATCGACTTGAGAACCTCCTCGTATTTGCAGTCGGTTAATAAAAAGACTAATAAATACGAGAACAACACCGGTGTGAGCAGCTAGGGGTGTCGAGAGGTGCGGCACAGGTTTCACCATCCCGCCTCTCGAAGACTCGGAGCGGGTTTCCCCGTTGTTACGCCATTAGACACTTCCACCCCCAAGCATATAGCTCTAGTGACCCCCCTCTGATCGGCTAACTAAGGCAAGCCAGAGTTGAAAATCCTGCGGGCACTCATGTTGTTCCACTCCAACCGACCAATAATGGCAAGCCGGGGATGAGGCCCGGACCGACTCTCTAGAACATTCGGGTACGCAGTGTCGCCACTCACTTTCAGCTCGCCACAAACTACCCCGTTTTGTAAGCTTCTTAAGATACATTTTTCTTATGATATACTTTTTTTATTTATCAAAAGGTAGAAATCAAGCAGCTACTTTAATCTGCCCTCCAGGATTACCTTATCCGATGGTGAGGTAAAGACTGCCCAGAGAGGATTATTTTTGTTAAGGAATATGCATGTAGCAAGTCGAACCATGATACTCAAATATTTGACTTGCGGTTTCTTCCCAAACCGCGACTAAAATGGCGATTTGTGATCCACAGTAGTTGTTCCTGTTCTATTTAAAATATAAGTAGCTGTATTGACCAACTCTGCCTACAAAACTTGAGGAAGCTCCTCATGTGCATGCATCATGGCTCTTGCCATTTCAGCAATCGTACGGTTTTCTCATTCACTGCATCCATTTTGTTCAGGCGTATACGGCATTACTAGCTGTTGGTGTATTCCGTACTTCTCCAAATCTTTTGGAACTTTTTCATCGTTCAACTTCAACTTCGTTCAATGGAGGCACCATTGCCACTAAGGAACTCTTTGATAATGTGTCTTGCTGCTCTCGCTTCAGCAAACATCAAACGCAATTTCCTCGCGACTTGCGACTTCCGACTTCTGTTTTATACAGTAGAGATCATCATTAAAGAGAACGAAGTACCGGAATTTTGATTAATTTTGACTTCTTATGATGATAAGACCAGAAAAGCCGCAACTTGCAAAATTTTCGCCCGCGTGGGATTCTACACAGGTATTTTCCCAAAAATTTTTTAGTTATATTTGGGTAATTACATTGTTCACATTGCTAGTAGTAACATTTATTTAAATTAATTAACACGGCTACACCAATTACATTAATTAAACAATGACGACAATAAATAGGTAAAAAAAGTATATAATCATGCGTTGCGCTCACAATACTGCAAGTATATTGAAAAAATTTCAGTATATGTATCTGCAAACAAACCGCATGCAGGATAAGCGTCCAGGAGCGCGTTGAGCTCGGCGAGAATACGGGGTACAGGCGAGTTAGCACGCGCCACGGTGCGGGTCAGCGGCACTGCGAAGAGCCTATGTTTACGATTCCGAAGGAAGTTGTTTGGTACAAAAAATCGACACAACCCATCACTAAGCCCTGGAGCATCTATTTTCCCGCGAATAATTTTACATGCCGTCGTAATTTGGTCATAGGCTCACCGAGCTTCCAATGAGTTGTATCCCAAAGAACCGAGAAGAAACTGGTAGGGTATAAGAATAGATAATATCCATAAAGGCGCTTGTTGAGATATCTCAAAAAGGCTTTTTGCACCTTTTCCAACAAAAGTGTGTATTTGCACTCGTATGGGTTCCAGACACATGCGCTGGTTTCGAGTTTAGATCTTACAAGGGCACTATAAATTAAGCGTATCACCTGATCATTTTGGAAGTCTCTAGCATTCCTGAGAACAAAACCCAGTCGTTTATACGATTCCATTGCTAACGTCATCATATGACCACGAAAAGTGAGCTTTCGGTCGAACGTGACACCTAGGTCTTTAATGGTATCAGTTTTGGTGATTACATGGTTGTTTATTGTGTAATCGAAACTCATAGGGTGTCTCATTCGCCCGAAAGACATTGCGTAGCATTTGTTAAGGTTGAAGTCCATTTTGTTGACCACACTCCACTCAAAAACACCTTTAACGTCACTTTGCAGCTCCAGACAATTGGCCCGTGACTTTATCTCGGTAAAAAGCTTTAAGTCATCCGCATATAGTAGGTATTGCGAATATGTTACGACATCCGGAAGGCCATTAATCATGAGTAAAAACAGCAGAGGACCAAGTATCGACCCCTGACTCACTCCAGAGCGCGTAGGATAGGGTCGAGATTCGTAAATACCGAGTCTGACATACTGCTGGCGATCCCGCAGGTAATGGGCGAGTAGCCGGAGGAGGCCCGGGGCAAAGCCTATGGCGGCAAGCTTCGCGCACAGTATGTCATTATCAACTCTATCGAAAGCCTCTCGAAAGTCAAAAGAAAGTACATCTACTTGGTGTCTTTGATCAACACGTGTAGAAATATAATCGACAAGCGTAAGTAAATTAGTATTGAGTAAGCGTAAGTAGAGTAGTATAGTCTTTTAGGCCTGAAGCCATACTGCTCATTACACAAATATTTATCAATCTGTGCATATATGTACTTAAGAAGAATACTCTCGAATATTTTTGCAGAAGATGATAAGATAGCAATAGGGCGAAATTCATCCACAGCCGATTTGTTTAAACTCTTTGGAATTGGTGTAACCCTTGATATTTTCCATTACTGAGGATAGATTCCTACTTTTAATGCAAGGTTAAAAATATGACAAAGGGGTCAGCATAACGACTTTTTTGCGTTTTTGAGCGTGAAAGGTGGTATATTATCAGGGCTAATGGAGCTGCTCGGTTTCAATCTAATAATAGTACTAGGTGTAAATAATAGTAAATGCTAAGGCTAAGATCAATTCGGCTTATTTAAGGGTTTGTGTTGTTTTCAAAATCCTTTGTTTACAATCAGGTGCGGTTGCTGGTTAAACAGATAAGACATGCAACATTTTTCTTTTAGACACGAAAACAATTGCAAGTACTTTGTGTTTTCTCTTTGTCACTTGAATATTTATGACCAAGAATCTTATCTTTAGCGGTCTTCTTGCTTCCGTTGGAGAACAACCTGCGTGTATTTACCATTTACGGTGATAAATCTTCGTTCATAATTGACCCTTTTTATAATGGTCCCCCGTGGTAATTTATCGTGAACTTCCTCCGCCTCGGGGGAGAGTGAAGGGGCATGCCGGAGTCCTACCGGCTAAAACCACTGGACCGGTCATCTTCGGCACTGAAGGTCCTCGTAAGATCACACAAGAGCCGCCTATTTGTGCTTGGGTTTTAACCGGGTATTTACCCGATGGGTTCACCCATCGCCCATCTCTAGCTGTGAAAGACGGATAGACAGCCAGACACACAAGTAATCCTATAAGGGTTCCACCGAAGGGCCAAATACAATTACGATATTGCTGCATCTGATTCTGCAAGTGTATATTGAGTGTGGGAAGTTTCCTGATTTTATGAAAAAGAGTAAGATCATTCCCTTGTTTAAATCAGGTATTATTTCTGACCCTCCCAATTTTAGACTATATCAATGCTACCAAAAGCCGAACCTATTTTGGAGTTCAAGTTGGAATTCTGTAAAGCCTTGGATGACTTTTTGCATCATCAGGTACAGCAGACAAGAAATCATATATTTAGTTAAATTTACTCTTTTTGCATATTAATAGCAATATCCTCGTATTTACATTAGATAAAAGCCATTTTGAAACCTGTTATTAAACAGTTTTTTTTTTATTAGTGTGCCACTTAGACTTCCTTGTTTTTTTTCACCAACCACGCTCAAACTTTTACAAAGATATAAATATACCACATTTCATGATAAAAATTTAAACTGAGATTTTTTTTCCAACTGTTTACAACAGCTACTCATACAATTTACGGCATCTCTTTTGATGTAGTCCATGAAGAATATATAAAGAATTTTATAATATTGAAATATCGATGGATATCATTTTTTATTTTGTAGTTGTACATACACAGAAACGCAAAGCAGAGTGAATAAAAAGGTTTTATTTTCAAAGGTATCATGTACTACCTGGGTATTTTTTTGTTTTTATTTTGAGCGCCCAATATGTGGGTGGCCCAATAGCTCTACTATGAGGTCTTTCAGGCTTATCCATTCTTTCTGGGACACCTCTTTAAAAAATCACTTTTCGGTAGAGGCCGCATTGCTATATTTGCCATACTAAATAATTTAATTCAGTTCTACCAACACTCGAATAAATTTGCGTTTACGACTTGCGTCGTTCGTCTCTGAATGACAGTTGTTTTGTGGTTATTATAGTTAGATAGAAAATTCTATCTCTATCTCTTCAACCACCACCATACGCAATCCGGGAAGAGTTGTTGCCTGTGAAGGATGCCTTCAGCTGCGAATGCGAAGTCTGAGAAACCAGCCCCTTCGGAGGCTACAGATAATTCTCGAATACGGCAAATTATGACGATTATTGAACACAAAATCCGTAATTTGGAGAAAAGAAAGGTAAGTACTATTACTACCGTAGCAAGTCAAGTTTTATTACGAAGATTCGTTATTTTTCTTGCGGCGGATGTCCAAGTTTACCGTGAAAAGCTTTTATTTAGCTGGTGATCCTGTAAGTCTTGCCAGTTTAAAGCGTTAAATATTGCCGCAGACTTGACGCCATTTTCACACATGTGCTCATGGAATGTTGACGATACAATACTATGACGCCCTTAAGTTTACAGTTTATTTATTCATATAAACTGTGAAGTAAATCGAAGGACTGTCGTTGTTTTGCTAATGTTATTCTTGGCGAGTGGTTTGGCCACACTATAAGCAGCATAATAAACAATGTTTTCGGAATAATACATAAAGCAGGGACAAAAAAATTGATAGTTTCTTCTTGTAAAATAGAGCTACAGAAAATCGTTTAGGAAGAAATTTCTTGTAGTGTATAATTGAATGATTATAAATTATTACTCAAAATATTATATATATATATAGAATCAATCAAATCAACCATAAATAGTCATGTCTTGTTAGTACCTATATATATATATATATATTGTTAGTATCATCAGGAAAAGTAAAAATTTATTTCATTATAATATAGGGATTAATATTGTTCAAATAAAACATAATATATAATGACATAAATAATATTGTTCAAATAAAACATAATATATGATGACATAAAACCAAATTATATGTTTGCTTGTCTTAAAACTTATGGCTGATTAGTAAACCCATTAAATATTCATCTACATCTTCATTTCACCCGAAAAACATTCAATGCTGGATCAAATATGGCCTCCCCCAAAGATCACCACAGCAACTGGTTTAGATTCATGCTGTGTGCTCATTGGGGGGTCACTGCCATAGTCACCAAGCTTGGCAGGCGGGTTTGCCAGTGCAGTTAATGTACTAAAAGGACCCTGCTGCTCATCCATTGGTTAATCCTACAGTCGCCTTTTAATTGAGTGTAAACCCATGGGACTTAAATTCAACAATGCTACTTAAATTCTGACGTTTCATAAGCGCCAGTAATTGGTTTATATGAAATAATAATATTGACTTCGACTTTGGGATGAGATGGGGTGGTGCTATTCTTTACTTTATTCTAACTAGCACCACATTGCTGCATTAAGTATTCCATTCATAACACTGTTATTATTTAATTACAGAGCAAGCTGACATCATATCGAGACTTGCAAAAAGCTGGCAAGGACCTACATAGTGAACAAAAAGTAGCAGTTGCTAAGTATGATGAGGTTGCTCAAACTCTGGAATTTGCAAGGGACCTATCTAAGCAAGTTACATTAATAGCACTTTCAGCAGAGCGTGAAGCTAAAAAGCAAGCAAAAAAGGTATTGAACTTATTTACAATTATTTGTTTCCATTGTTATTAGTTTACTGATGATGATATAAAGGGTTTTATTTTTAATCAAAGAGCCACTGTTGGATTTCTCCTCTTTGTTTACAGTTTACAGACATAAATCTTACTTACTGACGCTGTCAACATGGCAATATAAAATGTAATGTACACCAGGCTTAGACCATTAAACCAATGAGTATACACATACATAATGAGGAACACACACAATTCTACCAAAAAACATTCTGTTAATTTAAAGGGGGTTGAGGTAAAGACAGAGAAAGAAAGAAAGAAAACTCATTTATTTTACTCTCACACATTTACTATAGTCTAAAGGTTTATATGTGACAGTTGAAAAAGAAATACAATTTCATAAAATTAGTATTATATTTATTTGAGAGACATAATTGGAAATGGAACATGATGAAGCAACGCTGGTATTCCGCTAAAACCTTAGACACTACATAGACATTGTTACACACATGCTCAAATTCATTCGGTCTTTATAAACACACATATATGAATCTACAACACTAGAATATTTTTTGCACTGTATAAAGTCAAACATGTTAATATACAAGAATTCTCAACTATAATACGACAGATGATTAATAGGGAAGCAACAGTGTTAATTTTTTCTTTGCCGGTAATAAGTTAGTTTCACTTACTATTATTATATGAGATAAATATGTAAATGATAATATGCCAAAATATGGGTAAGATGATACTGTTTAACGATCGATTTTTAAGGCGATTGTTGCGAAGTATTCAATCAAATAATAATCATACATAAAAATATGTTTAATTTAAATAAAATTGGTGTGTGCGTGGTGTGTGTGGTGCCGGCTCAGAATGCCACCACCCCATCTCCTCCTCCTGGGTGTCGTAAAAGTCGACTAAGGAATTAGCCGGAGGATGGGCAGCAGCGTCCTTCGAGTACACTAACAATTCAACTGCGATCGCCAACCCGTCTGCCAAGCGTGGCGATTATGGCAAAACCCCCCAATGAGCACACAACATACCGATGTCGGTCGTTGTGGTGATCTTTGGGGGAGGCCTGTGTCCAGCAGTGGACTTCATTCGGCCGAAATGATGATGAAATAAAATTACGTACAGTTGCTTAATGATTTTTAAAGTAAATTATTTATGAATATATTTACTCACATCACTGACTCTTATCATGCTGTAAGTTGTCTCATTGTATTACTTTATTATATTCATAAGTTTTTGATGGGTGCCTTGCAACTAACTTGTTTTATGTTTCTGATACATTTCTTAGTATTGTATCTTTAGCAAGGTATGAAATTCTTGATCAACATATTTATTAAGCTGGGACCCGCGGTTTCACCCGCGTTTAATTTAAAAGAAATTTAGAGTACTTTGACATATACACTTGACAAAGAATATGTATATTGGATTTCAAGGGTTTTATTTTTTTTGCGAGGGCCCTAATTATTTTTCTAAAATAAAAGTAGTTTAAGTTATTCCTTATAACATCAGCTATCTGCAAGTGAAAGTCCCGTCAAAATCGGTCCAGCCGTTTCGGAGATTACCTGGAACGAACTGACAGACAGACAAAAAATTTAAAAATTGTATTTTTGTTATACATACTGTATATACTTTCATATGCATTTAGTAAAAAGCTGTTATTTTGAAATTACAAACAGACACTTCAATTTTATTTATTTGTATAGATTACTTGTCCGTTTTCCACTTTGCTTTCTATTGCGAGATTGTATCAACTTTATTTTTAACATACAGATTTTTTCCTGCCTGTAATTATGAACATTCACCTAATTTGAACATTTGTGCAGGAAATCCATTGCTTACATGCTTTATTTCTAAATTTAAATGTTTTTACAGCATTCATGGTCTTTGGCAAACTGAGTAGACAGTTAAGGATTACCAACAAACAATACATTTTATTTGATAAACTTAAATAATAAACACAATTTCACATAATTTACATTATATTATGGGCAATCAAGACTTACACAACTAGTCGAGTATATAGTAATATTTTTGCAATCATCATTTCAGCCGAAAAACGTACACTGCTGGAGAGAAGCCTCCCCCAAAGATTCCCACAATAACTGGTCTGGGTTTGTGTTGTGTGCTCATTGGGGGGTTTTGACATTATCTCCACGCATGGCAGACGGGTTGGCGATCGCAGTTGTGTTATAATTGTACTCGAAGGACGCTGCTGCCCATCCTTCGGATAATCCCATAATCGCCTTTTACGACACCCATGGGATGAGATGGTGGTGGTATTCTTAGCCGGCATATATTTTTGTAAGGGCGCCACATGCGGGACTCGAGCTTCGGCTGGGGGCGTTGCTGAGTGATACAAACTATATACAGACAGCTGGATCGATATTATTTAAATATTTTAGGGGATATTTAAGACTATAGGCTCGGCACAGGTCAGGGGGAAGATTACGATTGAACGGGTTATTCTCTCGGTGACAGGCCTCCGCGTCGTCGGCATGGCGGGTATACTCGGTGGCAAGGGTGGTATGACGGTCTGTTAAGTGAACGGGACTACGCGAATCTCTTTAGTGTTTGGTGATTTTATCATCCGGATCGATCAGTACGTACCGCGGGCGGCGTGCGACACAGTAGTGCAATTATCTAAGCTCAAACATCCATGAATGCAGAATTAAAATATTTACGAAAAACCTAAGATGTTTTTATAATATATCACGTATGGCGCCATCTATTTGTAAAATATCATTGCGAAAAACCAATTTGAGTTAGTAATAGGTATTTCGAAATCTCTACCCAATTATCAATTTTCTTTGCTCAATATTCATCTGGCTTTACTTGGAACCAGTAAATCTGTCTATATATATACTGTTCTGATTTTTCTGTTTTTTGCCAAATTTGGTGATTTTTCTTAATTCTTCTTAAGGCTTCCTCCGCCCTGGGGATGGCGTAGAGGCGTGGTGGGCTCCAACCGGCTAAAACCCCATGGTGTTACTTCTACTTATGGCTGGGGGTGCGAAGTACGTTAGCTAGCTATTGGGTAGCACGCCTTGTCGATATCAGCTGTTTTTTGTGTGACCTGGCCTGACACACATTTATTTTGAGAGGTGCGCGCAGAACTTTTTGCGACGCCATTTTTTTGCGCCTGCTTCTGGTCGGGCGACGGACTGCCCCAAGTTCATCAGACGTAGGCGCCCGGTGCTATTTCGCACCCTGGGAAGAGAGGTGGTCTCTTCCCACCGCTTCCTTTGCGTCCATCACGTCCTCGCAAAAAGAGGCAACGGCATCCCATGCGCGCTCCCTCCGGACGCTAGAGTGAACCACGTTCAGACTCTAGTGTGATGCGCCATGCTCTCCGGGCAGTCTACGCATTGATAATGACCGGGCTTCTCTTTCCAGTCTATATGACATAGATACTTCCCTAAACATCCATGTCCCGAGACTATCCCGCTGGCCAAAAGGTAAGGGCGCCATGTCGCCGCTACAGCCACTCCTCGACGCCTCGACTCCTCAATAAACGGGTCTTACCACCGCCATCGCCTAAATCCTAATTCCCACACTGGTTGGACATATGATCTGGAAAGGATGTAGGGAGTAGCTAAATGCTAGCAGCACAAAACAGTGTCATCATTTAAGCTTATAAGGGAAGTATATTATGGTGACTACTAATGACCTGAGAACCTGACCTGATTTATTATTAATTGAGAAAGTGCAATTATCACCAGTTACCAATGCACTGAGCAACATGGGCTCTTTTCACCCTCAGAGTAGTTATCATTTTGTAATAATCATCAATTCTTTTAATGTATGAAATATGTAATAAATGCAGGAAGCCTGGGTGCGCTATGCAGCAGAAACCAACAAAATTCGCGAAGTGTTGCTTATTTTGGATTGCCTTGTCCAAATGGGTAATACAGAAGCTAGAAATGATTTTCTGAATGGGACTAATGGTGCAGTCAAACTTACAGAAGAGGATCTGAAAATTTTAGATGATCTGTAAGTGAAATTATATATTATGAATGAATGTACGTACTTTTAAGAAAATAAAACATCTCTGATCTGTCATAACCAATTTTAACGAGTTTGTAACTCTCTAGAACAGGGTAATAACGCTTTTTGCGCGAACCGAACCGAAACTTAAGTTTTGGTATCCGATAAAGGGTTACCGTTAAATAACTAAATTACTAGATACTAGCGGCCCGTCCCGGCTTCGCACGGGAGGACATTTATTTTTAAAACAATTTTGGATAAACATAGAGTAAATGTAAACATGGAATGATTTGACGGCACGGTTGGTGCAGTGGCTGATACAGTCGGCTGCTGCACTCCGGGTCGTGGATTCGATTCCCGCACGGAACAAATATTTGTATGATCTGCAGGTAGTTGTTCCGGGTCTGGGTGTATTATGTGTGAAATTTATGTCTGTAAACGCACCCACGACACAGGAGAAATCCTAGTGTGGGGCAAAGTTTTTATAAAAAAAAGTTCAGCATTTCTATCAACTTTTAAATCATAAAAAAGAAGTCATAGTTATATAACTGCAAAAGTTGCGACATATGGTACCGCGAAGTTGTTTGTAGATATTGATATGTTCTTTAAGAAGATTTTTTGTTCTATAATGAATAGTATATTTGTATGATCTGCAGGTAGTTGTTCCGGGTCTGTATTTTATGTGGAATTCATGTCTGTAAACGCACCCACGACACGGGAGAAATCCAAGTGCGGGGTAACGTTTTTAAAAAAAGAAGAGAAAAGAAAGAGATTATAGTTATTAAATAGACCAATACATAGTTTTAGGTTCGGATGCGATTCAGTTTCAATAACTGTTTGCGGTTTGTAACACCCACATCTATAACTGACAGCTAAAATGCCCCTTGTTTTTGAAACAGTAAATCTTTTAGCTCTAGATTTAACATTAACTGAAAAATATTTTAACTATTAGGAGAGCTATCCACATTGTCATTATTTGATGTTAGAAATTTGATTAAGGTTGTATTTGACTAACTAATTTATATTATTAATAATTATTTTCAGATACCCTGAAGTAACACCAAAACATGAGTTGAATGAGGAGGGTCAACCTGGATTCCATATTCACACTACAAAAGCAGCTGAACATTTATATGCTATAATTGATGGTAAGCCTAAAGAAATATTGGGCACTACTTACACTCATATAAAAGAGATTGTGAGTGCAGTCCATGATTGTGGTTATTTCGACCGATCAGTGGATGCTGTTGTATCAGAAATCGAAGAGAGCAATATCCCAGTCTTGGAAGTGGAGCCTTCAGAAGTGGTGGACAACGAGGTGGAAGCCGAGGTGGTCACCTACCCGCCGGCCGCGTTGCCAGTTCCGCCAGCGCCCGCCGTTGTGCCCACTCCTGCATACCCGCTCAGGCCCCTTCCGCCTATCACGTTACAAGAGGTCGAACATGCGTACTTCGCCCAGCAATATCCGCAACAGAGACCGATCGCCGAGGTTATCGGGTCCCAGAACTTCTTCTTTCTGCAAGAGTCTGAGATCGACAGCCCGGTCGGTACGCCTCAGCCGCCAGTGATCCCTAACCAGCCTTCACCCCCAGCACCAATACCTACTCAGACTTTCACGAACCAGCACTTCGTGCAGCTGCCGGGTGGGCGCGTGGCCGAGCCAGGCACGCTGCCGATGCCCCCACAGCCGCACTTCCCACCGCACCCCGAACACGCCGGATTTGCCGCTGCCGGCGTGCCACTAGCGGGCGTGCCGGCAGCACACCCGCATGTGCAGCCGCTGCATCCTGCACACATGCAACCTGCACTGCCCACATCTCTCCCCACCCACCTTTCTGTACCGCCTCAGTTAGAGGAACGACCGGTCCCGTCGCCAGCAGACGACAAGCACGACGATGAGATCAAGGAGAGCGGAAGTCCCGAGCGCGACGATGGCGGTGATCGTAAAATTTACGGTCAAGGTGACGGCCAAGCCAGATATCGACGATATGGTCGCGGCGGCGGTGGTGGCCGGGGTGCTCCTAACGGACACCGTGGGCGCGGTGCCTTCCAGAGCAGACAGGGTGGGGAGGGCTACCGTGGCAGGCACCCCGGTGACTACCAGGGTAGAACCGGCAAGGACGGATACCAGAACAGGCAGTACGACGGATATCAAAACAGACACGGCAGGGATAGCTACCAGAGTCGCGGAGGAGACGATCGCGATGGGTACTACGGTAACGGTGACACGGGTGACAGTGAAAATGGTGGCCGGGACAGATATACCGATAACCAGAGCTACCAGGGTGGCTTCAAGGGTCGTGGCAGAGGGGGCCCTCGCGGTGGCACTCGTGGTACGTCGCGGCCACCTCGCCCGCAGTACACCCGTAAACCGGAAAAAGTTGAATAGTTCATGTAGATCTCGACGGTGTGTCGATGGCGGCATCACTACGATATAAATGTATTAATATGATGGACAAATTCATTCGTGGAAGGCAAATTTCACCGGCAACAACGCGCTGTGGTAACAAACGAGAGATTATGGTATAAAAAGAAATGAAAAAGAAAAAAAAAAAGAAAAATATTAAAACGTGAAACTGAATAAAAAATAAGTTGAGTTTAGATGTATGATATATGCAGTTATTAATACTTACGTAATTCTAGATTCTTGTATAAGTTATGTCGCGCAAGTGACTATAGTGACGTGGTATGAGAGGGCCGCTCATGGCCGCAGTCTGTCGCTCAGTACCTCATGCGTGCCTCGTCCTCGTGATAATTTAAGTACAGGAGATGTGCACACAACTGATTAAACACTCAATGGATCATTTTCTAAATCACTTAACTTTGTACTTTTAATACAATTGATTTGAAATAGTAAATGTTATAAATGTGTTTAGATATTCTAGACATATTATTTTCACATTAAACATTAAAAGTAAATATATTATGTAGCTTTCGTCTCAACAACATAATTTTGCTACTATTCCTGCCCAGTTTTTTGTTTTATTTTAAATATGTCGGAATTTAACAGGTACTCAATACCTATGTCTATCTTCATATATACTATTTCTGTTGACATTTTATGATTTAAGAAACTGAACTGGCCATATCACTTTAGTTATATATGTATGTATGCTGGAATTCTTCCAATCTATACGTCAATAGCTCTATTTGATTTTGCTTGTAATTATTTATCGTTCAGGTAGAGCTATTTTCGTCAAATTGATCACGTGTAACTGTATTGTATTAATTGGTTGCTCTGATTTATTTTTTGTTTGTCTTGTCCAGGCTTTTTTACATATTCCTTAACATTGTTCTCAATAGAGGCTGTGTGCAAGCAAATTAAAAGTATTCTATAAAAATTAAAACAGGTCTCTTATTTTTAATTCCCATTGTGCATTTGGGGGCACAGCAAGTGAAATTTTAGTGATACTGCCTTAATCTCATATGAAACTAGGCATGAATTTATATAATTATTATTCTCTTTATTTTACTTATAAACATATTATATTACATTTTTAAATACACAATATAAAAATAAAATATAGTGACGCACCGGCATCGGGAACATGGTCCAAGCTGCCGGTGGTTAGGGCTCCAGAGTGAGGAAGTGAGCCGTGTGGTGCCGGTTCAGAATACCACCACCCCATTTCCTCCCGTGGGTGTCGTAAAAGTCGACTATGGGATTAGCCGGAGGATGGGCAGCAGCTTCCTTCGATTACATTAACAAATCAACTGCGATCGCCAACCCGTCTGCCAAGCGTGGCGATTATGGCAAAACCCCCCAATGAGCCCACAACATACCCATATCGGTCGTTGTGGTGATCTTTGGGGGAGGCCTGTGTCCAGCAGTGGACTTCATTCGGCCGAAATGATGACAATACGTGCCGTGCCAAGGAGAACCACTTTCTGTATCAGGCCCTTGACCCAGCTGCCTAACCAGAGCCTCTTAAGATGTTGGTCGAGGCTCTTCGTCATTGGGCCGTTGGCCGTAACGACTATCGGCACAATGATTGCCGAGTCAACATCCCACATGTCGACAATCTCGTGTGCCAAGTCAAGATACTTTATTTATCTTTCTCGGCTTTCACGAGATTCTCGTCATGCGGGATGGTAACATCAATAATCATTGTGCGGCGCTCTTTCCGATCTATCATCACTATATCAGGCTTATTAGCAATAATAGTCCTGTCAGTGATGATAGACCGGTCCCAGTATAATGTGATATGACTATTTTCGAGAACTGGGTCGGGCACATATCTGTAGTATGGTATTTCAAAGGTCACAAGTTTATATTTCAGCGCAAGTTGCTGGTGTATAACCCTGGCCACTTGGTTGTGTCTGTGCAACTATTCGCCGTTAGCAAGACGAGAACAACCAGAAATAATATGTCTGATGGATTCACCCGGACGGTGGCATGCCCGACAAGTGTCAACCGTACCGTCCTTAACAATATATTTCCGGTAATTGTTCGTCATGATAACCTCATCCATAATCGCACAGATAAAACCTTCGGTTTCCCCGAACAGGTCGCCGAAACGTAGCCAGGATACTGATCATTGAAAATCTACATCGGGTCCATGGAGGGCCCGATAAAAACGTCAATGCAGCTCCTTGCTGTGCCATACTTCCTTGCGGTCATTGGTACTGAGTACAACGGGTTTTCGCCAGTTCTCTTTCGCCAGACCAAGCGGGGTAAGCCCGTTGTCCACTGCCACTACATCTCGATGCATCCCCACGTGAGTATGGAAAAATACTCCCTAAGGCTGTACACCTCACGGTTGTGAAGGGTCTTGGCATTTAAAAAGCCACGACCCCCACATTTCCGTGGGATGTACAACCTCATTACCGAGGATCGGGGGTGATGCATCCGATTTGCAGTTAGCAATGTACGGGCCCGCCTGTCCAAGGCATCCAGTTCAGCCTGAGTCCACTTGAGTATGCCGAAGGAGTAAATGAGAACTGGCATGACCCAGCCATTGAAGGCACGCACCTTGTTACCGCCTGATAAAAGACATTTTAGTACTTTTTTCAGGCGGCTGAAGAAGCGCTCCTTCAACGTCTGCCTCATGTCAGCCCCATTGATACCCAACGCCTCCGACATTCCCAAGTATTTGTAGGTCTCGGTTGAGGAGAGAGATCGAAGGTTTACAGAATCCGAGAGTTCAATTCCCTCGGATTCCATAATTTCCCCTTGGTTTACATGCATGACTGCACATTTTTCCACACCAAATTCCATCTTGACAGAGTTACTGAATGTTTCAATTACCTTCAGTAACTCTTATCAGTTGCAACTTGGTGGGAGAAAACAATTTTAAGTCATCCATGTAAAGCAAGTGGGAAATAACATGGACTGAGGCTGTCACCCTGAAATATACCCCTCTTGATCAAAATCGGCTCACCGTTTCCCAGAATCTGGCGACACCCTGGATAGCGAAGGACTGTCCATTGCCCCATACATGACATCAGGAAGGTGCATAGGGTTGTATATATTTTGTACAACTCCAGGACCCTCATATGCCATGTATGTGGCACAGAGTCGTAGACCTTCTTGTAATCTTATCCAACATGTCGACAGATTCTTTCGGTTGCGGCGAACTTGTTGGCAGATAGTCATATCAATGAGGAGTAGCTCCTTAGTACCGCGGGACCCATTCCTACACCCATTCTGAGAAGCAGACATTATAGAATTATTATCAACATGTTGGTTAATTTTTATTCTCAAAATGGATGTAAGAAGTTTATAGACCGTCGGTAGGCAGGTGATCGGCCTATAATTCTTGGGTTCCGTAGTGCTACCTGTTTTATGGAGCAGGTGGGTAATACCTGTCGTTAAGAACTGTGGTAGCGACCCGTGTTCTATGGCTTGTTGAAATTGGGATGCCAAGCGAACATGCGAACTACGGAGCCATTTTATCCAGAAATTGTGCAGTCCGTCCGGCCCCGGAGATTTCCAGTTTGGCATTGGACGGCCTGCACTGGCCACGTCTTGAGCGTCTATACTAATGGCTCCAATTTCCTCTATTGGTTCGCACGCTCGCCGTCTTGCAACGTACGTGCAAGACACGCGACGCGAGTGCGTCGTAGCGGTGTAAATGTCATCTGCGTAACCAACTCGGGGCAATCTAGACGTCCATTGTGTTTGTTATACATCAGACACATGTACAGAACTAGGGTCTGGGTGTTATTGTATGTGAAATATGTGTATGTCTTGCCGTGTGGTGCCGGCTCAGAATACCACCACCTCATCTCCTCTCGTGGGTGTCGTAAAAGTCGACTAAGAGATTAGCCGGAGGATGTGCAGCAGCGTCCTTCGAGTAAATTAACAACTCAACTGCGATCGCCAACCCGTCCGCCAAGCGTGGCGATTATGGCAAAACCCCCCAATGAGCCCACAACACACCCATATCGGTCGTTGTGGTGATTTTTAGGGGAGGCCTGTGTCCAGCAGTGGACTTCATTCCGCCGAAACGATGTGTATGTAAACGCACCTACAACACAGGAGAAATCCTAGTGTGGGGCAACGTTTACAAAAAAAAGAACTTTAGGTATATTTTCTACGGTAAGCAGACCATGGGTACGACAACTATTCTCGTACGATACTGAGGGTTTACGGAGGCGGTAGTTGAGGTGGTAAACAAATATCTTTTGAACGCATTCTAGTTTGTCTATATATGAAAAATAGTGCGGGGACCAAATGGGACATGCATACTCAAGAATGCTTCGTACGTATGCAAAATAAACTGATTTGAGAGCTTCTACGTTTTTAAATACTTTACACGATCTCATAACAAATCCAAATTTCATAAAAGATTTAGTGCTGATGTAATCTATGTGACCTGAGAATGACAATTTATGGTCATTACTCCTAGATCACGAACAATCTTCACTCTATTTATCACAGTCCCATCGAAATTATACAAATGATTTAATGGCTGTTTTTTACGTGTGTTACTAATATATATTGTAATTCTTTTACATTTACTGTTAATTTGTTTCTAAGATAAGTTATTCAAATTGTCAAAATCAGTTTGAAGGGCTTTACAGTCATCGAGGTTTTTGATAACACAAAATATATTTTTCGCTACTCTTGCTCAAAAAGACCGTCATTGTGGCATACCAGAGCGAGGAAAAAATAGCATTTCTTCCTCTAGGGGAAAAAGTTTTATTTTAATGTTTTTTGTCAAATGACAATGAGCCTACAAAAACGGAAAAGTCTTTAGTCATAAGTAGAATAGTCATGAATAATAAAAAAGAACAACATTTTATTTTGAAAATGAAACTAAAATCGGCGATATCTTTGGTAGAATGCATGCAATGTGAGATGCAATGGGCTACAGAAGAAATGAAAAAAAGACATTGGCGCGAAATCTTTAGAATTTTTCAATTGCAAATTGAATTGATTAATTGGACATTTTCACTATTGTAAATTTAATTGCCATAATTAATTTTACAATAGTGAAAATGTCATCTACTAACTAGTGAGAATGCAGACCCTAATTTGCAAATAGAAGAGAAAGGAAAATAAATAATTTTCATCTGTTGCCGTCAAGGTCACAAAGCATAGATACTTACGAAAAGTTTATGATGTGGAGGACAGAAAAACGAGTGGATTCGCTTACGGAAGGAGTTTTTCTTACGTATTTTGATGAGCTTCCCAAAAAATATCAAAGTTCAACGCTTTGGAGCACATATTCAATGTTACGAACAACTATACAGATAAGACATAATGTAAATATCAAGAAACAGACAACTCAATATTTATCTTCACAGAGGGCTGAAATTAAGTTACCGGGAAAAACATCTCGTTAAATATCCAGAATTGTACATTTAATTTTTAATAACATAAACTATTTCATATTGTATTGGATTATTTTATTTTCTCGCAATCGTAGTGAAAAGTAGAGTGTAATACACGGCGCTAAAACTCCATTAAAACTCGGTTTCCATTTACTAAAACTACATCGTATATAATGGGTCATTTAGCCCCTTGCATATCAATCTACTATTTATCATCAGCGTACTTTAAGTGTATCGTATTTTCGAACGTGAGACGTCGAACAAACCAATACGCATTGTAACGATGTCAATGAAATTCCCAGCGGTGTAACACAGGGCTCACATTTGGGGCCACTCTTATACAATATAAGAGTGGCCCCAAATGTGAGCCCTTTGTTACACCGCTGGGAATTTCACAAAAGTTTGAACATTTGTTTGTATCCTCAAACTACTACCGCCTGAGACCGCTTAGACAAGTATAATTGGATCCATCGTAAAAGATCTCCGCATATTGTATTCCTAGTCTAAACAGTTTGTTGAGCAGGATGACGTGATCTACGCGATCAAAAGGTTTTCGAAGTCAGTGTAGACCACGTCTGCCCACCACCATCCGTATTACTAAGTACAAAATTAGAAAAGTATGCCAAATTTGAGATAGCGTCTTCTAAGGAAACCGTGTTGCGTATCGGGTATGCCTGCAATAATGCATGGGTAAATCGCATAGTAAACCAGCTTCTCGAAAACCTTTCCTACTGTGTTTAGTATAGAGATACCCCTGTCATTGTCTATATTTGTTCGGGAGGCTTTTTTATGAATTGGGACTACATGTGCCTTTTTACATGTCGTTAGAAAGGTAGCTTCTCTGAGAGAACGATTAAAAATGATACTGGCACTCAGTATAGTATAGTAGCGATCCAGAGCAGTTTTTTTTTAATATTGGAGGAATTCCGTCACAACCAGGTCCTTTGTCGATGCAAGGAGTACTCAACGATCTCTCCACAGTCAAGACCGTTATTTGAAAGCTGGGTATAAAGCTAGATCTACTATCTGCCTGCTCCGAAACGCTAGCAAAACTATTATTAGACTGTTTTCCAAACACTGAATGCCTCGCAAATTACCTCTCCGTTAGAGAAGTTAGTATTGTTGTACGTTAACGATTTCGGATAGTTAGAGCAACCACGCATAATCTTGATGTACCTCCAGAAACTTTTTGGTTTTGATTTTAAGTTATTCTCAGTAGTTTGTATGTATTTATTCAAACATATTTCATGTATACGACGCTGCCTTGTCCTCAACATTGCAAATTCGTCATAATCAAATAAGTTACCATATCGTTTCCTACGCTAGTGTGCTTTCAATTTTTCATTTATTATTTTAATCAAAGCACGACTATACCAGATCGGGTACCCACTCGAACTTGATCTGTGAAGCAGACAAATATATTTATTTATTCCTTTCTGAATTAATTCATAGAAGTTATGGACAATTCATCTATCGAGCTGTTTTTTAAGACTATGTGCCAATCAATCTCTCTAAAATATGCATTTAACCCACTGAAATCGGCTTTACGGTAATAATATCTAGAAGTTGAATTCTATTAACGGAGAGACATTGGTCAAAAATTTCGCCACTGAATACTTGATGAGGCGGGTCTACCTTTGCTAGGGGTGCATTCACTTATTTGCAAAGGCAAACTAGAAAAACTGAGATCCAGGGTATTACCCTTAGGTTAACTAGAGTATTATATTGTGTCAAGCCCAAAAAATACAAATCATTAAACAAACGCATGCCAGCCGCACCCTGTTTGTGAAATATCGGCTCACTAGATCCCCAGTTTATACACGGAAGATTAAAGTCGGCGATTAATGAGTAATTACATGATTGAATTTTGTAAGTAATGAACGACAAGTTTGCTCTTGTTGCACCAACACATTAACAAAATGTTCCAAGATCGGAGCATCATGCTGATCAGCTCCCGATTACTCAAACGCTACTTAATATTTAAATCACGCTTAATTATTTTAAAAGCTTGCCTTCTCATTGAATACGGGCGTCTCAAATAGTTAAGCGGGATTTAAATTTTCAGTGGCGTTTCAGTATTCTGCCGTAAGGCTTTCAGAATGCTATTGGAACTGCCACGTATTCTGGTTTATAACGACACGGTCTTTTTCCTTATTATCGCGTAGAAATCATTTATTTGTGGTCCAGCGAACATACCGGACGCACTTCAGTTGTCAGTATTAAGTGTATAGTCTATGACTTCAGTATCGGGGCAGCTCCAACAGCATTCTGAAACCATTATTATATTGAACACGCAGACCGTCTAGAGCTTTACGACTATAGTTGAGCCACAGACGATTATGCAGCCAACAGTATTGCTGCTGAGTCCACTGATAAGATGAAGAGCTTGGGTGTTTGAAGATGAATGAAGAGTTTAGCCCCGGGAGTTTAGGGACCAATCTATACAACTAAATAAAATTGAAGTGTCTGTTTGTAATGTGAAAATACCAGGAATATATAAGGAATAACTTGGGCTACTTTTACACAAACTAGCTTAGGTAACACGCCCTTTAAATCGTGTTCTGTAATAGGGTGTTACTGGTACTACCAAGTGTACTTTCTCAAGGCAGGTACGATGTAAAATATGCTTCAAAATGCTCATTCGGTTTGGTTGCTGCGCTTGCACGGGACCAGTAAGAGTAGTATAATCACCAAGACCACTAAATAGAGTCGAAAGCATTATGTTATTGGTATATAAGTGATAGATTTAATAAATGAAAGACACTTATTAGCTAGTAATAGGTTTTATTCGATAAAATTGCCGTATGTCTTACAGTAAGAAATGGTTTTCAAACAAATACCTATACCTGTCCAATCTGAACAAAATAAATAAAGTTCTCTTTAACTTTAATTACCAGACAGAACCTGTAAATTTTTACAACGCTACATAACTACTATAAAACTACATTTTCGTAGTCATATTATTAAAAACCTATACAACCTAAAGCAATTATACAAAATATCTTTTTATAGTGTGTACTTATATTTAAAATAGAAATATAATATCGTCACATTTTGTTCATTTATAAATTATAGGGCAGATAACATCTGTCGTGCCGAAATGTAATTACTTAAAATATAGGGATATTTTTATACAAATTGAATTTAAAAGTCGCTTTAGGAATGTGTTACTTCGACTTGGAACATCACAACAAACTGCAAATTTACTAAGCCAGATAACGTTGTCCATAATTGCCCCTTAAAGAGAATTGTAGGGTGAGATCATTTAGACTGTGATTGGTGACACCTGGTCAATTCAGCAACTTATAATAACAGTATAACTTTTTAACAGTAAGTATAATTTCAACATACTGATGTGGTAAATGGTTTAGCTGCTATATTATATTAAGTTACTGTTTTAAAACAGAAGTTTACACATACCTATAAAAGAAAGCAGTTTGGAAGTCAGATCAATCTTTATTAACCAATCTAATTACATGTCGATTCCTTCAAGTCGGCCTCATACAGTTAGACACTGATATATAAATAAGTACAAGCTATTTAATAAATATCATTTTTATATATATACTGAATTTTAAATCTTATAAATTGTGTTGAAACAAATATATTCTACAACATAAAATTACGGATACTAATATATAATAGTCAGCAAATAACACATGTGTAGGCTAAGTGGAGGAGCGACACACGCATCGGGCTCACTGTCAGTTTTGGATCCTTCAGGTCCATGCCCAATAGTGGACGAACACGGGCTGATTATGAAATAATATTAGAACTCTTTCGTTTTAAAGTAATAAGAGAATCGACATGCATATTGCTTGACTTAGTTGTAAGAGAATATACAAATATACAACCTTTATTGAGTTTTAAAAGTCAAATTAAACTAGTAAATTTATATTCTGCTCATACATACATATACATGTATAAATAATGTTCATAGCTTTTATATAAATTAAAATGCATACATAAAGATGTTAGTTACGTACCGTTACGCTTTGCAGTTACAGTAATTAGGCCCTAAAATAAATAGATATCACAATAAAATGTTGATGTATAAAAAAACATATCGAAACGCAATTTAACTGAATTTATATTAATTGTAGTAAGTACATTCAAGGGCTCCATGTGTTCTCTTGAACATACTCGTACTATGGGTAGAGGGCAGTCCCACAGAGATTTTTGGAGGTAGGTACTTGTACTTCGATGTTACATTCTTTCAAATGTGTAGTATGAATAAGCACCAACACCAGAAAGTTTACTGTATTAACGGCCTTAACGATCCTAATCGGGCCTAGCGATTATCTGTACTACTGAAACTAGTAAGGTATGTACTTATATTATTGTTGGATTGCATATTATTGCTCTGAATTATTAATCTACTTAATAAAACATCGCGGCAGTTGGTACATAAGATACTAACGCCATGTTTTTTGACGCCACACTTAGTGATGAGTGCGCGTTTACGCCGGTGCACACAGTAATACGTATGCACGGCTATCATATCAAGTGATACATTTCTAGCATAAGCTGATCTCGTTTTGTATTGGCTTTACTTTTTAGTACAATGAGAGATCAGCATATAATGGAAATGTATAGCTTGATATGTAGCCGTGTGTACGTGCGATGTACACACACTAATGCAATAGTGACGGACATGGTACGGGTAACTCTAGGGCTTGCCCCGCCCCCATACCGCTGTGTCAGCATACGTCTCATGTTCAGAGCAATCAAAAAGTTTGTCGCGGGCAATAATAATTCTACTTGCGTGTTTATAGATATAAAGCAATAGTCTGTGCTAAGCTCTATAACTTCTGCAAGATTAGCATGATCTTATCACACTCAAGGCAAAAGCCATATAATCAATTTTTGTGGAGACACTAGCGAAGACCTAAAATCGGTAACTGTATTTACTTAAGCAAATCTTGGGGTACCAATACTTTGTTATTCAAGATTTGCTTCAATTCAATCATGGTGTGTTAACCCATAACTGATATGTTTGTAAGCTAAGGCCGCCTTCGGTTTATGAATATATATTAAAATAAATTTAACAAAGATGAGCATAATAGCGTAATAATAAAATAAAATGATGTGAATGACATATATATCAGCACAGTAAATAGATACATTTCAGAAACAGCGAGCAAAAATGGCACCGGTGTATTTCGTATATATACTAAGTAACAGCCAAAAATCAATAAGATATACACAATTTTAAAACCAAACTAATTATTATTGTTGTATGTTAAAAACTAGAAATAGATCCTGCCCCAGATTGTTAAATGCTAGAAAATATATAATAAAATACAAAACAATTACATACATACAGCACGTATTTCACATGTATAAAAATTAAATGAAAATATTGTCCTTACAAAATATTTACTAGAGGCTGCACAGTCGCAAGAGTTAGCGCCAACGTTATATCATCTGTCTTGACATGGCGTGCCGCAGCTTGCGCTCCCACGACTCTGCCTCTGCCCACGAGTGCCGCACGTCACGAAACAGCTGCACACACAATAACACATTATGCCTAAAACGTTTAAGGTTTTTAAAGTTTTCACAGAGCAAACGCGCTTACGGGGGAAATAATGGGGATATTGTCGCATGCGCTCTATCAAAATAAAACACAACAGTATTAATCCAGTCAAACGAGCCTTTAAATCGAAATTTGAGCATTTACATCATCATCACAATAGCCCAAACAATTAGCGGTCACATGGGATATTGCCATAACCACCAGGCTCGGAGGATACTGCTGCCCATCCTACCAACATCAACCCTTACTCGCCTTTTCAACACCCACGGGTGGTCTATGTATTGCTGAGACCACACAGTCAATATCATAATTTCAACCGATTTTTTTTTTCTTTTTTAAACAGTGCCCCACACTAGGATTTCTCCTGTGTCGTGGGTGCGTTCACAGACATGAATTCCACATAAAATACACCCAGACCCGGAACAATTACCTGCAGATCATACAAATATTTGTTCCGTGCGGGAATCGAACCCACGACCCGGAGCGCAGCAGCCAACTGTATCAGCCACTGCACCACTGCTGGACGTAGGCCTCCCCAAAGATCGCGACAGTAAACGTTTTAGGTGTTATGTGCTCATTGGGGGGTTAATGCACTCGAAGGACGCGCTGCCCATCCTCCAGCTAATCCCATAGTCGCCTTTTACGACACCCACGGGATGAGATGGGTTGGTGCTATTCGCAGCCGGCACCACACTGCCAACGTAAGTAGGTAGGTACATTTACGTAAAACAAGTACATTTTGTAATTTTTTATCGAGTGTTTTAAATAAGATGATTCGGGCTTTAGTGAATTTTTAATTACGTGTAAATAAGATGATTCTTACTTTACTTTTTAATTTAAAAAATCAGTGGATATTAATTAAACAAATATTTAATCTGAACACTAAATGCACTTCACTAAAGGACCTTTACACATTAAGCCGAATTATCAAGACTCTCTAGATTATATTAACAGCTATTTTGTCAATATCAGCGCAGACCTAGCAAATACAATTTTATCGAGAACCCACAAAACAGAAGAACAGCTAGTCCATGGTTTAAAATCTCATCAGGTCCATCCACCCTTAAACTCATTTGTGCTTCTTTCAACTGACGATATTGAAATTAAACAGATAATTATGAACTTAAAAAACCAGCTCTTCAGGTTGGGATGGAATACCAGTAAGCTTTATTAAGAAAGCGACCGATGCACATTCCTGATGCACTCAAAAGGTCTATTGTGGTGCCAGTTTATAAGTCTGGGGACAGGGACACCGTGGAAAACTACCGACCAATTTCCTTACTCCCGAGCTTTTCCAAGATTTTGGAAAAGTTAATAAACAAAAGTCTAATCAGTTACCTCGAAGACCATGAACTGTTGGCTTCTAATCAATTTGGATTTCGTAAAGATAAGTCTACTTCTCACACAATTCATAGTCTTACGTCATACATAGCAAACAATTTGGATCAGGGTCATAAGACCTTGAGTATATTTCTAGACTTCGCAAAGGCCTTTGACACAGTTTCAGTTCCCATACTTATAAAAAAAACTTGAGAACATTGGGATTCACGGCTTACCTTTGCAACTCTTTAGAAACTATTTATGTAACAGAAAACAAAGCATTAAAATTGATGGGCATATTAGTGATGAGAGAGATATTACTTTTGGAGTGCCACAGGGAAACGTGCTGGGGCCCACGCTGTTTTTGATTTATATAAATAAGTGCCGTGTGGTGTGGTGTCCGGATTAAGAATATAGCACCACTCCATCTCGTCCCGTGGATGTCGTAAAAGGCGACTAAGGGAATCTAAACCAGAGAGATGGGCAGCAGCGTCCCTTCTGTGAAACGGTAGCCATACTGCGCTCACCAACCCGCCTGGCAAGCGTGGTGAGTATTGGCAAATACCCCCCAAAATGATGTCACAGTTGTGGAAATCTATGGGGGAGGCCTTTGTTCAGCAGTGGACGTATAAATGGCCGATATGATGATATGATGATGATGATGGGGCTTCATCACCAAATGCAGAAATCATCCGGTCAACACAATGTTTTTGTGTTAAACCACTTCGAAAGTCATAATAAATCATCGCTCTTGAATTTTCTCGAGTCAATTCCATTTTCTCAACGACTAAACAAGTTTAACAAAACCTTGTGACAAGACCGTGAATCTTTTTTTAAATAAATAATTGGTATTCGATTCGTAAAACCAAGGAGTTTTCAATTAAAAAGATTTTAATATGACAGGAACAGTGGAAATATTCCATTCCCGATACTTTTAGTGCAGCCTATGTATTATATAAATATATAAACGGAATTAAATGTAAATACACACTTAGAGAGGAAAAAAAAAACTATTGCTAACTAACCACCTAAAACCATTAACTAATCTGAAACCGAAAGTCTTTCATATCATTGGCCTAATACTTCTATATATAACTACATAAACAGAAATAAATGCGAATATATGCTTAGGAAGCTTACGCAATGTTAATACCACATACTTAATCACACACATCCACTCACACACACCATATCCCACGCACCTATCCAATCATACCAATTCACATGCATACATATACTCATTTGCACCCTATTTACACGTACTTTTCAAATTATACTGAGAGTTTAATGACACATATACATACTTAAACTAAACACAGTCATAATATTTCTAACAAATTGTTATACTCGTTTACAATATAATGAGTCTTAACCCATTCTGACATTATACAAATACACATACATACGCATTCTAATAAGTTACATTATTCTTTTATACTTTTAAATGTTAGTAAAGAAAAACAAATTACCTGTCTTGGCAACTACGATCATGTAAAGATTAACTACAGTATCTATTGTTTTTCCTTATACTATGCAATTTTATTTGTTTTGTGCGGTACTTTCAACTAGTGACATATTGTCTCAACTGCTTGGACGTACGTCACTCACATTTGTATTCTTCATGTACCTTTAAAATATTGCACCGAATGAGGACGCGCTCACTCCTTTGAACCAAATTATTGTTATAATTGGAACTCTCGAGTCTCTTTTATTTTTTATTTATGAGTTATGAATATGTTTGTGTTTGAGAAGGAGAAGGCCTATTCTCTCCGTAATACAGTTTTAACTAGTACGGGGGATAGTGCATATCTTACTTGATACAACTTTTAACGCTCGTAAGTGATAATTGTTTTATTTTCCATATATTTTTATAGTATTAGTTATTCTATCTTTTGTTAGTCAACATTCAAAATTATACTGAGAAGTACTGTAATCAGGAATTGTAAGTTGTCTTATTTGGTGAAATAAAGAATATTATTTTTCTCTTTTGTACGGGTTTATATCCCCTGTAAAGGGGAACTCGGTCTTTTGATAGGCTTACGCGGGGGCATTCCAACACGCAGAGGCCCTTTAGAGAATTTTAATCTAAAATGTAATGGGACACTAACCGGGGACTCTCCTTGGCTGCACTATAAAATTCAGTCTCGGATTGTCTCCGGAGGTATAAAACTATTGTATGAAATGGAAACTACAAGTATAAGGTCTATTGCAATGGGTGCTAAATGGATTTAATACTAAGAAAAACGGAAAAAACGGCGGCTGCCTTTCCACCTTTAAAGTGAAATAAATAAAATAAAATAAAAAATATTATCATTATTATTAAATACGCCTAAAATACCTAAATGAACAAAATAATTGTGTTCCTACCTACCTAAGTACCTACATTTTACCTATGCAATGTAAACACAGTTTTCGAGTAGGTTAACGTATTTTTGCCGGTCCTTATCCGGGAGAACGTATGAAGAAAAGCCGATAATTTTGTTTCCGCCTGTTGGCTGCCGTTGTTGTACCTACTTTGTTGATCAAAAGTAGCCCACCCGTCGCACTGTTGCCAAACCTCCGCTCGCGCTAGGTGCTAGCGTTATCAAAGGTCACTGACCAGCGAAGTCTCCACAAGTTTCGTACGTCGTAGTTTAAGAAAATCGTGTGGTTTCTTGGTACTGGTATGTTATTGAAAGTTATTACTATATGTTTTTTTATCACTCACTATGTTATTATATTGACTGCATATTCATTCTATATATAGCGGCCGCGACGAAAAGAGGGACAGTTCAGTTTAGTCCAGGCAGGCGCAACATAATCAGCAGTACTGGTACTGTCAGTGCTGGGCACGGGCCTTTTCTCATGATGAGGCAGGTGCAACTCCGTATATAAAAAAGTTGTATGAAACGTGCGCTACTTCCTATGGCGGTCATATCTTTCCTGCTCTAATATATGCATATCCTTGTCACACGCCTACGCAATGACAGTAACAGCAGTGAGCAGTGACATTTTGACTTTGTTTACGTTACTAAATTGTTTGCAGAAATTATGAGATTTTCGGTGAAATTTATCTGATTCTAAAAGAATTGGAGACGTTTCTACATGAAATAAATTTTCAAGCAGGAGTGATTTATTGTTGTGTTGTCAACTAATCACTATAAAACTTGTGGAATTTGTGGTTTTCGATCCGGCCGGCTGATAAACCAAAAACGAAAATGAATGGCAAAAATTTCACTTGATGAAGATATGATAGTGAAAAAATGTACAGTGCATAAACATCAATGATGAAACATTCTAAATATTCATTTTTTATTGGTCTCCAGTGGATGTTCTATACGAACTTCATTCGCCCCGACAAAGGGCGAAGGGGTATGTCGGACTCCTACCGGCTAAAAAAGCCACTGGAGCGGTCATCTTCGGCACCGAAGTGGGGCTCCTGGTCCTCGTAAGATCACACTAGAGCCGCCCATTGGTGCCACGCCTTTAGGCATATCTCGGAGGGGATGACTGTAAAGCGGTCATTCCCTCTAGCGTAGAGAAGGTGACAGTACAGAGGCCGTCCTCCAGGCACATCTCGAGGGGATTGTTAAGGATTAGCTGTGCACTGTGCTGCGCACACGGCGTCACGTGACAACTTGCGTGCCCACCGTCTTTCCGGGGGTGACTCGGTATGAGCACAAAAATTCCTCCATTTCGCGCATGCGACCCCTAAGACCCCCCACCATATAGCGGCGGCAGGGGGGCTCAGGCGAGTCGAACATGGGCGCCGGGGCGGTGCTAACCCGGTGCCGTGTCCTCCTTCTCCTAACGGGCTCGGCCCTCTCCCGAACTCGATGATGAATGTATTTAGTGGTGCATGAATTCTTACTATACCATCATAAATACCATCCATTTTTTTACAGCAGAACTTACATTTCGACAATTGTACCATATCTGCGATTGTGAAAATCAGTATAAGCGCATTCATTAAAGTACGTCTTCCTGTTAGAAATTATTTATTTGCCTATTAATACATTTTTCCACACGATAAATGTTAGCATTCTCTTTACTTACGATTCCATAAGTGATAATTTAAGAGTTACTTATGGTTGATTGCAAAAATTAACGAAAGCTAACATTTATCGTGTAATAAAATTATAATAATCACGGAAGATATCCCGTTAGTGTTATCCAAAACCGTGTAAGTTAAAAACAGTGCTAAATGATAATTAATACTTCTAATGCTAGTAATCCCATCACTAAATGCATCTCACCTGAGACAACCAGACTTCGTCCGCCAACAACTCGTTAAGAATCACAGTAGTATCTTTGCTGGGGTTCTGCATTCTCTTCTCGGCAACTCGCTTACTACACTCAGCGTACATTAGATACTTTTGATGGGATATCCTCGAATATAACTGCACACGACTACAACACGTCGCACACACGAGGAATTCCTGGAAGCAAATGGAGACAATTTTTCAGTGTACATTAACTAACTTCCTCTAGCGAATGAGGCTTTAGACGATCGACATTAAATTTTCGAGCAATCTGTGTATCTAACAGCAGGACATTAGGCCGCGATTGATTTGTAGAGATTAGTTCGCCCCCACCTTTCATTAATTTCGCCCGCTAAGGGTGTCCAATTGTTACTAACGGTGGGTCATTAACGATTTTCGTGCCAATTTCAACCCGATTTTTATGGGATAGAACTATATTTTTAAAAAGCTGTTTTAAAAGAGTATGAAATAAATTGCCTTTATTTCGCATACGGTTTTAAAACAGCTTAATTTTTTAGTTAGTGGTATACATTACATGCGTTTTTTTAACTAGTTCGTTTGTCAATGGAAATGTCACAAATAGTATTCTCCTAAACTAAGAAACAATTACGTCATAAACGATAACATCCTATTGAAGAATTACAGACCCATCTATCTATCTCGCTTCTCAGCCATGTTTTCAGGGGTCGTTACGAATCGTCTCGAGCACAGGTGATGGAAGTCATCAAACCTGTGCTCGAGACGATTCGAACAAGCCGGTTTCCGAAAAGGTTTTAGTACCATAGACAACATCCATATGCGGCACATTATACAGAAGACCGAGGAGTATAATCTGCTACTATGCTTAGCGTTAGTGGACGATGAGAAAGCCTTCGATTCAATCGAAACCTGGGCAGTGCTGCAATCTCTGTAGCGGTGCCACATTGACTATCGGTACATCGAAGTTCTGAAGTGTTTATACAGAAACGCCACCATGTCGGTCCGAGTACATGAACAGAGCACCGGGGCAATTTCATTGCAGAGAGGTATGGGACAGGGGGACGTCTTTTCCCCGTAACTGTTCACCGCTGCAATGGAGGATGCCTTCAAGCTACTGGAGTGGAAAGGATTCGGCAATAACATCAATGGCGAGAATATTACTCACCTTCGATTTGCTGACAACATCATAGTCATGGCAGAATCGCTGCAAGAGCGCAGCACAATGCTCGATGCTCTCAATAGTTTCCCAACAGGTGAGCCTTAAAATGAACATGGGCATGACGAAAATCATGTCAAATGCCCATGTCGTACCCATCCCAATATCCGTTGGGAGCTCTGTTCTCGAAGTTGTTGACGAGTATGTCTACCTGGGACGAACTGTCCAGTTAGGTACGTCCAACTTCGAGAAAGAGGTCAATCGTCGAATCCGACTCGGCTGGGCAGCGTTCGGGAAACTTCGCAATGTCTTTTCATCAACATTACCGCAATGCCTCAAGACGAAAGTCTTTAACCAGTGTGTTACCAGTGATAACATAGGGGACAGAGACGTGACTGGTCACTCAACATGGGCCTCATAAGAATGCTCAAGGTCGCTCAGCGAGCTATGGAGAGAGCTATGCTTGGTATTTCTCTACGAGATCGAAATCAGAAATGAGGAGATCCGTACAACTAAAGTTGCCGACTCAGCTGAAATGATAAGTAAACTAAAGTGGCAATGGGGTAGGCACATTGCTCGTAGAATTGATGGCCGTTGGGGTAGAAAATTTCTCGAGTGGAGACCGCGCACCGGAAAACGCAGCGTGGGACGACCTCCAACAAGGTGGATAGACGACCTGGTGAAGGTAGCTGGGAACCATTGGATTGGGGCAGCATGTGACCGCTCAATGTGGAAATCTACGGGGGGGGGGGGCTCCCCCTTGCTCAGCAGTGGACGTCTTTTGGCTGATATGATAATGATGATGATGAAGAAACTACGTTGAATGTTGATGTACTTTTATACTGTGATGCGATCAAAAATGGATCAAAACCGTTTTGGTATTCTGCTTCGTTTTGAACTGACACAGCTGTACTAAAATAGTCATAAAATAAACGTGAAAATTGTAACTGGAGCAGATAACAATTCTTTTTTCATTAAGTTCGTTTCATAATTTAATCTCGATTCGTTCAACTTACAGTCATAGTGTCAATTTATTCCGAGAATAGGCCCTCAGAGGCATGAGCAGTAGCGTCCCTTTTGTAGTACAGCAGTAAATCTGCGCTCACCAACCCGCCTGTCAAGCGTAGTAAGTACTGGCAAATTCTAACCAAAATCATGTCACCGGTTGTTTATAGAGGAGGCATTTGTTCAGTGGATGTTTTTTGACTGATGATGATGATGAATTGAGCTCACGCTAATATTTCTCCTGTATCATGGGTGCGTTTGCAGACACAAATTACACTCGCAATACACCCAGATCCGGATACAACTACCTGCAGATTATACAAATATTTGTTCCGTGTAGGAATCGAAAGCACGACCCGGAGCGCAGCAGCTGACTGTATCAGCCGCTGCACCAACCGTGCCGTCAAAGTCGTGACTAGAGCAGGCCATACCTTCTCATAAGCGAGGCGTGCGTCGGGCTGGACGGGCTCGAGCGTGGCGGGGTTGTAGGGCTGGCCGTACAGCAGCAGGCGCGCGGCGGCGGCGCGAGCGCAGGCCCGGCACGAGCCCGCACCGCCCGCCACGCTGAGGCCGGGCCACGTGCCCACGGCCGCGTCCAACGCGCGAGCACCCGTCGCCCCCGCCGCCCCCGACACCCGTGCGCGCATGCTCTCCGTCACCTCGTCCACCGTCTTCACGTTCGATAGAAAGTATTCGTCTGAAATGTGACGATGCAGATAGGCATAGGGCTCATTCAGCGCGACGGCGGCGCGACTGAGCGGACTCGGGCCGCGCTGCTGAAGCGCTGCTGTCGTGCGGCATAATCTCACAATAGACTCCGACAACTTATGACGGTCGTCATGCATCGCCGAGCGGTCGCGCGACAGCAGCGCTGCAGGCGCGCTGCGGAAATTGTATGGAACGAAACTTTTATGCGACGATCGCGCTTCGGTCGAGTTGCGGTCGCGCTGCTGTCTCGCTGCAACAATTGCTTAAAATGAAAGCACCAATATCGACACCAATCGACGCATTGTTGGGCAATTGAGTATGTATCGCTACTAACACGATTATTACATAACTATTGCAATGAAATGATAGGTGAGCTGTAGAGCTTAGATTATTTTAAATTTGCAACTAAAGTCAGCAAATACAGCAACACATTGCAGCAAATTGTTTGTAATGGTTCAGTCATCAGCAGAACTTCTAACAGTATACAGAATGTTGTTTTACCATTGTTCAATCAAGCAAACTGTCAGTGCACGCAACCTATAATGAAGCGTACCAATAATATTCTTAATTTGTTTATATACAGAAACAATCACAAAATAACACGATTACCTTGTTCCTGGAATATTTCCGTAAGAAAGTTGGGGTCTAATGCATGTGATATTAACGTTTGAATATAGACTTCGAAGTTTTCCTGATACATTTGTGTCTCCAACATCCTCTTCTCGATGAAACTACAGTCATCGATTGAAAGGTCACTTCTAACTAACTCGACTATCGTCTCCAAATGTGTCTGAGACCTTACTTTAACTGCGACTTGAGTGTATAACTTTTTGTTTTCTGGGTTCCATACCGTATACTGAAAAATTAAATAACATAGAAATTAATTTGCGAAAGTAGGTAGGTAAGCCATGTCTCGACAACCTTTTCTAATAAGAGGGTCACCAATTTTACGTAGCTACCAGTAAGGACCGCATGTCATACTCAGAACTAGCCATACAAATATTTTTACATATTTTAAAACACGCTGTAGTATATTTTTAATTGCCATTTGTTGCTGCTGTAAATATTGCGGGTCACGCAGGCCCGCGGGCAACTGGCGATTGTGTAGAATGGCAAAACCGCGATTACCAATTGCCCTGCTATGCATGATTACGGCAGTAACTTCCCAGGATCGTAAGATATATTCGCAATAGGATCCTGTTCAATATAGCGTTTAATATTATGTAAGTGTAGTTAAGTGGGGTTCCAAAGCACGGAATTTTATACTCACTGTTGATATATTCCGATATAAAACTTTTCCATTTTCTTCAAATGGCTCATATTTTTGGAGTAATGTCTTGCCATCGACCCTCCAAATAGTTGGCCACATTTCATTCAATTCTGATTTTATTGCTATAAATTCTCCAGACTGAAAATAAATGGACAGGCGTTACATAATTATAATCGCAATATTATGATGCGGTGTATTTTACGTGACGTGGGTTTAATATTCATTTGGATTAACCAATTAGCGCCAAAGTGAATTTGATCGGTCTTTAACAGTCATAGGCAGAAATTTTACCCAATAAAAAAAGGCTGTATGTATATGTTTTTACTTAAACCGTCTTAGTGTTCTTTAAACATCATTATATAATTCTTACCTGATACGGCATTTCTTCTATCGGTCTAGTAGTGTCTAATTGCCCACTACTGGAAACTTGATGATGAGATTTTATATGTTGCATATTTCTGTTTGCCTTATTGTCGTTATCTGTAGTCCCATAAAGCCCATAACCCATGTTAGCCCCATGTGCTGCAACTAAAATGTAGAAAACAAATCAAGCTAGTAGCTTGATTGATGATCGAAACTAGAATGCGTTCCTAATTATTGACGCCGCAGTACCTACCTACTACCAAGTCTTCAGAAAATTTGCTTGTATAATTGGTCACAGAGAAAAATAGTTACATCCAGTTATATTATTTTATAGTTACTAAAAGGATGCATATTTGATCGTAGATGTCACTCGTATGCAGATTATTACAAAAATTCGGAAATAATGAAAGTGTAGGCTCAACTTCAATACGAAGGTTACACAAAAATCTCGATTTAGTTATCATATAACTCATTATTAACAATCGAATATAATTATATTTAAATTTGATATGCGCTTTGATTTATTTAGCACTTTATCTTTCACATTTACTTATTGATGCTATTTTATTCATTGTTTCAATGATATGACAAATTCTATTCCATGTTCCAATTCCATGACTAATAATTTTCATCAAAAATTTAATGAATATCTATGATAGACACCAAAAATGCTTTGTTATTTAAACATAGTAAGTTAGTTAAAGGTAGGATAGGTAAAGGAAAAGGACAGCCAATTGATGAATGGAATCATCATTGTGATAACATGTACACACATTACAACCCTGGATTTCTACATTTAAAAACATTCAGATGTCAAAACAATACACTACACAATTCTCATATTGTTGTACTGTACATGTTATCCCTATTTTGGCGACGTGAGGGGTGCTACCAGGAATAATTACAAATTAAAATTATTTAACACATTATCGGTAATATACTCATGTTTATTTTATGTCTTCTCCTATTATACAAAATTATTTACATAAAATATTGAGAGTTGTGCATAAACAAATAACAATTAAATAGAAATACAAAAAACTTATGTTCAGGGCATGGCCTTCTAATACATTATCTCGTACTTACTTATAGCTGTCAATGTATTATGCATTTAATTTCCCTTATAATATAAAATCACTTTCAGCTATATAGAATATGCATACACTATCGTAAGTACTAACTAATCTCAAATACTGTAAAATACAATACATTATTTATATTTACAACAGACACCCACTGGTATGAATTCCATAAAAAAATATACCATAATTTTGGAATTATTAATGGTAGCACCCCTTCAATAGCGAGTATGACAAGAGTCACAAATTCTACAATTTACAATAAAATGGCACTAATAATGTGTCATTAACAACAATTTAGGTGAAATCTTGTTACAGACTAACCCTAAAAATATCGACATTTACTAGGATAGATAAATCACATTTCTTTCACTGAAAATATTTACAAATAATAATGATAGATTTTATCTAATAAAAATTTACATTATCACAGTTAAAATGTAACAAGTTTTCACAATATCCTGCTCAAAAGGCAGTTAGCTTGCTCCTGTCATACAAGCTTCAGGGCTAGCTCTTCACCATCGCGCTCTACTTCTTAAATGGAAATCTAATAAATTGAACGCACCTTCGTCGGGCTGGTGTTGATAATAGTATTGTTGCTGTGGCGCTGCCTGCAGCGAAGTCACGGGCTGCGGCGCAGGAGGTCGTGGCTTCTTAGGCGCGGCCGGCTGGGGCGCCACTACTGCCGAAGGCGTCGGCTTATTCATACTTGTTCGACCCTTGTTTTTTCCTTTGTCGTTCAGAGGCGTACTAGGTACATTCAGCACTGGCTTATTTAACCTTCTCGCTTCCTCTTCTGCATCATAAGCAGCTTCTTCACTGCCATCATATTTACGTTTTCTATCCTTATTCAAATTGTAATAACGGGGATCGTCCATCTCTTTTGTTTGAGAGGTAAGAAGATTCGACGATGCGCCGTGTATTTGATTAGCACCCAACAAGCCTGTTGTACTCATACTCGCCGGAGAGTTCATGACTGGATTATTCAGTGACATACCTGTGTTTATCACGTTCGTTGGCGCCATGGCTCCATTGGCACTTTGCTGTGTGGCAGTTGTATCACATTGAGTTTTATTAAGATCGTTAGGTGTATAAGGCTTACTATTAGATGTATTATTAGTATTCGTTCTAGACCATGTGGACTTTCTGGCGCCTCTGCCGGCCGGCGGAGGAGAAGTGTCACGCTCTCCTTGTAAGAATTTCAAATAAGAAGCCATGAAACCTGAACCGGGGCCCGTGACAGGAACATTAAATTTTTTATCCATAATTTTTGAAGTAGCGTCTTGTGAAGTGCTGTTAATGTTCTGCTGCTGTGAAGAGGGTGCTACCGTTGATGCAGTATTTGCCCGTTGTTCTGCAAGGAAACCAAGTTCTTCCTCTATATTAGGTACTACCACCTTAGGCTGTTCCTCTTCACGTGTTTCGGGTGTCGAAAAAGATGACGAGGAAGCCGAAGGTGGAGTCTCGCTAAATGATGACAGTGGTGTTAACTCCACAGTAGATTGGAAATCAGGATGGGGACCTAGATGGAAAGGTGGAAAGTAAGTTAATGCATGCCCATGAGGCATGGCTAATGCTTGATGCTGATTGGCAAAACTTGTTGCATGTAAAGGAGCTTGTGAACCGAAGGCTGAAGTGCCAGGGAACATTTTTGGTGGGGGAGGTGGTAGATTCCACCTCTCAAAATCAAAATAGCTACCATTTTGCTGTTGATTACTGGTTGAACTATGTGCAGGTGGAGGAATTCTATTTGCTAAATAATCTGCCATAACAACATTTGATAATTCATTCATATTTGTATGGGGTACAGGTTTTTCAACACTCTTTCTCCTTGAAGGTATTTTATTTGTTGTTGTTGGAGCGGTTGCTGGTGTTTGGCTTTTACTTGATTTCACATCTTGTAATTGACAATTTTGTTGCAAACTTTGCAAGTTTTTGACTATACTCATGGGATCCCCGCGGCAACTAGAGAGATCCTGTAAAGCTACATTATTACCATCGAAATAATTTTGTTTGTCTGGCAAACTTAGCACCCTACTTGAAGGTTGACTTTGAGAAACAGATTCATCATTATGAGTATTATTTTCTGTTAAACTGCCATTATTGTAACTATTACTACTGCTATTACTAGGATATTTTCTAGATGCTTGTCTGTCACTTTCCCAACAAGTTTGACCAGAAGATTGTGTTTGATTGCGTTCATATCTGCTTTCACTATAAGATTTATTTTGTTCAAGTCCTAAAGCCCTTGTTATTACAGAAGGATAAGCTACTTGACTGTTCTGAGATGGTGAACGAGTAACTGACGCGTCTAAAGGCGACCTAGGTGCAGTGGTATTTACTTTGTTGTAGTGATCACTGTGTGGTTGGGGGGAATTGATTGAGTTCATAGGACTATGATACATAGGATATGCAGGACTAGAACCATGGTCTAGGGGAGAAGTTTGTGGTGCTGCTTGGGAGGGACTTTGTCGCCTTGGCAGAACCCCATTACAATCTGGGCCATTTTGAGAACTACTACTAGAATACCCAGTATCCGTACTTGAACTACTTTTAGCTCGAACATGATAATCTGATTCAATGTTGTTTCCACTTTGATAATGTCTAAAACTAGAATTTTGTGTAGAGGAATATTGTGAACTATTGATTCTATTTGGCTTGGATGAAGTTCCACTACTGCTACTGTAATTTAATCTACCTGGGGCATCCATTATAGAGTAACTAATTGGAGATGACTGTGGCTGAACTTTTTCATTAGAGTCACAACTTTTCCTCTGCTCATTACTTATTTCTGGATATATTTTACTTTGAGCTTTAGTCTGTACTTGTGGTGGTTTGACTGTGGGAGACACAAAATTACTAATGCTATTTGTGATTTGTCGTGAAGGTTTTTCATTACTTGTAGTTTTAGGAGACTGAGAGTTGTAAATGGAAGCAGATGGTCTAGAGTTTGTACTAGACGGCGATCTATAATCTTTACTGGGCGGAGTTGAGGAAGAGGTCACTGGTGGAGTTGACACTATACATGATTGCTGGGAATGAGCAGTTGAACTTGCAGAACTTGAATAGGACTTACTTCCTGCATAATCCTGCTGCGATGAGAGTTGGCCACTCTTTGCACTGCTTGTACTATACGAATTATCAGTCTGATTTCCAAATGATGGAGATTGAAAAAAGGTTGATGATGTTGAAGTTGCTGGTTGTTTGGAAGCAGTTGCCGGTGAACCAGCCCTGTTGCTTTGTTTACCAGCACTTGAAATCTGAGAGTTTAGATGGTTGTTTAGAGTTTGTGCTGCAGCAAAATGGGCATTAAAATTTTCGTATGTTGCTGATGCTTTTGTTGTAGCTGGACTTGGAGATGAAGGCACAACACTTTCATGGGGTAAAATTCCAAATGGGCTAGGCAGCTGATTATTTCCTTGCCAACTTAATCCGGTAGTGCTGCCTGGAGTTGATGATTGGTCAAAGAATGATGTTCCTTGTGCTGCTAATGTTTGATGTGTGTAGTTTTCTCTTAAGGTAGACAGTTCAGATTCTACTGAAGATTGTTTGGATGCAACTGCAGCCTGAGCTTGAGCTATAACTTGCCGATGCTGCGCTTGAAGAGAAGAACTGTAGTGTGCAGGTTTGGGATTTGCATGATGAAACAGTGGTGAGAATACTGCGTCATACCCAACTGCTGGGGGAGATAAAAATCCTGCAGGATTGAAGGGTGAAGCGGTTGATGAGCCTAGTTGCCCCGCTAGTGATGCTGTAGTATGTGCTGCTTGGAGAAGCAACTGACTTGTAGTTGATGGCACTGATTGGCTGCCTAATCCAGAGCCACCACTGGCTAGGTGGTGATGAAAATCCCCACTTGCAGCACCGGCCTGAACCCCTGCTAACCGATTGTATGAATATGCTGACCATGGTCCTACTGGATCCATTACCACCTCCGTGATGCTCAAATGTCAATGTATGTAATATGTCAATAGAAGTCCACACTTTCATCCATAGTTTATTACACACAATCAATTGTATGTCTAGTTACTAGCACTATTTTGGAACACTAGAACTCATGTTGAATTTAAGTACTCTTCATACAGGGAAAACACTCCTGAAAATAAAGAAAGTAATTGTTAATATCATAACAATACATACATATTAAGCGTACAACACGAGGCTATGATTATATATCTGGATACGTGTTCATTATAAAGAAAAAATACAAATAATAGATTATAAACACAACGATTTTGTTCGTAATCAAAAAATTCCTACATGCAAAATATAGCATCGAACCTTGTAAAATAAAAATAATCCGGCGCTTCACTATAGAAGCGTCAGAGTGACGGAACAATACAGAATCGTATTTTACACTGTAAGGTAAAACCAAAAGTTTGCATTTACAACGAAGAAACATACCATCGCCTTGGTTTTCTACAACCATGTATCAATGTGGTTTCAGAGGACGCTCACTCGACAGATAACATCATAAATATGGCCTCGACTCCTCGAGTGCTCGTTGCGACGGGTTTTGTCTATCGTGAAATTAAAAGCAGCTCAAGTCTCAGGTTGTGCACAACAGATCACTTTTATTTTACACTCTGTTTTCAACTCTTTTACTGTGAGTGTACTGACAACAATATTTCAACAAACCGATAACTTTATTTACAAGTGGAATTACGACAACGTTTCGCCTTTCACATTAATCGCCGCCATCTTACTTGTCGAATATCTGTCGCTCGGTCGAACGAACGAACGACCGCACACAAAACAAGCGATACAGCGCCATCTACAATGTAATAAGAAAGAAAAAGTTTATTGAATATACATTGTAAAATTCTCTATATAATAGCAATTTTACGTCCGTAAACATATTTTTTTAATGTAAGAAACCTCACTTGTCATGATTTAACTAGAAATTAAGACAAACAAATCTTTATAACCTTCGATTGATCAAACAAAGAAAAGAAAACTTTGAATTAGCGCTATTTCCGTTTGGAAATTGCGTTTAGTTCATCCGTGTAAGATATGTTGGATGGCGAACGACCTTGCGATTTGGCTGTGCTGAGAAGTTTTATAAATAAAAAGCAGGGAAATTCTTACATTTTTCTATATTATCACACTAGAAAAATAATTAAGTATTATTAATTAACTAATATATATAAAACTGGTGCCGGCTCAGAATGCCACCACCCCATCTCTTCCCATGGGTGTCGTAAAAGTCGACTAAGGGATTAGCCGGAGGATGGGCAGCAGCGTCCTTCGAGTACATTAACAACTCAACTGCGATCGCCAACCCGCCTGCCAAGCGTGGCGATTATGGCAAAACCCCCCAATGAGCCCACAACACATCCATATCGGTGGTTGTGGTGATCCTTGAGGGAGGCCTGTGTCCAGCAGTGGACTTCATTCGGCCGAAATGATGAATTAACTAACATAATTATTAATTAACATACCCATTAGGGGATGATTATTATGCTTATGTCCTTCCCCAGGGTTCGAGCTAACTCACACAAAATGCATCAAAATCGGTTCAGGGCTTTAGCGTACAAACAGACAGACAGAAACACATTCGCATTTATAATATAATATATTTAGCAATGATAGCCTAGTAGTTCAACCCTTGCCTTTCACAGAGGAGGGTCTGTGTTCGATCCTCACCCGCACCTCTGACTTTTGAGATTCATGTGCGGATAAGAATTTGAGTGGCACTTGCGTTAACGGTAAAGGAAAACATTGTGAAGAAACCTGAATACCAGAGGCCAAGCCTCACTAGGCCAGTGTGGTGGACAAAGGCCTAACCTTTCTCATCGTGAGAAAAAGCCCGTGCCCAGCGGTGGGACAGTAATGGGCTGATTATGTATACTATAACAATCAAAATAAACATAACCTATGTGTGTTAAACCCAGAGGGGTTCAACAATAGTAACAGATATGAAAATTGACAATATAAAAATTATTTGTTCTTTTCTTTATTTTCTTTTAAATTAGATCAATAAAATTATGACTTTGAGCGAGATTCACAAACTACACCCTAGGCTACTATGCTAAGCAAAGCAAGCGTTTGAATGAATGAATATGTACATTATCAGCATATAAATAATGTTCATATTCAAACGTTCACGTTGGGATCAGAAGGGCGAGTGACTTTTTTTATTAAAAACAAAACTTTTAAAACGAAAAGCAACAAATGCTGTGATTGGCCGATGCCACAATACGCAGTCCCTTTCCTACGATTTTATGCATGGCATATAGCATAGTTATGGTTATATAGCGATAGGGTGTCGAGCTTGACGTGTAGTCGTGTGTACAGTCATAGATTTCATATATTATAATTAATATGCAACAAAATTGGGAGTCGTACCTAGTAGCAAAAGTCGAAAACAATATTCAAAAGTTATTGTTCCATTAATCAAAGGAATCAATTTAGTTAATCGATTTTGTCAATAGTAAATTAAATATTAATATTACAGTATTATTTCTGTATTCATGAAAAAACTTAACCAGGAGACTAATATAGTATTCTTGTGTCATGTATCAACTAAAATATTCTGAAAATATCACTTTAATTTTATTTTAATCACCACAATAAATCGAATTCTTTGATAAAATATCGGTATCATGTGTCAACTGTCATTGCACTTCAATAGCTCCTGATTCTATTAATTTCAGTCATGTTGGGTTCATACTTGTTGAAGTAATTTTTTACGTTATATCATCGAAACTTTTCACCGTTGTTTTGTTTGTAGGATTCGGCATTTACATGGCGAGTATATGACTCACCTTAGATTTGCCGACGACATCGTAGTCATGGCACAATTGCTGCAAGAGCTCTGCACAATGCTTGATGATCTCAACAGAGCTTCCCAACTGGTGGGCCTTAAAATGAACATGGGCAAGGCGAAACTCATGTGAAATGCTCATGTTTGCCCTTCGCGATATCCGTTGGTCTGTTCTCGAACTTGTTGACGAGTATGTCTACCGTCCAGTTAGGTAGGTCCAGTTTCGAGTAACCTTAATGTGACCTCCGCCCGCAGCCAGCGCACTGCTAGTGAGACACACACTGAGAGATCGGAGAGATAGAACGTGGAAGTGCGTTCTCAGATCTCGAGTCTCTCATCTCATAAGGGAAAACTGCCAGAGTAGATCAACCTCCTCCGTCAGCATGGCGTTCTCGGAGTGAGCCCAGTAGGGCCGCCCTTCCAACCACTAAGTCGGAGGAAGAATTTTTGCGCTCCATCATGCTTGCAGTTGGGGGCATCATGGACGAAAAACTAGCGGCATTTGAAAGGAGACTGCCTCCCGAGTTCCTCCTCTTCTCCATCCGTCACTTACGGTGGACAGGACGCAGTTGGTGCAGGCCGCCTAGGCGGATACGTACGCGGCTGCTACCAAAGTGACGTCGAGTGCAGCCGCTACACAAGCACAATCTAGCGCACCGGGGAAGAAGAAGAGTACCCGCGGTGCGGCGAAGTGGGTCGAGATGGCTGATCAGATAGCGACATCTGTCGGGACTGAGGCACCAGCACTGGCCCCAGTGGCAACTACTTTGCCTGAGCAGACTCAGGCTTCTCAGGCCACGTGAGCAAGAGAGGGTGGAAGCCCAGGCCTCCTAAGGTAGGGATAGGGATGGGGGATAGGGGCAGCAGTTTCGCAAAATACGCAGTCCTTTTCCCAGAAGGGGAAGAGGCGAGGAGGGAAAAGGGGAAGGGGGAAGTCAACTTCCCCAAGGATTCCGCAACGGCTGCCATTACGGTCACCATGCCTCACGGACTCACCAGACACGCGGTTGGGTGACGTCATACCCGAGGCAAGGAAAAACATCAAGCTCACCGACCTCAGCATCGGTCCTAACACGGTGACCATTAAGAGGTCAGCCAGTGGTGGAATGGTGCTGTCCATCACTGGTGAGGAATGCGGCGCCAAAGCCACAGCCAGGCGACGCGTATGCGTGAGGTGCTTATCCCCATCTTTGCCGTGTATATCGCGCGGCCTTACAGACGGCGGAGATGAGGGTGCGTGACCTGGATGATGGCGTCACACTGAAAGAGGTGGCTGAAGCCATCGTAACAGAGTGTGGCTGTCAGCCCGAGGAAGTCAAGATGGGCGACATTCGCCGCTCACCCATGTTCTTGGGCACCGTCTGGGTGCGCTGCCCATTGGAGGCAGCCAGAAAGGCGGTTTTATTTATATTGTCCTCGCGTGTTTGCGTGGGGTGGGCGCTGGCCAGGGTCAAGACATTGGCGGCACGGCCCAAAATGCCTCGAGCTCGGGCATATGCACTTCCGATGCACCTTACATGGGGGAGTTGATCGAAGCGACCGTTACCGACACTACCAAGAGACACGTTGGGGGAGATGTAGCAACCCATTACTGCCAGAGTTCCCCACTCAATAATGACAAAGCCCTGCTCCCTGTCCAGAGGAAGCAGGGCAGCCTACCGCAGCCCAGTAGATAGCGGCTGAGTCCCCGATGCCCCTGAACCAGCGAGGATGTTCCTAGACGCCCTAGGGCTCCGATACAACCACCCAGGCAACCGACTACTCCGTAACAGTCTGCAGCAGTAGATTCTGCGCGTTGCGGCAGTGGTTCAGGTTATCCTGAAGAACCTTCAATGCCGTGAATTTTCAGTCTCCATTGCTTCCGGTGGTCCCGCGACCGATGACGCCAGCGCAGTCAACTCTTGCCGATTGTCAGAGGCAGTGTGGGCTCGCTTTCCCGTTTTGCCTTTCTGGGCAGCGCATGGTTTCACATGGTTTGGTTGGAAATCCACACAAAGCGGACAATTTGGTGACTGTGCCGTACACTCAAACTAAACAGGTTTTGTATAGCTTGATGTGGAGCCGAATATTCGAGTATGTAAAAGAGTGCGACAAAAAGTACTACATCCTGTCGCACGATTCGCAGCGTTCAACTTCTAATAGTTCAAAGTCCAAACAGTCTAAGTTGATGCGTAGCCGTGTGTACAAGCTGCCTCCGCCACAGCATGTTCCCGTCCGGCTGAAAGAAAGCCAGGTTGGTTATCTTCTGGAAGGGTCGTGGACTCTCCCTCTGTGGATCACTGTGGGATCACGACAGTAGGTTCTATAATATTATTAAGCCTTTAATAATAATAAATTTGCAGGATGACTCTGATTCAAGTTGCGATAGCGAAATGGAAGGTGAAGTTGAAACAAAATCTATGTCAGAATAGCTGCAGTTTATTTACCTAATAAACATGTTTTTTATTTTTTTATTTGAATTGTTAATCAGTTTTTTTTCATGTAACACATGGCCTGACATTCTCTCGACCTGTTTCTGATTGTTAAAAACATTTTATATTTCCAAGAATAAGACAATAAGTTCTCTATTACTCTTATATAAGTACATAGTACTGTTTTTAAGTCGAATTCTAGATATAATTACTAACTTGGCAGTTAAATTGATTTGTATAAAAAATTAAATCATCAATTTTAAGACTCAAAGTCAAAATCTTAAATTTTTGGATTAGGTCTCTATACTTCTAAAGGTGCGATATAGATCTGTCCGACACTATGAATCTCATGTGAGTTCGTGCTCTTTCCTTCTCACTCCCCACCTGCGCATTAGCTATGCGCGGGGACAGCGGTATTGGTGAGGCTATAGACTCCATAGTAGTGGGGATAACTTCCCTGTGGAAAACCTTTAGTAGCTTTAACAGTTACCCTCCTATAGGTTATATACCCTCATATAGTTCCTATCCTTCAGTTGATTTCTCTCTTAGGCTTCAATAACTCGACCCTGCAGCATATTGTTAATGCATTTTGTGATTGTCGATTCTATGCCATGCTTCTGTGCTGCTGCATGCGAAGTCTTTATTGACTCGAGTCATTCGGTCAAACGCCTCTTCAATGTCAAGAAATGCTCCAGCACAGATCTCTTTAGTTTCCACAGAACTTTCGGCTCTGTCTACTACATAATGCAATGCCGTTTCGGTTGATTTACCAGCTTGATACGCACATTGCATGTTATGGAGTGGTCGTCTCCTTAATGGGTCATCTCTTATGTATCTGTATCTCAGTTTTTCCAGTAGTTTTCCTTTCCCAGTTTGGGAATGAAAATTACTTTTACCTGCCTACAGGCTGATGGAACATGTCCAAGGGCTAGGCATGCTCTATACAATCTGCATAAATGAGGTATTAGAATACGCCATAACGAAATCAGAGATTATAGAAGTCCGACCGGCCGGTTAAGAATAGCACCAACCCATCGCATCCTGTGGGCGTGGTAAAAGGTGACTAAGGGATAAGCCGGAGGACGGGCAGCAGCGTCCTTCGAGTATATTCAGAAATTAACTGCGATCGCCAACCCGCCTAGCGATTGCGTGGTGATTATGGCAAAACCACCCGATGAGCACACAACACAAACCCAAACCAGTAGTTGTGGCGTTTTTAGGAGAGGCCTATGTCCAGAAGTGAACGTGTTTTTGGCAGAAATGATGATGATGAAATCAAAGATAATTTTGATCCTTTAATTATTCTTTAAATAAAATTTTCAATTCAGCATTAGGCATAATAAGCATCCCGTAAAGAGGTTAAATGAGGTGTTGAAGTTAAAAACCCCCCAATGAGTATAAAACACGCCCAGACCGGTCGTTGTGGCGATCTTTGGGGAGGCTTGTGTCCAGCAGTGGACTTTATTTTGCTGAAACGACGAGACAAAATAGATAGCTACGGATCTAGATAGAAAGTGTTATAGTTTAAGTGTTTTATGTGTATTCGATATTAGAGTAAGAAAAGACCTGCATTGCGCAATCATCTCAGAGCAATGTGTCTACGTGATTTTGCACAGACATCGGAAGCTTGGTAACATATTCCCAATGGAAATACCTTGGCTAAAGGGCTCAAGCAATTTTTGTCGTGCGTCCATGCATAGCATATGACGTGAAGTCATATGCTATGCATGCTGCTACCACTATGGAGACGATCAAGATACAACATAATATACATTCGATCAGTGCCCTACGTGGGCTGCCCGATCAGCGGATCATGGTCCATCGGATCAGGCAAGATGTCCCTGCCGGCAGTAGTGCCAGCTATGTTGGCAGAACATGAAAATTGGAGTGCAGGGGTCTACTTCTTCTAAGAGCGTCATGCTCTAAAACAGGGGTTCCCAACCATTTTTTGTCTACTGCCCACTTTAAGAATAAATTATTTTTTAACGCCCCCCTTTTTAAACATACTTAAAAACCGTTAAGTACTTATAACTGATTATTGAAACGCAAATTTATAGTATTCGGACAGAGTATCTTTTATTGAAAATAAAACAAACATAATCAATTCTTATATAAAAACTAATGTGAAGGTTGAATCTGATGCTGTTCAATAAGTTTGTTGATATCAGGTTCCAATTTACTCAAAAACAGCCGCAAGTCGCCACGTTCGGTAACACGCAAACGATTTCTCTTTTTAGTAAGCAGCGTTGCCACAGCACTAAATCCACGTTCACACAAATATGACGATGGGAATGCTATCAAAAATCGTTGAACAATTGACCACAATCCAGGGTACAATTGCGGGATCGGTTTTTGTAGCCAAAATTCTTGATATCCATTTTTGAACTTGATTTTTATTTCTTTGTTTGTTGTCAATTCTATAAGTTCTTCTTCTTAACTTGACACTGGCAAAATGGAATACAATTGCCATGAAAAAAAAAAAAAAAAAAAAAAAAAAAAAGTTCTTCCAGCTGAGGTGACATTGCTGTGTTGACATTTGAAAACGGATCCAACACCCAGTCTGGTATTTCCAAGTTTAAAATGTCCTGGTATCGTTCGGTGAAGTCAATGTGGAGGTTTTCCAAATGTTGGCAGTAGGCAAACAAGTCGTCGTTACTGCAGTATACTGATAAATTCGGAAAATTATGAAACTCACGTCTGCCCATATTCTTTTTGTGCAGAAGCAGTTTGGCTGCGAAAGCAGAAACGACATTTTTTGTTTTAATTAAATTTAGTTCATCGCCTTGCAGTTGGAGGTTCATGTCGTTGAACATTTTATACAGGTCTGTCATGTAAGCTATATCATTCTTTGATGTTATGAGCTTGTTGCGCAGTTCTGTATCTTTAGTTTCCAAGAACTCTATCATAGGGTCAAACAGGTTGTAAAATCGAATCAGACAATTGCCTCTTGACAGCCAACGAACTTCAGTATGAAGCAACAAACGGTTGAAATCTTCGTCATTAGTAACACAAAGCTGATGAAATAATCTATCATTCAAAGAGCTGCTATGGATTTTATTGACTGCTTTGATGACATATTGCAGTGATTGAAATAGTCGTTCACTTAAGTTTCTAGCAACCAAATGTTGTCTATGAATAACGCAATGTATAGCAAGGACATCTGGAATTTTATTCTTTAAGTATGCTATGAAGCCTTTATGGCGCCCTGTCATAGCCGGAGCGCCATCCGTAGGAACTGATATAATATTTTTCAAAGGAATCTCTTTCTTTTCACAAAACTTTTCCAATGTATTGAATATGGTTTCGCCTTTTGTATCTGTCTCCAAATTTCTGACAAACAATAGTTCTTCACGTATTTTCTCATCTTTAATAAACCTCACGTAAGATAGCAACAACGCTTCATTAGTTGGTAAAGTGGACTCATCGAGCTGAATTGAGAATTGACTAGTCCTCAGATGATTGCACAATGATTCTTCAATGTTTTCAGCCATTTCATCAATTCGTCTTTGCACAGAATTATTACTCAAAGGAATTTTTCGGATAATATCTGCGGCCGGTTTATGAAGCACAGTAGTTATTACTTCCTTTATTGCTGGCAAAATTAACTCTTCTCCGATGTTGTGTGGATTGCCTTTTTGAGCAATTAACAAAGAGATATTGTACGAAGCTCGAAGTCCGTCGTCATCTTGCTTAGCAGCCGCCGAAAATAGTTTTGATATACTTGGCTGAGTATTATGCTTCTTCTCTAGGTCTTGAAAATATGCTACATTCTTTTCTGTCTTATCTGGATGCATTTTATTCAAATGATCTTGCAGTCTTGAAGGCTTCATTGCTTCGTTCGAAAATGTTTTTAGACATAGAAGACACAAAGGCGACGACGGGTTTGTGGGATTTTCAATAAATCCGAATTTAATATATTCCGCAGAGTATTGCCGTCTCTTCTTTTTTACTTCCGACATTGTTTTGTTTTAAGAAATACGTAAGTGTTGAAATCAAGTACTGCTTATCTATTATGCGCGAAACCCCAAATAAAAATAAAATAAATTTACGTCGTTTATATAGGATTGCATAAGCAGCACGCACCAACAGGAATAAGACAAACGTGCATAAACTCGTTTATCTCATTCGACGCCCAATCGTAGTCGACAAGCAAGAACAAGTATTATAGAACCAGCCGATTGGTATAGGAATGTACAATTCGGATTATTTAACAAAAACTTGTTAAAACATGATTGCCCGCGGTCTTTTATATCGAACCGAGTTTGAGCTATATCTTAATTAATATTAGTTGATGTTCACAAGATGTAGTCGAGAGTGGAGAGCTCAGTCGGTGTCTAAGAGTCTTCCTAGGTAGATGAAATTATAAATCGACCCCAAAGCCCTACATAATGCCCCCTTTTTTTTCTGGGTCTCTTACCGCCCCCCTTTAGGCCTGCAGCGCCCACAAGGGGGCGTTATCGCCCACGTTGGGAAAGACTGCTCTAAAAGGAGATTGCAGAGCGGGATCGGGATCACTCCGGGTCACAGGTTTGATCGCCGCACGGAAAGAAAATATTTGTATGATCTGCAGGTAGTTGTTTTAGGTCTGGGTGTATTGTGTGTGGAATTGATGTCTGTGAACACACCTACGACACAGGAGAAATCCGAGAGTTGTGTAAAACGTTTAAAAAAACGCGCAAGTGCGAGTTGAACTCGCGTGGAGAAGGTTCCAAAATTTTGTACTAATCACTTATCCCACGAACAAACTTAACATTGTAGTTGAAAAACATGTTTTTCCATACATTCCAACCGCAAACGTAAGTTTGTACGCACAATGTTGAAAGATTTACCATGTTATTTCAAGACCATAGACTTCTTATAGGTTTTCCTGTAATCTATAGGTAAAGAGATATTATCTTTATTTTTTCAGAATTTTAGGCTCAGTACATCAGTCAATTTTCGTCCATTTTCTTAGATAACTTTGAAACTATATATATTAAAATAATAAAATACAACGCATTTGAGACCCTCACAATAAGCCCTTCCCTTTCATATATTACACAGTACATTTGCCAAACTTTTTTCTTTAAATTTCTATATTGCCCCACATAACAAAATGCATTTATTTACGTTACATGTAGGTACTTACATGTTTAGGTCGCAGAAATCCATATGTGTACCAAATTTAAACTTGATCAGTTCAGATTCAGAGAAAATTGACTGTGAGAGACGGACAGACAGACACACGAGTGATCCTAAGCCTGTGGTGTCTATGGCAATATCCTATGACCCTAATGATCGCTCACTGTAGTGATCATTGGAAGGCCTATGTTCAGCAGTGGATGGTTAGGTCTTGTGTGTCGTCATCGACTAAAACATTGTAATAGGTGATTATCGCATGCTTACAGCTTCAATAATATGCTATAACCTACTGAAAGTTGCTAAAGCGTATATTTTAAGTGCCACGCCGCAGTTATTTTATATTCTTTTTTTTATATATAAAACGTTGGCCCCACACTAGAAATTCTCCTGTGTCGTGGGTGCGTTTACAGACACATAATCCACACACAATACACCCAGACCCGGAACAACTACCTGCAGATCATACAAATATTTGGTCCGTGCGGGAATCGAATCCACGACCCGGAGCGCAGCAGCCGTCTGTATCAGCCACTGCACACACCACAAGTTCTTCTGCGCGAGAATCGGTTCCTGGGTGTTCTACCCTTCTCCGAAGTGTCGGGGTCGCAACCCATATAACTATGGGTTGGGTCTTGGGTTCCATATGTATATATGGTAATTTACAATTGGGATTGTAAATCCCTGGAACTCTGTGCAATACACACAGAGTTATGAATTATTCGCTGTACTTGTTGCACCTATATTAACTTAGGTGCAATTTTTACAGCGTGTGGGTTGTGTTGTGTTGGTTAAGTGTTGATGTATGAGTAAGTCGCGTGTAATGAGAGAGAAAGAGATGCGACTTACTCAAGCGTCATTAAGGGTTATGGAATAGCAAGGTTAACAGTCACGAGTTCGCGAGGGAAAAGTTTAGAGGGCGCGCGTGCCATGGCGCAAGGTCCTTGATATGAGGCCAGGCTGATGCGTCCGCGCGAGCAAACATTTTCGTGGCCATGCGACTCGCGAGCGCGTCTATGGTTTCTATGCGCAGATCGCGGTGTATGACGTAACTACGGACTAGATGATGGGCTTTTAGAATAGTTCGGAGTGTGAGATTTTGTTGGGCTCTGATTTTAACTCGATTGGGCTTGCGAACCAGAGCGTACCACGATGGTATGGCGTAGGTTAGTATCTAGGTCTTATGTATTGTTTGTAGATCGTTACTTTGGCCCTTAAGGGCAATTATGATATTAGCGCCGGGCGGAGCATAAAGCGGAATGCCCTCACCCGTGCTAAAGTAGCCACTGCACCAACCGTGTTGGTGTTTTTATACGAAATAACAGGTCCCCTTCCTCCACTCTGCTCTAGGTCCCCAACGATTCTATCCATTTGTCTGTCTGCACTCGCAGCTGATTAGTTACAACTAGCCGAGTTAAGATTATGATGCATTTTAACGCAATTTAACGACAAGGGAATTTTGTAGATCGCTCTCCGGCCGCAGCACCGCACCCCCGCCAAAGACGTACTGGCCGCAGAAACTAACATTATTTGTAGAATTGTTTCGTATTATCTTATTATTATTTGTAGAATCTTATTCCATTTCGAATATACAATTGAATTTAAAGTTGACTAAATAAGCGAATATGAATGACTCGTTTTAGTGGTAAAAATACAGAAACTTTTTTTGCTCGAATTTTATTTCAAAGATTTTTTTATAAACGATGCCACCTTGTTATATCTGCCTATTACATTATTATTATAACCATTACAGGTCCTACTTTCTATCAGGTTTCACTGGATTGTAGGTTGATTCGAAAATTCGTTGAAATCGGACTTGTTGATTAGAAGAAAAAATAGATTGTCGTTTATATGTAATAGTTGTGCTGAGGTTCACAACACATAGACAATTTTGACCGATGCTGTAAAGAAAACTAGGTGTGGATTTCAATAAATTTATTTACTGGACATAACCTCTTTAGTATCTATTTAAAGTTAAATTGTCAACTGTCTTTGGTACTTTCTTTTATAAGCTATTAGTTTAGGAAGACTTCAGACAAAAGTCTCATAATTCTAAGCTATCGGTCACTATGAATGAGCTAATTAAAACAACACAATGTTTTGTAATCACATGTATATTTTACTTAGGTAAGGACATATTCAGGTGCAGTCAGCGCAAAAACAATATAAGCGTCCAAGGTATTCAAAAATGTCAGATGGACATAAATTCATAAATATGAATGTAGGTACGCAGTTAGAATACGCTAATTTGTAAGCATCCAAAGCGGCAGTATATGTCAAGATGCTCAGTTACTCATTATTATGTTTACGAGTAGTCAAAAGTATCCTAATATTTAGGGTCCCGAACGCCCGAATGAAAAAACGGCGGAACCCTTATAGATCATGTGTCGGTCTGTCCGTCTGTCACAGTCATTTTGCTCCGAATCTACTAGACCGAATCGGTTGAAATTTGGTTTACATATGAATTTCTGCAACCCATACACGGACGTCGGAGGTCGCTGGGAGTCGTTCGATGCGGGTGGCTTGCGACCGCTCGTTGTGGAAATCTATGAACCAGGCCTTTGTTCAGCAGTGGATATCCTTTGACCAATATGATGATACACGGACGTGTAACGTAAATAAATTCATTTTGAAATTGGAGGTCACTTTTGTGGGGTTAATTAGAAAATTAAAGTATAAAGTTTTGCAAACTGTACTGAGTGACATATGAAATGGAAGGGCTTGTCGTGAGGGTCTCAAATATATTTATAGATAATAGAAACAACTCTCTGGATAAATCGGTGGCGTACATCACGAGTCGCAGTACGTCACGTTGCAACTGAACATCCACGAAAAAGTAACTTCCGGCAAGACAATCCAGAAGGCTGATCCAGAAAGTGCGAGAAGACCACTTCATAAATACTTCCTAATTGGCTACTGCTCATGGTATGTGTCTGAGTACGATTCGTCACCGACTCAAGAAAGCGGGACGTCACCACCACCTGCCTGCAAAGAAGCCTAATTTGACAACAAGACATAAAGCTTCGAGATTACTATTCGTTCTAACCTATTTTGGATCATGATTCCGAAAAAGTTATTTTTCTTGATGAGAAAGGGTTTGGTAACTCAATTCACGGACGACTCTCTTTATGGAGATCAAACAATATGCAACACAGCGAAGATAATATCCTACCCAACAACAGAAGTGGCCGCATATCGCTTGGCTTTTGGGGATGGGATGTCCCAAAGTGAACCGGGTGAGTTCGTTGAAGAAGGTGGACAGCTAAATGAACCAAAATGTAAAGACATTCTTGGAGAGGTCTAATTGCCTACAGCAAACAAGACATTCATACAAGATGCGATGCCCATTCATACTCCATACTTCAAGAGTGGTTCAAACATTTGTTATCCAAAATAGAGTTGAATCTCATAACTTTGCCTCCAAAAAAGTCCAGACCTAAATTCGATTGAGAATGTCTGGGGCCGAATGGTACAAATGTGGGATCACGACCAACCTCGCAGCACTGAAAATTTACGGCGCCATGTGAATGGAATTTGGGAGTCCTTAAGGGGAAGCGTGTTTTGTTAGCACAGAGTATGCACAGGTCAATGAGAAAACGTCTTGATGTTATTAGCGCCAATGGAGGCTACACTCGTTACTAATATTTAAATTAATAATGTAGTATGTGTATATGTAAGCTAAATTTCTACTAAGAAGTGACATTTTAATATCTTTGTCTACTAGTATAATTTTTTTGTTAATTAATAAAACTTTACCGTAAAAACTAAAGCTTCTCTTTAAATGATAACCCCCTTTAAAAGTTCCCGCCGAGTCTCTACTACTAGGACTAGCTCACTGCTGAACATGAGCCTACCCAAATAAGGGCGGATATAGCGTAATCGCTAAGTTTGGCAACGCGGTTGTTGATCGCAGAACGAAATCACAAACAAACACTAACTTTATCATAATAATTACGTACCCAGCGAGAAACAACGTCTATCTGGGTTCCCCCAGTTCATGTACCGCACGGCCTATGACGTCACATGGTTATTGCCTCTTACATTAATCGCGAAGCCTACGTATAACTATTCTTTAAAAAAATGCTGAAATGAATTTAAGTCCACCACCCATCATAATACGATTCACATTAGAAATCACAAAATGGTCCAAGGGGTCTAAAAGGCCGCTAGGTGAATTATAATATGATGTCAATACGATTCACGCATACGCACTGAAATCACAAATGGTCACTTAATCATAACTGAACATTAACGTGACCATTTTGTGATTTCTAATGTGAATCGTTTTATGATTCACCTAAAGCGGCATTTTTAGGCCCACCGATCGCTTATATCTATTTGACGCTGACTGTACCTAAGTAAAATTAAAGTAGGTAGCTACTTCATGGCATACTTTGAACAAAGATTGCGACATGGTTATAAACTTGTATACCTACATATTTTCCATAAAAATCTTTATTTATGAGAAACTATTTAAAAATACATTTCTTTATCACTTCAAATGCACATTGAAATTTTTCTTGTTTTATGGAAAGATCGTAATAACATACACTATTTACATACTATGTAAAAACCGTTTACACATTTTATTTTGCTACATTAGTTACATCACTGAAATTAAGGGACGTGAGTTTTATCTTTATTTTGTAGTAGGTTTTGCTGTTTCTACTAAAGATCCCCGACAGTTCATATGTGCTGCAGACGTCCACCGAGGGGATGTGGGTAAGTATCCCACACAACGCGGACTCTCTGAAGAGGTCAGAAGGCCTTTGAAGATTTCCCGTTCGCTAATAAGGTACTTCAGTGTGTTGTTAAAAATAGCACACACTCTTTCTTCAAGTATAGGTTTAAAGTGTTTTAAAGGTAGAAGTGTGTGTGCTAAATTAATACAGTCACAAAAATGTTTACATATGGTGAAAGTGTATTTTAGATTTTTCTTTTATCATAAATTATTTTACCTAACAAGTATGTGTTCGTAGATATTATAATGCAGAATATTTCAGGATTTCAATAACGGATTCTTTTAATCATTTACTTTTTAAACGTACCTTTACATAGTCTCGACCACCCGTCGAATACAGTCAACATAAAAATAATTGGTAATCGTTAAAAGTTGTAATAGACTATAATAATGAGAAAATCAATGAGTTCCATCGATATTTTATGAAATCCAAAGTAAATATCAACTTAGCTGTAAGTACAATGGCTGGATATAAAATAATCAGTTGTTACTAACTGGCTCATTATACATTTCAGATTTGTTTGTCGATTATCATTTTATTTATTTCATAGAGCACTACTTACATAATTGTAAGAGATACACTCTCTATCACATATTATTATGCAAATAGCTTGTAGCATAAATCACTTCTCTTTTACTTCACTTCGAAACTCACGTCCCTTTGCAAATTGCATCACACATAAATACAGTTGAAAGTACTTGAAAGTGGTTTCTTTTTTGTTTTTCAGAGTGATTATTTGGCACATCATTCCGTGCACGCGTTTTGTATGTACAAAACTTTTAGTTTTGCAGATTTTAATACGTAGATTAAAACTTATTTAGCATACTATATATAATTATATTACCATTTGTCATTGTTAAGCTATCAAGCATAACAATTATACTGATAATGAACTATAAACATGAGGACGGCAGGAACTACAAACAACCATTGAAAAGAGAGCAAAATTTATAACGTATAGGCTTATCATAGGATCGACTCAAAATATTAATGTTTTACGATCAGTGCACAATATTTATAATTTTGATTGTTCGAGTGGTTTGCGAAAAAGATGTTTGTTTGGTCGTACGATTGTTTTACAATTATTTTCTTTACACCTTTACACTAACATATTATATAATTAGAAAGTGTGCTTACAAAAACTTAATAGGAAACGATTGCATAGAAAGAAGATAAATATTAATTAGAATGTAAAGCTTAATTAAAAAACAAGCTGCACCATAAGTACGTATTATACGTTCTGTGTGGAATTTGTGAGAAAGTTCTCACATGCTCTAAGAGTGGAGGATTCGATGTCGGGATTCCGACTCCTTTTAAGTCCCAATTTTTTCAGGATAAAGTTTTTTTGATGCCGAGATTTTCGGGATTCATTTAAAAAGTCTGGTTAGTCTGACTCTAAGTTTGATTAGTTGAGTAATTAGATGTAAATCCCCTATAGCCAGGTGTGAATCGTAAAATACGTTCATTTCTGTCTTAATTTTGACTTGTTGATTAAAGTGCTGATTCCTGTAAAATAGTCCTGGAATCCCGGGATTGACTGAGTATAATCCCGAAATCCCGGGATCAGAAATGAGGGCCGGAATCGAATTCCTTACTCAAGTAGCAATAGACAAGAAGTGAACACATTATAATTTCTAGGAATTTCGAGATCTTAGCCTCTTTCGACTACAATATAATTGATATATGTACATGTGTAGAACTTACTATTTATTATTGAATTACCATGAGCTGAGTATATCCGCCTTAGTAATATCCACAAAATATAAAAAGAGTTTGTCTTACAGCTAATTCACCCACCACATGAAGTTTTCAACAAAGGTTAAAGTTATGAGGTACCTACATACATATGTCGCTGCTGTATTGTTAAAATCGTTTTATCGTAATAATGATATTGCATTGTGAAATGTGAAATTGTAACTATCAATGCGCTAACTTATTGTCAATATAATTGACCTATCAGCTTTCCTCTTACAATATTGTATGTATGCTGATTGAACAGTATTGCGACGGGGACCCGCTTCGAGTTTGGAGAATCGCGATGGTGAAACCGGTGCCGCACCTCTCGACACCCCGAGGTGCTCACGCCGGTGTTGGGAGCAAGAGAGTTGTCACTTGTAATGTTTGCTATTTAGGGGGCCCATCTTGTGAGTGGCGAGTCACCGTCTCCCACAGAATTTCATTTAAAGGTTGAATGGTAGACGTAGTTGTTCTCATTTTTCTTTAAGTTTTCATTTGATATACACCCATTGCAACGTTAGGTCTAACGTTATAGTTTACATCTCACAAAATAGTTTACACCTTTATAAAACTTTTTTACTCCCTAGCTATCAAAACAAATTTAGGTCTAGTCACTATTTCAAAGAGTAATCAATGAATATCATACTTTAGTCTCAAAAATGCCTGATTTGGACGTATTCCATGATAAACTCTATAATTTAAAAAAAAAGATCAAATATTTGCAGGTTGAAGGCTCATCTTGATTATTTTTTTCCTTTCCTTTATTAATTCATTATTTTGTCTTAGATTGGTCTGAATTGGAATCTATTTCAACTGACAACTATCTAAATATTCATTATTATTATTTTGTTATTTTTGCATTCTCGTTGTTTTTTGTTTTGTTACTAACGTAGCCAACTTATGTACGCCGTTATTGTCATTTACATCTGACAAAATACCGTTCTGAGTACCGATAACTGTAATGTAAGTGATGTGGCTGTACTTGAATAAATAAATAAATACACCGGAGACAAGCCAAGACTGCATGTTCAGTGCAGTGTTCGGGCCTTTAAAGAATTTTAAAATTATCTAAAGGCCCTCTGCTTGTTGGACCCATGTCCCCGCGTAAGTCTATCAAAAGAACGGGTTCCCTCTTACGGGTGATATTAGTCCGTGAATAGAGAGAGACATAATATCGGCTAATCTGCTTAAGGGAGAGCAATATCCACACAAGAGTGATGCGCTTTCTGAGATGATCATTCTCGGGGACTGATATCAGCCCTCAAGAATATTATCAGAGCGCATCGATTACCTGAAGCAGAAAATTTAAGCATGGGCGAACCAACGCCTAGCGAAGTTTTTGGTGGGGCCTTAATAATCTCCTCCGAGACGTGCCTGCGGGAGCGGCCCTTTTACAGTCGGTTCCCCGACGCCAAAGGGGTTACACATCTCGATGCATCCCCACTTCGGCTAGAAGAAAGTATTTCCTAAGACTTCACACCTTACGATTGTGGAGGGTCTTAGCATTTAAAAAGTCTTCGACCCCCACACTTTCACTGGATGTACAGCATCATCACCATTGAACGTGGGTTATGAATCCGATTTGTAGTCAGCAATATACGGACTCTTCTATCCCGGACGTCCAATTTAGACTGAATACACATGAGTATGACCCAACCGTTAAAGATTGTACAGGATCCTAAAGATTATGTGCGTATGAGGACGCAGACTCCCCAATCAGCAGGCCCGTGACCCCCGAGGCCCCGCGACATGTAACGATAGCCGGGGCTCAGGCGTGTTGGACCTGGGCGCCAGAGCGGTTATTATCCCGGTGCTATCTCCTCCTTCTCCGTGGATCGGCCATCTATCGATCGCGTTCTGCACTCCAATTTTCATCTTATGCCAACATAGCGGGCAGAGATCTTGCCCGATCAAATCGGCCAGGACCCGCCGCTCGGCAGCTCACGAAGAGCACGCCTCGAGCGTGTGCTGTGCAGTATCCTGGTGGCTTTCACAGTTCAGCAGGACTGTGCCGTGAACTCGTGTCCCTGTGCAGGTACGCACCGAAACAACCGTGACCGATAAATGCCTGCGTCAGGCGGTATGTGACGCGCATGATCCCTTTGAGCCATACTCCGAAGAGCAGCAGGACGGCATTTGGTCGTGAACTGCAACCTAAGGCGCTCTAACCACTTCCATAGTGTGCGCTACCGAGCCAGCCGCCTTAGCCTATCAAACGCCTCGCGGGTGCGCTTTCGCCGTTCTGGCGGAGGGAGTCTGACTGGTCGTAGACGTACGCATCCATTACGTACCACCCGGATGTCCAAAGGCGGAAAACACGCTAGGAGTGTTGCCGCCTCGTAGGATACTGTTTGGTATCTTACAGCTAATGGCCTGTACCTTAACAATCTCTCGTTAAGCGGCTGGGTCAAGGGCTTAATGCAAAAAGCGGTACTCCTGGACACGGCTCGTACTATAAGGAGGTCCTTGTTCCCGATGCTAGTGGACTACATTATTTTTTTCATTTGCTTATATTTATTTTTACACGTGTTTATTTGAAATAAAGATAAATTATTATTGCATTAGTATTATAATAAAGCTATTTTGACAAAATGGCTGCGACATATATACATAATATACCCGAGAACAAATTCGGTGTAAAAGAATTATCTTTAAATTAGGGATGTCACGGAGTTGGTTTATTGGAGGCGAACACGGAGGTGAACACGGAAGCAAAGTCGGAGGTCTCATTATGACGGAGTTGGAGGGGAATCGAAGTCAGAGTAGGTTACAAAATCAAATAAAAGCTTGCAAGAAACAATATTTACTTGGAAAATAAGTAAAAGAGTAACATTGGATAATCAAAAAGCAAATCCTACATAAATTATTTTAAGAAATGTTGAACTATCTCGCGATTATCTCGCGTGCATTGCATTGCATTGCATTGTGTATCGGAATCGGAATCGGAGTCGGATTCTGAGGTAAGATTTGAAACGGAGGTTCTAACATATCGGATTTGAGATCAGAATCTCCGTAATATCCCTACTTTAAATCATATTTCTTTATTATACAATACCATTAGATAAAAAAAATTGAAGGGCTTGTGCACTTATCTAAATTTAGTTTTCAATGCAAAGATTTAAAAAATATTTACAATGTTTTATATTTTCAAATGCAAGTTAAACAATATTAAATTATTGGGATAGCTAATACTTATAATCGCGTAGGTAGGAGCCCTTAAAATTATAAAAATAAATTGCCTAGTAAAAATAACTTATCATAAGCACCATTATTATAAAAATAAAATCTTTGGATTGATGTGGCAAGTTAACAGAAAAAAATAATCACGTTTAAAACTTAACAATAAATTTAAAAAATACTCAGACCCTGGTTGCTAATATCAAATAAACATAACTTAGTGAGTATTTACGTTTACATATACAAAATATATCTTGAAATGGTAAATAGCTGGTTCATGCGATTTTAAACTGGTTAAACCACAGGTATGTATAATAAACTTAAAAATTAAATGCCTTGAGTGAGGGAGTTTTCGAGTACAATGTCGAACTCGTCTAGCGGCTCGAGAATTTGCCTGAGAAATGTGAGTAAGCCACGCTTGCGCAGGAAACTCTGCTCTTCGTACATCTCCACAGTGACGCGTGTCAAAGACATCGGAACAAGCATTCGATGAAGCCAGTGTTCACTGCAAATTGATATATTAATTGTTAATACCTAATAATTTACGATTAAATTTTATATTTTTATGTCTAAGTATATTGTGTATGATATATTGTACACTTGACAGCCCAATATCTCTCTCCTTTCTTCCTGTCCATCCAAAGGTTGTCTGGAAGAGATCGCCCTGTGCGATAAGACCGCCCATTGTACATGTATCTTTTTAAATACTTATCTCTATGTATTATGTGGTGTATAATAAAGAGTATATAAATAAATAGATTAATTCAACTTTTCTATGACTACTCCCCAGTTAGACTTAACAAACCAGATGCAAGTTGTGGATGTCACTTGGCAGAATGTAAGCCCACAGATATACTCTGCACGTGTATTAGGGTTGAGCGAAAGTATTTTTTGTTCGCCTTGTACACGATAAAAGCATTTTTTAAATACATGTATATTAAACATAATGAGGTATTCCACTATATTACATTATACATTATCATCATCAATATATCTGCCGAATGACGTGCACTGTTTAACAAAGGCCATACATTTCCACAACGATCTTTTTGTTATTTTGTGTCTTGATTTGGGAGGAATTTCCCAGTACTCGCCACAGTCACCACGTTTGGGAGGCGGGTTGTTGAGCGCAGTATGACTAGTCTCTCTTACGGCCGAAATTAATCATTAATCTTTTGGAGTCGATTCTTATAGTCCAAAATTAGTTCTTTATAATTAAGATTTTGTAGTTGACCTGTATTGTGTAAGATCACACTTAAAACAAAAACAGACAAATCCTCAATCCCGAATACAAAGATTTAGGATTAGATTGATTATTAATTTCGGCCCTATATCGTCTTTTACGACGTCAACGGGGGAGAAGGAGTGGTGCTATGTTCTTAATCCGGACACCACACGAATGTTATAATATATTTTCAATTACTCATTAATACATTTATTGATTAACAATTCCTTAAATACTTTTTATACATTATCGAGTTCTTAAATTTGCTCATTTCTTTGAATCTGTGATTAAATTTCTAGGATTTATGGTTATCGTCACGTTACGTTGTGTTAATACAATAAACACTCACCGTAAACTGAGGCATATGAACAGTTGAAATTTGCCATCTTTCCCGAGAGTGCGGCCCACGGAATTAATCTCGTCCATAAGATGGCAGTAACACCGCCAGATGGCTCTGTGCTCCTGGTCTTGTCGGCAATTGTACGCCATACCGCAGCTCTTATTCTGAGTAGTCGGCTCGTCACATAGGCTCATTTTAAACTCGTCTTTAACTTTAGCTGTGTAAAACGGTGTAGGTAAAATCATAAATGTATAACGAATTCACGCAGTAACTGTATGTCATGTGAATTTTTATTTTTTGGTGTGGGTATGCGTTGCCATCTGCCGTAATTATCGGACTAAACTAACGCATCAGTCTGATAACGATTTATAGAACACTTACCAAAGTAATCCCATATGAAGAGGTTTTTTCCAAACAGCCGCACAGATTTGAATCCACATAGGAAAGCTTGCTCCAAGCACTTAACCAGTCCATTTTCACCACACAGCAGCACACTGAGCGAGTTTGCGTCCTTATCTCTCTTCGATTGGTAGTGCCACTTCACTATAGCGTTTACGCAGTCACCTATGAATAAATAAATCAATTATATAATTGCAAAATATATAATTAACAGGATGACTCGTACACATCCCGCGCTGTCCACGATCTTACTTGACCGTCTCTATCATCTGGACTGCGACACTTACGAGAGACGAGAAAACTTTTTTAAGCATGTTTATATCAATATCTATTTTATTTTATGGAAATATCTGTCGGGTGAGATAGGGACTGAAAAATATACAATATACAACATTTATATCAGTTCAGCAGGCATAATTTGAACTCATACAATCATAACAAACATATGTCTGGTTGCCACACATCTGATACCCTGATAAATTTGACAGTCTTCTCAACAATTGCATTCGATTTGTCTTCAATCTCCGAAAATATTATCATGTCTGTGCGTATCAATCGCGTTTGAAGTGGTTGCCCATTCGGCAGCACAGAAACACGAGGGCACTGCCTCGCAGGCACCAGCGCTAAACAATATCTGGCCCTTCGGCAATGAACTAAGGGCAGCTTATCGCCCGAACAGAAACAGGAGACGGCACGTGTGCATCTGCCCTCTCCGAAGATAGATGCGGCCGGCCAGGTCGCACTGGCCGGGGCCAGGCAAATAGTAACCGGTCGATACCTGCCGGGGGTTCGGTCTTATATCGCGTTCCGTGCGTGGAACTATTTTATAATTATGGCATAGCGAGTAAGGGCCCTGCAGTTGGTCGGTTGTAACTACAGACAGGATTATATGCATTTAATTTAACTAATGCTCAAGGGACAGATGGGATATCCAAAAAATGATAAGACTCACACTTCCACAATCCCTTAAAACAATAACAGACATAATTAATAAATCTATACGCACAAATATGTTCCCCGATCTATGGCGCAGTGCAATTGTGCGCCCTTTACCAAAAAGTAGCAATCCACAAAATTACAAAGACCTTCGCCCAATTAGCATGTTGCCACGCTTATCTAAGGTACTGGAGCGGGTAGTTTATTTGCAGGTTACTGAATACCTAGAAGCAAATAAAATACCTCCAAACCTACAATCAGGCTCTAGGAAGGAACGTGGCACCACAACAGCCTTAGCAGATGTTGTGGGCAATATTATCGAGGCCCGCGACCAGGGAGAGGGCACCATATTGACACTGCTTGATTTCTCTCGAGCGTTCGATTCAATTAACACTACTTTACTGCTATCAAAACTTGCGTATTATGGCTTTGAGTGTGGTACAATAAGGTGGTTCGAAAGTTACCTCACAAACAGATCACAACAAGTTGAGATACATAAAAAGGACGGTTCTACGTTATCATCCTCACGTAGGCTTGTCACTAGGGGGTATTTCCCAGGGATCGCTTCTTGGCCCTCTACTCTGCTGACATAACCAAATGTTTCCACATATATGCTGATGACACCCAAGTATATTTTTCTTTTGCTGCAAGTGACACTACATTAGCTGTGCAAAAATTAATGCTGAACTTCAAAACGTGGCAAAGTGGTCTGAAATAAATTCGTTGGTGTTAAATCCCCAAAAATCTAAATTTCTGGGCAGCAGAAAGCAAATAAATACCATTTTGTCTGCTAAACCAGATATTAAAATCATGGGTAATGGTATAGAGAGAGTGGAACCACACGCAATTTGGGCTTAATAACTGATCCAGAGCTGCGTTTCGAGGGTTATATCAAGAATGTCGTAAAGAACTGTTTTTACAGGCTGAAAATCAATTACAATATCAAATTTAAAATAGAATTGAAATAAGAACATATAACAGTTTACTAAGAGTTAAACAATAACTAAAACAAAATTTCACCCTAATATTAACTCTTACAATATAATACAATGCTTTAACTAAACAACGACGCTTGTAACATTATTTCAAATAACACAATACAACATTTAATAAATATTACAACAGTTTAAAACAGTAGTTCGAAAAATATAACACAACAGTATAATTCATTGAAATATTATAACACTTTAGCCTAACATCTTTAAAGCTGACAAGGGACAAGTTGCATCATGTTGCTAGACTTGTCGGGCGACGTCGCCCGACGTTGACCGTCTTCGCCCGACATCTCTAGCGCCACGTGTTGTGGGACATTTGTCTCCTAATTAACACGAGGCTTTAACGTTTTCAAGTTTGATAATATATCATTGAAAATTTAGTAAATAAAGTTATTTGTTTAATAAATTTTATTTATAAAGCGTTATTTTAAAGTATTAATTTAAATTTGTTGTTGCATATTTTGGCACCTTTTGGGAATTCTGTTGCATATTTCAAGCTTTTATGATGCATATTTCGACCATTTAAGTTGCATATCTAGTCAAGACCTTATGACTGACGGGTAGAGAGGTTAAAATAGTGAGCAGCAATATAAGGTGAGTACCGCGAGTGTTTATGCTGTGAGCTCGCACGTACCGATCATGTGCTGTATGGTGGCGGTGGACAGATGCGTGGCGGTGGGCGTGGCCGGCGGCGGTGCGGGCACGCGCGCCGATGCGCCGGCTCGCACACGCGCCGCTACTAACAGGCGCTCTGTAGAACCGTCGTCCACGCCCGTGCCCAGCCAACGGCTGCACGGGAACCTGAACAATCACCAACCATTACTGTTGATCACTAAAGTAACGTTGTTGTAACAGGAAAATCGAATACCTTTAAAAATGAAACGTTTACTGCAAAGAGCTTTAATTGATTTCACATTTCCTTGAAGGTTTTTATATTACGTTTGTGTATAATTGGTGGTGTTACTATTCTCTAGCGAAAGAACGCGTTTGAATCCGCGTCAGTGATGGACTGTGGCAATATACGTATATCTACAATTAAGACGATGACGCAGATCGCAGAGCAGTAGATCGTTTTTGGTGTGCAGTGTTTATATGCATGTGAACGTTATTGAGGACCTACCTGTATACTCTGAATATTTTAGTGTTATCAGCCTAATAGTTGAAGACAATAGTGACTGTGAGGCAGCCTTTGTTTTGGCAGACTACAATGCCCATGCCTAATCAAGAAATGTGAAGCTTTATGAGGAACAAGACTGGTTTTGTGTTGATATCAAAATGCCTAGATTTTCATACATACACAATAATTAGTGAAGCTCATGGGGACATGGTAAGACCACTGCATTGTCACTAAGTGCACTGTAGATACCAGCCGGTGTGTGAGTATACGACAAGTGTATCGGTCTGACTTTTCCTTCATGATAGAATGTACCATAAATAGGTTGCCAGTCCAGTGTGCAACCATTGGTAAATCAGAGCGCAACCAAATATTGAGTTTCACTTGAGGGTGAAATCTGGTAAGCGGTTAAATTGCAGTATATATAAAGCCTTATCTCTACTGCCACACATATTTATGGCAACAGAAGGGTTTTAAGGTCAAGCTTCAATGGTGTCAAGAAGCCTGGCTATCTATCGGGATAAATTAGGATGGACATTCTTGCCACAAATCCTTTAACTAGGGATTAGACCAAGCGTAAAAACATGCATAGGATACATCGGTGGGGTTGACGTATCAACATTGAGCATTTTAAGTACGCTGGCGTCCACGCACCACGTGTTATATCGATGTTGTTTAATCTGTGTTTCGGTCATTACTGTGATTAAACTGTGGTTGTGAGTGTACTTAAGAACAAGACTGGGGACGTATCGGATAAGTCGAATTATAGACCGATTTCACTAGTCTGACCAATACCCCTGTACCACGCCTTAGGTATGCGAGCAGCGAGGCGGGTAGGCCGAGCATCGCTCCGTTTAGTCATTCCGCCGCTAGTGTCATTTATTTTGTAGGCCTTGTAATGCGATATGATCTTAGCATCCTTTTCAGTGGGCGTCGAAAGATATTCGAAGAGGCAGGAGGGTACATAGTCCTAAGTTTAATAGACACCACGGCTGCGCTCGTACGCCTTTGGCTAATTAGGAGGGTGCCAATGCGTTCAGCCAAAGTAATTACGTGGGGATCGTACAGTCTATGGCCCTGCACGGGTTTTCGTGAGTATATCATTCATTGCGAGGCACTCTGCAATTATTAAATTAGCAAATAAATAAATCTAAAATACTTACGTGTAGGTATGCCCCGTAACTTCATTCCTCACGAAAACTTGATCTAGTAACCAACGCGGTGATAGTCCAGAATTGTCGTGTCCAATGCGCAGTGTCGATAGAATCCCCAAATTCTTGTGCTACATAAATAACAAAAGCATATTTGTGAAAAAAAGAAACAGTGGCGGTTCCTTTATACTAGTATCAAAGCTCGGCTTGGCCTCGTAAAATTTTAAATTCACGCTTTACAAAACGTTTAGTTTCTGTGCGTTACCCGTCTGTAAAAATATTAATTCCTGTGATAGACGACGTTCTTTTTGCGCGGCTAAGAACGAAGCGTTTATTTATGTAATACTTCATGCACACATTTTGTAAGTACAGAGACAGACTTAATGCCATTATTTACGCATTTTCTCAGCATCAGGTTTGCTTGGCAATATAATGGTAAGTAATCGGCATAGAGATGATACGCACATAGAAGTTTAGGAGCTGATTTAATAAAAAGTTCGAACAAAAGACGAGAAAGAATACCACCTTGTGGAACGCCGGTTTTTAGATCGTACCAGGTAGATAAAGACTCACCAGCTTGAACTGATTACTGATGTTCACGAAGTTAAGAGGAGAACCAATCCAGTGCCAATAAAGCAATATCGCCAGTCACTTTCAGGAGGGCGGAAACGGTACTGTGCTCAGACCTAAACCCAGATTGAAGAGGGCTGATGAAGAGTGTTCCCATGAATGAAAACTGATAGTTATTTATGAACACAAACCTCTATTACTTTTGATAGGAAAGGAAGCATAGGCATTGGGTAGAAGAGGCTGAGAAGAAAGGGGTAAGAAATTTTAGGTAAGACACGGACGTAAGCTTCACGCCACAAGGAAGGGAAAACTCCGCACTCAAGGGAGACGTTTATTATGTGGGAGATCACAGGAAGGAAGATTGGTGGAATTGAATGAACTTTTTGATCTCTCAGCAGTCAACTGGTAAGAAGCAAAAAGGGTTTATATCAGGACGCGAAAGACCAGATAAGTGCAAAAGAGTTTGATATTGGGTTAAACGATCCATAATAGGCACAATTGAGAAATAGAGGTTGAGATCGTTTAACCCAATTGAGCTTGGCAGATGTAAATGTCTCGGTTTGCCGCCACCTAGACTTCAAGGAATTTTTCAAATATGTTATCTAGAATGTGGCGGCGTATGGCCGGTGGCGGTTTTCCGATTCCTGTCAGTCTGCTAGACTTCAAAATAATCCAATTTTCAGATCTACGATTCCTTTTGTATTTGTAGGACACATGGTCCCTACACCGCATAGCCAAACGCGTGCCCCTCTGGTCATCCATGGCGCGTGCGGACGCTTCAATTTGATTTTCTTGACCGGGGCATGAATATCATAAAGTTTAACGCCGTGGGCGTTGTTAAAAATACAAAACTAATCGTCCACTGTAGTAGCCGCAACCATGAGGTCCCAGTTCAGTTTTGAGACATCGTTACGCAGTGCTTCCACATCGATATGCGCAACATCATCGCCTGTACAGAACTCTAGGGTTTGATTTAGGGGGTTTTAAGATATAGGAAAGGAAAATAAGGTCGTGGTGAGAGAAGCCAGGACCAACGTCGAAACGACGGTAGCATTTGAAGTAAGGATTAAAGCAAGCCAAGTGTCAACACCGAGAGTGTTATGGTGAATAGGTTGAAGAGGTACAAGGTGTCGGCTAGTTGACTCGATTAGTTGATGGAGTTTATGGGATCTAGGAGAGTTTTGAACCAGGAGGTTCGCAAATCACACATGATGGTATGATGTGCATACTCAGAACGCAGACTAATACCGATTCGAATATAGTGAAATAATCAATAGTTGGGAGACAATAAATGACGCCTATAATAGATTTTACATCAATAAAAAGAAATCTTTTGTACTTTTTAACTGTCGTAAAATAGCGCAGTGTCGCGGCGTGCGAGAAATCTACGTAAATTTTGCGCGTCGTTTTTTTACACCGTTTTACCCCGTATGCGATGTTTTATATAATTTCATGTTGTCCATTTTCAGTTGCAAAAAGAATGCCGAGAAATTGAGTGTCATGAGTACTCAGAGGTCTAAATCGTAAGTAAGGGTTTATCAAAAGAGTTGCATTTAAACTATGTTGGTCATACCAAAAACAAAAAAATACACTTAACACGTAAACAATATTAATGAATCGGCATAAAAAGCTTTAAAGCGGTCGCCCCATTAAATATCAACGCTAGTTACTGACACATGGTGTACGCATCGGGAAGAAATCCTCTTTCGAACTCATCATAAATTTTTATCACGTATTGTTTACGTACAGTATCAGCACAGTATATATAGGTAGAAAGCATAATTGTGCCAACTTACATGGAAAACGAATTCGTTAGTGTTGCGTGGTATCGGTATTTTGGGCGTAGATTCGCCATTTGCTCCAGATATTGAGATCCAACAGTTGGCAGTGGTTTGACTGGCTTTCCGTGATGGTACGATATAAACACGGTATGGAAGTTCTGGCGAAGAAACGTATTTACACTAGTGTTATTTTAATTGAATGGGGCATTGTTGTATGATGTACATAGACAAAAGTTCATAGTTCTCTTTTAGGGTAAAGCACACGATACTTTCAGCATTGTCGATTAGCGATTCCGTGACTGCGTCGATGCCTGATTGCGTTTTGACTTTTGCTACGTTTGAGCGTAGTTTCAAAATCGCGCGTTTTAGCGATTTTATTAAAACTGCATCGACTGCTGGAGAGCTGAAGTGAGGGGGAGAGTGAGCGGGGCAGTAGCATGCGCTCACGCTGTTCATTTGAAAGTAGAGTAGTTATTGACGACGCTTGTGCCCCGCTCTCTTGAGGAGTTAAACAGACAGTCGCGCACACACACATATAGCTTTCTAAACTAACGCTCAAATGTTCAGAGCTAGGGGAGTTCATTCTTCCGAATGGCGATCCATACGCCGATCGCCGATGCTAAAAGTATAGGTTGTGCTTTGACCCTTAGAAAAATCTATACTTGAACAAACTGACACGTTCACACCCTTATGTATCCGTGCACAATGCATGATTACTAATCTTCGGCGATGCGCAGACTGTAGCATAACCCATATAACTCACCGGATTACAGAACCCGCATGTCAAAAACAACATCGTCATTGATAGTAAAAAAAATGTTCGCCAGCCACTAATCCGCTTACCAAGCGCTTTGACCATAAATAACACCTTTATAAAATAGGTTTACACCTACAGTAGCGACGCAGTTTGATGGCACTTAAAGTTTGAGGGAACAAAATACTTCTTTGTAGTGGGCACCGCAATAGTGACCACTACAAAGACACCACTGGAGCATATCATTTATTGAATTGAAACTGCAAGTTATTTTGTGATAACAAAATCAGTAAATAATACTTAACCATACAATTTTATATCATGCAAGAGAGATGTGAGAATATAATGTTTTAGACAGTCAAATAATAATTAATGTAGGAGACGATAGTGGGTAGTTCAATGCAATGTGGATGAATCAGATTGAATTAAACATTGCTATCTTAGAAGAACGCGTTTTATTTTTTCTGTAAACTTTTTTACGTACAACAAGTTAGTTACAAACACTTTGTCAACTCATACTTGACTGTAATTTTTTCGGCACTTATTTGAAATGTGTCACAACACTATTTTAAGTTGTCACAAGTGCCATCTTATAGTACTGCTAGTATAATAATGATGATTACTGCTGATTTTAGAGTAATTGGCCTTACTATACAGGTGTGGCGTAATGAGTAGATACGAAATATGTGTTTTGTTTGTTGAGTTCAGCTGATCTCTTGTGGTGAAAAAAAAAACAAAATGGTGACCTGAGCGACCGACTGATTGATAAGTATCGACTGATTTGTATCATTTGCCTATTTAATAGATATACTTAAATGGTATAACAGAAGGTATTTACAGAAACCAATTCAAGGAATATCCTTATTAAGATTGATCAAGCCCTAATTACGTAAAGGCATTTTTCACACTGCACTTCATAGGCTTCAAAACTCACAATAAAGCGCTTCCTATGCCCGGTCAACAATAATAATTATTGGAAACTGAAATGCACCGCACCTGCCCCAGCGGCAGTAAGCGGTCTAATTCTGTCCTTCTTTTTCATGCAATGAGTGTAACAAATACCTTCTTTTTTATTGATGTCCAGTGAAAATTCTACATGGAACTTCCTTCGCCCCGGGGAAGGGCGAAGGGGTATGCCAGACTCCTACCATCTAAAACCACTGGAGCGGTCATCTTCGGCACCGAAGGGGGCTCCAGGTCCTCGTAAGATCACACTAGAGTCGCCTATTGGTGCCACGCCTTTAGGCACATCACGGAGGGGATGACTGTAAAGCGTTCACCGCTAGAGGCAGCGGAGGGAAGGCGACAGTAAAAAGGTCGCCCCCAGGCACGGGGAGTGTGTAACAAATACGCAGTGACGCGACTGCTCACCCATATGATGCACGTCCTACCAGCAAGGGCGGATAAAAGTCAGCAGCAGATGCGTAATTGAATATAAAAGAGCAATGGTTCTGCCAAATACAAGAACCTTGTGTCAATTATTTTGCATGTTTCCGGTAGCACTGCCGAACGATCTTTGTCCACGTTACGCCGGTTAAAGACATCTAAGCAGTATGAGATATAGATCTTCTAAAAGGACTGCTGGAAAGGAAGCTGGTACTTGACGGAACCGTCCCAAAGATGAGAGCAGTATTACACACACGATTGAACTTGAGCTTGGTATTAGGTAAGCAGCTCCCGGTGTGAAGTACCGTCTCACGTTCGATAGGATGTCAAAGTTTCTTGCAGCCAGTTGAGCTTTTGACTAGATGTAGAAGCCATATCAAAGCTCGAGGTGGTCGGTAATCTGCACGGATACATCTTGGAAAGCCAGAGTCAGTTAAAATTGACACCGTTTGGCGGGACCCAGGTCGGGTCTGCAGCATTGGACCCAACCAAGTTGGCATCATCCCACTCGGAGACTGCCTTCAGGTACAGACATAGTGCAGTTCTATGGAGGATACTTCTTAACAGTTCGGCCCTTGTGCTTGTGCTCCCAGAAATAAATCCTGGATCCACCCTTGCCTACCCTACCAGCTACCATCTTTGTGGGCTTGCTCTGCTCGCGCCAGTGTTCTATCACATTACTTCTGTGTAACATCGTTTTTACTCTGCTTTGGACTAGCTACTACTTAGGTCGCCGTATATTTTTTATTCCACAAGAAATTATCTCAAAATAAAAATATCTAAAAATAATAAAAAACAAATTTCTAGTAAAATATTTTAAAAAAACTAATCCTACAGCACAAAAATGGCATCTTACATTTGATAGCACATTTATCCAAGAATTCTATTCAGAAAAGAGGCTGAGAAAACACCTTGAATCGGAAACCATGAGATAATTACACACATTTATTAAAAGTATTGTAACTTTTAATTTTCTGAACAGCCATGACTTCCATCTCCCGCAGGTAAAGGGTTATCTACTTATTACACATCTTATGTATCAGCGCTTGGAGGCACGGTACATTTTTCCCTTTATTTATACCAATATCTTTAAACTTAGTCAAACACGACAGCAAATTGGACACTTTACGTTGATATTCTATCAAAAATTACGAAAACATATCAATTTCAACGACTTACTGGTAGTAGGATAGGTATTGGTGAAGCAGCAATAATCGACAGCGTTTAAAGTAAGCAAGTGATAGAGGAACTGTTCCCTTTCCTCTTCACAGCGAAGGAAAGCTGTCCTTTTGTACTGAGATCTAAGCAACGTAGTATCGGCTAGGAGTTCTCGTAGATGTTTGGAAAGTAATTTCTTCTCTAGCGACAAACGAACCCAAGCGCGAGCGTAGCCTATCTCAGTTTTAATGTCCGTCATTGCTTGCACGTTTCTGTAAGAAAAGGTATATTATAATGTTTTATTTGTGGTTAACATGACATAGAACTGGACGAAAAAAGCGGTCTTACAGATACATAAAAAAATCGTTAACTAACCTCATATCAAAAGTTAGACTTTCGGGTAGTGGCCGTAATGGGTTGGGAGGTTGAGACGATTTCCTTTCCAAAGTCCCGGAGTTACTGAGACGATCCCGTGAACTATCCCGTGATCCGCTTCGGGAACTATCGCGGGATCGATTACCGGAACTTGTGCTTTGATGCGCCTCTACTTCTGCTCCCACCGATGATAGATCTGTATTTTTATGTGTCTTATATTTCGTTTCTAGTCTAGCATATACTTATATTTATAATTATATTATTATATGTTTGTATTTGTATGGAGAACATTACTTACAGTCGAGCCGTTTTCGCAACACACACCAAGCCAAAGCTGCATGTTCCAAAGCAACAGAAGGAATAATGCTTGATAACGTGGACATTTTAGTATTATCATGATTAATGAGTCTTATGTTACATAATCCATCCAGATCCAGTCGTTTTCAACAGTTATTTTGACAGTACAAACAGACACTTCGATTTTATTCATTTGTATAGAGTATAGATAATCTTGATGAATTTACTGTGTATACGTATTACTGATATTACTTTGTAATAACTAATCAATTACCCACTGCCCTCCACGGCTCTGTTAATTCAATATGAGTACTAATAGAGGCTAGTGCCAGTTTAGAATTAACAATCACAAAACAAATCTTGACCAATTGAGAACTTCTGTCGAAGTTTAGAATTTAAACCCTACTTACCAGGTGTAAGGTAGTTTGGGTCGATGGGTTTAGTGGAATTGCTGCACTGCTCCAACTCTTGGTAGTTGGTGAGGTGCATCCAAAGTGCTGACTTTCCCATTTTGTGTTGCAAGCCATGCGACCATAACCTCTCCAGAAGGTCGCATAGTGAAGCGATCATAGTGCTCTCTTCCACGCCCGTTATCGATACCTCACATCCCAAACCTAAGTCCGATTCTTCTGTACCCATCTTCTCGACAAGCATTCTTTTCGTTTTGCTTTTGCATTCCTATATAAATAATTTATTGATTAAATGGAATCACTTTTTGCAACAATAAAAATGGTTGATCAAGTACCTTGAGAAGCTTTTCAACAAATGCTCTATGGTTCTGAGCAATGGCTGCAGGCGTTACTTCGGTAGATAACCTCCGGCTAATATCGCCCAACAACAGCTCCGGCGGACAGTCTTTGACTTGCCATTTTGCATTCTTTATACGCTTTAGACTGTTGGTTCTGAAATCGCGAAACATATTGTTATGATATACATGTATATTTATGAGAAACTAAAAGATAATTTATTAAGATGAAAAGCCAACATAGCGTAAAGCGTTTGATCGGAATGTGTACGTAATAATGTGGTATAAAAGTCAGTGCGCGAGTTTCATGCAAACAAGAACACGCATATTCCATGATACACAGGCAAATGTGCAAGATCAAATAAGGCAAACAAGAATAACCGCTCAATAATTATTATGGTGCAGTTAATTTTTGGACTGCTGATATTATTGGAGATATTATCACAGAAATTATTTACGTCACAATCACATGGAACTCGCACACACTGTATAAGTACTTCTACAATACATTCAACTACCAATAAAGGATAAGGTTTACGAACATTCAAAATGCGCAGGATTACACATTAATAACTTTATTTTTATCATATTCTTATTTACATAAGTAAAAGCCTAAATTAAAAAGAACAATAGATTGCATCATGGAGTTACCTTATTATGAAAGATCAATCAAAAATACTAACATGATATAACTTTATTACTGTGTTATACTATGAAAAATTATGGTTATAAAAGAAAAATAATTTAAATGAATAAATAAATTTGGACAATTATAAAAACATTAACGTATCACATAAACATATAAAATCACATATTACATGGATGTATTTCATACTACATGCAATATTAATAAATCATGCACTTTTAGTACAAAACACTGACTATCACAACATTCACAGACAACATAAGAATTTAAAGTTTACAATCAATTTTAGAAAGGCTTCAAACTTCTTGGTATCTGATAAAAATATATTAGCTGCAACTCGTGTGTCATACTTTAAAGTAAGCCTTTCAAAAACATGTTTGTCTTATGATTACCTATTCCGTATAAGATGGTGCAACTCCGTGTTTTCTCCAATAAAATAATTCTGCTCAAATCGTATTAAATATCTAGAAGTTACTATGAAGGGAATACAATCCGCTGATTTGCTATTATTGAATTATCCATTTCGTATATTGATATAACAAATAAAAACTCCTTATATTTAAAACAACATAACTGACCTAATTTCTTTTATTAGTTCAGAATCTAATTATACAAAAAATGTTTGATTTACTTCCAATAACAATATGCGACTACAATGAATTCATACATTCATAGGCAATTGAATAATCGATTTTTTTGAGAAGAACATGAAAGTTTCTCGCGCAATATTATTTTGTATGGAGAAGAGACAACACCTATTTCTTTTTAACAATAGTAAAGCTTAATTAATTCGGATTAAGAGCTTAAATTTCACTAAGAAACTTACGATGGTGTAAAATTCATTGAAATAATATGAGGTTTACTTGGGAAGTTAGAAATTTTACTGTGAAAACTGGAGCTTCAAAGTATTTTCCTTAAGCTCGAGTTCGAGTTATATCGATTTTTCTTTTTTTGTTGTTATTCCGTCATATCAATAATAATATACATTTTTAATAAAATATAAAGATATTGGGTCAAATGAATGTATAATGCTTTTGTTAGCTATATATATATATATATACTTAATATTTATAAATTTCGTATCTAGTTGAAACAGTTTCTTGTCAAAACAACTTATTAGTGTGTGTTTATTTGAATTCCAGCATGCTTAGATGAAAAAGAAAAAAACGCCATAAGACTCTTCTATAGTTTCTTCTAATGAAGGAAAAATAAGATGCTATTTATATAAGCAATACCTAAGTATTTTACATTTTTACATTCGAGGGAGCCTATACAATAAGTTCAGAAATTTTACGACATGTGATTTTTATATTACATTCAACAGAACATTTGAAAGTTCTTAGAACTTTTCTACTGAGTATATGTATCACAGGCTGTATAGAACTTTCTAATATATTTTAGTACAATCCTAACATAAATACTTGCATGAGATTCATTCAGGCACCAAATATTATTTGGTATTTGTTTACAAAAATACATAGGCTATGATTAATTTCGAAGCAAGTTACATTACACGCACTACACGGTGTTAATAGACTAATGAACAATATTACACATACATTATATCAGGCTTGTACAGTCGCATGCTGCCATATAAAGCAAGTTTACTCCGGATAGACTTCCAGTCACTGTTTAGAACGTTATAGATATAAAACGAATGACCAAAAATCGTGCGTGTTCACCAAGTTAACAATTTTAATTTGTGTCTTACTGATTTAACAGTGGGGTGTGACCTCTACAAATCACGTTGCAGTTAGTAGTATAGTAAATATAAATTAGGTAGCATATTTCTTTAAGTATTATTGCATACAAATATGCATCTACAATAAAGGTTCTACTGTCTATAGGACTGTTTTTACTGTACGAGTAACTCGTTAGTGTTGAATATCAACAACTGTTAAGATACTGTAAATAAATCTATTAAAATGGTTATCTCGGTGTGCAACGTGTACGGGGCGACATGCAAGCCTCGACAGCGATAACATATTTGATGTACGACGCACGCACGAGAAATCTACGGCAATCACATCATGACGACTAGTGGAACTAAGCGGCCGAACAATCAGAATTTCGGACAATACAGTATGGGGAGTGAGAGATCGCGGATACACGGGCCCTGTCCGTCGCGGCGTTCGCGTATGAATCGAGCGGTGGAGCGGGTGAGGGGCGCGTCACGAGGCTTCGCACCTGGCGTCGGGCGCGGGTGGGCGGGACAGCGCCAGCGCGTCCAGGCGCGCGGGGAAGGCGCGGTAGTAGGCGGCGCGGTGCGGCAGGCGCTCGGCCGGCGCGCCCACCTCCAGCTGCGGCGCGCCCGCCGGCGCCGCGCCCGCGCCCGCCCACACGCAGTAGCCGCGCGTCGCCAGCCCGCCCTCGCCGATGCGCCGCCTGCAACACATCTCTCGCCTTACTTCCGCGAGCCCCGAGCCGCGACCGGCGCCGCTGCGTCCGCCGGCCCGACTGAGCGACGCATTTATTTTTTGGAGTTCTCGCTGACATCTGGAGATGTAGTTGCTTAACCGGGCATTTTGACGAAGCCGAAAGGGCCTCCAGTTATGCTGGGGCCTTATACATAGCGATGATATTCGTGCAAGAAAACTTCGTCTTCGGCCTACAGGGAATGTGCGTGGCCGCATACGTCTTCGTGATTTTCTATCGCGATAACAAACGCGTAAAAAACAAAATGACCCAAGCGGTCGCTCTATATTTTATGGCTGCAAATAATTAATAGCTACATTTTTTTTGTCTTATCAAAAGATATATATCAGTTTAAGTAGAACATAATTTATGCTGACACGTCCGCTACGTTCAATGTCTGTGCGCCAACTAAAGTTATTCGCCAGAAAATCCTTTGATGTGCGAGAGTTTACCGACAGCGGAGCGAAGTGTCTTCGGCTTCGCTCGAAGCACCAACTATTCGCGAAAATTTGGCTACATACAAATAGAGGTGGTCATTATTTCAATAACGGATAATGTAATGCATTATTCTTACGCAATGTATAACACACTATTGAACAACGAATTAACCTGTTGTCGTTATTGTTATTAACAAGTTTGACAACAGCCAGGCAGTGCGCGCACACTCGCAGCTAACTTCGCACGGCTACGTGGCGAATAAGAAAGCACTATGCGCAACCAATAGGTGTGAGAATTACAAATCATACGATTTTAGTCCGTAAATGCACGTCATAAAGTTCACCTTTATTTTTATCGTTGTCTGTTATCTTAATGTAGTGAGTCAAATGTTTTATTTTACGATTTTATGCTTTATTCAATTGGAGAAATGTCGATTTTAATATTTATTATAACTAAACAACGGATAACGAAAATTTGACAACAGTGAAACAATAATGTAATGCGAGTTGCGACTAATGTAAATGTTATTGTTGTCATTACGAACACGATTGTCATTATCCGCTGTCGCTGTCCGGTGATAGTTGAAAAGTTTAGTTTGGTGTTTTCATCATATCGGCCATTTATACGTCTACTGCTGAACAAAGGCCTCCCCCATAGATTTCACAACTGTGTCATCATTTTGGGCGGGTATTTGCCAATACTCACCACGCTTGGCAGGCGGGTTGGTGAGCGCAGTATGGCTAACGGTTCACAAAAGGGACGCTGCTGCCCATCCCCCTGGTTTAGATTCCCTTAGTCGCCTTTTACGACATCCACGGGAGGAGATGGAGTGGTGCTATATTCTTAATCCGGACACCACGCGGACTGGTGTTTTAGATTATGGTAATTACTAAATCATTTTAGTATAGTATATAGTAAGTGTTTTAAATTATTTAAAGTAATTACTAAGTAATGTACTGTATATAGACAAGCTCGACTCAACAGCAGGATAACAGGAACTGTCAGCAGTTTATAATAACAGTTGTTGTAAAATAACACAGCAGTGTAATTCATTATTGAAATGTACCCGTTATTGCCATCTCTGCATACAAATATTCGCGTTATCACGATGAATGCGGCCTAGGCGCTAGACTGAGCGGCACGAGTAGAAACTCATTCCTAAATAGCTCCCACGAAGACACAATTCGTATTAACCCTATAAAACCGCCCTACTATATTCAAAGAATTTCCTAGGTATAGCTCCTAATTTTTTTAATATATCACCCAAAAGCAGACAGATAATATAGAGAAATTTAAGATGCTGCTCTCAGATTTAGTACAAAAGAGTTTACTTACTACTCTATCAAATAATAGTTTGATGATAAAATACAATGGATTGGTTTAAAATGTTTTAATATTGCAATTTTATTTTGATATTTGTTTGTAATATTTTATCTATGTTATTAATATGTTGTGTATCGCGTACTAAACACAGATTCAAAAATATAGTTATTATATGATTAGTATACCCTAAAAAATAAAATTATTTAGTAATATAATTATAACAAATGCTAATTAATAACAAAATGCTATGCTATGTTCTATGTAAATTATCAAATATTTGTATGCCTTTCAAGGTGAAACATAGTGTGACATAAATAATTAAATTTTCCCCCTAGTTTGTAACTTTTAACCTATGTTTTAAAAATAAATTATTTTGATTTTTAGACCAATCGTATTATGGGTTAAAGTAATTTTGATATAATCAAATCTAGGACGTTTAACGTATCAAGGTCAAAGTCAAAGTTATTTATTTCTAGTAAAACAAATATTGGCACTTATGAAACGTCAGAATCTAAGTTGCACGGTTCCAAATAGTTGATCTCGTGGAGAAGAGCCAGCAAGAAACTCCATGGATACTCTTTTAAAATAATTGAGATTGTAATGTTGATTGATACACATTTTTGTAAAACATATACCGAGAAAAATGTAGGACAATGTGTAAAGATGGAACATACCACAATAATATAATAATAATAAATTATTTGCCGTGGCAGTTAACGGCTGACCAGTCACAACAGACGGCACCCGTTCACGAGCATGACGCATGCATCAGCATCGCTTAGCTCAACCATATCGAATATCGAAACCTTGTGTCGAGACGACGGCATATATTGTAACCCCAGAAAATGCTATTCCCAACGTGGGCGATAACGCCCCCTTGTGGGCGCTGCAGGCCTAAAGGGGGGCGGTAAGAGTCCCAGAAAAAAAAGGGGGCATTGTGTAGGGCTTTGGGGTCGATTTATAATTTCATCTACCTAGCTAGGAAGACTCTTAGACACCGACTGAGCTCTCGACTCTCGACTACATCTTGTGAACATCAACTAATATTAATTAACATATAGCTCAAACTCGGTTCGATATAAAAGACCGCGGGCAATCATGTTTTAACAAGTTTTTGTTAAATAATCCGAATTGTACATTCCTATACCAATCGGCTGGTTCTATAATACTTGTTCTTGCTTGTCGAGTACGATTGGGCGTCGAATGAGATAAACGGGTTTATGCACGTTTGTCTTATTCCTGTTGGTGCGTGCTGCTTATGCAATCATAGGATTATTTTTGATTTATATAGAAACGACGTAATTTTATTTTATTTTCATTTGCGGTTTCACGCATAATAGATAAGCAGTACTTGATTTCAACACTTACGTATTTCTTAAAACAAAACAATGTCGGAAGTAAAAAAGAAGAGACGGCAATACTCTGCGGAATATATTAAATTCGGATTTATTGAAAATCCCACAAACCCGTCGTCGCCTTTGTGTCTTCTATGTCTAAAAACATTTTCGAACGAAGCAATGAAGCCTTCAAGACTGCAAGATCATTTGAATAAAATGCATCCAGATAAGACAGAAAAGAATGTAGCATATTTTCTAGACCTAGAGAAGAAGCATAATACTCAGCCAAGTGTATCAAAACTATTTTCGGCGGCTGCTAAGCAAGATGACGACGGACTTCGAGCTTCGTACAATATCTCTTTGTTAATTGCTCAAAAAGGCAAACCACACAACATCGGAGAAGAGTTAATTTTGCCAGCAATAGAGGAAGTAATAACTACTGTGCTTCATAAACAGGCCGCAGATATTATCCGAAAAATTCCTTTGAGTAATAATTCTGTGCAAAGACGAATTGATCATCATCATCATATCAGCCACAGGACGTCCACTGCTGAACAAAGGCCTCCCCCTTAGATTTCCACAACGAGCGGTCACATGCCGCTCTCATCCAACGACTCCCAGCGACCTTCACCAGATCGTCTGTCCACCTCGTTGGAGGTCGTCCCACGCTGCGTTTTCCGGTGCGCGGTCTCCATTCGAGAACCTTTGTGCCCCAACGGCCATCAGTTCTACGAGCAATGTGCCCTGCCCATTGCCACTTCAGTTTACTAATCCTTTCAGCTATGTCGACAACTTTAGTTCTTCTACGGATCTCCTCATTTCTGATTCGATCTCGTAGAGAAATACCAAGCATAGCTCTCTCCATAGCTCGCTGAGTGACCTTGAGCTTTCTTATGAGGCCCATTGTGAGTGACCACGTCTCTGTTCCATATGTCATCACTGGTAACACACACTGGTTAAAGACTTGCGTCTTGAGGCATTGCGGTATTGTTGACGAAAAGACGTTGCGAAGTTTCCCGAACGCTGCCCAGCCGAGTCGGATTCGACGATTGACCTCTTTCTCGAAGTTGGACCTACCTAACTGGACAGTTTGTCCTAGGTAGACATACTCGTCGACAACTTCGAGAACAGAGCTCCCAACGGATATTGGGGTGGGCACGACATGGACATTTGACATGACTTTTGTCTTGCCCATGTTCATTTTAAGGCCCACCTGTTGGGAAACTCTGTTGAGATCATCGAGCATTGTGCTGAGCTCTTGCAGCGATTCTGCCATGACTACGATGTCATCGGCAAATCGAAGGTGAGTGATATACTCGCCATTGATGTTAATGCCGAATCCTTTCCACTCCAGTAGCTTGAAGGCATCCTCTATTGCAGCGGTAAACAGTTTCGGGGAAATGACTTGATGAAATGGCTGAAAACATTGAAGAATCATTGTGCAATCATCTGAGGACTAGTCAATTCTCAATTCAGCTCGACGAGTCCACTTTACCAACGAATGAAGCGTTGTTGCTATCTTACGTGAGGTTTATTAAAGATGAGAAAATACGTGAAGAACTATTGTTTGCCAGAAATTTGGAGACAGATACAAAAGGCGAAACCATATTCAATACATTGGAAAAGTTTTGTGAAGAGAAAGAGATTCCTTTGAAAAATATTATATCAGTTGCTACGGATGGCGCTCCGGCTATGACAGGGCGCCATAAAGGCTTCATAGCATACTTAAAGAACAAAATTCCAGATGTCCTTGCTATACATTGCGTTATTCATAGACAACATTTGGTTGCTAGAAACTTAAGTGAACGACTATTTCAATCACTGCAATATGTCATCAAAGCAGTCAATAAAATCCGTAGCAGCTCTTTGAATGATAGATTATTTCATCAGCTTTGTGTTACTAATGACGAAGATTTCAACCGTTTGTTGCTTCATACTGAAGTTCGTTGGCTGTCAAGAGGCAATTGTCTGATTCGATTTTACAACCTGTTTGACTCTATGATAGAGTTCTTGGAAACTAAAGATACAGAACTGCGCAACAAGCTCATAACATCAAAGAATGATATAGCTTACATGACAGACCTGTATAAAATGTTCAACGACATGAACCTCCAACTGCAAGGCGATGAACTAAATTTAATTAAAACAAAAAATGTCGTTGATGCTTTCGCAGCCAAACTGCTTCTGCACAAAAAGAATATGGGCAGACGTGAGTTTCACAATTTTCCGAATTTATCAGTATACTGCAGTAACGACGACTTGTTTGCCTACTGCCATCATTTGGAAAACCTCCACATTGACTTCACCGAACGATACCAGGACATTTTAAACTTGGAAATACCAGACTGGGTGTTGGATCCGTTTTCAAATGTCAACACAGCAATGTCACCTCAGCTGGAAGAAGAACTTATAGAATTGACAACAAACGAAGAAATAAAAATCAAGTTCAAAAATGGATATCAAGAATTTTGGCTACAAAAACCGATCCCGCAATTGTACCCTGGATTGTGGTCAATTGTTCAACGATTTTTGATAGCATTCCCATCGTCATATTTGTGTGAACGTGGATTTAGTGCTGTGGCAACGCTGCTTACTAAAAAGAGAAATCGTTTGCGTGTTACCGAACGTGGCGACTTGCGGCTGTTTTTGAGTAAATTGGAACCTGATATCAACAAACTTATTGAACAGCATCGGATTCAACCTTCACATTAGTTTTTATATAAGAATTGATTATGTTTGTTTTATTTTCAATAAAAGATACTCTGTCCGAATACTATAAATTTGCGTTTCAATAATCAGTTATAAGTACTTAGCGGTTTTTAAGTATGTTTAAAAAGGGGGGCGTAAAAAATAATTTATTCTTAAAGTGGGTAGTAGACAAAAAAAGGTTGGGAACCCCTGATCTAGGTGGTTTAACCTGCTTCTATTATCAATTGCTTACAATTACTTCTCAGGTGACATGAAGTTAGTATGCGGCGGCGTGTGCCCGATCGGTGCAACTAAGTTTTTATTCAAGACGCTCCATTGCCCGATTGTCATGCTTTCAATCTACATGCTACAGTGTGTGGGCTTGCAGGTTAGTCTTACCTGACAGTTTTAATCCGGTGTTCGAAGACTTGGAGATTGGCATCGTATTCTCCCCAATTCCCCATGATCTTATTATCAATGAGTGTTGCGAACATTTGTGTTTCGAGGAACCGAGAAAGGAAAGGCCGGTGCCGCTGCGGCTGGTCCGACAGGAATGACGCTTTATCAAAGTTCACCATCGACTCACGTGATGACAGCCATGAGTCACGGTCCTGGAAATTTAGGTAGTTACTATAGATTAACAATATTTACAAAAATAGGAATTATAAACGTAAATAAAGAAAGCTTATTTTACCTGATCAGGCATGATGACGAAGTTCTCGTACATAAGAAATATGTGCACGAATCTGTTGACAAATGTTTCTCTGATAGCAATGTTAAACTTTATGTCTTCGTTGTATTGCTCCTCGTCATTAAGAATTTTCTTCTTTGTTGTTGGCATCACTGTCTCTGCATCTACGTCATCTATGTTAACACCTGTGGTTAGAAAAATAAAAAATTAACAATGCGACCATAGAAAATGAAGAAAACTGTTTAGTAATCAATCAACATTCTATAAACAATATTATTTTAACAAGGCTTAACTATAGCACGGAGTAACAGTCTTAGAATTCATTTTTCTTATGTCCTCCTTACATTTAGCAGATCCAAAGATAATATAAACAATATAATACAATGATGAAAAGTTGTTCAGGTACCATGTAATTTCAATTGTGTGTTACAATTTACAGTAAAGAATTCAATTAATTTGATTGATAACATCACATATTTAAAATAACTGTTTATATCTAAAAATATATACACTACATGTAACTAAACTAACTAACACGCAAATAGATAGATAATAAATATAAAACCTTTCCATATAGCACCACTCCATCTCCTCCCATGGACGTCGTTAAACACATTTAAGGGACGCTTAACCTGAGGGATGGGCAGCAGCGTCCCTTCTGTGGAACAGTACCAATACTGCGCTCAGCAACCCGCATTCTAAACGTGGTGAGCACTGGCAAATTCCCCCCAAAATGACGATACAACTGTGGAAATCAATAGGGGCGGCTTTCGTTCAGCAGTGGACGTACTTCAGCTGATATGATGATGAAAAGAAACTAGTCCAAATCTCAGTTGTGGTATGCGAAATAAATACGTTGCTATTATACGGCACGATTGGTGCAGTGGCTGATACACTGCTGCGCACCGGGACGTGGGTTCGATCCCGCACGGAACAAATATTTGTACGTTCTGGGTCTGGGTGTATTGAGCGTGAAATTTGTGTCTGTAAACGCATCCACGACACAGGAGAAATCCTAGTGAGGGGCAACGTCTTATAAAACAAAAGAAAAGAAAGTTAGGTTCAGAAGGCAAACCTTTCAGCCAATATTGGCGAGATACATTTTTAAATAACGGCTAGTTTCTTTTTGGTTTGGAACATGAAATAGGACGAATTGTAGGTAAAGCTAGCGAAAAAAAGCTAGAAAAAGAAAAGGTATCTTACCTTTTCTTTGTGCTTAATTTTGTACTAAAATTTAAAACATCAAACAAGCTTATTTCAAAATATATTCTTTTGGTTGGGCTTCTCGCAGACTTTTCTTGGAAATGTGGTTGCTTTACCGATCGTTTCTGGTGAAGCCAAAAGGAGCCTGGCTGGCTTAAAATTAATATTATATACTAAGCAACTTGATCTAATGGCGCCCCCTGCGGGTCACGGACCTCAGCTTAGGGAATTGCTGGAGATTACAAGCTATTGTTTTGGGGACAGCTGGATCGGTAACTTCAAAATACGTTTACAACCTGCTATCTTCCCTGTTCTTGGAGCAGGAAATGGACCTGGAATTCCTTTTCCACAAAGTCGTTCAAACCCGTTTAAGTTGTAAATGAATAATAAATGCTATAATAAAACGTGCATATCATGGGACAACACTATGCAAGCCAGGAAACAAATGGATTTGTACGACAGGACCTCTATTGAGTCCTGCTGTTATGAATAACAATATTAACGGCCGAATACTCAAACGCCATTTAACGTTAAGTCCTCGCTTAAACAATTTGAGGCGCCCGGTTTTGTACCAAAAACAGGTTTCTCGAACAGTTAAAGTGGGGACCTAACATTAAATGGCGTTTGAGTATTCGGCCGTAAGTCAGTTATAGTATAGTTACCGTTACGTTTGACGATGTCGACTATCCGCTGCAGTGCGTCCATGCGCAAAGGCGCGCGGCGCGTTGGTGACCCAGGCGGCGATGCGTTCAGCGGCCTGCTTTCTTCCCACTCCAAAACGTCGTGGAAAGAGTGCTTTCGACGAAGGCCACCTGACGAACATCATCATGAACACTATTATTAGAACTGAAAACAGGATATTTACCATGTTTGTTATTTGATTCGAGTTGCCGATATTTCGACGCTGTTGCAAGCGCCATGTTCACGGATAAATTAAAGTGATTGCGGGTAGATATTTAGAAGTAGACAAAATGATCTACCCTCTTACTTAAACGTTTGGTGCGCTGGGTGCCGCTACCACTATCACGTATGTAAGTCTCTCAACGAACTCTTTACAACACTATTTCGGTTTGCAAAATCAAATAATTATTTATTTCTCATCTAATTATCAGAACGTTTTCAATATTTGTAATTTTCTGTAATAATCTAATAACACTAATCATATTAATAACAGGTAAAATTCTTATTATTAATAACTAATCCCCAATAAATATTATAATAAAATTTACTAAATTGTGAAATTTAATTAATTATAATAAAACAATTTTAAACGGATTAAATCGCGTGTATTATTGATTTTTGTTTTTCCTGACGTTTCGAACACTTTGCAATTAATTGTCATATAATGTCTAAGCATTAGATGTGTACACATATAAGTGACATATTTACACAGAACAATGTACCAGTAAAGTAAATGTTAAATGTATTGTAAATATGTAGTTGGTGTCCCTAATTAAAAAAAAACATGGTTAATATTCCGTTTCCATTTCTACTAAGAGTGCCAGTGAACATGTCAGTTTAAAAAATTAAATCATCATGATCGTTTTTCTGTACAAGTTGTTGGTTTGGTCGAACACTTCCGTGGCAGAGGTCAGTCAGTCAGTCTTTTCCAATCATCTTCAATTCGAGCAAGTGACTGTGGCTCTGGCCAGTACGCGGCAGTACAACGTCGCAGCATGAGGCGTAGCAGTGATAAAATTAGCGAGAAAATGATTGGTAATCATGAACTGTGTGAACTTGATTTCGACTATACATAGTAAAATATTACTCTTATTTACCAACACGTCCCTAGCGTTAAGAGCACTTAAACTTCACTACATACGTTGGCGAGAAAAATGTGTTTGGTGTGCAGACTTGAACGTGAAAAATGTTGTATGTACAAGAAATGTCACTAGGGCGTATAAATCTTTCAAGTATTTCTTAAGGCAAGGAACTTATTGGTGATAAGGCCTCACGCCCACTGTAACAATTTTAAACTAAATCTGTTGATTTAGTTCAGTTCCTGTATCCCTCCACTGAAGACGTTGGCGTCTTTAGTTAAGGCACTCTTTTGCAAAGGCATAAAGATAAGGTATTCGTTAAAAGCGATGGCGCGTGTGTGGCCCTCGAATACGCACGACTTGACAGAAACCTTTCAATCTCTACATTAAAATATTAAGTTGATGTGTTATGTGTAGTGTACCAAAGAAAAATGTAGCCAAGTGCCATGATCAATTTTTATCTTTATTACATTTTATTTAAAAATTATGACATTTGTAACTAAGATTTACGTAGCGAACAGATATATGATGCTGAGGAGTCTGTTTCGCCGCTTCTTACACCTCACAGCTTAGCTTATATTATGTTCATGTTCAAAAATACAATATTTATTTTAAATATACGACATTTCTTTCTTTCATGCTTCGCAGCTAAATGATGGTTGCGATTTAATAATAATAACATACAGAAGACAAGGCTATTATTAAATATTCTTATTTTAGGTAGTCAAACATATGGCATGTGTAAAGAGAATTTCTTAGTCAGATATTTTATTATTTAGATTAGTTTAGAGAATGCATACCTGATGGTAATGTGCAACTACTGCTCATACTGTCGCTCATATGCTTGTAAGATGTTCCATTTATACCTACGCCAAGTTTTGTAGGTTCCGTTTCAGGTCTTTGAATCTGTTGAAAATCCGTATTTAAAACATTGGCAAGTCATTAAAATGATCTCTATCTAAATCAAATTATCAATAACACAAGTACATTATATCTATTAGTTAATAATCCACTTAAATAAGCGAGATATGATAATGGAAATATCAAAATCAACTCTTAATATTGTAGTCTATATTTTATTACTAGGCAAATAAATGTTATGATAATAAGATTATGGTATTAGTAATTTTCCAAGGTACCTTAACAGTTACATAAGGCTTAAAATTGAGTAAAACCCCCAAAGTGCGTGTTGAATCATAAGAAGTAAACATACTTGCTCGATGGAGAAATCTATTAATTGCGTAAACGAGATTTTCGAAGAATACGCGGGTTTTTGTAAATTTAGAAAGAATTTAGCCGTCGTACGTTGATCTTGTCTGTAAATCTTGTTAATAGAAGTCTTCAAACAATTTCACTAGAAAATGCTTGAGTGTTCTGAATGATTCTAAAACATGGTTAACAATTATGCAAGTTGGACAGTTACAGAAGACATTTCAGTTGCAGAAGTAAAAGGACCTGACTTCACTATAAGGGTTTAGTAATGCAGTTTTACTATGGATTTTGGACATTTTGGTACATTTATTACCTGATGTTTATCCAAGACATGATTCAATTCTTCGATAAACGGCGTCCTATGCGGGAATATCGGCAATTCTTCAGGCAGTTGTATGTCTGGTTTATCTATGTCAACTAAACAGAGAGCTGCTTCAGAGCCGAGTGCGATGCTCCTAGGACCGTGCGACCCCACGTGCATAGCTCCACTTTCTCCGTGGAGACCTGTCAGTGATGATGAATAAAATTAATATTCTCCAACAAACACACTAAAAGACTAGCGTGAGCTAGAAAGACGTGCAATTATGTATAATTACAGTTCTTTTTTTGTATTCATTATATAATTATACCTTCCAATAAAGCTTTCGTATTTTAAAAAGTTATCAAATCGTAAAAAAAAGTTACGTGTACAATGAATGCAATATCTTAAAGTTCAACGACTAAGCGACTGCATAGTAAGGTACATAATCAGTACATTTTAATTAGGCGTGCGGCCTATTGACCTCTATTATGACGTGTATTGTACTGTACCCATGACGAATGGCACTGGCGCGTCGAGGAAGTGGTATAGCGGGGCCGGCAGGATTGGCACATAGACGTGCGCCCACGTGAATGGCAGTAGCAGAGATACTATGCACTCAGCCACTAACATTAGTTTGTTGTAGTCTGTAAAATAATACAAATACACATAATTCATTACTATGTTCATAAATATGGCATGGTTCAAATGATCCTGCTTTTATATTGACATGCAATTTTAAATTATTGTTGCTCTATTTTGTCTTTTAGTCAGACACAGGATGAGTTTTACTGCATGATCAAGATCGCTGAACAGTTTAAAAAATTTGAGATGTTACGAAGTAATTTGGTAAAAATACTGTAATAATTAATTTATAATCAGGAAATATCAAGTAAAAAAAAAAATTCCTGTATGGTGCTACAGTAGAAATTTTATCTTGGATACTAACCACTCGACCTAAGTAAAACTTGATGTTCGAGTAGAACACATGTGAATAGCTGCACAACACATTCAACACCAAGTGTTGAGAACATTACTCGAAGAGGGTAATCCAAAAGAGGTAGCTCTTCAGGAAAATTTGGCATTCTTATCACCTGAAACAAATACGTAAAACACTTTACAATAATAATAGTTCCAAAGATGGATACCTTCTGTCGTTGGAAGAAAGAAAGAATCAAATATTTCTTTCTATGCTCCATTTAACGCACTACAGACATTATTAATTATTCATAACACACGAGACATATTTAAAACTAAACAAAAGCAGTAACTTACTATTCGACCAAAAAACAAAACAAAAAGACTGGTAGCCCTAAAAATCCTGATTCGATTCAAAATAAATGTTCTCCATAGACATTGTATGATCCTGGTCTATGAACTTATATAAATTATCTATGACCGACATCTTCAAAACACGTTTCACAATACACACAAGCACATACGCGATCATCCAGACTTTGGAACTAATATCTGACGGCTATACAGAATCCTACTAAAGTAGTGAACTTAATTTTAAGGGGACAATCAGCAAGTTAATGTAGTTCGCAGAAAATGGGATGTAACAGATGGACAGACAGACACACAAGTGATATAGTAGTATAAGGGATTCGCTGTTTTTTTATTCGAACGTTCGGCACCCTAAAAAGTCTTGATCAAATATTTTATTACAAAACGAACACATATAGAATACGCGCTGCAACTAAACTCATCAATTATTGCAATCAAATACGGAATTTTTTTTTTTTTTTAAACGCGATACCTACATAGGCTGCACTAAAAGTATCGGGAATGGAATATTTCCACTGTTCCTGTCATATTAAAATCTTTTTAATTGAAAACTCCTTGGTTTTACAAATCGAATACCATTTTTTTTTTTTTTTTTAAATTCACGGTCTTGTCACAAGGTTTTGTCAAACTTGTTTAGTCGTTGAGAAAATGGAATTGACTCGAGAAAATTCAAGAGCGATGATTTATTATGACTTTCGAAGTGGTTTAACACAAAAACAGTGTGTTGACCGGATGATTTCTGCATTTGGTGATGAAGCCCCATCCAAAACCACAATTTATCGCTGGTTAGCTGAATTTCAACGTGGACGTGTCAAGCTCAGTGATGATCCTCGTCAAGGTCGTCCAAAAACTGCAGTCACCCAAGAAAACGTTGATGCTGTGCGTAAGCTGATTGAGGAAGATCGACATGTGACATACCGCGAAATTCAGGCAACTTTAGACATTGGCATGAGTCAAATACAAATAATCTTGCATGAACAATTAGGTGTAAAAAAGTTGTTTTCCCGATGGATACCGCATTTGCTATGTGAAGAGCAAAAAGCGGCTCGCGTTACTTGGTGCGTCAGAACTCTCGAAAGATTCCACGCAGGATCCTCAAATGCTGTATACAACATCGTATCAGGTGACGAATCCTGGATATATGCGTACGAACCCGAAACAAAAAACCAGTCACGAGTTTGGGTGTTCGAAAATGAGTTAAAGCCAACAAAAATTGTTCGTTCACGGAGTGTTGCAAAAAAAATGGTGGCCACGTTTGTCTCCAAAACCGGCCATGTTACGACTATTCCTCTTGAGGGACAAAGAACGGTTAGTGCAGAATGGTATGCTGGCATTTGTTTGCCACAGGTCGTTTCTGAACTCCGTAGAGAGAACTGCAACCGCCGCATCATCCTCCATCACGACAATGCGAGTTCTCACACCGCGCACAGAACAAAAGAGTTTTTAGAGCAAGAAAACATAGAATTATTAGACCATCCGCCGTACAGCCCCGACCTAAGCCCTAATGATTTCTATACTTTCCCTAAAATAAAGAATAAATTGCGTGGACAGAGATTTTCATCACCTAAAGAAGCTGTGGACGCCCACAAAACGGCCATTTTGGAGACCCCAACTTCCGAATGGAATGGTTGCTTCAATGATTGGTTCCATCGTATGGAAAAATGTGTCAAATTTCGCGGAGAATACTTCGAAAAGCAATAAATACATTTTTAAATAGTAATGTTGTGTCACTTCCATGATTCCCGAAATTTTCAGTGCCGCCCTCGTATATATATAACTTAAGATTATACCTATAAAATAAAGTTCTGTATTTTTGTGGAACCCTATGTATGTTTATGAACTATATAAACCCATCTCATCCCATGGGTGTCGTAAAAGGCGACTAAGGGATTAGTCGGAGGATGGGCAGCAGCGACCTTCGAATACATTAAAAACTCAACTGCGATCGCCAACCCGGCTGCCAAGCGTGGCGATTATGGCAAAAACCCCCCCAACGAGCACACAACACATCGATGTCGGTCGTCGCGGTGATCTTTGAGGGACGCACGTGTCCAGCAGTGGACTTTATAACGGCCGAAATGATGATGATGAAAATATTCACGCAAAAAACTGTAACAATGTCTTGTGAGTCCTATCCCATAAAAGTTCTGAGCTATCATGTAGAAAGCCTAGAACTCTTACTAACTCTGATGCTTTGTCTCGTGTTTTATGCCACTGTAGTAGAGCGCCGGGCTGGCGATATAAAATCAGTATTTAATTTTGCAGAAGAGAACTATAAGGGCTATTTACAACTTTTCGTGTTTTCGTGCTTCCCTGAGAACACTTTATTTTTAACATAATTGTTTTTTTTAAAGTGTTTTCTGCCTGGTCTATATGTTTATGAAAATATTATACACTAGCTGGGACCAGCGGCTTCACCCGCATTTAATTTAAAAAAAATTTTTAGTACTTCGATATAGACACTTGACATAGAATATATATATTGGATTTCCAGGGTTTTATTTTTTTACGCGGAACCCTAATTATTTTTCTAAAATAAAAGTAGCCTAAGTTATTCCTTATAATATCAGCTATCTGCCAGTGAAGGTCCCGTCAAAATCGGTTCAGCCGTTTCGGAGATTACCCGGAACAAACAGATAGACAGATAGACAGACAGACAGACGGACAGACAGACAGACAGATAGACAGACAGACATCAAATATAATTTTTTTCATATGCATTTAGTAAAAAGCTGTTATTTTGACATTACAAACAGACACTTCAATTTTATTTATTTGTATAGATGTTAGGAAAAACGTAAAATTTTCCATAAAATGAAAGTGAGCGGCATAACTATTGTATTAGATATAAAACTAAATTAGTACAGCGACAAGTTTCGTTTAGGTAAACTTCATATGAACTTAATGGGACATTGTTCAAAATATCAGACATTGGGTCACAGTTACAGATTATATCGATACCAATATAATAAAACTGAAGTTTTTGTCTGCGAATTCAAAATAGTTGGTTAAAATATTTGTGAAACATACTCTATGCAAACAAGCATATCAATAAGAGACAGCACAGCCGCAGTGGTACTGAAGCAATGCGCTACTGAATTGTGTCATCTATGTTATGTTATTTACAACAATTTAATATCATGGCATTAATTGACTATTAGTTATTAATAATATTGTTCTTGTGACAACTTATTATATTTATACAAAACTGTAAATGTGCGAGTATCATGTAGCCATTAATGTTATATGGTTAGTACTTATTTTGATTGTGTCTTTTGTCTGGCTATATTGGTCTGTCATGCTCACTAAAATGTCTTGCTAACGGTGGTGTTGTGTATCGGGTCGTTCGGTTCCCTACAATATGGTTGAGCTAAGCGATGCTGATGCATGAGTCATGCTCGTGAACGGGTGCCGTCTGTTGGGACTGGTCAGCCGTTAACTGCCACGGCAAATACATTATTAAAATATTACTATGGTATGTTCCACCTTTACACATTAACTTACATTTTTCTCTGTATATGTTTTACAATCATGTTTTACAGCGTGAAAGAATATCTAGAAGGGAATCGTTACGGGCAGTAATTTACAAACGATATAACAGTTTATGCTTGACATTAGTGTAATTAATGAACACATGACATTTATACTATAAATTTTGTACTCTTAATATTAAATATAAATAAACATTTAAGTGTATCCCGTAATATAATAGTATTATATCGATTTTAATATTTTCAATGACTAATAATAATAGCTTACTAATATTTATACTTATATATGTTTTTGTGATTTTTAAAAATTTGCACGCCCATGTTTAGGCGGAACGTGGAGAACTATGAAACTTGATAAGATCTATGTATGTATAACTACCAGTGTTTGCAAAGAAATAAATAAATAAATCAACATTGTAATCCCCAACTATTTTAAAAGAGTGTCCATGGAGTTTCTTGCCGGATCTTCTCCATAAGATCAACTATTTGGAACCGTGCCACTTAGATTCTGACGTTTCATAAGTGCCAATATTTGGTTTATTTGAAATAAAAAAACTTGATTTTGACTTTGTATTCACGCGCCTTTCTGCGCTTTCATACTCCACTAGGATAATTCAGTCTTAGTGGAAGACTGTCCACTTGCATCCAGTGACCAAAAAGCGCGATAACTCAGATCCATCGAATTACAGGTCTATCGCTATTACTCCCGAGCTCTATTAGGTAATGCAAGCAGCGAAGGTGTTGAAGGTAACGAGAAGGCGGATCAACTAGCTAGGGCGGGCTCGAGTAAGCAGCTCATTGGCCCTGAGCCATTCGTAGGAATACCTCATGGTACCTACCAACTGGCATTACATGCATTTGCTGATAAAGAACATGTCAGAAAATGGAGGCAAGCGAGAGGCCTAAACCATTCCAAGACTTTCTGCAGCACAAGACTAAATGGGTTTAAGAGACTATTAAATCTTACCAAAACCCATTTAAGGCACTATATAGGCGCAATGACAGGCCACTTCGGCACCAAGGAGCACCTCCGAAGGATGAAGCTTAGCACAACGGATACATGCAGATTCTGTATGGACAATCAAGAGTCTATGCAGCACATTTTGTGCAGCTGTGACGCTCTGGGAAGACGTAGGGCAAAACATCTAGGAATGGCTTATCCATTGCCTGATGATCTTGCACGGCTCCAGGCAGGTATGATTGCGAAGTACCTACAGGGACTTCCACTTCCTTTGCCAGCGGAGGAGTAGTGCAGGGCTATGGGCAGCACAATGGACTCAATAGGGTTGAAGTGCGTTCGGCTGATGCTGAGCCCGTGAGAGCCAACAAGAATAGAATAGAATGCAAACAGCTTTTGAAATACCGAGAGGATCACGACCTAATAGGCGACCGCCAATATGACTTTCGTTATAATCGTTTAGCTGGTGATCTTCTAGTGTATTTCACTCACCGTTGCGGTCTTGACATTGAGAGTCAAGGGGAGGCATTGGCTGTTAGTCTAGAGCGTTCCACAAAGCTCCATGCTGTCCTCTAACAATGTTCTTACTGCACATCAATCAAATGCTGTCTATCGACGGCATTCTTTGTTATGCGGACGACAGTATTGGGGACACTCGTCCCGTAGTGGAAGAAAGCCGCAGAAAACTTGAGTCAGAAATCGACAGTACTCTAAATAGTCTCCGATTGGGGGCGACTAACTAGTCCACTTAAGTCCCACCAAGACATAAGATTGCGCGTTTACCGCTACGAAAACCCCATTTGTTGTAGCACCACAATCCCAGATAAGCAAAGTTTTTATAATTAATATGAGCAATGCGGTACTTCTCATCGGTACAGAAACGTGCAATTAGGATTGTCAACAATCCCAAGCTCACAAGCGGTATAGAAACCCTAAGTCTGCGGAGAGACTGCCCCATTGTGCGTGTTCTACCGCCTGTACACCGGACAGTGTTCTAAGTAATTGTTCGATATGATGCCAACAACTAGTTTCTACGATAGTACCTCTCGCTATCGGTGGGAAGTTTATCCGCATACCCTAGAGCCAAAATGATCTCGTACCGTATGGATTTAGAGGAACTTCCTCCCGCGCACGCTCAGGTCATAGAATCAGCTCCCTACCAAGGTCAATACCACAAATTATGGAGTTACTTGCCCGTTCTTCTCCATAGGAAATCAACATCTTGGAACGCGGCAACTAAAGTCTCGACTATTCATAAGTGCCTGCATATGGTATTACATGAATAAAAAATATTTTTATCTTCATCTAAATACACGTGATGCAATTTCTGAATGTCATATCTCAACTGCATTATTGTGTGACATCAATTATTAATAACTTATTGACATTAGTATTATACAATTACTTACTGGATGTAAGTCATTTCCAAATGATTGTTAAATAAATATTTTTTTGCATCCATTAGGATGTTTCCATTATCGATTAGGCCTAGGTCCAGTAGTGGGTTCGCCGTCTCTACGGGGGGGTTGTGACGACTGTCAGGCGCCCAACAGAGCAGAACCAAAATTCACGGTCTGTGGTGCAGTGTGGCGGATCGCACGAGGATACTGTACGGTCCTACGAGGCGCAACTCTTCTGGCGCGTTTTCCACCTTTGGACATCCTGGCGGAGACAGATGCGTGGGTCTACGATCAGACACGCTCCTTCCGCCGGAGCGGCGAAGACCCGCCTCCAGGGCGTTGGACAGGCTGAGGCAGCTAGCTCGGCGGCGCGCACTAGGAAAGTGGCGTCACCGCTTGCGGATGCGCGATCAAGCGCGTCGTGGAGGCCGTCCTGCCGCTTTTTGGAGCCTGATTCAGAAGGTGCGAGCGCGTCATCTGCCACCTGACGCAGGTGCTCACCGGGCACGGTTGTTTCAGTGCGTACCTGGAGTACGTAGATTGGTGAATCTGTGTGCCCACACCCAAGAGAAGACGGTACCACGCATGTGGTCACGCGCTGCCGTGAGACGCTTTGGGGGATCCTTTACAATCCCCCCCTAGGTTACAGTCACCTTCTCTGAGATGTGCCTATAGGCGTGGCTCCAGTGGGCGGCTCTAGTGTGATCAATAAAAAAAAAGGTTCAGCAGTGCATGTATTTCAGCTGAAATGATGATGACGATCTGTTATAAAACGAAGGGAAGATTATTCGGTTACTGCACTGCACTATGCTGAAGTGTGCATTTTGTCTCACAATATGATACCCCTTTGTTGTGGTGCCTTTACACATAAATCACATGCGTAATCATTCATCATCTTACAGCCAAAGGCCTCCCCCTTAGATTTCCACAACAAGCGGTTACATGCCGCTCTCATCTAACAACTCCCAGCAACCTTCACCAGGTCGTCTGTCCACCTCGTTGGAGGTCGTCAGACGCTGCATTTTCCGGAGTCTAATAAAGTGTACAATCAAGGCCATACTAAGGCATTTACCTAATAACAACCAAGTTTCAATTTTAAGAATGATTTAATAAATTTAATGACTAATGTATACCCTGACGTAATATATAATACTATTTGCAGATGTCAGTCAAATAGACAATTTACAGTATTAAAGCTTATCAGGTTTCCCCAACAATATGCTCACATGTAAACAGCCATACTTACAACAGGAATTGGATCCAAGTGTGGTTCAGAAGGAGGCACATAGAGTCGTAAAGCTTGACCGGAAAGTGGCACTGGTACTTCATACAACAAATTGTATACATAAGATTCAGGACTGAGTCCAGGCCCTGGCTGCCTTGGAAGAGATCTAAAAAGCATATTGGTAAATAATCAGATTTATGCAACTATGGATTACAGACATTCTATTTCAGCCTAAAATAGTCTGTTGCTGGACAGAACTCCCCCAAAGATTGCTACAACAACCACTATGGTTTTGTGTTGTGTGCTCATGGGGGGGTTTTTGCCAAAATTGCTACACTTGGCAGACAGGTAAGCGATTGCAGTTGAGTTATAAATGCACTTGAAGGATGCTGCTGCCCAGCCTCTGGCTAATGCCCTATGGGATTGGTTACTGCACTTTTACGCCATCATTCTTACGCCTTTTCCGACACCCCCGGAGATGAGATGGGGTGGTGGTATTCTAAGCCACACGGCAATGTGCAGACATTAACTTAGTATAAAAACATTCAGTAGTAATAAAAAAGTATGAACAAAATTTGTCTTAACCAAATATAGAGGTTTTTTAGAAATTATTAAATCTGTATCGGACTCGGATCCACCTCAGATAATTTAGTTTAGAAGGCTAATTGTTATAAACAACACTTCTTGGTTATAAACAGTTAAAGGATTTGACCAAATCACATAACTTTCTTTAGGGAAATCACCCCTCAGAGTTGTAATTTTAACATCTTTTGTGAATTGATCTTTAGGGATTTGATTAAATCTCCATTTTTATCATCTCCCTGGAACATATATACCATGAAAGTTATTAAGATACTATGTAAATAGATTTAATCTACTGCAGAAACCATGAGTTTCCATAATTGTACTTTACTACTTACTTTGTTATTGGTAATATATCAATAACTTACCTAAATAAATTTTCTAAAAACAACTGCGCCACCCTCACATATGGAAACTGACATATGAGAGCTATACTTTTGGCTACATATAGTTTATCTTTGGCTATGTCATAGTATGTCAGTGCAGCGCCAGTGTGAGGTGCGAGTTTAAATGATCTTGGAAGTGATCTGGAGCTTTCTTTGCCAGATGCCTTTCTATGGCCAGGAGGAGTCTGACCACTAGACAGTTCTGTGATGTACATTGCCTACAAAAACAAACATGAATGAAAAATACTTGGAATTTATTTTGAATTTATTTGGTGATTGTGAATTTTGTGTGTTGGTACCTGCAATGTATGCATAGCACTGCAAATGTTCCTGTTTCTTACTTCTTCATAGAATATAAGGCTGAATCCATAGTATCGGGATGCATTTTCTCTGGTTACTACAAAGCTATGAAACTTAGGTTCCAATGAATGTTTCTGAGTTCGGAACTGAAGGCCAGCTGGCAGACAAAGCTGTAAGATCACATATTTTCAGGATATATATATATAACTGAACAATTTGACATCAACCTGACTACTTAACTAATAAAAACACAAAATAATTATTATAAACAATTGCACTGAAAATTCTAATGAGACCAAGGACAAGGACATTTCATTTTTAGACCCTAATATTAATTGCTTAATCATGCAGTGAAATATAGGGATTCCAATTGAAGTTTATGATTGAATCTTACCATACACACTGCATGTTCATCAAATGGATTGCTTGTTATATTCTCAGGATAGTGTGCTAGGATTTTTCCTTTGTAGGAACGATCCAAAGGAGATACATGTAAATTGTCACCTAAAATAAAAACAATGTTTCTTATCCATGTATATAAAATTACAAATGTGACCTAAGATTATTACTTACCGCAAAGTCTGTCTGGCTCTAATCCAGAGTCAAAGTCGAGGCCACATATAGCAAAGTAATCGGCAAATCGACATCCAACAGATAAATCAGAGACAGACATATTTCTATCGACCCGTTATTTACTATTTGCGATACTTTCTCTTCCAGTCTTTGTGTGAAGGTTTTGTCTCAGCATTGTACACTAGCACTTGATTGTCGTTAGCAATCAGTTTGTATTGTTGCTCACATATTTTCATTTGGCTTGTAATTTTCAGTGATAATGAAATAAATACAAATTGTAAACGAAATACTATTCACACCATCACGTCACTCGAACACAGCTGCCAAGTGCCAGCAAAATACGAAAATTACGAATGTAGCAGTGTTGCCAAGTTAATTTAAATTTCTGTACCTAATGGGCCCCACATACGTAACGATTTCTTTGTGAAAATCTAGGTTCACGCATACATTGCGTGTGTGGGAAGAATTTGTGTGAACCCCAGGTTTGTACTACAAATCTGAAAAATCGTTGTAGTTTTCGATTCCGAGGATTGCTAATAAGACTTTCGAACTACCAAAACCTGTCGAGATGTCAACTTGTCAAGGGAAACAGTAAGTGCTTCCCCGTGTTTCTGAATAGTAGTGTTGAGTAGGACACGATTTAGAAATGAGTTTGTAAGAGTAGCCTCTTTTTTGTACCGCGCCAGTACAATGTCCCACTTATTTTTTTTTTTTCTTTTTAATGTTCTGGCTCCGGGGTGAAACTCTCATACAAATAGTGAGTACGAAAAGTTGCATCGAAAGTACCGCCATCTCCTGCCTACAGTCGGCACATTTCATATTAAGTTTTATTCAAAATATAACTAGATGGCAGTAGCACCTTACCGGAAGTACCAAAAATAAATTTATTTAATGTTATTTTTTGGTAATACGTTCTTAAATTACAATCTCTTTTTTGTGATATTAAATAAACACGATTTCCTTTATTTAATGTCGACAAACAATAATATGTTTATTGTTAAAACATCCCACTCACCCATTCACAAATTGTCAAAGAGAAAAGATACCTACCTACCTACCTCTAACAAGTTTATAAACTTAATTTAGCTGGTGTTTACGTGTTTGCTCTTGGATTAGATTATTTTACGAGTGTGATAATTTTACGTTGAATTTCTTGTAATTTTTTAATAATTTCGCACTGAATTTTATAATCCACGGTATAAAGAGGTGAATATAGCTTTGGATGTAAAATTTTCTTAATATGATAAGAATGACCTAGTTTTGGTAAGCTTATGATTATTATACGAAAAAGAATAATAAGAAAACATTAAAACGTTTCCCTTGTTTCTTTTTTGTAGAACTATTCTAGTTTCAAGAAATTATTCATCATTTCGGCCGAATGAAGTCCACTGCTGGACACAGGCCTCCCCCAAAGATGTCCACAACGACCGATATGGATGTGTTGTGGGCTCATTGGGGAGTTTTGCCATAATCGCCACGCTTGGCAGACGGGTTGGCGATCGCAGTTGAGTTGTTAATGTACTTGAAGGACGCTGCTGCCCATCCTCCGGCTAATCCCTTAGTCGACTTTTACGACACCCATGGAAGGAAGGAAGGACAGTGCAGATCACGGGGATAACAAGATGATTGATTGATGAAGATGAGATTCGATCCCATTCCGAGTAGCCAACTTGGCAATCGAATCCGCGTTCTCATTATCAGCAATTCCAGAGTGGCTAGGGATCCAAGCCAATGCAATCTCTATGCCTAAGCAGTGGCATCTATACAAGAGTTGTTTTATCTTTAGGATAAGGGGAGAATTGTGACGAGAGCGAAAAGGCGATTTTATTAAATCCTGTAGACAGCTAAGAGAATCCGAGAGAATAAGGCTTTTGCTGGGTCCATGTGATTCAATGTAGGAGACTGCTTCCAAAAGAGCTGTTGCTTCCCCTGTGAATATAGTGCCAAAAGCAGGACTACGAAAATTAAGAATAATTTTGTATTTTGGGATCCACACAGCTGATCCGACATTACCATTATCCGACAACTTAGAAGCATCTGTAAATAACGTAAGCCAATCGAGCCAGTCCTCTGCCAGAATCCTATTGAATTTAACATTAGCAGCGGGGTCATGTTTGGATATACCAAAGTTAAAAATAATTTTTGGTTGGAAGAGTCAGGAATCATAATTTACTTCAATTAAGGGGTTTTTATCAAACTGGACTAAGGAAATGTGCAAATTATTGAATTTACTGAAGCTGTTAACTAGAAGTGGAGGATTTTTATGCGACCAATAGCGAGATGTTGGGATTAGCTGAGAAAGTGTACGAAGAAGAGGGAGAAGAGGATGACATTTATTCTGGATGACTTTATAAAAAAATCTGTCACAGAGATATTGTCTACGTAAGTGAAGTGGGGGCTCTAAACATTCTACCTGAAGAATGTCCCACTTCAAATGAGGCGAGGCGTCATGACATGAAGCTTGGCGGTACATTTGAAAGACCGAGTATTTCATATACTGTTGCTGTATTTGTAATGCCCTGTCTTACAAAGTGTGATTGAGGTAATACTTAAAGCAAAGTAATAAGAAGCGTAGACGAATGACGATTGTATCGACGTTTTTACTTATTAGCCACTGTAACATTATTGTGGAGGCGACTTATTTGTAAAACATGAGTTTTATTAAAAAATTTACCTAATACTACTACTACTAAACAAGCAAAACAAATAGGTATCTAACAGACATTCATGAAATCATATTTTTCTAAAATTTATTGTCGTCTCTTACTTTGTACTAGTACATTTGTAATAGAGTGAATAAAAACATCATGTTGTCTCTTGCAGTCACGATAATATCCGTTGAATAAAAAGACGTGCTTTTGAAGCATGTGCCTCATTCTCTCTCTCTCTCACCCTACAGTTCACATGCGAAGAGTAAAGTAACGCGACATAAAATTTGAAGTGGTACATGTTGAGCCGCTCTTACAATATTGTGTCATGTACGGGACAAATGTACTGCCTCTTGTATGTCCTACTCAACACTACTGAATAGCTTCGCTACAGATGTGTGGCATACGCAAGTAGACCTCCAGTAAACCCATTTCGGCGGAAGCCGATTACCGATCACTAAGTAGGCTTTGTTTACGTCTAGATTGCGCAAGCGTTTTTCGTACCTTCTGGTGAATGCGATTGTTTGACATAATAAATTAATAATCTGACATCTACTTGAAGAACATTTTGTTGTGCTACCGACATCCAGCCGCGAAGATTCAACAAAATCAAAATAAGAATTGATAATTTTATGCTTAGCTTGTTTTTTTACAATCAAGTTTAATTGTGTTACTCGTAATCATTTTTCTTTGGTAAATTATTACAAATTGCTTGGCTTTTTGCTGATATGGAAACAGTATTTTGAATAATTGTGATGATTGTAATACCTAAAGTAATAGTATATTATATAGGCGGAACATTATGTAGATTTGAAGATTTATACAATAATATTTGAAGTTACTAACCGTATTATGTTTTCATGTATTTGTTAAACTCGTTGCTGTTTAGCTTAATTTTCAATAAAGATTAGTAATATTTTAGTTTCATATTATATATAATTGTATTTAATAAAACTCCCCGTAAAAAAATTAGACTGGATAAGTAAATTATTATCCACGTTACCCTAACACGTCATTATTGGTAACGGGCAGTCATTTTCCTATTCAATAATCTCAATGTCAGTCTAATTTGTCATTAACTGCAACAAGGCGTTTAAAAAAATCCATTATCTTAGAAACTATTGGCTCGTTTGGAGTGCCTGCTTTAGAACATTAAGGATAAGTAGTCAGTGGTTAATTTGGCTAAAATCTTATCTTCTGCCACAAGGTTTAAATTACTCTTAATTTTTATCAAGAGTAATATTTTTAGTAGATTTACCCAGCCACTCATCATATTGCCTCTAACGCCACAGCCATATGCCCGGCCTTATGCAGAGATAGCAATAACGGCTACATTTCAATAATGAATTACACTGCTGTGTTATTTTACAACAACTGTTATTATAAACTGCTGTCAGTTATCCTGTTATCCTGCTGTTGAGTCGTTTTGCTGTTTTGCAACATTATAATGAATTATGGATTATATGTAGTTTATCCTATCGTAAAGTTTATATACAGTACATGACTTAGTAATTACTTAAAATAATCTTAAACACTTACTATACTAAAATGATTTAGTAATATCAATAATCTAAAACACCAAAATAAACTTTTCAACTATCACCGGACACCGACAGCGGATAATGAAAATCGTGTTCGTGATCGCAATGACAACAATAATTTGTAATTATTTAGCAATGTGAAGTAAGTCGTATTTGAATAGCACCATATCTCTCACACCTATTGGTTGCGTATAATGCTTTCTTATTCGCCACGTAGCGGTGCGACGTTAGCTGCGAGTGGTCGCGCACTGCCTGGCTGTTGTCAATAACAATAATGAAAAACGACAACAGGATAATTCGTTGTTCGATAATGTGTTTTACATTGCGTAAGAATAATGCATTACATTATCCGTTATTGAAATAATGACCACCTCTAGCCTTATGTCACTCAGTGGCTAGCTAAGCTGGCTTGACGTCGACCGCACAGAGTACCTTTCGGGTAATACATTAAATTATTTCCTCTAAAATGGGTAAATGTGTGGTGAATGAAGTACTCTTTCACCACACATTGCTTGCAGCATATTCTCGATCGCAAAAACATAATTAAGCAAGCGGGATTATCTTTCATACGTTTTATTTGATATCTTTGTAAATAACATCCAGAAGGGATAAATTTGTTACCATTATTTTATCTTCAGTGCTGCCAGTAAAACAGCGTTCCGGTTTTCCCAGTATTATGGGAGTTTTGTCAGTGTTTAGTGACGTAGTTTGACACCTGTTATAAAAGAAAATGTTGTGATACATTTTTTAGTGTTTCTTAAGATCCAGAGCGTCATGAGAATTGGGTAAAAATAGTTCGAGTGCTAAGAAAGAAAATGAACTGGTTACCAATGATATTATACCATAGATATGTTACGTCCATATTAAATGGCGCGCAAAATACAGTCTCGCTTGCACAACTGTGTCATGAGCTCATGAGAAAGAAGATACAAAAACAACAAGAGTAAAAGAGATAGCTATCTAAGCGAACCGATTGCGAGGTGCTACAATTGGGGGAGTTTTGGTTCTTACTTTTGGCACGCATGTAACATATCTACTTCTTTTTAATATATGATATGATTGCTGGTTACCTACTAAAGCAACTGTTATTTGCCCAAACCAGAACACTTCCGAAGTCAAGAAAAAGTTGGTCCCCAGTTATTGCTAAGACCTAATCTTTCATGTTCCGTTGCCGTTGGCACAGAATACTAATAATATTGAATTCTTGTCATTCCTATCGAGACGAAGTATTACAAATTATACGAAGTTAAAATGTCTTATTACCTTAAATCACATGGCCTAAAATAAATATAACACTTGAATTGTATCTTGTAGTAAACGAAAAAAGACTACTTATTAATAAAGAGCCGAGCGGTGCATCAAGCGGCTGCGTGTATGCATCATGTGTCGACAATCTCTGAGGCAGTGCATGTTTCACCTTTAGGCGCGTGGCTCGCGTGATGCAGGCAAAAGTGGCATGAACCTGGTAATTTGACAGTGCATGCATGCATTGCGCCAATACGGTGCGGAGCTGTGGGGGCGCGTTGCTGATAATTCAGCCAAGCCCTAAATCAATGGACTCGTTATCCTTACTATGTCTAGCATTGTAATATGTAACTGGCAATGTACATAAGGACTTACTTGGAAGAATTCATAAAGCACGGTAACGTACACTCGTACAACATGCGCAATGCAAGCAAGCTGGTAGCCATACCTCGGACATTAACGAAGTCCCCCAAGCTGAGCCACATTATGGGTCCTACCATGTATAATAAACTGTCTCTGAGCATAATAATGACTTCAATTATAATCATATTATATAGAATACTGACTGAACTGTTATATTTCATCTGAAACTACATAGTTTCATTTCTTGACATTTTATTTTTATTTTATTGCTGTTTGACAAAATTTTAGTTTTTTTCTAATTTATATCTTGGTTATAAATGTGATGTAGATAATAAAAAAATTGACGAGCCAAGTATCTGTAGGTATATTTAAGATAATGATTAATAATTATTTATAATAAAAGTATGACTTTTAAATATTAGATTTTTACCAATAAATACTACTGAACTATTTTAATGCGCGCTACAAATTTAACAGGTTATGCTATTGTTGCGGAAATCTCACCCGTGAACCTAGCGTCTGAGTCAGAAATTCGAATATCTGTAAGGAATTTACAAGGCTGATACAGTCGGCTGCTGCGCTCCAGGTCGTGGGTTCGATTCCCGCACGTAACAAATCCGTTCCGGGTCTGGGTGTTAGTACTGGGAGTTTTGTTCAGAAACGCTTTAGTAAAATAGTTTTTAGACGAAAAACGAACGGAAGGTTTCTCGGCTAACTGACATTACGTTCCAAAACGAACGAGATTTCTAACCTACTCTTCACATACTGCAAACTTCGTTCTCTCAAAAATCGTTCCATTCGCCGTTTCTTCACAAACGTTCGGTTGGTACAACTACTTTGCACGTTTTTGGAACGGAGCATCTAATTAAATATCTTACAACGATTGTAATAAGAACTATTATCGTGTGAAGAACAACCAGCTGTTTTTAACCGCCAAGTAACTACTTTTAGTTACGACGCTAAAATGAATCTTATTCGTATTACTACAAACTACAAATTTGGTGGTAGAAAAACATGATGGAGAAAAACTGTTACTTTTTGGCTCTCGTTTCAAGGACGGCTAGTCGGACGTTCGTTTTTGTTTGAAATTTGATCCTTGCTTATATTGTATAGTGTTGGTTGACGTCATACGTGCATAGTTCCCGCGTTTTTATAAGTCTAGAAAAAGTATGACGAATGGTAAATAAATTTATTATTTTCGTATTAATGAATGCAATTTATTACAATTTATATATTAAATTATATTAATTTATAATTACGACCTAAGTCACTTTCGAAATCACCCAATATCCATTAATTGATGAATTCATTTTTCTGTAGAATATTTTCGTAGTCTAATTACGCGGAAGCACGGAAGAATAATAGAGGTATATTATAGATAGGGGGGAATGGGAGGGGGAGGCCTTTGTTCAGCAGTGGACGTACTGTGGCTGATATGAGGATACATAGGTCATGGTCATGAAAAAACAGTTTCTTTAAAATCTGTTTTTGCATACTCTTTTTTGAGAAAATAAAACTGTTTCGTTTCATTTTCCGAAAAATCTGAAACGACCCTGTAATACTGGGTATATTGTTTGTGAAATTCATGTCTGTAAACGCACCCACTACACAAGAGAAATCCTAGTGCGGGGCAACGTTTTTCTAAAAAAAACTGAAACTGAAAAACTACTCTAAGTTATTCAAGAGATAATGATAATGATAATGATAATGTATTTATTGCTTCACAAATAGGTCATATACACGTTTAGTACATATTTATGTGCAAAAGTGAACAAATAATGTACGGCTGGTACTTAAAAAAGGAAACCCTGAGCTATAAGTACCAGCAACCTTCAGGTGACACAGTAAAAGTGATTCAAATATATTACTTACATAACAATGCAGACTAGTTAGATGAAGCTACCGAAACAACAATAATACATTCCATTAGCGCTTCTACTGTCTATTACATCTAATAAACAATAGAAAACACAACAAATATTACCAAAGTATACAGGTGCGTGAACTAGTAAACCTTAAGTGCGTTGAGTGAGTGTGTGTGTCTATGCGTGTGTGGTGTGTGCGCGTGTGTGGTGTGTGGGCGTGTGTGTATGCGTGTTTGCGTGGGAGTATGTATGTGTTAGTGCATGCGTGTGTGAGTTTTAAGTGAGTAGTCATGTGACTGGATGAAGGAGATTCTCTGTTTCATCATAGGTAAGTGTTAAGAGCCAGTCAATGATAGACTTTTTACTTTTATGTTTATTTTCAGGATTTATTGTCAATAATTTGTTAGCCTTGCAATACAAGAAGCGTCCGAGGAAACAAAAGAACCTCTGACTGAAGGAAGTCTTATGGGCGTCACCTAGAGGAAGTCTAAATCTACGAGTAGACTGTGTCCGGAAAGTTAAAGAAACATGATCGCAATTTGTATTTAATGTATGTTGTCTTAGGACAATATGTAGAATGAAAAGTTGGCGTACCGTTAAGACTTCACAGTATTCGTAGAGTTCCTTGGTAGGGCAACGAAAAGACTTAAAAGTACATACCTTTAGTACGGCTCTCTGGGCACGTTCAAGTCCTATCAAATAACTCTTACAAGCACCGCCCCAGGTGGAAATACAATAACCTATCAGAGATTGGCACAAAGCATAATAAACAGTCTTTAAAACTTTAGGGTCCGCGACGTACCTTAAATGTTTGAAAATATAAATTAGCTTCCGAATTCGCCCCGTCAGTTGTTCAATATGCGGTACAAAGGTTAATCTTTCATCTAGGATGACTCCTAGATATTTGATAGTCGGAGCATTTCCTAGTTTAGGACAGTTGCATGCACATAGAGTATTTGTTGTGTGATTATGAGCGATAATATATAACTTACTTTTGTCCAATTCTTTTGGTTTTTTAATACTAAACACTAGATATTTGGTTTTATCCACATTAAGTGACAAGGTATTAGCAGATAGCCATTTTGTTACTTTATCAAATCCAACTTGTGCAGCACCAAAGACTTGCTCCCAAGAGCGCCCAGTAAAAATAAGTGCCGTATCATCTGCGAAAGCCAGTAGTTTTCCGTCAGTTAGGTTTAATTTGCAAATTTCATTTAAATACACTAAAAAGAGTGTTGGTCCGAGGGTGCTTCCTTGTGGAACTCCATACTCTACTGGAAGACTATTACTAATATGCTCACCGATCTTTACGCACTGGGTTCGACTGGTAAGATAACTCTGAAATAGCTCCAGCTGCTTGTCTCTGATTCAAATTTTTTCCAATTTAAGAATTAGATTGGGGATAGAGACCGTGTCAAACGCCTTAGCTAAATCCAGAAAGATCACCAAACATTTGTTACCCCTATCCAAGGCTCTAACAATAAAGTTAGAAAGATCATGAACTGCGTCATTAGTGGATTTATTTTTTCTAAAACCATATTGATTGTTTGAAAGAATATTGTGAGCTTCAAGATATTTGTTTAGTCGAATGTTCATGATTCTCTCCAAAACCTTAGACAAGGAAGGCAAGACAGAAATGGGTCTATAGTTATTCACACGGTCTACATCCCCACACTTATAGATAGGATGAATCAGAGCCATCTTTAGCAAGTCTGGAAATACGCCATTGTGTATACACAGATTGATTATGTATGTTACTGGAGGTACTAAAAAGTTCTTAAATCGCTTTAGCAGGTTAGATGAAATACCATCAATACCAATCGCACAGTCAGAGCGCAAAGATAGTATCATTCGCTCAACTTCCATTTCATCAGTTTCAAGAAAAACAAAAGAATTTGGAGAAGAAGCCATGGGTGGTTCTGTGTGTGAGCTGTGATTATTAACAGAAAATTTCGTGACTTTGTCTGCTAGTTCTTTCCCGATATTTGCAAAAACATTATTAACTTCATTAATAGACGCATCCATAGAGGTTTTAATTTTAAGTAGAGCACAAGCGGAAGATTTGGATTTTGTGGTATGCGTAATTTCTTTTATAACGTTCCACATTTTTTTGGGATTAGACTTGGCTTTGTTTAGTTCCTCCCTTTCATATTGCCTTTTTAGCTTTTTAAGAACTGTATTACAAAAATTGCGATATCTTTTAAATGTAGTCTTGATGGTTTCATTATTAGGGTCTTTTTTCATTTTTACATACATCCGGTCCCTATTTCTTATGCATCTTAGGACGCCTGGAGTAATCCATGGCTTAATAATTCTCAAACGATGAGGCACAGCATAAATCTTAGAGCTATCTTTCAAGGCTTTGGTCAATGAATTTACAAAGTACTCAAGGGCAAGACTAGCGCTTTCACATTTATAAATATAAGAAAAGTTAGTATTTTTTAGCAGTCTTTCTAACATAGTATAATCAATTTTTGTTATTGTAGTAAGGGGGTTATCTATCAACTTAACTTTGTCTAGTGCAAGTAATACAGCGTTATGATCAGTAACTATAGAATCAATAACTATAGTTGTAGCTTTAAGTTTAGTTTTAATTAGTACATGATCAATGGAAGTTTTACCGTGCGTAACTAGGGTGTGTGCCGGCAGGAGACCATGGCTAGCAGCTAGATTGAGATATTCCTGAGTTTTAGCATTCATATTAACGTGTGCAATATCTATATTAATATCACCAATAATAACTATATTACTATATGAAGAATTTGTGGTCAGTATCTGATCCATGGAGGACAGAAAGTTAGAAAGATCGGTAAAAGAGGGGGGGCGATACACTGAAAAAATACAGGTGTCCCTTCCTATACTTACTTGGATGCAATTGGCATCTGTAAAATCTGGCTCAGTCACTGTAATATTAGTAATGTTGCTTCTAATATAAACTACTACTCCGTCATTTTTGTTCAGTCTTTTTGTAGTGTAATATGAATTAAATCCTTGCAATGAAGGTATATTGGGGTTGCAAGATAACCAGCACTCCGTAAGAATCATAATATCCTGTGAAATAGACATCCTGCACAGTAATGTTAGTAGACTATGTATATTTGCCGTAATACTCCGAATATTTTGAGTTAGTATCTTAAGGGATCCCAGGGTGATCAAGCTTTTACAATCTTCAGGCTCGCATCTATGAGAATCCGAAATCTTAAAGTCGTCTATATTAATTGAATGATTGTTTAACATATCGAATTTTATAATATATTGAGTAATTGGTCATCAGGGTAGCCCATTTTTTTAATTTTAGGATTAGATCTACCTATATTTATGGCCATGTGGATGATATAATTTAATAAGTTTATTTTTAACTGAATAATACGTAAGTAGTAGTGTAGTTGTGCTTGATTGATAGTATGAATGACGAGTGTATATAAGTAGTAAGGTGCATATGATTGTAAGTAGTAAAGAGTAATGTGATTTGTGCAATGCGAAAATTCGTGTGTACTGTATGGGTTTACTAATTGGGATATAGATAACATATCATAAATAGGCTCAGTTAAATTTACCGATAAATCAAAAGTAAATTTCGAACTTAATACTATAACACCGCAGCAAGATAGTCACTTTTTGCTGGCAAGTTTAGTGAAATCAGACTCGTTTTCAACACGGACTGGTAGTTCACCCTCAACTCTACGTAAGTATACTAAACCTCTTGACGTCCAGCAATAGGAGTAGCCATTTTCTCGAGCAAATTGTCTAGACAAATAATACATCTTTTGGGCTTTAAATGTTAAGGCCTCTGATACATAGACAGGCCTAGCAAGTCCCGGGATCTTAAGGTGTCCAGTGTTTAATTTGTCCTCATTTGCCTTTGTCTTATTCAGATTCTTCACCCCTTGCAATATTTTATCCTTTTTTAAGACGGTGTTTAACTCAACCATAATGGGTTTTACGTTTTCTTTATTAGTGGTTATCCTATACGTATCTTTGATATCAGAATCTTGTAACTCAACCTCCACGGCTTTAGCCAAGGATTTCACTATCTCCCTAATATCTTCCTTCGTTTCTGTTAATAATCAGAGAATTTGTCGTATAGCTAAATCTCGTTATTTGAGTCACAAAATAAAAATAGTAATAATATTATAAAACGGCCGAGACGGTGAGTATAACTTAATTATTATTGATGAAAAAACGATTAATTCAGATATATAAGTAGCTGAAATTTTTGAAAACGTTTTCATCAATTATACCGTTGATATGTTACGTCCATATTAAAAACTGAGTTTAGCTGTATGTAAAGCTATAAAACTAAACACCTATGCTGTAAGAAAGAAGATACAAAAAATACGAGAGTAAAAGAGATAGCTATCTAAAATGACAACACGTTTACTCAAAGTCTTGTCACACCTGTGATAGAATATATGTGTTGTCTCTTTTCTTTGCTTGGCCTGTGTTTTGTGTTCGAGAATATTATTCTATAGATAATTTGAATAGCATTTTTATTTAAATATTTTATGTAGTTTGTTACTCACGTGTGGTATGAGATCCCTTGTTCTTAATTTATTTTTGTTTGATAGTTAGTGCATTTTCTATACGCACAACGGCACTGTTATTACTTAATTAATAAAACAATACAGATTGTGACGGTGTGTGCTCGTTGTCCTCTTTTGGGCGAACTGATTGCGAGGTGCTACAATTGGGGGAGATTTGGTTCTTACTTTTGGCGCGCATGTAACATATCTACTTCTTTTAATAAATAATATCATTGGTTTTCATGGATATTTCCGTCTCGAATACAAAATCTTTGAACTCCTCGCCCACTGCTGCAGAAACTTTACTTAAAGAAAATGTTAACACTTGCAGCAATGAATTCAAATTCAATCATGTTAACTGCAGAGAACAAGCAGAAGCAGAGAATTCCGACGAAACCTTTACGTAAGCCGACCATAGAAGGTGCACCATCAGTGCATACTCCAAATTATTTTGACCATGGCAAGTCAAAACTTGTGAATACCTTTTGAACTTCAATAAAAATATCCTCTCCTGTAGTGGTTCCTTTTAGCGGCTGTAAAGCAAGCAATTCCTCAGTAACAGTGAACTCCTTATCAACACATCGAATAAATATAGGCAGTTGAGCTGTGTCAGACAAATCGGTGCTCTCGTCTAATGCTATGGAAAATGATTCAAAACCAGCCATACGGTCAGTCAATGTTGATTTTATATCATTAGCCATCATTTCTATACGTCGAACAACAGTGCGTCTTGACAAACTATTTTTTTCAAATTCAGTTTTCTTTTCAGAGTTCTAACATACACTCCTTGATAAATTCTCCTTCGGCAAATGGTTTTAGTGCCTTTGCCAATATTATAATAATATAATAATAATAAATTAGCTCAACTAACTATAAAACTAGCTTTCACAACATTATCAAGTTGTGTTCTTTGTTTATGAAACATTTGTTGCTGTTTTTCCAAATTTGCGGTAAGCTTCTGGATTTTGTCTGTTCTTAATTGTCCTGTCAGTGAGTGCAGCGTAGCATGCTTAGTTGAGTAATGCCTTCATCATTTTTCATTTTTCATTTCGGCCGAATGAAATCCACTGCCGGACACAGGCCTCCCACAAATATCACCACAACGACCGATATGGTTTGTTGTGTGCTCATTGGGGGGGTCTTGCCATAATCGCCACGCTTGGCAGCAGTGTTGCCACCTTAGCGATTTTGTCACTAGATCTGGTGACTTTTGACCCCTTTTGGCGATTTATTTCTGTCGTTTAGCGATTTTTTGTTTATAGCGACTTCTAGCGATTATTGAGTCGTCTTCATCTATCCTAAAAAGTTTCTATAGAATATTAATTACTATTTGCATTCTTGTTTTATCGTTACAATATAATTATTACAATCAAACTTTGTTATCTATTTTTACAATTACGGTTGTTTTTCCATACTTTGAATTTGTTAATAAAAATTTGGTTTTTGACATATTTTAATGTTTGTTACCGTAGTTTGATACACAATAAAAAGTGGTCACAAGTCACAGCGTTGTTTATCGGTCACTTGCGGGCAAATCAAAGTGCCTAATAATAATGGTACACACTGGTTTCCAAACTCCCTTAGTCGTCTTCTACGACACCCACGGCATGAGATAGGGTAGCCCTAACCGTGACCGGAGCTACACAGCGATTTGAACATGTATTGCCACTTGAGTTGTCTGTCCAGTACTATCGATACTTCGATAGATGACATTACAATATTGTTTCTACTAAAATATATTTTTTGGGATTTCTGGTGACTTTTGCTTCGAATTTAGCCCAATCTGGTGACTTTTGGGTGTTGATCTAGTGACTTTAATTTTTATGAGGTGGCAACATTGCTTGGCAGACTGGTTGGCGATCGCAGTTGAGTTGTTAATGTACTCGAAGGACACTGCTGCCCATCCTCCGGTTAATCCCTTAGACGACTTTTACGACACCCACGGGATGAAATGGGGTGGTGGCATTCTGAGCCGGCAACATACGGCAAGAGTAATGCCTCTTTATATTGAATTATTTTATTACTGAAATGGATTCATTACACGGCAAACAAATAGGCTTACCATTGTGCAAGATAAAAAAGAATTCTTCAGTCCATTTTTCTTGAAACTGCCGACCCTCTGTATCTACTTTTCGTTTCTTTCCACCAGACATCATTTTTGTTTACTTTTCGTTCAATAAACTTAATAACAAACTATAGTTAGTAACTACTCAAGACGCACACAAAGTCACAAAGCAAATTGACGGCTCGAGCAGTTCGCTAGGATATCGCTTGTCCAAGTTATCACCTCGGTAGCTCAAATAGAACTGAACTAACGTTCGGGCCATCCACCCGCTTATATAGGCAATATGGAATAAACTAGTTTAGAATAATTGAGAAGCAATAAATCTTCTGACGTGCCCGTGAGGCATACCTCAAAGAATTTGATCGAGCAAGCCGAGTGGCAGCGATTATCAAAGAGTGAGGCGGCAAACATCAAAGGATTTGATATTTTCCGCATCACTGTCACTCCCGTGGGTATAAGTACCTAATGTCAAATTTTTTAAATTGGGTTTTTAATGTCTCGCGGGCCGGATCATATCTTACAGCGGGCCGGATCATCATCATCATCCAACGACTCCCAGCGACCTTCACCAGATCGTCTGTCCACCTCGTTGGAGGTCGTCCCACGCTGCGTTTTCCGGTGCGCGGTCTCCATTCGAGAATCTTTGTGCCCCAACGGCCATCAGTTCTACGAGCAATGTGCCCTGCCCATTGCCACTTCAGTTTACTAATCCTTTCAGCTATGTCGACAACTTTAGTTCTTCTACGGATCTCCTCATTTCTGATTCGATCTCGTAGAGAAATACCAAGCATAGCTCTCTCCATAGCTCGCTGAGTGACCTTGAGCTTTCTTATGAGGCCCATTGTGAGTGACCACGTCTCTGTTCCATATGTCATCACTGGTAACACACACTGGTTAAAGACTTGCGTCTTGAGGCATTGCGGTATTGTTGACGAAAAGACGTTGCGAAGTTTCCCGAACGCTGCCCAGCCGAGTCGGATTCGACGATTGACCTCTTTCTCGAAGTTGGACCTACCTAACTGGACAGTTTGTCCTAGGTAGACATACTCGTCAACAACTTCGAGAACAGAGCTCCCAACGGATATTGGGGTGGGCACGACATGGACATTTGACATGACTTTTGTCTTGCCCATGTTCATTTTAAGGCCCACCTGTTGGGAAACTCTGTTGAGATCATCGAGCATTGTGCTGAGCTCTTGCAGCGATTCTGCCATGACTACGATGTCATCGGCAAATCGAAGGTGAGTGATATACTCGCCATTGATGTTAATGCCGAATCCTTTCCACTCCAGTAGCTTGAAGGCATCCTCCATTGCAGCGGTGAACAGTTTCGGGGAAATGACGTCCCCCTGTCTCACACCTCTCTGCAATGGAATTGCCCCCGTGCTCTGTTCATGTACTCGGACCGACATGGTGGCGTTTCTGTATAAGCACTTCAACACTTCAATGTACCGATAGTCAATCTGGCACCGCTGCAGAGATTGCAGCACTGCCCAGGTTTCGATCGAATCGAAGGCTTTCTCATAGTCCACAAACGCCAAGCATAGTGGCAGATTATACTCCTCGGTCTTCTGTATAACCTGCCGCAGCGTATGGATGTGGTCTATGGTACTGAAACCTTTTCGGAAACCGGCTTGTTCGGGAGGCTGGAAGTCATCAAACCTGCGCTCGAGACGATTCGTGATGACCCTTGAAAACAGCTTATAAACATGACGATCTGGTGAAGGTCGCTGGGAGTCGTTGGATGAGAGCGGCATGTGACCGCTCGTTGTGGAAATCTAAGGGGGAGGCCTTTGTTCAGCAGTGGACGTCCTGTGGCTGATATGATGATAGTATAATGTCATACGGAATTTTATTGTAGGGGAATGCTGTTGGCGTTCAAACCATTTTTGTGCTGCAAAACGAGTTATTCGGTCAATTTATAAGTTAAGCCCGAAATATTCACTCAGAGAGAAATTTAAAGAGATTAATATAATGACCGTTCCATCTCAGTACATTTATGAAAATGTCTTATATGTACATAAAATATTAAGCTTTTTGCAAAAAACAGTGATATCCATAGTATTAATACTAGGAACAAACACAAACTGGTTGTTCCTGCCACTAGGCTCCAGAAGATAAGCAAATCATTTTGTAGCTGCAACACATATATGCACGCGCGCCCATGGCTAGCGCTTTACTGGCGGCTCACGCTTAAGATCTTCTGCGCACCCCGCAAGGGGTGCGAGGAATCGGGACCTGTACCTTAGTACTTCCCCGAAGGATGTGTGGGTCGCGGCCTATAAAAGTATAGGTCGGTTATTGGCTGTCCACTATGTTTAGGTGGTAGTAAACGGCGAGATTGTATGATCTCTATAACACCGTACTGGCGGCTCGGGTGCTGCGTAATGTTTTATATGAGTCCGATGAACGCGCGCGACCAATGACGTACATCGAATGATTAGTTTATAAATTCCACATATTGTTATTACCTAGTCCCTATAGACACAACTTGTACATTAATATTTGGTGATATAATAGACTAAGTTTTGCGAATAAATATGCTTTTACCTCATTCCAAATCAGTTTTTATTTCAATAAGCAACTACAGTCTCCTACCTCAACAGTGGTGACCCCGACGTGATTAAATAAAAAATATTCAGTATATAATATTCAAGATAGAACTATGTCTCCGCCTATCGTCGAGTTGAAGAGCGATGAACAAGAGGTGTCTGGTGTGTCAACCACAATTCGCATTCCACCCATTTGGCGCGACAGGCTACGGTTATGGTTCGCGCAATTTGAAGCCATCGTCTCTTCACACAAAAAAGGTGACAAAGCCATGTACGAGCTTGTCATCGGTCAGCTGGAACGCCAAGATATCGACGAGATAGCCGATATTATCTTTCGACCGCCGGAAGCAGACGAATACGGAACTTTAAAAGCCCGGCTACTTCAAGTTTACGAAGAGTCTGAACAAAGACAAGTGCAACGACTTCTATCAGAAATGGAGCTAGGAGAAATGAAGCCATCACAATTACTACGGCGTATGAAAAATCTCGCCGGCGACAACATCTCAGAGTCAGCACGGCGCATTATGTGGACCAATCACCTGCCACAGGCAGTCCGCGCTGTACTTGCCGTGAGTGACAACATCGCAAAGAAGTCGGACATCAATGATCTTGCGCAAATGGCCGACAAAATCCTCGAGCATTCCCAAACACAGACGTTGAATATCGCACCAGCACAAACACCGACAGCAGTTTTCCAGCTACAACTTCAAACATAACAAACGACGAACGAAGAACTAGATCCGGCCGTGTCGTGAAGATGCCCGTACGCTTTGCTTGGGGGGGAGTCCTGTAGCTGCAACACATACATGCACGCGCGCCCATGGCTAGCGCTTTACTGGCGGCTCGGTTTTTTTTTTTTTTTTTATTTTTTTTATTTTTTTTTTATTTTTTTTTTTATGTAGGGCTTCTCGCAGTAATCCCAAGGGGGATATATCTGCTTAACCGGGCAAATTGGCGAAGCATTAAGTAGCCTCCAGCCTAAGTAGCCTCCAGCCTATTGTTGGCGGCTCGGGTGCTGCGTAATGTTTTATATGAGCGCGATGAACGCGCGCGACCAATGACGTACATCGAATGATTAGTTTATAAATTCCACATATTGTTATTACCTAGTCCCTATAGACACAACTTGTTGTTTAATATTTGGTGATATAATAGACTAAGTTTTGCGAATAAATATGCTTTTACCTCATTCCAAATCACTTTTTAATTCAATAAGCAACTACAGTCTCCTACCTCAACACATTTAAATGTCAATGTGTACGTTTTTACAATAAAATCCCAAGTCATATTAAAAAATTAAGTCTTAATAAATTTAAAATCATCATAAAACAGAAACCGTGTGGAAAAGGTTTCTGTAACGTTACAGACTATATGGATGACAAAAATGCTTAGGATTGAGCTGGTCTAATATTCATGGGCTTTTACTGATATTCCTGGTTATATGTTTAAAATACCATTACATTTATTAATTTCTTACAATGGATTATAATAATTCATATAATGACATTTTAATATTTCTATATTTGCTATGACATTAATTACTTGTTTTTTTATATATTTTTATATTCACTATTTACTTTGATTAGATACTGTATGTGCGAGTACCATGTGGGTTATTAATTCATTTTGTTTAGATGACGTGATATTTGTCTGGCAGATTAGGCATGTCATGCTCACTCAAGTGTCCTACTTACGGTGGCGTCGTGTATCAGGTCGCTGAGTTGCCCTACAATATGGTTGAGCTAAGCGACGCTGATGTATGCGTCATGCTCGTGAACGAGTGCTGTCTGTTGGGACTGGTCAGCTTAACACAGGCATGGCAATTTAATCATAAGCTTATATAATATTAAAATCTGGCTTGTTTAGTGTTAGACTTAAAGTAATTTAGACTCTTTTCTCCTACATTGTCCTCACATAACCCTAGTTTCAAGAACAATATATTCAAATATTGTAAACTAAAATATTATATATATTGTAAAACTATTATGATTTAAAAAGAGTAACCATGGAGTTTCTTGCCCGTTCTTCTCCATAGGAAACCTACATCTTGGAACGCGGCAACTAAAGTCTGACTATTCATGAGTGCCTGTAATTGGTCATATGAATAAAAATATTTTTATTTTTATCTTTATCTCACGGCAAAAAATTACGTTTCTAATATCTACGTTAAGGTTTCACTGTAATGGCAATTAAAATGTTTAAAATATAAAATAATAAATCATTCGCTCATTCATAGATACGCAGGGAAAATTGTCATGGCATAGGCAATGCCGTGTGGTGCCGGCTCAGAATACCACCACCCCATCTCCTCCCGTGGGTGTCGTAAAAGTCGACTAAGGGATTAGCCGGAAGATGGGCAGCAGCGTCCTTCGAGTATATTAACAAATCAACTGCGATCGCCAATCCGTCTGCCAAGCATGGCGAATATAGCACAACCCCCCAATTAATTACACATACGCCTGCACACTCACACTCCACAAATAAATGAACAAAAATAAAAAGAAATTTAAGAAAAATAATTTCTTGACTAGATTAAGAAAAGTAAATGTAAATAAACCAACATTTTTCCCTCGAAACTCGTTCAAGTCTGTTTACTGTTATTAATAACTGGAAGGCGCTGGTGCCTGTGATACAGTGTTCTTCATTAGTACAGGTACCAACGTTACGCCTTTTCCTGTCGTGTTCTATTAGTTTGTAAAATAAGATTTTGTGAAAAATGCAATATATTTTTTCTGAAATATACAATTATTATTCCTTTATTTCTGATACTTTCATATACATTACATTTTTAAATATATATAGAAGTGAAAAACAAAAACACATACATTTAAAAATATAAAAAATAGAGACCAACCGGCAGCGGGCACAGGGTCCACGCTACCGGTGGTTAGGGCTCCAGAGAGAGGTTCCTCTCTTATTTATTATTTCCTTTATTTACTTAACTAACATATTAATTACATTTTTAAATATATATATATAAAGCAAAAACAAAAACACATACATTTAAAAATATAAAAAATAGTGACCAACCGGCAACGGGCACAGGGTCCAAGCTACCGGTGGTTAGGGCTCCAGAGAAAGGAACCTCCTCACTATGCGTGCCGTGTCAAGGAGAACTGCTTTCTGTAGCAAGCCCTTGATCCAACCACCTAACGAGAGCCTCTTTAGATGTTGGTCGAGGCTCTTGGCTATGAGGCCATTGGCTGTAACAACTATCGGCACAATAATTGCAGAGTCTACATCCCACATGTCGACAATCTCGTGTGCCAAGTCAAGATACTTAATCTGTTTATCTTTCTCGGCTTTCACGAGATTCTCGTCATGCGGGATAGTAACATCAACAATAATTGTGCGGCGCTCTAATCGATCTATCACCACTATATCAGGCTTATTGGCCACAATAGTCCTATCAGTGATGATAGATCGATCCCAGTACAACGTGACATGACCATTTTCAAGAACTGGGTCGGGCACATACCTGTAATACGGTACCTCAGATTCCACAAGGTTGTATTTTAGAGCAAGTTGCTGATGGATGATCCTGGCCACTTGGTTATGCCTGTGCAAGTATTCGCCGTTAGCAAGACGAGAACAACCAGAAATTATATGTCTAAGTGATTCACCAGGACAGTGACATGCCCGACAGATGTCAACGGTGCCATCCTTAACAATATATTTCCGGTAGTTGTTCGTCATGATAACTTCGTCCATAATTGCACAAACAAAACCTTCGGTTTCTCCGAATAAGTCACCGAAGCGTAGCCAGGACACGGACGCTTGCAAGTCCACATCAGGACCATGAAGAACCCGATAATAGCGTCCGTGTAGCTCCTTGCTCTGCCATACCTCCATGCGGTCGTTGGTACTAAGTACGGCAGGTTTGCGCCAGTTCTCCTTAGCCAAACCGAGCGGGGTTAGTCCTTTGTCTACTGCGACTACATCTCGGTGCATCCCCCCTTCGGCACGGAGGAAATAATCCTTGAGGCGGCACACCTCACGGTTGTGTAGAGTCTTAGCATTTAAAAAGCCTCGACCTCCACACTTCCGTGGGATGTACAGCCTCATTACCGAAGACCGAGGATGATGCATCCGACTTGCAGTCAACAGTGTACGGACCTTCCTATCCAGGGCATCAAGTTCCGTCTGAGTCCACTTGAGTATGCCAAAGGAGTACATCAAAACTGGCTTGACCCAACCGTTGAAAGCGCGAACCTTATTGCCACCTGACAAAAGACTTTGAAGGACTTTTCTCAGGCGGCCAAAGAACCGCTCTTTCAACAATTGCTTCATGTCAGCTTCTTTGATGCCCAAAGCCTCCGACATACCCAAGTATTTATATGATTCCGCTGCGGAGAGTGATCTAAGGTAAATAGAATCCGAGAGTTGAACTCCCTCAGATTCCATTATCTCGCCTCGTTTTACATGCATGACCGCACATTTATCCCTGCCAAATTCCATCCTAATACAGTTACTGAAAGTTTCAGTTACTTTTAGTAACTTTATTAGTTGCAATTGACTGGGAGCAAACAGTTTCAGGTCATCCATGTAAAACAGGTGGGATAATACCTTACTTCCTCTCCGCAGCGGGAAGCCTAGCCTTGACCCCTCTAGCAATGTGCTGAGAGGGTTCAAGGCCAGACAAAACCACAGGGGGCTCAGACTGTCGCCCTGAAATATTCCCCGCTCAATTTTTATCGTTTCACCGTTCCCCTGAATCTGTCGACATCCTGGATATCGAAGGACCGTCCTCCATTGCCCCATACATGACAACAAGAAAGTGCGTAAAGTTGTATTTATTTTATACAACTCTAGCACTCTCATGAGCCATGTATGCGGCACCGAGTCATAGGCCTTCTTATAATCTATCCAGCATGTCGACAGATTCTTTCGGGAGCGATGAACCTGCTGGCTAATGGTCATGTCAATGAGGAGCAGCTCCTTAGTGCCGCGGGACCCATTCCTACATCCATTTTGAGAGACAGACATGATGATATTCTTGTCAATATGATTAGTCATTTTCTCTCCCAAAATGGATGTAAGCAGTTTATAGGCGTTGGTAAACATGTAATCGGCCTATAGTTTTTGGGTTCCGCTGCACTACCTGATTTGTGGAGCAGGTGGGTAACTCCTGTCGTAAAGAACTGAGGCAGCGACCCAGCCTCTAAGGCTGACTGAAACTGGGATGCCAAGCGAGCATGAGAACTTCGTAACCATTTAATCCAAAAAATGTGCAGTCCGTCCGGTCCCGGGGATTTCCAATTTGGCATCGGACGGGCTGCACTGGCCACGTCTTGGGGAGAAATCATGATTTCTCCCATCTCTTGTATAGATTCACACGCTCGCTCGACGTCCCGTATCCAGTCGCCCTCGGTGTGGTTGACGGGCATCGACCAGATGCTGCGCCAGTGCTCACTCATGACGTCATCATCTGGTCGACATACGTCACCCACACTTTGGTCAGATCGCTCCCAAGATCTGTATACCCACCTTTGATCGCTTTGGAACATGCGATTCTGGTAAAATCGTTCCACCCGCCTCTTATACCGACGAATACGACTCGCCCATGCATAAACTTTTTGCTTCAGGAAATCGATGCGCTCTGTGACACGGGACATATATTCTTGAGGGCTGATCCCAGTCCCCGAAAATGCCCGTCTCACAAAGCGCATTACTCTAGGTCGAGTATTACCATCCCTGAAGCATATTAATTTAGCAATGAGTACCCTGGCCTCGCCGATACGACGCTCAATCCTGCACTGCCAAGCTGGTACGGCGGATTTTGGTTGTGTAGCTCTGTTACTGTTTTGAAATTTTACGCGAGCTACACGACATGCCGCTACAGCTGCGCAATACAAGATTGAGTGAGTATCGCCGAGGGTTTCGCTGCTTTCAAAATAGCTAGAAAGCAGCGAATCCAGGGCACACACCAACGCCCTATTTTTGTTATGCATGGGCAAACGTGGTAGTCGCGGTCTAAGTTCGGCGGGTGTGGCACGATAATCCCGAATCGCATCCTCCAATGCGCTCCTCAATTCATCGTTATATTGGGTACTTACATTTATAGTTGTGTCATCATCCTCCTTTTGGTCGCAGTCGGACCGCAACAGAACTTCACCAGACACATGCGGTTGTATCGCGGTCCGAGATGGGGAAGGAATGACACAACTATTCTGCATTTCCGAGCGTAGCCGATCAAGTGTTGAGTCATCCAACCGGTGATTACGTTGGATGACACGCACCTGATCCGACAATCGTTGTGCCGAAACGTTGATGGTTGGTTCAAGTTCCTGAAACAGAGTCAGCATCCTACCACGGTACGCAGTGATTATTATTTATTATTATTATTATATATTATTAAGTATGCGAAAAATAAATATATGATTACATCAAAATCCTTCCTAGTTTTAAAGCTACGGCTCCATAATCAAATAGTGACTAAAATTTATTTTACGCGTGGTGAAGAGGCTTGCAACGCTAGTTGTTTAACTCGATGGTTCCGTCCCACTTTCATACACATGACACTAGTCGGCTACACATCAAGCTATACAAATCCAATTTTTTTGAGCGCGTGGCATGCATGAGTTGCTCTACCCATTATATACATATAGGAATAGAGAGGATAGTCTAGGTTGATGCGTAGCCGTGTGTACCTCACGGCTACGCATCAACCTAGACTGTTTGCACTTTGAACTATTAGAAGTTGAACGCTGCGCATCACAGTTTGTGAATCTCGCCCGAATGTTCATATTTGAACGTTCACGTTGAGATCCGAACGGCGAGTGATATTTTTCTTCAAAATGTGCGTCTGTGCGTAAGCGAAAAGCATGATTGGCAGATGCCACGATACGCACTCTCTATCCAACAATTTTGTGCATCGCATATAGCATAGGTAGGGTTTTAAGGGGTGTCGAGCTTGATGTGTAGCCGTGTGTACGTTTCATATACGTATATATTTTGCAGGGTTGTCAATTCCAATTTATCAAATTCCCCAAATTGGGGACAAAAATCTGCTGATTTCCCACACTACTAATACTTTTCCAATAACTAAATTAGTAATTTTTTGTTTGTGTGCGACATTAGATCGAACAAAGGGTAAGTGAACCGAACATTAAAAAATGCTGTTTTAATATTCATAGTAGCCATTAATCGGGAGGGTAGTGAGTGCACTACACCGGCTGCTGCCCAATTTCGGGGGACCATATCTACAATCAGACACCAGAGCGGCGAAGGCGAGGCCGTCCTGTCGCCCTTCGGAGCCTGGCTCAGGAGCGAGCGCGTCACCTACCACCTGACGAAGGTGTTCACCGGGCACGGTTCTTTCGGTGCGTACCTGCACAGGATAGGTCGCGAGGCCACGGCACATTGCCACCATTGTGATCCCACACAGCACACGCTCGAGGCGTGCCCTGCGTGAGCTGTTGAGTGGCAGATCCTGGTCGATCGGCTATGTTGGCAGAGCAAGAAAACTGGAATGCAGTGGTCTCCTTCTGTGAAAGCGTCATGCTCCAGAAGGAGATCCCAGAGTGAGATCTGGAGAGGGCCGATCCTTCTCTAAGGGGAAGGAGACAGCGCCGGGGTAACAACCGCCCTGGCACCTAATTCCCATTCACCTCAAACCCCCTGCTGTCGATATAGGTCAGCGGGCCTCTGGGTTCGCGGGTGCGCTTTTTAATCCTGATAATTCCAAGAAAATGTCTTTAAATCTTACCTACGTTGAGCAAAAAAGTAGCGTAAAACATCCGGTACCTGGCCCCCAATAGTAGGCCGTCACATTATTATTATTATTAGCTATAAAGCTATAGAATTATACCATTTAAAGTCGGAGATACTATATTAGTAAAACCAGTTTAGATGTCCTTGCGTTATGACTCAAGTAAATGATAATGATATGTTTCTCATGATTATTTGAGGCTTGCCTCTGCCAACTTTGGGTGCGAGTTGGCTGACTCTTTGGTTACGTCAGCGTAATGTTGATATAAGATGAAACTGATTACGAGTGGAAAATTTAATTATCTTGACGACACGGTTGGTGCAGTGGCTGATACAGTCGGCTGCTGCGCTCCGGGTCGCGGGTTCGATTCCCGCACGGATATAATATTTGTATGATCTGCAGGTAGTTGTTCCGGGTCTGGGTGTATTGTGTGTGAAATGTATGTCTGTAAACGCACTCTCGACACAGGAGAAATCCTAGTGTGGAGCAACGTTTTTTACGTGTTGTTGACGAGTATGTCTACATGGGATAAACCGTGCGGTTAGGTAGGTCCAACTTCAGCTCAATCATCGAATCAGACTCTCTGGGCAGCGTTCGGGAAACTTGGCAACATCTTTTCGTCAACAATATATATATACAGTGCCTCAAGGAAACTAAATAGTAACGGATATAAAATTGAATATTTTTAAATGAACTGCAAACTCAGTAATTTTACATTTTTCAGCGAAGTCTTTAGTCGTTACGCGGGCAAGTTTAGGCAAACCTAGTCTTGTCGAGTGATGCGAATCAGAGTAATCACGAGTCGATTTTTTTTGTATATGTTTTATTCAATGTCACTCGAGTGATAGTGGATTCGCTCGAGTAGCATCATTATTTATGTCAGTATGAGTACAAGTAGCGTTTCTGCCATAGATAATACACTAATAAAGGTAGTTTCTGCACTTACTCTTTCAGTATATATAAATGTACTCTGTGACTCACTCATAGTTTCTTTCTTTCCTGTGCTTGATTTGCAGTGTTTATCAAAAGAGGCAGTTTGTGGGGCGTGGGGCGTGTGTCTGTAATTAGATAATGTTAGTAATTGTGTAGTTATTTATTGTTCTCATATTTACAGAAATATTTTTCCTTTTTTCTTCGCAAAATAATGTGTCTGTGATTTAAGTCAGCAGCATTGGAATTGGATATAATTTTTGTCATTTACAAGATTCAAGGTAAGCTATGCAAATATCTTCACTTCAGCTGCAATTTTTCTTATATCTAAAAGAAAACTAAATACTCTAATCAAAGCACATTGTATGTTGTAGCTTTTTTAGATGTGTTGTTTAAACGTTACTACTTACCATTGAGGAAAATGAAATGGGTGTATTTCGATTCAACTCATTACTCTAAATTTAGTCCTCACTCCTCAGTGGACAATAACTTGTATCCGTTTTTTTATTGTTTTGTTCCATAAACGCGAGAATATTGTACATACGTAGAGTGATAGCGTTTGTGATGTCACTTGTAGTTATTACATTTTTATTAAAATTATAGTTCAAAATGAAAAGTACATGTTATAATAATAAAATAAAAACTTGGTCTAGTGGTAAAAACGCGGCTGCCAAGCAAGATTTTTGGGTTCAATTCACAGGTTAGGTAGTGTCATGGGTTATTTGGTTATAAAATTCACAGTACTACCGCCTGTGCTTTTAAAATGTGATCACTTGGACTTATTAATCATTGGTAAAAAGTGGTTGTACAGTAAACTTCTGCCTAACTCTTTTTGTACATACATATCTACATTTTTAAAAGTCAACTACAAAGGTAAATCCCAGGAGCCTACACTATGATTTACACTAAATATTTAGAGTGTTTAAAGATGATTCCTCTATCATCTGTGCTATGGAGATCAATTGACTAATCAAGTCATTAGTTATACAGACAGACTAAAATGTTATCACATACAAACATTAGTTGTCATAGAAAGATAATAGATTCTGTCTTCCTACAAAAATTAATTAATGGTACAATAGACAGCAGCAAACTCTTGAATTGCATAAATATAGTATAAGTATATATAATATAAGTTCCATCTTGCATTATGAGAAAACACATATACCTTTTTAAATATTCCTTTTTCAAAAACTAACCTTGGTCATTACACCGCTGCGCCCAGGCTTTATAGGCTATATAATACATTATCGAAAGCACATGATATAGACATCTACAATACTTTATCTAGGTTCAAGAATAAGTTAAAACAGATTATACAATGAATATAAATTCCATGACATTCAACTTTATATTTGATTACAAGCAAAACACTGTATGTATCTATCTGGAAATTTACATTCTATGTTTATCTTGTGTCATTAGACATAATATTTTATATTTTAGTACATTGTTTAATTTATAACTGTTTTTGTGCATGCTGGGGCCTCCTTTAATTGCGGGAGTACAGTTGTCTAAAACTAAGTAGTTATGACATGATATGATGATATGTGAGTTCTTGTGAATATCCTTTGTTGGATGTCCAATAAATAAATAAATTTGAAGTCTTTGTTTCAGAATGTTAAGAGGAAGAGTGAAACATTTACTACACTGCACTTTTTTCATATCATTTATATTCCTTTTTCTTGTATTTGCTGGAGCTATAAATTTGGATGATAAAGAAAAAGAAGATATTGACCCTTGGGGAAGATATGGAATTTATGGTGCATTAATTCTATATGTGCTACGACTTTTTACTCTTCTAACAATACCTCAAGTCCTGTGTAATTTTGCAGGATTAACATTATTCAATGCTTTCCCTGGGAATGTAAAACTTAAAGGATCCCCTCTGCTAGCTCCTTTCATATGTATCAGAATTGTGACTAGGGGTGATTTTCCAAAATTAGTGAGAGATAATGTGTCGAGAAATATGAACATATGTGTTGATGTTGGAATGGAAAATTTCATGGTTGAAGTTGTGACTGATAAAGCAATTAATTTACCAAAGCATAGACGAGTTCGAGAAGTAGTTGTGCCAGCAGAATATAAGACTAAATCAGGTGCTTTATTTAAATCAAGAGCATTGCAGTATTGCTTGGAAGAAAAAGTTAATATACTTGCAGAAAATGATTGGATTGTACATTTGGATGAAGAAACCTTGTTGACTGATAATTGTGTAAGAGGTATATTGAACTTTGTATTAGATGGCCAGCATCAGTTTGGTCAAGGACTGATTACCTATGCTAATGAGCACATTGTTAACTGGCTGACCACACTTGCTGACAGCTTCCGTGTTGCAGATGATATGGGAAAACTAAGACTACAATTTTATCTATTTCATAAGCCACTTTTTAGTTGGAAAGGTTCTTATGTTGTAACGCAAGTGAGTATTTATCATACTTTAAATCCTATAAAGTAATTATAAATCATTTACAATAATGAAAGTCTATAATCCAATAAATTATTTGCAGGTAAGTGCTGAAAAGAAAGTGTCTTTTGACAATGGCCTGGATGGATCTGTAGCTGAAGACTGTTATTTCGCTATGAAAGCTTATACACAGGGGTATACCTTCAACTTTGTAGAAGGAGAGATGTGGGAAAAGTCACCATTTACTTTATGGGATTTCATGCAACAAAGAAAAAGGTGGATTCAAGGAATACTTCTGGTAGTACATTCTAAACAAATACCTGTTTTACATAAGATTTTTCTTGCGATATCTTGTTATTCATGGGTTACACTGCCACTGTCAACAAGCAATGTTTTCTTAGCTGCTCTATGTCCAATACCTTGTCCACACTCGCTGGACTTAGTATGTGGTTTCATAGGTGCTGTCAATATTTATATGTATGTTTTTGGTGTCATTAAGTCATTCCCTGTTCATAGATTTGGACCACTCAAATTCATCTTATTAATTGGTGGAGCCTTAGCTACTATTCCATTTAACATTCTTATTGAGAATGTGGCTGTGGTTTGGGGATTATTAGGTAAAAAGCACAAATTCTATATAGTAAACAAGGAAATTAAGATTCCGGTGACTGTTTGATGCCGCAACACAATATTTATTATCATTTTAAAGATTTACCTACTGATTTTAAAATAGTAAGTGCACAATATACTTAAATGTACTAATCTTGCACTGAGTGTGAATGACACACTAGTGAATCATTACTTATGATTGTTTTTACAAAGATAACATATTGTTATCAAAGTATGATAATAACACGATTTGTCTTCTTTTTTTTTAATAATACATATTGATTAAATATTAGGCACAGTCTTTATTAATATTTAAAATATGAAGGTAAATAATGATAGCTTTGCTTTTGTATCTATAGATTTTTATTTTTGGATGCCTTGTTATTTCAGCCCTTTCCATTCTGAACAATTATATTTTTGTATTAAATTATTGCAAATGTCTACAGTAAGTCACATTTAACTATTTTGTAATATAAAGGTAATTGTTGCATCTACCCAATGCAATTTTGTATCCAGAAATTCATTGTTAGTGTTTTTTTTTTGTACTTCTCAATTATTTCAGATTTTTGTGTAACCATAGACTACACTAATGGTGGATAGATATAGGTGTATTCTACATTAACAATTGTGTTGCAATGTTTTATCTTTTTTGTAGTAAGACAGTAAATATTCACTAAGGCTTATCTGAAATATGTCACAATTATTATGAAAATGCTTATATTTGTTTGCTACACCAGCTTATTAATTTATGTATGTATTTATTATCACTCTTAGTACTAATAGTACTAATATAACTGCATACACATTCAATAAAACACTAAACTCATCAAACAATTTGTAAAATATCAAGTTAGTTAATACAGCTAAGTAATATCCTCCCGAATAATTGCCTTCCTAGTGTAGTTTATGTTTGCAGAAATCGAACACAACTGCTAGTATAGTTAAGTAGGCAAAGATATCTCCCTTGAATCTCGTGTCTAGGAAGAATAATAAGCGCAAACAAATTACAAAATTAAATTCACTTTCACTTTTTTCCATAGAGACACAATTTGTAAATGAAGCACATTTTATTAGATAGCCGTTTTTCTTAATAATTATCTACTGTGAAAACAGCACTGTGTTATATGGTATTCGTGTCGCAAAATTTTACAAGTAGCAAAAAAATATGGGAATATGCTTCATGTAAGGAATTTCTTAGGAAGCCGAGATAATGATTAAATATGTACCTATTGATTATAACCATTTTCACTTTGTGTACTTAAGCAACATTATTCAAGTAGTTAGATAGACATATTATGTGTTAAGACAAGTATATTAAAGCGAATGTAAATAAAACGAGTAGATACACCCATAAAGGCCTCTGCCCATTACACCATATTATACCGTGACTATGCTATGAACATGTCAGGCAAAAAAATATTCTTTGTATGAATATGGAATAACACCAATTAGACCATTCCATCATCATCCAACACCATAGAGTGCTAAGACCCAAATTATGAATTTAAAATTCTAAAACCCTAAAGCACTAAATCAAAATATTCATTCTATTATTATGTTAGTATGTAAGATTATTTTGTTTCTTCTTCTTATATTATATAATACTGCTACTCTATTAGTTTTGTTATACTGTTTTTATAGTTTATTACCACAAAATTTATAGTACATCTCGTTTTACCTTAAATTATCACTTATATTTGGGAATGTTGGTTCACCTGTCATTGGCAACTGTATAAGCCCAAAACTTATTGTTACCACTGTTATTTGGTATTTTATATACAGAAGCTGTTGGTGTACCTTAATAAATAAATAAATAAAAATAAATGATTGGACTGAGAGCAAATTCACAAGTAGGTGACATATGCTTAGTGAATGGTACAATGTTTAGTGTGCAAAATAGTCTCCTTCGTTTCTATTCCGTGTATAATACGTTCATAGCATGGTGATGACATGGTTACAGTGTAATAGGCAGACGAGGCGTAGACGATTGAGAAATAGATCCTCACAATTTCTGTTTGCCTATTTACTTACAATTTTTGTTGTCTTAGCATTGAATAATGAATGATACTCATTACTACATAATTTATTAATATAGATGCATAGGTTTATTTCTGAATTCGAAAATTTTAGTAAATAAAAAATTGAGTACAAGGACTTAAATTTTGATTGTTGTTAGCATCAAGTTAGTAATTTGAAGATATATTTATTATTAAAAATAAAAGCTTGGTATTTTTTTGCTTGGTGATGCCACAAAAACAATTAACAATTTATTTAAAACATATGTATTTAACTTCAGTTGAAATTATTGAATGTAGATACATGCAGAATTCTGTCCAGTAAATTTTAAGTTTTTATCTATAAAAATAATGTAACAATATTGTTACTGCTTTAAAACACTACATCTGACTAGTCATGTAAATATTTATGAATAAATAGCTAGTTGTAATGTGTTAGTAGTGTAGATGAATAAGCAACTACCAGTGGTAATGGGGTCTGTATCTACTTAGTTTCTTATAGGATAAAGGTCAGGGTTCAACTCTGTCAACCCATTGTGATGTCCAAGTATTCAATTACACAATTACAAATTAGTTCATGACAAATGACATGTGCCCATTATGGAAATGATATTGAGTCTGTTGTTGATTATTATTTTAGTTATTTTACAGGGCGATATTACGTGATTGTTATATCTACCTGATTATGAAACGATCCATCGATGTTATGTTATAATATATAAATTATAGTCACAAGTGATTTACGCATTAGCCTTAAAGTAATTTACTTTGGTATTATTATTTTATTATAGTTCTTTTCGTATGTTATTGATTGGCAGAGAAATGTTGCATGTTTATGAGTCGAATCAAAATTATTTATTTATAGGTACATCCTACATATGTACATATAAAAACTATTAGTTTCTAGATACGTAAAATAAATTTGAGCATTCTGATGTTTTGTAATTCATTTTATTGTTGATATTGATTGATTAGAGTGCCGCATGATAATTGATGTTACCTCATCCCGCAAGAGCAAAAAGTCGTGAAAGCCGAGAAAGAAAAATTAAGTATCCTGACTTATTTATAGTATGACACGAGAATATTATTATGTTGGATGTGGACTCTGCCATAATTGTAATGATAGTAGTGACAGCCAATGGCCTCATTGCCGAGAGCCTCGACCACGACCAACATCTGAAGAGGCTGTCGTTAGGCAAGGCAAGCAAGCAACAAGCAAGTGGGTCAAGGGCCTGTTACAGAAAGCAGTTCTGAAGACGGCATCCATAGTAATGAAAGAAGCCCTCAACATAAACCTTAGTAATAACAAATCAGTATAAACGGGGGCACTCATTATCCCTCTATGGGACAAACGCAAACTTGGCGGGTAGATAAAAAAACCTTCACTTTTTTCATACAAATAAATATATGTTTAAAGAAGATTTATTATTTATTTATTATATCACAACTCCATCCCTTCCCGTGTGATGTGATGTCGTAAAAGGCGATTATCAGCCGAAATGAATAATCAATCTAATTCAAAATCTTTGATTTGGGATTGAGGATTTGTTTGATTTCTAACACAAAAATAGATGAGGTTTTTCTGATTCGATCTCGTAGAGAAATACCAAGCATAGATCTCTCCATAGCTCGCTGAGTGACCTTGAGCTTTCTTATGAGGCCCATTGTGAGTGACCACGCCTCTGTTCCATATGTCATCACTGGTAACACACACTGGTTAAAGACTGCTTTTTCCAATTAGACAAACTGAAAAGATTTATCTATATGTTTAAAATATACTCAAATGTAATAAGGACAGCAGAAATACTGAAAACTGACATAAACAATTAACTTTATATATCGCAAGCTCTAAATAATAATAAAAAAATATGGTAATCTAATTTTTAGTACAGCTGACAGAGTACAGAGTTTAAATCATGTAAGTGCATTAATATAATGTACGAAAATTGGTTGAAATAAGAGAGCATTACTGTTTTTCAAGACATTTTTGAGGAACGAAAAAGATCTTTCGGCTATATTCAGTGAGTAACACCGCAAGTTTACTGCGTCGCTAGAATGCTAAGCATAGCGCATAGTTGTATCAGATACGTCTGGTTTACGCGCATTTGGCAAACGATTGGAGACCAAAGAAGAACTATTTATCATATCCTATAATTGTATATTACGACTGTTACGAATTTGGTGGATGGTCAGCAGGATAGCGTGAGCTCCTTACATAGCCTCTTAAATACTATGTATATGCGATGTCTTTGGTACACGTGTACATGATGAAACTACTCGGATATTATGCTACACACGATACTTGTAAATGATTCTCGTTATCGCACCAAATCGTCTTCATAGAAACACCGTTAATATTGCTATCTTATCGTCGAAGTACCGGTTCAATTATGATTTTGTACTGAGGTAATCTTTTATTATTAGGTACTGATGTCTTTCGTGGGCAGGGACGGTAGCGTAAAGCGGAGGGAGATTACGTGCGGGGTTCCGCAGGGGTCAGTTCTCGGCCCCCTCTTATGGAACCTCGCCTACGACGCGGTCCTGCGTGTCGTTCTCCCTGCTGGCGTCAGCTTAATCTGTTACACCTTGGTGTTGGCCAGCGGGGAGTCCTTCAAGGGAACCATCCGGCTTGCGGAGCACGAGGTGGCAATTGTCGTGGCCGAAATCCACGCCCTGGGTCTGCGGATAGCGCCTCAAAAGACCGATGCGCTATGGTTCCACAAACTGCCGAGGAGCAGAGAACCATCCAGTTCGTGGATACGCATTGGTGACGCGCGAATCGGGGTGGGCTGGTACATGAAATACCTGGGGCTCACCCTGGACAGTCGTTGGGGTTTCGAAGAGCACTTCCAGCGCCTCGTCCCCTGAGTCGAGAGGGTAGTGGGTGCACTACACCGGTTGCTGCCCAATCTCGGAGGACCATGTGAGGAAGTTCACCGTCTCTACGGAGGGGTCGTGCGGTCCGTGGCCCTCTACGGGGCGCCTGTATGGTCAGCTCGACTGTCAGGCGCCCAGCGCTGCAGAACCAAAATTAACGGTCTGCAGCGCAGAGTGGCTATCCGGATCGCACGTGGATACCGAACAGTATCCTACGAGGCGGCAACTCTCCTGGCGCGTTTTCCGTCTTTCGACATCCTGGCGGAGATGGATGCGTGGGTCTACGGTCAGACACGCTCTCTCCGCCAGTGCGGCGAAGGCGCGCCTCCAAGGGCGTTGGACAGGCTGAGGCGGCTAGCTCGGCGGCGCGCACTTGGAAAGTGGCGTCATCGCCTGCGGATGCAACCAAGCGCGTCGTCGAGGCTGTCCTGTCACTCTTCGGAGCCTGGCTTAGAAGGAGCGAGCGCGTCACTTACCGCCTGACGCAGGTGCGCACCGGGCACGGATGTTTCGGTGCGTACCTGCACAGGATAGGACGTGAGGCCACAGCACAATGCCACCATTGTTGAAGCGACCAAGATACCGCACAGCACACGCTCGAGGAGTGGCCTGCGTCAGCTGCTGAGCGGTGGATCCTGGTCGATCGGATCGGGCAAGATCTCTCTCTGCCGGCAGTAGTGTCGGCTAAGTTGGCAGAGCCATTCAAATTAATATTGCTCAAATCTCGTCTTTCCATTACCTTAATACACTGATATGGATAGAATTCTCATTTTATCAAAATATACTATTTTGTATCGATTTAGGAGCCGTTCTAGTTCCAGCCCGGTCGCGGCGTTGGGCCCTCACACGGCTGGATCGCGAGTTGCTCGTCGCAGCTGCCAACGTCGCGGCCTGGCCAGAGGTCGATCAAGGGATCTTGCCCGATCCGGAAGGACGGTGGGGCATGCCGGCCTCCGTTTTTTTTATTTGTGCCCAATGGAAATTCTTCATGAACTTCCTTCGCCCCGGGGACGGGCGAAGGGGTATGCCGGACTCCTACCGGCTAAAACCACTGGGGCGGTCATCTTCGGCGCCTACCACGGCCACCTCGTATGATCACAATAGAACCGCCCACACCACTCCATCTTCTATCATGGATGTCGTAAAAGGTTACTAGGGGACTCTAAACAAGAAGAATGGGTAGCAGCGTTTCTGTGGAACAGCAACCATACTGAGCTCACCAACTCGTCTGCCAAGCGGGGTGAGCAGGAACTGAATAACCGAAAAATATCGATCGTTTTATAAAGCGGTAATCGGCATACCCTTTTAACAACGGTATCGAAATATAAGTCTACATTTATATAAATCTACATTCATATTACGGCACCGGTATATTTACAGGTATTAATATAGGTTGTATTTCGCTACCGCTATAGTAAATGTTTAACCAATACATACACACGAGCACAATTGTCAAACTAAAATGCACAATGTCATTTAGAATAATAAGAAAATTGCAATAAGTGTGTGTGTATAAATCATTTAGTGAAAAAAACTTTAAGTGACTTTTCTTGCGTGCCTTGCCTATGCTGTGTTTTCGCTACCGAAATTGCAAAGCGGTTGAATAAAGGAACAGGTTCAGATTTTGATACCTCTTTTGTACCGGTATGACAGCGGTGGTTTGAACCGGTATTGTCTACCGCTTTCAGTTACTGGTGGTGAGTACTAGCAAATTCCCCCAAAATAACGACACACGGCATGTAACCGGTCATTTATGGGAGAGGCCTTTTTAGCAGTTGATGTTTTTTGGCTGATAAGAAGCTCAGTAATTTTAGTACTACTCTTTAGTTGTTTTTATTACTTATTCCGATTTATAATTACTTATAGTGATAAAGTTTATCTATTTCTCAATATTAGGTGAATCACGATTTGTGTTATCTAAAAGATATTCTGGTAATACGTAGTATCTGTAATTAGTCTGTGTTCTGGAATAATATTAATAAATTTGCGAGATAAGAAAATAAAATTTCAATTGAAATTCTAGTTTATGGATTCTTATAACCTTATTTAGTTCAATATAAAGATTTTATTATCATAACCTTTTCCAACCTTTTTAGGGTTAGATTCCAATCTAATTAGACAGTAAGTAGTAATACTTCCACTGTCATTAGTGGCTAATACAGATATTCTACGTTTTGACCCACAGAATAGGTATAGAGGTATTCTGGTCGCTTTATTTTAGCACCAAACCAATCTGCACAAGAAAAATAAACATACAAGTGCCATCAGCATATATGTTAACATCTCGTAATTTGGAATACTTTGCGTACAGAATTGGTTTAGGTAGATTTGGATGAGATTTGGCGCCAAAATACCAACAAAAGTATATCGAACAACAATGACTTCTTCTCGAATACTATTTAACACCTATTTAAAATGATAATTTAAACGATGCTGAGTTAAATAAAATAAATATAGGGCTATGTCCCTTGCCTCAACATTTTCTAACATTAATACGAGAATTAGGACATATAGCGTTGCGTTTATTGTATAAATATGATATATATACATTAACGGTTAATCTCCACTTTTTTTTAAGACAAAGTCTGTTAGTTTTACCTAGTGTGTTATAATATCTGTGGTTTTACTAAAGCATCGTCGGTAGAAATACCCGAAGAAAAACCAAATCAGTGACTCGAAATAATGTTATGAACTTTTTAAATGCCGACATAATTGGTTTTAAACAGTTTTCCAGAATTTTGGACAGTGACTCAATTCAATAAAGAAAGATGACATTATTTTTATTAAAAACACTATGTATTTGATTATAACTTCATCTGCAGTAAATTGTTTAAATCATTATCATTAACTAGAACAGCCGCACGACATTTTAATTAATTAAATTCATAACATTCATACCTTTCTCTAACAGTACTCAAGGCATTTCGTCAATAGCATCTTTCTTTACAAAAAAGTCACATTCAGACTTGGCTTCTAAGGGTGAGATTCAGAAACGAGTCTAAGCGTGAACTTACGCTTACATATGCCAGGATTAATTATTAAATACACAATATGATTTTAAATTATTATATTGTGTGTGTATATATTGATTGTATAATGGCCTCCAAGATCTGCTATGCGTCAGGTGTACCTACTGGTGGTCACAAGCAATTGCAGCCCTACGCTACGTGTGCATCATGGTGCGACGCCTGTGCGTAGAGGTGGAGTTCCAGCGTTACCGGTGAGAAGGAGGAGGACTTAGAGCTGCCGGGGCCTCCATCAAGCACTCGGGATAAACAGAGTTTGCCCGAGCTGCAGGACCTTACAGTGGAGATGCAGACGCGGCCAACAGCTGATCTCGCTGCTTGTATCAAGCAGCAGCTGGAGGCAGTCCAGAATGTAGCGGACAAGTCCCGCAATCTTAAGGGGTCATTTGCCCTTAGCCTCCGACTGGCCGCACGGACCGTGCAGGCTGCGGCGGATGAAGTGGCCCTGCGCACCACTACAGGCAAGCATATTGAGAGGCTGGAGATAGAGAACGCAGAATTGCGTTCTCAGCTCTCGAATCTCTCATCACAGATGGGAAAACTGACGGAGGAGATCAACCTCCTTCGTCGGCATGGCGAACTTGTAGTGGGACCTAGTAAGCCCGTCACACCGCCCAATGAGTCGGACGCCGATTTCCAGCGCTCCATCATGCTTGCAGTTGGGAACATGGTGGACGCGAAACTTGAGGCGTTTGGGAGAAGACTGCCTCCCGAGCCACTTCTTCGTCCACCACTCGCGGCTGACAGGAAGGCGCTGTCGGAGCAGGCCACCCAGGCGGTCAGGTATATGGCCGCTGCAAAAACGCCATCTGTCGTGACGACGGCTGCGACCAAAAATAAGGTCCAATCCTGTGCAGCAACAGAGGCGTCGAACACTTCCCCTACGACTCGGACGCAGGGGAAGAAGAAGAACAAGAGCCGTAACGCGGCGAAAGTGGCTGGAGAGGCTGATTTACCGATGGTGCCTGCTGCAACTGCAGCGGCCACTGCGCCCCCAGACCCACAGGTCACAGTGGAGACCAATGAGTTGTGGTCCACTGTGGCTGGGAGGCAAAAGAAGAAGCCCCAACCCCCTAAGGCCCAGAAGGCCGCTACTGCGCAGGCCGCGCAGACTTCCACCCCCAAGGGTGGGAGGGGGACAAGAGGAAGAAAAGGAAGGGGACAGTTCAACCTCCCCAAGGTTCCCGCAACGGCCGCTATCACCGTCACCGTGCCGGAGGGCTCACCCGACAGTCGGTTGGGTGAAGTTATGGCCGAGGCCAGGAAGAGCATAAAGCTCGCTGACCTCGGCATCGGTCCCGACACGGTGACAATCAAGAGGGCAGCCAGCGGCGGAATAGTGCTGTCCGTCGCTGGTGAGGACTGCAGTGCCAAGGCTGATCGCCTGGCGTGCCGTATGCGGGAGGTGCTCTCCCCCGTCTTTGCCGTGCGGATCGCGCGACCGACAAAGACGGCGGAGATGAGGGTGCGTGACCTGGACGACGCCGTCACACCAGAAGAGGTGGCTAATGCAATCGCAGCGGCTGGCGGCTGTCAGCCCGAGGAAATTAAGGTGGGTGACATTCATGACCGCAGTAACCTCTGCTTCGCTTGTGGCAGCCAGGGCCACAAGGCGAGGCAGTGTGCGGCGCAGACTCAGAACTGTCCACTGTGCGCAGATTTTGGTCTGCCTGCCGGGCATAGGCTGGGCGGCAAAACTTGTGCGGCCCAGAAAGGCAGGAGGGGAAAGCGAGCCCCCCCTGCCACAGCTGCCCAAGGGCGGGCGGAGTCGGCGCCAGTGCTATCGGGCGCAGGCTCTATGGAGGACATGGAGACATCCTCTTCCCAGCCTTGAGAATCCTCCAGGGCAACCTGAACCACTGCCGCAATGCGCAGAATCTGCTGCTGCAGACTGTTGCGGAGTGTTCGGTTGCCTTGGTGGTAGTGGCGGAGCCCTACGGCGTCCAGGAACATCCTCGCTGGTTCAGGGACGCCGAGGACTCCGTTGCCATTCATTGGGCTGCGGTGGATGGAGGGCCACCATGCTCCCTGTTAGATAGGGGGCAGGGATTTGTTGCGGTAGAGTGGGGACCTCTGGCAGTAGTGGGCTGCTACGTCTCCCCCAGTGTGTCTCTCGCCGATAACGAGAGATGCTTGGACGGGGTGAGCATTTACAGCGAATGCTGTGCGCAGTGCTCGTCCTGGGGGACTTCAACGCTCACTCCAGAGTTTGGGGAAACCACCGGGATGGGCCGAGGGGGAGGACTTTGCAAGACTGGGCGGCGTCACTTGACCTCCGATTGTTGAATCGGGGGTCCGTCAGCACCTGCGTTCGGTGGCAGGGGGAGTCGGTCGTGGACCTGACATGGGCGACTCCTTCTGTGGCCCGCATGGTATCGGGCTGGAGGGTGGCGGAGGAGGTGGTAACGTTGTCGGACCACCGCCACATAGTATTCGATGTGGCCCTCCACCCGCCCGGCCCGAGCCGTCCAGGTCCTAGCCCGCCGTCACGGCGTTGGGCCCTTACACAGCTCGACCGAGAGATGCTCGTCGCAGCTGCCAACGTCATGGCGTGGCCAGAGGTAAACCAAGGGATCTTGCCCGATCCAGAAGAGGAAGCGTCCTGGTTTCGGGAGACGATGACGTCGATTTGCGACGCATCTATGCCCCGAGCCAGGCGCTCCCGGCGTACGGCGGTGTACTGGTGGTCGGAGGAGATCGCACGGCTGCGCGCGGTCTGCCTGGCATCCCGCCGCCAGTACACCAGAAGTCGGCGCCGGCGAAGTGTTACAGCCGGAGAGACTGCCGAGGCCTATCGGACCTACCGGGCGGCCACTATGACGCTCCAAAGCGCCATTCACGAGGCGAAGGCTCGGTCCTGGAGAGAGCTCCTGGAAGGACTGGACAGGGATCCGTGGGGGAGACCCTACCGTATGGTAGTGGGCAAGTTGCGCCCGTGGGTCCCCCCGGTGACCGAAACAATGGCCCCGGATTTGCTGGAGGGAGTGCTCTCTACGCTCTTTCCGGCGGTCCGGGACTATCCCGGTCCTTCTGTACCGGCGATTGCCCTGGAATGGGATGAGGAATTGGCGGTTTCGGAAGGAGAGTTGGACCGAGCCGTTGGCCGCCTGAAGGCTCGCATCACTGCGCCCGGCCCGGATGGAATTCCAGGTCGTGCGTGGGTGTATGCATTGCAGTCTCTTGGGGACCGCTTGAGACGGCTGTTCACCAGCTGCCTCCATCGCAGCGTGTTCCCGTCTGGCTGGAAGGAAGCCGGATTGGTTCTATTGAAGAAGGAAGGAAGGGCCGCTCGCTGTCGGAACAGGCAGTGTCCCGACGGGGTGGGGTGGCGTTGGCTGTCAGTCTTGACATAGTCAACGCCTTTAACTCTATCTCGTGGGGTGCAATTAGGGGGGCGCTAGTCCACCATCAGTGCCCCCCCTATCTGCAGGGTATCATCGGGGCATATCTGCGCGACAGGCATGTTCGCTACGTGGGCAGGGACGGTAGCGTAAAGCGGAGGGAGATCACGTGCGGGGTTCCACAGGGGTCGGTTCTCGGTCCCCTCTTGTGGAACTTCGCTTACGATACGGTCCTGCGTGTCGTTCTCCCCGCTGGCGTCAGCTTAGTCTGTTACGCTAACGACACTCTTGTGTTGGCTGGCCCCCGGAGTCTTTTGGTCATCTCGACTTTCAGGCGTCCAGCGCTGCAGAACCAAGATCCACGGTCTGCAACGTAGAGCGGCTATACGGATCGCACGAGGATACCGAACGGTGTCCTTTGAGGCGGCAACTCTGCTGGCGCGCTTTCCGCCTTTTGATATCTTGGCGGAGATGGATGCGTGGGTGTATCACCAAACACGCTCCCTCCGCCAGAGCGGTGAAGGCGTGCCTTCAGGGGCGCTCGAAAGTTTGAGGCGGCAGGCTCGGCGGCGTGCACTTGAGCTATGGCGCGAGCAACTCATGCTGCCACAGTACGCGCAAAAGCGCGTCGTCGAGGCTGTCTTGCCGCTCTTCGGAGCCTGGCTCCAAAGGAGCGAGCGCGTCACATTCCGCCTGACGCAGATATTCACCGGCCACGGTTGTTTCGGTGCGTACTTGCACAGGATAGGACGCGAGGTCACGGCACAGTGCCACCGCTGTGGAGACAATCAGGATACCGCACAGCACACGCTCGGAGAGTGCCCTGCGTGGACTGCCGAGCGGCGGATCCTGGTCGATCGGATCGGGCAAGATCTCTCTTTGCCAGCAGTAGTGTCGGCTATGCTGGCAGAGCATGAAAATTGGAGTGCTGTGGTCTCCTTCTGTGAGAGCTTATGCTCCAGAAGGAGGTCGCAGGCCCTCTCCCGATCCCGCTCGGAGGAGGAGGACACGGAGCCGGGGTAACAACCGCCGCGATGCCCGTGTCTAACACGCCTGAGCCCCCCTGTCGTCTTTATCTGGCAGGGGGCCTTGGGGGTCGCGAGCGCACTTATTGGGAAATTCGCGTGCTCATACCGAGCGACCCCCGGGAAGACAGCCGTGTGCATGTGGTCACGTACCGATGTGTGCGCAGCACAGCGCATAGTGAGGCTTCGGGGGAATCTTTTACAATTCCCTCGAGAGATGCCTGGGGGGGTGGCCTCTTTACAGTCGCCTTCCCTCTACTAGAGGGGATGACCAAGCGGTCAGCAGTCATCCCCTCCGATATGTGCCTAAAGGCGTGGCACCAATGGGTGGCTCTAGATGGAGATCTTTCGAGTTCCTGGAGCCTCCCTTCGGTGCCGAAGATGATCACTCCGGTGGTTTTAGCCGGTAGGAGTCCGGCATGCCCCTTCGCCCTTCCCCGGGGCGAAGGAAGTAGATGAGGTAATTCCACCGGATCAATAAAAAAAAAATAAAAAAAAAGGGTAGCGTACCTTATACTCAGAATATCCAAGAGGTATTCGCTGAAGGTCATACAGGTCTACGCACCGACCTCGACACACCCAGATGATGAAGTAGAGAGTATGTATGAGGACGTAAGTAGGGCCATACATACCTCGAAGACACACTTCACTGTTGTGATGGGGGACTTCAACGCGAAGCTGGGCACTCGATGCGATGGTGAGTTGAGAGTGGGGCAATTTGGATATGGGCAACGGAACCCCAGGGGACAGAGGCTGGCCGACTTTTTGGAAAAGGAGGGACTCTTCGTGATGAACTTCTTTTTCCAAAAGCCGCCTCACAGGAAATGGACCTGGATGAGTCCCGATGGTTCCACGAGGAATGAGATTGACTTCATCATGACCAATAGGAGGCAAATATTCAATGATGTCTCTGTGATCCACAGGGTGAAAACCGGTAGTGATCACCGAATGGTAAGAGGCACATTGAATATTAATCTCAAAGTTGAGAGGTCTCGTCTGATGAGGTCTACGCTCCGGCCCTCTAGTGCTCATTAGCGGTGTGCGTTGCAAACCGTAAACAGTTATTGAAACTATGTATCGCGTCCAATACCTAAAACTATGTATTGGTCTCTTCTGAAACTATTTATCGGGCGAAACACTTTATTCACACAGCATTGGATCGTCGATAAACAGTTACCGAAACTAGCCGAATGACTCCGACCGAGTTATTCCGAAGTAAACCCGACCGATACCGACGATCGCACGAACAAGAAGCGAGATCGCGCATTTATGAATTTTAGTCATTCTAAATAATAATAATAAAAACCACATTTTATTCTATTTTATTAGGAATCATTTTTAGCTGCTATCAAATCTTTGACATGTTATTTAGGTATATCCATCCTGTATTGGCACGAGTATAAATTACATATTAGAACTTTGCATAAGACTATAATTTATTGTGTCAAATTATTGTATTTTACCAGTCATAACAATCATTTACCACAGACAAAGAACAAAAAACCAAAGTATAACATTTTCAGTTGATAGCGAATTTTAATTTGTTTACTATTGATTACAAGTTTCGAAGCAAATACCTAAACCGACACGAAAACGTTTATCATTTCATAAACACTTTATACGCATCTCGTCCAATAAATAGTTACCGTAAATACATAGTTTTGTGTTGATAGCATGTTTCAAAGCAAATACATGAACCGACACGAAAACGTTTATCATTTCATAAACACTTTATACGCATATCGTCCAATAAATAGTTTTTGAAAATACATAGTTTTGAAACACTTTATCGGATACCAATACATAGTTTCGGTTCGGTTCACGCAAAAAGCTTTATTACCCACTTCTAGTGCTCATATCCAAAACCCCGAGAGCTTTCAACTCGAACTCCAAAACCGCTTCGAGTGCCTGGAACATTGCGTATCTGTGGACGATTTAAATGGTAGGTTTGTAGAAACTGTCCAAACGGTTGGGTCTAAGTTCTTTAAAACCAACCGTAAAGGTAGACCAAAAAAGTTCTCCGATCACACTCTCGACCTCATGGCAGAAAGACGCGCCATGACGCTGCAGTCCTCCGGTGATGCTGAAGCATACCGACTGCTCAATAGACGGATATGGAAATCCTTGCGTCACGATATCCGCACCTTTAACACTAACGGTGTTAAAAAGGCGATTGAGCGGAACCAAGGCTCCAAAGTGTTCGCAAGAGACAAGTCTATTGGGCAAAGTCGTATTATGAAGCTGAAGACCGAGGACGGCAGTGTAGCGTCAACTAAGCCAGAGGTTTTGAGAGAGATTGAGAACTTCTACCGGCAGTTATACACCTCGGTTACTATACCTACCATTGGCTCTGACAAAGACCCGCGAGCCAAACTAACCCGACATTCTACCGAGGATATCCTGGACATCAGCCTGTACGAGATTAGGATGGCCTTGAAACAGCTTAAAAATAACAAGGCGCCGGGTGGGGATGGAATTACGACAGAGCTTCTGAAAGCGGGTGGCATACCGGTACTTAAAGTCCTTCAGAAGCTATTCAATTCCGTCTTACTCGAGGGCACAACGCCGGAAGCGTGGAACAGAGGTGCGGTGGTGCTCTTCTTCAAAAAGGGTGATAACACCCTATTGAAGAATTATAGACCCATCTCACTTCTGAGCCATGTTTATAAGCTGTTTTCAAGGGTCATCACGAATCGTCTCGAGCGCAGGTTTGATGACTTCCAGCCTCCCCAACAAGCCAGTTTCCGGAATGGTTTCAGTACCATAGACCACATCCATACGCTGCGGCAGGTTATACAGAAGACCGAGGAGTATAATCTGCCACTATGCTTAGCGTTTGTGGACTATGAGAAAGCCTTCGATTCGATCGAAACCTGGGCAGTCCTGCAATCTCTGCAGCGGTGCCAGATCGACTATCTGTACATTGAAGTGTTGAAGTGCTTATACAGAAACGCCACCATGTCGGTCCGAGTACATGAACAGAGCACGGGGGAAATTCCATTGCAGAGAGGTGTGAGACATGGGGACGTCATTTCCCCGAAACTGTTCACCGCTGCAATGGAGGATGCCTTCAAACTACTGGAGTGGAAAGGATTCGGCATTAACATCAATGGCGAGTCGATCGAGCATCTTCGATTTGCCGATGACATCGTAGTCATGGCAGAATCGCTGCAAGAGCTCGATGATCTCAACAGAGTTTCCCAACAGGTGGGCCTTAAGATGAACATGGGCAAAAACACACAAAAGTCATGTCAAATGCCCATGTCGTGCCCATCCCAATATCCGTTGGGAGCTCTGTTCTCGAAGTTGTTGACGAGTATGTCTACCTGGGACAAACTGTCCAGTTAGGTAGGTCCAACTTCGAGAAAGAGATCAATCGTCGAATCCGACTCGGCTGGGCAGCGTTTGGGAAACTTCGCAACATCTTTTCGTCAACAATACCGCAATTCCTCAAGACACAAGTCTTTAACCAGTGTGTGTTACCAGTGATGACATATGGAACAGAGACGTGGTCACTCACAATAGGCCTCATAAGAAAGCTCAAGGTCACTCAGCGAGCTATGGAGAGAGCTATGCTTGGTATTTCTCTACGAGATCGAATTAGAAATGAGGAGATCCGTAGAAGAACCAAAGTTGTCGACATAGCTGAAAGGATTAGTAAACTTAAGTGGCAATGGGCAGGGCACATTGCTCGTAGAACTGATTGCCGCTGGGGCACAAAGGTTCTAGAATGGAGACCGCGCACCAGAAAACGCAGCGTGGGACGACCTCCAACGAGGTGGACAGACGACCTGGTGAAGGTCGTTGGATGAGGGCGGCATGTAACCGCTCGTTGTGGAAATCTAAGGGGGAGCTCTATGTTCAGCAGTGGACGTCTTGTGGCTGATATGATGATGATGATGATGAAGCTTTGCCCTAGGGCCCCTACTTACTCAGAGCGTCCGGCCTCATCTGCAGAGGAAAGAGAGGAAGATGCGGAAGCTCCATCTACATACCACCCCAATGTGTTGTTAGACGAGGTGGGCAAGCTGTTGACTCGTTCGGTACTTATGGTGCGGCCGGATCTGGCCGCCAACCAGTTTGGTTTCCTCCGGGGGCGCTACACCTTCGACGTAATCATGCGCGTGAGCTCTTACATCGCTGACGCCGTCAACACCTCACCCTAGAGTTGCTATGGACCTCCGAAATAGACCTCTAGACGAGGGGGGCGAGCTGGACAAAAATATCGGGAATATAGCGGAAAAGCCTGTTTTCACGTCGCCTTCCAGTATCTCCGACGAGGCTCGCGATGAGCACACAGAGCCCTCGGAGTTGGTCTCCGCTTCCCCTGGCATAGATAAGCCTGATCGTGGGTGAAACATAGACGCCACGTCCTTGCGCACCCGCGAATTTCTGCGTGCCGCGCAATCACGGCACGACTCCCCACCTCACCGATGTCAGATATGTGGATGATCTCTATTTTTGATTATAGTTGGCGATAAACCCTTCAGACAATCCCACAAGGGTGCAAACATTAGTGGGCGACACGTGTAGGTATTGTAGATGAGGTTTTTGATGAATGAGAATTTTGAGCGCTGAAAAAACCGTAATCCTACTCCAAGCAACTCAAACATCCGAGGGAGGCATCTTATGAAAACATACCCAAGAAAGAAAGTTTTTATTCTTACTTAATTATGTGGCATAATACATACCTGCAAGAATTAATAATATAAATGAGTTTGCTGCCTGATTTTAATAGTTGGCTGTCTGTTGACTATTTATAAAAACTTATGAGCAAGGCTCTTTGCATATACCAAAGATATAGTATTACCTATTGGTCTTAGGCATATATACCTACGCATACAGGAAATATTACGCATTTTTTTAAACAATGTTATATTTCCAAAGAGGATTCGGCTAACAGTATAGCTGGAAAAAGGCTCTTTTCTGTAAATTTAGCAAGAGGGAACTGCCACAGAATATTATTATAGGTAAGAATTGTGAGCTTTTTATGTACAAATAATCTGTGACATTTATATTTATGACTTTGTGCGGCTATACATTCGTAACTACATGTTATCGGAGCCCACGAGTTTGGGACAAGTCGGTATTCTTATCCATTAAAACATACATAAGCACGCGTATGTAAGGCCGTGCATACTGTAACATAGCAATTTTATTGCTCGTTACATTTATTTTGCACATAGCAAATAAAGCGTTTTACTTTGCTTTGGTATCTAAAGGTTGGTTGCCGATTATCGATTCCTGTGATTAGCGCCGTCTATGATCCCTTGAGTGACTTAGTTACACCCAAAGGATGGATTCGATATCGATATCGATTGGTCCAAGACCGTTGTATTTAAAGTAAAATAAATAAAATAAATAAACGTTAGGACTAATACGTGGAGGAAATCCCATGCGTGCTGCCGGTTTTCGATGCATTAGATACTTACTCGGCCTGGCTTCTTACAGGCACTAACGGCGTGCGTAGATGTATTCAATTATATTGTGGCACTGTGCCATGATCTCCCATCCTATCGTGTGCAGGTACGTACCGAAACAACTATGTCCGACGAATACCTGCGTGAGGCGGTAGGTGACGCGCTCGCCCTTTTGAGTGGCAGGATGGCCTCAATGACTCGCTCGATTGCAAACTGCAACCATTTTTAAAAAAAAAAAATTATTGGTATCCAGTGGAAATTCTACATGGAACTTCCTTCGCCCGGGGAAGGGTAAAAAGGTATACCGGGCTCCTTTTTTTATTTTTTTTTATTGATGTCCAGTGGAAATTCTACATGGAACTTCCTTCACCCCGGGGAAGGGCGAAGGGGTATGCCGGACTCCTACCGGCTAAAACCACTGGAGCGGTCATCTTCGGCACCGAAGGGAGGCTCCAGGTCCTCGTAAGATCACACTAGAGCCGCCCATTGGTGCCACGCCTTTAGGCACATCACGGAAGGGATGACTGTAAAGCGGTCACCCCCTCTAGCGGAGGGAAGGCGACTGTAAAAAGGTCGCCCCCCCAGGCACTTCTCGGGGAGGATTGTAAAGGATCCCCCCAAACCACGATTTGCGCTGTGCTTCTCACACGATGACACGTGTCCACGTGCACACTGCAAACTGCAACCTAAGGTGGTCTCGCCACTTCTCCAGTACGCGCCACCGAGCCATCCGCTTCCGTGTACTTTCGTGCAATATGTACCTATAGCTACTCCGCGCTGCCGACAGTGAAGTTTGGATTGGCAGCGCTGGACACCTGACAGTCAAGATGCCTATATAGGCGCCCCGTAGTGGGCTATGGACCGCACTACTCCTCCGTAGAGGAGTTCTCAGCGCTCGAAGTGCTCTTCGGAGACCCGACGGCTGTCCAGGGTGAGCCCCAGGTACTTCATACTACTTCATACTACTTCATACTATTCATATAGACAATAAGTATAAGGTGATAATTACATTTTTTGTTAATCCTTGTATCTTTCCCTTCCCTCTAGATCTCTCTTATCCTCTTCTCATAACCTGGTGTACCATTTGAGCGTCACCAATGCATATCAACGAAAAGTATGGTTCTCTGCTCTGCGGCAGTGTAAGGATCCATAGCGCATCCTATCCGCAGATCCAGAGCGTGGATTGTGGCAACGACAATTCCCACCGCTTGATGGTTCCCTCGAAGGACCATCCGACATCCAACAAAAGCATGTCATAAGCGTAAAAGACTACGCTGATGCCAGAGGGGAGAACAACGCGCAGTACCGCGTCATAAGCGAGGTTCCATAAGAGGGGGCCATGAACCGACCCCTGTGGAACTCCGCACGATATCTCCCTCCGCTTTACGCGAACGTCCTTGCTCACGAAGCGAACGTGCCTATCATGCAGATATGCCCCGATGATGCTCTGCAGGCTCTGTAGGCTTTAGGCCTGGCACCAATGGTCGACCAGTGCTGCCCTAATCGCGTCCCACAGAATGGAATTGAAGGCGTGATTATTGTATATATATTGTTATCGGAAGTTCATACGATAGCGGGCGTGGCCTCTGAGTAGAGGGATATGTCGACGCGGCGTGGGTTGAGCAGGCGGCAGTTGCACCAGCGAGCTCATTCCAGCGGGTATTCGATATCAGGCGCTTAGTGTTAGGACGGGTGTAGTTAGACATTATTGTAGCCGTAGCCGTATGTTACGTGCAACAACTTGTAGTCTGTAATTAATAGTTTGAGTTTTTAAATATAGTGCAGTTAATTTTGTTGTCCTGTTATTTTATTTATTTACTAGTTGAACAGTCTCCTAATAATATTATATTGACTGACGGCCAACGCTACCCCACCCTGCCGGGTCATGCCTGCTCCGACAGCGAGCGGACGCGAAAAATCGCAATGATGGCGAACCGCCACTGCCGGAAGCCATAGCTACTGGCTGTCAGTTAGTTCGGGACCAACTCGCGACAGGTGCTTAACGAGACTTCAGGGAATTATTCGCTTACAAAATAAACTATTGTCAATTATTACTGATTCCGAATAAACTATTTTCAGGATTCGTATAGGCTAAGAATAATGTAATGTAAGGATAGACAAACAACGATTATCTGAAACGAAAATTATGGCTCTTGGTATTTATGGATAATTTACATGTAAGACAAACGATTTATGAAAAAGGATTTTAGGACAACCAACGATGTGACACTTAAAACACCCCACCCACTCTGCCCATCACATTTTGATTTCCAAATATTTCCCTTATCTTATAAATAGTACACTCGAAACCAGCTAGCAAAAATAATTGCTAGAAATTAGAGCTAAAAAATATGTATATATAATACTCGTAGAACTGTCTTCATGAGGAAGGTAGCAGGCACTTGAACTTAGGTAATAAACCATCCTATCTAAGCAGGCGTCCCTTGAGAAATTAGTGGTAGTTTAGTACATACGTGTATAATATTTCTCCATAGTACTCGTAATTTTGTTATAGGAGTTACCGTGACTTACGCCAATAGATACCGTATGCGAGCAAACAATCACAAGGCTATTAAGGTAAGTACTAGAACGATCGAAGGCAATCTATTAAAAGTTTATGGACAACCGACCGTTCAGATTGATTGAATAGCTTGTTTTATTTATTCTATGTGTCAGAAACAGTTATTTGAAAACTGCAGACTTTTATGCACTTTGCTGTTATTTATACCTACGCGTATTGCAGCGTATGTAGCGAATGTTACTGAACACCACCAAATAAATGTGGGAAACGTGCTCTTAAGGTTGGTAACGGGTTTTTGTAAATTAAAATAAGTTATCTGATATTATGTATGATAATCTAGAACCCCTCTGAGGAGAGACTTTGCCTCTCTGTGTGTGTTCTACCGCTTGTGCAACGGACAGTGTTCTGAGGAATTGTTCGATATGATGTCAACGGCTACTTTCCACCATCGCACCTCCCGCCATCGGTGGAGAGTTCCTCCACATACCCTAGAGCCAAAATGGTCTCGTACCGTGCAGTTTCAGAGGAACTTACTCCCGCGCACGCTCACGCTGTGGAATCAGCTCCCTACCGAAGTTTTCCCAAGAGACTACAGCGTGGGTCTCTTAAAAAAAGGCGACAAAAGATTTTTACAGGGTGGCAACGCACAAGAGATACCTCTGGTGTTGCAAGCGTTCATAGGTTACGGTAACCGCCGTAAGCTTGTTTGCCACCTTAGAGATATATATTTTTTTAACATAATTTGTGTCGTTCTTTTTCAACCGAGAAAACTAGAATCCATCACGTTACCGATATTTGTACGCATGACCGAAACGTCGTGTCAGAGCATTTTCAAATTAGTATTTTATTTACAAGTTATGTTTTTTTGTATAAAATTTTGCAGCTTACCTACACCTAAGCGGTGACCATCGTTACTGTATCAACAAAACTTATGTACATAATTGCATTGCGCAATAGCTTATTTTTGTAACTAATATATAATAATATATTATCTAATACTCAGACCAGTATTTGTTTTCTAAAATACTAGAGCTATGAATTTAAGGTAAAAAGTAAACCACTCGAAACGCTTGGGTTTTCAACTAATAAAGGTCTGTCGAAATTCAGCATATCATGGGCAGTTAAACAAATCGCATTCGTTTTAATAATCGATTTGCGTAGTTTAATAGTCGATTTGCATAGTTTTAATAGTCGTTTTGCCAGTTTATAATTCTTTATATAATTAAAAGTCAGCATTTTAAGTAACTAAGTCAAAGTCCAACATTTTTTTATTTATGTGTATCATTTGCTGACACTTACGAATAGTCAGAAATTAAACCACAATTATATCTAATTACAAGCTGTTGCCCGCGACTTCACCCGCGCGTTTATTTTGATCAATATCGATACAAATATAGCCTTTACCACTTAGTAGTGTAGCCTTTTTATTTGTGATATAAATGTTTGAATCGGTTCAGTGGTTCCACAGGTAACCCGCCTACATACGAACAACATCTCCTTATAATATAAGTATATATGAGCACTTCCAATGATACAGCACACTGCTTCAAGTGAGTTCCAGTGTTCGATTTCCTGGTCGGGCAGCCATAACATGGTTTTCTGTAGGAAAAATATCAGTAACAGCCCGGAATTTTGAAGGGTCCCATAGATTGCAATAAGTATGCCACCTATTTTACATGAGATGGATTACGCCATAAGGGAAAAAGTTGTGTTTTTTTAAAAACGTCCCAATCTAGGATTTCTCCTGTGTCGTGGGTGCGTTTTACAGACATGAATTGCAGATACAATACACCCAGACCCGGAACAGCTACCTGCAGATCATACAAATATTTACTCCGTGTGGGAATCGAACCCACGACCCGGAGCGCAGCAGCCGACTGTATCAGCCACTGCACCAACCGTGGCGTCAATGATGATGATGTTTAATGATTTCTTTGTATAAGTACCACATTTTTCACACGCTTTTATTAGCTTGGTATGAGATACATATAATGTAACGGAATTATTTTGAACTCGATTTTCAGCCCCTTTAAAATGTCGGATTGATTTGAAACTTCACACACTTATCGAGGACCGTGAAAGAAAGCGTGGGGTGCTTTTTCAGATATTTCCATGATGACGCTACTTTTACATATATTCACAAAAATATTTACAACAATAGACATTAAGCACCCCACGCTTGGCTCAATACCACTACCCCATCTCATCCTATCTATACAAATAAATAAAATTGAAGTGTCTGTTTGTCATGTCAAAATAACAGCTTTTTATTAAATACATATGAAAGTATATACGGTACATATAATAAAAACCAATTTTTAAATTTTTTGTTTGTATGTTTGTCTGTTTGTTCCGGGTAAACTCCGAAACGGCTGGACCGATTTCGGCGGGACTTTCACTGGCAGATAGCTGATGTTATAAGGAATAACTTAGGCTACTTTTGTTTTAGAAAAATAATTAGGGTTCCACGCAAAAAAAATTAAACCCTTGAAATCCAATATATATATTCTATATCAAGTGTCTATGTCGAAGTACTCTAAATTTCTTTTAAATTAAACGCGAGTGAAACCGCGGGTCCCAGCTAGTATATATATATATAAATGATGGCCCCACGCTTTTTTACAATAACATTTTTTTTATGTTAATCACTTTATTGTTATTTTAAGCCTATTGAAAATTATTATCTTCTTTTTAGTTCGGTTATCATATATCATATATATACAATCTCCTCCCGTGGGTGTCGTTAAAGGCGACTAAGGAATTAGCCGGAGGACGGGCAGCAGCATCCTTCGAGTACATTAACAGCTCAACTGCGATCGCCAACCCCTCTGCCAAGTGTGGCGATTATGGCAAATCCCCCCAAAGAGTCCACCCATATCGGTCGTTGTGGTGATCTTCGGGGGAGGCCCGTGTCCAGCAGTGGACTTCATTCGGCCGAAATAATGATCTACAAAAGCGTGTTTTTAAACTATTATTTATTATGATCACGCTTTTATTAGCTTGGTATGTAAGATATGTATCTATGTAACGGAGTCTTTGAACTGGATTTTCATCCTCTTCAAAACGTCGGATTGATTTGAAACTTCGCACACTTATCAACGACCGATGACAATGAATTTATTGTATAAAAGCGTTGCCCCCACACTAGCATTTCTCCTGTGTTGCGGGTGCGTTTACAGACATAAATTCCACACACAATACACCCAGATCATACAAATATTTGTTCCGTGCGGAATTCGAACCTGCGACCCGGAGCGCAGCAGCCAACTGTGTCAGCTACTGCACATACCATGCCGTTTTAAATAGGTAACCGTATAAAATAGAAAGAGAAATAGAGGAAGGTCACTTGGAGGGAGCATAACGCTTCTTCGTTACGTGACGAATTCTGCCAGTTCAATCTACTGTAGGTAAGCAGCGTAAAAGAACTTCGTCCCAAGAAAACAAAAAAATACACGTTTTAGTAGTTAGCCGCACTAAAAAAACAGAAAATAAATAATAGATTTTTCAACAAAAAAATCACGCTTTTGTAGATAAGCGAACCAGATATTTTATAGTACAATATTATGTGAGAGAAATGTAGGGCAACGTCTGGAATTGCTATTTGAAGAAAAATCCATACCCGTTTTGAGTTGACCCGCCCTGATAGACGGCAAGCATGCATCAGTCATCGTGTAGCCCAACGACCTGACGCACAATAATCTCATCATTTAAAAAGTTACCGTAAATGACATAAGTACATGATTTTAACGCTTCACCGTTCTAAATAGGTCTACTTACCTTGTATTTAAAAATATTTTTTAATGCAAAACAATAATTTAAACTACTCTAACATAATTAATCTTCAAAATGAGCGTGTTTTAATGGAAATATTTGCTCGAAAACGGAGTTAAAACGGGAGTAGTATATTATGTGTAGTAAAGGTTTTTTGTATTTATTTGATAGGATTGCGTTTAACCACTATCTCACCTGATGTTAAGCGACGATGCGGCCGATGATGGCACGCTTGTCTAGAAATATCCCTCGAAACTAGGTAGTAACTATCCGGAAAGACTCCGGATAGTTTTGTAACTAATCTACACATAGTTATAGTTAGACAGGCTCCTGCTTTTTTACGTTAACACAATCAAGGAACTTTAGGTGGAATCAAAAACCCACTGTAAGATTTCGAATGTTCTTACATTAATAGTAAAGTTACTTTAATTATACCGTACTAACTACATGTGATGATTTTTTCATTTGAGACAGGCATACTACTCTTTAAAGGGATTACGTTTGCTGAAGCCCTAACTGTGCGTTCGTGACCCGTTTGCCATCCACAGCGCATGCTTATAACGACATACTAAGGGTTGTCTGCGACGTCGCTTGGCTGGTTTCATAATTATTATTTTGTAAAGAAACTTCTAAAATAGAATCTATCTTTGGTTATGTTTCTCATAAAAGGAATAGTGCTGCGGTCTGCATTCCAATTGCGCCGGCGTGGAGACGACGGTTCTTTTTGGAAGAATCCTATGGTGAGGACTGCGGTAGATTGCAACAAGATATTGTTATTTTTTATTTGTATTGTGTATGCTTCATCAATATGCTGGAAAACAGACTTCATATTTTTGTGTCACTCAAAGAAACTGCCAAAAGTGTAAAAATATTTTCGAAAATAATTTGTATGAATGAATATTGATTCTTTTGATACACTTCTAGTAAAATCTGTAGTTAAAGTACACATTTTACTCTTTTAACGATTTTTATTAGCAATATAGATGTTGTCTGTAAGTTACCTGCGCTTAATTTAATAATAGTACTTGTACTAATGGTAATCTTTTACCAAGGGCGAAATGGTAGTCTGCGATATTGGCTCGTAGAGGCTCGGCCGGGTGACTTGCCGCCGGCTACAGTGTAGTGGACGTTGGACATGAGTGAAGTTCCTGAAGTGGTAGTGGAACATTGCAATGGTGTGGAGAACGAGGCTGAAGCCACGGACCCGGCCAACCAGAACGAAGACGACGGGTATGTTTCAAAACTGATTACGGTATATCCAGTAAGCTCTGGTACTTAAAGGTTGTTTCTACAAACTTTAGCTAACAATATGTTAAACAGCTAAATAGTTAAACTCCTTTACTGTGTTGACGTAGTCCTAATTTCATTATAATGTAGTCGTGGAAATGATAGCAAACTAAGTGGGTATGAAATAACAATACAAAATCAAAATTGTAGTAAACATTAAAAGCACAAACAATGTATTAAGCAGCACTTCTGAAGTGCTATACTGAATTGGATTTTTTTCTATTTTGTAGATTGGCCATTGATCCCAAACTGGGCTGCCGCGTTCATTTTCCGAGTGACGTCATAAGACAAACGTGAGTTACCTTTATGGCACCGAGTCACCCAGCTCATCTGGCGTACGTCGCGGAGCCCATGACGTCATCTTCTGTCCCTACTCCTACCACGCTATGACGTATATCACCACGCACAAGTCTAGCTTGTAGTATCTATTCATAGTTCTGATATTTATTCACAATAGACACAACAGAGCCACTTCAGTGTTGTAACACCATTAATGGTATAATTACATTCCATTAATTAGTTTCCATTTATTTGAGTTTGTAGAATTATTTGTTATTAGTAGTATTAATTAATTTATTTCTTTCTTTGTAAGTTTTTGTTGTTGTATGCTCAATTATCTTCACGCTTGCTTAGATCTTGAAAATTCAATGAAAGCCAAGAAATAGTAACATATAAAAATTACAGCTGTTAAACTATGATCGTGTTGATTGACCTTGACATCTCGTATCTTCGTTTAGGTAATCAGATAAATAAGATTCACTATCAGTAATCTCCTCTTCCTAAAAGAAAAGATTAAAGTCATCACACTTATTTCTAATTTAAAAATGGCTTATTTGGAAGTAATTAATATATATCAATGTTATATTACAAAATTAAATATAAAATTTATTTAAAAGAAAAGTTACCACTTGCGTGCATATGTTTAGGCATTTCCTTGACGTAGATACGTGTATATATCTGTTTACGCTTGACAAGCTAAATACTCAATGCATAATATTATGCGTGGTATAAAAACGTATAATAACAAATATCTCACGATCAGAATTGGTAGTAAGCAAAAGTTGAAAGCTATGGAACTAGAAAGGGAAAGCAGAGGATATCAAGTGGATACAATATGTAACACGTCATTTACGCATAGTCCTTACAAATACTGGTATGTTACTAAGGTATGCAGGTACTGTCCTCTGTACTGTTGCGGGGAAGTCAATCCTAGCACCACTTTGTTTCTCATTTGGAGGTGTTTACAGCAAAGTAAGTTATGTGCAACATAGATTGAGAGTTCAGTTAATATTAACATATTTCAAAAGTGTTTAAGTTTAACGAACGAAAACTTGCTAATATTGTTTATTTTCTAATTAAGTATGAAAAGTAGAGAATTCTTAAACGTAGTATTGTGATAAATTCAGCACAATAATAAGCTTCTACGATAATTAGCCAAATTCCATAATATATATACTGCTGACAGTATTCTTAATGATGTGTTTCTTCCCTTTTTATAAATATCTTACTTATACAACTATAGTCAAGTGTGTATATTTATATGTAAGCTGTGGACACCTTCTTACGATATTTCTCTTTTACAGTAATCTAGGAATAAGCTACTTATAATAAAAGTAAAATTCATTTCCTTGCAGGTAAGTGTCTTGCAAACTTGATCTAACTTCAGAAACTCGTATGTAAAATCGATGCGACGTCTTGAGAATGGTAAGCAAGCGAGATATTCTATAAAATGGCTATGGTTTTCAGTGTGTAGAGAATAAATATTCTTGGTTTACTAACATATAAATACCTAAGTTATATTTTATTGTAATAATTTTGTAGGAATAATGAATGCTGCAAAGTATTCGAAACGTCAGGAAAAACTAAAATTCTAAAATATACGCGATAGAATCCGTTTAAAAGTGTTTTATTATAATTTTGTAGGATCCAAAATATATGCAACTCTATGTACAAAGTTTTTACTAAAATTCAGGAAGGCATTTGCTTCAGAATTTGTAAGATGCGGTAACGAAGTTTTGATGAGCGCGAAATAACCGATACGGTTTGTAAAATAAATTACATTAGAAGTGTGAATAAAATATATATTTGCACCAGGGACTGAATAACCGCAAAGTATCGATAGTTTCATGAATAGTCATACCCTTTTAACAACACTACCTATATTTCGGTAGTGTTGTTAAAAGGTCTACATTTATATAAATCTACATTAATATTTCGGTACCGGTATATTTACAGATTGTATTTCGCTACCGCTATGATAAATGTTTAACCTATATTATTTTAGTACCGTTATGGGTTTTTAGATCTTAGATGGTGTAAACACGTACATATTTGTATGAACATGCATATACACGTGCACAACTATCAAACTAAAATGCAAAATGTCAGCCAGAATAATAACAAAATTGCAATAGCTGTGTGTGTAAAACATCTAGTGAAAAAAACATTAAATGACTTCTCTCGCGCGCCTTGCCTTTTCGGTACCTTAGTAGCAAAGCGGTTGAATAAAGGTATAGGGTCAGATTTTGCTACCTCTTTTGTACCGGTATGATAGAGGTGGTCTGAACCGGTATTGTCTACTGCTTTCAGTCCCTGATTTGCATAAGTGTTCGCTCTATTGCGACAGTCATGAAACGGCGCGTTGTACAGTAGCGATGTTTTTCAATTGAACTTGACCTACGAAGTCTATGATATTTGTTCTACGATACATTGTAGAGCTTCGTAGGCTGTAGATCTGTAGCTAGGCTACACTTCTATCAGTCTACAAATATGAAGTTGGGATTGTTTGCTACGCGTGTATTCGCAACTACGATTTCGGTACTGAATTCGTTTATTAATTTATATTACTTACTTAAAGTTGTATTTCGGGTATGATGAATTAATTTACTTCAAAAGATAAATATAAAGTTTGAACTTTTGGTATAGAAAACCTTTTTGTTGTAAATGAGGATGATAAAATTCAAGTCGCATATGTAGATATAAGTTGGATAGGTTTGCTTATGTAGCTCTATTTGCTATCGGAGGCAATTGAGGAGATCTCATTCTCTTAGTATAACATTAAGCACGCGATTCTATTTAGTCAAACATTTGAAACAGATTGCGGGTATGCATAAGATTGTTTTTAGCTTTTATTGACTTTAGTATCTCTTATAAGTTAATATATTTACGCTCATCACTAAATCACTGACGGACTCTTCATTCTTTTACTTTTACAACGGGTGCCGTACAGTTCACTAGTAAGTAGTTAATATTTTGAGTGTGATGATTATGTAACTGTGTTAATCTAACAAGTAAGATTGCAAACCTATATCATAACCGATTAAAATTATTAATAATATACTGATGTAGTTTCATGCCATATGATTTCATTTAGGTTACACAGGGAGAAAGTAGGAGCGAAGAAACTTGTAATTTCCGCCGTGTAACGTAAAATAATAATCATCATATCAGCCAAAGGACGTCCACTGCTAAACAAAGGCCTCCCCTATAGATTTCCACAACGGCCTTCACCAAGTGAAATAATACCGGGATTCTATTTCATACATGCAATAGTCGTTTATTGTAATATAGTTGACACTCATGCAGCACTTTTATCATGAAAACGTTTCTAGAGTTGAATATTCCACACGTGTCTGAATAAATTTCTCATCGGTTGGAAAACCTGATGTCCTCAAGGCATTCGTGAGGAGGCTTCATCTCAGTAGCCTTCTATTTTAGAAAATTCTGTAGCTTGTGTACCATATTTTTATTAATTAAAAACACGTTTGCTATTTATTCATACAGTTATTTAATACACCTATATTCGGTCTCGTATAAATCCATACGAATACAAAATAATCAAGAGTTAAGATTTAAATAAACAAAAGAATTCGCAGCGGTTTGAGATGCTTTTTTATTTTTATGAATAATTCTGACTAATTCGTCCCAGAATAAAAATGAGTTTTTATGCATACCTATTTTAATTATGGTGTCGACTGCCGTACCGACTAATTTCAATTGCAAATGAGTTACAAAATTATGCGTTAGATTTAAACTGTACAACGGTATATTAGCCGAACAACTAAGGAACATGATTAAGAATTCTATTATAATTTTATAATACCCCTCTGGGGCAGTCGTTGTCTTGCCATGGGACAAACGCAATCCTGGAGGGTAGATTAGACCAGCTTCATCACCCTTTTGATACAAACAGTATATAATAAGGAGATCTATTGAAATGAAATAAATTTATGCATATAAATAAAGGCACAAATAGATGGTATTTCTGTATTAAGAACTATACAAACCGTAAGGCTGTTTGTGGCGGATTTATTTGAGCGACCACACTGCCTATCCGAATGTCCCAGAGTCGTTCAGGGCCTCGTCTACGACTTGTCTTATTCGTCTAGATTCGCTAGAATGGAACCCCGTGAGTGCCCGCAAGACTTACAACTCTGGCTTGCTTTAGTTGGTGGAAGTGTCTAATAGCGTAATAACGGGGAAACCCGTTCCGAATCTTCCAGACACGTGATGGTGAACCGGTGCCGCACCTGCCGACACTCCGAGCCGCTTTCGGTCACCCGTAGTGGTATTTCGGGGGCCCATCTTGTGGGTGGCGAATCACCCTCTGCCACAGAGTTTTAATAAAAGGTTGAGAGGCAAAAGCCGTTATTGCCATTTATTAAGTTGTTGCGTTAAGTTTTCTGTCGATATAACACCCATTGCAATAGACTATATCATCGTAGCTTCCATCTCATACATTAGTCCTACACCACCGGGGAAAATTCGTGACTGTATTTCTATAGTGCAGTCATGGAGGGTCCCCGGTTAGTGTCCCATTACATTTTAGATTAAAAGGCCCTCTGCGTGTTAGATCATGTCCCAGCGTAAACTTATTAAAAGACCGGGTTCCTCCTTATTAAGTTATATACGAGTCTTAGGTCATTATTTATAACTCCTTATTTATTATGGTTTCATTACTATTACTTATAATTGTACATTATTCTGTCTCTACGCACGAGTGTCTCCGTAAGTATTTAGGTAGGTATATTACATGTTAAATATAAACCCTTACTGTCACCAAATAACATGTTACGATAGCGTTATCTATTTTTATGTACTACAAGAAAAACGAAAGTAACAGTGATATCCTAGTGATTTAACGCTTGCCTTCCATACAGAAGGGTCGGAGTTTGATCCCGGCCCGCACCTCTGACTTTTCGGATTCATCAAAATTTGATTATCACTTGCATTAACGATGAAGGAAAACATCGTGAGGAAACCTGCACACCTGAGAGAGCTTCAAAACGTTCTCAATGGTGTGTGTAGTCCGCCAACCCGCATAAGGCCAGCGTGCTAGACATAGGCCTAACCTTTCACATCGCGAGAAAAAATTGCCCGTACTCAGCAGTGAACAGTAATGAGCTGAATATGTAAGTACTACATGTGAAACTTGTTAAAATAACTAATAAAACGTATCGTCCAGATCAATGTTCTTTCACCTTAACTTTTATAGCAATTAAACGTATTATTATTACCTATTCGTTATAGATAGATATAGTATGCAAGGTACTAGAGGCAGATTCACTATGTATATCTATTATATTCAACACTGAGAGTGTTGAACGTGAAATATGTTAGTATTCGTGTCGGGAGCTATTAGACATCTTTCAACGCGATCGCACGAGCGTCAATAAACACTAAGGTGCGCTTAAAAGTGTGGGACGGTATGCGAAGAATTTAAGGCATTGGGCGCGGAACGAGAGCGGCGGGGGCGCGGCCGCCCGCCCTGGCTCTGGCTCCGCACTCGCGGGCTTGTGGCTGCAGTCGGCTTCGCGGCCTCCGAGCGGTGGCGCGCGATTTCGCTCCTAGGTTTAATAATCGTCCGTACGATTGTTGTAAACACACTTCGCGTCCGCGTTGCTACATCCCGACCGCTTCTGCCTACCATTATTTTGAATAACTCATTTGAACTGAACATTTGGACAGTGCGTGTAAAAGTGGTACTTGGACAGTATTGGTGGTGGTGCAGCGCCATGTGTGGTGATCACCATGCGGCCGCCGCTGCCGGCTAACCACTCGCCTTGCACGCTACTAACCCCACGTGTTTTGGTAAGTATATACTGTTTTATATTTCATTTAGTCTAACTTATTTCTGCCACTGTGATAAAATTTGTTTTGTTATTGCATTATCTGTTAACTTTTGACTTCATATTATTTATTTCATATTTGTAGTTTTTGTTATTTTATTATATCTTTAATTCACATAATTATAATTTTTAATTAGATAATAGACTATTAAGGTGTAGGTTCCATGTGAATTTTTAAGTAGACAGGATAGGTAATAAATTGTCGTCAGATTGCATTTAGTTAACAATAGTTAGTTAGTTAGTTCTTATTACAAAACGATAAAATTGCCATACAGAACTGAGCTTACACTCATCTTCCATAGACATAATGTCTCACGTTTCTGAAATAGGTATCAAAGATACAATTATATTTTATAGTACACAAATCTTTTTATAATATAAATCACCTTCAGATCAGAACCTTTCCCTTAATTTGAAGAGGGTTAAATATACCTCAGTCTTTGAGAGGAAACTGGGCTTACATATCACATAAAAGTATTTTTTTACCTTATACAGGTATTACATTTACCGAAGCAAAGCCCCGGGACTTCTTTCCGGTGGCAGTTATGTATGTAGGTATACTACTTAAACATTTTCTCTTTTATGTACTACTAATGTAATCATGAGTAGGTTCTGGTAGATTCTGTAGCCGAAAACATGTTGTTTCAATAAAACTAACAAACACAATTCTAGAATACCTATAATCGTATTAAACATATGTTTACATTACGCATTTAAGTATTCAAGAGTGGGAAATGGGCGCATAGAATTCATAGTTTCTATCCAATTTCATCTACAGAAAGTGAGGCAATTGATCAAACAATTCATACATTCATCGCGCATAAAATGAACTGTAAAGGAATAGAGTTTTATTAATAATAAAATGAATAAAGCTCCACGTAGTACTGTTTAAATCAAAATAATATCAAATACCCACTAACAATAGGCCAGAAATACCCTAGCTATTCTCGTTTCATATCGCAGATGTAGCTGAATATACGTTTTATAACTACGCGACTATAAACCTGAATATAACTCAAGTTTTTTACCGGAAAGAATACAAGCATCGTTTCAACTAAATATTTACCTACGCTAAACTAAAAATGTTTTGCTATTGCATAAAATACACGCGCTTTCAACACTTTTATGCTTGACGTTATGAAATTATAACAATACGTCGGATGGATGGTTAATGAAGCGTTACCTCCTACCATCTCGTTCTATTCACAAAGTGTGTATATTTTAAATGACTTGACAAACATGCCGAATTGCTTTTGACTGTATGGCTTCTGTTTTGTATATATCCTAAGAATTCTATATGTATACCTATATCGGTTCAGCTACATAATCAAAGTCGTCTATGATAATACTCTAGCTATATTATATAAATCAATTTATTGGAAAGCGATGGCATTTCTTTCCACTTCTTACTGGTATAATTTTTTAAAATATTCTTATCGGAATTGTGCGGCATCATGTTGTGTGTCAATACTATGGAATCTGTTTAGTAGCAATATTGTGTACAGAGTATTAGTGAATTATCATCATCATCATAATTTCGATCGAATAGAGTCCACTGCTGGACCTATATCCTCCGCAAAGATCGGCACAATGAACGGGCTCGGTGTGTGGTTTGCTCATTGGGGGGTTTTACCATAATTGTCACGCTCGGCAGGTGGGTTGGCATTAGTGAATGCTTTTCCACAATACGACGGGTGCGTTAATTGACAAATATACTTAATTAAAAACGTTGAATAAACTGATATGCAGATAAAAACGTTGAACAAACAGATATGCAGATAAAACCGTATTGTTAAAAAATACGACCCTTTACAATTTCCATAAGTATCTGGCAACAATAACATAAAACTTTTCAAATTTATCGCCATATTGTCGGAAATTTTATTTATTGACAATAAATTATATTTTTTACTTTATAGATAATGCTCAATAGTATGTGATTCAACTTATACCCCAAAGACGATAATGGATAATGGTAATGTGAAGTTTTCTGAATGGGTTACTGTTGGGATTCATTTAAGTAGAAAACACGGCAAATGGTTTTACACGAAGAAAAATATTTTTATCTTATCTTAAAACGTATATCAAAATGAAAAATGACCTAACTCTAACCTATTTCGGCATCTCATGTAGTAAAATGGGCATTTTACTACATGAGATGCCGATTTTGCCCACGATTCTTTTCAATATGACGTGTAAAAGTGTCTGTTAGGGCCTTAATAATTAAACAGTTATAAGTTTCTTTCTAGCTATATTTTCCAGTAATCTAATAAAAAGGAAAATAGTATTTACAGATAAAATAAATTATGTAATCTGTGGCTTGGTGTGATGAATGGATATTTTTTTCTCCTTCATTAGCAGTCGACGGGTGGCGGGTATTTGCTAAATGATATCCGTTTCAGAAGGTTCGTTAACGAGATCTAGGCAAATGAAAAATATTTCTTTAAGCAGCACTTGACATATAAAACGACATTAAATTACAGTCATTAACGTGTGAAATTCGAGATTAATTCGAAGCGAAAAACTTAAGCTACGTTTTTTAAATAAGTGATTGAAGTAATTATAATAATAAATATGAAATTGTCAGTATTCTTATGCTGTATTATACTTTTGTACATAATAATAACATGAATAAAACCCCTCTGGGCAAACGTTATCTCACCATGGGATAAGGTAATCCTGGAGGACAGATTAAAGTAGCTGCTTGATTTCTTCCTACATTCTGATATAAAAAAAAAGTATATCATAAGAAAAAAAAAAACAAGTATATTAAGTAGCTTACAGAACGCAGGGCAGTTTGTGGCGAGCTGAATGTGAGTGGCGACACTGCGTACCCGAATGCTCCAGAGAGTCGGTCAGGGCCTTGTCTCCGGCTTGCCTTTATTGGTTGGTTGGAGTGGTATCCCATGAGTGCCCGTAGGATTTTCAACTCTGGCTTGCCTTAGTTGGCCGATCAGAGAGGGGCCGCCAGAGCTATATGCTCGGGGGTGGAAGTGTCTAATGGCGTAATAACGGGGAAACCCGCTCCGAGTCTTCGAGACGCGCGATGGTGAAACCGGTGCCGCACCTCTCTACACCCCTAGCCGCTCACACCGGTGTTGCTCCTTGTCGCCTGTCATCATTTTTTTTTTTCATCATTTCGGCCTAATGAAGTCCACTGTTGGACACAGGCCTCCCCCATCATCACAACCACCGATATGGATGTGTTTTGAGCTCATTGGGGGGTTTGTCGCCTGTAGTGGTTGCCATTTAGGGGGCCCATCTTGTGAGTGGCGAGTCACCGTCTGCCACAGAATTTCACTTTAAAGGTTGAAAGGCAGACGCCGTTGTTTCAGTTTTTAGAAGTATATAATCCATTTAGCACCCATTACAATAGATCTTATAACAGTAGTTTCCATCTTATACAATAGTTTTATACCTCTGGGGACAATCCGAGACTGCATTTTATAGTGTAGCCATGGAAAGTTCCCGGTTAGTGTCCCATTACATTTTAGATTAAAATTCTCTAGAGGGCCTCTGCGTGTTGGACCCATGTCCCCGCGTAAGCCTATCAAAAGACCGGGTTCCCCCTTACAGGGGATATAAACCCGTGTAATAGAGAGACATGAATAAAATATGTATACGTTGCTTCAATTATAATCGTTGTTTAAATGAATTGCGGTTATTTATTATTGAATATCCTGTTATAGACCTTAATTAATGATTTGGATTGAATTAACTTCCGACTAGTAACTACCTTATATATTATCCAGTTTAGTTTTTTCCATCCTAAGGTTGCCTGGAAAAACTCGCCGAGTTCGATAAGGCCGCTCATTGTACTCTAAACGTTTAAGAGCTCCTGTTTTTGAGTCTTTTACCGATTGGTCTACAATAAAGAGTAAACTAAATAAATAAATACCTTACCTATTAGGATATACCGAAAACCAATTTATTTTTGTGTACAACGTGGTGACTAGACTAGCAAGTGATTCACTGCCCATAACTATTGTAATGCTACCCAGGACTAGTACTAAATGGCATTATGCTGCGCTTATGACCTCGAGACATTAAATACTTAGTCTCTTAGGGCCAGTAATTTCACTAGCTACAGTGCCCTTCTCACCGGAGTACAGTAATGTCTAAAGTTTAAACACTACTGCTTGGCGGCAGATTATCTGGCACTGCGGTGGTACCTACCTAGCCGGCCTCTTGCGGTAAAAAACCTACGACCATACTATTTACCTACCATCAGTAGTAAAGTATTTATGTGTAAACCTGGACTAAAACTATGTAAAGAGACTGAAGTATATGCAGTTTACATATTATCTAAATTATATAATTACTAACTTTATGGTCATATAACGGTAAACATGGATGTATGGATGGCATGAGTATTTTTGTCACTCAAAAATATAGGTATATCTAATTAGTTACAATACGTTATTTAATGATACTGGTATACGTACTTATAGCACAGCAAATTCTAAAGACTAAAAAACATAAATAAATAATATATTCAATTAGAATAAATTTTGATAAATTTTATCTTAAATCATAAAAACACAAATTATACTTAGGTATCTTCTAGCTTCCTATATCTAGATGTTGTCTCTATAACAAAATGAAAATATTCTGGCGACGGTAGGTTTACGTCATATAACCAGATATTATATGATCGCAAACAAACATAACCGTCTTCTTTATGTATCAGTATAATTTGGAAGAATACTGATTTGTGTTACTTCAACCAGAACATATCAGTGAAGACGCATATATCAAAATATAGAGACGGTGATGTTTGGAATAATGTTTGTTTATCATCAATCATTGTAGGACGTCTGCGAAGCTAGCGCGCATACGTATGTATGGTTCTCGCGGCCGCTTGATAGCAGTGGGTCATTGACGGTTTTCGTGGCAATGGATAAATAACAGGTTAAAAAACTTTTATTTTACAGGTTTTAAAACAGCTAATTTTACCGTTTTCTCCAATATTGATTACGTTTTTGTGTTTAAAACAGTTTCATTTAACTAATTATTAAACCGTGTGACCAGAAAAATAAATTTGCTGTGTGGTGCCGGTTACGAATTGCACCAAAACTCTCATCCCATGGGTGTAGTAAAAGGCCACTCCGAGACTAGCAGGAGGATAGACAGCAGCATTCCACTATATTAACAACTCAACTGCGTTCGCCAACCCGCCTGCCAAGCGTGGTGATTATGGCAAAGCCCCCCAATGAGCACACAACACACCCAGACCGGTCTTGTGGCTATCTTTGGGGGAGGCCTGTGTCCAGCAGTGGATTTTATTCGGCTGAAATGAAGATGATGATGCTGAACAATAAATCGATGTACGGAAACTACGAGAGAATGGATATAAGTGAAACGATACATAAACAAATTGTTCGCTATTCGTATTATTTTGTAATCAATCGGTAGTGTTCGGGAAGAGAAAAGAGCGCTTTTCGTTCAAAAACAGTTATAAATATTAATGAACCACATGTTAAAATAAAATTGAGCAAGTTTTTTGAGCCAATTTTATGTATACAACAATGTATCAAACGTATTTATTTCAACCCGATTTTTAAGCAATAGTTACAGTAATAAGTTTCTGAAAAAAAGCTGATTTAAAATGCTGTAGGTTGATTAAAAGCTACGCTTGAGCCTTGACACATTCATAATATTGTACACTAGCTGTCCTCACTGTCAATGTTTTAATTATATTCCACCAAAGTAATAGCTTCTTATCATCATAGTTACCAGCCAAAGGATGTCCACTGTTGAACAAAGGCGTCCCCCATAGGGTTCTACAACGACCGGTTACATGCCGACCGCATACAACAACTCTCAACGACCTTCACCAAGTCGTCTGCCCACCTCGTTGGAGCTTGTCTCACGCTGCGTTTTACGGTGCCTGGTCTCCACTCGAAAGCCTTTTTGTCCCAACGGCCATCAGTTTTACGAGCAATGTGCCCCGCCTATTGTCACTTCAGCTTACTAATGCGTTTATCTACGTCGGCAACTTTAGTCTTGATACGGATCTCCTCATTGCTTATTAAATCTCGTAGAAAATACTTAGCATAGCTCTCTCCATAACTCTCTGAATGACCTTCAGCTTTCTTATGAGGCCCATAGTGAGTGACCATGTCTCTGTGCCATATTATTTCATCACTATTAAAACACTGGTTAAAGACTTTTGTCTTGAGGCATTGCGGTATTGTTGACGGAAAGACGTAGCAAATTTTCCCGAACGCTGCCCAGCCGAGTCGGATTCGACCTTTTTCTCGAAGTTGGACCTACCAAACTGGACGGTTTATCCCAGGTAGATATACTCGTCAACAGCTTCGAGAACAGAGTTCCCAACGGATATTGGGATGGACATGACATGGGCATTTGACATGACTTTCGTCTTCTCATTTTCATTTTAAGGTCCACCTGATGAGAAGCACTGTGAGATCATCAAGCATTGTGCTGAGCTCTTGCAGTGATTCTGCCATCATAAAGATGTCGTCGGCAAATTGTAGGAGAGTGATATAGTCGCCATTGATGGTATTGTGCCAAATCCTTTCGATTCTAGTAGCTTGAAGGCATCCTCCACTGCAGCAGTGAACAGTTTCGGGGAAATGACGTCCCCCTGTCTCACACCTCTTTACAATGCAATTGCCCCCGTGCTTGGTTCATGTATTCGGACCGATATGGTGGCGTTTGCCTTTGCACTTTGACACTTCGATGTACCGATAGTCAATGTGGCACCACTGCAGAGTTTGCAGCACTGCCCAGGCTTCGATCGAATCGAAGGGTTTCTCATAGTCCACAAACGCTAAGCATAGTGGCAGATTATACGCTTCGGTTTTCTATATAATCGCCGCAGCGTATGAATGTGGTGTGGTACCTTTACGGAAACCAGTTTGTTTGGAAGGCTGGAAGTCATCGAACTTGCGCTCCAGACGATTCATAATAACCCTTGAAACTAAGTTTATAATTCTTCAGCAGGGAGTTATCAACCTTTCTGAAAAAGAGCACCACCTCGCATCTGTTTCATTCTTCCGACGTTGTGCCCTCTCGAGTAGACGGAATTCAATTGCTTCTGAAGGACTTTAAGTACCGGTGTTCTACCCGCTTTCAGAAGTTCTGTCGTAATTCGGTCACCGCCTTTTTATTTTTAAGCTGTTTCAAGGCCATCCTAATCTCGTACAGGCTGATGTCTGGGATATCTTTGGTACAGTGTCGAGTTATTTTGGCTCACGAGTCTTTATCAGCGCCAATGACAGGTATAGTTACCGATGTGTGATAATACATAACGATGGGAAACATGATTGTTATAGCAATTATTTATTTTTCTTAAGAACTGGTATCATTTCTATTTACGTTCAGAGACGAATCCGTAATTTCAATCGAAAAACTCAAGGTTGTAGTCAAAATGTAAGTAGAATTAATTATTTTTAGAGGATGGCGATATCTAATCAACACAAATATAAAAGTAGGGACGGTTTTATTGTACATTTGAAAACGACTAAGATTTCTTCTGTGTCGTGGGTAAAGGTTTCAGACATACACCTGGATCGAACCCGCGACACGCAGCGCAGAAAGCCAATTGCTAAGCCACAGCGTCAACCGTGTCGTAGAATAAGTATGAATTAACACCAGTAAGTAGTTAATAATGTAGTGTATTAATAGTTACCGTAGATTGGGGTTGCTTTGATTCGAGGGGTGACTTAGGACGAAACTTCCTTTTCATATTAAATCGCAACTCAATGCAATTTGTTAATTTTGTTTCCGGGATAGCAACATTTTAACGTCAAATTATTTTCTGCAGATACCTTCACGCAATTTGTGATTAATATCAAAAGGAAGTTTCGACCCCACAAATCAGTTATACAGTACCCATACGGCTGAAATAAATAGTCAATCTAATCCAAAATCTTGTTTTCTCTTTAAAGACTTTGCATTTCATCCGTTTTTGTGTTAGGAGCATATTTAACACAACATATATTTGTTCCATGCGGGAATCGAACCCGAGACCCGTGCGCAGCAGTCGACTGTATCAGCCACTGCAAGAACCACTAGATTCGCCATGCAGTTTCATACTTTACTTAGACAATCTATTAGTCTTATTTTTGTGTAGTATTAGCGTATAACGGCCCCGATCTACCGCGTCTCATCACTCACTCGCGCTGTTACTTCGTTTTTACTAAGCGTTCTTTCTGTCATTTTTCTTTTTGCTCGTCTCTTAAGGGTCATAGCGTGACGTTAAACAGCCTTCCCTTCCTAAAGAATTGTGCCATCAAACGGAAAAAGATTTTTTCAATTCTGACTGATAGTTCCAGAGATTAGCGCTTTCAAATAAAAAATAACAGGTTCTAGGTAACTCTTCAGGTTTATTATATTAGTATAGACTGATATGAAAGTTTTCATATTTGGATATTTGTCTCTTGATTACGCTAAACGTAAACGGCTGAACGGATTCTTTTGAAAGGCAAATAGGTAGATTATAACTTGTAATGATGAAGTTATCAAGTTCCCTTGTAAGCTTTTAAACATAGCCCTCGCGGACAAAGTCGCGAGCAAACAGCTAGTTATTTTTATAAAAATAAATGTTATTGTTTAATTGTAGTTATGACTATTACGTTATTCAATTTATTTTGTTATGAACTCTTGTTTTATTTAGCAGATAGAAGGAACATTATGAGGCAAAAACTCGTAAATGCTTTTATAACGCGTCTGATATACAGGTGTATTAGTTAATACCAATATGTACGCTGCACTAGTTTGGAATATGTCAAAGACAAACTGTTCAAATTGTCGAGACAACAGAGACAAGCGCGGAAAATTACCCTTTTGAAGAAGAAATGGCAAATATCTCAACGGTCTCAATACTACACTAAACAAACGCTTCTTTATGGTCTTAAAAACTTGTAGCAGCAAAGTAGCAGCTCATGACCAATCTAGAAAAAGTGATATATGAGTATGGTTCAACGAAAAAATAGTTCTCAATATAAGGCATTCGAAGAAAAACACGAAAAAGCTTTCTAGTGTCTCACGTACTCAACTGAAAAGTTACTCTTGAAGAATTGGAATCGGTCGTTCTTCAGTGTTTTTTATTCGAAAGAGATGTGTTAGCCACAAATCACTCTATTAGATCAATTATGTCACATTTATTAAACTTTACTGTTGGTAGGTAGGTGCTTTATTGTGCTCTAGTGTGCTCTTACTAGAACCTGGAGCCCCCTTCGGGTCCGGAGATGACCGCTCTAGTGGTTTTAGCCGGTAGTAGTCCGGCGTGCACCTTCGCCCTTCCCGGGGCGGAGGAAGTTCATGACGAATTTCCACTGGAGACAAATAAAAAATAAATAAAAAGAACAACGGTCTCTTATTGCAAGAGTACCGGCTAGGTAGGTACTACCGCAGTGCCAGATATTCTGCTGTCAAGCAGTAGTGTTTATAATAAACTTTTAACATTAACGTCTTCCGGTTTGAAGGGCACTGTACCTAATGAAATTACATACTACATAAGAGACTAATATTATTTTTTTAACTTTCGCGTTACATATTCATATTGTAATATGAACTATATATCTTCCTTCTTGGTACGAAGTACTGACCACTATAAAACAAACATAATTTTGAATCGAATATTGAAAATCTTCTGACAGTTAAGTATTATTTCGTATAGAAAAATTGTCGGGAATACAATGTAATTCTGTTCATATACAAAGGTATCCGTGTGGTGTCTGAATTGAGAATATAGTACCACTCCACCTCCTCCCGTAAATATCGTAAAAGGCGACTAAGGGATTGTAAACCAGACGGATGGACAGCAGCGTTCCCTCTGTGGAACTGCGGAGCCATACTGCGCTCACCAACCCGCCTGCCAAGCGTGTTGAGTATTGGCAAATACCCTCCAAAACGACGACACAATTGTGGAAATCTTTGGGGGAGACGTTCGTTCAGCGGTCGACGTATAAATGAAATGGCTGATATGATGACGAATGCCATATGAGAAAATATAAGATTATCATTAAAGAAAAGTAGTTTCAATGGGTTAAATCCCGGTTCCCGCTACTACCAGAACTACGCACCTCTACAATATATAAAGAAACGGGAATTAACGTGGAGTTGCCTTTGAATAGCTTAACGTTTCGGCCAAGTTGCACCGATCGTTGTCACAAGCAGACTGGCTGGTTAAGCTATTCAAAGGTAATTGCGCGTTAATTCCCGTTTCTTTATATAAATTAGTAATATCTCGAGGTGAAGCAGCGTGGTGCCGCGCAGAACTAGACCTGGATGGTGGATAGCGTTACAATTGTTATGGTCAGGCGTGTCGTTTACCACTAAGCGAATGACGTGTGCGTGTCGTTACTAGACTGTAAAACAAAGAATTTTTTAACGTGGCTGGAAGAAACGGCGTCTGATTTATGCGAGGAATCCACAATTAGGTACACTTGTGACTATGGCGGTGTGTTACCAGTCACAGATAATGAAGTACATGGCCGTTCGCGGTATATTCTTATAACCAAGTTGATCGATTCCACACTTGAATTCAGTAATAAGTCGTTATTTACATGTGTCTTCGAAGTAATTAACGCAGATATTTACTTCTCGAATTACTATGAGAATCTTATTAAGACATGTATTAATGAATGAATGAAAAATGAAATCATGTAGGAAGGTCCTAATAAAATAGTGATCTTAATTTCAAGGGGAAAATCGGTAGTATAATAGTAGTTACCTGGTAGGTATCGCTTTCATTATGAAACAAATTGCAATTACAAATATATTTAAGGCTAAATCATATCAGCCAAAGGACGTCAATTGATGAACAAAAGCCGTAGCCATAGATTTGCACAATTGTTCGTCAGCACTTTGGCACTTCGCCAGCAATTTGCAAGTACACAACAAGCTTGACAGGAGGGTTGGTGTGCGCAGAATGGGTTAGAGTTACGATATCCATGGGAGGAGATGGAGTGGCGCTATATTCTTAATCCGGGCTCCCTATGGAAACAAAGTTTATTTTAGGAATAATATATTTTGGGCTCGAAATGCTCTTTATTTATAAATTAAATTAAATTGAAAATAATTATGAAATTATAACTAACTTTTTCATCGATTTAAATAAAATGAAGGTTCGCATGTAAGCGATTTTTGTAGAAACTACACTACCGATTTTTATGATTTTGTTATGATTCTTTCACTATGGTACCTAATCCAATACTAATGGGAATTATATAGAATATAAGGTTCCATTCTTATGTACAGACTTATAACAATTTTATTGTGTTAATTTGGAGTCAGCTCATTTCTAACTTATTTTTAGGGTTCCGAACGTCCAAGGAAAAAACGGCGGAACCCTTAAAGGATCACTCATATGTCTGTCTGTCTGTCCGTCTGTCTCAGCCAATTTGCTCCGAATCTTCTGGACCGTTTAAGTTAAAGTTCCGTACACACATAGATTTCTGCGATCCAAACACGGACGTGTAATGTAAATAAATGAATTTTGAAAATGGAGCTTACTTTTGGGGGGCAATAATAGAAAATTAAAGAGTAAAAGTTTGCAAACTGTATCGTGTCACATATGAAATGGCAGGGCTTGTTGTTAGGGTCTCAAATATATTTATTAAATAATTTGAAATAACACAGTACTTATTTAAGGAAATATACGAAAGTTTACCATTTCCGGCCCTTATCACCGAAATCGCTGAGTCAAAAAATTTGAAGAAAATATTGCTCATAGCTCTTTAGCTTTAGATTACAGAAAACCCTATAAGAAGTTTGTGGTCTTAAAATAACATGGTAAATCTTTTAATATTGCGCGTAGAAACTAATATTTGCAGTTGGAATGTATAGAAAAACATGTTTTTCAACGACGATGTTAAGTTTGTTCTTAGGAAAAAATTATTGGTACAAAACTGAATTCAACAATAGACAATAAATTCAGCAATTTCGGAAACTTCTCCACACGAGATCAACTCGCACTTCTCCGGTTTTTTATATTTTCATAAATCCGATCCCTGTATTCTACCTTGTCGTAATGTTCAACTGGTTTTGCTGGGCCCTATATAAGTATTTTTACCAAAAAAGAATAAGTTACTATTACCTACCCAGCCCCATAAATCTTGTGGATCTTAATCCCTGCTGGGCGTTCCATGCTACTTTTCCACAGCTCACTCGTCATTACTTAGTTTAAATCCTTTCTGACAGCATTCGACTCAACCCCACTCGAATCCCTTATCCCTCTCAAATTTTTATCTTTCTTTTACTCTCGAAACTGTAAGGCCACACGAATGTTCCTTCTATTTGCCACAGCTTAGGTAAGGCTCTCTCTGCGATGTAAACATTGTACACACTCTCCATTATAGCGCCCAGATCTCAGAGCAATGTCATAGAAACCAGATTGCTGATCAAAGAGACCGATATCCTAGCACTGCTGTCGAGTGTTGTTTTGTGTGCAGACTCAAGGCTAACGACTGGAAACAAATAGACTAAGCTTACCTGCGTTAAGGGTACCGAGTCATACGCTCATAAGTACTCATAAGCTCTTAGTAGTTATACATATCTAATGATTATTATATTATAGTGTATTTTATGCCGTGTGGTGCTGGCTACGAATAGCACCAACCCATCTCATCCCGTGGGTGTCGTAAAAGGCGACTAAGGGATTAGCTGGAGGACTCAACTGCGATCGCTAACCCGCTTGCCAAGCGTGGCGATTACGGCAAAACCCCCCAATGAGCACACAACACACCGATATCGGTCGTAGTGGTGATCTTTGGGGGAGGCCTGTGTCCAGCAGTGGACTTTATTCGGCCGAAATGATGATATTTTATAAAGCGTCCTGGTGGTCGAAGTTTACAGACTCGCTTCCTATGTACAAGTTTGCGGGTTCAAAACCAGTCATGTACTAATGTGATTTTTTAATATCATAATATGTACAGTCATCATCATCATCATATCAGCCAAAGGACCTCCACCGCTGAACAAAGGCCTTCCCCATAGAAACCACAACAAAAGTTTCCACCACGAGCGGTCACATGCCACCCGCATCCAGCAACCTTTGACCTTTTTACCCCAATGGCTATCAGTTCTACGAGCAATGTGCCCCGGCTATTGCCACTTCAGTTTACTAATCCTGTCAGCTATGTCGACAACTTTAGTTCTTCTACGGATCTCCTCATTTCTGTTCGTTCGTTTCGATCTCGTAGAGAAATAGCAAGCATAGCCCTCACCATAGCTGGCTTAGTGACCTTGAGCTTTCTTACATTCTTACATCTTAGTTTTTCTAAGACATGACTTTAACGATGAAGGAAAATATCGTGAGGAACCCTGGGTGTATAATGGTCTGAAATCGCTAACACGCGGTAAGCAAACGTGATTATAAATGCTCTTGCCTTATCCGTGTGACAAGAGGTTGTCGCAGTGCAGTTGATATTTTGTATTGTTGAAAAATTATCTATTAAAAATGAACTTCACGGCAGTTCATTAATAATATTCTTGCTTAAAATATTATAATACTAGCCACCTTACCCGGATTCGCACGGGTAGTACTAATTATTTCTAGCCAGATGTCTTATGTGACACAAAATTGGCAAAAAAACAAAAAAAATCTTTACATCCCGCTGGGATAATCAGCAGATTTCCTGAAAATGTCATCAAACTCGGTGTAGGGGTATTTTGGAGTCCGTAGGGAACATACATACACACATCGAAGTTTATATATAGATAATGAAATATAAATAAAATAATGTCCGTGTATTATTTTGAGATTCGAAGCAACAAAATATATCTTCAAATATCAACATTGCTTTTTCGTCATTGGTATTATATGTTGTCGTTGTTTATCGTGTTGTCAATTAACTCTGCTAATTTATTATTTAAACGTGTAGCGAATAGCGAGACGCAATACGTGAGTAAAGCTTTATCTGCTTACCTATTTATATCGGAAACGTTTGCCATGTCGTTATTTATTTCTATGCCAGAATGCCTCCGACATATCCGACATTCTTACACGAAATAATGAACCACCTGTTTTGGTTTGCAGAAATTATTATATAACTGTAATGTTTTATATATTTTAAAACGTATTATCTTCATCTCCTCCGGTGAATGAAGTTCAACGCAACTAAACCAAATGGATGAGCAGCAGCGTCCCTTCTGTGGAAAATTCCCCCCAAAACGACGACAATTGAGGAAACCTATCACGGAGGCCTTTGTTTTGATATTTTGAAAACGTGTTATAACGATTTGGCCGCGGAATTTATAGGTCCCTGAAAAGTTATTCAACTGTAATTTGGGGATCAAAGAGCATAAACCTCGAATTGCCATTCAAAGTAGAATATATAGATAGTTGGAATGGTCATCGTCGAATTTCAATAGAGCTTTCGAGTATCTGTAATTGCTGTGATGTACGTACATTGAATACAAATGTTCGTCGCCATATCCACTGTACTAACAACTGTTTACGTACGTAAACCTGAGCGAAGAAAAGTGTGAACAAACAAAATTATTTAAAACAGGTACATACGAATACCAGATGCGGGTTTTTAATTATCGAAACATTAGCTTTAGATTAGGAACGAATTATGATTATACCTGGACTTTGTCGGTTTGTTTACCTGGAGTTAACAAATTCACTGAGGATAAATAGAGTTGTTCTGTTCAGTCACCGTAGTTTTATAAATATTCGTATTCGTTAAATGTATCGTTATGGCTGAAATTCAGATTTTAATAATTAATCAATTGGAGTGGAGTGGAGTCCTATGCTTGTCAATTTTCTACGAGATCGAATCAGAAATGAGATTCGAAGGACTAAAGTTGCCGACATAGTTAAAAGGATTAGTAAGCTGAAGTGGCACTGGGCGTGGCACATTGCTCGTAGAACTGATGGCCGTTGGGGCAAAAAGGTGTTTACGTAGATACCGCGCACCAGAAAACGCAGCGTGGGACGACCTCCAACGAGATGAACAGATGACCTGGTGAAAGTCGCTGGGAGTTATTGGATGCGGCCGACATGTAACCGATCGTTGTGGAAATCTATGGGGGAGGCCTTTGTTCAGCTATGGTAGTCCTTTGGCTGATATTATGACGACGATGATGTATTTCTTCATTGATAAAATAAATACAGAGCAAGAATCGTGTGGTGCCGGCTCAGAATGCCACCACCCCATTTCCTCCCATGGGTGTCGTAAAAGTCGACTAAGGGATTAGCTGGAGGATGGGCAGCAGCGTCCTTCGAGTACATTAATAACTCAACTGCGATCGCCAACCCGCCTGCCAAGCATGGCGATTATGGCAAAACCCCCCAATGTGTTCACAACACATCCATATCGGTGGTTGTGGTGATCTTTGGGGGAGGCCTGTGTCCAGCAGTGGCCTTCATTCGGCCGAAATGATGAAGAATCGTTGTCGTCGTCGTTATAATCGTCGGATTTTTATTATGAATGTTAAGTTGTAACTATATACAAGAATAGCAACCGAAGCCTGCGCTTGCGGTATACTATCTTGTTTGTTGACAAACTATTTTACCAAATTAACTTTTTGTTCGAGCGTTTTTGACAGAGTTCAGGGTATTGGGCATTTAATTAAATCATAATTAATCAACGTACGCACTGCTCTTATAAAGATATATTTTATAATTACTGGTGGTACTGGTATACATAGGTACTGTTTTTTTTTATGTATTTGTATACAGTACAAAATTTTATTAGTCTATATTTTTATGTGCATATTATTATTCTTGCTATTCGCGTAAAATATTAAGCATAGTATTATTTAATTTTTTCTATGATTAGTATTGTAAGATGTAATAATACACTTGTTATATAATAAAAGTTGATTCCCTTCGGTACGCAAATTCGTGGGTGTGCTTCGTCCATAAATTTAATTTAATCCATTATAGTAGTACTTATTTGTGTTCGATTCATAGTTGGCTAGCTTCGTGTTTATCTTGTGGGGCACTTTCGCTAACGTTTTGCCTGAAAGTCGATACAGTGGAGCAACGTGATGACGTCAATGTTGCTTTATGATTCAATCTGCTGTTAACTGAGCTCTCGCCCAGCTGAGTGCAGCCCGCTCTAAATATATCTTAACAATTTTACTTATGTACGTTTCATGTCTGATGCCGTATTTCCCGATGGCATGGCGCCTCTATTCCTGGCCTTTTGACCTTAGTGTTTACTAGGTATTGTTATTATTATATGACACATAAACCTACGTCCTCTCTTCAGTTTTAGATTCATATCTTTGTTATTGTTCTTTAACCGACATCAAAAAGGAGGAGGTTCTCAATTCGTTGGTTTCGAGCATAACTCCATCATATATGCAACGATTTGGGTGATTCTATTCTTGTTTGAAAGAGATTTTATTTTATTAAGTTGTGTTTGATGGAAAATGCATTTTTAGGTTAAGCCTTCTACTGCTTCATTTCTCGAACATATTTATATTATATCTTGTACATAGGACTATTTTGAGGATATAAACACACAATTTAAACAAGTTGAATGTTTTCTTTTTTAACAACTTTCAGTTTGTTGTAGTTTACAAATTGCTCTTATACTTACATCTCTTCTGTGCTTTCTAGAAAACTCCAGAACATAACGCCATACCATAAGAGGGGTGTAACATGATCGTGATATGCTGTTAAGACCGTTGATGTACTGACGGTTTCATATACACAGTGCATAAGAGAATTGGTTGAGCTTCGTAACCAATGCGTCTATTTGAGGGTCCGGGCTAAATTACAGTCAATACTAATCAATAACCAAAGAACATCCTTCTTGTAAAACCTCCCGTAGAAACCTAAACAGGACAGGCGTTAGGCTTAGATTCAAAATTGCTCGCAGCAAAGATCACATGAATAGGCGGGGTTTTATCGTCTCATCATGCATATATATATATATGTACATAGGAAGTACTCTCTTAGAGGCAAATGAACTAGTAGATGTTTCTGCTACCTGGTCAAATAAAATAAAGCTCGTGTCGAAGACAAAAGAAGAAAAAAGTAGAAATTGGATGAGCTGAGAATTCAAATAAGAAAGTATTAGTACGGCTGGCACGGTGAATTTGTTGTTCCGTTCGTTCAAGGATTCAAATTCGACACGTTTGTTTCGTTGTTTCAGGCGGATAAGAAAATACAGGATAAGCTGCCAGTTCTATAGTACACTTTAATCATTAGCACTGGGAAGGTAAAAACTTTTTGTAGTTTCGTTTAAAACATACGTGTTTTGTATCCGTTTGTTTCCTGAACTGATCGTCTGAGTAACAAGTGTACAAACCTGTCCACGTGTAATGGCGACGACACACATTATAAATGTGTATCGCGCGGCCTACTTGTTGGAAACTAAAGGCTTGGCGCGGCCAGTGAATTATAAATGCTATGGCCAAGGGCTTATGGGAAAGCAACCGGCTCATCTACATGTTTTAACAGCTGTCTTACTTGCTATATGAGAGTTTCGTTTTTTTGTTACAGTTTTCGGATATGTTTTGTATAGCGGTCTAGCTAAAAAAATAGGATATCAAGTCCAAAGATATGTGTAAGTGAGAAGCCCCTTACTTACTTACCCTTTTAGGGTAAGTTAGAAAGAGACCTTAACTCGACCCCCTTATAACCATTTTAAATGATAGGCCATCATCATTTCATTCAGTATTAGATTTATCGATTATTTACAATTATTTAATGTACTGTATGTAACTGTGATATGCATTGCAAACACAACAATATAGAGGAATGATCATACATTAATATTGTCAATGCAGATTAATACGATTTAATCGTCAAACATCATCACAATTTCAGCCATTTATACATCCACTGCAGAACAAAGGCCTCCCCCATAGATTTACACAATTGATTCATCATTTTAGGGGTATTTGCCGATACTCACCACGCTTGGCAGGCGGATTGGTGAGCGCAGTGTGGCTACTGTTCCACAAAAGGACGCTGCTGCCCATCCCTCTGGTTTATAGAGAGTCCCTTAGTCGCCTTATATGACATCTAACGGTAGGACATGGAGTGGTGCTATATTCTTAATCCGGACACCACACGGGCCCGTCAAACATTAATCTATGTTCGTCTATTCAGATAATTGTATGGCATAGCTAGAATTCAGCAGTGATCTAACAGTCGAGATAGATTACAGATTACCTATGCCTATAGTAGAGACTTAGTATTTTCTCCAAACTGAGGTAAGTTGTATTTTTAAACCCATGAAAATGATGTTCTATTCAGATAATTGTATGGCATAGCTAGAATTCAGCAGTGTTCAAGATAGTTTACAGACTACCTATATCTATTCTAGAGACTTTTAGTTTTTTCTCCAAACTGAGGTAAGTTGTTTTTTTAAACGCATGAAAATGCTGTCCCTTTTACTTTTACCACCTGTTTGTCGTGATATACCAAATCGAATATGCACGGCTTTTATTGCTCACCAAAGCGCTTACTTTAGACATTTAAAGTAGCTCTCGCTTCTCGACATTTCGCTTCGATGAATTGTGGTAAGTACGTAAATCTGTGCAGGTAGATTGTGAGAGACAGCCGCGAAGCGACAGCCCTCCGTCAAATATATTTCGATAAAAACGTTGCTTTATATCAAGACCACCCTTTTCTGTGTGATCGTATTTCATCCGGACTCTGGGCACTTTGGGATTTTTGTTTCGACTGCACCCATTTGTTTTATTTAACCCTTTGGGGATGAAGGTAAAACTATTTCTAAAATATATGTGGAAAGAACATGGGTCGGTTTTTGTAATTTAATGTTAAAGTTATAAGTTATATCGAGGTTATAATTTAGTTACGTTGGCTTTTTCGAACCCTGCTTCGGGTAAAATATATTTATATTTATGTAGTTTGTTAGTAGGTTACTCCGGCCTAATCATATATTCGTCCTTGATCAATTTTAGATTTCCACTGTTGTATTTAACACGTGCCAACTATATTCTATGTGTACCTAAAAGAAGATTGCCCATTGTGGTGAGTAACGTAGCCCCAGAAGTTGACACTCCAATATTGTAAATGTGTGTCAGTTTTTATTTTCGTAAATGTGTAACATATGAGATAAATCCTCCAAAAAGTATGCCAAAGTGAGTTTAAAATTACAATTGTCATATGCCTTTGTGGATAGTGAAATCTGAACGATGTGCATTTGTCATCATCATCATATCAACCAAAAGACATCTGCTGAACAAAGGCCTCCCTAATAAACGACCGGTTATATGCTGTTTGTCGTCATTTTGGGGGGATTTCGCCATACTCGCCACGCTTGGCAGGCGGATTGGTGAGCGCAGAATTGTTGCTGTTTCACAGAAGGGACGCTGCTATCCATCCCTCTGGTTTAGAGTCCCTTGGTCGCTTTTTACGACATCCACGAAGTGGTGCGATATTCTTAATCCGGACACCACACGAGGAGGATATATTAATTTATATGAATGGGTATAGTGACAATAATAGTGGTCCAACACTCACCATCAAGGACGCCGCATTTTTTGTAACACACCAATACAATTTTATTGTATTTGTCTACAAAAATAATAAATTAAAAATGATTGTTTTCTTTATTATGTTACATTTGGATTGATGGAGTAGAACGACATTATTATTTTTGTATGAAATACAATGCTTCTTATCTAGCACTTTAAACTAGCAATCGGTGAATAACAAACGTAGTGCATAGAACAGCGAATGGTACTCCCAATAAACTTACGCGTTGCGTGGTACAGCTGCTGTGTGCAGTCAGTACGCTCGGCATGATTGACTACTGCCTACAAAGTCGTGGTTGTGTTTTAGTATGAGTAGCCAACTATAATGTTGTGTTTATTCAGTTCATTGGATGAGAACTTGTAACTATGTGCATTAGTGTGCGTTTATGAAGAACGGTAGGGGAAAACTGGATTTCTTGGCTTGCATACATTTTGAACTACATAGCATATCTCCTTTCTTCCAATATCTTTGGTCCTAACCTTGTATGCAGTTTTCTATTTACATATATTTACTACCTTATTTCCTTTTTGTGTTAAAAAGTGTATGGGAATTTCAGTTACGGTGCCACATCGGTTTCGACGAATAAGCAAATTTTCAGGGCCAGTTAAGAATAGCACTACCCCATCTCTTCCAGTAAGTAGATCCGATTAGCCGGAGGATGGGCTATTCCGTCCATCGAGTATATTAACAACTCAACTGCGATCGCTAACCCGCCTATCAAGCGTAGCAATTATGGTAAAATCCCTCAATAAGCATACTACATAAACCCAGATTGGGCGTAGTAGTGGTCTTTGAGGGAGGCCGATGTCCAGCAAAGGACGTTTTCCGGCTAAAATGATGATGATCTCCAGTCCCACCGTATATGGCACGCTGAATGTTACACGGTACTAATACCATCACGTCAGCGCAATGTACGTATACATTAGAGCACCTTTCGAGAAGTATGAGCGTCATTCTTCATAGTGTTAAATGTATATAATATAGGTTTCCTTTCCTACCTTTACAGTCTAAGGAATGTGGAAGTGGACTGTTTATCCAAAGGATCTCATCTTGCCATATTTTGCTAATTTATTTTATAGAAATTGTAACCATTTTAAATTTATTATCCTATAGAAACTTGAAGCTCCCGTTTAATCAGTGTTTACTTGAAAGTGCCTTGGTAAATATGATTATAAAGCTGCGGAGTTATATTATTTATATAAAGTCGAAAAGGCAGTTATATTTTCAGGCGTATTGAGTGTCTTACAGGCTCTTGGGAGTTTATCCTTTAAAAGTAAAAGAGTTTATCTTATTATTATACGTAGGTAGATATTACCTAACCTTTATAAATATAAAAACTACATATTTATAACCTTGTGGGCCCTGGATGAAACTCTTTTACTTTTAAAGGATAAACTCTCAAAGGAGTTTATCGTTTAAAACGTACGTAAAGTCGGGGGAGAAGAGGGACCAGGACTGTTCCGGACCCGGCCGGAAAGAGCATTGAATGTCCTTCCTCCAGCAAATCTTGGGCCATGGTCTAAGTCACCGAGGGACCCACGGGCGTAACTTGCCCACGACCATACGATAGGGTCTCCCCCACTTCCTTATTCAGACCCTCCAGGAGCTCGCTCCAGGACCGAGCCTTCGGCTCGCGAATGGCGCTATATAGCGTAATTGTGGCCGCCCGGTGGGCCGGATAGCCCTCGGCAGTTTCTCCAGCTGTAGCACTACGTCGGCATCGTTGATCTTCCTCTTCCATCCGGCCACAGTGGACCACTGCTCATTGTGTGTGTGCTATGTGTGGCTCATACCTGCTAGGCCTGCGCATGACGTGGTCTTACAACCTCAAGCAGTACTTCTGAAGCGTGGTCAATACCAAACCAAAATAAATAAAACCCGTGAATGAAGTCACAGAGTGCGGGGATTTTACTTTCAGAAATACTATAATATTTCCATCAAATCAAAGGTCAGTAAGGAAGTACCTTACTGACGATGTTCAGCATACCTTGTTTATTGTAATTGTATAGTTTCATTTCACTCATTTATATTATTAAAATATTTAGAAAAAAGAAAGAAGAATACAATAAGAAGGCTTAAAATTATTTTTATTGTAGCATATAAAAGAAAATAAAGCTTATCATATTTAGTTTAAACAGCACTTCAAAGTGTACGAAAATAATAACTTCACGTTAGTGGCCCATAGGCCAATGTTTGCGATCATACTTGAATGACTACATCCACGTCGTCGATTAAGTGTTGACTTAAATCTGTGAAAGTATTGATTTATTCACGTTAAAGTGCCCCCGGCTATGGCAAAAATAGAATCAGAGACTACGCTCAGAAGACTTGAAAATGTCTCGCCGTGAATTGAGAGACAAGACAGGGTATAACGAGCCTGCAAACAGTCGATATAAACGAGTCAAACGACTTGTTTGCTCTCGACACATTGCCATGGTTGTTTAGCACCGTGCCCTTTGCTGTTTCAAGCTTTTCTAACGAGGGAACTTGGACACTCAATGAATTTATAATACCTGTTTGGGCTACTTGGTTACGATTACGACGCGAATTTGTGCGGCTTTTATATGATGTTGAAAACGCACATATATACTTACACAAGAAAAGTACAAGCAACGGTATATGCATGTGTGTATACCGCATGTATGGATGCTGCACGGAGGTACCTATATAGAATGAATGAATTAATCACGACATATTTCCGTAAGCAGTTTCGATTTAATGGATGCTATTCGCGTAAACTTCAGAAAATATTAACATAATATGTGTTTTAACATTAATAATTCAGATTTATAATTATACGTATAATAAGTGGCTTTGATATAAAATTCTATAACTATATCAACAGCTCAGGTCCATACGAAATTAGGTGTTGAACTGAGATCTCGGCAATAAAAGAAAGAAAAAATAGCTTTACAATAGCAATATTTCTTTGGCGGATTGACGTTACGGTTAGTAGTGGCTTATGTCTGTAAACTGTACCCACGATACAGAAGACAGGGTGGGGCAACGTTTTCCTTAGTTAGTACAATAATTTCGTTAGTTGCTGAGTACATGATACCAGAATTCGTAATCGCGGTCAACGTTTAAACTAATTATTATCATTAGGTTGGTACACAATTAAATACAACCGACCTTTTAGGTTTCATGTTGATCTATCGAATTACCCATTTCCGTGACAACCTATGCGTGTTAATGAGTCCCTGTACGTATAGTTCTTACCAATTAACGATATACATTATATATAGATATGAAACTATAATTGTTTGTAGATATATATAGGTGTTGGTAATCATCGTCTGTTGCATGCGGGCTGCAAGTGATAGTCACCGATTCTATTGTGATCTTGCCGGATAGTTTCCTAATAACACTTACAATAATACTATATCAGAGCAGTGCTATGGTGGCCTGCAGGTATAACGATTTAATAGCAGTACTTACGTATCTATGATGCCTATGTCAATGTGTTCAGTAATCCTATCTCATTTGCGGAACGCGAGTTGTCAATTTCATTGAGCACCAGAGTATGAATGCCATATGAAGAGCGCTCGTTAGATTCAAATTGTACCAACTCACTTGGCTTTGTTCATTACAAATTGATGGCCTTATCATAACAGAGTGGCATACAATCGGAATCATTTGAGGTGAAATGATAATGAAATACAGGAGACAGTGTCGTCGTTTACAAAACGAATCCCTACAATGGATGAAGCTACGAAAATTCACATTTAAACTTCGTCGAGTCATATATCTTTTCTTTGTCTGCGTCAGTTAAGAGAGAAGATAGATTGGCGTCTTATATCCCGCGTCTCAAGTTTTTGTTGTTAAATTAAAGCCGCAGGGTACAAATTACGGTACAACGGACCAATATAAAGACTTATACAAATGAAAGAAAAAACCGAACGTAAATAATCTGTGGAAACAATAAGCATTAAATAAGGTTGAATGAATACATTGACGTATCCATCAGCATCTTCGAATTAACCTTTTTTGTTTGATACCTATATATAGTTCGAACACATAGGATTTATATGAATGCAATTATATCTATACAAATAAATAAAATTGAAGTGTCTGTTTGTAATGTCAAAATAACAGATTTTCACTAAATGCATATAAAAGTATATACGGTACTTATAACAAAACAACAATTTTTATTTTTTTGGCTGTCTATTTGTTCCGGCTAATCTCCGAAACGGCTGGCCGATATTGACAGGATATTAACCGGCAGATAACTACTACTATAACATCAGCTATAAGGAGTAACTTAGGCTACTTTTATTTTAGAAATATAATTACTATCCACTGTTAAATATCTTGCTGCTTATTTTTGTGGGTCATTATTTAATGGTTTCATTTATAACCATTTCTTTTGTAATAAACAAAACTTGTCCTATTAGACTACATCAGCATGATATTCGCCAACGGTCGTCTACTGCTGAACAAAGGCCTCCTCCATAGATTTCCACAATTATGTCGTTATTTTGGGTGGAACTTGCCAGTACTCACCACGCTTGGCGGGCGGTTGGTGAGCGCGGTATGGCTGTTGCTCCACAAAAGGGACGCTACTGCCCATCACTCTGGCTTAGGGTCCTTTAGTGGCCTTTTATGACATCCACGGGAGATGGAGTGGTGCTATATAATTTTGAATCCAGACATCACACGGAATTAGACCACATAGATAGAATTTATTTGATAAATATGTTTCAAACTACACCAATCTAGGTATGGGATCTCATTTATTTGATCTGATCTTTGTGGGAGGTCTATATGTTCATCAGCGGACGTCTAAAATTATGATGATGTTCACGCGCCTCTTGAAGAAATCTGACCGAAGCTATCAGTCAACTAGGATCTTGCCTGAATAAGCGACTGGAGCAATATATTTATGTGGTCGGAAGGTCAATCTTATAAAGACACAAGTAATTTTGGTGGGCAGCTCCAGGATTGTCTCTAGAAAAGATTGGTCAGTAGTTCCTCAAGTTTCTTTTGATAATGTTAAAATTCTTTCAACAGCGAAGTTAAAAACTTGGGGATTCTCTTTGACGGATATATGTACCTTTCCTGGACTACTCAATTATGGCTATTATTCGGGGCATTAAAATGTTCCCCCGATTGTCACTAAAATTTACAGTCTCTTCTGCCTATCCTCGATTATACTGCTGCCAGTTATTTAGATCCAACTTGAAATTGAGTGACTTAATTTCTTCTGTATTGGATTTATATTTGGTTATGCACATATGATCACGTAAGTATCACAATTCTGTCTCATGCTCAAATTCCAACCAATGCACCATCGCAGGAATGCTAACATCCTCTAGCTTTTATACAGTGTACTTTTCAATTCATCTACCCCCTTATAGCTCAAAAATCTTTTGAATCTTTCTCGTTTGAACTCCTTGGTGACACTCATACGCGGTTCCTAAGTCATCAGAAAATTTAAAGCTGAAAATGCATGGATTCCACCAATTTTTTTGACAAATCCTTTACGATCCGTGTAGCTTGTTTGTGGATTGCATTACCAGTAACAATAAAAAGTGCTCAGTCGTGGCAGCCTTTAAAATATGGCTAAAAGATACATACTCGACACTTTAAATTATGTTACTCCTGCTAGATTGTGTTGCTTTCGCTCTATTTGATAAAAATATTTTATACATATTGTATTCTTGATAACATTTAGCTTTTTTGGTATTAGTTTAGTATATAATTATATCTATTTATGTACGTAAAATAAATGAGTACACTTACACCTCAGATTGCCTCATAACTTTTTCCATTTCCTATTTTCCATCCAAAGGTTGCATGGAAGAGATCGTGGATAGCGAAAAGGCCGCTTATAAAGTGTACTGTTTATTTTATTAAAACTTCTGTAAATATGTTTTGATGTACAACAAAGAGTATAAATTAATACTAGCCCTCCTACTCCTACTATTAATAAACAGATAAAACGACGTTTTAACCTATTATGGTTAAAATATGTCTCAATCTTTCAGATCAGCGTGTGTGTGTGTGTTATCTATTGGAACCAAACGTCGCGCGTCGCAATGAAAGTACGACGTATGGACAAAACATATTTTAACTAAAAAAGGTTAATACACCTTTTTATGAATAAGAGAGATAGTATATTTATATACCATAATCATATATCTACTTTGGGGCTCTCTGAATCAGGGTTATATACAACGGCGGTACTCAGTAGGTTTCATTATTCGGTGTAAAACGGAATTTACAATTTTGCATATTTCAATATAAAATTAATTTATGTTGCGGAAATTTGTTTTGGTTGGTGTGATTCCCTGAATTGATTGTTATCAGAAATAATGACCAGACACAGATAGACGCGTGCAAGATCAAAGTTCGAGTATTTGATTAATTTCGATGGTGGAGTGGCGTAGCTAATCTTCGATTATGTTATCAATGATAAATTCATTATATTTACATAGGTGATGTTTATAACTTCATGCTTATAATTTGATGACGGGAATACCTGAAAAGTATTGTACTTACTGGCTTTGAGTAAGATAACAATTTGAAACTTTTCAATTCGTGTATGACGGCACGGTTGGTGCAGTGGTAAAATGTGTGCGACCAATAAATGTATTGATTATAGTGTAGTAGGTGTAGTGGAAGTAGATGTATTTATATATATACAATGCCATCCTAGACAAGTAATCGTCGTAAAATAAAATAAAACCACAATGTGGAAGTCTTGTCTGCTACACTTTTCCTTCCATACAAAACTTTATGCTACATTAACTTCCGAGCTCCTGCACTATTTTTACAATCCCTTGAGGAATGGGCAACAAATTCGACTGCGTTTTGTCGTAATCAAATCATCATCATTGCGGCCGAATGAAGTCCACTGCTGGACACAGGCCTCCCCCAAAGATCACCACAACCACACATGGATGTGTTGTGGGCTCATTGGGGGGTTTTGCCATAATCGCCACGCTTGGCAGGCGGGTTGGCGATCGCAGTTGAGTTGTTAATGTACTCGAAGGACGCTGCTGCCCATCCTCCGGCTAATCCCTTAGTCGACTTTTACGACACCCATGGGAGGAGATGGGGTGGTGGCATTCTAATCAAATACTACTAACTAAACTAATAATCGCGTGAAAGCAAAAATATTCAAATAGCTTGGCCAAAGTAAGAATTTGAATTCGAAACTATGTACATCACATTCACAAAACTCAAAAATTCATTGAAATTTAATTATTGCATATAGGCCCTAATAGACTCGTTAAGTTAACAGTTAATGTGCACGGTTCTCAAAAGTTAGTCCTAGTTAGTTATTATTAGATTCACGGCGACTTGACCAACCGGTAGCCAAAATAAAATGGCTTTGACTGTCGTGTATGTGTTGCCATCGCTAAACAATTATAGCTTACATACACTACTAGAAGGACATGAATTATTATACAATAATCTAATTAAAACATACATCATCTACACAGTCTGTGTATCTAACAGTTACGATAGTATCCATGGTATTAATTACTCAATTAAAATTTCGGAATAATATTAATTGTACGGTATAGTCTCTTTTGGGATACTGTTTGGTATATGAAGACAAGATATATTAATAAATGTTGTTTTACTTTGTTGTATCTGCATGTGACAACACTTTATTCATAAACGGTGAGTTAAATAGCTTTAAAATCAGCTCTGACCAGTATGACGGCGTTGCGGGTGTAACAACCTGGCTGGCGATTTATTGAAAATATGAATTTATGTCTAGTAAATTTGCTTAGTTAATTTAATGTCATAAAATAAAAAGCCTCAACGAAAGTTATATATTTACTTTAGTTAAATATTATTTGCTAGATACATTAAGGCAATGAATGGTATTTACTTGCACTAAACGTCAAAATATAAATGTAAACGTCAGAAAAATGTATTTTGAATAATCGGTAATACAATATTACTCGTATAGCGCTATACCGTAATATTTGAAGTAAAATGGCGGCACTTCGACTGTTGACCTCGATTCTCTATTTCATAGAAACATCTACATCATAAAAGAGTCTGTGATATCATAGTACCGTGAACTGTCACAAGGCACATGTTTAATACTATTGTATAATAAATTCGTACCCCTTTTATGCGTGTAAGCTAAGAGCTTCGTACTCCATGCATTGTACATACCAGTCATACATATGTAAACATCTAATATATGAAAAACGCGAAGCACAAAAAAGCGCTATAAAATGTGCATTTTCTATGAACTAAAAATATATCGTTATTTATTGCATATATATATTTGTTTTTAGAAGTGTGAACAGAGCTTTTGTTGATTCTACGAAATTTGACTCGAGCTAGTTACAATAAGCACGCAAACATTAAGAAACTACCTTTGCTTTAAAATAGTACGCAGTATGATTAACTTGCGTCGTTTTGCAGAAAAAGTTAATTAGAAATAAGCAATTACACACAATCTCTCAACGTGAGATGCACACGTTATATTTGTAGCGTCTCGGGACTTAAAATTAATATGTACTCGCGCTACTCGCATATATCATTTTATGTAACATATTCGCGAGGTTTTAGTACTCTTTATAATGCTAATTTTCCAAAGTAAAAATGTTATGCTAAAACTCAGTACATTTCTCGTAAACATATCACTCTGCATAGCAATTTATCTTTATTTTCGCTACGTAGCATAGCACGCGCCCTAATATGTTTTCGACTACACGGTGTTTAACACAATAACTTTTTAAGAAAAATAAAACCGGCTTGAAATAAACACAATTATTATATCTGTCTGAATTATTAAGTCTGTGCCTACATAAGAATAGTGCCTTAATTATATAACATTTCCATAAGTATACAGATGGCACCAGTGAACAAATCATAAACATCAGTCGTGAAGTTTCTGATAAAATAGCTTTCTATTTTTGAAGTCGGTTAAAAATGAAGAGATAACTAACGAGTAACGTGTTATATATTTTGTTTTTCGATGTTCGTTTCTATACGAGCGTGGACAGAATGTCTTTATGCCCTTTTGACGAGTTCGAGGTGAACTATTTCACGGTTCAGGTATTTCACGCGATCCGACCACAAATTTTACTTTATAGTTGGTATTAAACTATTTCAAAATATATTAGGCACATAAATTCCACTTGTTTGCCTGTGACTTTAATTTAATTTAATTTAATTTATTCTTTATTGTACACAAGTATTTTAATTTAAACAATAAATACAAACTTTTATGTACAAAGGCGAGCTTAACTCAGAATTGAGTTTTCTACCAGCAAACCCTTTGATTTTTAGAGAGATTGTGTCGTTTATGAGGGCCAAGACACGTGTACGTAGTAAGAAATCAAAGTTACAGTTATACAAAAACCAAATAAAAAAATAATTTTTTTTTTTAAAAAGCCTTATATCATACAAATATGATACCATATAATATGCTTATAAGTACATAAATAAATTCAAATTTATAAATATGATATATAAATATACATATATATATATATGTAATAGACTGAAATACATACATAATATACTTAAAAGTCATATAGAAAGGAAATGCTTCTTAACTTTTGTCTTAAAGGTGTTCAGAGTACGGGTGTCACGCAAAGAATGAGGTAGCGAATTCCATAGACGTACTGCACGTATGGTGAAAGAATTGTCATAACGACTGGAAGTGTGGCGAGGAGTTCTAAGGAGTAGAGAAGAAGCTGAGCGACAGGGTTTGCCTCTAGGCACAAGATACTCAAAGCGCTCACGAAGATAGACAGGAGAATTCGGATTATGGAGAATAGAGTAGAGAAGAGAAAGTATATGACAATCACGGCGCCTCCGAATAGGTAGCCACTTCAATCTGGTTCGAAATTCTGACACATGGTCATATTTACGGAGACCGAAAATGAAGCGAATACACAAATTCTGGAGACGTTCTAGTTTGTTTAGGAGTTCCTCCGACGCGTCCAAAAAACATACATCAGCGTAGTCTAAGTGAGGCAGAAGAAGAGATTGTGCAAGAATTACTTTAGTTTGAAATGGGAGGAACTTCTGAAGACGTTTGAGGGACTGAAATGAGCAGAAAACCCTCCTACTAACTTCTGCAACGTGAACATTCCAGGAGAGGTTGGAATCAAAGAGGACACCCAAGTTTTTTGCGCTTATCGAACTGGCTATAGAAACGCTATCATACACGATAGGCGGGAGACACTGAGAATTCAAGAGGTTAGACATGTATCTACCACCAATAATGAGAGCTTGCGATTTTGTGGGATTGACTAAAAGGCCAAAAGATTTAGCCCACTTGTTAATATTCTCAAGGTCATTATTGATGGCATTAATAGCTGTAGCGTACTCCTCAACTTTAAAATGTCGGTATAACTGCAAATCGTCTGCATAGAGATGATAATGAGAAGTTAGGACCTTTGTGATGGCATTTATAAAAACAGAGAAGAGAAGAGGTGAGAGGACGCCACCTTGTGGAACACCCACAGCCAAATCATACCACTCAGAGGAGGCCTCATGAGAGCGAACCGACTGCGAGCGACCCCGAAGATAAGAGTTAAACCATGCAATTGCAGAAGACGAGATATTAAGAGAGGATAGAATACCTAAGAGGATGTCAAAATCAACTGAATTAAAAGCACTGCTAAAGTCCAACAGGACTAGTACCGTTAGCATTTTGTTTTCCATGGCCAGTCGGATGTCGTCAGTTATTTTAACTAGTGCCGTTGCAGTACTGTGGCCAGGTCGAAATCCAGATTGATAAGGACTTAACAGGCTATTAGAAGAGAGATAAGATGCCAGTTGATTTTGAACAACGCTCTCAAGGACCTTAGACAGGATAGGAAGAATGGATATGGGTCGGAGCTGGGATACCGAAGAGGGATTAGGAACTTTGGGAATTGACAGGACGTGAGCCCTTTTCCATGCTATGGGAAAGGAGCTTGTCTCGAGAGAGTAGTTAATAATATGGGCAATGACGGGTACGAGTTCATTTAGGACGGGGAGAAGCATTTGCAGCTGAATGCCATCATCACCTACTGCTTTCGTGGAAATGGAAAGGATGTATTGTTTTATATCTCGTTCTGAAATTGGTTGAAAAGAGAAAGAAGTACATACTGGCAGAGAAAGATTAGAAAGATAATTTAGTGTAGAAGATTTAATATTGTCATCTAGAGTAACCGGAGATTTGGAGAAATGTGCGTTAAGTGCATTTAGGTCCATTACGGTGGTGCTGTCATCGGAAGATTTTCCGATACCAAAAGACTTCAGAAATTGCCATACTTGTGATGTGTTGAAATTTTGAATTGAGTTATGGATGTGGCGCCTTTTAGCATCCCTACACATACGACTGCAGCGATTTCGCAGCTGTTTGTACTGAGTCCAGTTTTCATCCGTAGGGTATTTTCTTTACTTTCTCTTGATCTTATCACGCTTAGACATAAGTATTTTAATATCATCAGATAACCATGGTGCTGGGTGGTGTTTCACTTTCACTTTTTTTAAAGGAGCATGCGCATCGTAAATAGCCAACACAATCTTGTTAAAGGTAGACACCTTAGAGTCCAATTGATTACAACTGTAAATAGAAGACCAGTCAATTCTACCCACTTCAGTCCTCAGACGCTCAGAATCAATGTTTTTGAAACTACGAAGCAACAGAAATTTTGCCTTGCGTTTTGGAGAGCGAATTTTGTAGGAGAGAAATATAAGATCATGATAGGAAAAAGAAGCAGGGAGCTGTCCATGTAAAGCTACTCTGTTAGGGTCAGAAACAATAATTAGATCTAAGAGTGAAGGAGTACAGTGAGGAGCCCGATGAGTAGCATTTAAGGGAAGGATTTGCATGTTGACAGATGAGACAAGTGAGAGTAGTTTACGGCTGCGCAAATCATCTCTAAGTAGGCAAGTGTTGAAGTCTCCGAGGATAATTAAATGGTCATATACTGAGGAGAGATATTCTAATTTGTGTTCAAAGGTGGAGAAATAATCAATATGACATGAAGGGCTATAGTAAACACCTAAAAGCAGCTTAGTGTGTTGGAAGTCGACTTCAATAAAAAGGTGCTCTGCGAATTTGGAATAATCACTCGGAGACTGATCTACTAATTTATAAGTGAGGTCCCCACGAAGGTAGATAGCGACACCTCCGCATCCCTTGCCTGTTCTGTCATTACGCACAATCTTGTAACCGGGGAGAGAATATTGCGTGGAAGGGAGTGCTGGTTTAAGAAAAGATTCGGAGACAAGGACAGCATGAATAAGTTCGGAGTCAAAGGATGACAGCAAATCAGAATAGTGAGCGGGAATACTTTGACCATTTATATGTACAGCGTTAAAAAAATTGGGGTAACAGGAAAAAGTGGAAAGAAGTTTATCGTGCAGATGCAAGGAATCATCGCTTAACGCACTAGCGAAGCTCTCATCAGACGCGGAAGAAGACGAACATGAAGCAAAACTTTCGTTTATATCATCTAACATAGTTATACTTAAATATATAATTATAATAAATAAATAAATAAAAAAAAACTATATAGATAAAATACAATACTTAATCAAAACAAATTAAATGAGCAAAAAAAAAAAAAATGTCTAATAATCCCCGATGCACACACAAGCCGCATCGACAAGTAATGGATGAAAATCCAAGAGGCCAAACTAGATAGAAAATATTAATCTTACAAGGTTTAGGTTATAAAGTATGAAAATCACTACAATGAAATTATACTTATATAATACGTTTTAAATTTCGTGTTTGGATGTTGGCTCTCAATCACAAAAGGCTAAGGCTAAAGGGATTCAATTAATTTCACTTATGTCAAAAATAAAGCGGCCTACTCAAAGCACTACTCTGAGTAGGCCGCTTTATTTAGCTAGTTGCAGGCCGATAAATATCGATGAATATCGGCTCTGCAAACATTCACACTATACAATGATACTGCATGTAGGGCCCTGCAGGCAGGGCTTTGAGTAGGCCGCTTTAGTGTACAGCTAGTAAGTCATATAATTAAAAATAACACCGAGCGCATGTCAATAATGTCATAACTATTTATGTGTATGAGAACCTACCCCGTTCATATCCATTTCACATTCCTTTTAGAAAGGCACCATACTGTATTTCCAAGTCTTTCTATTTCAAAGTAAAATGTAGCTGAAGTCAGCGGAAGTAGCACGATTTTACTGTCTGTTGGAAATACGGGTAGTTTCCTTTGGCCAGCCGTCACTATCAGTATCACCGCCTTGCAATGCAAAAGAACAATATTTAGGGCATATCTTTATAGATCAAGTCGGTAAACAGATCAAGTGGGTACACACTATAAAACATTCTATCGGCTTGAGTTTCAGTTTTAATTTTTAACTGTATTAATTTCATGGGAAGAATACAATAACCGCACCGCATTTAAAATACATACCTACTCAAATGTCTTAGGGAAACCTTGAGTAATTTCACTTATTATAATATTTAAAACGTAGATGTGCCTATAGGCGTGCCACCAGGATCTAGTGTGATCATGCGAGGACCTGGAGTCGCTCTTAGGTGCCGAAGATGTCCACCCCAGTGGTTTTAGCCGGTAGGAGTCCGCCGCAGCCCCTGCGACCTTTCCCGGGGCGGAGGAAGTTCACGGAAGGATATACGCGATAGAATCCGTTTAAAATAGTTTTATTAGATTTTACTACCTTTTAGTTCCCATAAAAAAATAGTATACTTTTACTTTGTCTTTTCTATTTTAGCTCTTCTTTTCTATCTTTTACTTTTATTGTTGTATTTGTAAAACGTCCAAATAAATCGTTTTCGTAGTAAACAAATGTTACAGTATTTTCATTTAACTCCTCTCTGGCACTGCTTTCGATTTATATAAGTTTCATTCCTCTTCTTTTATAATTAATACTTCAAAAGGATCCGGAAAATTTCGATGTGCACATATTAATATCACACATAATTACGTGTGTCACACACAAAAGTCAAAACATGTCTATTTTCTATTGGGAGATGAATTATTATGGGTTCGAACAGAGTTATTAGTATTATGATATATGTGGGTAGATTAAGGTAGGTTCAAGCGGAGCGTAGCACAACTTTTAATTAGACTCTTTGGCTTTGTCCAACTTCTCTGAACGTGCTCTGACTTATTCTTAAACCAATCGCTGGAAACTCTGTCCCATTTTCAGTCTTCATGCGAGGTGTCCAGCAAATCAATGTTTTACATCCACAGTTAAAATGTAACTAGGGACTGATGAACGCAGCAAAATTTTCTCACTGTCCCCTACTTGTAGTCTCAGGGGTTGAATTGTTAATTAACTTCGATAGTCCGAAAGTTCGAACCTGACATATTCCCACGAATAAAATAATTAGGCAAGCCGACGTGTACAATGCGCAGTCCGATTTGACGTGACTGCATACGTTGTTGATAAGCATGCTATTGATTTTCCCGATCCCCCATTTCCCCACACAAACACCATCCTACTTTTTTACCTCATAAAACCCAATGGGTCTAGAGACGTTTCAACTGGAGCCACTTAAAACGTGTTTTGATTTATTTTAAACACGCTAATGTTTATAAATATTTAAACCTGTAGCTTACAATGATTCCTCCGCGTTACACAATACACGTAGGAACGAATTAACGGCTAAATTATGTTAATACTGTAGGTTGAAAATTAAAGTACAAATTTCCAGTCATACGACAACTCGTTTCAGTTTAAACCGGCTTACAGTTAAATGCAGTAAAATGTTATGTTATATTTTTTTCCTTAATTATCCTTTTTCCTGCAAATGTACAGACAACCAAAATGTTTTATAGTTTTATTTTGTGGCCAGATCAGCGTATTATAATACCTAACAGATATTTTTACCTGCATTACGTAATTTAAATATTACTAATGCAGCCAGAAGTTATATCATTTTATCATTCAAGAAATTGCAGCTTTCAGATATCGATTCTAATATTTCATGTTGTCTATAAAACAAATCAAAATGAATTATGTCGCAATAAACAGTAAGTTTTCATAAAATCGAACGTTTCGATCTAAGTTTTTATACGTTTACATAAACACAGCGAAAACAAATAATCTATTTTTAGTTTTGTATGTGTACGCTTATTTTTGTTTGAACATGTCGAAGCCGTTCTTTTATCTACGGTTATCGCACATATTTTACGAATACGTTTTATTTTAAAAGGAATATTTTTTTTATATGTTTACCTATTCAGTTTATTCGAGATCAAAATGAAAATAATAGTATTCGATTGTGGAAAATTAGTATCTATATATTTCGTCCAGTGCTTAGGAACGTAACTTAAAAAAAAATACGGTCTAGTGGAAATTCGTCATGAACTTCCTCCGCCCCGGGGAAGGTCGAATGGGCTGCGGCGGACTCCTACCGGCTAAAATCTGTAACGACGTCTGTCACCTTAGTCATCCTGCGACCACGAACCCTGCAAAGTGTTCGAAACGACAGGAAAAACAAAAATCTAAATAGATAGAATCCGTTTAAAACCATTACTAGTAAAATCCATTTATTTACTGGTTTCCATTTTTACATCTATCATTACAGGTTTAACCGCGACAGTGTCCCTATTGTTCATTGTATTTTATTGTATTGTTGTAATGTTCTATATCCTGTAACAAATAACAAACAAACAGGGCACAACAGAATAGGTCCGTTTCATCAGTTATGAGGTTTAAGATGAGAGGTCTAGAGCGCACGTCAGCGGCGCCTTGCTCAACCAAATAGTGCGGGCGCGCGGTACAGCCAGCAGCTGCAGCCACCGCCTTCGCCATACATACCTGTTTGGAGCCCATATACCAACTTGGCTCATTATATCTGTATTATATATCTTCCCATTTAGTATTTTAAATACATATAATACGATCATATATGTATGATACATCAACATATCTCTATAAGTACTCAAACTACTTATACTCTTTGTTGTAACTACTCTGTGTCGCTTACTCATATGGGGAACCATATGCGCTGCCCAGCCAATAAGGAGCGTTGTTTCCATTACTTTAAAATTTAATTACCGCTTATCTTTATTTATTCGTTATATTATTCTACCGTTTAATAGTTAAATTACGTTACGTACGAACTTCTTGTTTCTAAATTTTTATCATTGATTATTATTAATTAAGAACTTGCATATAAATAAAGTCCAATAACAATAACTGTGTAGCATCAGGCACGAACAAGGCTAGCCCATCTCATTCCAAAGGTGTCGTAGAAGGCGACTAACGGTCGAAATTAATAATGTATTTAATATCTGTGATATGAGTGTGTCTACATGTGCGTCCTAATAACAAAAAAAACGGCATTCCGACTAATAAATATCGGCAGATATCCGCTAATCTTTGCCCCTCGTAACCTACTATCTGTTTCAATCAGGTGGCTGGTTGGAACCAAATGTCGACAACGTTTCAATCCGGTGGCCGGAAAATATTTTTCGATATAGATGATAGATTTTTTAATATTACAAACAAAACAACTTGTAAGACAAGCTGTATAAATTGTTCTCCGATATGAATAGTAGAATATTACGTAAGTAAACTATTTTATAATATTAAAACTGCAATTATTTTAAATTATTCATGTTTCATGTTTTTGTCGTAATGGAACGTTATCTGCGCTAAGTTTTAACAAAGATGATAATTTCATTTGTTAATTATTTCATTATTTATTCATTCATTTATTATTGATTTACTGATTAATTAATTGATTTATATATATTTATGTAATTTTATTTTTCGGTCATTTATCCCTTACGTATTTATTTAATTGTACGTACATACTACTATAATTGATTGACGAGATCGAATTAGATATGAGGAGATCCGTAGAAAACTAAAGCTGCCAATATAGCTGAAATAATTAGTAAACTGAAGTGGCAATGGGCGGAGCATATTGCTCGTAGAACTGATGGCCGTTGGGGCAAAAAGGTTCTAGAGTGGAGACCACGCACCGGAAAACGCAGCGTGGTACGACCTCCAACGAGGTGGACAGACCACCTGGTGAGGGTCGCTGGGAGTCGTTGGATGAGAGCGGCATGTGACCGCTCGTTGTGGAAATCTAAGGATATGATGATGATGAAGTTTTGAAGGTTTTTTAAACACGAGAAAAATGTTGTATCATTAGATTAAACAAATTCTATACCTACCAACTAAGTAATTAATATTAATATAATATAATAAGAATGATCAGATTTCGCTTTAATAATAATATAATATTAAAATCTACAACATGTATCAAAAATTAATAATTAATATGAAGAACCGCTTAAGAAATTGCCATAACCATTAATAAGCATGTATTAATCTCTTCCTTTTAACATTTTAAGCAAACCAAATATGCCCCCTAACATGGTTCCATATTAATACGCATCAAATTTTCTGTCAACTTCTGACGATATGAACGCAATAAAGATTTGAGTTCGAGTTTGAGATGACTATTATAATTTATATTAGTATATATATACACAAATATTTAAGAATAATTTATTTATAAATATATATGTATACCTGTTTAAATAAATGTAAATATAAAATAATCAATATATGTAATAGTATGTATGTATATTTACTTGTGTATTTATAAATATGTATATCTAGACCTATATAAATAAATACATTTTTTTTTTTTTTTTTTTAAAACGTTGCCCCACACTAGGATTTCTTCTGTGTCGACATACAACGAAACATAAATTCCACACACAATACACCCAGACCCGGAACAACTACCTGCAGATCGTACAAATATTTGTTCCGTGCGGGAATCGAACCCACGACCCGGTGCGCAGCAGTCGACTGTATCAGCCACTACACCAACCGTGCCGTCAATTAATAAATAAATTTAATTAAATGATCAAAATATTTATAACAAAACTATAAAAAAAATAAAAATATGGAAATAACAGACAAATAAATATAAATAAATTAAATTAATATATATTAATATAAAATAAATTTATATTTAAAAATAAATAATGTAAATAAATAAACTAATAAGTAAGTATATACATTAATATATTACATATAATTAATAGATACTTATTCATAACATGAAGTTACTATAACTACCATTACATTTCAGACAACCACAAAACCAAATTAAATAGGAAGATTTCAAACTTAAATCCGCCATATTGCTATGATTACAGTTAAGATTTTTTTTACAGATCGAAGCAACCGTCAAAATATACGGATAGGTTATTAACACGTGCGAACTGTTATTGTCGAACACAGGTCAAGCTGTAATCTAAATCCGTCCTCACAAAATTTGATCACATTTTTTATTCTTTTGGCCCACTAAACTGGAAAATACACTTACCTTATAAAATAAAATTATAAAATACCTATAAATCATAAACAAGTGCTTATCATTCTAGAAGTGGACACAACGTCCAAAAATACACTCATTGACACATCAAGAATTAATTAATCACAAATCATCATAACGTTTCAGTTAGTTAACAATAATTAGTGGTGAGAATTTTCTTAATGGATATGACTGAAGCTCGAAAATATCTAATTGATTGCACATATTAAACATAGGTGAATGCTGGCCGTAGTTCGTGCGGAAAAAAGGAAGATGTAAAGTTTTTCTATTTGTGACACGGCTGCTGCGTGGTACTGACAGTTGAAGTTTATCAAGCATGTCTGGACTATCGACGACCCCCCTTAAGACCTTAGATAAAAACACCATATCGGAAATATTTCGTCTGCAGTCCAGTGTTCTCATTTTATAGTGTGCGAGCCTAGAGTTGTATGAGGTAAGTCTTTTGCAAACTTGGTTTGCATAAGCTAGATGATATAGAAACTGTTTGGAGCCTTTCGATTCTGTTAATATGCACAGTGTAAGAGGGGCTCCAAACAGGACTACAGTACTCCAGAAGGCTTCGTACATAGCAGTTAAAAAGAAGGATCAGGATCTCAGGCTCTTTGAAAAGCTTGGTTTGCCGTAGTAAGAACCCTGCCAGGCGAGCACCATTTTTAGTGACATTGTCCATGTGTTGCCGGAAATCTAGTTTACTGTCCACTGTTACTCCCAGGTCGCGGTTGCTCGAGATTACGCTAATGGTTGTATTCTTGATAAAGTACGTAGCTGCAGTGGAGCATTTCCTATGGTTGAATTTTATATGATAGCATTTTGTCGCATTTAAGGACATTTTGTTTACGGAACACCAGCTGTTGATAGTGTTAATGTCATTTTGCAATAAGACAACATTTACATTTGAATTTATGGTCCTATATAGCTTTGAATCGTCGGCATACATCTTGAACCTCGATGTTACAGGGGTACAGAGGTCGTTGACAAATAGCAAGAAGAAAAGAGGCCCAAGATGAGATCCTTGGGGAACACCCGAAGGAGTGGACTTGAGATCGGATTTAAAACCACGAACCATGACAAGCTGGGAACGGTTACGAAGATATGATTCGCACCATCATAACAAAGATCCACATATTCCAGCATGGCCCAGCTTCCTTAAAAGAATATCGTGGTCCACCACATCGAATGCCTTTGAGAAGTTAGTGTAAATAGCATGGACTTCCTTCTTGCTCGCAAATGCTTCCTGTATGTCATCAACATAGGCCAGAAGGTTTGATTTGGTTGACCTACCTGGAAGAAATCCATGTTGCTGGGCGTTTAGCATCGGCTTGAGATGAAAGAGCAGTGTTTTTTGAACTAACTGTAACTTTGCTTCATCTCTGAATTTTTGTAAACAAACAGCATTTTGTCACAGCAGTCACGCAACATTCTATAAGTTATGTAGTCTCTGGGATTGGAATACTTTTTGAATCTGTTGTGATAACGGGATCCCGTCATCAATGCTCGTCTGAACCAAGTCACATCTTTTGCTTAACGGCGTATGTTTGTTGACAATGGGTACCAAAATATTGTATTAAGTGTCGATATTTTTATCAACAGAATCGCCTGAATTGAAACAGTCGGTCCAGTTGATGGCGGCAAATTCTTCTTGAATAGCCGTATAATTAGCCTTAATATTTTTTAGATATGTGACGCTGTTAAACTTATGTATTTTATGATGATTGAGTTTCATTATAATATCCAATGCCAGGTGGTGGCCATCTAATTCAACCAAAGGAAATGAACTCTTAGATATTTCAAAATATTTACCTAAATTAGTTAGCAGTAGATGTGTGCTAAAGTGCGACCGCTAGTGTTGGGAACTGGATTGATTTGCTGAAAGTCATTAAACGAGAAAGTTTCAATGAATAAAGTATCAACCGTAGCAGCACTGAAAGTAGGCAATAGCTTTTTAGATTTGGCGTCGTATTGCCAGTCTAAATTGCGAAGATTAAAATCCCCAGCAACGAGAAGTATTGAATTTTTAGGTAATTTGTGCTGAAATATGGATGTTATGTTTGTCAATATTTGGTCTAGTTGATTATAGGCAACTGGCGGAGGAATATAGAGTGTACAGATACAAACATTAACAACTGAGGTTCCTTGTTTTAGTTTCATAACAACCCAGAGGTCTTCGCTCGGTGATTTCCAATTCAATCTACGAACGGGCCCGAATTTGTTGTGAATGGCTATAAGAACTCCACCACGCTGAAGTTTTGTACTGCTCGTCGAGGCACGGTCACGCTTAAATATTGAGTATCTGCTATCCAGGATCTCGTTATCGTAAGCGGAATCATTCAACCATGTTTCTGTCAACAAGATAATATCCAAGTCTCGTTTCAACACACTCACATCACTTGAAAATATTGCAATCTTAATCATTGGATAGGTTATTAGCACACTTCTAACAAAAATTGATCAAATTTTTCACCTTAAATCTAAAGATTTTGGATTAGATCGATTATTAATTTCGGCCGAAAGGGAGTTTGGAACCAGGTGGCGGGTAAACCACAAACACTAGCAGATTTGGTGACATACAGGCGGCTGACTGTAAAACCCTTTTGCTAAAACCTATGCAATATTTCAACTGTCCTGGAAGGATAGGAAGAAGAAGTTAGAAATAAACTCCAATCAAATTATATATAAAAACTAGTTGAATTACGTTACTTTACAAACAGAATCAATCATCATCATCAAATCGGCCACACAACGTCAACTGCTGAACAAAGGCCTCGCTCATAGATTTCCACAATTGTGTCGTCATATTGGGGGAAATTTGCCAGTACTCACCACGCTTAGCGGGAGGGTTCATCATCCCGGCCGAATAAAGTCCACTGTTGGACACAAGCCTCCTCCAAAGATCACCACAACGACCGATATGGGTGCGCTGTGTGCTCACTGGGGGGTTTTGCCATAATCGCCAAGCTTGGCAAGCGGGTTGGCGATCGCAGTTGAGTTATAGTTCAGTACTCGAATAACTACTGTTCCACAGAAGGGATACTGCTGCCCATCCCTCTGGATTAGATTCCCTTAGTTGCCTGTAACGACATCCACTGGAGCAGATGGAGTGGTGGTATATTCTTAATCTGGACACCCCACGGACAAACAAACAGAATATTGGTCGAATTTCGATCCACTACATGCGATACTAGTACCTATTATTATTCTATTACGACAGCAAGATACAAATAGAATTAAAGGAACATTGTAAATTCAATGTCAATCAATTCCTGTAATTCGGCAGGTAACATTCCGTCAATAATAAAACATATTTTCTTTTTCCTGATGTAAATACCAATCTCTCTTGTATGTATGTAGATACACAATAGGGAAATACATTATTTGGTTGATTTAATTGAATATAAATATGTGCACAAAGGTTACCTTATTTGGTTGTTTCGGGGATATTGTTTATTCAAAAAATTCTGATTACTTACTGAAGTTTCCAACACCACTTAACAGTGCCTTTGTGACTACCTTCTTAATGTTGGCTTAGTTATGTATCGTTTTCTGTCAACCTCTAATTTCATCTACTGGCTGCAGAGCTGCATGACCAATCATTTTAGTATCCTTATGTGCCTATGTGTTCATAATATGCTGAACATATGTAACATTTAGGTGCCTCCTGACTGTATGCTACTACTAGGTAGGTGCGTTCTGACTGTATGCTACTACTAGGTAGGTGCGTTCTGACTGTATGCTACTACTACGTAGGTGCGTTCCGAGTGTATGCTACTATTAGGTAGGTGTAAATAATGTATGTAAGTGGTAGTAGTTTTTGACTGTGGCGGTACTACAATCCCAACTATTCCACCCCCTCTAACAACTATGAGTATGCATCTTTTTTTTTTGTAAGACAATTGCCAGTGAAATTTCTGAAAAAAGGGCACTTCTACTTAAACGGCAACTGCTATTTACTAGATTGCCGATATACCTCATAGGCCGTTGCATATTTGCTGTGTCTATCATAAAACATATTAAAAACATGACATTGCGCGAAATATCAGTAGCCATTTAATAATAGAAATAGGGGCCGCCGTACCATTTAATAATGCTTATTGTCGTTGACCGGCCATAATTTCATGGTCGGAGCTGTTACTTTTTTTTTATTGGTGCCCAGTGGTAATTAATTCTTCATGAGCTTCCTTCGCCCCGGGGAAGGCCGAAGGGGTATGCCGGACTCCTACCGGCTAAAACCACTGGGACAGTCATCTTCGGCACCAAAGTGAGGCTCCAGGTCCTCGTACGATCACACTAGAGCCGCCCACTGGTGCCACGCCTTTTTTATTTTTTATTGGTGTCCAGTGGAAATTATTCATGAACCTCCTTCGCCCCGGGGAAAGGCGAAGGGGTATGCCGGACTCCTACCGGCTAAAGCCACTGGGGTGGTCATCTTCGGCACCTAAGGGAGGCTCCAGGTCCTCGTATGATCACACTAGAGCCGACCGCTGGTGCCACGCCTATAGGTACATCTCGGAGAGGGTGACTGTAAAGCGGTCACCCCCCGGGCGGATTGTAAAGGGTCCTCCAAAGCGTCCCACGGCAGCATGTGACCACATGCGTGCTACCGTCTTCTCTTGGGTCGTTTGGTGTGAGCACGCTGATTCCCCAATCTACGCACCCGCGAACCCAGAGGTCCCCCGCCTTATAGCAACGGCAGGGGGTTTCAGGCGTATGGGAATTAGGCGGCAGGGCGGTTGTTACCCCAGCGCCGTCTCCTTCTTCTTCGAGCGGGATCGGCCCTCTCCCGATCCCGCTCTGCGGTCTCCTTCTGGAGCATGACGCTCTCACAGAAGGAGCACTGCATTCAAGTTTTCGTGCTCTGTCAACAAGACACTACTGCTGGCAGAGAGAGATCTTGCCCGATCCGATCGACCAGGATCCACCGCTCGGCGGCCCACGCAGAGCACGCCTCGGGCGTGTGCTGTACGGTGTCCTGGTCGCTATCACAATGGTGGCATTGTGCCGTGGCCTCGCGTCCTATCCTGTGCAGGTACGCACCGAAACAACCGTGCCCGGTGCGTACCTGCGTCAGCCGGTAGGTGACGCGCTCGCTCCTTCTAAGCCAGGCTCCAAAGAGCGGCAGGACGGCCTCGACGACGCACTTGGTCGCAAACTGCATCTGCAGGTGGTGACGCCACTTTCCAAGTACGCGCTGCCGAGCTACCCGCCTCAGCCTGTCCAACGCCCCTGGAGGCGCGCCTTCACCGCTCTGGCGGAGGGAGCATGTCTGATCGTAGACCCACGCATCCATCTCCGCCAGGACGTCGAAAGGCGGAAAACGCGCCAGAAGAGTTGCCGCCTCGTAGGACACTGTTCGGTATCCTCGTGCGTCCGGATAGCCACTCTGCGCTGCAGACCATGCATTTTGGTTTTGCGCCGCTGGGCGCCTGATAGTCAAGCCGACCATACAGAACCACGGACCGCACGACTCCCCCGTAGAGACGGCGAACTTCCTCACATGGTCCCCCGAGATTGGGCAGCAGCCGGTGTAGTGCACCCACTACCCTCTCGACTCGGGGGCCGAGGCGTTGGAAGTGCTCTTTGAAACCCCAACGACTGTTCAGGGCCCCAGGTACTACATGTACTGGCCCACCCTGAGACCTATTGAGTCTGCGAGCTCACACCGAGTGCCCTCAGAAAGACGGCGGCGCTAACATGGCCACGTGCCGCTGTGTGCGCAGCCTAGCGCACAGCGAGGCTTGGGCGTCCTTTACAATCCTCCCCGAGAAGCGCATTCCCTCCGCTAGTTATTTTTTTGTCAATCTTGGGTTCTATAATTAATATTTTAACTCCTTGTTCAGCTTTTACATTTTCCATTCCATCGAACGAGAACGCGATCGGACAGCTGTTGCACAAAACCAGCGTTGCAAAATGATACTATGTATATGGTGCGTACAGGTCTCTGAAATAGTACACAAAACTGTAGTAGAGTACACAAAAGTATTTATCTTCATAATTTAGTATATAGGGTAGGTACATAACACAGAGTACATACGTAAATAGGTCTTCAGAAAAGTGAGCATCAGAAATCCGAGAAAACCGCGACAAAAGTGTTGACAACAAAAGTACGTTTTTCCCAAGAATAAGGATTTCGATTTATTGGCAGTGTTCCGGTATATATACATTCACTGTATTATGCTATATTGTTCTTACACATTATACTTGTGTAGTTAACTTTTGTCGCGGTTGGCTGCGTTTCAAAAAACCAATAAAAATATTGATATCTTGAAAAAATACTTTAAGTACACAAACAAGGCACAGAGTACGCAAGTAAACATTATGGCTGAAATAGTGCACTATTCGTACCCTTCTGACAACGCCGCACAATACAGCCAACAACATAATAGAACAGCGCACACTGTGAATATTTTGCCTTTTTTACTGACGTTTCTCTAATATTGGTACAAAAACAACAAAAAAGCTTCATGAGAAAACATCACGAAAAGATTATCATGAGGTTTGTGTAGTATCATGTGGAAATGTTACTGAATGCACATATCATCGCCTTAGAAGTATTTTGTAACGATGTTATAATAATTGTGTATAGTAAATAAATAAATATCCACAATAATACAATTAATTCCATTGCTTTACTTAACTGCAAACTTGCAACTGATTTCAGTGCGGCTCGTTCTAGGAATTGACACATAGAGGGTATTTTAAATATTGAAACTAGGAAATTTACTACGACAAGATACTTCCTTTTATTAAAAAAAAGGTATAGTGGTGCCTTCAAGGAGTTATGACAAAAGATATAGGGCAAAAAGTCGCTCGCCTAAACCGAACACAATCGGCCAAATGTGAAAAGATCCTGTATTTGTATAGAAAGGGTCAATTATTAGGATATTTTTTCTAATTAACATTGTATCTCAAGTTAACGGAAGAACTTGAACTATACATTTTGTTTAAACGGTATCCATATAAAAATCGTTTATTTGAATACAAATTCTCAATAGTTTGATAATATCGCTTCCTGCAAAGATATGTTCGGCTTCCTGTTGTTTTTCTTATCCGATATATTTAATATAACAGATAAAAAATATAACTAATTTCAGTTTATTACTCTTATCTTATTTCCCGCTGTCATACAGGTAAATCTTGAAAATATACCCCGTAAAAATGATATTATATATTAAAAGAAGTAGATATGTTACATGCGCACCAAAAGTAAGAACCAAAACTCCGCCAATTGTAGCACCTCTCAATCAGTTCGCTCAAAACAGAACAACGAGCACAGACTGTCACAATCTGTATTGTTTTATTAATTAAGTAATAACATATAGAATATGCGTATAGAATATGCACAATCTATCAAGCAAAAATAAATAAAGGGATCTCATACCACACGTGAGTAACAAACTATATAAAATATTTTAATAAAAATTACTATTCAAATTATCTATAGAATAATATTCTCAAACAAAACACAGGTCAAGCAAAGAAAAGAGACAACACATATATTCTATTACAGGCGCGACAAAGATATCAAGTACACGAGTTGTCATTTTAGATAGCTATCTCTTTTACTTTCGTAGTTTTTGTGCATTCTTTCTTACAGCATAGTAGTGTAGTTTTATAGCTTTATACCTACATATAGCGAGACTGAGTTTTGCGCGCCATTTAATATGGACGTTACATATCTATGGTATAATATTATTGCCCCGTAATAGAAAGGTCTGGGAACCTCGATGACTATCTAATCGGTCCGTATGTTCCAATCCAGGAAGAAAAATATTCATCAAAAGCCTCGGCTGTTCTCCGACAGACACAAGCCGGTTCCACCCATCTTGCCGAATAAAATTATGACATCGTCCTGAAACAGGACGATCTCGTTTCTTAAAATTTCAAGTATTTCTAGAAATTCTTCCGTATTTACGGTCCCTTCGTAAAATTGTATTAACAGAACCCAGTTTTTCCTCCTCCTAATCCTCTTTATTGCACACCATAATAAAATAACAGTACAATCATTTTGACCATATGAAAGAAAATACAATTGGCGGTCTTATCGCAATTCGGCGATATCTTCCAGACCACCATTGGATGGACTGGAATGTTATGGAAAGTACAAGGGGTAGCTTACGGTGTAATATAAGAGTAAGGTATTCAACGTATTAATAACACAACAACTATATATTATAATATATAGACATATAATATATATATAACTATAAATACCAAAAGAAGCACGAGATATTCTTATGATGAAAGTAGTAAGTAGTGTTCCTTTACCAATCGCTTAAACATTTGTAATGATTGTGCACGTCTAACTGATACTGGTAGCGCATTCCACAAACGAACGGCCTGGACAGAGAATGACTTGTCAAGGAACTTCGTGGAATGTAATGGCATTTACAGTTTCAATTTCTCCGATGATCTTAAAAACTCAGAATGCGTATCATGTAGGAACTGAAACCGCTCTTTAAGGTAAGGGGGGGTACATGGATTGAACAGAACACTGTATAATAACGAAACTATATGAGTATTCCGGCGAAGGCGTATTGGTAACAATTTGAGCTTGTTATGATATTCTGAGATATGATCATATTGGCGCAAGCCAAATATGAATCTGATACAAAAGTTCTGGAGTCGCTCTAATTTGTTAAATTGGTCCTCGGTAAGATCAAGGTAGCTGACATCGGCATAATCAAGAATTGGAAGGAGCAGAGATTGTACAAGAGCAGTTTTAGTGGCAATCGGGAGGAAGTTTCGTAACCTTCTTAAGGACCCAGCTGAAGCAAACATTTTGCGACTAAGTTCCTGCAGCTGCGGAGCCCAGGAAAAGTTTTTATCGATATATATCCCCAAGTTCTTGACCCTATCACTTACAGAAATAATGGATCCGTCACAAAGAACTTGAGGAAGTTGAGACCAGTCAACTCTACAGATCATTTTCGAGCTCCCAACAACAGTGACCTGAGTCTTCGCCGGGTTGACTTTAAGCCCGTGTGCTCTACTCCATTTGCATATTTGGTCCAGATAAATATTTATGGCATTGATTCCCTCCGCCAGCTTGTCCAAGGGAGTATGGCAGTAAATTTGCAAATCGTCCGCATACAGGTGGTAGGAAGAAAGAAGCTGTCTGGAGATAGAATTTATAAATATTGCGAAGAGTAACGGAGATAATATTTTAATTTGAGATTTTATGATATTTAATTTATGTAAAATCGTAAGGTTTTTCCACATTTAACCGGTTTTACTTCCCGTACAAGCAGGCGAATTTTCTAAAACTAGGTATGCATTTTGATTTTGTCGAATTTCTTTATTTAAAATTCCCTATCTTCATTATTTAATACGCTTTCCCTCCATGTACCATTGCCATACATGTCTTTCAAATCTCATGGGTCTCATAAGAAGGCTCCAGGTCAGTCAGCGAGCTATCCTTGGTACCTATTTCTCTACGCGATCGAATCACAAATGAGGAGATCCGTATCAGGACTGAAATTGCCGACGTAGCTACAAGCATAATGGCAATGGGCGGGGCACATAGCTAGTAGAACTGATGGCCGTTTGGGGCAGAAAGTTTCTCGAGTGGAGACCGCGCACTCGAAAACGCAGCGTGGGACGGCCTCCAATGGGATGGACAGACAACCGGCAGGTGGCATGTAGTCCTAGTGGTTACGGAGGAGGCCTTTATTCAGCAGCAGATGTCCTTCGGCTGATATGATGAGGATGATATCATTGTTTAAAAAAAATGTATGACGATTTTACGATACAATGAGCTTTACAAATTTTAAGTAAAACTTTGGTTAGCCAACATAAGTTTCAAAAACTAGTTAAAAATAAATGTACCTATGTAATAGATATTTCAGCGGTATCACTAGAATTTAAATAACTTTTGACACAATAAAAGGCTGGGGATTATATACATAGAATAGAAAAGAATATTCTTTATTTTACACCATTATAAAAACAACTACTAGATAATTTTATGAGCTCTTTTGTGATCAGAGGAGAACCCCTTAGGTGCCGAAGATGGAGGAATTGGCGGTTTCGGAAGGAGTGTTGGACCGAGCCGTTGGCCGCCTGAAGACTCGTAACACCGCACCCGGCCCGAATAGCATTCTGGGTCGTGCGTGAGTGTATGCACTGCAGTCTCCTGGGGACCATTGAGACGGCTTTTCCCCAACTGCCTCCGACGCCGCGTGTTCCCGTCCAGCTGGAAGGAAGCCGATCGGTTCTCTTGAAGAAGGAACGAAGGGCCGTGGAGTCTGTACGTGCTTCTGTGGAGTGCGTACCGTCCCATTTGCCTGCTTGACGAGGCTTCAAAGCTATTCGAAAGAATAATTGCCTGAAGACTCGTTGAGCACTTGTCGCGAGTTGGTCCCGACCTGGCCGACAGCCAGTATGGCTTCCGGCAGCGGCGGTCCATTGGCTGTCAGTCTTGACATAGTCAACGCTTTTAACTATATGCCGTGGGGTGCGATTAGGGGGGCGCTAGTCCACCATCAGTGCCCCCCCTATCTGCAGGGTATCATCGGGGCATACCTGCGCGACAGGCATGTTCGCTACGTGGGCAGGGATGGTAGCGTAAAGCGGAGGGAGATCACGTGCGGGGTTCCACAGGGGTCGGTTCTCGACCCCCTATCACGGAACCTCACCTACGATACGGTCCTGCGTGTCGTTCTCCCCGCGGTCGTCAGCTTAGTCTGTTACGCTGATGACACTCTTGTGTTGGCCGGCGGGGAGTCCTTCGAGGGACTCCATCCGGAGGTCTATCCGGCTTGCCGAGCAAGCAGTGGCAATTGTCGTGGCCGAGGCGTTATTTATAGATGTAACTATATTGTTTCTCACAATATTCCTAAAATGGAAAACGCAATATCTATAGTAGTAAGAGTAATTATTAAGTAATTAATTCCGGGGTTCGTGGTGTTTTGTACCCAAATTTGCGTGTTTAAAAAGATTTTAAGGAGTGTGGAAAGTGAAACCATTCAATTTATTTTTTATTGTGATGCCTTGTTATTTCCACTACAGTGAAAGTGTATGTTAAGGCTAAAGGATTACAAGTAGGTGGGAAATAAAAAAGGACTGAATCCTACTATGATAGACCAGTAGAGAAAGGTTAAATGTTACGGTTTCAGCCGATCTTAGTTTTCGAAAATAGACAAAATCATATTCGACACTAACGAAAGCTAGTATCTATTATTTATTCTATTGTCGCGGGCTAAAGGCCATGTACATTAAAGGAATGCTTTGTAATACATGAATATGTAAATGTCTCCTGTTTGTACAAAGAGTGGTAGTACACGTATAATTGTTAAATTAAATCATAAGAGCTACGAGTACCAGCCGTGCATTACTGCCTATACATTAATATAATTTCAGTAAAGTTAAGCAGTGATTGCCTGTTGCTTTAACATACAGGAGAGTCTGGGATCCCATCCCAGCCCGCACCTCTGACATTTCGGAATTTGATTAGCACTTGCGTTAACGGTGAAGACAATATCGTGAGGAAACTTGCACACCTGAGAGAGCTCTAAAAGCTCATCAGTGTGTGTAGTCCGCAACCCGCACTATGCCAGCGTGGCGGATTAAGGCCTAATCTTTGTCATCGTAAGAAAATGCCCGTGCCCAGCAGTGGGGCAGTAATGGGCTGATTATGTTATTATATATACATATATAAAGGTATAGCTTCGGAGTTAACTTTATCTAATATTGATTTATCCCCATAAGTTTATCTTTATTTCAAATTGATGTTATATAGAGAGATAACTTGTCTCCATTATCGTTTAAAGGCTATCTTTGTTGACGTGATATCAAGCGGCAGTAATCGTTATATCGCCGACCATATCATCATAAATGTCGTGATTGAGTTTGGAATTAGCCAGAACATTTCATCGTTGTTTCTATTACCCACCGATTGTAACAAACCGCTACAGATGAGTGAAGATTTAAAGTAGAATGATGTCGTATAATATTTGAAATCTAATATTTATTAATTTCATCATTACTATCATATCAGCTAAAGGACATACACTGCTGAAGAAAGCCCCCCCCCCATAGTTTTCAACAATTATGTCATCATTTTGGGGGGATTTGTTAGTACTAACCACGGTTGGCAGACAAGTTGCTGAGCGTGGTATGGCTAGTATGCCTCACCACTTATACTGAAAACAAATACACAAATGATACACACAATAGGAACATTAGCAATCCATCTGCTGTCTTCGAATAAAAAAAGTATATCTAGAAAATAGTCGAATCTCATCAATGTCATCGACTATTTTCTCGCAGAACCTTATTTATACATTCCGACAAAGAAATAGACCTATCAATCTCAATCTCAAGTCGGATTAGAATCCAGGAATAATTTCAAGATATTAAGCATATGAGGACACGATGATTTCACTCTGAATGATTCGCAATAAAAGTTAACTTTGTTCTCTTAGGTTTCATTCCGTTCTATGTAAACTAGAGTCAATTTCAGGTTTTATTCGGAATCATAATTAAAACTATTTACATTCATCAAAATTTATAAAGAATCTAAATAATATTGATTGAGTTAAGACTTAACCTAGTTTGCAAAGTGTAAGCGGCAAGATACAAGAAAACGTGAAAACTAGGAGAAATTCCTTTGCAAATATCGACTTAAAAAATAATTTGTCAATGATTTATTAACACTTATTACACATTAGTTTGACGTTAGTAATTATTATTAGTTTATAATATACTTACATTTTTTATTACCAAATTTAATGTGACAAAGTTTAAATGATCAACGAATAAAAGATCCGCTCTCTTGATTTATCCGAATAAAAAGTTGTCCCAATATTATATAGCTCTATCTATTGATTCTAGGTCAATTGTTTGGTAGCAAGTGATGTGAACGTCCGTATTTAGCGCACTTTTCAACTCAAGTGTAAGTGAGACATCTGTAGATTCTGTATCAGCAGATTAAGACGCAAACGCTGCGAGTATCGACGTGGCTCTTAGTTTCAAATAATTCGGGGCTTCACTAACTGTTCTTAATGTTTCTAATCACAGCATCTTTACCAATACAATCAAACTGAAATGTCTGTCAGTGATCTTAAATTAAATTGCAATATTTAAGAGAAATCTTGAATGACGTTTTTAAAATTTATGGTGAGTCTATCTGCTTGAATGTCTGTCTTGAAACAGCTCCGAAACGGCTCAACGGATTTCAATGAAAATTGTAGGGATCAAAACAGGATTTTAATTTTTGTTGCGCGAACCTATTGAAATTAAAAATCATCCTAATTTTATTAGAGAAGGTGGCTGGCGGGTACCACGCGTTTGGATCCTGTTATTAAAATAATAACGTCTCTAACTAGATACCACACGAAAAAACATCAAGACACTGTAGTGATTACTGCGTGCATCGAAATAACTTTTAATTTAGTAGAATTGTACGGTAGATAAAATAAAATAAATTTTAAAAATTTGAAAGACGCCTGTCACCTCGTCATCCTGCGACCAAAGAGCCTGCGATCACGAATGCTGCAAAGTGTTCAGAACGTCAGGAAAAACATAACTCTATAATATACGCGATGTAATCCGTTTAAACCTGTTTTATTACAATGAATTTTAACTTAAAGTTTCGTGTTTGTTCCGTTTCGATATCTTGCAGAGTTCAGAAGATTTTAATTTGAATATAATTTATGCCTAGCGAAGCAGGCGGGCAACGGCTAGTACGTAATATGTCTTCAAATTTAACATTTATAATATTAATTTACCCAATTCCCACTTTAAAGAGTATAAATAGCTTATACTAGTGTTTATAAGAAAATATAGAAAAACAATATGATCATCTCCGTCTCATCCCTTACAGACTGAAATAGCCTATGATAGACACGACACAAAGGCTATCTGAAAGCATACGTGCTAGCTATGCGTGTTTTAAACGAATCGCAGATTATTTACCTAACAAGTTTTTTGATATGAGCAGAGGCGCCGTACACAATGAACTATAATACAATACCTACATCTCAGAGGAGAGTTGGTTGGTTTTGACGACGACTGGCATGCGGATCTCGCTGGCCGGCTGGCAGACAATGGTCGTCTCGATGCCGATACAAAGGCATACCAGCCGTAATGTTTGTTCTATACTATTTGTTCATCGTAAACTATATTAGTCCGTAGTTCACAAGAGTCGGCAGCATCTGGAAAATGTAAGACTACAATAGACCAGCTGGAGAATAACCGCAGCCAAATTTTATTAATCTTTCTCTTTTATTTTCAACTAGCTGTACCCGGCGGTTTCACCCGCTGTTTAATTTAAAAGAAATCGGATATTTGATTATTTAAGCATAAATAAAAGTAGCCTAAGTTATTCCTTATAACATCAGCTATCTGCCAGTGAAAGTCCCGTCGAAATCGGTCTAGCCGTTTCGGAGATTACCCGGAACAAACAGACAGACAGACAGACAGACAAACAATTTAAACATAGATTTTTTGTTATGTGTACCGTATATACTATCGTAACAATTTAGTAAAAAGCTGTTATTTTGACATTACAAACAGACACTTCAATTTTATTTATTTGTATAGATACAAACAAACAGCTATAAATACCATCCTAGTTTTCGCTTAACTATTTTAATGAACGTTTACGCTTTTACGATGCTCTTGCATCTTGATATCTATTATCTATTTGAAATGTATAGCGGGCGAATAATGGGGACAGCTCGAGGACGGCCGCGACTGTTAGAGCGGAATAAAAGAAACTAGGCATCTGTAAGAAGATAGCTTTAAATGTAGATACGTGGAGTGATTACGTCTGGAGTCACAAAACACAGAAAGAATAAAGTCGATAAAATAAAGTTATAGATTATACGATGACGATATTACCTGCCAAATAAAGTGTAGTGTTGGGGGCCTTCCAATAACGTCTGCAATAAATAGTCTTCGGAGATATTAATACATACATACAAGCGGAGAGGCTCATAGTTTAAACATAATCACTCAGTTACCTTTTACGAAACCCAAGATTGGAGAGTGGTGGAATATTCTTTGCCGTGGACTCCACAGTACTTGATTCGTTATTAACTTTATCATCCAATTGTATTTTTGTAAATTCCAAATTCAAATATCAATTCTTGTAATAACAATATTTTTGTTTGTCTATCTAGCTGTTTGGTCAAATGTCTCAAGCTCGATTATTCTTTGATAACATTTGGTGTATAGACGCCAATATTTTTCTTATAGTACAAGAACGATTTGTTTTACCACTCATTAATATTAAGCAACATTTTCGAAATATTGATCTTTAGACTGACATGCAATGTGACTTTCAACTTTCAGCTTTAAATCCGAATAAGTCAAAATACTAAGACATGAAAATATTTTTCAACAATTTTTTTGTTATTTGCGTCAACTTCTCTTTGTTTTACAGAAATAAGTTGATTATTTTAAATTGTTTCATTTTCATTTTTGTGCAGACCTTGATCGAGTGGAATAATGTAAAACGTCCTGAATGTTATCGTTTCTAAAATTTAAAAAAGGCTATCGTATCAAGTACGCTTACTACCCGAGGCATATCTAATTAAGTGCTCTTATACGTAATGATGAAGAGTGACTTATCGTACTTTACTTCTGAAGTGCCGACCTATAAGATATATAGGTAAGCACGACGATACTACGCATAGACGAATAGATAAGTAAGTATACGTAGACAAAAATGTTCGAATAGAGTCGCCTAACAAAGCTTGTTAGTGAATACTGTGCTAAAGAACAGTTATTTTAACAAAGCCGAGTTAATACGGCTTCCGCTAATGCAATCGATTACAGAACTGTGTGTGGATGGACACTATACGTTTCGAGGGATTTCGTGTAATTAATGACGGTGCTATACGATAGATAAAATTGTACAGTATTTAACTAATTCAATTACTACGTTGGACTGACATACAATTGAAATTGTTGGAATGACGGCACGGTTGGTGCAGTGGCGGATACAGTCGGCTGCTGCGCTCCGGGTCGTGGGTTCGATTCCCGCACGGAACAAATATTTGTATGATATACAGGTAGTTGTACCGGGTCGGGGTATATTGTATGTGGAATTTGTGTCTGTAAACGCACAGGAGAAATCCTAGTGTGAGGCAAGTTTAGAAAAGAAAAGAGAAAATCTAACCAAAAACGAAAATATGTAATACAAGCTTTTGTCCGCGGTTTAACCCGCGCGTTTGTTTTTATCAATATCGATACAAATATAGCCTACATGACTTAGCGATACTGTGGCTTTTTATTAGTGAATATTTTTTTTATCGGTTCAGTGCTTCTAGAGGTAACATACACATACATACAAATGAACAAACAAAATCTCTTTATAATATTAGTATATATGAGCAACTACAATGATACAGCACACCTGCTCAACGTGAGATCCGGGGTTCGATTTCCTGGTCATAACATGGTTTTCTGTAAGAAACAGCCCGGATTAGGAAGTGTCCCAAAGATTGCAATAAGTATGCCACTTATTACATGAGATGAATTACGGCATCAGCGAAAAATATGTGGGACACCCAGTACTAAGACTATTAAATGGAACTCGACGTACATATATGCATACGCAGCGTGGGCCGACCTCCAACGAGGTGGACAAACGACCAGGTGAAGGTCGCTGGGAGTCGTTGGGTGACAGCGGCATGTAACCGCTCGTTGTGGAAATCTAAGGGCCTCCCCCTTTGTTCAGCAGTGGACGTCCTCTGGCTGATATGATGTTGATGATAGATTTAATGTAATATAAAATAAGTTATTACATTTTCTACAATTTCAGAACAATGTCAAAAAATAACAATTTATGTGCACCATGTAATATCAAATGAATATGTTACTGGTTACAGCTAAAAGTTACGTTCAGTACGTACGCAACCAATAATCATATAGAAATAAATGAATAAAAATAAATCGTTGTAATCGAAATTAACCGGCTAAAAGTGATGTGTGTAATAATAACTAGACATGGTTGTGAAATTGACCAGAGCTTCGGGGACTAGGCTAACAGCTGGATTAGGCAAACTACAATTTTTCTACTCATGGCCAATGACAAAGAAAGATGAAACCTGTGCCTGTACAGTGGAACCGAGATAAAGACCTAGTAAACAAATTATAGCTGTTGTGCGAGCTATACTCGAGGTTTCTTTGAAAGATGACGTCACGTTTGGCACAGGGACTAATGCCTTGGATTTCTGCGCTGTATCGGGGTTCGGTTCTTGCACGGAAAACATATTTGATAATATATTATATATGCCGGGAGACGCTAACTCTCCAAAACTTTTCATTGCCGCACTGGAAGACGTTTTCAAGATTTTGGGCTAGAAAGGGCTAGGCATCAACATAGACGGCGAATATATCATTCACTTTCGGTTTGCTGACTATATAGTGGTCATTGCTGAGACCATGGAGGACCTCAGTGTAATGCTCATAAAGACCTCAGCAAGCAGAGCTTCCGAAAAAGTTGGTCCTAAAATGAACATGGACAAGACGAAGATCCTGTCGATTGTTGAGCATCCAATGGAGAAGGCTATGCTCGGTGTTATTCTACGAGATCAAATAACAAAAAAAGGAGATCTGCAAAGAATCAAGGTAACCTATTTAGCTCGAAGAATTGCTAAAGTGACAGTGGGCGGGGCACATTGCTCTTAGAATGGATGGCCGATAGGGCCGTAAACATCTAGAGTGGCGGCTACATACCGGAAGACGCAGTGTAGGCAGACCCTCACCTCCCAAAGGCGTCTGTGGGGTCGTCTCCTGACGCCAAAAGGTCGGCCGGAAAGGTGACGAAAGTCGAGAGGCTGGAGAGAGAGAACGCGGAGCTGCGCTAACAGATCGCCAGCCTCTCGGCAAAAATAGAGTCGTTGATGACCGAAGTAGGTCACTTACGTCGTCAGGGCGAGGCCCAGGTGAGACCCAGTGGAGGTCTCGCTTCGGCATATTTGCCACCTGAGTTTGAGGCCCAGCTTAGACGTTCCATCAACCTCGAGGTCGGGGGCATGATGGACGCTAAGTTGGCGGCCCTGGAGGGGCGGCTCCTGCCGGAGCAACGTCTGCGCCCGCCACTAGCGGCAGATAAGCGGCGGCAACAGGCGGTGCCGGGGACGACCACTTATGCAGCCGCTGCTAAGGGGACGACAAGTATGGCAACGGCTGCGGCCTCCACTAAAATGCAAACGCGTGCACCAGCGGCTCAGTCGCAAATAAAAGGGAAAAGTGGTGGTCGCGGTGCAGCGAAGGGGGCTGAGAAAGCTGACCGGCAAGCGATAGCAGCTGGAGCTGCACTGTCCGCTTCTTCCATGACAGCCCAGCTGGCAGCCACCGAGCCTGAAGTGAATCAGGCTTCACAATCCCCAATGGAGACCACAGAGGGGTGGTCCATTGCGGGTAAGAAGAAGCGGGAGCCCAGGCCTTCTAAGGTGCAGACGGAGGCTGCCGCTGCGCAAAATGCGCAGTCCTCTCCCAAGAAGGGGAAGAGGCGTGGAGGAAGAGGAAAGAGGGGAAGGGGGAAGGTCAACCTCCCCAAGGTACCCGCATCGGCCGCGATTACGGTCACGGTGCCCGAGGGCTCACCCGAAACCAGGCTGGGTGAGGTAATGGCCGAGGCAAGAAAGAGCATCAAGCTCTCCGACCTCGGCATTGGTCCGGATACCGTGACTGTAAAGAGGTCAGCTAGCGGCGGAATGGTGCTTTCCGTCGCTGGCGAGGACGGTCGCGCTAAGGCCGATAGCCTGGCGATCCGTATGCGGGAGGTGCTCTCCCCCATCTTCAACGTGCATATCGCACGTCCTATGAAGATGGCGGAGTTAAGAATAAAGGACCTGGACGACGCCGTCACGAAAGTGGAAGTGGTAGATGCCATCGTGGCGGCGACCAGATGCTCGTCCGATGATGTTAGGGTAGGTGAAATTCGCCGCTCACAGGTGTCCCTGGGCACGGTCTGGGTCCGGTTACCACTGGAGGCGGCCAAAAAGCTTGAGTCCACCTGCCGCATTTGCGTGGGATGGACATCGGCTAGAGTCGAGGTGTTGGCGGCACGCCCTCTGCAATGTTACCGATGCCTCGAACTCGGGCATGTGCGCCTCCGGTGCACCATACATGGGGGGGTTAACCGAAGCGACCGGTGCTTCGCCTGTGGCAGCCAGGGCCACAAGGTAAGAGAATGCACGGCGCAGACAAAAAACTGTCCATTGTGTGCGGACTTCGGCCTTCCGGCCGAACACAGGCTCGGCTGCAATTCTTGTGCGGCCCAGAAGAGCAGGAGGGGAAAAGCAGCCCCCCTTGGTTCGGCCGAGGGGCCGACGATGTCTGCACCGCACCGGTCGCACGCTCCGGCTCACCGGAGGCGATGGAGGCCAACTAAGAGTCCTCCAGGGCAACCTAAATCACTGCCGCAACGCGCAGAATCTGCTGCAGCAGACTGTTGTGGAGTGGTCGGTTGCCTTGGCGGTTGTGGCGGAGCCCTACAGCGTCCAGGATCACCCTCGCTGGTTCGGGGGCGCCGGGGACTCCGTTGCTATCTATTGGTCTGGATCTGAAGGTGAGCCGCCCTGCTCCCTGTTGGACAGGGGGCAGGGCTTTGTCGTAGTAGAGTGGGGACCTCTGGCAGTAGTGGGCTGCTATATCTCCCCCAACGTGTCTCTCGTCGACTTCGAGGGATACCTAGACGGGGTGGCGCGCAGCATTCGCTGTAAGTGCTCGCCCCGTCCAGTGCTCGTCCTGGGGGACTTCAATGCTCACTCTAGAGCTTGGGGCAACCGTCGGGACGGGCCGAGGGGGACAATAATGCAAGACTGGGCGGCGTCACTTGAGCTCCGATTGCTGAATCGGGGGTCCGTTAGCACCTGCGTTCGGTGGCAGGGGGAGTCGGTCGTGGACCTGACATGGGCGGCTCCTTCTGTGGCCCGCATGGTGTCGGGCTGGCGAGTAGCGGAGGAGGTGGTCACACTTTCGGACCACCGCCACATTATGTTCGACGTGGCCCTCCCGAGCCGTTCTAGTCCCAGCCCACGGTCACGACGTTGGGCCCTCACACAGCTGGATCGCGAGTTGCTCGTCGCAGCTGCCAATGTCGCGGCCTGGCCAGAGGTCGATCAAGGGATCTTGCCCGATCCGGAGGAGGAAGCGTCCTGGTTCCGGGAGACGATGACGTCAATTTGCGATGCATCCATGCCCCGGGCCAAAAAAAAAATCCGGCCCGGCGCTCCCGGCGTACGGCAGTGTACTGGTGGTCGGATGAGATCGCCTCCTGGAGGGACTGGACAGGTGTCCGTGGGGGAGACCCTACCGAATGGTAGTGGGCAAGTTGCGCCCCTATGTCCCCCCCGTGACCGAAACCATGGCCCCGGATTTGCTGGAGGGAGTACTTTCAACGCTCTTTCCGGCGGTCCGGGACCATCCTGGTCCCTCTCCACCCCCGATTGCCTCGGACTGGGCCGAGGAGTTGGGGGTTTCGGAAGGGGAGCTGGGCCGAGCCATTGGCCGCCTAAAGAGTCGCAACACTGCACCGGGTCCGGACGGCATTCCGAGCCGTGCGTGGGTGTATGCACTGCAGTCTCTTGGGGACCGCTTGAGGCGACTGTTTACTGTTAACAGAAGCATAAAAGCCGTTGTCGATGGCAATTGCTCCGATAACTTGGACATTAACGCTGGCGTCCAACAAGGCTCCGTGCTGTCCCCAACATTTTTCTTACTGCATGTCATGCCATGCAATGATATGCTGTCTATCGACGGCATTCATTGTTATGCGGATGATAGTACTGGGGACACTTATTATACGGGCCGTGCTAACGTCCCTCGTCCCGTAGTGGATGAGAGCCGCAGATAACTTGTGTCAGAAATCGAGAGTACTCTAGACAGAGTCTCCGACCGGGGATGACTAAATCTAGTCCAATTTAATCCCATCAAGACATCAAGTCTGCGCGTTCACTACTAAGAAAACCCCATTTGCTGTAGCTCCACAATTCCAGAACACGTGAGGGTACGTACGTACGGTACGTACAAAGGTAACGGTATTGGGATCCTTGGTGTCGACATTTCCAGCGGCGTCCAGTTTCGCACGCGCTTAGATGATAAGGTCAAGCTGGCGCCCAAAAAAGTCGGTGCGCTCAATAAGACAAGGCGGTACTTCACATCTGGGCAAAGACTGTTTCTTTGTAAGTCGCAACTTCGGCCTCATATGGAGTACTGCAGCCATTTATGGGCGGGAGCATTTAGATACCAGCTTCGACTCTTTGATTCGGTACAGAAACGTGCAGTTAGGATTGTCGACGATCCCAAGCTCACAATCGACCTCGAACCCCTAAGTCTGAGGAGAGACTTTGCCTCCCTATGTGTGTTCTACCGCTTGTACAACGGACAGTGTTCTGAGGAATTGTTCAATATGATGCCAACGGCTACTTTCTACCATCGCACCTCCCGCCATCGGCGGGGAGTTTATCCATATACCCTAGAGTCAAAATGGTCTCGTACCGTATGGTTTCAGAGGAACTTCCTAACGGTTGGTGCAGTGGTTGATAATGTCGGCTGCTGCGCACCGGGTCGTGGGTTGGATTCCCGCACGGAACAAATATTTGTACGATCTGCAGGTAATTGTTCCGGGTCTGGGTGTATTGTGTGTGGAATTTGTGTCTGTAAATGCACCCACGACACAGGAGAAATCCTAGTGTGGGGTAATGTGTTAAAAAAAAAAAAAAGTTAAAAATTAAAATTAAATTAAAACGTATGCTCAGGTTGTATCAGCTCTCACCGAGGTTTTCCTAAGAGACTACAGCATGGGGCTCTTCAAAAAGGGCGTGAAAAGATTTTTACGGTGTCGGCCATGCGCGAGTGATACCTCTGGTGTTGCAAGCGTTCATAGGTTACGGTAACCGCTTACCACCGGGTGGGCCGTATGCTTGATTGCCACCTTAGTGGTATTATTTTTTTGTCTGGAACTAAGGTATGATTAATTGACGCACGGTTCAAATGTCAGTACTGTGCAATCGTCACTACAGAGCGCTTCATACAATATGAAATTACCTACCTATTAAATTTTACATCAACAACTCAAATAACGAGATACAGACTTAAATATTAAAGGTTCCATTACATTTTGTATTTACTCTGAGAATACAATCGTATTTCTCATTTTTAATAAGTATATTAGGTATAATGAATACTTTTTTATACTGTGAGAACTAAGCGAGCGTACCTGTATAATAAGGGATGTTTCCGATTGACTGTTAGTACACTTCTTTTTCGGGAAGTTCTATGTCCAGTACTGTGTTGTATCTAATGGCCTGTTTTAGGCTGAGCAAAACTTTTTTTTTAAGTTAGCCTGCTTTTTCCTCTGCTGAGCAAAGGTCTCCCCCAAATACCACCAGTACATCCAGGTCATCTCCACTGGGACTTTTTCTGGGCCAGCCGCGTAGGGCGACGGCCGCAGTGACCCGCCCAATCCCATTTGAGTCTGGCAGCCTTTTTTCTAGATCTTGTATCCCCGTTTTAAAGCGCAGCGTGGTATTCCGAATTCTGTCTGTTCTTTTTACGTTCAGAATGCTATGCTCCTAGGTTTTTGCGAGTCGGTGAGCGACCAGATCTGAGCACCATAGGTTAGGACGGGCAGGATACACATATCGATGAGTTTGCGTTTCAGGGAGAGTGGCAGATCACTCTTTATTAGTGTTTTCATGGACCAGGACCATTTTCCAGGCGTTTACGATAAATACATTCTTACACACTAGGATGTTTTGTGTCACTTACGAAAATCAGAATCTAAAGGTATATCGTATATGAATTTTAACGTTACGTCATAGTCATAATTGCCTACTATGTATCATCGTTTCCAATATATTAATATCCATTATCTACACAAATAACAAAATCCGTTGAGTTATCATTCGATTAATTACTCACCAAACAATAATTGGAAGTTCTATATATCTGATTAGGTATGTATTTTTCGTTTCGTAATATCGAAAAGGTCTTTTTGCTATTGTTTTATTTCCAATATCGTGACTGTACACTTTTTGAAAGATCAAGAGAACGCCTCCGTAACTCTTTGTAATTTCGTTTTTCTCTATTTATTGGATATCATTTGACTGAACCCGTCTGTCGAGCGTGGCGATTATGGAAAAACCCCCCAATGAGCCCACAACACACCCATATCGGTCGTTGTGGTGATCGTTGGGGGAGGCCTGTGTCCAGCAGTGGACTTCATTCGGCCGAAATGATGATAGATGTATAGATTCAATGTGCCTCTAGCTGTACGTTGGCGGTTACAATGTCGCTGCTGGTTTCATCATACTGATGTCTATACTGAAATATGTGCTTCTCGCTTCGTAGTTTGATGAAATCAATCTCGTTTTTGTGGAATCACCAGGACTTAGAAATATTTTTAGGAATTTCATTTGAAATATTGTGAATTCGGGCAGTATGTCTAGCTTCACACACCAAAACTTGATATCTATTTGGTAGCTTTGGGTGTTGACAGGATTTACCCAAATTTTGTTGCTGGTGGTATTGCAATAGGTCGATGAGCTCCCAAAATAGGGTTGATGTACACGATATCTGATTCATGTTTGCCTGTTTCAGGACAGGTCAACTTAAAACGGCTAGTGCTCCGTCTCCCAAAGGCCATTCCAGATTTGTTGTCCTCCATTTTTCTCACTATGTCTGGGCTTTATTTCTTCTCAGAGGTAGGAAATGTCGGCTTCAACTAATTTATTAAAGAGTGAAGGTGTTTCTTGAAACCTAGTTGGCAACTAAAGATCATCATTATCAAAACGGATTAGTAAGCTGAAGTGGCAATGGGTGGAGCACATTGCTCGTAGAACTGATAGCCATTGCGGCAAAAAGGTTCTTGAGTAGAGTCCGCGCACCGGAAAACGCAGCGTGGGACAACCTCCAGCGTGATGGACATCCATCTGGTGAAGGTTGCTAGGAGTCGTTGGATGCGGACTGCATGTAACCGGTCGTTATGGAAATCTAAGGGGGAGGCCTTTATTCATCAGTAGACGTCCTTTGGCTGATATGATGATGATTATTATCAGCTTATCTAGGTTCATTTCCTGTCGGGTTGCTGTATGTAGATAAAATAATTGCTTCGGTTACGAGCTTGGTCAGTGGATTAACAATGTTAATTGGGGCCTCAAATTGTACCCAGTCCTTTAATATATTTTTTATACAAAAATAGTTGACAAAAATAAAGAATAATACGTATCTGATAAAAAATTAAAAGCTAAAAACAAAGACTTACTGTAGGTGAGTATTTTCATATACTCGTGTATTCGGTATCTGCTGGAACCATTTTTTTACTCTTAACTTTTGTTCTTTTACTAAGCTAACATTCCCCAACGTTAAAACCTAGTTTAGTTTTAGTTCAAAAGAATAATTTAACAGAGTATTTTCATTTCTTAACCTGTCACGCTATTATGGAACAAGTTAAGGCAGAATTCGTGTACCATTTCTATTAAATAAATTAAATAAAGGGAATTCAATCTGCATTGCAAAAACAATAAGTATTTGACGTCGCATCCGTGTGGGAAATGCAGACTTTTTATTTGTGTATTCATTATTTCACTTAAAAATTTCGTGCTGTGAATAGTAATGGCGAGGCTCGGAAAATCCGTAATAAGCTGTGGGTAATATGAAATATTCGCCCATTAAAATTTACGAGTTTCATATCGCTTACTTTTGAAAAGACACTTTGTTGGGTTCTTTTTTGATGTTCTTTCATAAATATCTTTTTTGTCATAAATATGGTTTATAAAATTTTATGACAATGTTTAGCTAATACATAAGCTTATCTTTAGTTCTAGAATTGACTTTCCAAATGGAAGTCTTTTAGTTTCTTCTAAAGCTTAAATAACATCTAATAAAAAAAAGAGAATGTTCGTGTATTTGTTGCTAACTCACGGAACGGCTAAACCAATTTGAATGAAATTTAACAGGGTGATAGACTATATCTGTGATAGACATGAAATAAATTGTAGTCCGTTATCCAGTTCCACTAAAGGTTTAAAACTAGGCCCTCGCGGAATGAGTCGCAGGTAGCAGTTAGTATGGCAATATGTGGTCAATTTTCAAAATAAATTTACAATTACAAAAAGAAACCCAAATTATATCAAGAAAGAAGGAAAGAAAATATTTTATTTTGGACTTATATTAAATGACAATAGATGATGTAGATGAGATATACAACTTTTATATATAACACTACAGTAGGTGTACGAGGTCAATAACCTGTCCTTATCTTAGCATAATTATGCAGCAGCAATTTGAGCTCCATCGTTAGTTTTCTGACCCATACTAATATTATGTACTTCTAGATAATTAAAAATGACGTAAGTATACATGAATCTGAAACATGACGAATTACGAAGACGAATATAAAAAATTACAAAAATAAAATATGACCGTTTCACATACCGTATAAACTAAAAGATTTTATTGAAATGAGATAAGGTTGACTTGTTGTGTCTTCCCAGGCTATTTAGGCTTGAGACGACTTCTTTGACCAGTTGATCATAATAATACCCCATACTTTGACTGATGCTGCAGTCAATAGAGTAAATCCCTGCGCATATACCTGACTGCATTTTGGAGCCGTCCGTGTACCATGTGAGGTGTTTCACCAACAGGTTGGAGTCCTCTCGTCCACTCCACCCTTATCGGTATAAGAAAACTGTACCTCTTGTTGAACAAGTATGTTTGATTTACTTTATGATATACCATATTCATTAGGACATCCAATTCTTTCATGGGATTCATATATGTGTGTTTTGTTCAGGACTCGTTTTCTTTCCAAGCTCCTGCTTTCGCAAGTCTGTACATCTAGTTTCTTGCTTCGGTCTGAATGTAGTATATGCAGTGGCTTTAGACCCATTATCCACTCAAGTGCCAATGTAGGCGTAATTCTGATGGCCCCGGTGATTGCCGCGCATGGCACCCTCAGGACCTTAAAGTGTCCTTGCAGACCATTAGTTTCGTTCTTGTCTACCATACTGCACTGCTAGATGTAAGAATAGGCCTCACCATCATTGTGTAGATCCAACGAATTATCCTAGGTTTGAGTCCCCATAATTTGCCATACGCAGAACGGCACATGTTAAAGACTCGTAAGGCCTTTTTCACCGTTTCTTCGACTCGAGTGTGCCACGTTAGTCTCTTGTCTAGTACCATGCTCAGATGTTTAACTTCCGTGGCCCATTTCAGTTTAGGCCCATCCGTTCGGCTGGTGAGTGCATGGTTGGAAGTTAATCATTGCGTGGCGCAATATCTCACGGGTCATAGTAACTTTAAGAGTAAATTATTTAGCTTCAAGCTTGTTGCCACAGCTTATTGGTCAATGTTCAACACCGGACTGTGAATATGAACATCGCACATCAAGGAATTAAGGAAATGTAATTGTATTATAGTTGGTAGACCCGCTATCGTATTAGGTTTAAGACCTGCAAATATAAATGTTAAGGTTAGTTATTAACTTTTAAGTACAGTTATTGTTCTTTTGTCAGTTGAACGACCAAACTCTAATGTTGTCTAAGGTTAATATAACGTCTAGCGCGATTAAATAGCGCGCTATATGCACGCAACGTATAGCGCACGCTATGCCGGCTTCAACTTGACGCTATAAAAATCGCGCCATTAAAAATAACGAGCAGCGAGAATAATCGCGCGAGCAAAGGCATAGCGCGGGCGTGGCGAGCCGGGCGGCAGCCAAGGCGTGAATTCGCGCGCTATCGATCGTTATCTAACGCGTTGATTATAATATTTATTTGTTTTAGATGCGCTAACAATGTACGTACATTAAAATATCGTAAAATAAATATATAAACATACATGACATTTGATGACGTCAATAATAGGCATATACAACATCAACAATTCCGTTCCATGAAAACTGCTGTAAGAAATTAATAATAAAAGACATATAACCCTATCTTATATTTATTAGTACACAAAAATCTATTATCTTAAGCCTGGAAAGTATGAGGAAAAGTTCATTAACTTTTCTTTACTTCTCCATTTTATTTTGATAGATATTATTTTACGTATCGAATATGCTATAACTTATTCAAGATCAAGAATATAACTAAAACAACGCGCTGTACATATAAAGCGTGCTGTCTTGACACAGCGCTCTATCTGTCCAACGGCATTTAGCGTGATTCAAGAATATTCACTGCGTTTTTATCGCGTCATTCGCGTACGCCCAGTTCGGTATAACTATAGCGTGTAAAATAGCGCGCTTTTTTTATTATAGCAAATAGTCTGTAGCGCGCTATTGCCACATAGCGTTTTTGAACACCACTACCCGCTACAGACACGAACACTCTTCTCGTCGGTGACGCACGTTGACAATATTGCCGACAGACTATGTTTAAAATCTGATTGGATATTTTAATACAGAACGTTATCGGTTAGGAAACAAAAACAAGTACCTTTTATAGGTGTTACAATAATGAATAAGAAAAATGAAAGAGACTGTGGACATATATTAAAGTTACGTTTTTGGCATATTTGTTATATGTATAATATAGTGAAATTTTAGACCTCTTATATAACAGTCTTTAAGATGCTTTATTATTTAAATGTCTGAAAATGTAACTAGTTTTAGTTTAAACACATAGAAACGTGCTTCTCCTCGGGGACATTAAATATTTGTATCCTATACTTGCACCTTACTAGATTAAAAAATTAAAGTGGATATATTTTTGTTCTAAATTAATATCAGTAAGGTATCCGGATTAAGAATACAGCACCACTCCATTTCCTCCCGTGGAGGTCATAAAAGGCGACTACGGGACTCTAAACCAGAAGGATGGGCAGCAGCGTCCTTTCTGTGGAACAGTAGCCATTCTGCGCTTACCAATCCACCTGCCAAGCCTGGTGAGTGCTGGGAAATTCCCCCCAATATTGGAAATCTATGGGGGAGGCCTTTGTTCAGTAGTGGACGTTGTAGGGCCGATATGATGAATATCAATAAGAACTGTTGCTCAAGCATGAAAGGCATTTTTATTTAAAAGCACTTATTCCAATTAGACACTACTCACACGGACGACTTCAGCTCTTAATATGAACTTATATTGAGAAAATGACCCATGGACAGCAGTTTGAATTATCATCATCATCATCATCATATCAGCCAAAGGACGTCCACTGCTGAACAAAGGCCTCTCCCATAGACTTTCACAACTAGCGGTTACAGACTGCACCGCATCCAACTACTCCCAGCGACCTTCACCAGCTCGTCTGTCCACCTCGTTGGAGGTCGTCTTACGCTGCGCTTTCAGGTGCGCGGTCTCCACTAGAGAAAATCCTTGTATTGCTGCGAGGGTAGAATAGAATATTCTTTACTGTACACTATTAGAATAAAAACTACTAGAAAATAGATTTTATAAGAGCAGTAATATAAATTATCTGTAATATTAATTTAAGCTATATAATTAATGGTTAATTACAACAAAATATTAATATAGAGCCAAATTTATGTATTTATTGTTTAAAGCATATGTAAGCGTAATAAATAAAAGTAATGTTTTTATTTTTAATAAAACGAAGCCTCACTCTAGGATTTCTCCTGTGCCGGTGCTTTTACACGCATAAATTACATACACAGTACACCCAGACCCGGAACAACTACCTACCTTTTGTCGTAACTCTCTTTCAATTCATTGAGAAAAGATCTGTAAATAAGACAATTTTCGGTTACGATAATATTTCAAGAGAAGCTCCTAAAAAGGATTTGATATTGTATGGCCACTATCACTTACATTGAGGCAATAGACACTGGCAGTAAGTTAATTCGAAAATTTATAATAAGATAGTTTAAGTACGTAATATTAGGGCTAGATAAGGGATTTAACCCTAAGATTACGTCACGAGGAACTACGAACTAAGTCGATTCAAAGTCCTTTGGATAAAAAATCAAACGCTTAAAGCACATTTTTACCTTTTTGTTTTCTATCGCCAGCTTGTTACGGACATTCAAAAGCTAACTACACGACGAAGTTGGAGACGAGCTCCAACTTCTCGGTATGTTTTGATTCGTCGCTTCCATTTCTGCATTCTGTGGTCGCTATGCATTTGCTTTGTGTAATCTAGCTACGGGATAGTTTTTAGCAAACAATTAATGGCTACACCAATCTCTAATAACGACTTAGGTTTTCGCGTTTATTACACATTATAATAAAACAATTTTAACCGGATTAGATCGCGTATGTTATAGATTATTGTTTTTCCTGATGTTATCCTGCGACCACGAATGCTGCAAAGTATTCAAAACATCAGGAAAAACAAAAATCTATAATATACGCGATCTAATCCGTTTAAAATTGTTTTATTATATTCTCTAATAACGATTCTATAGTATATGGATCAATATGTCGATGGCTGCTCGTCACATTATTTGATATGAGATCACAAAGGCAAAATCTGATCCTCCTAAGGTGGATTTAGTTTGCACCGGTGTGTTCTACTGGACTTCCCGGTGCTTCTCTGTATGTGCTAAAGACGGTTATCGTGGGGTTTTCGCCTATAAGAATCCGGCACGACTCTCCCTCTTTTTTACTTCCTCCGCCCCCAGACGGAGGAAATAAAAATGGATTTCGCACCATATTTACAAAAGGTGAATTTATTTAGCTTTGATTTTCGATTTTTAGGTGAGTTGATAGCTATTAATATAAAATCTAGCCAACATGCGAAGTTACAAAAAGAAAACTAGTTAAAAGAAAAAGTAAGTAGACTGGAAATAAGCTAGTAAATGGAAGAAAAGGCAACACCTGTTTTTGACGGATGACAGTTGTCTCATAACGATAGTCGATTTGTATAAATATGTATGTGGACGGACATAACTTTGCTTTAAGTAAAATGCAGGCATAATTTATACCGAAAACTCAAAGCACAAAACTATTTAATATATAAAATATACTTTCACAATAATATAGCAAATTCATGAATATTTTAAGCTACGGTATTAATTTCAGGTACTTATGATAAAATATGAACTGATATAGAGACGGTAGGTAAGGCAAGGCAGTGTGCTGTGTGGTAGGGACTTACCACACTTAATTATTACGTGTCATGCATAAAAAAGTAAGTATACTAAATTAATCGTATGATAGCACGCGAGTCATAACCTAGATATTTTCTTTATAAAAGTAAAGCATACAATGTTTCAACTATAATAAATGAAGCAATGTTAAGTAAAAAAGTTAATTATATATTTTGAATAGAATTTATCTTAAAATCATAAAAAAATCTACAACAAAGAATGGCTTTTGTAAAATAGCCTTCGGATATTTCAGTAGCTGGACGGTGACGTGACGTGTGATGCATGTATTACGTGCCAATATAATATATTATGTACGTACCTAATGGAACGACGCTAAATTGCATTCTATTGCGTGGTCCATTTTGAATTATCGATTTCCATAAGTTATTAAACACTAGGAAGCGGTGAAGGGTGGGCTTATACATAGGTGCTGATGTTGACGTTCAAAAATAACTATTATTTTTGTCTATTTAGAATAAACGATCGTTTCATTTAATTGGAGAGCTTTATACATTATCTAATTTCATATTACATTTGTGGATATGGAAACGTAGAAAATGGTTGCACATTGGTAGAGCATCGCTGTGGGTTGAAACTGCGAGCCATTTAGCTCAAGCTCTCAGCTTCAAGTGACACATCACGCCAGGTGAGACTTTAAAAATTAAATCTCAGTCGCTCCAAATATATTAAAATAATAACAACAGCAATTAAGTTTTGATCTTGTTATTTACTGCTTGAACCACTCTGACACAACGTGGGCCACCAACCACACAAAATCAATAAAGAAAACCATTTCCGACAGTTGGCGATCTCACCTAACGCAGATGCATTGTCAAGGAGGCCTTGTTTTGAAAACTGTAAGTACTGCGTTAGGCATGAGGCTAAGCAAGCAGTGCCTGTGGGGATGCTAAGAACGGATCTTAGCAATAAATGGAAGGAAACACTACAGCATGCTCAGCAAAATAACACGACGACATAATGAATAGCAGAAGAAGATCAATAACTAAACTTATAATCGTTGAAAAATAGTCGACAGGATCGGACATTACTAAAAGTAGAGTAGTAATTCAAACCGTTCTCGCGTCATTAAATATGCAAAGATCACATTATGCCACCCTATATTACTTTTATTACCTTTCCCTATATATAAATTCACCTCATTTACTGTTTAGCAGATCTTTATTGAGCATGGTTAATAAACATTTTATAACGCAATAATATACCAAGTGTATCTAAGTATTAATTCTGTTTTACTACATCTTCTGTGCTTACTCTACCGAGAGCCGTCAGTAAGTCATTTGGGATTTGCTCCGACCTTATCAAAGTTATCCTCTACCTCCTTATATTACGCTCATTATTTACCTCCAGCGTCAAATAGGTAGGTGAATACGTATAAACGCGTTTTATTACCCTCCTTCACTTAAGGACTGTGTAAAGAAGCGAAGGTGCCAGAAAAATAAGTCTCCGTGTTCTGACGTCAATAATCTTAATCATTTGAATGAATATATGTATGTATATATACACGCAAATTGAGGCCTTTGTTCAGCAGTGGACGTATTTCGGCTGATATGACGATGACGTTGACAAATCCTAAATTCTAAAGTGGATTTTGTGATAGATGGGTTTAGGTATAATTAGATGAGTCGAGGGAAACATCCGGCTTGCCGAGCAAGCGGTGGCAATTGTCGTGACCAAAATCCACGCTCTGGGTCTGAAGATAGCGCCTCATAAAACCGAGGCACTATGGTTCCACAAACTGCTGCGGAGCAGAGAGCCACCCAGTTCGTTGATACGCGTTGGTGACGCGCAAATCAGGGTGGGCCAGTACATGAAGTACCTGGGGCTCACCCTGGACAGTCGTTGTGGCTTCGAAGAGCACTTCAGGCACCTCGTCCCCCGACTTAAGAGGGTAGTGGGTGCATTACACCGGGTGCTGTCTCGGGGGACCGAGTGAGGAAGATCGCCGTCTCTACGAGGGCGTCTTGCGGTCTGTGGCCCTCTGCGGGGCGCCTGTATGGTCATCCCGGCAGTCATGCGTCCAGCGCTATAGAAACAAACTTCACAGTCTGCAGCGCAGAGTAGCTATATGGATCGCACGGGGATACAGGACAGTGTCCTACGAGGCGGCAACTCTCCTGGCACGCTTTCCGCCTTTCGACATCCAGGCGGAGACGGATGTGTGGGTCTATGACCAGACACGCTCCCTCCGCCAAAGCGGCGAAAGCGTGCCTTCAGGTGCGTTCGACAGACTGAGGCGGCTGCACACTTGAGATGTGGCGACATCGCCTACGGTTGCAGTTCGCGACCAAGCGCGTCGTCGAGGCCATCCTGCCGCTCTTCGGAGTCTGGCTCAGAAGGAGCGAGCGCGTCGCCTACCGCCTGACGCAGGTATTCACCGGTCACGGTTGCTTCGGTGCATACCTGCACAGAATAGGACGCGAGGTTATGGCACAGGGCCACCATTGTGGAAGCGACCAGGATACCGCACAGCACACGTTCGAGGCGTGCCCTGCGTGAGCTGCCGAGCGGCGGATCCTGGTCGATTGGATCGGGAAAGATCTCTCTCTGCCGGCAGTAGTATCGGCTATGTTGGCAGAGCATGAAAATTGGAGTGCAGTGGTCTCCTTCTGCGAGAGCGTCATGCTCCAGAAGGAGACTGCAGAGCGGGATCGGGAGAGGGCCGATCCTGCTCGAAGGAGACGGCGCCGGGGTTACAACTACCTTGCCACCTAATTCCTATACGCCTGAAACCCCCTGCCTTCGCTATAAGGCGATGGGCCTCTGGGTTTGCAGGTGCGTAGTTTGGGTAATCTGCGTGTCCACACCGAGCGACCCTCGAGAAGACGGTGGTGCGCATGTGGTCCAGCGCTGCCGTGTGCGCAGCACAGCACAGCGCACAAGGACGCTTCGGGGATCCTTTAAAATTCCCCCGAGGGGGTAACCGCTTTACAGTTACCCTCTCCGTGATGTCCCTATAGGCGTGGCATCAGTGGACGGCTCTAGTGTGATCATACGAGCCCCCCTTGCGAAGATGTCCGCCCCAGTGGTTTTAGCCGGTAAGAGTCCTTGCATGCCCATTCATCCTTCCCCGGGGTGAAGGAAGTTCATGTAGAATTTCCACTGCGTCCAATAAAAAACGGAAAAGGTAGATTTGGGTAACTCACACTAGTTCTTCCAAAATTCGATTTATGTTAAACATGTTTATGTCACTAATAGTGCTCACATTCAGATGCGCAATTTCTTATCTATCCATTTTTTAGTATAAATTAGGGCTAATATCAATTTATGCCTCTGATGTTGCAAGCGTTCATAGGTTACAGTAACCGCTTGCCATCTGGGGCGGGCGGTATGCTTGGGCAAACATTAGCGGTATTAAAAAAAACAATAGTTCCGGTGCCTATTCAGGCAAAGTGCCTTGGGAGTGCAAAGAAGCCGGGGGCGCGGTCTAATACAAACAAAGCGTACACCCAACCCCCGGCTAGAGGTAAGAGGAAGGACACCGTGGGGTTTTAGCCGTTTTGAGCTCGGCTTGCCCCTCCGTCCTTCCCAAGGCGGAGGAAGTTTACGGGCTGAATAAATGGAAGAGGAACAGAAATCTAGGTACTGAAATAAGATATCACGTTAGTCCGTTTTTAGGTTCAGCGATTAAGGCGTATACAAACAGTCTGTAGTCCAACTGCAAAATATGGTATGGATGCAATTAGTATGCAGTATGCAACTGCTTTAGAACTATACACACGATAACTAAAGTGACCATCATGAATTCAACAATGCAGTTGGTTTACAGTTGCGTTGCAAACGGACGAAAGAAAGGTTTGCTGCTCCGGTGTTTATATAGGAATGCTCTTACACAATAATGTACGATTCGTTTTCACTCATTAACAAATTTTACAATATTAGGATGTAGTTAAAATGTATGTACAATCAAGTATCGCCTGGTGCTAATCTGTCAGCCAGTTGCCTTTTACATATAATACAATAAAATAATACACATTTTCAGTCACAACAAAATAGAGAAAAATCCTTCGTTATGTTTCTATACACCCACGATACCTTGTATTACAAGCTTTTTATATTTTATGTGCAATTTAGAATATTAGAACAACAAATAATGTTTAACATCCACTAATTTAAGAAGGCAGCTACGCCGCGAAGCTTCTGAAGGTATCAGCGGTAATGAAATTTACATAATAAAATATAAATAAACAGTTCGTAACGCAGCCCGAAGGCGCGGCCGTGCGTCTTTTATGTAAATTGAAAACTTGCTACAGCCGAAATCCTTTTGGAACCGAGTGTTAATTTTCGCTTAAATATTACACGGTGGCTAAAAAAATCCTCATCTGGATTCCGGGATGGGCAGCAGCGTCCCTTCTGTGGAACAGCAGCCATTCTGCGCTCAGCAACCCGCCTGCCAATCAGGTGAGTACTGGCAAATTCCCCCCAAAAGACGACAAAGGCATGTATCCGGTCGTTGTGGAATTCTATGGGAGAAGCCTTTTGTTCAGCAGTGGACATCTTTTCGCTGATATGATGATGATGACCTTTTGGATATTCCCAATAGTCAGGATGCTAGACGAGATAAGTTATAACGGTGCATAAGTACATGTTTCTATTCGGCGGTAGACTGATAAGTAACCTTAAGTATGTAAATCGTCGACTACGATACCTTCCAACGCTGTCTATTTCGAACCACTAATTTAATAGGAAGCTGGAGAGATATTTCGGAGCTCGTGAGGCATTAAGATCCCGACCTAGCGTTACATATGCATTGCTATGCTTAATTACACACATAAATTAACATTCCAGTTATGATCTCTTGAGAGGTAAGTAAGCTAAGTAATAATAAGTACCAACAAAAGCACTGCCTAAAACCCTTGGTGTTTATGTTTTTATTATTCACTAGATCAATGCGATATTTATTTTCGGCATGAATTACGGGATATGGAGTATAAATATGTAAAATTGGATTTTCCATTATTTTCATGGTATATTTGGCAACCCCTCATCACAGAAACGGCATAAATAAACATAAAATGGTTATTTTAATCTATTTTTTATTGTTCATATACACATATTATAAATTTTCAAGTACCGATATTATCCGAGTCCTATTTACTTAATAAATGATAATAAATGAAGTAAGTATATTAAAAGTAAATCACAATTTATAAACGGATTTTCTTTTTGTGTTCAAGGAAAAGAGAATTGCCGTTAGGGGGCAATTATGTCACCACTTACACGGACTAATGTAATCTTTAAATCCAATCGTTATTACTGAACGTGACTGGCATTTAGCGGAAGTCCGGAGCTCTCCTCACATTAAAACGGGAAATGTGATAATAAAAAACACATAATATAACACGCCTATAGACTACCCGAAAGGATAACTAGTAGATAGTTAGGTAGGTAGATAGTTCTCCTGTGTCCTGGGTCCAGACAGGAATTCCACATACAATACATCCAGACCCGGAACAACTACCTGCAGGGGATACAAATATTTGTTCCGTGCGGGAATCGAACCTACGACCCGGAGCGCAGCAGCCGACTGTATCAGCTACTGCACCAACCGTGCCTCCAAGACTATCGTACTCTTACTGTTTTATGATGTATTTCCCTATTGAGCCAATTTTGGTGACGTTGCTGTGGTCTGGACACGGAGTGCAGAAAGTCGGTCAGTCAAGAAACGCAAGGTTCAATTACTAGGATTTTCTGTTTGGATATCTCTTGGTCGTCTTTACGAGACGACGAGAGTGGGTGGCCTGTCCTTGGTCATGGCCGCTAATCATACGACCAAGTAATACCTTAAAACAAACTGTTGTAAAATAAAAACAAGAACGACATGATCCCTATAAACTTTACCTTGGAAAATGTTCCGTACTAATAGTTGTTATTTTCTCTTTTGTGTTTATTTCTTTGATAAAGCGATACATTCCTAGTAGAGCTTTTATAACTTCCCGGGGGAGTATATTAGCGCTGAAAAACACTGTATTTTTAGAATTCATCGTAACTTGTTACAATATCTCTTTATACCTGAACAATATTAATTTTAAATCGTATTGTGTTGTGATAACGATGTGTATAGATTTGCATGTTTTGTAATAAAAATGGCCTATGGCCCTGGAGTTCAAAAGCTCTCCTCAATCAAAAACTCGGTCCCTGGTCTTCTCATGAATATTCAGAAGAGTTGATTGCAGCACGTGTATTGGTATCGTATAAACGACTATTTACTGCGTAGTGTAAAAATATAACGCCACTCCATCCCCTCCCGCGGATGTCATGAAAGGCGACTAAAGTGACTCTAAACCAGAGGGATGGGCAGCAGCGTCCCTTCTGTGGAACAGCAGCCATTCTGCGCTTGCCAACCCATCTGCTAAGCTTGAGTGAGTACTGGCAAATTCCCACCAGAATGACGATACAATTGTTGAAAATCTACGGGAGACCTTTGTTCAACAGTTTCGTCATCTCAGCCAAAGGACGTCGCTTTGGCTGATATAACGAAACAAGTAAATAAATTTGATTATAAAGCATGTTGAGCTGGGAATGTAATTCTTAGCGGTTATTATAGACCAGGGGTATCGGTTTCCCAGGGGCAACATAAACGAAAACTGATTTTGGGGGTCGACGAGGTCTATAAATCGACCCCTATTAATTCACACAAGTTCTAATTTGAAAATTCCAAGATACTTACTGTATAAGATGTGTTAGATGTACCAAGTTGTTATAAAAAGGAGTAATATTTTAGTAGGAATAGGAGGATTAGGAATTTGTAAGTATTTTGTATCAATAGGAAAAAACTAGAGATAGGATTTTTAAAGTAATTTGGCAATGGGGGTCTGAGGTATCAGTTCATTTTGGAAAAGGGGTGTGTTGCCCAATATAGTTTGGGAATCCTTGTTATAGACCAATTCATGCTACAATGAGGCAGCACATACATACAAATATTAAAGCTTAAATAACCTCATAGAAAGCTCATTTACACGCAGCAATCTTACTGGTTTTTTATGCAACCTGGTGACGAGACTACCATGTCATTCGCCTGATTGAACCCAGGACCAATCCTACGGACTCAGGACTAGTCCTGCGTGGCACACTGCGCTCGTCACCTCAAGGCATGGAGTTATTTAATCAAGTAATGTCACTAGCTACAGTGGCATTCTAACTGGCACACAGTAATATCGAAGTTAAGTTTAAATACTACTGCTTAGCGGTGAATATTATCTGGCACTGTGGTGGTACCTACCTAGATGACCTCTACAATAAAATCCTAGAGATCTATCAGTCATCATCATATCAGCCACAGGACGTCCACTGCTGAACAAGTGCCTCCCCGTTAGATTTCCACAACTAGCGGTCACATGCCGCTCTCATCCAACGACTCCCAGTGACCTTCACCAGGTCGTCTGTCCACCTCGTTGGAGGTCGTCCCACGCTGCGTTTTCCAGTGCGCGGTCTCCATTCGAGAACATTGTGCCCCAACAGCCATCAGTTCTACGAGCAATGCGCCCCACCCATTGCCACTTCAGTTTACTAATTCTTTCAGCTATGGCGACAATTTTAGTTCTACTACGGATCTCCTCATTTCTGATTCGATCTCGTAGAGAAATACCAAGCATAACTCTCTCCATAGTTCGCTGAGTGACCTTGAGCTTTTTTATGAGGCCTATTGTGAGTGACCACGTCTTTGTTCCATATGTCATCACTGGTAACACACACTGGTTAAAGACTTTCGTCTTGAGGCATTGTGGTATTGTTGACGAAAAGACGTTGCGAAGTTCCCCGAACGCTGCCTAGCCGAGTCGGATTCGACGATTGACCTCTTCCTCGAAGTTGGACCTACCTGACCAATCAGTACTTACTGGATTATATTGTGAAAATTTGCATGTTTGTAGCACTGGCCTCCGTCACGACGGAACGACTGAACGGATTTGATGTAATTTTACAGAGTACAGATTGTCTTTGAAAAAGACATACTTTATATATTACATTATCAAGTTTACAGGTTTAAATTAGTTCCCTCGCGGATGAAGTTGCGGGATGCAGCTATAATAGTAGATATATCTACACGTTTATGTGTAAATTATCTATGAAATAAGTACAGGGGCGGATCTAGGATTTTAATCTGGGGATGCACTCTCGGGTCACATTTTAAGATTTTCAGAGATCATAGTTGCTAACTTGGTCTAAGGTCAACTGTTTCCCACAGTTTTTGGAGGGGCATGACCCTCTGATCCAGCCATCCACCCTTGATTCGTTGACTTTAACCTACCATCTTAACGGAAAACGGCGGGAGTACCTACCTATATACGGTCCTGAAATGGTTTTAGATATTTCACTATGACTAAGATTCCTTTCTACGAAACATTTTCCGTATCGCCTACAGGCTCCTAATAACACATTACACAAGAGATAAGAACGTAAGCTTCACATATTTCATCTTGACAAATATACGTCGAAGCGCCTGCTTGAAATTCCTTGGCAATATGAACGTTGTACAACGTAACGATGTGTGCCGTGCGTGATAGGCGCCTGTTACCATCATCTCGTTGCAGATGACGTCACTGCTACGTATTAAACTCAAGCTATAAATGATAAATCATCATATATTATTATTAGCGAAACTGCTGTGAAAATAGGATTTTGGTGACTTTGGAGAACTTGGAGACTTACCCTTTAATCTCAAGTTTAACAACTGTGTTAAACTTAGTAGACAATTGGAACATGGATTTTTTTTTACCCTACTGGGCTCAGAAGGAGGGTAATATTTATGTATGTATGTATGTCTACTTTCTTTAGCACGCTCTATAGCCTAAACGGCACGATGCACTTTAACTTATGAGGTGTCGTTAGATTCATCTTAATTGTGGGAGTGACATAGGGTATATAAATTAAATATGGCGTACGTTATTTTGTACGCAGGCAGGATTTTGTTTTTTTTTTTACAATCCAGTCTGCCTTTTAGCATAACGCATCCATTTCCGCCAGGATATCGAAAGGCGAAATAGGTACACCTGAGCTGTCAATCTTATGTCACACTGTACTTATTCGATTTAGTTAAAATCATTTCCTTTTGCCAATATAACTGTCGATTCAAATTCTGCTACAAGTCAGACTGGATTGTAAAAAAAAAACCTGCCTGCGTACAAAATAACGTACGCCATATTCAATTTATATACCCTATGTCTACGATCAGACACGCTCCCTCCGCCAGAGCGGCGAAGGCGCGCCTCCACGGGCGTTGGACAGGCTAAGGCGGCTAGCTAAGCGGCGCGCACTTGGAAAGTAACGTCGCCGCCTGCGGATGCAGTATGCGACCAAGCGCGTCGTGGGCCGTCCTGCCGCTCTTTTGAGCCTGGCTCAGAAGGAGCGAGCGCGTTACCTACCGCCTGGCAGGTGCTCACCGGGCACGGTTGTTTCGGTGCGTACCTGCACAGGATAGGACGTGAAGCTACGGCACAATGCCACCATTGTGATAGCGACCAGGACACCGCACAGCACACGCTCGAGGCGTGCCCTGCGTGGGCCGTCGAGCGGCGGATCCTGGTCGATCGGATCGGGCAAGATCTCTCTCTGCCAGCAGTGGTGTTGGCTATGTTGGCAGAGCAGGAAAACTGGAATGTAGTGGTCTCCTTCTGTGAGAGCGTCATGCTCCAGAAGGAGTGCATTTTGGGTGGTACATGGCGGGTGACTGTAATTGGGTTTTGTATATGTTGTAATATGTTCCAGTTTATCAGTATAGGTACGCACATCTAAATATCAAGCTATATTATTCCAGTATAAGCTGATCTCGCAATGTATAGGCTTTCCGTACGATGAGAGATCAGTTTAAACTGGATATGTATAGCTTGATATGTAGCGGCGTGTCTTTAAGTGCACTGCTTTTACATAGTCCTATTCACTGCTATTTTAGTTGGGAACAACTTGTATTTTACTTGTATGGGGTCGTTTAAACAGAGTCCTTGATTTTATAAAGCTCAATACGGGTTTTATTAATAAAAGAACCCTTCATCAAATTTTGTGAGCATTTGTTGTTGCTCGGCTTAGTGATAAGTACAAATTCTCGATTCTCTATTCTTTAATTACGTGTAGCATTTAATTGTATTTTGCCACGAAATTGTTGTATTTACAGTTTTATCGGGTAGAGAAAAGATCGATAATGAATAAAACTATTAAATGACTATTTAGTTTTTTTTATACAACAGTTGTTGGTTGACGATACGAGCAGGTCATTCACCTGGTGGTAAACGTCATGCCTGCCCATAACTATTAGAATGCTACCCAGGAATAGTCCTGGGCGGCATCACACTGCACTCGTCACTTCGACAGGCGAAGTTATTTAGTATCTTATGCCCAGTCATTTCAGAAGCTAGCTACAGTGCCTTTCTAACCAGACCACAGTAATATATAAAGTATAAACACATTGTTTAGCGGTGAATATCTGGCACTGGGTTGGTATCTGCCTAGCCGGCTTCTTGCAATAAGAGACCTACCACCAGTAAAGTATATGTATATAAGATATCTACTTTATTTAATACTAGCTGTGCCCCGCGGCTTCACCCGCCGTTTAATTTAACAGAAATCTAATTATTTATAAATAATTATTATATAATTAGTATATATATTGGATTACATGGGTCTTAATAAAGTATATACTTTTATAAGCATTTAGTAAAAAGCTGTTATTTTGATATTCCTAACAGACACTTAAATTTTTTTTTTTAAATATGTGCAGGATGGCACTTAAAGAAGAAGCCTCTTATGGAGTGAGATTGATTTATTTACTTTCTACAATAATAGGTGATGCGTGTAACTTAAACTATATCTTTTTTCCTTACGTAGTTCACTCGTTACCCACAGTCGCTTTGTTTCTTTTGCGGGGCGAGGGGGCTTACGCCCCTCCATTATACCCGCGGTGGTTCAGAGCATTTAGAGATCCTTAACAAATATAAATCTCGATTATGATTTCCGGTGGATTAATCGCTTGATATCTATGCAACCATATTATTTTTCGATACAGTTGTAATGAATATGGATGAATTAATCATACCTGTAGATGAGGAATTGCGATAGCGTTAGGAAAGAATACTGCTGATATCATTGATCCCTAAGCTCAGCTTATCTACCACCACGTAGCTGTCTGAATTTTGATAGGCTCAGAACTTTTTATTATTATACTCCTTTGTTTATGAAGAGATTGATTAATTATGCAAATTCTATTCAATGAAGTTACAAATTTTGTATTATCGAAAGGACAAGAATACCTACAATGAGAACAGTATTGTAGATATTGGAAAAGTTGGCCAGCTTTGAGGTTTAGAAATCCTTTGTTCTCTGCTGAGTTATAGAGAAAAATGTTTGACTCCTCGCCGCTTTAATTTAAGCCTGACGTTGAATTCATTTTGGATGTATAACCATTATATTCAAATTCGTATTGAATTTAAACAGTATACTTGGTGACGGGTTTTCGAATGTGATTCAAATTGAAAGACGGGGCACGCTCCGTATCGAGAACAATTCTGATTGAATGCCATTCGATAGGCACCACTCTAGCTGCTGCATTGATCCAGTGCGAGAACTGATAGCGTTGAATGTATCTACACGTGAAAGGTTCTAGAATGGGCACTATTACTTTTGATTACCATCACTTAGTTGCAAACATATGTTTGGTGTTATCGTAGAAAATAAATCTTATTTTACCACGCTGTTTAAAATGTCACAGGGAGACTATTGCTTTAGTATTTCCACCTCGTACCAATGTGGTTGATAACGGTATTAATGATACTGATGTTGGAATGGCCCAATTTAGTAATGTAGATAAAGCAAGGCAATTAATGTGTGCCCTATTCTAAACCGTGTGGTTTCCGGTATAGATTATATCTGTGTTTTGATGGGTTGGTAATTATGCCATACGTATGGTACGTATGGCATAATTTATATATAAATATAAATAATGTATATATAGACTTTATTTAAAAAGTCCTTCAATTTAGACACTTGGTGAATCTACACTAGAATGACTATACTTCATACATTGATGTGTTTATATTAAATAAGTACCGGTTCCAAATGATGAAACCTATTATTTGGAAACTAGATATTCCAGTATCTAAGCCTTCGCGTCGCTTTTATATTGCCCTCGGTAGGGCACGGCACCCTAGCGAGGGTAATCCCATACCTATGTCGGGAAACCGATTCTTTTATTCACGTTATCCGTGATCTTCCCAGTATCTAGCTGTTGTTTTATAAAATAGTAAAATGCAAGGTCTTATAAGATTACTTATATAAAGGTATAACATATTACTCGTGTAAATGTTGGTTGAGAAAACCACGGGCACTGAAGTATTCAAAATCTGAATACTTCAGTGATGAAAGTAGAGAGTAAGTAATTAGTAAAGTCGAAAATAAGCAATTAGGTTACTTTTAGAACCCTTACTTCTATGTATATTATTATGCCCGGAAATTAATTGAGCCATTATATTTTTTAATTTTATTATAAAAGGTGCAATTCAATTTAGAACATGCATACTTTATGTTACATTTTTATCATAGTGGCAGAAATGAATTGAATAATAATATAAATCTTACAAAACATTTTATATTTTAAAATTGTGTGGGGTATATAGAGGTGGTGAGTGCACATTGCGGCGGGGTGCGGGCGAAGGCGGCGGGGCGGGCCCGCGACATGAGGAGCGCGCGCGCAGCCCGCCCCGGCCGCCATGCAGCGCCTGCGCACAACTTTCAAACGATCACGTACACCTACACCCGCCGATATGAAGACACAAAGTAGCCTCGAGGTACCCAAGCAGGTAAGGATAAAATATAATAAGTAAGCATATCCCTTGATTTCCTTACGCACATACATAACTTTATTGCATGATGAGATCAAGATTGTTTTTATTCCTTTTATGCCTTACAACAATCATAATTGAAACAGTGTTTTGCTTTTTATTTGATTTAAGATGTAAGAGTAAACTGATAGAGATGAAGATGATAAGCTTATATTGTGTTGCTTATGCCAAAGCAACGGGGTAATCATATCAGCTCATATAAATATGCACTGTTTTGTCTTTTGAATCGGGATGTATTGCTAGACTTTGCCTAACGGCATTCAAGGATGCCGACTGCTTGGCTAACGAACACAAATCAGGCATTAAGATGAGACATTAATTCAACGCCTGTAAGAGCAAGAAGTTGAGAATTTAATAACACTATGATTCATCAATGACTTTCAAATTATTGATAAGCAATGGCTTATACATATACTGACACGGTGTTTTATATCGGTAGGTCCGGTCGGCGTCATTCGATGAGATCCAACTGGAGGCCGTTCGTGGCTCGGGCGCAAGTGTACTACTTTCAGTGCCGCAGCCCGGCGCCCGCAGCCGCTCCTTCGACTCGGCCGGATCTGACGACTCTGGGACTTATCTTGAGGTAACTTATGTATTTTTATATTTCTCTTTATTGCACCACGAACGCGAAGCGGAAAGGTATAGTGTTCTATTATCGCCAGAAATAAAACATCGTTATTCCCTCGGCTTAAACCACATACACCAACTTTATATTCCACTTATATGGTAAAAAAGTACACTAACGGCAAGAGGGCATTTCAATGAATAATTCTGACACAGTAACAAGTTATTTTCTTTCGATTATTATTCAACAGAAGTTGTTTTTTACTTAACGTCAGTTGGTTTATACGCACGGCAACTTATCAACCTATACAGATCCAGTATAAGCTGAGCTCGCATTGTACAATGAGAAATCAGACTATACTAGATACGTATAGCTTGATATGTAGCCGTGTGTACGAGTATGTATGTGAACATGTTATCTCTCGAAGATCTCAATAAATCACATAGATATTTTTATTAGCTTTTTATTTTAATACTTTGGAAGCCTTTCCAATTCCACTAATGCAAACCTTCACGTTTATCGATATTTAAAATTAAAACCTAAAACTGGCTAATATATTATCAACTGATAACATATTAGCCATTTTTTTCAACAATGGACGTATTTTAATTCTTTTTCATTTAGTAACAAAAGAGCGTTGTAGTTGTGCACTCTTGGAGATTTAATTTTCGGAAACAAACACCTCGTTTCTTAGAATTTATTTGTAACACAATGTTAGAAAATTCTTTATCAGAAACAAATATTCACAAACTCTGATAAATTCGAAACTCAATTAGGTACAAAAGTATAAGGAATCTTTTAATTAGTTAAACGGCAAGCATATTGTTGTCGTAACTTATTTTCGTATCAAAATTATCTGGGCATTCAAACGAAAAGGCTCATCAGTGTCTTCCCTGGTATTTCCGATAAACGGTCTCGTGCTTCGGCACCGCGAAATATGATAACATTAACTTTAATGACTACTTAACTTGCATCAAGCATCGTTTTACGTTAAACGGAAATAAACAAGATTCCTTCTCCATAATTGTCAACGGCAAAGCCTAGGTCTAACTAAGTTGAATGTGCATATTCTTGCTTATTTATCCGCTGCTTTGTAAAACACAAGTTGCAGCATGAGCTGCAGAATTTTGTTAAAGTCTGAATTAGTTTCATAAAAATAAACAACTCATTTAGCCGGTAACTTGGTTTTGTAAAAGCTTGCCAATCTCTTGTTTTCTGATCCTAGAATCGGTAATATCCACAATTGAATCATTTTTGGGGAGTTTGCCAGTATTCACTACGCTTGGCAGAGTCCCTTAATCGCTTTTTACTATATCCAGAGGAGGAGATATAGTGGTGCTATATTCGTAATCTGAATACTACACACTCTCAACTATAAATGTTTTAAAGAAAGTCAGTTAGTGAGTTTTTGGTGGGGCTAATATCAGAGACTTGCAATCTGTTCCCATTCGAAAAATAAGTTATTGTCTGATACATGGTATTGTATGGCTAAATTATAACATTACATATTAAGAAAACAAACGTTTAAGAAAAGGCTCCAGCTGTTTCGTACAGTCTTTAGAAAATATAAATGTCAATTTTATTTTATTTAAATTACTCGTTAGTAAGTACTTAATTTTACACATTCGGGCAAACATAACAGTTGCTGTATTTGTATCTAAAATTTAACACTATCATATGTTGCCGTGGTATGGTGTTGGAATCCCGAGAAGAATTTAGTTCACGTCATAAAAAAAACATGTATTTATTTTATATTAAAAATTCTGATTTAAAATGCCAATAGTCTGTTTTGACTATATTTGAATGAGTAAATTTAAGGTTTCTCTCTTTGTACTTAATAGGTTTTGGGTTTGTTTTCCAACACTATCCTAATTCCACGTGGTTGAACTCTTCGTGACAATTTAATGCATTATATGAACCATTTCTCCTCAGATTAGGTAAACCATTTACTTTAGTGTGGTATGTATATTTTTCGTTAATAGCTGCTACTGTAATGGTTCATTATCAGGGCGACAGAATCATGTTGTGATTAAGCCATTAAATGTAGAAAACAAAATGAACCACAATAAAATAATGCGCTTTAATTCAACATGCTTGTAATGAACCTAGATAAAAGACTTTAAAAAAAAACGACGTTACGTACCTAAGTAAAACCTACAAAGAGATATAGGGCGACTTTGACCTCAAATCTGAAGTTGTCTTATTTTTGGCAGGTACCACGTCTGTGGTCAAGGCGTCGGTCTGGAAAGGGTACGCCGCCGCCATGCGTGCATTGTCGACACATGGAAACGTGGCTCGCTCGGCGAAGCGAGGAGCGAGTCACACCAGAACGCGCTTTCGCTTCTTCATCAGCAGAAGACGACGACGAAGAGGACGAGAGTGAAGTGGAGGTGCCGCAAGTGTTGCTGGCACCGCCACCCCCACCTCGGACATTCCCTCCGCCCCCGGTGCACTCACCGCCACCAACACCGGGTGCACCGTCCTTTGAATTGCAACCGCCCGTAGATGAACCTCCCATATTACCACAACGAAGGCGTTCCATATCACGACAAGAAGCGTTTTTCGTGGAGCCAACGGGTAGTTCGCTCGAAAATGTTCGTGCATCCGAAGAGGAAGCAGCTAACGCAGCAAAAGACTCCCTCGTCCATGACATCTACTTGGCAGTGCCTGAACTAAAACGTGACCGTGCCGCGTCTGTCGATTCTTGTTTTTCAAAAGTTTCTGGTGGTAGAGCTGAAGAGTTGAATGGTACCGGTAACTCACTTACTGTTCCTGGAAGTGGACTGAGATCAAGATCGGTAGACATAGTGTTGCCTACGGCAGAGCAGTCGCGGTATAAAGCATTAGCGTTAACATCAGCTCAAGTCACTACATCTTCAAATAAGCAGAAAAAAGAAGAACCTGTCCTGCAACCCGTTTCAACAGCAGAGACCAGGTTAGTTTCTTTTGTATATAAATTACGCGTATTAAATGTTACTTTAATATTTTGTTTATTTCTTTTATTTATGTTTTTCTTGACATATTTATTACTAAAGTGAAACGAGCGCAAGGTTAAATATCTATAGCTAACTTTGTACTTAGGTACCATTTTTGTATTATATATATTATATGATCACCTTCAGAAAGTTTCAATAACATTTTTATCACATTTACGTGTAGGCAACTTAATTAAGCTATAAATTGTTATACTTAATCTCGTAAAAAAAGATGTAAAAAGGGTGTTGATTAAGGCTTTGTTCGAGTATAGTACACGCGCACGTTACAGCCGATTTATTGCCCGCCCTTTGCTATGGCCCACAATGGACCAGCTAGTGAATTTACCTTCGGTCTCCAACGTAACTATTGTAAATATTTTTATCAATCTATGTTACTGAATGTTCCACTAATATCAATCAGTAGACATAAAATCCACCTACACTTCAAATGTAATTTCTGTCAGAATTCATGGAGATTTGGTTACAAAAGCTGTAAAATTTTGTTAAGAGTTCACATAAAAAATGATTTATCTAGAATGTAATAAATGGTATGAACACTAATTTTAATAAAAAGAGGAAACAAACACTATCGTTCGGCGTATTTGCCGCTCGTTGTACAGATAATTTGGTGGGCGATTTTGTTTATCCGCGGACAAATTGATTATTTACGCTCCACTGAACCACAAGCTCTAATAAGTTATTTGTGAATTTGTTTTTATATCGCTATTTTATTTTTATACTGTTGTTTCTTTTTATGTTGTTAACAATGTAACAGTTTTATATATAAATGGTTGGTTAATGTTTTGGTTGGTTAATGTTTTAATATAAATGTTCCGATATAATAACATTGTTGCAATAATATCGTTTCTGTGTGAAAGCATTCACCATGTGGTGCCGTTTAAGAATAGCACCACCATATCTCATCCCATGGGTGTCGTAAAAGGCGACGTTGGTATTAGCTGGAGGACGGGCAGCAGCGTTCTTTGAGTACATTGATTACAACTCAACTGCGATCGGCAATTATGGCAAATCCCCCAAAATAACACAAACCCAGACCGGTCGTTATGGCGGTTTTTGGGGGAGGCTCGTGTATAGAAGTGGGCGTTTTTGTAGGCCCAAAAATAAAATAAAATAAAATTTGTGCGGTCGGGTAACCCCCGTCTGAAACGAAGTTTCTTACTTGCAATAATAACTATATATCCCGTGTGAAAAACAAGAACAATAAATAAGGTTAAATAATATTTACACGTGTTCAGAATTGAGGTTATAATAAGCTGACAGCGCACAATGCTTGCTGCTCGAATCTCGATAATCGCACGCATACGCACACACACAAATACAATCATATATAATAGAAAGAGACAGAGAGAAAGAGAGGGAAAGGTCAGTTGGCATAACGCTTTTTCCTTACGTGGCGATTTCTGCCAGTTCAGTTCACTGTAAGCCGCGTAAAAGAACTAACTTCGTCCCAATAATGATGTGTAAGCAAGCATTCACGTGTAAATACACCAGTCACAAAATTAAGGTTAACAAATCTTTTTTTTCTGATTTTAAAGCCAAATGGCAAAGTCGAGGCATAGGTCCTTTGTGAAAAATGGTCGTAAAGGAAAGAAGCAAAATAACGCTTACAATTGAGATCTTTAGCTATTTTGTTGCCATTTAACCATACTAACCTCTATTTGCAAATAAAAATTTGCTCGCCTTTCAAAACGTCTTCTACGGGCTTTAATAATTTATTTTCTGTGATATCAGCTTGGTGTTTTTCATTCAATTTGAGCGGTTGTGAAACTCTATACCATGATTTTACCTATAGCAAAAACGACACTTCTGACTTGGATGATTAATAACTTGAGAATTAAGGTCGTACAGAAAATTAAAGTAGGGTTCTGTAAACGTCAGACGTATTTTCTATGGAAAGAGAGGGATGTAGGGAGTTTCACTAAGGGAGTAATTAGAGACATTGGAATATCCAATTACGATAATATCGGAAGTTCGGCAAATTAAGTCTTTGTTTGGGCATTATCTTTGTGTATATTCTGGATATTACATTTAGGTCGTAATTTTGACACAAAACCAGATACAAACATTAATTCTCCCGCCGTGTCCTCGTTTCGCGCTCAGGTTGATGGTGGAGTATGTGCAGAACTGTTCATTATAATTATTATTTCAGTCGAAAAACTTCCACTGCAGGGCATGGTCTACCCCAAAGATCGCCTTGATGGCATGTCTGAGTATGTGGTGTGTGTTAATTTCAGGGTTTTGCTATAATCGCCACGCTTGACAGGCGGGTTGGCGATCGCAGTTAAGTCGCAAATATACTCGAAAGACGGTGCTGCCTATCCTCCGTTCGGCTCACCACATAGGCTACGATTGGCGCCAACCCATCTTATCCCGTGGGTGTCGTAAAAGGCGACTATGGGATTAGTCGGAGGATGGGCAGCAGCGTCCTTCGAATACATTGACAACTCAACAGCGATCGCCAACCCGCCTGCCAAGCGTGGCGATTATGGCAAACCCTCCCAGCACACAACACACCCATAGTGGTCGTTGTGGTGACATTTGGGGGTGGCCTGTGTCCAGCATTGGACCTGATTCGGACGAAATGATTGATTGATTGATTACGTTTTTGAACAGTAGCATACCTCCTTATTTTCAAAACCAGAAGCAATCTCTCATTATGACGTCATATTTGTTCTACGTTTTGTAGCACCCATCACGATTCGAGTGTGAAATCACTGTTATTATTTGGCAGAACTCTCATTATTTAAAGTAAGTAAAATCACTTCTCTTGAAAAATTTAGGCACTAGATGTACTGAAAGACTGGATGATGACGAAAAATATAATTGTAATAATGTAATTGTCAGGCTCAAGCAGCAAATAATAGCCAATAACACTCCTATGCTTTGGATACATTTCTTGAGAGTGTAGAAATATGTACGAGTAGATAAACCTCAACAGATCATCGTAGGATGCGTCTGTCGTCCAGGAAACCGGAATGTTGCGTATTGTGAAGTCGGTTCAAAAGGTGGTTCTTTGCAAAATTCTGCACCGATGCATCAATGTTATTTTTTTATCTTTCTCTTCTCTGTGATACCTACTTTTGAGCGTGATTACAGTATATATAAACTAAGAATTCTAATTTATTTATAGTTCTATGTAAAGTGATGGTACACAAGGCGGACTTAATATACCACGAGGCATTCTCACCAGTCAATTAAATTAAAACAGACCCGTATTTTTTTAATAATTAAGACACATTTTATTTATTTATAACTAAGATTTTAGAATAGTTCCAAGTATTTTAGATGTATTAAAAACAGAACACGGTATATATATAAAAGAAACGAGGCAATACAATAATACTTGTTTCTTCTATAAATATTAATTCCTTATCAACGCTGGTTCTTACGTAATAATAACTGTTATTGTATGAAATACAACACTACCCCTGCCTCTCGTGGGTGTTATAAACAGTCATAAGGATGGGACATCGGGAGTAGGCGCTAGTGACATACCTACTGGAATCACCCAGCCAATTAGAATAGAATAGAACAAAATCGTGTTATTATCTAGTAAATAGGTCATAACATAAACTTTTATACGTCATATTGTAAGATGGAAGGTAATTACAATAGAAACCTCGAAGAAGAAATGCCGAAAAAAACTCGGGCTTAAATCTTGAATACAATAATTGTTCTTTAAGTAGTCTTTATGTGAGAACAGTTGCAAAGTCAAAGTCATTCATGTAAGGCATTTTCAGGCACTTACGAATAGTCAGAATTTAAGTCGGTTCCAAGTCGTTGGTCCTTTTTTTTTTTTTTTATTGATGTCCAGTGGAAATTCTACATGGAACTTCCTTCACCCCGGGGAAGGGCGAAGGGGTATGCCGGACTCCTACCGGCTAAAACCACTGGAGCGGTCATCTTCGGCACCGAAGGGGGGCTCCAGGTCCTCGTAAGATCACACTAGAGCCGCCCATTGGTGCCACGCCTTTAGGCACATCTCGGAAGGGATGACTGTAAAGCGGTCACCCCCTCTAGCGGAGGGAAGGCGACTGTAAAAAGGTCGCCCCCCCAGGCACTTCTCGGGGAGGATTGTAAAGGATCCCCCCAAGCCTCGCTTTGCGCTGTGCTGCGCACACGGCGGCACGTGACCACGTGCGCGCCACTGTCTTCCCGGGGAAGTCGTTGGTCCTATGGAGAAGAACCGGCAAGAAACGCCATGGATTTAATCTTTTAAAATATGTGAAAGTAGTACAGTCTTATTAATACAATAGAACCGTGAAAAGTTGACAAGTCCCGACAGCGAGCACCCGTTCACGGGAATAAGGCATGCATCAGCATAGCTCAGCCTAACCCACGGAATTTTAGCACCCAACTCACAACGTCACCCTCAACTAGACATTTTAGTGATCATGACATGACATTATGGCTGGTCTATATTTTATTTACTTACTGGCTACATTAATAATAATATATATATAAGCATAATTGATATTACAATTAATAATAATGGGAAAAGAGCAAATTAAAAATTAAATACATGCAATTAAAAATTAAAATCATATATTACATTAAAATTATTGTACTGATGTTACAAATTATGATCTGTTATTATCTTTAAACCTTTTTTTCAATATTATGAGTCGTTAAAGGATACAGAAGGTATGTAATAACCTTTTTTTATATTATTAAACATTTTTCGTCTGTTCTTTAGCCGAATTATATAATCTAATAGTTACCTAGGGAAACCTACAATTGGCCATACTTAGCAGTTATATATGACTTTTGTGCACATTATTGTATCGCTGTTGGTTTTCTGTTTTTTTTTTTTTTAATATTACCATTTTAGACATTTTAATTTAACTAAGTACATCATGTCAATCCATGCAACCAATTAGAAAGTGCCAAAGAGTCGCAGTCTGCAGTGGAAATAGTATGATTTGTACTATAATATGCTCTTAACATTAAGGTATGCTTTAGTTACGCAATTTTGTGCCTATTCCGAGTATTTAAGCCATTTGCCTGTATTTAAAAGAAAATTATTGACAAAAATCTAATTGGACATTGAATCTCGTATAGTTTTACAAGATCCATGTCTTACCTGTTTACTTTAAACATTAATGATGTGGTATTAGCGAAAAGTACTAGGTTTTACTTATTATTCCCCACCCCATCCCAGCAATGTAGTGTAGATAACAATAAAAATGGCAACCTAATATGCAAATTAAAATGATTAGACATATATTTTACACGTTACATCGTGCCTGTTCACATTTACAAGAATAATAAATGAATGTTATATAATAATAAATTACACTTGTAAATAATAAATAATGTAAATGATGTTATTAATGCCGTCGTGATTTGCGGAGCTGGATCAGCACTTTGGCAAACATTTTTATGTAGGAGATATACCTGTTATCTTTACAAATAAATCAAATTGAAGAAGAAGTGTCTGCGTGTATGTCAAAATAACAGTTTTTTTACTAAATGCATATGAAAGTGTATACGGTACTTAAATCTATAGAACAATTTTTAATGTTTTTGTCTGTCAGTCGGTCTGTCTGTCTGTTTGTTTCAGCTAATCTTGGAAACGGCTGGGCCGATTAAGAATTAACTTAGGCTACTTATTCTTTTTTTTCTTTTTCTTTTTTTTAAAAACGTAGCCCCACACTAGGATTTCTCCTGGGTGCGTTTACAGACATGAATTTCACATACAATGCACCCTGACCCGGAACAACAACCTGCAGATCATACAAATATTTGTTCCGTGCGGGAATCGAACCCACGATCCGGAGCGCAGCAGCCGACTGTATCAGCCACTGCACCAACCATACTTATATTTTTGAAAAATAATTAGGAATCCGAGCATACAAAAAAATTTAACCCATTAAATCCAATATATATATATACTCTATGTCATGTATGTGTCCATGTACTAATTATACTCTAAGTTATATATAGCCATACTATTACCATAATAATAATAAATTGCTTTCTTGACTACCCACCGGACCTAAACTTTATAGTAGCGAAGTTTTATTTGTTTCATGGTTTTTCCTATAGTTTGTCCAATTTCATGCTACTATTATAAATGCGAAAGTTTGTAAGTATGGATGGATGTTTGTTACTCTTTCACGTAAAAACTACTGAATGGATTTTAATGAAACTTTACAATAATATAGCTTATACATTAGAATAACACATAGGCTACAATTTATAAAGATATTGTGTGAATTGTCCAAAATATGACGGTGTCAAGTAACTAGGAAAAAATCTACCATCTGCGAGCTATTCTGGCGTGCGCTGCCAAAATCGCTAGAGTTACACATACGTAATATATGATGGAAATGTTGATCTTAAATAGTCCTACAAAAAAGCCCGCCACAGTATATGTCTATATCTTATGTGTAAGCCATTATAGCCAAAATGTGTAAGCCATTACAGCCAAAATAGTGAACAAGTCGCATTTTCAATGACGATCAACAAATCGCAGGGTGAAACCTTAAAGGTAGCAGGCATTCATTTGGGCACGCCATGTTTTTCTCACGGTCAGCGCTATGTGGCTTGCTCACGTGTTCCCAAAGCGAAAAATCTGCATGTTTATGCTGAAGGAAAAAAATCGGTAAATATAGTTTATATAAGCATACTGCAGTAGCTACCTATGAGTCTATGATTAGGGCTCTGCAGTGCTTAATTACCGTATTTCTTATGTTGACAATATTGCTAAGTTATTATAGAGCGACTGTAACATCTCAATATTGTCAGGCTGTTATATTTTTCTAATGCGACCCGAAAATTATTTATGTGATAATTTTAATGTCATAATGTTAGTTCTTTTCTACGCTACCCTAATATAAGCTACTCAAAATACTAATCCTGCGCAGACGAAGTCGCGGGCACCAGCTAGTATTTAATAATGCACAAAATCAATTCGATTATCTTTGCTCAATCATGAATAATAACCGCGAATAATTAATAATATAAATAATCTGTTTCACTGAGTGGACGCACTCCCGGGGCCACCCGCATCGGAAATAGTTCTCGACATTCTGCAAATTCCACGGTTGAATAATCGTCAGCAGTAAACCCGTACTTATGATTATTTAGTATGTAGCACGAATACCTGAGCAGCCACGAGAACATGGAGCTACAATAAGTAAATAAGTTGTGAACAATATTTTTCTACCATATTCGCTTTTTTTTTTGAGATAGGTGGTGCTTCAGTACTTGACAGCACTCTCATGTGCAGTTATAAGAAGGTAATACATAAATTGTGAACAATATTTCTCCATGTCATTTTCGCTTTTATTTTTCGAGATAGGTGCTTCGGTACTTGACAGCACTCTCATGTGCAGTTATAAAGAATAGAGTCTTGTATAGAATAGAGAGTTGTATACAGTGTGAGGACTTCGTACCTAGTTTTGAGATTGATTTTGGAGACTTAATCAATTCGGCCGAATGAAGTCCACTGCTGGACACAGGCCTCCCAAAGATCACCACAGCGAACGATATGGGTGTGTTGTGGGCTCATTGGGGGGTTTTGCCATAATCGCCACGCTTGGCAGGTGGGTTGGCGATCGCAGTTGAGTTGTTAACGTATTCGAAGGACGCTGTTGCCCATCCTCCGGCTAATCCCTTAGTCGACTTTTACGACACCCACGGGAGGAGACGGGGTGTTGATATTCTGAGCCGGCACCACACGGCAGACTTACTTAAGAGTTCACATTTTAAAGTATGAATCCGTCTAATCATTATAAAAATGAAGATTTGTTGATTGTATAGTAGACAAGTGCTACAATATAACTATTTATAATTATAGATAAATAATAATAATACTTGAAAATTGTATATAACCAAACTCTCTGCTTCAGACTAAGAAAAATCCTAACAAAGGAGGTTTATAACTTTCTAAATATGTAGATATTACGTTTTAATTCAACTCAATTCAGATCAACGAGGCGATAAGTGAAGACAATTCGCATAAATATGCGAGTTGTCTTCACTTATCTTCCATTTTAAATAAGATGGATAAAGTTTTAACATACCAACACATTCGGATTTTTCATTTTTAACATTAAAGTGAAAACCGGTGGTAGTTCTCTTATTGCAAGAAGTCGTCTAGGTATGTACCTACTACCCCTAATCATACCGAGTGAACCCCGGGACGGTGGCGGTTCGCACGTGGTCACGTGCTGGCATTTGCACAGCACAGCTCACAGCGAGGCTTACGGCGGATCCTTTACAATCCCGCCTGAGATGGGCCTGGGGGGCTTTACAGTCGCCTCCCCACCGCTACACTGTGACGCGTGACTGATTTACAACTATCCCCTCCGAGATGTGCCTAAACGCGTGGCATCGATGGTTGGCTCTAGTTTGATTGTATTGAGAATCTGAAGCCCTCTTTGGTGCCGAGTATGACGATTCCGGTGGTTTTACCCGGTAGGAGGCCGTCATGCCTCTCCGCCCTTCCCCGAGACGAAGGAAGAACATTATGTATGGCTACGGGATTATAAAAAATAAAGTAGGTACCACCCCAGTGTTAGTTATTCTCCGCTAAGCAGTAGTGTTTAAACTTTAGACATTACTGTGCTCCGGTTAGAAGGGCACTATAGCTAGTGAAATTACGGTGCCTAAGAGACAAAATAACTTCATTTCTCAAGGTGATAAGCGCAGTGTGGTGGCACGCAGCTAGTCCTGGGTACATTAAAATTGTTTTGGGCAGGCATGACGCTTACCACCAGGCGAATGGCTTGCTCATTGTTCGTACCTTCCCTGTGTCATATAGAAAAAAGAAACTGTTGTGTGTTGTGTGTGTTGTTGTGTGGCATTGTTTAAAACCCTACATAATAAGATTTAATATGGAAATAACTTTGCACATTATATTTCCATATTAAATCTTATTACGTTGTTAAAACACATTTTCAGCTATGTCGTTGATCTTTAAAGCTTTATTAATAATCATATTTAAATGACTAAAATGTAAATTGAAGCATTAAAAATTCAGTGTAATTTTGTAGTTTCGTATAAACCAGACCACGCTAGGTGCGGTCAGAGGTCGTGTCAGAGTAGATTAATATTAAAAGGATTCTGGCCATGATGTAGTAGCCGGAAACTCAAAGTTAGACTAGTAGAAGCCCGGAGTCATGGAAGGTCAGCAAAAAACGTCACTCTTAGGAACAAGTTCGCCCTTGCCTCCTAAAAAGGTTTGATAACTTAGTCTTTGTCATACTTTATAAGTTTTTCTAAAAATATTCTGCCTGAAGGGGCTTAAAATTATCTTGGGATTGCGATGGACGTAGTTTTCAGGTTATCACATATATTGTTTCGGTGTCAGTTTATTTAGACTTTTCGGAGTGAAGACCGGATTGAGAATATACACCCGGTCCATCTCCTCGCGTGGATGTCGTACAAGCCGACTCTATCTTTTTCTTTTCATATTCGGTTAGTCGCCAACCTCGTGTCAGAGTTAATCAAGCCGCCCAATTGGCCTCCGACTTGGCTTAACGACAGCTGTCCAATGACAACAACTGGGACCGACGATTTTATGTGAACTCCGAATCACGGAGACGCTCAGTTGAAATACCACTACGGTCACCCATCCACAGACTGACCGTGCCTAACGTTGCTTAACTTCGCCAGTCGTTTACCGATGAGTGAGTGCAACTGGCTGTGAGCGCCTCGCGGTGCCTAAAGAACCCTAAATAAGCCAGAGGCATAGGTAGCAGCGTCCCTTATGTAGAGCAGAAGCCATTCAACGCTTACTAAGCCCCCCCTTTTTTGTCATAGGCTAATCCTTATGGACTGCCTCAACCCTGGGTAGGGGTGGAGGCGTATGCCAGGCTCTTACCGGCTAAGACCCTACGGTGTTCTTTCTACTTACCTATAGCTGCTCTCCGTGTGGTGTCCGGATTAAGGATATAGCACCACTCCATCTCGTTCCGTGGATGTCGTAAAAGGTGATTAACTCTAAACCAAAGGGATAGGCAGCAGCATCCCTCCTGTAGAACATTAGCCATCCTGTGCTCACCAACCCGCCTGCCAAGTGTGGTGACTACTGGCAAATTCCCCCCAAAGTTATGACACAATTGTGGAAATCTATGAGCAAAGGACGTTCTTCGGCTGATATGATAATGATAGACTCATTAGCACTCACGCATAATTAAGTAGACAAATCAATCCATTGTTGAACGTCTATTTAGAAATTTCTCTCCTTCTCTTTATTTTGAAAACGTAGCTAGTATAAGGTTGTAATGTTTTCCTTTACGTTTGGAAAAAATGAAAACAGTCAACTTACTTAACGTTACCATGACATTTATGGTATATCTTAAAATAGCTTCGTAACTGGCAGCAATTTCACCCGTTGTCATTAATTTGTTTTTGTCGTTTTATTATCTAGTCTTTTCCCTTTTTAGGTTTCTAGTCTTTCTTTCTTTTATTTTGGTTAGTGACCAACTTTGCGTCAGAGTTATTCAAGCCTCCCAACGGGCTCCGACTTGCCTTTACGAAGTTTATGACTGCCTGACAACAAGCGGGACTGACGATTTCACGCGACCTTCGAAGCACGGAGACGGTCACTTCCAATACCTAAAACTATGCGGTGACCTATCCATAGACTGACTGCGCCGAGGGTTGCTGAACCTAACCGGCCGTTTACCGATCAGTGAACGCAAATAGCTCCGAGCGGCTTATAAGCCAAACATTGACTGCAGGGTAATTAAGACAAATACTCTATATGCTAAGAGAGATAATTTTAGGAAGATATTCACTACCAACTCTAACCTTGGTAAGCGGATCGGTTGCCACTGTATCCATCACACTACAAGTACTTAATTGGATTCTACACACAATCTTCTTGTATAAATCCTTTAGTCTATTTGGTTTGGTCTCTTCGTAGCCAGCGTAGAAAGTATACGACAGAAGATAAAAATAACCAATAACGATTTAATAGCTATTTGACGTATTTGACACCTATTTTATGTAAGCAAACTGCCAAATTGAAAAAGAAACATGTCGGAGAGGAATAAAATATTGTTTGACTATCAACGAACCCTTTTCCGATATTTGCTCATATTATGTTCCACTATATTCTCATCACTTTAACCGTTGCTTACCTTTTGTATTTTATCGTTTCTTTGTGTAACTATCAAGTTAGACGTTATATTCCGCTGTCATAAAGTAAATAAAAGATTTTATAATTTCAGTTCAATCAATAAATGTACATAAGTAATTATTCATCCTTTCATTAGTGCTTTGTTACATAGCTGCATCAGGATATACGGCAATGCATGAATTAGTATGCACGCGTCAATAGATTAGTTACTATCTGTAATTACTACGCTCCTGTTTATACTAAGTACCTACTAAGCTCTTGGCACATCTCTGAATTACAAAATACAGGTATAATCACAATATTTGAATACAGAATTGTGTATTTTCGAAGCCAAAACTTTTGATATGCTTTTACTCAAATTATTTTGCTGTTTGTAGGTACAAAATGTAGTGTTGTGATCTCATATCATGCAGAAAATATGAGTACGTCTAATTAATCACTCATATGAAAATAAACTCATAATGTAAATTCGAAAATTAACGCATATCGTTAGGGCGTAAGGTAAGAACGATTTTGCACGTAAAAAAATCTCTATAACACTTAATTTAATATAACGTCCACTTATAATGTCTACTCAATGCCGTAATTAATAGACTCTTAAACACAAAAAGAGCAAGCGCTTAAAAGGTATGTTAATTTGTAAGAATTGAAATTTAATGAAGTTTTCTCTTATTTGATGAAATTAATTCTTGACAATTTCTAAAAGAAATAAAAATTCTTACGGTTTTCTAGCAGATTATTTGTGTTTGTCCTTTCGTATAATTGCATTTTATTTTGTTTTGCGGAATTCTTTTTACTCTGAAGCTCTTTGAATTATTACCAACCTAACTTAGACGGACATGGTACAGCATTTTCAAGTTGACTGCTTCAATAAGAGCTGAAAGAAGAAAATTATGGCGCTTGGTATGACATTTGAAAAGTGACAGGCATAATGCAATTTTATAAAAAGCATTTTTGTTATGTCTTTCATCTTACTAATACTTTTTTTATACAAGACTGTGTGGAGTTGAGCATGTCATTGGATGGTAAGCATCACGCCTGCTCATAACAATTGTAATGCTACCCAGAAGTAGTCCTGCGTGGCACCACACTGCGCTTGTCACAGCGAGACTTAGTTATTTTATCTTTTATTAAATATTTAAATATTTGCTCATTCCCAGTCATTTTATTAGTGCCCCGTCAAACCCAACACAGTAATGTCTAAAGTTAAGTTAAGCTAACACTACAGCTTGGCGGTGAATATGCATGCATTGCGGTGGTACCTACCTAGCCAGACTATTGAAATAAGTGACCAGTGAATTTATAAATGTACCAGCTTGTTAATGTATGTCTCGAACGGCTGAACGGATTTAAGTGAAATTTGGAGTAGAGCTAGAGTTTTTCATAGAATAGGACATAGGATACTTTTAATGAAAAACCGCGAAATGCCAAGGGAACTTACTGCTAACTAATCACAGTGGTACCTTACATACATACATACATATAATCACGCCTCTCTCCCATAGGGGTAGGCAGAGACCACTTCTACGATCCTTACATACTTGTTTCGCTTCGTCCACTTTCATTATTCCCTTCATACATGCTCTTCTGTTTAGGGTACTCTTGACCTGGCCTTTTTCCAAGACGTCCCTGATTTGGTCTCGAAACGTCCACCTAGGTCTACCCCTTCCAGCATTTTCATTCACACTCGCCTTATACACTTTTTTCGTCAATCGTTCCTTATTCATTCTCTCGACATGGGCAAACCATCTCAGCATACCTTTCTCAATTTTTGTCACTACATCTTCTTTCAGACCACATCGTTTTCTTATCTCACTATTTCTTATCCTGTCACTTTTTATGTAGATTAACCAAAACAAACAAATCTTACTTAGGGAATTGTGTCGATCATCATCAACATTTAAGCCAAAGCGCGTCCACTGCTGAATAAAGGCTTCTCTCATAAATTTCCATTGTGCGGTCATTTTGGGAGGAATTTGCCAATACTTACCACGCTTGGCAAGCGGGTTGGAGAGCGCAGAATAGTTGCTGTCCTACAGAAAGGACGCTGCTGTCTATCCCTCTGGTTTAGAGTCTCTTAGTCGTCGTTTACGACATCCGCGGGAGGAGATGGAGTGGTGCTATATTCTGATACCGAACACAACATAATTTACCATTAATTCATCACAAGGAATTGAGTCCAGTTCTAAGTTACCAAAATAAATTACGGATATTACTGATGGGAATTTTAAGACGCGCATTACATCAATTCTAATATAAAAGCCTATTAAAAAATCTAGAACTATGTAAAAAAGAAAGAATTATTTTAGTTGGACAGCGAACAACACATTTTTATTCCTATTTAAAATAATGCTACGAATAGCACGAACCTATCACATCCCGTGCGTGTCGTAAAAGGCGACTATGGGATTAGTCGGAGGATGGGCAGCAGCTTCCTTCGACATTAACAACTCAACTGCGATCGCCAATCCGCCTGCCGAGCGTGGCGATTATGGCAAAACCTCTCAATGAGCACACAAAACACCCAGACCGGTCATTGTAGCGATCTTTGGGGGAGGCCTGCGTCCAGGAGTGGACTTTATTCAGCCGAAATTATGATAATACTATTTGTAGTAAAAATTTAAGTAGTATCAAATATGTTAAACATTTACATGACATTGACATACCTACCTATATAGGTACCTACCTACATTTGTTACAATTATTGTTGTACCAGCTAAGATCATCCAAATATATAATAATATTAATATAATAATAAATAACATGCTACAAAACAGCAAAGCGGTCCAAAGCGCTGGTTTTCAACGAGAGACGTCTGGCATTGCTTCTTTACTGCAAATGTAGCTTCCCTAGAAACCAATTGTACCTGCATTTTTTTATTGTTTTATTGTTGACCTAATTCATTTGTAAACAATTTTTTTTAAATATTGCATGAAGTGAATGTGAAATTAAAAAAGACTCCTCATTTTCTCTTGGCATTTCTTTTCAGAAATTGTCATTTAGCAAAATGCCCCCTGTTGTTACTTACTGAAACTGTTGAATTATTGAATAATATATAATAATTGAATTTACTGAATGAATGATTGAATTGACTTATTTAAGCCAACATACTTCTGACGCACTGTACTAATATATTGCTAGTGCGAAATACAAAACTACTTTTTTGCAATTATTGATTGCTACACATTGTTAAAATATTGCACCCGCTGGAGTGTTAATACATATATGAAAATGCGATATGGTTGTTATGTAAGATGAATAATAAAAGATACGTGTCCTTTTTTGTCGCCTGCTCGGGATCAAGCAGTTTCTCCTTATAATATATAGCCAGAACATGATATAAACGTTCTAAATAAAAGGAATACATTTACGACATGGCTGCTGGTGCCGGCGGCTACATAACGCTCCCTTTTTTCCTTACCAAGGAAAATAGTCGTTAAAATTGCGATTCCTAAAAGGCGGATACTTATCGAAATCATTTTTGTATTTATCATACGCGGCTTGAGAACCCAGCTCACAATAAAGATGTATGGTGTGATTATTTTAAGTTTTATTGCAGCTCACAGAAGTCTACCCAAGTAAGTTCCAGTGAGACATTGTTATTTAGCAATATTCTAAAACCTACATTAAATATAATTATAAAACTGAATACATAAGTAAATAATAGCTGTTTGCGAAAAATCTAAGAGTAGATACTCAGAGCTAGCTTGCTACAACACGACTAACTTTATATGTTCTTTATTAACAGTCGATAATAGTCATAGCCGTGTGGTGCTGGCTCAGAATACCACCACCCCATTTCCTCCCGTGGGCGTTGTATAAGTCGACTAAGGGATTAGCCGGAGGACTGGCAGCAGCGTCCTTCGAGTACATTAACAAATCAACTGCGATCGCCAACCCGTCTGCCAAGCGTGGCGATTATGGCAAAAGCCCCTAATGAGCCCACAACACACTCATATCGATCAAAGTCAAAGTCAAAGTCAAAGTCAAATTTTTTTATTTCAAATAAACCAAATATTGGCACTTATGAAACGTCAGAATCTAAGTTGCACGGTTCCAAATAGTTGATCTCATGGAGAAGAGCCGGCAAGAAACTCCATGGATACTCTTTTAAAATAATTGAGATTACAATGTTGATTGATACACATTATTGTAATATATATACCGAGAAAAATGTAGGACAATGTGTAAAGATGGAACATACCACAATGAAATTATAATAATAAATTATTTGCCGTGGCAGTTAACGGCTGACCAGTCCCAACAAACGGCACTCGTTCACGAGCATGACGCATGCATCAGCATCGCTTAGCTCAACCATATTGTAGGGAACCGAACGACCCGATACACAACACCACCGCCAGCAAGACATTTTAGTGAGTATGACAGACCAATACAGCCAGGCAAAAGACAATCAATATAAGTACTAAAAATAACATCAATGGCTACATGATTCTCACACATTAACAGTTTCGTATGAATATTATAATATAATGTTACAAGAACAATATTAACAATAACTAATAGTCAATGTCATAATATTAAATATAAGAAACTAACATTAATAGAAATGAAATTTTAAATGAATTTGTTCAAGATGATGTCAAGTTATTGAATATAAGTAAATAACATAAAAAATTATGTAATTTCAACTGAGTCAAGTCAAATGTCAAGGTATATAATGTCAAGGTGTAAATATTTAAGTAAATAACTTAAAAAATACAATTTTAAATGGGTCATGTCAATTTATTTTACATTAATAATATAATCAATTCCAATGTTTAAATATTAAACCCTTGATTGCAAGTTAAAACACTTGCAATCATATCCAATATAAGATATGTTAAAATAAATTATACAGCGCCAGAGGGTCGCAGTGTGCAGAAGGGAATCGTATGCCAGACATCTTTATCATCGATGTAATGATTTATGCTATAGTAGGCCTTCGACATTAAAACACGTTTAATCAAAGATTTGAACTGTAGTTCTGGCAAATCGGTAATCCTAGAAGGAATTTTGTTGAAGAACCTAACACTGTTTCCGATAAACGACTTGCTGGTTTTACTAAGTCTAAAGCCAGGCAAGACAAGCTTGTTCTTATTGCGAGTATTTAAATTGTGCACGTCACTTTTTTTATTGAAACTAATAATGTTCTTGCGTATATACATGATATTTTGGTATATATATAAGGATGGTAAAGTAAGTATGTTTATCTCCTTAAATAGATCCCGAAGTGACTCACGAGAACCCAGATTATAAATAGATCGGACTGCTCTTTTCTGTAATATAAAAATTGATTCAACATCAGCAGCCGATCCCCACAATAAAATACCGTAGGACATAATACTGTGGAAGTAAGCAAAATATACCATTCTAGCTGTAGCCACATCTGTCACCTGTCTAATTTTCCTAACAGCATATGCAGCAGAGCTAAGTTTTCCAGACAGTGCTTTTATATGGGGCCCCCATTGCAATTTGGAGTCTACTGTAACGCCCAAAAATACGGTTGATGGGACCAGATCTAATGCTCTACCGTCAAGTTTTACTTGTGTTCCTATATAGGCCACATTTGTCGTTGAAAACTTTATACATTTGGTTTTTTCTGCGTTTAGGAGAAGATTATTGGCTGAAAACCAATCAGATACCTTATGAAGTATATTATTGGGTTCTATAAGATACCTATCATTCCTATTTACTTTAAATATAAGTGACGTGTCATCAGCAAACAAGACTATGTTTGACATTGTATCGTTTATCATATATGGCAGGTCATTAATATAGACCAGAAACAGGAATGGCCCCAAAATGGATCCTTGAGGTACTCCCATTTTAACTAGTGAGCCCGTGGATGTGACGTTATCAATCACCACTCTTTGATCCCGATTTATCAAATAGGAGGTTACAAGATCTATAGACCTACCTTGGATTCCATAGTATTTAAGTTTCAGAATGAGTGTGCGGTGGTCCACGCAGTCGAATGCTTTGGACAAATCGCAAAATACGCCCAAAGCATCATGCGCATCCTCCCAGGCCCCTAACACTGTTTTAATGAGAGTAGATCCAGCATCCTCTGTAGATCTCCCCCTTGTGAATCCGAACTGCTTGTCATGTAATATTTTATTCTTGTTAAAATGTTCCAACAATTGATTTAATATAATTTTCTCGAAGATTTTGCTTAAGGCTGGTAGCACGGATATTGGCCTATAGTTTGATGCATTATTTAGGCATCCGGCTTTAAACATGGGTACAATTTTACTAGATTTCATCAAATCGGGAAATATACCGTCCGCGATGCAAGCGTTAAATATTACAGCCAAAATTGGCGCAATGTTAGTTATTATAGATTCGACGGCTTTCGTCGACAATCCCCATAAGTCCTCTGTTTTTTTAACTGCTATAGTTTTAAAAGTTTTTATTATATCAGTATGTGTAACAAAACTGAATTCAAAAAATGGTACGCGTAAATCGACATTTTTCTTTAAAAATGCTTCAGCTGCTACCGGAGACGATATAAGATGCTTAGTAGTCTCAATTGGAATATTCGTGAAAAAGTTTTCTAGGAAATTTGAGACTACAGTCTTATCTGAAACTAGTTTGTCATCTATATTTAAATTTATTCCACTGTCACTAAACCTACTATCACTAGTTTCAGCATTTATTATTTTCCATATGGTTTTTATCTTATTATTCGACTCTTTTATTTGGTTACTAATATAAGCAACTTTTGCTTGCACACAAACCTTTTTAAATATTTTAGAATATTGTCTCACGTAGTTATGAAAAGCAATATTAGGTGTGTAGGACTTTTTGTCGTAAAGTTCATATAAGATATCTCTACTGCATCTTATTCCCTTAGTTGCCCATGCACTAAACGTTAACTTAGGTTTTAAATTTATTTTATTAACTTTGCAAGCTTTTTGAAACTCGTTACAAATGGCATTAAATAAGGTTCGGTACTGTTCATTGGGATTAACATAATCCGTCTTTAAATTTTGGAGTTTAGAATCTAGATTTTTACAAAAACAATCTAGGCTTTTTTTTGATAAATTTCTACAGTGTATTATTTTGTGCCCCTTAACTGATTTATACTGTAACTTAACAATTTGGCACTTATGATCCGAACGAATTCCACTAATTAGACTACTATTGCTTATTTTAAAATTGGTTATAATATTATCTATACACGTGGCCGAGGTGGGTGTCACTCTAGTCGGCTCAAAAAACAAAAAGCTTAAGTTAAATGACTCAAACACGGATATAAAGTTACGTTTATCTGTGGTATCTATCAGAATGTCTATATTAAAATCACCACAAACTAATATCTTTTTATTCATTTTTACTTTCCTAAGAGCATCCTCCATTATTAAAAGAAATTGAGATATATTAGAAGAAGGAGGCCTATATACACATAAAATGACAAACTCCTCCATTTCTGCACACGCGAGCTCACATACTCGTTCAACAGAGAGGTCGCAAATATCAAATCGCTCTTTACACTTTAGGTGTTGTTTTATCATGATTAACGAGCCCCCACCTTCTGCTGACACTCTATGGAACGAACTGGCTACTTTAAAATTATTGACACTAAATATCATTTTATCTGCCTTCAGCCAGGTTTCTGTTAAGCACAGAATATCAACATTATATTTCTCTGTGAATAATTCAACGTCTAAGATTTTGCCAGAGAAGCGATTAATATTTTGATGTGTTAGTATTAAATAATTACTACCCTTCTCTGTTGTCAGACACTTAAGTTTAAATAAATGTTTTGGTTCGCCACCTTATTATTAGTACTATTACTAACTATGGTGGAGGTAATCGAAGACTTCGTCATACTGCTTATGACTGACTGAATATTATAAGCTACTAGCGTAGCAATTTGTCGTTTATATTTCAAAGGCAGATACACAGTATCGCCAGTCAATTTTAACCTACCAACAAAATTATTGGTGTCAAAAAATATAAATTTGTCACTATACTGACTTACTAATAAGTGCATATGCATATTTAGCATGTGAATAAAATTGTTTTGTTTTTCTGATAACTGTTCAAGATAGGGGAATGCACACAATATTATCTTATGACAGTTTAGTTTGAGCATCAAGGCAACACTGTCTGAGATGTCTGCTTTCTTAACATTTAGACTATTACCTACAAGTAATGTTATATTGGTAAATGGATTAAACTGTTTTTTCACAAGTGATGCTACTATTTGTTTATAAGTTGAGCCCGACATACAATTATTATATGCGGAATGACCCAGGCTGTTGCTTAATAAACCCCCAAGACCTTTGCCTGTGCTATCTGAATACATGATAGTCTGATAACAGTTTGTTTTATTTGTATTTGTACTGATATCCATGTCTATTAAATCACTTATATAATGAGAGGGACTCCCTGTCAACATTGTAGAACTATCACACAGATAACTAGCCTGAGGCTGTACCTCTGGCGTCCCTGGGGGAGATATTTTACTCTCGGACCCACACAAGGGGTTGCTGGTCAAGGAGTCCACTCTATCTGCATTATTATTACACATAATAACAAGCTGATTTGCAGCAAGAATATGCTCCTCTATTTGTTTTTGTGATGTTACATATTTACAATATAGGGAGCTGAGTGACTGTTCTAAGATCTTAATTTCAGACTGTAAGCGCTGAGTGTCAATTTCATATATGTTTTTACTATCCTCTAATTTAATTTGATAGTTATTCAGTTTATTGATAAGAGCAACACGTTCCTTTCTTAACAAAGTATTTTTCCAGAAGTATTGTTGTTTTTTCTTTAGTCTATTACATTTCTTTAAGATTTTGTTGAGTTTTATATATTTTTTAATTTTATTGTGACTTATGTTTTTAGTATGATTATAGTCCACAATAGAAGCCTGCTTGGTTAGGTCAATAGTAACTAAGGATTGTCTAGACTTAGGGTCTGAACTAGAATTAATTAATTCTTCATACAAATGTTGGGCTGCAGCAGCCTGAGTACAGTCCTTGTCATTCTGGAAGCTTAATATTTGAGAATTTGCAATAAACAATTCATCCTCCAGATCCCTAATCTTCCGCAAAGCCTCCTCATATAAGCAACTACAATGACTGAAACTATCCGTGACCACCTGAAGCTTGTCCCTTTCATCAATGATATCTAGATGTAATTGATGTAATTCTACCAGCTCCCTTTTCAAGCTAGTGTTTTTGTCAACTATATTCTTAACTTCCTCTTCACTGTCGTCCCTTTCCTGTAGCAGTTGTTGACACTGTATGCGAGACTCTTTGAGCTCCTTTAGAGCCACACTTAACTTATGCTCCATCTCTTGGGCTGAGGCCTTACGGGTGAGCATCGGCATGGTCACAGGATTGAATCACTGGAAGTGAAAATAACAAACAGACAGAATAGCTTTGAACTTCAATTAACAAGACTGTTGATCGATGATTCTGATAGATGGAAATGGAAGTAAAGAAATGAAATGAAAGGAAGTGTAAGAATAAATCTAGCGAACAATAAGCGAGGTTGCAGTTACAAAAGACTTAAAAAGAATTACTATTAAATTACAATATGTACAGGATTTGCATATTTTTATTCTATTTGTTATATAATGTGGGTACTAGAAAATATTAACTCCTGTAATTTACTACTGATTTTACTCGTTTAATATGTTAATCAAACTACAGTGTTATATTACATTCAGGATTTTAACTAGTACAGGAAGAAAGTAACAACTTCGTATACAGCAAAACTTGTTTACAGTTTTTTGTAAGTGTACTGTGACAGTTTTCTGATTATAATTTCCTCGGATTTAACAAGATAGATAGACAGTGTTATTCTTGATCTGGATATGTGCTTAAATGTAATAAAAAGAAAACAATACTCCCCGGTAAAACTGATGAATTCGAAGTTCAACCGTGACAGGTCACCGGCTCCAGTAATTATAGAAAAATACTATGTTGTACTGCAGGTTTTGGGAGGGATAACAATAATCCCGAATACTTTACTTATGTTTATGAGTTTAACTATATAATTAGACAATAATATCTTATTAATACTAAATTAATATTTTATTAAATACAGAACAATTATTTGACAAATACAGAACAATTATTTGACATATTTGATCGTTGTGGTGATCTTTGCCTGTGTCCAGCAGTAGACTTCATGTGGCCCAAAATGACGATGAATAATCAATCTAATTCAAAGTCTTTAGATTTAAGATTTTGAACTTGGTCTGTTTTTGTGTTAGGATCAACTTTAACACAAAAACAGAAAAATATTTAATCCCAAATACAAAGATTTTTGATTAGATTTGGTATTAATTTCTGCCGTTAGTGAGTATATCTGCGTAAAGTTCAATCTACGTTGGATATTTACCTGCCATCGTTATTATTTAAATCGCTGTACTGGGTTTAGTGGGATAGTTAATTTCCTTCCTCCTAAACAGTAGGTATATTATTATTATTATTATAGTTGTATTTGCGGCATATATGCAAATACAACTATAATAATAATAATATACCTACTGTAGTGTTTTTCAAAACTAAGTCTTGATATGTACGTTTAACTAAAACTTAAAGCTGCAACTCGAGATGTGGCGACATCGCCTACGATTGCAGTTTTCGACCAAGAGCTTCGTCGAGGCCATCCTGCCGCTCTTCTGAGCCTTTTTTTTTATTTATGTCCAGTGGAAATTCTCAATAAATGGAACTTCCTTCACCCCGGGCAAGGGCGAAGGGGTATGTCGGACTCCTACCGGCTAAAACCACTGGAGCGGTCATCTTCGGCACCGAAGGGGGGCTCCAGATCCCCGTAAGATCACACTAGAGCCGCCTATAGGCACATCACTGGGATGACTGTTAAGCGGTTAAAAGGTCGGCCCCCAGGCACTTCTCGGGGAGGATTGTAAAGGATCCTAGGAAAAAAATAAAAAACCTATTCTCAGGGAACTTATTTACTTAATTCGTAAATGATGGCTACATATCAAGCTATAAATATCCAGTTTACGCTGATCTCTCATCGTACGGAAAGCTTAAACAATGCGAGATCAGTTTATACTGGAATATTATAGCTTGATATCTAGCCGTGTGTACATTAATTATAGCAGAAAAAACCACAAAAATAGTAAGTACCTACCTACATAGCATTAAAGTTTTATGAACATCATATACTTATATACAATACAATGTAGCCCCTCTCCTACTTTCAGAACTAACAATTACTTTTTAAAAGTAAAGCCGTAAGTAAGCAAATTATGCAAAGTTCAATTAGTTAGAAGTCTCGAGGCTGACATTTTCATAAATGGCAGCCAGGTGTAGTGTAAGGAATTGTAAAAATTAAGTTACTAAAAATGAGAGCACGTCGAAAGCCAGCCATAGAATATTTATATTCTGTATAAAGGGAATTCTAATGAAAGAGTAAATGTTACTTAATCAATAATTCAGCAGGTACTGACGGCTGTTGATTAAATTACCGATACCCAGTTCGACTCCCGACTGAGCTCACCGGCTTATATTATTACTAACCTTGCTTCAATTTGTATAAAGAAGGATATATTTTAATGTATATCTTTAATATTTATTTTCGATTACTCATACTCATACTACCCAGTATGAGTATGAGTATACATTATTTATCTGACGTACACAAACACCTATCCTTAAACAAGTATCTAGAGCACAAATATTTATTCCGTGCCAGGGGTGCAATTCTCTAAGCTGAAACATCCATACATCCTTGAATACAGAACTTAAATAACGATGATGACCCAATTTGGTAATCGCTAAGATTGGTCTTCATTGCTTATCTTCTGCAACGAGACCTTGAATAGCTTCAATCATGTCTTAACCATTACCGAACTGGTTTTACGGCGTTATTTCGATTCTGTATTCAAGGATGTATGGATGTTTGAGCTTAAGGAATTGCACCCCAGGATCGAACCCGCGGCACTGCGTCAATCGTGCTGTAGTACAATAAAGTTATGTAGTAATAAAAACAATATCAAATGGCTAAAATATTGTAGTTATTTTATATATTATATCATTGTAATCACAGTGTTTTACTTAATTAACTATTCATTAACTAACTTTTGTACGCGGTTGAAATTATTCGAAAGACTATGACAATTTGTTAATAAATATAGAAACTGGAGCGTTAGAGATTCTTAAATATTTGCATGCCTTAATTAACGTGTAATAGAATACACAGATTAAGGCGCGTCTCAATCAAAATAATTTACATTGTTGAGAGCTTAATTACGCATACGTGAACATTATGGAAATGCGGGTGAAGAATCGCTACAACTTCACTAATTAATGAGGTACCCAACCACCTGTTTTATATCTAGACGTCATAACCTTAGCATAGATCATTAGCGAATTAATACGTTTATTTTTCTAAGAATAGAGTCTTTAAATTTCACTGTTTTAAAACAATAAAATTTACATTTAATAGAAGCGAGTAAGCGATTTCAAATATAAAATATGTATGTGATAATAGGTACATATATATTTATAAACCATCATATGCCCACTAGATCAAGTCCATTATTGTTGTTACAATTGTACTGCCACAGATAATACAATACTATACCAGTAGTACTGCGTTATTTGTAAACGGAAAATAACATAATTTTTGCGTGGGAGGTACTTAATTACTTATAGCTTTAGTGGTCGGATGAATAGAGCTTGCAAATGGTCTGGCTCGTCCAGGGCTGACACAGGATACTGGCGTGAGTTAGTAATATTGCTGCTTTTGGTACGGTAAAACGAATACCGGAAGACCAACCCACAAAAATATGGTAGAAATTGGGACCTTCAAGGAAAAAATATGTCTGCCCTAAAAGTCGGCAGCACATCAGCAGTTGCTCTACTATTACGGTTGTTTGATGGCTTAGGCATGTTCGTTTGCCCTCATATATTACAAAAAAGTACTTACGCAATAGAATTCAGCAAACGTTCCTCGTCTGCATCAATTGGTACTATAAATGCATTATTAACATAATAATAGCGCTCAATCTACTAGGTTACCCAGCCATGCTCTAGTGTGATCATACGAGGACCTGAAGCCTCCCTTAGGTGCCGAAGATGACCGCTCCAGTGGTTTTAGCCAGTAGGAGTCCGGCATGCCCCTTCGCCCTTCCCTGGGGCGAAGGAAGTTCATGGAGAATTTCCACTGGGCACCAAAAAAAAAAAGTTTACCCAGCCATATCGATGGCTCCTAAGTATAGTAAGTAGTCTACATTTTTATGGTATTTTTAATATTCGCTTCTATCGATTATGGCGTATCGTTAGACGACTCACTGTACTTTCAGCTCATCAATATTATTTATTTTAAGCACAAAACAGAAAAAAGCAATGTTAAAAATATCCTTACCTACGACATGCCTTTGAATATTTATTATTCCTGTCTAAGAACGTTTTTGTTATTAATTTAGGTTCTAATCAAGTACAAGTTATACTATGCAGATTTTTACTGTCTGAATTTTTTATAGAGACACGACATTGTCGATTGCTTTCTTAAATTACTAGATATAACGGGATAATGTTTGTTTCCTATTACTAAAACCAATATAGGAAGATAATCCTGCGAGATTATAACAGACGCACCTCAATTACGTTTGTGTTATTTTTGCGTCTATGCATGATTGAAAAGAAATATAAGCTATGGCGAAAAAACGTAAATTATAATGGCAAATTGATATTGATAAAGGACTTTTCAGATGTTTGACGTTCTATTCAACCCACGTCATACACGTAGACATGACAAACATAACGCATGGATCCCCTACCGCTGCCGCTTTAATAATGGAGGTGACATCTTACAGGGTTTAATTTATTATTTTTGTTGAATATTTAATACTCAACGGATGTTAAATGCTTTCAGGTTCCTAAATGTATAAAGTATATAACTATATTGTTACATGGTATATGCGGGTACATAAGTATGTACGTATGAATGCAGTTTTTCGTCCGGATTTTCACGCGGCAAGATGACGGGTGTCCTCTTTCTCGGTGATGCGAAAGCATTTGACATATTCTGGCACAATAAGTTGTAAAAACTCGGAGTGTCCGTCAGTCTCGTTCTTATCATTCGAGACTACTTGTCAAATCGCAGTTTTCAATATTGAATCACGGGCGCACTCTCGTCCCCTCATCCCATTAGAGCCGGAGTCCCACAAGGGTACGTGCTAACTCCACTATTGTTCTTAATGTACACCAGTGACATCCCCAAACGACCCGCAAATTCGTCCCACTTAGCACTCTTCGCCAATGACATGGTCATATTCTAATCCGGTTACAGTTCCGGTAATATAGCTAAGATCCTCCAAACCAGCCAACGCCTACGGCGCATTGTTTAGGAAATGGTGGATCGAAATAAATCCCACCAAAACCGGACGGCTTTGCTTTCTATGTTATAAACTCGGAGACGAGCATGCTCGCTTCTGACAGATCTCGATGTTAGATAGATAGATCATTTATTTGTCAGAATATGGTACAATACATTTTTTACAAAAAAATACTAATCCATAATATTCTACTCTTTAAGAAATACTTAAATTTACAATATGAAAATAATTTAAAATGGAATAATCGTAGAGTATGAAAATTAATCAATGAGAATATATTTTTTTGTTACAATATTACTAGACATATCAATCATTTAACACAAAAACAATTATGTTGACTATTTCAACCTGAAATCACACATACGTATATAAAAATAAGTGGCATTTTATAATTTAAAAAGTTATTTACCGTACTATCATTCATTTAACATACATTGAAATAATTTGAATATTGAAATAATAATTGTTTTGAAACTTTCAGGCCATTTGTTGTAAATATGTTTTGCCATAGAAAATAAGTTCTTAGAGAATAGCTATATTCTCTGCTTTGGTATACACAGTTTAAGTAGTTTTAGACTAGTTCTAGTAACAACAACATGGTGTTTTTCGAAAAAAATTATATGTTTGTGAACAAAGACGCAGATTTCATATATGTACAATGCTGGGTGTGGCAATCTTTTATATTTTCGAAATAAAAAATTCGAAATAATATTTTTTTATACAACTATCCGATTGGTGAGCTCCGCATATAGATCTAAGACACTTTTCTGTCCACGAATCCGTAACGTAAGATAGAAGAGACGCATCCATGATAAGCCGCGAGGGCAGCCTCCATGTTAGTCACTCGCCTTTAACTTTGTACATAGGTTATTGATATATGTCTTCCAATTACAAAACTTGTCTATTGTAATACCTAAAAAATTAGTATTTTCGACTTCATCTTTGACGTTATCTCCATACTCGATTTTAAGAGAGCCTTGTTTGCTGTTACATGTTTGAAATCTGATCACTTTAGTTTTTCCGATGTTAATGTGTAGGTTGTTGTGTCTTAACCAGTCTATAATTTTTGCTAAAGTCATGTTTATTTCGTTTTCGTAGCCAAAACTGTTATGAGTATTATTTTTAATGTCAACAGTTATGTCATCAGCATATACGAGGGCGGCACTGAAAATTTCGGGAATCAAGGAAGTGACACAACATTACTATTTAAAAATGTATTTATTGCTTTTCGAAGTATTCTCCGCGAAATTTGACACATTTTTCCATACGATGGAACCAATCATTGAAGCAACCATTCCATTCGGAAGTTGGGGTCTCCAAAATGGCCGTTTTGTAGGCGTCCACAGCTTCTTTAGGTGATGAAAATCTCTGTCCACGCAATTTATTCTTTATTTTAGGGAAAGTATAGAAATCATTAGGGCTTAGGTCGAGGCTGTACGGCGGATGGTCTAATAATTCTATGTTTTCTTGCTCTAAAAACTCTTTTGTTCTGTGCGCGGTGTGAGAACTCGCATTGTCGTGATGGAGGATGATGCGGCGGTTGCAGTTCTCTCTACGGAGTTCAGAAACGACCTGTGGCAAACAAATGCTAGCATACCATTCTGCATTAACCGTTCTTTGTCCCTCAAGAGGAATAGTCGTAACATGGCCGGTTTTGGAGACAAACGTGGCCACCATTTTTTTTGCAACACTCCGTGAACGAACAATTTTTGTTGGCTTTAACTCATTTTCGAACACCCAACCTCGTGACTGGTTTTTTGTTTCGGGTTCGTGCGCATATATCCAGGATTCGTCACCTGATACGATGTTGTATACAGCATTTGAGGCTCCTGCGTGGAATCTTTCGAGAGTTCTGACGCACCAAGTAACGCGAGCCGCTTTTTGCTCTTCACATAGCAAATGCGGTATCCATCGGGAAAAAAACATTTTTACACCGAATTGTTCATGCAAGATTATTTGTATTTGACTCATGCCAATGTCTAAAGTTGCCTGAATTTCGCGGTATGTCACATGTCGATCTTCCTCAATCAGCTTACGCACAGCATCAACGTTTTCTTGGGTGACTGTAGTTTTTGGACGACCTTGACGAGGATCATCACTGAGCTTGACACGTCCACGTTGAAATTCAGCAAACCAGCGATAAATTGTGGTTTTGGATGGGGCTTCATCACCAAATGCAGAAATCATCCGGTCAACACACTGTTTTTGTGTTAAACCACTTCGAAAGTCATAATAAATCATCGCTCTTGAATTTTCTCGAGTCAATTCCATTTTCTCAACGACTAAACAAGTTTGACAAAACCTTGTGACAAGACCGTGAATCTTTTTTTAAATAAATAAATGGTATTCGATTTGTAAAACCAAGGAGTTTTCAATTAAAAAGATTTTAATATGACAGGAACAGTGGAAATTTTGAAATTTTGAGCACACATTTGTGTGCGGTTTTATACTACCTTGGGGCACTCCACATTTATTTACGCAATATCGTGATCTATAAATCTTCTTACAGTGTTCATAGTAACTTGACACCTCAACACATTGTTTTATTTGACATCTATTTAATATCGCTGAGTCACCCTGACTGTAAAGCGTTTCAACGCACTTTCCGGCGGCGGCACCATCCTGGTCCTACTCCACCACCGATTGCCTCGGACTGGGCCGAGGAGTTGGGGGTTTTGGACATCGGGCTGGGTCAAGCCATTGGCCACCTGAAGAGTCGCAACATCGCACTGGGTCCGGACGGCATTCCAGGCCGTGCTTGGGTGTATGCACTACAGTCTCTTGGGGACCGCTTGAGGCGGCTGTTCACCATTAGCCTCCATAGTAGCGTGTTCCCGTCCGGCTGGAAGGAAGCCGGATTATTTCACTTGAAGAAGGAAGGAAGGGCTGCAGAATCTCCCTCTGCATACCATCCCATAGGCTGGTCGACGGGGCTTCGAAGCTATTCGAATAAATAATCACCCGAAGACACCTTGAGCACCTGTCGCAAGTCAGTCACGATCTGGCCGAAAGTCAGTATGGCTTCCGGTAACGGCGGTCCACTATTGACGCGATTCTTCGCGTCCGCTCGCTAACAGAATAGGCAATGTTTCAGCAGGGTGGGGTGGCGTTGGCGATCAGTTTAGACATCGTCAACGCCTTCAACTCCATCCCGTGGGGCGCTATTAGGGCAGATAGTCTAGTCAATCATTGGTGTCCGCCCTACCTGCAGGGCATCAGCGATAGGCACATTCGCTACGTGGGCAGGGACGGTAGCGTAAAGTGGGAAATTACGTCCGGGGTTCCACAGGGGTCAGTTCACACGGCCCCCTCTTATGGAACCTCGCCTACGATGCGGTCCTACGTGTAGTTCTCCCTGCTGGCGTCAGCTTAGGCTGTTACGCTGACGACACTCTGGTGTTGGCCAGCGGGGAGTCCTTCGAGGGAACTATCCGGCTTGCGGAGCAAGCGGTGGCAATTGTCGTGGCCAAAATCCACGACCTGGGTCTGCGAATAGCGCCTCAAAAAACCGACGCGCTATGGTTCCACAAACTGCCGAAGAGCAGAGAACCATATATGTTTTGGAACCCAATGGCTTGGCACGTAACGATGGTAAAAGACCGGGCGGTATGTCGTTACTGCCATGGAAGATGGGTAGGCCTCTGGTGTGGGATGCAACTTGTGTCGACACCCTTGCTCCATCCCATCTTCCAAGCACGGCAAGCTGTGCTGGCGCTGCCGCTTCTGCAGCTGAAGACCTCGAAACGGTGCAAATACAATAACCTTATTGGCAATTATTGTTTTGAGCCGTTTGGGGTCGAAACGCTTGGGTCATGGGGTCCGAGTGCACGTCAGCTTTTCAAAGATATAGCTAGACGGTTGGTCGACACTTCGCGTGATCAGAGAGCTGGCCTTTTCTTTCGCCAAAGAATAAGCATTGCCATTCAACGTGGCAATGCTGCCAGCCTTTTAGGAACATTATTAGCTGACAGCGATGAGGAGGTATTCTTTGACGCCTAAGCACATATTATTCTTTTATATATATATTATATACGTCGTTATTTTTTTTAATGTAATCATAAATAGTGTATATATTTAGTTTTAATGTGTATAAAAGCATATATATTAAACTCTTGTAAGCTTTACAATAATCAAATACTATAGTAAATATTAAAATCAGGCTTGATTATTATAGACTTTTAAGAAGTTTAGACTCTTTTCTACTTTATTGTCCTCACATTACCTTCATTTCGAGGTCAATATAGTTAAAAAAATATGTACAAATATGATTTAAAAAGTGTAACCATGGAGTTTCTTGCCCGTTCTTCTACATAGGAAATCTATACCTTGGAACGCGGCTACTAAAGTCTTGACTTTTCATAAGTGCCTGCAAATGACTAACATGTATATTATTTTTTTCATCTCTTATCATATCAGTTACCCACCGAGAGCCTCTTCAGATATTGGTTGAAGCTCTCGGCAATGCCCATTGGGTGTAACGACTATTGGTATCCATATGTCGACAACCTCGTGCGTCCAGGACTTGATGTCTAGATCCTTTATTTGTTTACCCATATCGGCTTTTACGAGATGGTAATATCAACAATCGTTTAGCGGAGCTCTACTTGATCTATCTGCAGTATATCAGACTTATAGGCTTATTGGCAACAACACCAGCCCCTTGATGATGGAATAATCCCAGTACAACCTGATATGACCATTTTCAAGAACCGGTTCAGGCTATACTTACAGTATAGCCAGTTGTGTTTCAACGCAAGTTCCTGTGGTATAATCATGATTACATTGTTGTGCCTGTGCAGACACTCACTGTAGTAAAACGCGTACAACTGTAAATAATGTGACGTATAGACTCACCTGGACGGTAACATGTCCGACAAATTGCTGTCAACCGGGCTGTCCTTCACAATTTATTTCCAGCACTTAAACATTGTGGTCGACTTCCAAAATTACGTAAGATAGCCTAGCCATAGCGTATAGCCCCGACGGTTGTCGGATGTCCCGATTTGAGGTCTGTAATGTACAGACTTCTATCCAGAGCATCCAATTCTGTTTAAATCCATTTGAGTATTATGATCGCCTTGACCTAACCGTTAAAGGCCTTCTTGCCGCAAGACGTTTCAGTAAGTTTTTCAGCGGCGGGAGAAGTGCCCTTCTGACGATCACTTAATATCAGCTTCAATGATACCTAAGGGCTTCGATATACCCAAGAATTTGTGGGTCTCAGTTGAGGATAGGAACCCGAACACCTTGGATTCCATACTATTTGCTCGCTTTACATACATGACTGCACATTTTTCCATACCAAATTCCATGCTGATACAGTTCAATTTATTATTATAAACATCCAACTAGTATACTACAACAAAATAAATTCTACTTGGAGTTTGGTTACTTAAAAATAACTAGTTCATATTTTTGCGCACCATTGCAGTGATTTTAACGGAAATTTACCGTTAAATTCTTAAAGCTCCGGTTGCGTGCTACTAATTAAAACTTCTCTGTTGCTGTTTGCAGCAGGACGGACGACATCTCTTGTTAAATTTATGGCATTTACAAATTAGTCGCGTCGCGTATACTGCTGCTTGTTGGCCAGCATTACACTTGCCTACCTACCTACATTTACTGTCAGCGTTCTTACCGTGCCAGGCTCTATTGTATATTCATCCATTGTTCTGCAAATTGCGAAACATTTTTAGCCCTACTTTCAGATAAATGAAGGCACTTTTTTCACCGCTACTTACACGTAGAAAAAGCAAAAGCTTTAACGAGGCGGTAAGTATAGACTAGAGTAGCTAATAGGTGGGCTATCGACTTACCACTTGGTCAAAGGTCAAACGGGGTTTCTAAAGCAGTGTTATCATAACACCGAAGTAAAGCCTGTTTAACAATTCCATCCATCGATCGCGCCGCCTCAGTCATCAAGCAATTAGATTGAATAATTCTGGAATAGATGGTTAATATTGATTTAAATTAATACATTTGAAGAGGTTATTTTGCAGTAGTACTCCAGTGCCAAATACTATTGAGAGTGGTTACTAAATGAAAAACTTAAATAAACCGCTTTCAGCCATTTCAATATTTTACGAAGAAAGCTTTTGAAACGTTTTAGTGTAAAAGTAAGCCAATAAGGTTCGGATAAGAATTTTTTTTAGGTTTTAAGATTCTATTTGGGAATGGCTTGAAACTGAACTATTTCAGCAAACTACTGTAAAAATCACTTGGGTTTCTTTACTTTACAATTCTCAAGTATGGAATTTTTCCGTGTTCGCTATAGGGACTTTAAAAGTCATAGGTACTATGGAGATGTACAGCAGTACCTATGTAGCAGTATCATATAAAGAAGCATACATAACGCAGGGCAGTTTGTGGCGAGCTGAATGTGAGTGGCGACACTGCGTACCCGAATGCTCCAGAGAGTCGGTCAGGGCCTCGTCTTTGGTTTGCCTTTATTGGTCGGTTGGAGTGGAACCCCATGAGTGGGCACTTAAACTCTAGACTCTGGCAGGATTTTAAACTCTGACTTGCCTTAGTTGGCAGATCAGAGGGGGCTGCCAGAGCTATATGCTCGGGGGTGTAAGTGTCTAATGGCGTAATAACGGGGAAACCCGCTCCAAGTTCTCGAGACGCACGATGGTGAAACCGGGGCCGCACCTCTCGATAGACCTTGTAATTGTAGTTTCCAATTCATACAATAGTTTTACACCTCCGGAGACAATCCGAGACTGCATTTTATAGTGCAGCCATGGAGAGTCCCCGGTTAGACTATTACATTATAGATTAAAATTCTCTAAAGGGCCTCTGCGTGTTGGACCCATGTCCCCGCGTAAGCCTATCAAAACACCGGGTTCCCCCTTACAGGGACAACAAGCCCGTGAACAGAGAAACATATGTATATAAAAACATTTTCATTGTGTAAGTGAATATTTAATTGGACCACAAGAGGTGCATACAACGTATTACTATAAATACTAGTGTAGTAGGCATTAATGTGAGCACGTGAAGAAATACAATCTTTAATTTATTTTGTACCTACTAAGTTGATCAGCCCGTTGCACATTGCGCTGATATTTTTACCGGTATTTAAAGTATGTTTTATGAGTATTAGCTTTAACAAATGAACAATGTCGTGTATTGCGTGATTGTTATACATATTGAATTACCTTGGTAAAATCAATGTTCATGTATATATATCTATACAGGTTGTAATTTACATTTAAATATAGAACTACATGCAAAATGCATTAGCTCAAAGAATATTTTGCGGTAACATCGTGATAATCAGACCAAAATGTATTCGAGCACTACAATGTCAAGAATGTATGTTTCCGTATTTATCTTGCGAACATTTTTATTGTGTCCACTTAAAATAGACGTGTCCCGAAGTGGTCGGTCACGCGCATATTTGTGGTCTATATATAGCTCTATTAGTTGGCAAATGTCCTGGCTATCCCCGCGGCGCTTGCGCACTCCAAGCGAAATGTCGCGTGCTCTTGCGCCGCCCGCCGCACGGTACGTTATTTATTTTTGGCTACCGACACAGAGATTGGCGTGTAAATTTAACTATTATCGATAGTTGATACTAAATCTGTTAATATAAGCGCTCCTACATGTGCAGTAATGATAAATATTCAGAGACTATGTTCTACGTAGCACCTACGTCAGTGCTACGTCAGTTCGCCTTTCATATATTATACGGAACTAGACAGACGTACGCATTGCGTAGCCTTCATGTGCCACTCAGCGTTGTAACCTGATTACATTTGACAAAGGCTTACGGCCAAATACTGAAACGAATACGAAAACAAGGTTTCTCGAATAGTCAAAGCGGGATTTAATATTAACTGGGGTTTAAGTATTCGGCCGTTAGTGAGACCGAAGATGCAGGTCACTGCATAAATGTGGCGTAGGTACCTATGTACTTCCCCGAGTCGAGAGGGTAGTGGGTGCATTACACCGGGTGCTGCCCAATCTCGGGGGACCGAGCGAGGAAGTTCGCCGTCTCTACGGGGGCGTCGTGCGGTCTGTGGCCCTCTACGGGGCGCCTCGGGGGTCGCGGGTGCGCAGATTGGGGAGTCTGCGTGCTCACACCGAGCGACCCCCGGGAAGACGGTGGCGCGCACGTGGTCACGTGCCGCCGTGTGCGCAGCACAGCGCAAAGCGAGGCTTGGGGGGATCCTTTACAATCCTCCCCGAGAAGTGCCTGAGGGGGCGACCTTTTAACAGTCGCCTTCTCTCCGCTAGAGGGGGTGACCGCTTTACAGTCATCCCCTCCGTGATGTGCCTAAAGGCGTGGCACCAAATGGGCGGCTCTAGTGTGATCTTACGAGGACCTGGAGCCTCCCTTCGGTGCCGAAGATGACCGCTCCAGTGGTTTTAGCCGGTAGGAGTCCGGCATACCCCTTCGCCCTTCCCCGGGGTGAAGGAAGTTCCATGTAGAATTTCCACTGGACATCAATAAAAAAAAAAAAAAAAAAAAGGTACCTATGTACTTTAATTAAATTATTCTGTTATTATAGAATACTTCTTAATACTGACAGAATTTGGTAAAAAATATTTAAAAAGTAATTCATTCATACTTACCTAATCCCAGTGATTTTAGAATACCTTTTAATGTATGTATAGGTACGATGCGTTTATACATACATAATAAAATATGATTTTTTTACAAGTATAATAATTAGATTTATTACACTTTTAGTATTTTTGGTGACATGAATCATGCTTACAATATTTTGAATGTGAGCATTATGTAGCCACAAATGTAATAACATATACATACACCAACCCAGCTTGGCAGTTTGGGTCTGTCATGCTCACTAAAATGTCTTGTTGAGGGTAGCGTTGTGTGTTGGGTAGTTTAGTTCCCTGCATTATGGTTGAGCTGAACTATGCTGATGCATGGGTTATGCCCGTGAAAGGGTGCCCTTTGCCGGGACTGGTCAGCTCTTGACTGCTTTGGCAATCTCATTGGAAGGCAATTAATATCATTGTGCATAAATATGTGGTATTTATCCCACACATTGGCATGCATTATCCTCACATAGCTTCTTTTTTTAACTATAATATATTTTTTAACAATAATATAATTAATATTTAAATATATATATATGTGTTTAATATTAAGACTGTAATACATCATATATTTTAAAAGAGTATATCCATGGAGTTTCTTGCCGGTTCTTCTCCATAGGACCAACGACTTGGAACCGTGCAACTTTTTAAATTCTGACTATTCGTAAGTGCCAGTAAATGGTTTACATGAATTAAAAAAACTTTTGACTTTGACTTTGACTATGATTACATTGAAACATTGAATGTCAGATCTCTAGCTAATGAAGCAAGAACAGTTGAATTAAATTAGCAATAACCAAAATTAAATGGAATATTATTGGCTTAGTAGAAGTAAAAAGAAAGGAATATGAACTATAAGATAGAAGTAACTATTTACTCTACTACTACAAAAAAGCAATAGGAGGGAAAGGTGTTATTGAAAAAGCAGCATGGTACAAAAGTATTAAATTTTGTCTCAATATCCGAAGGAGTTATTCTAGTACAATAGAAAAAAAAATACGGGTTGCACTCCGGGAGTGCCGACGGAAGTGACACCTTTTTCTTTTTTATTTATCTAGACGCTTTTGCGGTCTGCTATATGTACATGCATATATGCACACACTATAGCTGCGTCTCGTAACGCTGCCGAGAGTCCAGAGATTTGATCTTATCTAAAAATATGCGTACCGCGCTAAAAGCAGTTTTCACTTCAAAAAACGAAAAAACCTATATCAGTACAGTCAGTACCCCTAGACTACGTCGAAGAATATATTTATCGTGGGAGTCTTATGGCATTCAAGTCCTGTACATCGAGAGAATTAGACCGAAGAATAAAGAGCACTAGTCTATGAAGAAAAAATATAAAGGGCCTCTACCAACAAAACTTAACACAAAGGCGATCAATGTAATATGTCAGACTCCTTGCTTAACATATGTTTATCAAACATGGCCACTCAAAAAATCATACTTTATAGTCCAGCAGCCACCGCCTGTTTTTTTAGTGAGTAATAACAGGCTAAATCTTCGTGAGTAGGTTCGGTTCGCCGAAGTTTTCCTCTTTGAAAATTCTCGATAGAGGTAGCTAATGAAGTATGCATGTCAAGTTAGTGGGGTGTCGAAATTGTCTGACTGACAGTAAGTTTTCTATTTGAATATCTGGAATTGGATGATAAACTCGGAAAAACCATTGTCCTACAAAATGGATGGTTTGAATGGAGCGTCCGCCACTCCGAATATGTCCAAATAACGAGGTCATCAAAATTATTAACAAAAAGCAGTCTGTACAGTCAAATGGCCACATAGTCCTACAAATTTAGTGGTACATTTTTCCAGTCCTACGCTTAGAAGTTGTCCATTGCACGGTAATACTTTTTTCATTAATAACTGTAGGACAAAAATAACACGTAGTAAGTTACTGCATTATTTGCCTAAATCAAACAGTGTCCTACCAAAAAATTGGTATGTATCGTCCAATATCCTACAAGAATATTGAAAATAACATTATTTCGTTTTATTATATTCAGAAATACAATTATAAAAGTAATTCAATATAATTTAAATCGTCGTCGCATTCCAATGTCGATCTTCATCAGTTTCGTCTTCAACATCATCATCATCTTCGTCGCAATCATCAGAATAAATCACATCAGATTTTTTTCCTACAGTTATTAATGAAAAAAGTTGTCCAAACTAGTAATTGTTATATAAGAAAAGGAGACGTATGGTATGCCATCCAAGAGGTAGAGTGATGACATTGTGTGGCGCAAGACAGTCATTTAGGGTGAGATTCAGAAACGAATCTTAAGGGGCCTACTCAAAGCACTGCCTGCAAAGCCCTACATGCAGTATCTCTGCTCGATTGTATGGTGTGAATGTTTGCAGAGTATTGTGGCTATTGTGGCTTGGTATTATCGGCTCTGCAAAGCTTAAGCGTGAATGCGTCCATCAAATTCCACTGCTTATGCTCATAATTGTATTCAGAGACGATTGGAACATGACCTCAGCTTAACGTAAACTAAGCTAAGCCAAGTAGTGACTAGTCAATAGTTAGGCGAAACTAGCGTTATTAAGCCGGCAAAGGTGTAGTTAATATTGATAATAATTACAAGTTGTCCCTGTTGTTCCAGACTTTTGGCATCCCCGGTATTGGACTTCATATTTAACCAAAGCTTTCGTAGTAGTTGCATGGTTGCCTGCAACAGGAAGTATGAACTATGAATGTATGAGGAATTTATTTAGTGCTTTTTAGTTCATATTTCATCAAAGAGAAATTATACTTTTTACTTCGTTTTAAAAACGTAGTAAGTATAATAAACATATTCTTTACCTCAACATACATTTATATATTATTTCATATTTGTACATTTTCATCGAATTCTGAGCTATGTACAATATTTCAAGTGTCTAGCTTATCGAGAAGTTTGTTTAAAATCAATTACAAAATTCCACCCAAAAAACGCGGTAAAATAGTAAGTTACACCAAGAAATGAAGCTTATCTACACACGGGTAAAAATAATGCGGGTCACCCCCGCTTTACAATCACCCTCTCAGAGATGTGCCTATAGGCGTGGCACCAGTGGGTGGATCTAGTGTGATCATACGAGGACCTAGAGCCCCCCTAAGGTACCGAAGAAGACCGCCCCAGTGGTTTAAGCCGGTAGAAGTCCGGCATGCCCCTCCGCTCCCCTACCCTCCTTTTTAAATTACATAAACAAAATATTGGCGCATGTAATTATGCATATAGCCGCAAGAGCACATATTCGTACCGCACAAGTTTATCCTTGATACTTGGAGTATTTAAACACAAACGCTGGTTATTTTTAGGCGGCTTTCATTTTCTGCTATGTAAAATTATTTAATAAATAAATTAATGCTAATCTATGTTGCTGGAAATGACGTAAAGAGGAAAACAGGGAATTCAAATTGTTGTTACATTACTTATTATACATTTATTAATTATTAGTACATTTTGTAATTTTTGAGCAACGAGGACACAAAGAACACTCTCAGAGGACTTCAAACAACGACACACGGTATAAACGCCCTGGTCCTTAACACAAAGTGTGTCCAATTAGTTATGGACACACAAATCCACGTTGAAATTTTGATCTCTTTTTTTGTTATTGTTTATTTTATTTGTTATTTTATCGGAACAGCGTGACTAGTAGTAATATTAGTCTATGCCTCCTAATTGATCATCGTTTCTAAACAAACGATATGTCTATCAATATACAATTTTTTTTATTTTGGCGGCGCCCATATTTATGAGATCCCCGACTTAACTTTGATTCTTATCGCCTACCCTCGTCACATCTAACGCACTATTTATGAATTAATCATTCTCGAATATAGCATACAATAACTATTCATTTATCTAATTCATTTTATCTCACCTAATATTGCAAATTCTTCGTACAACAATTGTCTATATATTTACCTACACAATAATTGTTTGTTTTACCTTAATAACAAATATGCGGCAATGATTTATTTAGAAGCAGCGAAATCGACTGCTTTTATTTAGAGATTCTAGCCATATTTATTTACAAAGTAGAACACGAAATGCTTTAATAACATCTAATTTGTGATCTAAGCTGTGTGGTGCCGGCTACGAATAGCACCAACCCATCTCATCCCTTGGGTGTCATAAAATGCGACTATGGGATTAGCCGGAGGATGGGCAGCAGCGTCCTTCGAGTACATTAACAACTCAACTCAACATGGCAAAACCCCCCAATGAGCACACAACACACCCATATTGGTCATTGTAGTGATCATCGGGGGAGGCCTGTGTCCAGCAGTGGACTTTATTTGGCTAAAATGATGATGAGTTTGTGACGAAGGACAACAATTTATTTATAAGCGGCATCTGTCGAATATTCATGTTGATATCAGTAAAGTGAATTGTTGAACATGGCCCGCTTAATGACTGCTACAATTAATGGTTATGGCGGTTTAATAGCCATAATCACTAAACTCGGGAGATGGATAGACACAGTGTGATTTTATTCGAACACAAGAGGACATCGCTGTGTATCTTCTTTACATTATCCCTTAGTAGCCGTTTTCAATTAGCCATGGGGAAGGACAGTGGTAGCCTAATGGTTGAACGCTGGTCTTCCATACACCTCAAACTTTTCAGATTTATGTGCGGATCAGAATTTGATTGTCACTTGCGTTAACTGTGAAGGAAAACATCGTGAGGAAACCTGCGTACCTGAGAGGGCTCCAAAATGTTCTCAATGGTTTGTGTAGTCCGCCAACCCGCACTCGGTCAGGTGAAGGACTAAGGCATAAATTCTCGTCGTGAGAAAAGGTCCGTGGCCAGCAGTGAGACGGTCATATTTGCTAATTATGTTATGACCGGAGACCGAATCTATGACGTTGTATGTTCATGTAACATCAAAAACTATAATACTGAATTCAACATTTTGTACACTTTTGCAACAATATACATAGCAATTTCTTACAAGGCCTTTTATTTGTAGATATCTATAGTTTAACTTCGAACATAAATACCGTCTTCTGTCAAGGAATAATAATTCCATTTAGAGTCAACATCTGATCTGATCATTGTTCAAGGTGTCAAAACTGTTTAATAAAATGAAATTTACTAATTAATATATAAAAATATATAAATTAGTAGATTTCATTTTACATATTTTTCACTTAGTAGAGAAAGTTATATCAATTTATTCAAAAAATGAATGATTTTCTTTGTTTCTCCCATATGCGTTCCTATAACTTTCATCCGATTGTGTTGAAACTTTGTACTGTGAATGTAGGCACTTGCAAGAAAGTTTAAGAAAAAAATTAAGCTGAAATATTTAAAGAGGCATTCTAACGCATTAGCTAGTAAACGATAAGTGATGTTTTTACCAAGAGATTTAAGAAACACTTTCACTCGTCAATAACCACGATGATGGCAGCATTTCTTAGTGACTGTCTGTGATAAGAAACGCCCAAACAAACTCAAAGATTTCTGTTTTATAGTCCAGATATATTTACGACTAGCTGGGACCCGCGGTTTCACCCGCGTTTAATTTAAAATACATTTAGAGTACTTTGACATAGAATATATATTGAATTTCAAGGGTTTTATTTTTTTTGTGCGGTACCGTAATTATTTTTCTAAAATAAAAGTAGCCTTATTCCTATATTATAACATCAGCTATCTGCCAGTGAAAGTCCCGTCAAAATCGGTCCAGCCGTTTCGGAGATTACCCGGAACAAACAGACAGACAGACAAAAAAGTTTTAAATGCATTTTTTGTTATATTTTCAGTATATACTTTCATATGCATTAAGTAAAACGCTGTTATTTTGACATTGCAAACAGACACTTCAATTTTATTTATTTGTATAGATACAAGATTAAGTGTAAGAATGTAGGGCAACGTCTGGAATGGCTTTTGAAAGAGAGATCACTAGCCGTTTTGCAATGACCAGTCTTAACAGACGGCAAAAACGAATCACTCGTTGTGTAGCTCAACCTCAACGATCCTAGATATGGGGTCCATATTTGTGTAACTAGCCTACATAGTTCTCAAATCAATCAAAATCAAATCAAATCAATGTCATAAGCTATGAAAATAGTAACATACCATATATTTTAGTAATATGATAAATTAAGAGCAATAATTACCTCATGAGGCAAATCATTCTAAATATCAATATTTTCACCGTCTGTACAACAAATGTTTGTCTGGACAATGTTGTATGCAGTGTTAAATAAAATAGAGACATTGTTAGCACCTGACCTTCGGATACCATTACCTCAGTTGCATTTTATAAATGGGGACGGCTATAGTCGTTGTTTTATTCATTTCGTCACGAGTTTCTTTACGTGTTTCTCCAAGTCTTAGGTATCGGTTTACTCGTGTAATGATCTGCTTTTGTATTCTACAGGTTGCTGCCCGCAGTTTTGTTTTTGTTTTAAATTTTTAATTAATTATTCCAAAAGCCCCAGAAAGCGTTCTTGCTTCGTTAACACCAAGAAAAGTTTTCCCCAGTAGAAGGGTTTCTAAAATTATTATATCTAAAACCTTTCTCTATTATAGCGATATAGATATAAGTAACAGGTATATTGGCAAACTTCTCGAAGTTAAATGATATGTTGAATAACATCAGAAATAATGTGATGATATAAAATGTTCTGGAGTGCTATTACGTGTAAATGACGGTCCACGCTATCACGAAAACGGCGTTTAAGAAATAGGCTAATTGTAGGCGCAGGAATGTTGTTAGTTTAATGTGCTATTCTATGTGTAGTGTAGTGCAGGCCGTCTAATTAACCTGCTGCCCACTATGTTATTTATTATTCTCTGTTAGAATACTTGTGCCCACTAATCCCTTACCAAAACAACTTTATTTCAACAAAACAAAACAAATTTATCTTTTGCTTTACTTTTTCCGTGTTGTATTTTATTTTCTCCTTTTTTGGTAACTGGTTACTTTAAATCATTTCATGTAACAAAAAGTTGCAATGTGTACGTACTTGCTATAATATTTAATATTACTTGGTTTATATTACATTGTATATTAAAATTGCCCTTTACAAACATACTAGATCTAGTAGAATACATTCTCATAAATATTTACTGCAAGTAGATTTATTATTCCCTTTCAATTTAAATCGGATTTGACTATGAATTGAATAATACTACTTAGAAAAATTACTCATCGTGTATAAAAGTTTTTTTCTTTAGATACTCTCTTAGATGCTCTATTAGAAATAATTGCACAAAGTACACGGTAAATGTAGCTGCAAAGCAATGGTTTCATTAAGTACAATTCAAATAGTTGATTTCTTCTTTAATGCTTTTCGTTGGTTTCTGTTTTGTTCTGGAGACTTAGAATAGGCATGTTATTAAGTTTAGCAGTATCGTTACAGCTACAGGTATCGTTCTATCGTATTCTTAGGTCAATAATACAATCGTTTTTAAATCACTTATGTGACAAACAAGCTTACGGCCCACCTGATGGTAAGAGGTTACCGTAATCTATGAACGCTTGCAACACCAAATATCACTTGCTCGTTGCCGACCCTGTAAAAGTCTTTTTAAAAAGCCCGCCCTGTGGTTGTTTGGGAAAACCTTGGTGAGGAGGTGAACCTAGGTGTATTTCGATATATTTGGGAAAATTAATTTTTCGTTACCTTAATGACATATAATTTAATTTATTTTATGTTCAAAACCCCAATATTAATTTATTTTGTGGTTTATTGAGATACCGCCATTTCGCTTAGAATTAATAGTTTTAAACATGAGTTGCCGCTTCGCAGTCATTCCTATGTACTGAGATCTTCATACAGAAACATGAGCAATTGTTTGTACTGTCAATAAATATAAATACAATGGACTTGCAAAAAAAAAAATTAGGAATTCAAAATTCAACTTTTGAAGAGATTTTAAGATATTTTCATTTTTATCCTTGGAAATGCCTGTTGGCTTAGTTTTTTTCTTTGGTGGCGGAAGCACATTGGTTTTCAAAATTGTTTCCAACAATAATAATGGTTATGGGGTCTTTGTCAAATCCAGTTCTGTAGGTCACATAGCTGCCTCTATTTACAACAAGCATCATGTCACTGATGTACAAGCATCATGTCACTGATGTATGTAAATTAGTAGTTAACGCTTATTGCTTTAAAATTTCGTCGTATTATTGACATTCTTTTTTGAAGATATTTTGAGGTATGAAGACATACCGCCTATCAGATTAGTAATAATCATAATATAATCATTGTATTTTTTATAATTACTATTATTTTCTTGATTGTGTTTTTATTTTGTGTCATTTAATTTAGATTTATTTAATTGCGTTAATTATTTATGTTGTTTGAATTAATTTTATTGTAGACCTGTAACTTATTATTTGCCAATAAATTACTATGACTACTAATTATATTATACCGCCGAGTAGGTTAGTAATTTAGTATAAAATGAGATACGAAAATCTTTTTATTGTTTATTATTTTATTTTAATGTTCCAATATAGATACGGTTGTTTTGTTTAGTCCATCAGGTGCGTAATTTTCAAGCTATTAGATGCGCGGTAAAACATAAATATATTTCTTTTTGAGGTACCGATTTTGGCTTACCAGGGTAGTGTAAGAAATACAAATTGGACAAATGTTGATAAGAGATGACAAAATATATCGTTTGAAATAACATTAGCATTAATTTAGGATGAAACGTCATGATAACGTAAGATTTCGATCAGCCAATATCCGACACGGCCTTAAATTCCCACAACGAGCTATCGATCGCCTAACTAGTTTATACAATTAATTACGGTTGTGTACAGACAGAAGATGTTTGAAAGTGGCATTTTAACAGCGACGTATAGTACATTTTAAATATGTTTTATATTAACATGGGTATTTGTAATCTAATATCTATAGTCTTGGTTATGCGTAATGATATGTAGTGAGAGACGTGAGAGTTTAGATCGTAAAGAAATAAAGTTAAGCTGTCCAAATATTAACGACAGTTATTTCGAATCTTTAGTAATAGGAATTCTATTAACTTGTAAACTGCTTAATGAATAAAATAACTCTATCATATTTGTAGTTAATCGTTTTACATTATTATACCAAAGTGGATCACATCACATAAATTATATGCAGCCGGTCATTGTGGTGATCTCCCCTAAATCAACTCCCTGTCCGTGAGTCTGGTTTCATTAGCATCTTAAGACTATTTGATTACTGCCATGTTTTACATAAAAAAACATTGTAATTAGAAAGACGTCAGAATTGTATATCGAATTGAAGACCTCTTGCCTATTAGCCCTAATTGCCTATTGCCAATAGGTCATTTATGTTGTTTCTATATAACTGTAGTTTCAACATTTTTACGTTCTGTACACATGTAGGACAAAGTGTTTTATAGCTGTTTACTTTTACAACACACTTCAAAGACATTTCATCTAATTTACACTTTTCAATGTGATGAAAGTTAACTGCCCAAGCTGAAATAAAGTTAAAAAGTAACCACAAAGTTTTTAATAACCTTCATTTTTTTGCTCGTTTACGTTAAAGGGTTAGTAGAGGTGTAGGATTTGTTTAATTGTTTTATATTTTCCAATTGAATACGTAGAGAAATACGCGTATTAATTTAAATAGCGCGTAATTTATGAAGAGCATTGGTGGTGCTATGAACGTCGACGAAAAGTTGAAGTTAGCGCTAACTATGAAAAAATGGCCTAATGGCTATGAATTTTTATATCTTAAATATTTTAAAATCTCGAGCTCTACCTAGTTCTTTCACAATTTAGTACATAAATGTAAATTGTATTCATGTTTTGATGTGCATGTTATGATTAGCCACGTGTATAAGTCAACTTTCATCAAGGTGACAAGCTGGGTACATGGTCTGATGCAGGCGTGGCTTTGGTAGCATTTCTATTTCGGCGCGAATGTCGCGACTGACGACGCGCCCGACGCGGCGGCACGCGGCCGGCGCTCGCGCACACTCACACACTCCTTAGTTTACGCGTATGTTTCCCGTACGGAACACGTTTAACTTCATCAACTGCGAACGCCTAATGTTTTGTCTTCCTGTTGACCGTGATAATAATTGTGTGGTGAAAAATGCGAACGATCACGTGTTTAAATGTGTGAAGTGACGAGGATGCAGTGAGCCGCGAATAACTGTTCCGATGTTTTGTTTTAGTACAAACTTTTGTAAAACCTGTTGAACTTTTAAAGCGTCCAAAGTTTTATTCCTTGTATATTGACATTTATGACTCTTACATCATAATTATTAAATTATATTTGGAAATAATAACAGAGACGAGTACCTAGCTATTGTATTATTATGTCATTATTACTTCAATAAAATATTCCTATTGTGAAGGCCAAAAACCTCGTCACCATATGACTCATACTAAGTATGTAGGTATATTGTGATTGTAATACACGGTCGGTAAAGTGTCGCGTTTAAATTATTTAATTGATGATTGAAATGGAAAACGTTTTACATAAATAATACGAAACTATAAAAAAATGCCTCGAGTTCACGTGACTAGCGTTAGTTGCATATTGACATGCTCATCTATGGGTCGGTGAGCTATTTAGATAAATTACTCTAAATAAAAGGTATTCCTTGTTTGTTTAGCGATAGATAGAGCAAAAGATATCTCCGTACCGCACCCGCATTTACGTATGATCGTTACTAATGTATAGCTGCAGATACCGGTGTTTGTTCAGTGATAATGATGCCGCGAGGACCCTGCGCGCGCACGCCGCTTACTCTTTTCACATTCTATGCATAATCTGGACCACGTGTTACCTGTCTGGGGCAGCGCAGTTCATAAAAAACAGTGACGTCACTATCTCCCCACTGTAGCATGTAGTGCGAGTTATCTGTGAAATTGAAGGTAAACAGTGTTTGTGATTGGAGTGTGCCGCGGAAAGTGTGTGTCTGTCGGTGCGCCGATATGTTGTTGCATGGTAGTGGGGCAGAGAGAGGGGCTGTACAACGGAGACTCTCAGGTCCCTGCGGAGTTCCATGCTGTCCTGGGGCAGGGGCGGGGGCTCCGCAGGCAGCTCAAAGCCCATGCCTGCGTTCGCCTGCCACCAGTTCCAGGCATTTTCTAGTGGCGAAGAAGCCGGCAGCGACAGCGAAGCTCAAGGCGCGTTGCTCGCGGGCACCTCCGCCCTGGCTCGAAGACGACACGCCATAAAATTTAAAAGGAAATCCAAGATTGCCTTCAGAGTTATCAGGTCTGTTTGCATTGATGAATATCCTTATATCTAATTTCATGATTTAAGCAGTAAAAATAAAGATAATATGGATACGGTACGGCATGATAGACGTTATGTATCGTCTTTACATAAACACAACGTGTGCCCTATTTTATTTTCCATGAACCTATTCGCAATAAACTAGTCTTAGGTTTGCTACAAAGTAGCTAGACTCGTTATATATGTAAAACTGTCCCATAGGGAAGTCTTCTAAATGTCCACAGAAATACCTACATTTCTTACCTACCTAGAGTACAGATCAAAATCAAATTAAGAACCGCAACAGGTTGCAGTCTGTTATAAATTTTAAAGTGATTATATTACCCATATAATTTAGTCTGTTTAGAACACAGCGCTGACTGGAAACCCGTCCCACTCATACGCTCTTTATTGTTAGAACATTGAGGTCAATCAATGAATAGACCACTTAACCCCCAACGTCTAGTACCTGCAGAAAATAGAAACTAAGTATAATGCACGATATAAAACCTACCTATTATTGTGAAAAATCTATTGCTCTGTTACATTATTGATACTTTCACAGCAGATTACTTTGTCATCAATGATTTTGCTCAAGCTCCAGCTCAAGGTCACTCTGCGAGCTATGGAGAGAGCTATGCTTGGTATTTCTCTACGAGATCGAATCAGTAATGGTGATGACAAGTAAATTTAAGTGGCAAATGACACTCGACTGATGACCTTTGAGGTAAAAAGGTTCTTCAGTGGAGACCGCGCACCGGAAAACGCAATGTGGGACGACCCCAACGAGATGAATGGACGACCTGGTGAAGGTCACTGGGAGTCGTTGGATGCGGGCGGCATGTGAATGGACGTTGTGGAAATCTATGTAGGAGGCCTTTGTTCGGCAGTGGACGTCCTTTGGCTCATATGATGAATGATTTTAATTGTGACACACTTTTCACCATATCGTCAGAGTAATTAAGATTAATCGTGCATCTAAGAGCGTATGATGTAGATATGCGAACTGAACAAAGAGCGACATCCGGCAAAAAGCCAATTAGCATTCTAGGCACGTGTGCCGGTTACCGCCCGCGCCGACCGCGTCCCGGCAACAGGTACGAGGCGAGCACGACTCGGACCTACACACAACACTATTGTTTATTGCTACATGTTGAATACCATTATGGTTTTATGAAACCCATTTCGCGCATTAATATTAACTGATCTTTTCATTTGTACAATAAAGAAATAAATTATTAATAAGTAAGTAGTGCACAAGAGAGTTACTTTACTAAATGCTGGTGAACTAGGTTTACCTTAGGTAAATTTATATGTATGTAACCATGATGCTATTTTGAAAAAACACCAGAATATAAATAAAAGCCGCTTTTATCTTCCAATAACCTCTCAAACCGGGAGGTCAGGGCAATAGCCGTTCAATACGAGAACTTTAGTTGAATTATTTAATACACACAAAATGGGAATGGATTGTTCAATTTACCAAATCAATTAGTCTACCGTCCGTAGAGCATTCGAGTTCAATCTATCAACCTACCTAATCTATTAATTGATTCCATAATGAGTAGAGAAATTATCAATGGCTGCTTTGCAATAACTTATGTACCTAAATATTTAACAAAGCTACTGGCACTGATTGATCGTTAAGAACATAGTTTGATCACGTTTTAATGAAAATTCCACGCGGCTCTACATTATACGTAAACTCACACTCGCCTTTCGGTTAAATTATATAAAGGTACATCAAGAAATTTCTAACAGTACGTTATTATCATATCACATATTTCATTAGTCGAGTGAGAGTAAAGTGAACCTCAATCAAAGAGAATCGCGTCGGCTGCCGAACGTACTCTATCGTGATGGAAAATTAAATTGTACTACCAATCGAATCGAGTGCCCTCGTTGTACGCTATTGAGCTTCTCGAACCATTCTGATGCCGAAATATCGAGCGACTCCCATTGGATGTCACCTGTGCATAATTATTAATACCTGCCGTTTCAATACAGTGCCTGTTTTACTACCCATTAATATTCACATTTACGCACGTGCGCACGTCTGTCAAAACGTCTATTAGCAAATAATGTTTTATAAGTTCACGTTTTATTGAGAACGTTTGTTGGAGGAACTCCGTTTTATAGGCTGTAATCTTAGGTCCACTTGAGCGAACCTGCCGGTCTTTTAACCAGGTTCGACACTGTGACGTATTTACAGTCTATAAATTTTTATTATAGTTTATAGTTGGGGATGAAATCTTAAAAGTCTATTGAGTGGGTATTTTACAGACACTCTTATACTTAACATTCAACAGCATACATTTAAAGATTTGAACATTCCTTAATTATAACTTGGCATATCTCCATGAAGGAAGTGCAATTAAAAGTGAAATACTATGAATTAATAAGCGAATTGAATCATAACGATCAATTCATAAATTAAGTGCCACATACTGAGGAGTATTAAATAAAATGTTACTAAATTAATACTGTAGCAACAGATGGTGGTTATTCGGCTTTCAGTGAAAGCCCGCGCAGCTTGCGTTGGCTTGTGGTTTCCAGCTGGAGGTAATGTCGCGCCGCACCGTACGTGCCGCCCTAACGACATCATTGTGTGTACATATTAAATCTGCGGGCGTATTAATTCCGTTTTACTCAAACGTGCTTCAATGAAAAGCCACAACGCCCCTCACTATTTGTTAATCATCATCATCATATCAGACAAAGGACGTCCACTAATGAACAACTCCCCCATAGACAACAACTGTGTCGTAATTTTAGGAGGAAACGTTCAGTACTTACCACGCTTGACAGGCGGGTGGGTAGCGCAGGTTGGCGGCTGTTCCGCAGAAGGGACGCTGCTGCGAATCCTCTGGTTTAGAGTCCCTTAATCACCTCTTACGATATCCACAGGAGGAGATGGACTGATGACATACTCTTAATCCGGCCTATACCGATTAGCATACTACCAGATAGATTTATCAATCATCAATTATATATATCAGACGGCACGGTTGTTGCAGTGGCTGATACAGTCAGCTGCTGCGCTCCGGGTCGCGGGTTCGATTCCCGCACGGAACTAATATTTGTATGATCTGCAGATAGTTGTATCGAGTCTGGGTGTATTGTGTGTGGAATTTGTGTCTGTTAACGCACCCACGACACAGGAGAAACCCTAGCGTGGGGCAACGCTTCAAAAATCTACCCACCTTCTTTAGGTCATCGGTCGGTCAATGAGCGTTCTGTTCAATTTTAGTGAAGACCTTCGATCGTTTAATTTAAGCTACGTAAGACAGCATGAACACAATACTAAAGCATTCTTATAGAGGTTGACGCGTTAGCTAGGCGATTTCTTAAAAGGCATTCGCACATTTAATCTAGACGCCAAGAACCAATTATTATAGAACACGTTGACGAATTGGTAATGTTCTCTACGTTCAAAACAGGAATGTTCTACCTCTATTTCTGGAGAAAGTGCAGGTGAAAATACCCCTTGCTGAAACTCGTTTTGATGGACTAATGATGGCCTTTCACAAAGCTGACGGTTCGCAGTATGTAGTCACTTGCCTTTCTGCGTTTCGTGTCGCGGGTTCGATCCCTGCACAGAACAAATATTTTCCCGCTCTACAAATAGTTGTCCCGGGTCTGGGTAATTTTGCGTGTGATATTTATGTCTGTAAACTGTATCCACGACACATGTGAGATCGGAGTGAGAGGAATTTTAAAAACAAGAAAAGCTGGCATGTCCCGCGTACGTTACGAGTTCCGCACTTATTCACGAAAAATGAGGGATAGACCAAGGCGGACGTCCTAAGACCACTCACTGTTTTTGATCATTTGCACTTAGCATTTACATGTTGTTATTAATCTATTAGATGATGCTGCTGCCCATAGTCTACATCAGTTTTCAACCTATGAATTTGTAGCCCCCAAGGGGGGACTGTACAAGTACTTGTAAAGGGGCGCGGGCGTAAGCCAGGTGAAAGTAAAAAGCACGCACACAGTGCACTTGATTTCTTGATTTATAGGTATAGTCTGAAAAGAAAGAAAATAAAATATTTCTCCTTTTTTCTAATCACTGACATAGTTTTATTACGGTTCGCTAATTATTTTATACCTTGTTCAGTGTTTGCTTATTCAAGAATATTGAAAAACACTGGTCTACATCATATCAGCTGCAAGACGTTCTTTGTTAAACATCGGACGCCCCCACAACTTGACACAACGAGCTGCTGCCTTTCTTCTCCCTTTTTTCTTCTCCGTTCTTCACCCTTTCGACATAATTCGTTAGCCATTTTTTAGAGTGCCCCCAGGGAAAGATTTACATTCAAAGGTATAAAGTTTCGAATTCATAGTACAGCAACCAAACTAAAATACCTACAAATAAGGTCTCAGCTTAGATTCTCTGCGTGGAAGCCATTACATTCATAAAACAAATTTAACTTTTAGACTCGTAAAATATACGTTAGCTATTTTGTATTGTTGATTCAAGAACCGGGAATCCTGAAAAGCAGAATGACAAAACTAGGCGAAGATAATAATTATATATCCTTAACTGGGGTTTATAGTTTTTATGCTTCATGATATTGAATATACTCTGGAGCATAGGTATTTTTCAGAATCTGAATAAATATTTCGTGCTCAAATTTTAATACATGAAAGTTTTAATAAATGAATGACAGCGAGAAATGTCTGATATAAAAATTGTTTAATCATTTAAATACATGCCTTTTTCAATCAATCAATCAATTAAATAGGTTTATTTGTTAAATATAGATCCATGAAGGTAGGTATAAAAGTACTACAAATTGCTACGTGCTACGGTTTGTATATACTCCGTTTGCTTCTTCCACATTACTTACTTTACATACAAGCGCGCCGGTTACGAGCACTACACTCACTTGTATGCTTTGAATGAGCAAACATTTTAGTTTTACCTTTGATTTGTTGCAACGGCGAATTAAAACAAATAACTCAAAATCTTAAGAAATACTCTATAGAGTACAATATTTGTTTAATACATTTTTAATATAACTGGAAACTTGTACCTACCCTTTTTCAGAACAATCGACGATAACTCAACTCGACCGTGAGAATTTCCTCCGCGTGATCGAAATGTCACAATTTAATTTTACCTACTTTTTATGGGCCATTGAAAATGACGGGTAGTTCTGTACAGTCAAATGCTATATCTTTAAAAAAAACATAATACGTTATGGTGCACCCCGTCACTGGCGCAGACTGCGGCGCTAAGGCCAACAGTCTGGGGACCCGTATGAGGTGAAGTGCTCCTGCCCGTCTTTCGACGTGCACGTATTACGAATTCTTTAACAGTGGACTTGAGGGTGCGTGACATATCACGCGGCAAGAGGTGACTGTTGCCATCGCCGATGGGTAGTCGTCAGCCCGATAGCGCGTCCTCTGGAGAAAGCTATGGAAACATGCTTTTCTAACCTTGAACATCCTTCAGGGCAACTTGCAGCACTGCCGGAGTGGTCGGTTGGCTTGGTGGTAGTGGTGGAGCCCACCGGCTTTCAGGAACATCCTTGCTAGTTCGGGGATGTCGAGAACTCCATTGCCGTTCATTAGGCCGACATTTTTTTTTTTTGAAGAACGGATGCCGGTATGCCTCGGCCTCCTACCGACTAAAACCACTGGGGCAGTCATCATCGGCACCTAAGGGGGGCTCCGGGTCCTCGTATGATCACACTAGAGCCACCCACTGGTGCCACGCCTGCCTATAGTAGGCACATCTCTGAGAGGGTGACTGTAAAGCGTTCACCCCCCTGGGGGGATTGTAAAGGATCCCCCGAAGCGTCCCTGTGCGCTGTGCTATGCGCACACGGCAACGCGTAACAATATGCGCGCCACCGTCTTCTCGTGGATTTCTCGGTGTGGGCACGCAGATTCCCCAATCTACGCACCCGCGAATCCAGAGACCCCTCGCCTTATAGTGATGGCAGGAGGGTTCAGGCGCGTCCCCCGAGTCGAGAGGGTAGTGGGTGCTCTACACCGGCTGCTGCCCAATCTCGGGGGACCATGTGAGGAAGTTCGCCGTCTCTACGGAGGAGTCGTGCGGCCCGTGGTCCTATACAGGGCGCCTGTATGGTCAGCTCGACTATCAGGCGCCCAGCGCTGCAGAACCAAAATTCAAGGTCTGCAGCGCAGAGTGGCTATTCGGATCGCACGAGGTTACCGAACAGTCTCCTACGAGGCGGCAACCCTCCTGGCGCGTTTTCCGCCTTTTGATATCCTGGCGGAGATGGATGCGTGGGTCTATGATCAGACTCGCTCCCTCCGCCAGAGCGGCGAAAACGCGCCTCCAGGAGCGTTGGACAGGCTGAGGCGGCTGGCTCGGCGACGCGCACTTGTAAAGTGGCGTCACCGCCTGCGGATGCAATTTGCGACCAAGCGCGTCGTCGAGGCCGTCCTGCCGCTCTTTGGAGCCTGGCTCAAAAGGAGCGAGCGCGTTACCTACCGCCTGACGCAGGTGCTCACTGGGCACGGTTGTTTCGGTGCGTACCTGCACAGGATAGGACGTGAGGGCACGGCACAATGCTACCATTATGACAGCGACCAGGATACCGCACAGCACACGCTCGAGGCGTGCCCGGCATGGGCAGCCGAGCGGCGGATCCTGGTCGATCGGATCGGGCAAGATCTCTCTCTGCCAGCAGTAGTGTCGGCTATGTTGGCAGATCACGAAAACTGGAATGCAGTGGTCTCCTTCTGTGAGAGCGTCATGCTCCAGAAGGAGACCGCAGAGCGGGATCGGGAGAGGGCCGATCCCGCTCGAAGAAGAAGGAGACGGCGCCGGGGTAACAACCGCCCTGGCGCCTAATTCCGATATGCCTGAAAACCCCTGCCGTTGCTATAACGTGGGGGACCTCTGGGTTCGCGGGTGTGTAGATTGGGGAATCTGCGTGCCCACACCAAGCGACCCAAGAGAAAACGGTAGCACGCATGTGGTCACGCGCTGCCGTGGGACGCTTTGGGGGATCCTTTACAGTCCCCCCCCAGGGGGACCGCTTCACAGTCACCCTCTCCGAGATGTGCCAATAGGCGTGGCATCAGTGGGCGGCTCTAGTGTGATCCTATGAGGACCTGGAGCCTCCCTTAGGTGCCGAAGATGACCGCTCCAGTGGTTTTAGCCGGTAGGAGTCCGGCATACCCCTTCGTCCTTCCCCGGGGCGAAGGAAGTTCATGATGAATTTCCACTGGGCACCAATAAAAAAATAAAAAAAAAGGAGTCCGGCCATACCGCTTCTCCATTCCCCGGGGCGAAGGAAGTTTATGTAGAGTTTCCAAAGGGCACCAAAAACACAAAAAAAAGTTTAGGTTTGACATGGGGACCTGATGGTGAGAAACGAATTGGTTCTTGGTTGGCTCCATCACCCTACATATGGATATGCTACAGTAAAATATTAAAACAAAATGTCTTAAGCCTTCTTTAACAGACAGTCATTAATAGATTAATGTAATCGGTCAGTATACCAATATAATAGTAGGCAAAATTGCATGGTCGTCCAAACTCGTAAATTCGGCCACATGAACACAATTCCTTAGGCCGGGTTGACCAATACTTAAACTCGAACAATTTTTTTGGAGACCTAATTCGTTACTAATTATTTTTGTAAGTTTGCGTAAACGACCACATGCGACGGGTAATATGCGTGTTTCGTTACTAAATTTACCTTTATTGCACTTTGTATTGCAGTTAAGAGTCTCTTCTAAAGTAAATTATTTCCACCCAATATAGGTTTTCCCACCGATCACACAACAAAATTCACTTCTGCATTTAATTCACTTACGTGTGGAAGCTAAGTGTATTGAAAGCTAAAATGTGTAACATGGCATATGATGCCTTGTGCAGACTATGTAGCGGCTTCATTAATATCTTGAAAGTTACAAAGTATTTTTCGACTAAGGTAATTTTGTATTTTTAGTACAGTATTCTATACATATATATTAATGTAGACTCGACTAGTTTTGCCCGGTTTATCTATGGAGACGGTAGTTCAAACATTTTTGTTTATACACCTTTTAAACTTTTTAATTAATAACCGGACGATGGGCAACAGCGTCCTTCGGAGTACATTACATACTCAACTGCGATCGCCAACCCACCTTCCAAGCATGGCGATTATGGCAAAGCCCCTTTATAAGCACACAACGCACCCAGACCGGTCGTTGGGGCAGGCTAGTGTGCAGCAGTGGACTTAATTCGGCTAAAATAAAATCATTGTTCCCTTACATATTTATAGAAAAGAGCTAGCGAGAAACGCGGCTAATCTTATATAGTTCATATTACATTGTAAAACAAGTACATACTCTTATATGTATATATTAACCATGCATACGAATTTAGCGTGCTCTCGTGCCGAAGGTTTCATTTACAATCGACGCGCTACACACTTTTTTAAATATATTTACTCGTATCTAATTGGGATGTACTAAAATTATTGGCCCTCTTATTAACTGTATGCAGATAATAACTTATGTTTATGTGATACTGCATCATCTTTATAGGCATACACTTGTTTATTTTAATGACTTGACAGTTATTCTGGGTTTTACTAGCGTCAGCAACTTGCCTCGCTTTAAATTTTATAACACTGCGTTTACACGGGCTGTATTTACTTTTCACATGTTAAACAATATATGATAAAGATAAAAAAAGGATCAGATAAAAAATATTTTGACTCATTTAAACCATTTACAGGCACTTAGGAATAGTCGAGACTTTAGTGTAGTTGCATGATTTAGATTTCCTATAGAGGATAACGGGCAAGAAACTCAATACTATGGCTACTCTTTTTAAATCAAATGCAGTTATGACATATCGTTCTCAAAATCAAGATTATGTGAAAACAATATAGGAGAAAAGAATCTAAACTTCGTAAAAATTCTACTAAAAGAGCATGATTATATAGTTTTAATTAAATTGTCATGGCAGCATTTGGCTGACTCCTCTCAACAGATGGCACTCGTTCACGAGCATGAAAATGTAGATAGACTCCCCATAGAATATATGAATAGATGTCATTCGAATTTTACTTACTTGATGTCGTAAATAGCTTCAATATACCGTCCAGGGTCCAATAAAACATGAGCACGCGTGTGTACCACACGGCCACACCCCTCAATGTTGTAATGTGAAAAACTTTAAATATTGCCTATTAAGATCGTGGTTCAAAAGTTGAACACAGTCTAGTTTAACACAGCACTCTCAGTTATGAACCAACATTAATTTGTTCCAAACGTGTTTTATTCCGAAACATTAATCAAAGTAACGATGCGATGTCATTTTAGCAGTGCTCAGGCAACGAACCATTTGGTTCGGCCATCTGCGCCTCCCTCAATAAACACCTCCTCCCACCTCATAAAATACACTTAAAATGTCTAATTAATCCGGCTAAATTAATTAATTGAGACACGGAGCAGTACCGTAAAAATTTTATACCAAGAAAAGAATTTCTTTGTCGTCTTAAATAAATTATGAACCATCTCTCAAGAGTTCTTTAATTTTATTCTATAAATATTTCAAGGTTTCTCGACACATTCCGTTGTGATTAAATTACATTTGTAAACATTAATTTTAACTACCACAGCTCTATTAACAAACTGATTATGATTTAGACCAAATTCTCAAATGTACGTTTATTAGACGTAATTGACCGAGGTTTTTGGCTTAACTCACAATCATCATCATATAGCTCAACGTCCACTACTGAACAAAGGCCTCCTCCATAGATTTCCACAACTGTGTCATCATATTGGGGGGAATTTGCCAGTACTCACCACGCTTGGCAGGGGGGTTGGTGAGCGCAGAATGGCTACTGTTGCACAGAAAGGACGCTGCTGCCCATCCCTCTGGTTTAGAGTCCCTTAGTTTAACTCATAATACCAAGTAAATATGTATTAATAAGATTCCGTAACGCCGTCCAAAAAACAAAATTCTAACCATGAACCGATTTTCTACACGTACTCAAATAATGTTATAAAAAATTGATATTCTCTTGATAGGAAAATAAAATATACCTGACCCCAGTGTTCTGATTTTACCCATTCATGTTGAAAAACTAGTAGGGTTAAGGAAGAGGATCATCATCATCATTGAGGGGATGACCACTTTACAGTCATCCCCTCCGAGATGTGCCTAAAGGCGTGGCGCCAATGGGTGGCTCTAGATGGAGATCTTTCGAGTTCCTGGAGCCTCCCTTCGGTGCCGACGATGATCACTCCGGTGGTTTTAGCCGGTAGGAGTCCGGCATGCCCCTTCGCCCTTTCCCGGGGCGAAGGAAGTACATGAGGTATTTCCACCGGATCAATAAAAAAATAAAATAAAAAAAAAGGTATAACTGTTATAATTATGTGTATTTCAAGACCCTAAGTCGTCGTCTGAACTTTTTTGCAAGAGTGTTAATTGAAAACAATAGAAAGAGAAGTGTGGAAGGCATTTCCTAATTAGTAAATACTTCATTAAGTATTTACTAATTAGGAGTTGCCTTCTACACTTATCTTTCTGCCATCGTTAAGGTTGCATAAGCATCAATTTGGTTTGCACCAAACTGTTTACGTAAAGCCACTCCCACTGCAGGCGCTTCATTTCTAGGTACTCCACAGTGTTCGGTAATTGTCTATTATTACTTTTTTCTTTAGTTGTCGTTTCAATAGTTTGCCATTTTATTTCATTCATGACCGAGTGACAGTAAACTATAGTGTACAATGATAATTAGAAGATACCTTTTGGATCCGGACGAATCTTTTAACAAATCTAAACCATCGAATTCCGTCAAACAACCATGTTAAGGAAACTGGGTAATCATTTTATGGATTAAAGAAAAATGAGAAATTCCAAACGTCATCCTCGATATCACTGATGATGCAATTAAAATGTACTATAGATAAAATAATAGATATATATGAAGCCATTCGTTTTCTGAAAATTAATAAGTATCGTTTTAATACTTACAACAGTGCTCGTAATAATCATAAAATATGTATACCCCAACACAAGACGGCATTGTATGATAAAAGCGTATTCTGTATGGCCCCGAGACTTTATAATAAACTTCCGAAACATATAATTAACATAGAAAACACGAATCTCTTTCGAAAAAAGCTCTCTGATTTCCTTCTTACAAAGGCATACTAAACACTGGACGAATATTTTAAGGATGTAAATGGACAATAATAACCAGTAAAATCAATGTATTGATTTGAAATGTGTTATGTTTTTAGTGATACGATGTACTTTTAATATAATTTGACTAAGACTAATAATGTAAATTCATAAAATATCGAAATGTAATATATGTTATGTTTGCACACCACATGGTGGAATACGGTCAAGCACTCACATATTTGTAGACAACTATGTACCTACCAGTATTCGCAAACAAATAAATAAATAAAAATAAATAACTTCATATATAACACTAACAAGAGAATGTCATAATTTTAGGTAACGCTAAATCCAGGTCATATCTTTAGGCTACTTCTACTGAGAGGCGGTGCCTTAGGTTGGTGCAACACAAATTAGGGATTAGGAAACGCGATACTTCTAAATGTCAATTCAGGCCATGCCTACGTTTAGTGCAACAGGCATATGCAGGCCCTTGCCATTTACCAGACTCAATTCATAGCACTGGGCTGCTGCTGGGAATGTATATCTTCTATGTAACAGAAAACTTCAATAACGCTATGCCCATCTCAGAATCAAATCTAGGACTTCCTGCTCCTTAACCACGCTAGCGACAAATAAGGCAGATATTATTACTATTTAAAACATAAACATCTAAGTCATTGATGTAATTGATTTATTTGTCTTGTACGAATAATTTGAACGTTAAAATTATCAGGAGTATATTTTTCTCGATAGACGAGTTGTTCTCTAGATTAACGAAATAATGAGACTTTCGAGTTGTTCGTATCGAGCAAGAAGAAAAATATGGGCAATTTAATACAGCACACCTCTGAAACAATTTAACGACTGTTGTGAATACTTCGGGAATATAGCTTCTGATGAGTTATATTCTCGTATATTCTATATCTTACTTCACAGATGCCCGTCTCTTTATTCCCCAGTCCCTATTAAATCTGCGTTCATGACTTTCAGATTCATCATCTCAATTACCTACGGATTTTCGTAGAAATGCTAGAAGGTACGTATCGTACTTAGCTCGTTGCACGAATAGTTCGTGTTTAATTTACTCGAACAGATTCACTGTAATCGTATCTCTAATTAAGTTCGTAAGCGTTCAATCTGAAGAATGAGTTTATACGCTAGAGTGGTTCCAATAAACTAGGAGGGAAATGCAGTTTTTTTTAAAGTATTTCATAACCTTGATATACTTGCGAGTATATCAATAATTATGACTTGTGACTTATTGTATAAAAATATTTTTATTGATTTTTAGTTTAGTAAAATATTATTTTGAGGTATTTTAGTCTTTTTTTTTCTTTAGACAAATAGTCCTACTGAGATGATGAGATGGCTTTAGGTATGATAACTTTTTAGATTAACTAATTATTCATCCATAAATTTACACAAGTAATTTAATTGATTTAGCCAGAAAGAATTGGACATTAATTAATGTTTCAGGTTTCTAATTACTCGGCTCTATATAATACTGCAACAAATCAAAAATAAATTATCAGAAAGTTGAAATTTAACTCTGTAAACATTACGGAAAAAGTTTCGTGGATAAAGTATTTCATTTATATTTCTGTGCACAATTACGTACAGTTGTAAAACTCGTTTTCTATGATTTTAATTTATTCTTAAGTTTGCTTATTCATATTTACACTTTCATCGAAGTAACTATGAAACATCTTCGTTTTACCAGTCAAACCCATTTTATTCAGTAAATCTATCGGTATATAATCACTTTTTATGAAACATCTTGTTTGAAATGTATCTATGTAGTTGTAGAGCATTCAATTCCTTTCTATATCATAGCAAACATAGTGATATAGTTAGAGATATCGTGAAGCAGCCAGTTTTGGTTTAAATGAAAATTGATACATCATAATGTCGTGGTGTCGTAGTGTCATGTACCTAGTTATTTTTCGACCAGTATATGGTATAAAAACCAAAAGCATTCGGGCACGGAAACACAAATAGTGCATTCACGCTCCGTTTACTTTCCTGTAGCTACTTGGTGAAATTATATCTTCATCACGTTTTTCTCGGGACACAAATAGCTTGTGGAATACATGAATAATGAGATGGAAAACGAAATATTGTATTATATATATTTGTGTGTAAATGATGTTTTGTGTATGAAGTTCATAAATGTCAGTCCTTAAAATAAAGTTTTCAGTAATATAAATTATTCTCGTATACTTAGGAAAACCTAAGACCAAGTTAGGGTCAGTTCACATAAGGACATGACGCGACTCGACGTGTTGCGAGGATGATTTTGTTCTCAGGAGAATCCGCGCTGCGTATAACGGCGACGCGGAGTGCATCGCGACGTCACGATGCATCTTACATCTTTGTGGCATTGTGCGGAGTGTCATATTTGGAGGTAATGATAAGCCGCGCTACATAGTGCGGAACTGCGCGGTGTAGAGGAACGTGTCGTCGTTGGTCGCTGGCCTCACTCATCCATCCACCAGCTGGTAGCGATACGCTGTGCAACGCTGCTTCAAGCAGCGTGTGTTCCCCCAAGTATCTACAGACCGCGTCACGTCTCGAGTGGCGTGACGTTCCGCAGTACCCACAGCGTGGCGTAGTTCGATAAGCATTCCGTTTGCTTTCGCGTTTTCATTACAATTGTACCTTTTGCAGTAGTAAACAAATTATATATTGTATCGCTATGTTAAAAAGTGCGTTTCGGCTCACCTGGCGTAGCGTATCGGTGTGAACTGACCTTTACTTTTCATCTTTATTTCTTACTTATCTGTGGACTTTATAGTACCTATATGTTTGGCGCATTGAATTGTCTCAAAGCCATGCATTACTTTCGGAACTAAAATTAAATGAACGAGGAAATACCTATTTTCATTAAATTGTATAAGCAGAAATAAAAATGTCAAAGATCAGACAAGTGCGAGTTGAACTCGCGTATAGAGGGTTCCGTAGTTTGAATATGATATCCCCGATGTTTTTTATTAATCTGACCCAACTTTATTTGTCGTAACTAAAAAAGTATACCTATATGGAGCAAATTGGCTGTGACAGACGGACAAACATCACACGAATGATCAAATAAGGGTTCCTCCATTTTTTTCCTTCGGACGCACGGAACCCTATAAATACCAGAAATAAAACTTTCGAGGTAGACTACATAATCTCGTCCAATATTTTGTGGGTGATTAACTCGATGTAACTTTATGCGAAGTTCGAATCAGTTGAGCTTAATTTATCTTTTCTAGCGAAGTCTAGAGTATTGTAACATCTGTGGCCAAGTACAATGTGGTTAGAAATATGAGTTTTAATTTTAAATTAATAATGTAGTTCTTAGAAATGATGAAAATAACACCCACCAATAAATTTTATTAAAACAAAGATCCTACTATTAGTTATATCAGAATGAAAGTTTTCGACTGCCTCGGTCATCATGGCCTGTTATGTAGTAGAAGCGCGGGGCATATAGCACTACACGCCAGTATTAATGACATTATTCGTCATGCTCTTGTCATCTCCGGAGTGCCAACTGTTCTAGAATCTAGTGGCTTGGCAAGTGATGATATGAAGAGACCCGACGGTAAGTCACTATTAGTAAAGATGCAACCTGTGTCCACACCCTTGCTCCTTCTCATCTTTCCAGCTCGGCGGGCTTTGCTGGCGCTGCCGCTGCCGCTGCTCTCAAATGGGGGAAATAAAATAACCTCATTGGAAATAACGTGTTTGAGCCGTTTCGACGATGACCCAAGCGTTTCGCCCCACGTCCCCTTTTAAAAATATTGCTAGACGCTTGGTCAATTCTTCACCATAGGGCTGGCCTATTCTTTGGAGAAAGAATTAGCATTGACATATAACGTGGCGTTTCACCCGCGTTAAAAAAATACGGAAATACGTATTTCATTACTTTCAAAAAAGCCAATTAACAATGTTCATAGATCTAGGTTCAAACATAACGGATACTCCATACAAACTTTCACCTCCCCTTTTACCCCCGCATAACACTGATACACGTATTTCTTTAATTTGAACTGAAAAGCCAAATACCAATTTTCATAGGTCAAACTTATAACATTTCTAAAATTCCTTCGTTAGTGGGAAAGGGATGGCCTTAAAATGAACATGAGCAAGACGAAAGTCATGTCAAATGCCCATATCGTGCCCAACCCAATATCGGTTGGGAGTGAGTGAGTTGAAGACCGCGCACCGGAAAATGCAGCATGGAACGACCTCCAACGAAGTGGACAGATGATCTAGTGAAGGTCCCTGGGAGTCGTTGGATGCGGGCGGCATGTAACCGCTTGTGTGGAAATCTGTGGAGGAGGCCTTTGTTCTGCAGTGGTCGTCCCTCGCCTGATATGATGATCAACAGAAGTACAGATTTCTTATTTTAAACCACGTAAGTAGGCATTCCGAATGGTGTCTGGATTAAGAATATAGCACCACTCCATGTCCTCCCGTGGCTGTCGTAAATAAAGTTTCTTTAAACTAGAAGGATGCGCAGCAGTGTCCTTTCTATGGAACAGCAGCTATACTGCGCTGCCTAAAGGTCAACACAATTGTGCAAATCTATGGGGAAAACCTTTGTTCAGCAGAGGACGTCTTTTGGATGATATGATGATAATGATGATGTGGGTACACTACCCACTTCAGTATCTATCTAGCCAGAGTCTTATAACAGACCTTATTTATTGTTTTTTATTGGACCCAGTGGAAATTCTACATGAACATCCACCGCCCCGGGGAAGGACGAAGGGGTATACCGGACTCCTACCGGCTAAAATTACTGGGGCGGTCATCTTTGGCACCTAAGATGGGCACCAGGTCCTCGTATGATCACACTAGAGCCGCCCACTGGTGCCACGGCTGCACTAACATACCTACAATCAGTAAAAATATTATAACATGACCACCATTAAAAATATGTCATGAATATGCCTACATATATTTCCCTATGGACTCCAAAACGGCTTGACCTGTTTTGATTAAATTTTAAGGCAATTGTCAGATTAGCCCAGCAGGTGATCCTGTTTTTTGTGTCATATTTTCCATAATTAGTGCTACACATGCGAAGCCGGGGCGGATCGCTAGTTTTATGTAAATGTAAAACCCACAATATTTATTGTCTATCACAGCAAAATGAAGACAGTCTATCCATTCACGATGTAAATAACACGTACACATAATGTGGAAACTGTTTATAAAGACGACTCCTAGGGTGTGGTAAAATGCACTACTTACACTAATAATTTTGACAGATGGAAGCGTAAGTTCACGCTTAGACTCGTTTCTGAATCGCACCCTTAAGACCCACTGCAAAATCAAAGCAGTAGTAAGCTTTCAGATGTAATGAAAGAGCGGCGCGAATTGTAATTGCAATCTTCAACCAACATGCTGATGTCAGAATACGGACAGTTTGACAGGCAGATCTGCAAGTCAATGCGACACCTCGTTGGAACGTTGATTTAATTTGATTGTACCCTATTAAATCAGCGATAGAACACCCGTGGTACTGCTTTCATTTATTTTTAATGATATTTTAGAGGTGCATACGAGCTTGCGCATCATCTTATGGTTATCGATCTCCACTGAAGACCTACAACACCAGAGGAGTCGCTGATGCGTTGCCACAAGCAAATCTGACCTGGGGGCCTGGGATGCTTTAGGAGTATTCTGTGACTTATCTAAGTCATTTGACTGCGTGGAAATTCTTAATCATTACGGAATTCGAGGTAGATCTACCGATCTTGTAACATCCCTTTCCTATTTTTTTATCTGTGTCCAGTGGAAATTCTACGTGATTCTCCCCGGGACGAAGGGGTATGCCGGACTCCTACCTACTAAAACCACTGCTTTAATGTGGATCTGCTGCTGATGTTGAGCAAATATTATATTACAAACAAAGCTGTCCATAGTATTTATAATCTAGGCTCTCGTAATTCTCTTCGCGAAATATTTGAGAGAAATATCAAACCTTCCCATTTATTGAATGAAGAATTGAAATGACGGTGAAAAAACTTTGGTGTTCGCTAAGACATGATTGATGCTATTCAAGGACACGACAGACAGCCATGAGGATGAATCTTAGCGAATATTAAATTGGGTTATGTCCGTTATTTCAATTCTATATTTAAAGATGTATGGATGTTTGAGATTAGGGAATTGCGCTACTGTATTTATGCATACCCAAACATTATGTATGTTCTGAAAAACATTGTAAGAATTGTGATACATATAGCTTAAATACTCGGAACAAACGTGCGGTATCGGATTTAAGACTTGGCAGATCCAGCAAATCCTTTTTGGGAAAGAATGTTAGGTTCTTTATTCCAACTTGACTAACTGAACTACCTTATATTAAATTTAAGTCAGTCATAAAGCAGACCTAAATGTTAAGAACATATTAAGAAATGATCAGTACATTGGATCAGAGATAAAGATGTAGGCGTACGATTCCCCCCTTCACACTTGGCAGTGTGACTGTCATGCTCACTAAAATGTCTTGTTAAGTAAGGATGGCGTTGTGTGTTGGGTGGTTGAGTTCCCGCATTATGTTTGAGCTGTGCCATGTTGACATCGGCTATTGCCATTTTATTGTAAGGCAATTAATTATCACTGTGCATATTTGTGTATTTATCACACACCTGTGCGTGGATTATCCTCAATAATAATAAGACTGTAATTTAATTAATATATTCTAATTTAAGAATTTCACGTTCAAGGTTGTAAGGCAGATGCAGGCAGTTGTTCACGTATTTATTAGTCTTTTTATTCCATGTAACACCCATTGCAATAGACCCTAGTTTTCATCTCATCTCTTACACCACCGGGGACAATCCATGACTTCATTTTACAGTGCAGCTATGGAGAGTCCCCGGTTGGTGTCCCATTACATTTTAGATTAAATTTCTCTAAAGGACCTCTGCGTGTTGAATCCATGTCCCAGCGTAAGCCTATCAAAAGACCGGGTCCCCCATACAAGGGATATAAACCCGTGAAAAGAGAGACAATAACTTTCACATACTTCAAAAGAGTATGCATGGAGTTTCTTGCTGGTTCTTCGCCATAGGACCAACGACTTGGAACCGTGCAACTATTTAAAATCTGACCATTCGGAAGAGCCTGCAAACGGCTTACATATTCTTTTTTAACTTTGACATCGATCTTTTATTCGAAAAGGGGAAAGATGGAAAATTCCGGTTGGCTTCCAGAATTTGTCCCTCCGTGTAGTGTCCGGATTAAGAATTTAGTACCACTCCATCTCCACCCGTGGATGTCGTAAAAGGTGACTAAGGGTCTCTAAAGAGGAGAGGAATAAGCAGCAGCGTACCTTCTGTGGTACAATAGTCATACTGCGTTCATCAATCCACCTGCCAAGCGTGGTGAGTACTGGCAAATTCCCCTCATTGACGACACAATTGTGGAAATCTGTGGCGAAGGCCTTTGTTAAGAAGTGGATGTCCTTTGGCTGATTTGATGATGATGATTTCTCATCGCACAAAACGCAACATTAATGGTGCTTTACATAGTGAGAGCGTGGAACTTTCCCGAACGAGCTTGCCCGTTTTTGAGCTGTAATCAACTACTGGCCACACGGGTACGGTTCGCATGCCGCGTTCTCCGCCTCCCAACGAGGGTTGCCAGATAGTCAGAATCCGTCTGGATTCTCCCGACATTTTATATGATGTCCCAAAACACAAAATCTCCCTACAAACTGCTTGTCGTATAGAATTATGCACAAGTAATAAGTTTTTTATTCAGTCTTATGTTATCATCTAAATAGGTGGACTAAGTGAAAAACAAATGCAGAATACCCGAAGAAGAAGGCCAGTTAAAAATAAGTTATATGCAAAATTTAATTATATACGAGTTGAATTGATTTCAAATATAAGTATTTGTAAAAATAAATTAAAATATCTCGTGCGCCCCGTGTGTGCATTGGTCTTTCATATTTACCATCTCTTTTACTCACTTGAACTGGTAATTATTGTAAACAAACAAAAGACAGTCGCAATCGTAACCTCATAGTTCGTAGGTATGCCTATTATATTATTAAAATTAACACACTGATATCAACAGGTTATACCTATACTAATTATAAATAAAAATATAGAAAGGAAGCAGGTCACAAACGTTAAAAAATGTGTAAACACAAATTAAGTTTCCATAGGCAATGTTGTTTAAAAATAAATAAAAAATATGGTGAAATTAATTAAATGAAACAACGAACTTAAAATTATCATTATTTTGCTGTTATTCAAATATATTTACCTATCTTTAGTTTCAGGAGACAAACTGCCTACGGCTGATTTAATAATTAATATTCAGTCAATGGTTTTTTGCTACGTCTTGATCATTTAGGGAGTATGCTAGATCGTGTTTATTTATTTACGAAATAATAGCTATAAATAATATACGTCATAGCTGTTGTTCGAACAACATGTCATGTTTAATAATGCTTAAAGTACTGATTGCGAAAAAAAACTGATGGATGAACTGAGGAAGCTTGTTCAATTAGGTACATATATAATTAAGTACTTACCTACATCAAAATATACTAATCATAATTGGCGTTTTATATTCATATTTTACGAGACTACAATATTGACGACTTACACACGTACCGCGCGTGTAGATACATCGGGGGAATATAATAATTCACGTAATTAGGTATCTATTATCAACATTTCACACACGCTGTGCACTTACATTCCTGCAAATTTTAATAGAAAAAGATATCTACTGAGGTGACTGACTATAGTGATTGAACGACAATATAGAGCTAGAATTGACATCAGGTCTCCATGTTTATAATATTTAAACTAAACGACCGTTTGTAATAGTATCTGTCAAGCGGCGCGGTATAGTCGTAGGTGCACGCGCCGAACTCACATAATTATGTCTCGGCAACGAGATCACCGGCTAAAGAATATGACGCGATAACTACTTAAACGATCGCTAGAAGTGTCATCGGAGCACGGAACGTAAAAATGCAGCATTCGGCTCGGCACGTTTAGTGAAGTGCATTGTACAAGGGACGTGGACGGTGTAGTGGAGAGCGGTGCGCTCAGCTGTCGGTGGCGTGGAGCCCGCGGGCCCCGGTAATACCGGCAGGCCTACAGTCTTCGTGGTCGCGCTAATCGCTTAGTCACGGTGCAAGCCGCCTCACTCGCGCACTACAACATCTGTGATAAAATTGTACTTTAGCTCCACTCGTGTGATAAAAATGTAATGTTACAAGAAAAAACATGGGTTTTTTGGATGGTGTTTCGTTCTCTGTGTTCAAAAAGTGTCCTAACCTCAAACTGAAAAGAAGATGCAAAGGACGAAGGTAAACAAAAATCTTGTACACAACTATTGGTTTATTTATGTATGGAATGTTTTACGCGCATTGTTCAATTATTTCATTTAGAGTTCTCACGTTATTCTTACTTTACAATGTAATCGATGTGCCATACGGCACTTGTATAGATTTATACACAATTAAAGAACAACAATACGTTACATCATTGCATAATGTCACATTTCAGTTTACAGTTCACACTCAAAAACATTTTTACGTTAAGTAAGTACAGTTAATTCTCATTTAACATAACGGATGGCGGCAAATTAATAAGGCATTTGTGTGTAGTGTGAATTTTATTTATATTTATTTATACGGCAGTGAGATGAATCCGGCAGTTTGTTATCTCTGATAAGGAGCCGTGCTGTTAGTGATCGGTACGTACAACGTCCGTCTTAGTCAGATAACTGTTTTCTGCAAATATAGTACAATGTCTTCACGAGACCTGTGTTATTATAAAGCACAAATAGCGTTTTCAGTGTACCTACATTGCGTTTCTTAATGTTAGCTATCTGTCTTTGAGGCATTATAGTCCGTAAAACCCAAACTTAAAATTATAGATTTCTATTTAATCGAATAGCCTAACACAGACAAGAAAACCACTTTTATTTACATTACTTATTTTATAGGTTCATGTTCAGAACTAAAACGTTCGTCATTAGACATATAAATTTGAATCTTAATGTACTTTTAATGAATGCCTTTAGTTGTATTGATATCGCAGCTGTATTGTAAAAATCGATTTATCATAATAACTGTAGCAAAATTATAAAAATTCAATTGTTATTGTCAATCACATTCCTTACAAATACTCCGATCAAGTTACGACAATTTCGCGAGATACTTAAATAAATTGTGAAGTCTCATGCTTTTGACAATACCTAGTTCACTGAATGGTGGTAAAATTGTTTAAGGACACCTTATTGCTTTATGTTTTTCGACATTACGTGAAGCCCGTTCATCAAAAACGTCCACTGCTAGACAGAAGCCTTTCCCAAAGATTGTCTCAACGACCGGTATGGGTTTGTCTTGAGTGCTCATTGGGGAGTTTTTCCATAATCGCCATGCTTGGCAGACGGGTCGACGATCGCAGTTGTGTTATAAATATACTCGAAGGACCCTGTTGCCCATCCTGCGGATAATCCCATAGTCGCTTTTTATGACACAAACGGGATGAGATGGGTTGGTGGTATTCTTAGCCGGCACCACACGGTTGAAGTTGAAGTGAAGCCCGTTGCTTTACTTCAATTTCAATTGGTCGCTGTCAGGTCATCGGCTTACCCCGTATTTTAGTTGTCACTTGAATTATTATTATAGTGTATCTAGCGAAATTATAGTAACTCCATCAATTGCTCGCAATATTCAATAAATTGTCAATTGTTGACGATATATTCTACAAAAAAAGTATAATTTGACAATATGGCTGCGATATACCTATGCATATAAAAATCAGGTTGCTGCCATTAAATGTTTTATGTTCGCAGTTCTGCTTTTTAATAATCCTGCCGCCGAAAATTATTTAAATTGCTAATCTCAACAGATTCCAAAGGCAACATGTCATCTACAGTCAGGTTTTGTTAACACAGCTACAATTAATGTAAAACTTTACGCTAGAACAGCTTTCTGCTTCATCAAGCATGTCACCCTTGAACGACATCTTACTTAAGGCAATAAATTATCTTTTGCCTCTCTTGCAACGTCGACGAGGTAGCAGTTATGAAATGTTTGACATTGTAACTCACAATATGTACATTCATACAAGTTCCTTTATTATGTAAATGTCAAACTAACTTTTACCGATAAACAAATTTGAACTAAATTATTACATGTAGGTAAATATATACTTACGGTATTACCAAGAATGTATAATTCTTTAAAAAAGTTTACTTGATATCCATACTCCATACCACTGTCTTTATAAAAGTGATATCGGGTTGCACTACTAATCAGATTTTTTATCCCGGCAACTAAAATCTGACTATTGATAAAGGCCTATAAAATATTTTACATTAGTAAAGCATATTTTATCTTAAATTTATCGTGTTTTACTACTAATCTTACTTATTTTACATTTTATTTTCATCTGACTTTTATTGCTCCTGAGCAAGTTGCCATTTTGATCCCAGAACATTTATGCTATATTCAGTTACATATACATGTAATATGTATACGGTAGACGATTGTACTGCGGAACCACGGCAGCGTGCCGTGACGTTGAAACGCATCGGTGACTTTCAATGAAAGAGTCTGATGTCAACTTTAAACTTTATTCAATAGGGAATAAAATCCTTCAAACGCCATAAAAAATTGAAATGAACACAAAAAAGTTCGTTACAAGGGCTGAGGTAAATTGTTTGTAGAGTCCATTGTTGAAAAATGACTTTAAAAAAACTTCGATAATTGGCTCTGTGAAATATGGGAAATGTAACGTTTTATCGTTATATGCCATAAAATTAACGTTAGGGAGTGATTGGACATTATGATGATTAGACTTTACATAAATCAATGCAATGCAAACTACCTTTTTAACTCTTCAAAAGCCATCTATATAAATATAGCCATCATAAAGCTGTACTAATAAAATTTCTATTTATGTCAATATTTTGTACAAATGGCTATTAGCAAATAAGTATTAGGTACAGAGGGTACCTAATACTTATTTGCTAATAGCCATTTGTACAAAAAACTTCCTCTAGGCGTGCCGCGTGACAGGTTTCATTTAAAACAATTTCACTATATCAGACAATTAATGTAACAATCGTCTCGACCCACAATCAACTGCAATTTTCTGACCAAATAGATGTAGTCTCTGTCCCACCTCTATTATATCTTTTAGTTGTAATCTCAATACTGCCCAAGTTACTTATTATAACATTTTAAGCTCCCACTAATCTGCGTGCGTCACATAGATGACATCAGAATGTAGAGTAAGTCTGAAATGGAAATAATCTACGTGATCAACATTACAAAGCTAGGCACGTAAACGCAGAAATGTCATTATTTGAATAGAATAAAAAATAAAACTAATCCAACAACAAATGTTACAAACAAAAACAGGCAATTTGCAGCAATAAGACTGTCATTTATCAAAATTTTGTTGATATTTATAAACATGTTGTCTGTAATGTAATTGGGATTTCAGTTTACCTTTTCTGTAAAAGTGAAAGGTATTATTGTGTTGTCACAGGTCAATGCCAAACTTGAAGTAATGAAGGATGTGTCACGCTCCATTTAAGTGGTATAATACATGACTGTACAGAAAGTTGACATTTAGAAACTACTTTATGCGCTCCATGAATGAATTTTACATTAAAGAATCGAATGGAAGTCATACAAGACAGATGGATGACGCATAGACAGTAAAGATGTTTTTCATTCACACTATACAATCCGGCAGAGATACTGCATGCAGGGCCGTGTAGGCTTTGAGTAGGCCCCTAAACATTTTGTCCCTAAGTTAACAGAAAAAAAAACGTATTGAATATAACGTTTTGTCCCTCATCATCATAATCATTTCAGCCAAAATATATCCACTGCTGAACAAAGGCTTTCTCCATAGAATTCCACAATTTTCTCAACATTTCGCCTCGCTTGGCAGGCGGGTTGGTGAGCGCAGAATGATTATGTTCCACAGAAGGGATGCTGCTGCCCATCCCTTTGGTCTAGAGTCCCTTAGTCGCCTTTTACGACATCCACTGGTGGAGATGGGGTGGTGCTACATTCTAAATCTGGCCATCACACGGAGTCCGGACCTAGACTTAAACTCCGAATAGTTTCGACCCATAGATAATACGACATCGGAAATATTTATGTTAAAGTATTGGAACGCCGAACGGCTTCGTAGTAGGACATGCATAGTGCACAAGTCATTAGTCACAAAAAATTCCAGAGGTAAAATATAGCCTTAACCTTGCCAAAGAACCATGCTATTCAATAGCGAAGCCTCCATTCGAATCCATATACTGGTTTTGGAAAAGAAGAGTGACAATGTAATATGCAACGTAAGTAATATAAATATAAATACTGCTTATGGAGTAGTGATAAATACAATTAAATACGTAAAATTTGTGATATCCGACACAATCCACATTGTTTATTTATCTAAATTATAAATATTAAGTGGACAGACCCGTATGAATACGCTAAATATAATTGACCTATTATTTAAATATTCTGTGATGTGTGTCTTGAGATTCCGAGTCCGCTTGTGTAAGGTATCTAAACAATTCACAAAATTCCATGGAAAGACATTACATAGTTTACCATTAGATCTTTTGTTTTAAACTGACGCCTAAGACATCTTATCATTTATTCAATTTGTTTTCTCTTCACAATTTTCTTCTGTTTCGGACGAGGAAAACGTTAATAATATGCAAATGTTGCCAATATAAATTAGAGTATCTACCTGTATAAAATAAGAGTTTTTTTTGTTCACGGTGACCACGACAATATTGATATCAGTAACAGCAATCAGTAAACAGTGCTTGTTACGTTATGTTCATTGTTTACCTTCACGGTTAACGGAACTGCAACAGCTCATCATCCCAATTTATGAATTAGTCTTTTGTTTGTTATTGTTATAATCAGCTTCAAAATCTGACTACCGTTAGCAGATCTCATTCAAGATGTTGATCATATCAATTTGTAATAGGTAATACGTAATAACGTAAATATCTTCATACATTTTTTCTGTAAGTTTTATCAGTATTACAATATTGATAACAACTTCAAATGTTTACTAATGTATCCAGCTGTCACTGCTCTCTGTCTGTAGCCTTCTTCCTTCTCCTGCTAGACGTGCTATATCTGATTTAACAAGTATGTGCTATCTAACAAAAGAATGACGTAGTTCTGTTGTCAGATGATCTAATGGTATAAGCACACCATCAATGTTTTTGTCATTCAATTGCCCTGATACTCTAACTTGTGACAGGTCTCTCATTACAAGAGTCTGGCTAGGTAGGTACCACCACAGTGCCAGATATTCTACTGCCAAGCAGTAGTGTTTAAACTTTACTGTGTTTCGGATAAACGGCACTGTAGCTAGTGAAATTACTGAGCATAAGAGACTAACAATAAAACTAGAATAACTAACATAGTGTCTCGAGGTAACAACGGCCGTGTGTCAGTGCAGGCTACCACCAGGCGAATGGCTTGCTCGTCTCGTCACTAGGTTGTATAAAAAAGCCCATTAGGTACGTTTTTTAGATGCATGTATCGCTCCACTGCTCCCAGTTGACATTTACAGTCTGTACGTGATACAGAACTGCTGGTGTTTACTCTAGATTTGCATGTTTTAAGTCTGGTTTTTTGTGCATGTTGTGCCTGTTATATTTAGCATCCAAGAATGGACACTTATGGCAGACAACCTAATTTAGATAAGTGAAAAAAAAAGTACCACTTACATACTGTTATTACCAAAAAAATATCCTGTGATCACGGTGGGGTTACAAGTCGTGCCCCCACACTTCGCTATAAAAGTATTAAATCCCATATGTTTGGGGCAAACTTCGCACTTATCGCGGATAATGTAAACCTCGAACTGCCACTGAGAATTTTCTAACAGCAAATCTCATTACCACCTAGGGATACAAACCGGATTTCACGATAGAGGGATTTATTAATAAATCATCGTAAAATATGTCTTCCCGCTAGAACAATAAGACAGAGACCAATATAGGACTGTACAATGAAGATTTATGTATTATTTTAAATGAGAATCATATTAATCTATAGTAAAATTAAATCAGTCCTAAAGTTAGCCCTAGCCTTGTCACAGTAGACGCAAGCTAGTTGAGTAAAGACCGCTCCGCGCGGATCCGGTTCTCCTACACGCAGTTGTTATTAACACATAGGTACGTTTGCAATGCCATTGACGGTCAACTGTTATACAACGTGTTGTTAATTTGTTTGACTCGTGTTATATTGAACGTTGAACTTCAATTTACATGTTAATGTTTGTAACATACGTTATCGTGAACAATATTTCGTATGAGCTAAAATAATACACGATTTACTTTCAGTACTAACGTGTAAAACAGCAGTTACCCGCGACTATGTCTTACTGTGTGACTTAAATAAATCATTGAGAACTTGATAACGCAGTAAATTATATCATATGCCCTTTTTTAAAACTGTGAAAATACGTCATGTACTTCCTCCACCGCGGGGAAGGGCGGAGGGGCATGCCGGTCTCCTATTGCCACTCGTAATCATCATGTGGTTGTGGTCATCTTCAGCACCAAAGAGGGCTCCAGGAATTAGAAAAATCTCCATTTATAGCCGCACTTTGGTGCCACGCCTTTAGGCACATCTCGGAGGGCATGATGTAAAGCGGTCACCCCCTCTAGTAGAGGGGAGGCGACTGTAAAGAGCTGCGCCCCCAGGAACATCTTGGGGGTATAAAGGAACCCCCAGAAGGTTCGCTGTGCGCTGCGCTGTGGACACGGTGGCCCGTGATCACGTGCGCGCCGCCATTATCTCGGTTGCTCGGTATGAACATGTCGATATCCCAATCTGTGCGCTCGCGACGGCGTGTTGGAAATGGGCGCCTGGATGGCTGTTACCCCGGCACCGTGTCCTTCTCCGAGCGGGATCGACCCTCTCCCGTTCCCGCTCATTCTATGCCTATCCTATGAAATAATCTACCTCTCTGCCAAGTTTCACTTGCATCCGTTCAGACGTTTGACCGTGGTTGACAAACATTCAAACAGACCTACAAAGATTCTATTGTAAGTGGCATAATTATGTCGTTTGAAATATGTTTAGCGAACAATCAACTTTAAAATATCACGAGGGTGGTTTAAAATGTTTTCTTATCATATTCATACCAAGCCGCTGTCTTAGGCAAATGAGGGATAATCTTAGAATTAATGAGGGTTGACTGAAAGACAAACGGTAAAGATGGTGCCTTCGCACTGACAGGCTCTGCGGTTTGTGAATAATTTATATTTCCCAAAAATATTGCTCAAACCAATTTAATTACAAAAAATAATATTTTTTTATATATTAAACGTCACCGCTGTCCCATGTTCATCCACTGCGGTGTAGCCATAGGTTTATTCGATCTATTTACATGGAAATTTATGCGTGAACTAGTTATCCGCCCCGACTTTACCCGGGTTTGTACCTGAATGAAGCTCATTTCTAATTACTTTATAACTGGAAAATATAGCCTGTGACCTTGCCTTTTGACAAAATCATGCTATCTAACAGTAAAAACCAACGCTGGGTTTGCCAGATATGCTAAATAGGCTGCAAAGTGGGGGCGCAAGGAATTGCAGGGGCGCGGCGGGGCGTCGGAAATCTGAAATCGTTTCGGGTTAGGAGACATGCACATTACATGATACTACTTGCACCGTTGAAAACTCAGCCAAATCCAAATCTTAAATATTTAGAAAGTATTAGAATTTTCAACGACTTTGTTGATTTTCCCAATAAATGTATTGTTGGCGACGGCGACCCAGTTATACCTTGCGGCGGCTAAAACCCGATATCAAGCCCTATTGAAAGCCCTCTATGTAGCTATTTGGGTTAACACCTAAACAAAAAATATGAATACGCTATCAGCGGCGAAATTTCCATCAAGAAGCCTTTTCAAAGGATGTATTAATTGGCTTGGTTAAAGTGTTATTTATGTTATAACAAAGGAGCCATTGTTTCAGTATTATTGTTGTCGATCGAGGTCATTGATATAATTGCATGCAGCGTGGACAAAATAAATAGCCGTAGATATATTAGCCGTACATGATTAGGTGCACGCTTGCTGACCGCTTTAATTGCCCGAGGTAATAGTTTGGTTTATTCATACAGTCGTACACGTCTCGTTAGTATGATGATTTGAAAGCAGAACCTCCAGTTTTATATCTGATCAAAGTCATTTTAATTATGTTAGGAATTTTTGTGTTGTCAAGTATGGAAAACCAGTTCGGGGAAATATATACAAAAAGGTGAGATAAATATTACGCATATTAATGGAATAAAATTAATGGTATTTTATCTACTAAAAAATGTAGGTATATTTGAGTTGTATATATGTGTGAAGCCGTGTGGTGCCAGCTACGAATACAACTTATCTTATCCGGTGGGTGTCGTAAAAGGCAACTATGGGATTAGTCGGAGGATGGGCTGCAAGCCCTTCGAGTACATTAGCAACTCAACTGCGTCGCCAACCCGCCTGCCAAGTGTGGTGATTATGGCAAGACCCCTCAATGAGCTCACAACACACCCAGACGTGTCGTTGTGGCGATCTTTAGGGGAGGCGAGTGTCCAGCATGACAGGCTTTATTAAGATGAAATAATAATAAAGTGATGAAATATTAGTGAAGGTCTCGGTTATTCGGGAATATCGTTAGTAGTTGGGCAGGAAATGTGGCCAGGCGAGGATGTTTGACGATAGTTGGACCAGGGTAGTAACCGATTGCGGGCTGCCGACGGCTTTACACGGTGGTGGCTTTACTCAACTTACGGCACTACAGTGTGGGTGGAATCCCTGACTGCCCATAACAAGGCTCTGTTACGGAGACCACAAAGAGTCATGGCAGTCAGGGTACGCGTATATCACTCTGTATCTGCTGAGGCCGCATGCGCGCTGGCGGGGGTCCTCATGGGACCTTTTTTTTTATTGGTGCCCAGTGGAAATTCTTCATGAACTTCCTTCGCCCCGGGGAAGGGCGAAGGGGTATACTAGGGACTCCTACCGGCTAAAACCACTGGGGCGGTCATCTTCGGCACCTAAGGGAGGCTCCAGGTCCTCGTATGATCACACTAGAGCTGCCCACCGGTGCCACGCCTATAGGCACATCTCGGAGAGGGTGACTGTAAAGTGGTCACCACCTAATCTATGCACCCGCGAATTCAGAGGCCGCCTTATAGCAACGGCAGGGGGTTTCAGGCATATGGGAATTAGGCACCAGGGCGGTTGTTACCCCGGCGTTGTCTCCTCCTTCTTCGAGCGGGATCAGCCCTCTCCCAATCCCGCTCTGCGGTCTCCTTCTGGAGCATGACACTCTCACAGAAGAAGACCTCTGCAGTCCAATTTTCGTGCTCTGCCAACATAGCCGACACTACTGCTGGCAGAGAGAGATCTTGCCCAATCCGATCGACCAGGATCCGCCGCTCGGCGTCCCACGCAGGGCATGCCTCGAGCGTGTGCTGTGCGGTGTCGTGGCCCTATCACAATGGTGGCATTGTGCCGTGGCCTCGCGTCCTAACCTGTGCAGGTACGCGCCGAAACAACCGTGCCCGGTGAGCGCCTGCATCAAGCGGTAGGTGACGCGCTCGCTCCTTCTGAGCCAGGCTCCAAAGATCGGCAGGACGGCCATATTGCATCCGCAGGCGATGACGTCACTTTCCAAGTGCGCGCCGCCGAGCTAGCCGCCGCAGCCTATCCAACGCCCTTGGAGGCGTGCCTTCGCCGCTCTCCTCATGATACCTGGAGGCACAGGTGCTCGCCGGAGTCTACTGGCGAGGAGCAACCGTTCGGGCTAAGAGTGGTACTTGCTATCCACCTGAATTAGTCCTAAGATGACGCAGAGAGGGCCACAGAGCCGTCATGGGCCAGTAGTACTCCAGAAGGGTAGACTGGAGACGCCTAGCACCGGTTATAGGACAGTGGTGGCTATCCAGCCGATTTTAAAGGAGTGGGTGCGGGGAGGGCACGGCGGTTTAGTGGTCGTCGGTTTAGTAGATACAAAACCGTTCGCTGAATCCGAATATATTTTCGGATTTCAAATTTATAGTATGAGTTTACCGGTATTTGGATCCTCGGTTCACAGTGCTGCAAAGTTAACCAGGAAAATTCTAGAATCCTTACTGGTTAATTTTGAGGTACCGTGTTTGACTAATGCTATGAACGCCTCGGAAATCCATGGCCCGAATACGAATTTTCCCGACAATCTATCTCCCCAGAGACAGTGAGACGAGCCGCTTTGCTGTTTGATACGGAATGAGCTTTTAAATACGTCAATCAATACTGGTGAGCGTGCTCGTCTGCTTGCTGTGGGTGAATGGGAGTCGGGCCTATGGCTTCCGTCGTCGACGACACTAGTTTTCGGCTCGCTACATGCCTACGTTTAGGTGCTCCTTTTAGTGCTTCTCATCAGTGTCATTGTGGTGAAGCTGTCGACTGCCTCGGTCACCACGGCCTATCTTGTCGTAGGGGCGCGGGCCGCATAGCATGACACGCAATTTATATGAATGACATTATTCGTTAAGCTCTGGTCACCTCCAGTGTGCCGAAGAGACCAGATGGTATGTCGCTATTGCCAAAAAAATGCATTGCCATTCAACGCGGTAGTTGGGAACGTTACCAGTTGAAAGTGATGAGGAAGAGTACTTAGCCTAAATTCGCCTCCTTAGTTTTATCTGTAATATATATTCCTGCGTTACTTTAGTGACAGTAGTATATAATATATTGTTTTAGTTTTGTGCATAAAATATTATTAGGTTTCAAAATTGCTTGTGCTATTACCAAAATATACTATTCATTTTCGGCCGAATGAAGTCCACTGCTGGACACAGGCCTCCCCCAACGATCACCACAACGACTGATATGGGTGTGTTGTAGGCTCATTGGGGGGTTTTGCCATAATCGCCACGCTTGGCAGACGGGTTGGCGATCGCAGTTGAGTTGTTAATGAAATCGAAGGACGCTTCTGCCTATCCTCTGGCTTATCCCTTAGTCGACTTTTACGACACCCATGAGAAGAGATGGGGTGGTGGTATTCTGAGCTATACTGTTATTACTCATTATTGATCCCATGTAAAAGTATTATCAGCAATAGTGACCCTGTGTACTTTACAACCTGTTTTGTTTTCATACAATAAGACACAAAAGAGTACTGTACATCAAAATACATTTATTTCCAAATATGTCATGGTGGAGGGTTCACAATCAATTTACTAGTTTACGACATTGATACAATTTACGCACGGACGACTGTGTCAATCTTATTTGGTGAGGCGGCGGAGTTGAGGGTCTCGCATCGGCAGCACCGCCAGCTATTTGTGCTCGGAACCAGATGCTCACTGCTCACACACTCCAGATGGAATTGTGACGCACACAGGCTACACTTTATCGATGCGCAGCCTTCCATCGTGCGGTTACAGAAAGCACACTCCATTTTCCCTATTTGACTGTGGAAAAAAAGCTTTTATTAATGACCTTATGACGAACTTTAAATAGATACCGTGCCAAGGCAACTCATGTGGTCATCTTTCAACGTATACACCTAAATAGGCAAATTAACGAATCAACTTACAATTTAGTAATTCACTATAGAACAATATGATTACAGTACTGTGTTTTTTATACGTTGGAGACAATTTTAAATTTTTTATGCGGTTTTAACTCATGTGTATTGTATATGGTGTGACTGACAAAACTCAACTGAAAAAACAAATGCTGCCAGTGTTCTGTTCTTTTCATTTACTTTTTTATTCTTTATTTAAATACAATATCAGAAGAGTTCGGATAAGATAAATATAGCTTAGGGCTGTAAATAACTACAGCTTGAAAACAGGTTGGAGCAATCGAGAAATTACCACGCTCTCACACAACATCGGTGTAAAGTAACAACATTGTGTTTTTTTGTGTGCCCATACTAACAAGTTCTCAAAATTCATATGACACAAAATACTGTATTATTGGTATCGGGGAGCATTCTTAATACTTGGTTTGAGATCTTATAAACTACATAAGGAATTGTCTAAAAATGTATATATTTTAAAATCATTTATTACTTATTGATGGTGTAAATAATTTTATAAACAGAGACTATAACATTTTTTGGAAGATTTTAGTCTTTCTTAACACTTTTGCCGCTCATTGTATCGAAGATCTTACTCTCCGGATGTCTTGGATAGTGGGGTATCTTATTCTTCTGTAAGTATTAGATGCATGATGATGCTGCATTAGAGTGAAAATCATGACAACCTCTAACCGTTTTGGACCGCACTGAGCCTGGCCTTTTAAACGCGGTCTTGAATTCTTGACGCCGGCTTTTGTAGTCTGGCCAGAACCGCGATCTCAATACTAAAGCATGCACCCGGTTTTACCCGGTTCCGAAATAAACCGGTTTTACCCGATTCTTACCCTTTTTTTTATTTGTCCCCATTAGAAATTCTACATGAATATCCTCCGCCCCAGAGAAGGATGAAAGGGCATGCTGGACTCCTACTAGCTAAAACCACTGGGGTGGTCATCTTTAGCACCGAAAGGGGGCTCCAGGTCCTCGTAAAGTCACACTAGAGCCGCCCGTTGATGCCACGCCATTAAACACTTCTCGGAGGGGATGACTGTAAAACGGTCACTGCCTCTAGCGGAGGGAAGGCGTCTGTAAAAATACTCCGCTCGCGACCTCCGAGGCACCCCACCATGCAGCAACGACAGCGGGCTCAGGCGTGTTGGACCTGGGCGCCGGGGTGATTCTTATCCCGGCGCCGTTTCGTCCTTCTTCGTACGGGATCGGTCCTTCTGGAGCCTGACGCTCTCGCAGGAAGATACCACTATACTCCAATTTTCGTGCTCTGCCAACATAGCCGACACTACTGCTGGCAGAGAGAGATCTTGCCAGATCCGATCGACCAGGATCCGCCGCTCTCCAGCCCACGCAAGGCAGTCCTCGAGCGTGTGCTGTGCGGTATCCTGGTCGTTTCCACAATGATGAGACTGTGCCATGACCTGGCATCCTACTCTGTGCAGGTACGCACCGTAACAACCGTGACCAGTGAACACTTGCGTCAGGTGGTAGGTGACGCGCTCGCTCCTTCTAAGCCAGGCTCTGAAGAGCGGCAGGATGGCTTCAATAACGCACTTGGTTTGCATTACTGCTGACGACGCTCTCAAGTTTGGATTGAGAAAATTGCAAGTTATAAATAATTATCTCGGCAGTGAAATGTGCCAGTGTTGGTTTAGATGACAACCTGATCGCCATAAAATTGCTACCAAAGTTGGAAAGGTACTTTTTGAAAATAGTGGGATAATAGCTCGCTATCTTACCCGAGCTTATAATCATTTAAAAACGATTTGCGATTTGCGTCTACTGACATTATCTATAATCGCCTTCGTTCATCTTTAAGCGATAAAAGCTTATAAGTTCTCTCATTTCTGCGCTCATCTTATCAGAATACGAAAAGTAGGAAAGAACAGGCAACTGGTAGCTCGTAACTTATTAGCACGTAAAGCATGAGATAATGAGACTGACAAATAACATTGATGACATATCTTTTCTGATGTAATTTATATTTGTTAATATATGAGGCTGACGCGTGTTACGTTTTGTTTTACATAAATTGTTGAATTTGCATGCCCAAAAATTATTAAACCGCCTACTACCTATGTCAGCGATTAGTTTGAGTTTTTATTAAGTCCTAACCTATAAATAAGTAAAGTCCTTCAAATTAGAAATTGAATTAATTTTAATTGACTGTGATTATTATTGCGACTAAATATGCGCAATAGCGAAATACAATACAATGTTATATTTCATAATGTCCTAGTCCTGACATGAAAACCGAAAATAACCAGGTATCCGGTTCTGTACAGAATTGGAACAGAACCAGGTACCCGGTTCTGTACAGAATTGGAACCGTAAATCCCGGTTCCTGAATGAGGTCCGGTTCTGCATCCTCTACTTGATACACAAATAATAAGCGTAACATAATTTGTGTATCAAGATTACGAGTAAGTATACCATGAGCTGCCGTGTGGTGCCGGCTCAGAATGCCACCACTCCATCTCCTCCCGAGGGTGTCGTAAAAGTCGACTAAGGGATTAGCCGGAGGATGGGCAGCAGCGTCCTTCGAGTACATTAACAACTCAACTGCGATCGCCAACCCGTCTGCCAAGCGTGGCGATTATGGCAAAACCCCCCAATGAGCCCACAACACATCCATATCGGTCGTTGTGGACATCTTTGGGGGAGGCCTGTGTCCAGCAGTGGACTTCATTCGGCCGAAATGAGTGAGAGCTATACATCAATGATTAAATCGCCTGATATTTAAAATAGCCCACGATCGACTTAACTCTTACAATATAGAGAGTGGAAATGTTGGGTTAGTTTAATCGACTACATTCGACAGTAAGTGGTTTCAAAATGACAATAGCATTCTTACCTAGGATACTACTCTTATTTTACCTGAATAGCTTGATAAAAGTGTAATGAAGACTCAAAAATGTCCGTTCATGGGATTAGGTCTTGCAGCATTGAACGAACAAAACAACTCCGGATTGCATCTACCTACCGGGAAATTCTCTAAGGGTGAGATTCAGAAACGAGTCTAAGCGTGATCTTACGCTTCCATCTGTCAAAATTATGAGCGTAAGTAGTGCAATTTGACAGATGGAAGCGTAAGTTCACGCTTAGACTCGTTTCTGAATCTCACCCTAAGAGAAAAATCCGCTAACGGTATAAAAATTAAACCTCAATCGAGCCTCTTCACCTTGACCGATTTTTTGTCTATTACCTACATTGGGATTTAATTCAAGAAGCTTTTTCAAAGGTTTCGTTAAAGCCGGATTATGCTTCTTATTGGAGGTGCAAAGTCAGATATAGGTACATAACTCTTCTAAGCTTGTTAGGAGTAAAATAAAACTGTTGATTGCTTCATCATATCATAGGAGTGCGCTGAGGAGCATAATACAGACAAAAACATTTTGCTCCGTCTGCGCGAGACTGCAATATTCCATTTTAATATACAGAGTTAGTCAAAACATTGCGAGGAGATTGTTGGTAAACTTTGCATGAAGATAACACAATAGAGAAAGCACAATAAAAACAAGATTAGTGCTGTCACGCGACTAAAGGATTTTATATCTTAATTTCTTCATCATCTGGAGTTGTTGTATTCAGTTTCTACTTACTGTGTTAATTGACCTTCACGTCAATTATATTTTCTTGACACATTTAATTTGTGAAATGTTTTGTATCTTTACGACCGAGTTAATTTAATTTTGTTCTCTACAGTGAGTCTTAAACTAGTCCACTAAAGAATCCAAGTACGTGATTAACTATCCATCAACGTTCTGTATGTGCCCATGCTATATGAATATATCCTTGGTTAAACTTAGCTGAAGTGTTCATTTGTTAGATAAATGTTGTGAGATGGAGCAGTCCCTGCGCTCACTATAACATAATAACATCCACCATGCCCTAGAAACGGAGCCTCCGTCCCTTCCTGTGGGGTTTAAGATTATACGAGCACCCGTTAAATTAAGGAATATTTAATATTTCTAAGCAGCCAAAGCTTAGAATAAATTATAAACTTCTCGCTACAATTCGTAAGTCTAACATGAATCTTGTTTTTATTTTTAGGATAACGGTAGGTAACGTCTCTTCGGAAGTAGAACATATCATCATATCAAAGTCGTTACAGTTTAAATTACAAGGTTAAATCAAGTATAAAAATAGATTTGGTCGTAAAAATCGATTTGGCTTATTTTGGACGCACGAGTAGCGAAGGGATGAAATATTATGTATGTATCCTTCTTGAATATAAAATAATGATCTCATGGTAAATACATAGGCTGCACTAAAAGTATCGGGAATGGAATATTTCCACTGTTCCTGTCATATTAAAATCTTTTTAATTGAAAACTCCTTGGTTTTACAAATCGAATACCATTTATTTATTTTAAAAAAGATTCACGGTCTTGTCATAAGGTTTTGTCAAACTTGTTTAGTCGTTGAGAAAATGGAATTGACTCGAGAAAATTGACCGTACGACGTTGCCGACATATTTTATAGATTTTTTTCATTTTTGTGAAATATTTTATTGAATATGTAAAGATTTATTAATCTAAATACCGTACAACGTTGCCTTATACTTGACATTGGCGAAATTGTGGAAAATACTCTACAGAAGCCATCATTTAAGAGAAGAAGAAGACTCGAGAAAATTTAAGAGCGATGATTTATTATGACTTTCGAAGTGGTTTAACACAAAAACAGTGTGTTGACCGGATGATTTCTGCATTTGGTGATGAAGCCCCATCCAAAACCACAATTTATCGCTGGTTTGCTGAATTTCAACGTGGACGTGTCAAGCTCAGTGATGATCCTCGTCAAGGTCATCCAAAAATTGCAGTCACCCAAGAAAACGTTGATGCTGTGCGTAAGCTGATTGAGGAAGATCGACATGTGACATACCGCGAAATTCAGGCAACTTTAGACATTAGCATGAGTCAAATACAAATAATCTTGCATGAATAATTAGGTGTAAAAAAGTTGTTTTCCCGATGGATACCGCATTTGCTATGTGAAGAGCAAAAAGCGGCTCGCGTTACTTGGTGCGTCAGAACTCTCGAAAGATTCCACGCAGGATCCTTAAATGCTGTATACAACATCGTATCAGGTGACGAATCCTGGATATATGCGTACGAACCCGAAACAAAAAACCAGTCACGAGTTTGGGTGTTCGAAAATGAGTTAAAGCCAACAAAAATTGTTCGTTCACGGAGTGTTGCAAAAAAAATGGTGGCCACGTTTGTCTCCAAAACCGGCCATGTTACGACTATTCCTCTTGAGGGACAAAGAACGGTTAATGCAGAATGGTATGCTAGCATTTGTTTGCCACAGGTCGTTTCTGAACTCCGTAGAGAGAACTGCAACCGCCGCATCATCCTCCATCACGACAATGCGAGTTCTCACACCGCGCACAGAACAAAAGAATTTTTAGAGCAAGAAAACATAGAATTATTAGACCATCCGCCGTACAGCCCCGACCTAAGCCCTAATGATTTCTATACTTTCCCTAAAATAAAGAATAAATTGCGTGGACAGAGATTTTCATCACCTAAAGAAGCTGTGGACGCCTACAAAACGGCCATTTTGGAGACCCCAACTTCCGAATGGAATGGTTGCTTCAATGATTGGTTCCATCGTATGGAAAAATGTGTCAAATTTCGCGGAGAATACTTCGAAAAGCAATAAATACATTTTTAAATAGTAATGTTGTGTTACTTCCTTGATTCCCGAAATTTTCAGTGCCGCCCTCGTATAAGTGTTTTTTTCTTTTTTGTTGGGATTCTCGCATTTCTTGGAAATGTAGTTGCTTAACCGGTCGAAATAGAATTGTATTAGCTGCGGTAATTTTATACCATCACCGTTGACATAATAAATTTATTATTTTTTTGTTATTTTTTTTATTGAAAACCGGAATTGAAAACCGTACGACGTTGCCGACATATTTTATAGATTTTTTTAATTCTTGAGAAATGTTTTATGAAAGATTGATTAATCTGAACACCGTACAACGTTGCCTTATACTTGACATTGGCGAAATTGTGGAAGATACTCTACAGAAGCCATAATCTAAGAGAAGAAGAAGAAGAACTGAAAACCGCACGATGTTGCAGATTTCTTTTTTCTATTTGTCGAATATTTTAAGAGTATTAAAATACTGATTAATTTGAACTGATATACATGTCATTGACGATTTTTTTTTAAATTCCACTGTAGTCATAATCTAAGAGTTGAAGTTGAAAACATTATTTCATATATAAATTACCATCACATTTGACCCGTTATTTGTTAAACACTAAGGTATTTAATACAATTAAAACAAGCTGCTGTATTTGTTCCCTTTACTAGTACGTTAATTTTGAATGCATATTTCAAGAGCAACAGCTGAACGCTGCGTCATAATGGAAAACAGACAAGGGGGTCTGGGACTGGGAGGGCCTTGTCAATGAATTCTAAAGGCGTATTATTTGGAATTACGTCTCACAGCATCACTTCGTAGTTGTATAACAGGTATTGTTACTATGCAGCATCTATTATAATCTTTCATGTAGCGGTACTTACCTATTAAATGTCCCCTCGAGTATTTCTATCGTGTAATGATATTAGCGTTTTCGCTCGTTGCCAAGATTTACTGAATTTTGGATGGCTCAAAAAGAATTATTTATGTAAATATGATTATCTCTAAAATATGACAGTTACTGTTTTGCCTATCATAACTCCCCAGCGCAGTTATGAAAAGATACATGTCACAAGATAATTAGGTATGCTCATACCTCATCATCACAAGATAATTAGTATGCTCATAACTGAAACGATAAACAACTATCTATATAAATCTTAATGGCGGATTTATACGTGGGCTGACAAGTCTAATCCGTGTGGTGTCTGGATTAAGGATATAGTCCCGTGGATGTCTGGGCCTTTATCTATATGACAAACTACACGAAAGCCGCACTGAGCAACTTGCGAGTGCAATATAACGACGCGTGGCGCGCTCTATATCGACTACCTCGGTGCTGCAGCTCGAGCGCAATGTTCGCCGCGGGCCGCGCGCCCTGCTGGCAGGCGTTGTTGAAGAGCCGCACGGCCGCGGCGCGCACCGCCATATACCACTCCGCCAATTCCTTAGTGGCCGCAGTGCGAGACTGGGACTATAGCCCCTTACATCAAATATGGCTGTCCTACCATACCCCGATTACCTAAAGTCGTAGCGTTGACATATAGATGTACAGATTAATTATTTTGTATATTTATCTTTTGTAATTTTAATTCTGTTTTGGATTTAGTATCTGGAAAATAAACGATTTCATTTCATTTTCATTTCATTCAAGTAGCTAACTTGTTGCGTGTTTGTTGCAGACGAACTGGCGATGTCGGTGGCGCGAGGGTTCTGCGCTCAACGCCCGACTGGAGCGATAGCGCCATCAGCGGCGAGCACCTGTGGTCGCCCACCTCCGTTTCCGGTGACTGCTGCTATGTCGGTGATGCTGAGTGCCAGGTAATTATAACTGTCAAATATAACATCAGTTAGGTGTGTGTGAAGCCCCTCCGTGATGTGTCTAAAGGCGTGGAACCAATGGGCGGCTCTAGTGTGATCTTACGAGGACCTGGAGCCCCCCTTCGGTGCCGAAAATGACCACCCCAGTAGTTTTAGCTGGTAGGAGTCCAGCATGCCCCTTCATCCTTCCCCGGGGCGGAGGATGTTCATGTAGAATTTCTAATGGGGACAAATAAAAAAAAGGTAAGAATAGGGTAATACCCGTTTTTTTCGGAACCGGGTAGAACCGGGTGCATGCTTTAGTATCGAGATCACGATTCTGGCCAGACTACAAAAGTCGTCGTCAAGAATTCAAGACCGCGTTTAAACGGTCAGGCTTAGTGCGGTCCGAAACGGTTAGAAGTTGTCATGATTTTCACTCTAATGCAGCATCATCATGCATCTAATACCTGTCACCTACCACCTGACGCAGGTATTTACCGGTCACAGTTGTTTCGGTACGTACCTGCACAGGATAGAACGTCACAGTGCCACTACTGTGACCACACACACACCACCATAGTGACCAGGATACCGCACAGGACACGCTCGAGGTGTGCCCTGCATGGGCTGTCATCGTCAGCGTCGGATCCTGGTCTATTGGATCGGGCAAGAACTCTCTCTGCCGACAGTAGTGTGGACTATGTTGGCAGAGCACGAACATTTGAGTGCCGTAGTCTCCTTCTTCATCCTCCAGAAGGAGACCGTAGTCTCCTTCTGCGAGAGCTTCATCCTCCAAAAGGAGACCGCATAGCGGAATCTGGAGAGGGCCGATCCTGCTTAGAGAAGTAGGACACGGCACCAGGGTAACAACCACCCGGCGCCCTAGTTCAACACGGCTGAAACCCTGTCTTCGTTATATCGCGTGGAGCATCGGGGATCGCGAGCGCGCAGGTTGGGGAATCTGCATGCTCATACCGAGTGACCCCCGATAAGACGGCGGTGTATACGTGGTCACGTGCCGCCGTGTGCCCAAGACAGCGCGCAGCGAGGCTTCGGGGGTGCTTCAAGGCGGCCTTATTACAGTCGCCTTCCCACCGGCCGGTAGAGCGGATGACGACCGGTAGAGAGGATTACGACCAGTAGAGAGGATGACGACAGGTAGAGAGGATGACGACCGGTAGAGAGGATGACGACCGGTAGAGAGGATGACGACCGGTAGAGAGGATGACGACCGGTAGAGATGATGACGACCGGTAGAGATGATGACGTCCGGTAGAGAGGATAATCGCTGTACCTGCGATATATCTTAGCCTCCGATACGTGCCTAAAGGCGTGGCAACAATGCGCGGCTCTAGTGTAATTGTATCGAGGATCTCCCCCCCTTCGGTGCCTAAAATGACCGCTCTGATGGTTTTAGCCGGAAGGAGTGCAACATGCCCATCCACCCTTCCCGGGGTACATAATGTATTTCCAACGAGTTAAAAAAAATAAAAAAGGCTAGAAGATTCATACGCTACGTTTATCGTTTTGGGATATCTACTCTAAGACTCGTCTGTTCAAATAGTAGATCCTTCGATGGATGGCCGGGTTGGCGCAGTGGCTAAGCGACTGGCTTTCTGTACTACAGTGCGTGGGTTTGATTTCCGCCCGGAACATTTATTTGTATGACCTACAGGTAGTTGTTCCGGCTCTATGCATGTGAGATTAATGTCTTAGATTGTACTCACGACACAGAAGAAATAGCGGTGTTGGACACAGTAATTAAAAAGTTGACTGACTTGACCCCTTTGATTTCTGACACTGCAAGCGATCTCGGTAACTCCGGTTCTTCTCCGACTGCGAGCCAACTATTAGAATACAGTTTGAATGCAATGATGCAGTCAAACTGACTGTGGCCGTGCCGTTACAATGCAGTCGATCTGACCGCATGCAGCTGGTTTGCCGGCAGATTGCAATCCATTTATTTTCACTGTTAGACGATATGTTGGTTATTTTTTATCAATAGTTATGAAAACCAATTAAATAAAACTACTACTACTAACCGACCACATTTGTGCGAGACGTGGTTTTGAAATGGGTTTCGGTGAATGGAAATATAGCTTATGTTTTTTAAGTGCGGCAGGTTGGCAATTCTACCTGCATCATAGGAATTTATATAATTAAATAACTGGAATAAAGATAATAAATATATTTGAGATGGAATAAAAAAGTTATACCTAGTTGTAGACACATAATCTGAACCCATATAGTACATGTATTTAATTAATATAAAAAATAGCAACACAAAATAAATATATCCTGAAGTCCGTGTGGTGTCCGGAAATAGCACCACTCCATCGCCTCCCATAGATGTTGTAAAAGGCGATTAAGGGACTATAAACCAGAGGGATGGGTAGCGGCTTCCCTTCTGTGGAAGTAGCCATACTGTGCTCACCAACTCACCTGACAAGCGTGATGAGTACTGGCAAATTCCCCTGAAAACTACAAAACAATTGTAGAAATCTATGGGGGAGGCCTTTGTTCAGCAGTGGTCCTTTGGTTGATATGATGATGATATCCTTTTTTTAAATAATTTTTTGAACATGGGGAAATTCTCATGGGCTACCTCCGCCTTGGAAAGGGCGGAGGGGCATGCCCGGCCCAAACCGGCTAAATCGCCACGGTGTCCTTCTTCTTACCTCTAGCCGGGGGTGAGGTGTTGTACGCTTTATATCCTGAAGTATCTACTTAGTATGAATTTCAAAATGTTTTATAGTCGTGATATATATCGTCATAAATAATAACAAACTAATTTTATGTGGATAAGTAGATATTTGATTTTTATACTTTTATATAATGTGAAATTATAGCCCAAAATATTGTATACGGGAATTACTTAATTAGACATAAAATGTACGTATCCGGTAATGTATGATACTGTACCACAACGTGACTTATAGTACCTACGTAAGTAACAATAGTGCAAACATCTAATAATGGAGAATTTACATATGTTTAGTAGACACGGGGATTACGAGGACGGTGATTACTGACAATCAGCGTGTTTATTCTTATACCGTAGCTAACTCTAGAGTTAGAAATGAAGAATACTTTTGATTCTCTTTTCATACAGCAAAATGAGGATTAGAATATACCAGAACAATAACGAAGTGAAATACGTAACTGATAAATAATAATTTGGTGAAGCGCCACCCAATATTTTCGACCTGGGGGGTCGAAAATATTGGGTGGCGGGTACTATTTGAAACGCCCGTTTACGGTAGGATAACAATAGAGGCGTCTCAAATAGTTGAGAGGGTTTTAAACATTGTCTGGCGGTTCGATATTCAGCTACAATCAGGCAAAATTCAGTTCCAATGTTTTTATTTATATTCAATCGTGACGGCACGGTTGGTGCAGTGGTTGATACATTCGGCTGCTGTGCTCCGGGTCGTGGGTTCGACTCCCGCACGGAACAAAAATTTGTATGATCTGCAGGTAGTTGTTCCGGGTGTGGGTGTGTTGTATGTGGAATTCATATCTGTAAAACGCGACACGAGAAATCCCAGAGTGGGGCAACGTTTTAAAAACAAAAATTAAAAAAACTGTCGACTCTCTCTCTATCTCTATATCTCATCATAAAATTAATCTAGAGCACGTAATAAAATAAAACTAAGAAAATGTTACCAGTTCATAAGGTTAATAGTTGCGCATTTTTTCGCTCTTAAAACTTTTTTATTTTTACTGTGCCGTTACTTATATATATACGTATATTTTAGTACCGTACATGTTGAAGCTTCATAATTTATGTTAACAGATACCAGATAGGCATTTCTCTAACATCACTCGTGAAAATGAAACCTGACTTATTGTTCTTAACGATACTGTAATAAAATATTTTACAATAAACTGAATACTAAAAGCTTTTTAAAGTAAAAAGAATTCTCCTTTGGGTGACATTCTTATATTGTATAACAAGGTGACAATGAACCTAGTAAATTGCCGGACGAGCTAACTGAAGTAAATTACCCGGTGGGGCAATGAATTTTCACGTAGAGAATGTTCCGTCAAAACAGATTTTCATTCTTTTTAAATTGCGTAACGTGGTTTATGGAAAAGCACAAAAAGTTAATTTTGTTCATCTCTATGAAAGGAACTTCTTTGTACTTCTATGAATAAACGCATTACCTACTAGGGAAAATCTTTAGAAGTTTACACCAGGGTAAGTACGGAGTATCTCGACTCGCGTCTTGATTAAACAACAGTGGAAGAAATGTAATTTCCCCAACAGCCATTAGCAAGTTTCCTGCCTATTATGCCGCTGGTCGGTTGTAGTCGTACATAAGATTAATGATCTGATACCTCCATTTTGTTGTGGCGATGACCTGTCACAGAGGGTGCACCAAATGGTGTCTCATAAACCTCATGAGGCAATCAATAGGTAATTGTGACACCGTCGCCGCTTACGATGAGACTACGTAAATACTTCAGTTCTTACCAGCACTTTTGTTCAGTTACTTCTTCAAGCTTTTCTAAAAGTTACCGTTTTTGTCCTAAGCAAATCCTTAACCCTAATCAAAGTTTATTCTTTTTCTGGGAGAGAGAGAAATCCTAGTGTGGGGCAACTTGTGAATAAAAAAAGTAATGTAATGTAGTCGTTAGATACAAAACAATGGTGTATACTGTGCTAATCGATTCGCTTTCTGCTCTACGGGTCGCGGGTTCGATATGGCTAATCGATAGTTGTTCCCGGTCTAAGTGTTTGTGCATGTGAGATTTGTGTAAACTGAACCCGCGCTCCAGGAGAAATCCTTGTCTCAAACATTTGATTACATTTGTAAATTTAGGTTCAAGATAACAAGATAATATTAGTGTAATAAATATGTATGAACAACGAATTCAGATCCGATCAGTTAAATTAAGCACAAAAGAGCAATTTAAAAAAATGCTTAGAAATCGGACTGGTTATCATGTATACTTCTTGAAGAGTGTAGAAACGTCTAGAGCATGAAGATTATCAAGAGAATTTTAAAATTCAGTACCGGGCGATTTACCGTCGCAGAGGCATTTACTCGGTAAACGTGCTCGGCATTCTGAGGTAACTTATAGTAAAGAAGTTTCTGAAAAAGAACATTGTAATGCAGTAATATAAGAACTAGAAAAGGTTAGGAATTAAATTATAGCATCTAGTTCGGTAGGTCGTACACCGCATTGCCAGATATTCGGCATCATGCAGTAGTGTTTTTTTAAACAGCCCAGTGTCGAGACTATCAACTAATTCTCCTGGTGATAAGCGTCACAAACATAATACTTCACCAGAGTATAGTATCGTAATTTATTGTAAAGTTAATGTGAGTCAATTTGGAATCAAAAATACAATTATCCTATAGCATTTTAGTTTTAATTTATACGACAAACACAATTCGTATCCATATATAGGTATGAATAAAGTCTTCAGATTCAATAAAAAAATTGTGCGGTTCAAGTATTTTCAATTCAAAATTCACTCACAGCAGCGATATATAAATATACATAGTACGTGAAAATATTCATGCTAGGCCCTCAGATTGGTATTCGTACGGTTAGGGCTAAAACCGCAAACAAAAGAAAATCGCAATTTTGCGTGCAAGACACAGTGTCGATATAAGTGCTTGTTGTTATCTGTAGTAATTTTATAGTAGATTATCATGAGACACGACAATTACCCGACAATTTTAGCTGAACCTAGAGAAAACCTCTTAAACTGTGAACACCCAACGGTTACAACTTCTCAGATACTAAGATTCTCTCTTAGATACTAAGATTAGCCTTCGTAAACTTTTAGTTGTTATTACATATATTCAATGGTGTAGTATTTTTTATTAATTATGGTCAACATTAAAGCATGCAACACATTTTTCATATAATTTTATAATTGTCACAAATATCTGCACGATATGATGATTCCGAAAATCTTGGGATAATAAAAAAATCATCAAGTAATGTATCTGCCGTGTGGTTCTCGGCAAAAAATAGACCACCCCTCTCCGCCCATGGTTGTCCTAAAAGGCGACAAAGTTTTTATATAAAGAGACTCTGCAGCACCATCCTCTCTTATGCTAATAACAAGATAAGTACTTCGATCACCAATCCATGCCAAGCGTGGTTATTATGGCAATATCGGGTATTGTAGTGATCATTGGCAAGCCCTTGTTCAGCAGTGGACGTTTACGGGGTTTATCCTAATAAGACATTACTTACTTGTCCTCTCTATTCACGGTTTTTTAGCCTTTGCAAAGAGGACCCCGGTCTTTAGATAACCTTACGCGGGGACATGGGTCCAACATGCAGAGCCCGTTAAGAGAATTTTAATTTAAAATGTAATGGGACACTAACCGGGAACTCTCCATGACTGCACCATAAAAACACATATTATTTGATTATTATTTTTTACTCTTAATATCGGAACAACCAATGTTACGTTTATCTAAACGCACACAGTCATCATCATCATCATTTCAGCAGAAAATAGTCCACTGCTGGACAGAAGCCTCCCACAAAGATTGCGACAACGACCGGTATTGGTTTATGTTGAGTGCTCATTGGCGGGTTTTACCATAATCGCCACGCTTGGGTCTGCCAATCTTGGGTTGGCGATCGCAGTTGTGTTATAATTGTACTCGAAGGACGCTGCTGCCCATCCTTCGGCTAATCCCATAGTCGCCTTTTACGACACCCACGGGATGAGATGGGGTGGTGGTATTCTTAGCCGGCACCACACGGCAAACGCACATAGTGCGCCAGGCCAAGTTCCTTGCAGAAAATAATACTTACACATGTACCTAAACAAGAGGTAGATATTTATGTGTTATACATATACAAAATATATTCTTTCCACAGAAACATGGGTCTCGTATGAAATGTTCGGCGTGCAAGATCGTCGCGCATACGGCGTGCATCGACATACTGATAGACCGCGTGCAGTTCACATGCAAACCAACGTTTCGGGACGTGGGCGTGCGGCAGTACCGCGAACAGACCATCACGCACCATCATTGGGTCCACCGCCGCTCCGAGAAGGGCAAGTGCAAGGCCTGCGGTAAGGTGAGGGCCGCCATCTTTATGTCGCTTACGTCATCGGTCACTGTTGTGCTGACATAAGGAAACGGCTGTATTTTAATAACATCAGACGTTTGACCGTGTACTATTTTATTGCTGATATTTGCGTGTAATCGATTATTTTAATATCCGTATTGTTCAAAATAGTGCGCGTTTAAATTATTCGTACAGACTGGAGGTGGTATATTAGGTATTCGTTGCTAAAATGTTAATATATAGGTAGTTACCTAATAACTCTCGAACTTTCCTGTTGGTTATTTTTAAAACTCCCGGGAATGTACGAAATGAATAATGTTTTATGTACTTGTAAAACAAAGTAATTTTCAAGGATATTTCGACTTTATAAGTTATCTTGGTTATGTATGCTAGAATGACTTTTTATGAAAGTGTACACAGCCACTTTATGATGTTTTTAGAATAAAAGCTACGAAACAATTATAAGGGTTGGGAAAGGTTGATAGTGTATTTTCTTACAAACAAACGTGACCAAATAACACGCATGTTTGGAAAAACAGGCAAATTGTTCTAATTTATTATATCCTAATTTATTCCCATATATTTACCCTCGTTGTGAAGGTAGTGGTGTGAAATTGGTAGTACCTACCTATTTATACCGGTAAAAAAAGCTTGCCCGCGTTAATAATGTGTAATTACGTAATAAGATTACTAACCGTTATCGGGTGAAACCACAGGCATATAGATTGGAAACCAAGAACAAAATATGAAAAGGTTTCATTTGAAAATCATCTTTATAAGATATAAATTGAAGTAGGTACGGTCGTGACAATGCAAAGATAAATAAGTGTTGCAACTGTGTGGGTGGACGCCAAAGTGGTTAGCCCGAGACGAATATTTATTATCTAAATTGTGGTTCAGGAACCTTTTGTAATAAGAGGGCTACCAGTGAGAGCCGCATGTTATTACTTTGTATACAAATACTTGTGCCTATTTAACTCTTAAAGTAACACACAGTAGGTAGTACACTTATTGTTTTTTTTTAGCCTCAACGAGATGACTCACGGCCTGCATGCGGCCCAAAGGTGCCTGGTTGCCGACCGCTGGCCTAAATCGATATATTACATAAAAATAAAATACTTTGAAATATAATTCATGGTCAACCTGTCACGTTTCTGGAAGTAACTTGATTCCGCTAGACACTTAGCTTCATGATTTTGGATGATATTGTCAATTATTCATTAAAATACCTAAAAGAAATGATTTGGGCAGTATAGCTGCAATGAATAATCAAAGTATTATCTGTAATTATGTAAACCATTTATGTAAACCAACTCCAGTCTTAGAAGTAGATATAATTTTTTTATGAAGTCCCTCAACACCAGAGACAAGTATAGCAGCCGTTTTCATTATAATTATAACACTGGCATAAGGGTCATTATTATTTGTAATTAACCTGTGTGAGTTTTATCTAATGTTTGTATTCGGTAGAAGTTTTAATTAGATTTACATTAAGTTCATTACTTTAGTTTCACACTCATAATGACAATAGAATTATTTATTCTACCTACCATTTCGTAGGACTTCGAAACTTAAATTTTCAACAAAAAAATTGCATCTGATTTTGTTTTAAGAAGAGGTAAACAATTATAACAAAGCAAGCCGTCGGTGGACGCCTCAACGGCTTAATTTTTTAAATGGAGTACTTATGTTTGTATGACCAATTTTTTGATATTTGTAAAGCGGTGAGCGTGTGACAAGTCAGTATACAGGAAATGACGGCACGGTTGGTGCACTGGCTGATACAGTCGACTGCTGTGCTCCGGGTCGTGGGTTCGATTCCCGCACGGAACAAATATTTGTATGATCTGCAGGTAGTTGTTCCGGGTCTGGGTGTATTGTGTGTGAAATTCATGCCTGTAAACGCACCCATGACACAGGAGAAATCCTAGTGTGGGGCAAGTAGCAATCGTGAAACTCAGAGTCAAGGCGGCGCGGCGCGGCAGGCGCGGTGGAGAGGGCCGTACGAGCCCTTACTTCCATAAAGTATAAGTGCACCATTAGATATTTCACATAAAAAATCCCAGGCAAATAGAACCCGAGCAGGATCGCGCGACGCGAAGTTTCAGATTTAAATATTAGCACATCACCATACATAGAACATACATTCTGCGCTATAAAATTCGTAATATTATATATTTTAATCATCACCATGTCAGCCAAAGAACATCCACTGCTGAACAAAGGCCTCCCCCATAGACTTGGACAACGACCGATTACATGCCATGTGTCGTTATTTGGGGGGAATTTGCCATTACTATCCACGCTTGGCAGGCTTGGTTGGTTAGTCGCCTTTTTTATGACATCCTCGGGAGGAGATGGAGTGGTGCTACATTCTTAACTCGGACACCATACGGAACGGAAACCAAATATTATCTTTTACTTACTTTATCTTTAGGGCAGATATACACTTATTCCGTGCACGCCCCGAGGTATAGGTAGGTGCCATATATTTGGGGGTCGGGCTTCTGGTATTCGTCATTCACCGTACGAAAGGCAGCAACACTATTATTAACAACAATGTTGCTACATCATGCCGGTATTCTGTGACAGCATGATACTTCGCCGGCTGAGCCAACCCATTTACGAGCTCTAGTCTACTAATAACTACAGCTAGGCTCTCCCATGCTATATCGCTATATAGTTTGTTTCATAGGTTTTGTATACATGATTTTTATTATACTATGACTACTTTCATGCATGATAATTGCAAAGTTAATTATGCTATAAGACCTCGTTGCCAAACACTGACATATCTAGGGTTAGCGGACTAATAAAGCATAATGTCAAGAATTGCATTTTTCAGGAGTAAGAAATAAATGTTTCAGTAAGACGAAAATAACTAATCCTTATAGTTTTATTTTAAAATATTGAGATCCGTAACAATATTTATAGTGTAATCACTTATAGTAACCATTCTTAAGTTTAATGGCTGCTCAAATTAGACTTTGACTTTGATTTGATAATTGTCATACTTTAAGAAATGTTCCAAAAATGGATTCTGCATTGCTTACATGTTGGAAAAAGCGAAATTGTAGGGTAACGACGGCGTCTGAAATAGTTGACGGGTCTTAACAGCCTTTTCAGCCGGCTAGTTAGATATGTCGTTTATTTTTCCTGTAATATATATGCATAAGTCCAGCACATATTATTCCAGTTATATCACTTTTTAATCTTTGGAGATAAGGAATTGTTCTTTTTGCCATTTTCAAGTACAAGGCGTACAATAATTATTAATGGAAATCTTTAGATATGCAAGTTATGATTATACCATTTGTCTCTTCACGGGTTTATATACCCTGTAGGGTCCCTTGGTTTTTTATTAAGCTTACTTACATGGGTCCAACACGCAGAGGCCCTTTAGAGAATCTCTCCATTGCTGCACTATAAAATGAAGTCACGAATTATCCCCGGTTGTGTAGGACTATTGTTTTCGGTGGTAACTATAACGATAAGGTACATTTCAGTGGGTGTGATATGGAATAATATCTTGAATCAAAACGGGAACAACGGCGTCTGCCTTTCTTATTATTATTATTTATGGGTAAGGCCAATGGAAAAAACCTTGTGATACTGATTTTATACATTTTATTCGTAACGTCAAATCCTTAAAGTATAAATCCAAACCTTTGAGTTAGGTTTCAATTATGGATAAGTATTTAACCCAAGTTTAAGCACCGAATAAATAACAATGGGAACACTAGGCTCAAGCTGTGTTCTGGACTTCATTTTTGAGGCATAAGTAGGTAGAACTTATTAGAATAATAAGTTTCATATCTAAAGAAGTTACAATCATATTTTTTACAAGTTTCCTTTTGCTCATAATTTTGGGGGACAATACGTGCGTTGAATAATTTAAACTTAATCAGATTTAGAGAACTTTCCGTATTACTGGTCCTCAAACAGAAGAAAAACGTTTCAGTTTATATTATGTTGCTGAAATGTCGTTACCTTTACATATTCAGTACGTGGTGTCCGGATTAAGAATATAGCACAACTTCATGTCCTCCCGTGGATGTCGTAAAACGCGACTAAAACATTGTAAACCCGAGGGATGGGCAGCAGTCCAGGTGGCGATAGCGCGGGCTAAAGCACTAATGGCCCGTGAGGAACTGCTGGCGACTCTGGACCGCGATCCGTGGGCGCCCTTACCTAATGGTGTGAGGCAAGCTTCGCCGGTGCCCCGGCCACCCTCGGGATCCCACATTGTGGTAGGAGGCGTTCGCATCGGCGTTGAGTTGATGATGAAGTACCTAGGACTCGTCCTCAATAGCCGGTGGAGCTTCTTCCCTCATTTCAGGCGGCTGTCCCCCAAACTAACGGTGGCCGTGGCTGCACTTTCACTGCCCAATTTGGGGGGTGGCAATGCCTCCTGCCGGAGGCTCCACATGGGGGTCATACGGTTCATGGCCCTTTACGAGGCCCGAGTGTAGGCGAACTCCCTGAGGACAGCCAGCGTCAACGTGCTGAGAAGGCCGCAGCGAACGATGGCCCTCAGGGTGATAAGGGGATACCGTACGGTCTCCTACGAGGTCGGGAGCCTCTTTTCCGGATCACCACCCTGGGATCTAAAAGCGAGAGCTCTCACGTCGCTGTATCAGTGGCGCGGGGAGGCGCTAAGTCGCGGCGAACCGCTAGTACCACGTGAGATCGAGGTGCAACGGTTCGAGCTTCGGCGGATCCTGGTAGCGGAGTAGAAGGAGCAACTGGAGCGGCCCACTGCAGGGCATGCTGCGATAGCGGTGGTGAGATCCATACGGAGGAATAACTGGAGAGGTGGCATGGCGCCCTCACTTACCGGATAACGCAGGTACTCTCCAACCATGGATGTTTCGGGAAGTATCTGCGTCAAATAGGCCGAGACAGGACGCCCGGTTGTCATCATTGTGGAGACTGCCTGGAGGACACGGCACAGCACACGTTGGTGAGGACTGGCGAATTCCCCCCCAAATGACACACGGCACGTAACCGGTCGTTGATGGGCAAGGCCTTTGTTCAGCATTGGACATTTTTGGTTGATATGATGATAACATATTCACTAATATTTGTGAATTAAGTCGCTGACGCTAGTCAAGTATAAATACTTTTGAACTTGCATTAATTGCTGTAAAGATATTCTCGTATTTAAATTATAATAAAACTATTAAATATGTACATGAATAACATTTTGTATCCCAGATTCTATAGAGTAAAACATTTTTTTAAATTTATTAGTAATCATTCATTTTCATGGTACTTAACTATCTCAGATTCTTTCTCACTTTGAAATGCTATAGTATAGTGTCTCAAGTCAGTTGCATTGCTATCCTTTCTGTAGCAAAATACCAGCTTTGAACATGCTTTGATATTATAGAATAGTCCACTGCTGAACATTGTCCTCATTACAATAAACGGTCGTACCTATATTGTCATAATCACCGCGCTTGACAGGCGGATTGGTGATCGCATTGTTATTATTAGCACGCGGGTAGATGCTGCTGCTCATTCTCTTGTAGCAACACTTTTACTTTTACGACTCCCATGGGAGGAGAGGGGTGGTCTATTCTTAACCGGGAACTACAAGGAACTCGGTAGAACAATCTGCAACCAAACGATTTCGTCATATCGTCAGTTCTTAATTTTATAGCAGTAATACTAAGTACTCACATACGTATAGGCTTAGCGTAGATAAATAAACGGACTGGTTAATAATAAATGGGAATTTGTTATAATTAAGTGAGCCCGGATCACCTATTCTAACGGACAAATCATTAATATGCATGGTGCGCGCCGCGATTGGTCGAGATGTTGTCGTGCAATCACAATTCTGGAAACTAGCTGGCCACACAAACCAATTACATTGAAAGTCCTTTGCTGTGGCCACTTAATTGAGTCTTCAATTATTAAGGAATCGATAAGTACCGTCTTGTAAGTCGGACAGCTATTTAATGGGGAAACTTTTCAAACTGTGTACGTATCTAATTCTGGGTCCATTAACGTTCTAATCACACAGTATAACGTAGGTAATAACAAACAAATGGTAGACGTTTAAACTCGTAAGGGCTTCGTAATCTTTGTAATCGTAATGCAATAAAGTAAAATATACATTTTACTTTATTACATTAGGTATCACCATTGTAGGAAAACCTTCTAACGAACGAATACTGAAACGCAACTCTATATTAAAGACATCATCATATCAGCTGTTTATATGTCCACCGCTGAACAAAGGCCTCCCCCATAAACATCCACAGTTTTTTTCGAAATTATGCGGGGAATTTGCCAAAACTCACCACACTTGGCAGGCAGGTTGGCGAGTGCAGAATGGGTACTGTTCCACAGAAGGGACGTTGCTGCCTATCCCTGGCTTAGAGTCTCGTAGTCGCCTTTTAGGGCATCCACAGGAGGAGATGGAGTGGTGCTATATCAATAAGTCAGACAACACAGATAGACCTTCTCAGCTATATAAGATGCCCGTTAACGTAAAACTTCGATGTGGTGGTGCCGGCTAAGGGACTAACTGCACTTATTCAGCTCGATTCAACTTTTATCCGTAGAAAACAACCAGTTTTGTATGGAGATGCGTACGCATCCGTTCAGCTTTCCGCGTTTATTCAGCTTTCGACACAAACAGGCATAAAATGAGGACAAGTATGTTTTTATCATGCGCATGTTAACGACGGTGTTCAGCGCTGTTCCACCGCGCTGTGTTCATAGCATTCTTTCGCAAGCAAACATTACGATGCTGATAGAAGTGAAACTGTATAAGTGTAATCAAAATCATCCAGCGAAATGCGAATGGACCTGAATAAATGTTACGTAGTCCCTAAAAGCTCTAGTGTGAGAGATCCGGAGCCGCCCTAAGGTGCCGATGACCGCCTCAGTGGTTTTAGCCAGTAGGAGTCTGCCATGCCCATTCGCCCTTGAAGAAATGAAGAATTTCTACTGAGTAAAATAATAGAATATGATGATGATAGATGGGGTGGCCATCTCATTTCGTGATTGTCGTAAAAGCGTACTAGATTAGCCGAAGGATGGGCAGCAGCATTCTTCGAGTACTTATATTAATTACAATGCAACAACAATCGCCAACCCACCTGCTATGCGGTGCCGTTGTGGTAAAACCCCCAATGAGCACATATCACAAACCCAGACAAGTCGATGTGGCACAGTCGACGCTTTTCGGCTGAAATTCATGCTATTCATCATTATCATCGATAATGAATAGGCGTCACAAACTGTTAAGAGGGTCTTAAATATTGATATATGTTGGAGTATTTGGTCGTAAGTAAACAAAAAAAAAAAAACAATCAATACAATGTTTTTAATACAAAATTGATAAGTATAATTTGATTACGATCATCATCATCATCATATCAGCCAAAGGATGTCCACTGCTGAACAAAGGCCTCCCCCTAAGATTTCCACAAGGAGCGGTTACATGCCGCCCTCATCCAAAGATTCCCAGCGACCTTCACCAGGTCGTCTGTCCACCTCGTTGGAGGTCGTCCCACGCTAAGTTTTCCGGTGCGTGGTCTCCAGTCGGGAACCCTTTTCCTTAACAGCCATCAGTTGTGCCCCGCCCATTGCCACTTCAGTTTACCAATCCTTTCAGCTATGTCGACAACTTTAGTTCTTCTACGGATCTCCTCATTTCTGATTCGATCTCGTAGAGAAATACCAAGTAGGTACTTATAGCTCTCTCCATAGTTCGCTGAGTGACCCTGAGCTTTCTTATGAGATCCACTGTGAGGGACCACGTCTCTGTTCCATATGCCATCACTGGTAACACACACTGGTTACGTCCGATGGTGAGTCGCATTTCACAAACATTGAGAACCACTTATTTATAATATAATACAACGTAAAATCTATTTAGATTGCGGTAAGGTTCACGTATAAAACTCGACCCTATTATCCCTTGATGTGTGTTAGCGTACAATGACGCAAATGTGTGGTACAAGCAGAAGCTTCCTACTTAATACGCATCCTTTACACGGTACCATTACCTCTTGGTGCCCTACGATGAGGTAACATTGAGCCGATAAGAGTTTTAGAAATTAGGATCCCATTCACATAAATCATGGTTTATGAACTTTATTTTTTCTAAAAGAACTTGTATTCATTTACTTGAGAAAATTCTTATATCCGATTTAATATAAAGGGTCTTGACGTGAGAATTTAAATATAATTTGTACAAAGATAATTTTGATCTGTCTATATGATTTTCGTGGTGGTGGTAGCAGTTTTTAAGGCCGTTTTGAAGGTATACATGCATTTTTTATTCTCTTGGGCAATTAATTGTAATGCTGTGCTCCTTCATACAAAACAGTGCTCCCGCCATAGCTAGTACCAAATAAGCAAACTCAAAAAAGAAATAAGAAACTAACTCTATTCACTTTGTATAAATGTTTTATTCTTACCTAAAACATAGTTTTATTGATGAGCGCTACTAGTCTACTACCGTCCAATAAAAATATATTTTATAACATAACATAATAGCTTTTTGGGGCGATATAACCACGTGTTTGACGAAGTGTGTGTGATCTGCGGTTTATTTACTCGGCGCTGCGGTGCTCACGGCTTGCAGGCCTTACCCGACAAGCCACGCGGTCCGATTTACATCTACATAAGTACGTACCAGGAATATATTCAACATCGCATGCGACACGTCACGACAGACGAGCGCGGAGCTTGCTCACCGCGAAATTAAAACTTCATTTTTAATGACGTGTTACCATATAGCTCGCGTTGTACTTATACGGCCTGCACCCTGCACGGTTCTGAACAGAAATAGTATTTCTGGGTTACGATTCGTACCTTTGTTCAGGTAACGATTTCTACCAGAACACTTTGGTGTTGGTAACAAAGTTCACAAGACACCAGACGGTATCCGGATTAAGAATCAGAAAGAAGAAGAATGAGTGTGAAAATATAGCACCTCCTCCCGTGAATGTAGTAAAAGGAGTCTTAATCTGAGGGATGGGCAGCAGCGTCCATTTTGTGGAACTGAACAGTTCTAGTCATTTTATTCAGCAGTGTACGTCTTATGGCTGATATAATGATAAACCAGTTTTTGTTAAAAAATAATCATTGTTTTAATAGTATCATTCTTATAGTATGGAATTATTATAGTATCAAGCTAAATAATGATGTTGTTATATGGTATAACTCGTTATCCATACATTAATAGCAGGAATTGCTAAACAATTGTCCAACAGATGTTAGTCTATGTCAAGTGGTTAATAAGCTTCTATTCACATTCAGTAACCATATTTAGTTTAGTAGCGATCAAATTAATATATGTTGCTTATTGTTGCTTACTATTTTTGTGTTGTATCACTTTATATTCATTTGCATGTGTGTTGCATGGTTGTTTTGTTGTCACAGTCATTCCGGCGCGGTTGCTGTCAGTGGTGCATAACAACACAGGACACTTTAGACAAGGCTATAGGAGTAGACAATGGTGAAATTGTGAATGTGCGTACCCAGATCTGTTGCCAGGTGGAGGCCAGGTGCTCGGTACAGGACTGAATTATGTAATTAACTTGCATTCCTGAATTTGGTTATGAATCGTTTTGAATAATAATATTTTCGATGTAGTTCACAGTAGTTTTCTTTTTTCACTTTTATTTGATTCATGCACAATCCATTAAAACCCGTGCAGAACTTATATTTAGGTATAAAGGAGCTTTCTTCGTATAGCACGTACTTTTGTATCTCTACATCAAAACATTTACATTTTCGGGAATGTCGGTAATTAAAATCCAACCTGTATATTAATGTTGCTTGCTTTTCATTTAGGAATCGTTGTAGCTAACCTGTTACCATTTACAACTTTGAAACACTTCGTTGCCTTAATTTTATTATTTTTCGACAGTCGCTGCAGGCTAAGTTATCATTTAGCTCGAAAGAAATTGTCGCCTTGACTTGTTCGTGGTGCAAAGATGCGTACCACAACAAAGAAAGTTGTTTCAATCTTCAGCGAATAGGAGAGGAATGCTCATTAGGTGGGTTCAGTATAACGACTGCGAACTTTCGTAATTAAACTCTAGAAGAATTTAAAATTGATCGAACTATTTCTTATTTCCAATAGGATTGCAATCTAACATAACAGTGCCGCCATCATGGATCGTAAAATTACCAAAGAGAGGTAGTTTTAAATCATCACTAAGAAAATCTCCAAAGAAAAAAAGTGCTTCCAAGAAGAAAGGAAAAGACTCGAAGAATGAACAGAAAACGTTTGTGATTAAGCCAATACCTACAGCAAGTGTCAAGCCAGTGTTAGTTTTTATAAATCCGAAAAGTGGCGGTAACCAGGGTGCCAAACTACTGCAGAAGTTTCAGTGGCTACTCAATCCACGACAAGTTTTCGATCTCACCCAAGGAGGACCTGGACCTGGGTAAGTTTATTATTATCTTTACTCTTAATCATCAAAGTTTCGTGTGGTTCCCGTCATAAAATAGACGAAAAGAAGTAAAAAATAGACTACCCCTTGGCCCATGGGTGTCGTAAAAGGCGAAAAAGTGTTGATATCAAGAGTATAGGCAGCAGCAAGCTGCCATGTGCTAACAACAACATACTGCGATCACCAATACGCCTGCCAAGCGTGGTGATTGTGGCAATATCCCCTATGACCATATGTAGTGATCATTTGGAGGCCAGTGCTCAGCAGTCGACGATTTTGGGTTGATGTATGTAATCATTAAACTCGCCTTCTTAATCCCAAAACATCATTCATGTTATTGTTTATATCAATATCGGTTTTGTATTACGGAACCAATAGATTTATCTTTTCAATAAAATGTCAAAGGGCAGTTTCTCAGGGCAATACGGGAGAACAAACTACTTCCACCCTCCGACATGACAAAGCCCATAATCGGTTTGACCCATTAAAATCTTGAGGCCGGGGCTTGCCGCATCATTCGAGTTGTTTAGTCTTAACCGAGCGAGCTCAGGGATTGTCAGGTAATGGGAATTGGGGACCCTCCGCGTCATCGCTGTCACAAAAGCTTACTCTCAATTCGATAACTGAAGGTTTATGTGAGGGCCGGCTTGTAAATTTGAATAAGGACCTACTAATCTGGCTATAATAATTATAAAGTTCATAATTATAACATTTTCTGGGTTAAAGTAAATTAAATTTTAATCTGGTAAAAATACTACTTTAAATTTTGTAATAGAATTAAATCATTTATTTAGTCATTCAATCCTAACAAAAGACACTTTTATAATAATTTCTTTACAATATGTTTCAGACAGTGCATTAAATTTCCTATTCATGTATATAATATAAATATTTTTAAATATAATTGATTTCTTGATTTAACAAGGAAGGGATAATAAAATAAATAAAGTTAATTATTATCGCTAGAATCTCTCTTTAGGGAACTTCTTAGTAAGTCCATTCGAGTGTAATATGTACCTACTGTAAAAAAAGGCGAACAAATCTTTTAAAATAAATTTGATTTGGATGCTTAATATAGCAGTTGTAGAGATAGAAATATAACATCTAAGTTAAAAAAAACACCTCATAAAGTTCTGACAGCAATACCACACCAACGAAATATTATAATGCAGAACATTCAACATGTCATCTTGACTTGTGGGTGAAGCATACATGTAAGCTAATCAAATTAATGTCACTGGAACGATTTACTTAATCTTATCAATAGAACAAGCGCTGGAGGTACTTACTTATCAAAGCCTTATTGCGATGATTTTTCTTGATGATGACGGCAATGGGTGGGGCTCATTGCTCGTAGAACTGATAGCCGTTGGGCCAAAAAGGTTCTCGAGTGGAGAACGCGCACCGGAAAATGCAGCGTTGGATGACGTCCAGCGAGGAGGACAGACGACATGGTGAAAGTCGTTGGGAGTCGATGGATGCGGGCGGCATGTAACCCGTCGTTGTGAAAATCTACGGGGAGGCCTTCGTTCAGTAGTAGACGTCCTTTGGCTGATATACTGCTTTTTCTTTTGTTTATGAAAATAATTACCTGGAAGAATAACTTTATTAGCTCAATATGTTCATGGAATTTACTATAGAATTTGATATATTATGGACGGAAATGGTTAAATATCGTAGATTAATGGACTATTTTATAAGTTGATTACCTTTTTCCTTTGGCTGATATGATGATAATGATGATTTGTCTTTTGTCATAATTTGATTTAGTCATAATCGTCTCCCTTGGTAGATGGGGTTTAGCGATCGTAGTTAAGTTGTAAACTCCTACTCGAAGGAAGCTGCTGCCCATCCTCCAGCTAATCCAACTAGTCGTTTTATTTCACCCACGGGATAAAATGGGGGGTTCTATTCTTAGCCAGCACCACACTGATTAGCCGGTACCACACGGACTAATAATAAAACTTTATAGCTTGGGCACACCTGGCATGTACCTAAGTAGGTTCCTGATGGAGATACCACATAGTAATGTATTTTCAGTCTGGAGCTGTTCCGCAAGGTGCCGAACATGCGCGTGCTAGCATGCGGCGGTGACGGCACGGTTGGCTGGGTGCTCAGCGTGCTCGACCGCATCGGCTCTGGCTCGCGGCCGGCCGTCGGTGTGCTGCCGCTGGGCACCGGCAACGACCTCGCACGGGCGCTCGGCTGGGGCGGCGTAAGTATTGCTACCCTATTTAATCGATATCAGTCCATATTTGGCATGCCATATAACAAATTTATATTGTATTTTATAACCCACCTACCTACCTTTAATTTACATGGGTACATTTATCCAATAATAAAAAAAATGCAGCTTTTATGCCAGACTCCAAAATTATTGGGGTTACAATAAAGTAGAAACACGTAATGAGTATAGCGACATGTCACAGGGCATTATAACGTTATCGTTGGCCATGCCTCGGGGACGGGCGGAACTGTCGTGCGTGAACCCGTAAAACAAATTCGTCCGCGCCCCGTGGGAACCGTCCAAATGCTTAACTAGGTATGACGTACAGTATTTAGTAAATATATAGATCACCCCGCATCTAACATTTTTATTTGTTTATTAAGTTCTGACATTAGACGGAACATAACTCAAGCATTTTTTTATTGCTACTTTATCACTTTTGTTACTACGTATTGCAATCCCTACGTAAGAAATGTATGTACTTCAAGCTTGTAATGTCAAACGAGTTATGATGGTGTTTATATAACCCTAAAATAGCTTTACACAAATATTACTTTTGGAGTGTAATGTTGGCGTATGTTAACGCAACTGTAATATTAATAATGTATGACGAAAACGTAATGTTTTACAACCGCGAGAAATACTTGGCGGAAAATATGACCGTACTAAAAACGAGAAAGGGTGCGTAAAACTAATCTACAAAATTATAAATGACTTTTATTTTTTTATTGAACCTTATTGGAAATTCTTCATGAACTTTTCCGCCCAGGGGAAGGGCGAAAGGCGAAGGTAAAACCACTGGAGCTGTCATTTTCGGCACCTAAGGGCGGCCTCCGGGGCAAATTCTATAATCCATTTTGCTAGTTACTCTACTGACGCTGTGGGTGCGGCAAAGGCGCGACCGTATCTCGCACCATCAGTGATAACCGGGCCGAATGAATACAGAGAGTTCGGCACGCCGCTGTGCCTTTTCCCAGGGCGGAGGAAGTTCAAGAGGATTGCCCTACGTACAAAAAAAGGTTACTTCACTGACGAGATTTAACCTGCTTAACACCCAAGCTGATACACATATTTTCCCGGAGCTTAAATAAAGGTCCATGGACTTGTTGTTTCGTAGTTTATGTAGCTGTAGCCAATTAAATTACTGGGCATTAGAGAATAAATAACGAATGTGTTGTTGTGTGTGTTGAGCGAAGCGTGGTACCACGCAGGACTAGTCCTGGGTAGCATTACAATTGTTATGGGCGGGCATGACGCTTTCCACGAGGCTAATGATTTGTACGTCCAGTCATCTGGTTGAATAAAAATGATTTACATTATTTGGTTTGGAAAAATCAAAAGAAAATGGTGCCTTATCTACCTATGATTATGCAAATACTATGTATTCATTTTTCATTTAATTTTTAGGGTTCCGAACGTCCGAAGGAAAAAACGGCGGAACCCTTATAGGATCACTCGTGTGTCTGTCCGTCTGTCACAGCCAATTTGCTCCGAATCTATGGGACCGATAAAGTTGAAATTTGGTACTACGATGTTAAGTTGGTTCTTGGGATAAGTTATTGGTACAAGACCCAATTCAGCAATTTCGGAACCATCTCCACGCGAGTTCAACTCGCACTTGTCCGGTTTTAAAAAAAACGTTGACCTACATTGGGATTTCGCCTGTGTCGTAGGTGCGTTTACAGTCATGAATTCCACATACAATACACCCAGACCCGGAACAACTGCCTGGAGATCATTCAAATATTTGTTCCGGGCGGGAATCAAACCTGCGACCCGGAGCGCAGCAGCCGACTATATCAGCCACTGCACCAACCGTGCCGTTAACGCATTATTGTCGTGCCTCGTTGTCGCTTGATGTACGACAATATGTTTTAACGTGCCCATAAACAAGGTTTATTACATTGTTCATGAAAATTTAAGTATTCTCGAAAACGACAAACTCTGGCCTGGCTCCGGATTTGTGTAATATTCTTTCATTGTTAAGTTTTGCAAATGTTCCGGCATTTTCACCCTCGTTGTGTTTATTTGCCGATAATCAAAGAACCTCGTAATTTCCCTTAAGACTTAAAATTTCCCCCTTCATGTGAAAACTGTTACGTAGTCCAGTAATTACGAACTCTTTGCTAATACATTATACTTTTAAATAAACAAACAATTACATACACAATATACATGAAACAAATGATGTTATAGATATTATCTGTAACATCATTTGTTTCCAGTACTTTAATATTAAAACATAAATATGTAGATTCACAATTTAATTAAATGTATTATTTTACACCAAATTACACATATGTAGATAAACTAATTAGACGTAAGACATGTTGCGGTAGGAACAAACAAGGTTGTACTTAGCTAAATCTTCTTATGCAGTGTCGAGGTAAGAAGTCTTACGCGTGGCACACTGAGGTTTGTTACTGAGGCTTACGATTCAGCTTTATACCGCAAACCATGAAGCAAATACAAAGTTTGTATTTGCTTCATGCCGCAAACGAATAGCAATATCGTGATATAATGCTGTGATAGCTTCGACCTACAAACTAAATAGTAAAAAAATACTCTGTACAACATCGATTATGTGGTGTCACGTAGCTTAACTTTATATCTAGCTGATGTTAATAGGTTGGCTTTAGTCGAGATTTGCATAATATTCTGCCAACACTATCATTTACGCATAGGTCATTTTAATGCGGTCCAAATGTTTAGTTGTTGGATAATAAGGACTGAATGTTCCGCTACTGTTTGAGCGTGGACTGTATATTTGTGGTTCGTAATAAAAGTGGTTGTGGTTTGTACGGACAGTTTATTGACGCCTATCTCGAACTAAAGTAATTTAAATACAATAGGAACAAATGGCACTTCTACAATACTTTAGAGAGAACACGGAAGGGCCGCCTTATTTCTATGTTATATACTTGGACAGTGTTGCCAGTAAAAACTATTACTATAAACAATATATAATGTAGGTTTCCTACAGCTACAAATATATAAATAAAAATAATAATCATAAATATAACGAATTGAATGTTTACAAATCTTTATTTAATGAAATATTTTCTCATTATTTTATAGGTAGGTACAATAAGTCACATCAAAGAAGCCCGACGATTTTCGTTTAAGTACAAAATTCATTATAATTTAAGTATGAACGATAAAAATGTCGTCAATATTTTATTCAGAACAATTATAAAGAAGAAGATTATAACTTTTTGCCTACTTTGATTTGCCCCTTTTTCCGATAGCTACTTTGAATCAATTAGTAGCTAATGATTTTTTGTCGTAGGTACTTGTAATTAACTAATATAAAATTTGTTTAATATTCCTTATTACTTTACCACAATTACGTTTATTTTGTGAAATTGATAGCATCTACCTATCAATTTGTCGTTGAAACTTTATTTGTCGAAACTGAATATACTCTTTAAATGAAGTTAGGAACTTACACCAAATCTTATTTCAACGTAAAAGAAAATAGTTATTATGACTTATAATTTATCAAGCAAAAAATTAACAAGAAAATGCCTAATAATTTATGGAAATAAACGATAGTTTAACACTTTTAACGTTACACATTAGTAGAGATAGTTGAGACTTAACGGTTTATTAAAGTATTAGATAGAGACATGTAGATAAAAAATAAAGGTTCGTCGGATTTGTTGGCGCAATGTTAGCTAGCCATTGCGCCAACGATTAGCTTCCTGCGCTACGTGTCGCGGGTTCTATCCCCGACCGGTACAAATATTTGTATGATCTACATGTAGTTGTTTTTATCTGGGTGTTTGTGCATGTGAGATTTATGTCTGTAAACTTTACCCAAGACAGGAGAAAACCTGAGGGATGACCTTAGAACACGTACGTAACCGTCGATGTTATAGTCGAGACTTTTGTTACCGCGTTCCAAGATGTAGATTTCCTATGGAGAAGAAAATCCATGGTTACTCTTTTTAAATCAAATTACAAGTTACAATGTTTTATGAACACATTGCTGTGGAAATCAAGGTTAGGTCAAAACAATGTAGTCTAGACTGGAATCTTCTTAAAAATGTATACTAAACAAGAATGACAGTTTTTATTTTGATTAAAGTGTCATTGCAGCATTTGGCTGACCAGCCCCGACAGACGGCAGTCGTTCACGAGCATGATGCATGCATCAGCATCGCTTAGCCACCATACCACCATACCAATAAATTGCCAACCATAACCTCCATCACCATATTAATAAATTGTATTTGATACCTACATCAAAACCAAGAATGTCAGTATCAGCCTTTGAAAATTAGAGCAGTCCAATGCCAAGCATTCTTTTTTTATGTTGGGCTTCTAGCATACACTTCCAAGAAGTCTACCTGCTAAACCGGACGGTTTTTGTCGTCCATATACTCTGTAACTTTATAGAAACCCTTTCTACACAGCTTCTGCTTTATAATGGACTTGAATTTATTAAGACTTAATTTTTGAATATGACTTGGGATTTTATTGTAAAAACGTACATGAGTGAAAATAACGAATGAAACGTATACTGCAGCATTCCCCCGCAACAGGATACCGTACGACATTATACTATGAAAATAACTAAAATAGTCGGGCGGTTTCTATGTCTGTTGTTACGAATTATTGGTAATAATAACGTAGTAATAAGTTATGAATTATCATAACCGCGTATGCTGCAGATTTAGCTGCATCCTTTTAGACAATTTAAGTATGTGTGGGCCTCACTGCAGCTTAGAACCTAAAGTGATACCTAAAAACACTGCGGCTTCCACGGGGTCCATTCATATTTAACTAGAAAATACAAACTAAAACTTGTTTTTCATACGATTTCATATTGTTAAAGATGATCAAATCTAAACCTAACATTAACCGGTTTCTCTTAAGTTTATATTCACACCTATCTTTAACCGGTTTCTCTTAAGTTTATATTCACACCTATCTTTAACCGTAACATATATAATTATATACATACACAATTCAACTTTGTGTGCTGAAATAAAAATACCGAATATACCAGTTGAGTACGTACCTACGTTGTGACAGTCACTAGCGCAGCGGCGGATCTTAAAATCAAAAATGTCTTTGGATATGGGACTAAAGATTTGTCTGTTTTTGAGTGAAATATGACTTTAACAACTTAAAATCTGAAGATATTGGATTAGTTTAACTATTAATTTCGGCCGGCGGGCAATATGGGTTACGTAGAGTTGCGAAAACAGTATCTCCACTATGTTCTTATTTTTTATAAAAGTTAGTTATCAAAGAATAAATAACATATTCGTTCGTGGAGTCGAGAGCTCGATAGTTAAAGCCAATTATCGAATAGAATTATTAGATACACGTTTATTTGTTGTTATAACAGGTCCCTCACCACCTACTTAATTAGTGTACTTTATTAGGGTTACGAGGACGAGCCAATATCGAAAATCTTAGCTAATATTGGCGAGAGTGACACCGTGTTACTGGACCGATGGCAACTGAGTGTGGAGCCGAACACGGCGGCCGCAGGCGAAGACACCAGCAACGCTAAGCCAGAACTACCTCTGAACGTCGTCAATAACTACTTCTCGTTTGGCGTTGATGCTCACATAGCTTTAGAGTTCCATGAAGCTAGAGGTATGTTTCTATATGTTTTTTTTTTTTATTAATTGATATATTCAAGAAACAATTCTTATCAGTGCTACGTGAAATCTGTTGTTTTTTCTGTTTGAAATACTAAAAGTACCATAACATATCGTCTATATATCTTACCAATAAGTTATATAATAATAATAGAAACAGGACATAAACATATTTTACATGTTGGAGTGTTATGCATAAATAAACCCATTGACCTATTTGCCAAAACTTAGTCATGCACGAATACATAAAACGTGCTAGAGGTAGGAACATAGTATAGGATAAACCCTACTTCAACTCAAATAAAATATAATAAATTTTCCATTATTCACTTGATGAAGTCAATATTGATATCCTCTCATGAGGACCCATCACACATTATACATAAAATAGTAGTCATAAGTAGGCTTGCTGTCGAAATTAGTTCAGTAAAAAGTCTACTTCAGAATTTGGTATGCATGCATTTGAAATTACGTATATTTACATGTTGTTAAGCTATTCCGGGCTTGTTTCCTGTTATTAAAACTTTGTGAGAACTCATATTGTTCCATTTAAATATTTCATTCGTTGCAGAAGTTAAACAACAACCGCAGACATTCTCTCAGGCTATATTATAAGCAAGTTGTAGACAATTTTAATTATTTTATTAATTGATGCCTGGTAAAACCACATCGTGCATTTTCATGACATCATACATTTATTAGTATCGAAACTATGTTCGCCGTGTGTACAAAAAGTGTTGTGAATCGACATGGTTTAATCAAAATTAATCACAGTTAACGCCAAAAGTCATCATTACGTACGTTTAGTCGGTTTTTATTGTTCGTATTCTGCAATATGCTTTGTTCAATACAGAGGCGCACCCAGAGAAGTTCAACTCTAGGATAAGGAATAAGTTGTTCTATGGAACGGCTGGAGGAAAGGATCTCATGCAGCGCAAGTGGAAGGGGCTCGCCGATTTCGTGACCATGGAGTGCGATGGCAAGGACCTTACGCCCGTGCTCCGAGAGCACAAAGTACACGCTATTGTCTTCTTAAACATTCCAAGGTCAGACTGGAACTCATTCATTTAAGTGTAGATAGCTCGTATTTTCTACAGGTGCCGCCAAATGTTTCCCGACTAAATAATACGTAAAAGAAACCCTGTGTCATTTACGAAAGTGAAACCTTCAAAAAAGACAACAAAACAGCGAATGTAAAACCTTAGCCTGAATAAAAAATGAAGTAGAGCGCTGCGGACGAACGTACCTATCAATAACACAAAAACTACGTAACTTTTCACCGTTTTTTATTTAGGTGTTTGTTCTTAAATCGTGTCAAATACATCATGTTTACGCATCTATGTTGTTCACAGTTACGGGGGTGGGACTCACCCTTGGAATAAGTCAGGAGGAGCCTTTGAACCCTCCACTGAAGACGGCTTAATAGAAGTAGTCGGATTAACCACTTATCAATTGGTGAGTCGTTGACGGATCGATCGTTAAGTTGTGTGAATTTGCGCAGGTAGGTACTTACGGTTTTCCCAGGCTGGCGTTCTCTCAGCCCTTTGTCGGAATCCACTTTACTTCAATAAATTTGTCGTTCCGTCGTGCGTAATCTACAAACCAGTACCTACTTAGCAGTAAGCGTTTTTATTATACGTTGCTTTTAGACTAAAGAAACATTAACCCAGTGGCCATCCAATTTATACTAGGTGTAAAAAGTAACCCTAAATCTAGGCATTCTGAACATCGACTATACCTACTTATATCACTACTAGTTACTACTATAACGACATTTATTTTTGGGTATTTAAAAACAACATCTTTTTTGTTGCGAGCTATATGTTGTTTTGTGCCGGACGAGGGACGCAGTATAACAAAATAACATTTATAAAAAATTACAAAAATAATTTATTTTCTGAAAAACATAAAGTAATATTGAGACTTTGCCTTCAATGTACATTCATAATACATTGGCCTACATAATGCTCTTTATTTGGTTTACCTTAATTTGTATTAATCAACATTGTAATATCAATTATTTTAAAAGAGTATCTATGGAGTTTCTTACCGGCTCTTCTCCATAGATCAACTATTTGGAATGGCAACTTAGATTCTGACGTTTCATAAGTGCCAATATTTGGTATATTTGAAATAAAAATATTTGACTTTGACTTTGAAAAAATATGTCCATAACCAGCCAGTTCCCAGGTGTGGTCTAGTACTAGAAAAAACATAGCATTAATTTTTAGAATATGTGGCATTCGGTTTTGTCAATTAATCCACATTCATCGTATATGGAAAGTCACGACTCACGTGAAGTAATAGTGTATCCTTTTTTTTCACCTATTATTAAGTATTTAATATAAATCGCAAAAAACTGGTGTTCTATACATTTTGTCGAGCGATATCGCTGCTTTGTATGGAAAAGTTCTTAATTTTTATTTTGACAATTTCTGGAATAAAATAGAATAGAATATAACTTTATTGTAAACTAAAATAATAGCAAGGATTATTTACACTAGTTAGCGTGGCACAATGGGCGGTCTTATCGCTAAAAGTGATCTTTTACAGACAACCTTTGGATGAATTTAAAAGTAGAGAAATAAAGAAATTCAGGTATAATCGGTGGTGTACAACAATTATATTGATATACATACAAGAAGACACACGTATTGGAACAATTTTATAATTTTTCAAATATATAGTTTTAGCGTTATTTAAGAAAATAGGCGAAAATTGACATACCCCCCATATCTGATGAGAAACTACAGAGCTTATAATTTTGAGAAAGTATATTAAATAGTTCTTTACTTATAGATAACAGGAAACCCTATAAGAAGCCTTAGTCTTAAAATAACAAAATAACATGGTAAATCAAACTTACATTTGCAGTCGGAATGTATGGGAGAACATGTCTTTCAAACACAATGATAAGTTTGTTCTTCGGATAAATTATTGGTAGGTACTACTCGTTCGCCTTAACCGGGACGGGCATTCGACACTTTTCGTACCTAAAGATAACATATTCATCGTACGGAACCCTCTCCGTACGAATTCAACTCGCACTTGTCCGGTTTTATTTACTTCGTTCTTTCGAACATCGTATCTCCCAATCGTCTGTTACCTTAAATTAAGGTAACAGACGATTGGCAAAAAATGAAATTTCATGGGCATTTTATAAAATATTCATTTGAAAGTTACGTGTATATTTTAATAGGAAAGCTGTTTATCTAGGGAATAATGGATTACCGTTTTTAGCATTTTGCGCACGCAATGTATCGTAAACAACGCGATCAAAACGCTTCGTGGTTATTGTACTATGTATGATATGATATTATGCTATACTGCGAGCAATGACCTCATTCGTGAACTGTCCCGAAACAACGGCCGTTAAGTTTTTATTTACATTGCAATTTTATATGAAAATAAATAGTTTAGTGTTTACATTCAAAGTAGTGTTAGGATAGACAAAAACAATTATTTTATACCGAAATTAGTTAAATAAACTAAAAATAGAAATCTGTAAATTTATGAAAAGACAGATGTAAATGACATCTTAACAAAAACTCATACCATGGATAAATCCAATAAAATTCTGAAAGATCGATGCAAAAATCTAACGCTGAGGCTTCCAGAATCATGAATTTCGTCAATCTGGAACCCTCAGCGTTAGAATTTTGCATCGGTCTTTCAGAATTTTATTGGATTTATCCATGGTATGAGTTTTTGTTACGATGTCATTATAATAGGAAAGGGAATAATGTAAGCAGATTCCGTATTCAAAGTGCGAAATTAACCAGTTTCTCTATTACGTAGCTATTATAAAACTGTTGCTATATAAGTTGCTGATTGGATTAACGTAGTAGTAGTAGCTACCTAGAGCTTGATACTCGATCGCGGCTTCTACCTTCGTAAGGAACAAACATTCGTCTGGCCTATAAATATGAATTGTTCTGGAAGTCTGGATTTCGTTGCTTTCGTTTCTTTCTTGCGAGATCCAAATACATAATCCAAATGTAAGTCCCTGACCGGGTATCACTAGTAATGAGCGTGGTGTATTCTTTGTGTAGCCGTTGCTGCAAGCGGGTGGGCATGGAACATGCATCACCCAGTGCAAGACGGCGAAGATAGTGACAACGAAGGTGATCCCAATGCAAGTGGATGGTGAGGCATGTCGGCTTGCACCTTCCGTCATCACGCTGTCGCGGCTCAACCAGGCCACCATGCTCGCCAAGAAGAAGCCCGGCAGGACTATTGCACCGTAAGCATTGAGCGTCTCCCAATGAGAATAAGATCCTTTTAGGAACAAACCTCACCACAGGCTAGAATTGTCATGATAACTCAGAGCTTCGTCATTAAGTCACATCATGACCACCATCATCATACCAGCCAAAAGACGTCCATTGCTGAACAAAGGCATCCTCCGTAGATGCCGCATACCTATACATGCCGTGTGTAAGAATATAGCACCAATCTATCTCCTACCGTGAATGTCCTAAAAGGTGAATCGGGGGCTCTGAACCCTAGGGATTGCCAGCAGCGTCTCTTCTGAGGAACATCAGCCATACTTTGGTCACCAACCCGCCTGTGTGGGGCAGGGCCAAGCGTGGTGAGTACTAGCGAATTCCCCCCAAAACGACGACACTTGGTATTTAACCGACAGTTGTGGAAATCTATGGTGGAGGCCTTTGTACAGCAGTAGATGTTCTTTAGCTGATGTAATTTGATATATTTATTATAAATTACTTGTTACAGTCAAACCACATTGGACAAACTTACACTCACAGTGAATCTCATAACTATGGCTGATTACGAGAGGCATCATTACGATAAGGAACTGCTCGCAAATACAGGTAACAAATATGATTGTATTTATTCGATCAACGAAGGAGTGATGGTCCACCAGACCCGTAACAAAGCTAACTTTGAAAACTATGTTATTCAATCACACGCCACGAGATTGTGCTAAAATTTAGTTAACATTTTCAACTGCTAGATATCAGGGTTGATTAGAAAAGTTAAACTGGCGCAATTAATAGAGATAAATCGATATTCAGGCTTGATTTCACTCGAACTCATGGAGTGGAGTCGATTCTCAGAGCAGAGCTTTAAGTTGGGTTGTTTATTTCGCGACGATATTTGACGCCGAGTAATATTCGATATCTGTTGTTTTCCTCAACAGCAATACTCGACCGATTTCGAGTAAAACGATTGTAATATACAACTAAGCATATAATACTTCTGTGGAATATTCTTTATCAATATCGGGTCTTGCTAACCTCGACGTTTCGATTAAGTTGCATTGACTGTGATCACGAGTAGACTGGATAAGCGGATGTCAACGTTGAGATGGGCGAGAGTTGTTTCCAACTTGGTTCTGCAATACACCGTCACGAAACACTACTGACGGTTACGATAGTAACATATATACATCAATGACTAACGGTATCGGCTGAGACACGCGGAAATTAATCGCGACGCGAACACTGCCTTATATTCGGATTCCATGACGTGGACAACTTTCAATCCCGACTTTGTTAACTTTAAATCAGAATACCAGCGCTGCAGCATTTAGATGTTGCAGCACAATGCTGAGATAGGAACGTATTCTGGCCTCGTACCATGTTTCCTTATTTATTTATTTTTTGATAAATTTTGTTTGTATTTTACTATTCATACTTATGCGAGACTGGAATATTTTTTCTTTCTTTCTTTCTTTCATCTTCTGGACTGAAATTCGGATACTTATTAATCGCAATCACTTCTCAAAAAATCAGGTAATGTTGATCGGTGGAGTGAATTTTCGGGTCATGAAGGTCAATCCAGTGATTTGGTCTGCCAATTTATTAATTTGACGATTCATAACAGCTACGATGTGTAATTATGTCTGTCCGTTGTAAGAACTAACACAGCCTCAGTCAATTTTATCACCGTTTTTTGTCACCATCTTGTTAACAAATGAACCTTATTGAAGAAGCTCCGTTGTCTGCCTGTCCATCCGTATGTTACAGCCGTTCAGTCTATCAGTATTTCAGTAACTGCTATTGCTATCGAAAGGATACTAGGTAGCTACAGTCGTTAAAATAATTTACCTCGAACTATTTCAGGTAAAAGTATAATCTGAGTAATATATTTACTGTTCACAAAATAGGGGCTGAAATATAAAAGATAGAAAAAAGGTCGCACTCGCATAATATTGAAGGGGTTTATTCACATATTTCAAAACATATATATATATATATATGTTTACAGTGAAGTTCAAACTGCCTGGGCGTTGTTTACTGCAGTCTAAACTCTGTGTCATTATTATACCTAATTATATAGAACACTGTCATAGGCACGTCTCAAAGTTTCAACAGTAACGTAACTTTTATAATTACAAAAAGTTATTTAATAAATATTGCGCATAATTAACGCCACTTTTAGCTAACTTTGTGTTCCAAAATAGATAGCACGCATGAAATTAATTATTTTGTTTGTTTAAGAACGCTGAGACACATGTTTAATATATGATTGTTATGTAATTATTTATTTAACGATTTTGGAGCGAGTTTAATTCCCGTGCTCTCTTACCTTGACTGGCTTTAGGAAAATGTTGAATTTTGAAATGATCTAACTGAGATTTAAAACATTGAAAGAAAGAATACTGGCCACACAAGAACCAAAGAAACTTATTAAAAGTGACTGTTGTAGTCGTCTTCTAATATTTGAATTTAAATAATATCATGTTTCTAAATTAAGTAGGTTCAATTTATTTGATTGCATTGACCTCTAGTTAGCTATATCTCACTTTTATATTGACATACATTTGAAAGTCCTACGAACACTAATAGAAAACAGGAAAATACTCTTTTGCGAGTAAGTCCTTTGATCTCTTTGAACTCACCGCAAGAAACACAATAAATAAACAAGCACTGAAAGCAGCTAATGTACGAATAATGAAGTTCGTTTAATAGTAAAAGTTTTGATGTTAAACCTCGTTGTGGTCTAATTAGAGGATGAGTTTTAAATCTCAGTCGTAAATTAATATAAACCGATGAATTAATCTTTCTGTCTAGACATATTCAATTAATGACATTACTGTGCGTATTCTATTTATAGCAATGCATTTAATACGTGTGAAATCCAGTGCCTTTGCGGCACGATCTGAATCGTTTCTCAAACAAACTTTAATAAGCATAAGAATAGTATGATTAAACGTGAATTTTGCAAGTACTTATAATTAATCAATATATCAGTGGTGTTTTCGAACTATATTTCCAACTAGCTGGCACCTGGCAAACGCGACTTCACACAACGTCTAATTAAAAAAACATCGGATTATGTGACAGTTGACATAAAGTAATATATTGGATTGCATGGGTTTTAATTTTTTCGCGCGGTACCCTCTTTATTTTTCATATGTTGTCTAAGCCTAAGGCAATTTTTGGCGTAAGACAGACAAAACATTTAAACATTGTTTTTGTTATAGCTATCTACCGTATATAATTTCATATGCATTTAGTAAAAAGCTGTTATTTTGACATTACAACTGAACAGAGACACTTCAATTTTATTTATTTCAATAGATGGGTATACCAATAACCATTAACTTGCTCTCATTGAGTCATCGTAATTTCGTGGGCCGTGAAAAGTTATTTCATCAGTCTGATTTCGCTCTCACCTTTGCCTGCCTTGTAATTGGTGGCATAGACTTAGCAGAGAATAGGATGTTGTCATCGGAAGAGGTCCCGCTACTTCCTTTTTTTGCTGAGGTTGGTCAAAGATTTGTGTATTAGAAGAAGAAGAAGAAGTGTATTATTTTAATGTTTTTTTAGTTCAGATGTATCTTCACTTAACAACTTCTTTTATAACACTAGACTTCATTGTTAATATTTATATAATCGTAAAATCAATTTTTGTTACATTTTTCACTTTTTGTACAAGGAGCAAAAGAGTTAAACGAATAATAACCACGAAGGCTAAAAATTACAGATTTTATATCAAAATTAATAATCATGCAGATTTGATATAATAAAATAAAGTACTTTCAATACCAGGCTGTTATTTTGATTGTATTCATAAATCATTGTAAAAATTCACAAATTATTATTATTTGGAGACACGAGCTGCGAGATGCGAGATATTATGTTATTTTCCTTGTTTGAGTAGGGATTTAAAGCCGAGTTATAAATCTAATTGCCTGCAAATTAATTTGTACCGGAAACTGGCGACCGAACGTGGGAAATACGAATTTGAAAGATAATTATTACGTCAGATATTTTGTAAAATTAAATCCATAATACATGGAAACGCTAAATGGTAGCTGGCTACGTTTTAGGTTATATTTAAATCAATGTATTTTACAGCGGAACGTGTAGGCGCTTTAGATGTGAATCCTACAACCGACTTGGAGCAAATGCGCGGCCTCATTCAGGGAATGATCAAAGAATCTCAAGCATACTCGAACCTCACCGACTGGTGGTTCGTCGACTGTGAGTTTTTCATTCCCTGCTTGTTTTGTTTCAACTGGGTACTTTCGATTTTCTGTACCTGACATGAAACTCGTTTATAAGTCATCATCATTTCGGCCGAATGAAGTCCACTGCTGGACACAGGCCTCCCCCAAAGATCACCACAACGACCGATATGGGTATGTTGTGGGCTCATTGGGGGGGTTTTGCCATAATCGCCACGCTTGGCAGACGGGTTGGCGATCGCAGTTGATTTGTTAATGTAATCGAAGGAAGCTGCTGCCCATCCTCCGGCTAATCCCATAGTCGACTTTTACGACACCCACGGGAGGAAATGGGGTGGTGGTATTCTTTATAAGTACTTCGATGGAATTTTTATTATTAGTATATATAACAAACTTCACCTTAATTCAACTAGTGAGTTCTTTGTGTATTATGTTTTACGTTTCACTCAAAAGAATAAACAGCTAGATGATGTGAAAAGCGGGTAGATAATGGGTAACAAACCGAATGTTTGCATTCAACATCTTGAAACTTCAAACGGGGCTGCGAGGAGATACGAAAGGCAAACGTCTTCTCTCACGTCGCCGTTATATTGTAAGTAAGTATGTCAAGTGTATAAAGTCTCTTGCTTATTTTCTTTTACTTTATTTCATGTACCTACAAGATTTTCGTTACATATTCACCACATACAAACTGAATTATCCTTTTTCTTAAGGTTAAATTTACAAGTTGTACGATTGAAGGAAGCAAATTCGGTCTTTATCGCGTTTCGTGATCACTTGGAAAACAATTTTTTTTGAATATATTTAGCTTAACAGGACGATATTCTATAGCTCCTTTTTGCATTAAACCTTATTCAGCTTTATCGCAGTTTGTGTGGAGAATGTTCAATAAAATTTCAGTAAAAAGTTAAATATCATTTTGTATTATTGTTTTTATATAGAGTTATACGTGTCGTACGTATTGTACGTGTATCAGAATACAATCATAAATATAATAAGATAAATTTAAAGGATCGTTCATCATTGAATTTCGAAATGCTCGTTCTTTACAGTTAGTTAGTATTTATCGTTAGTATTGACGACATAATCGCGATTTGACACTTGTAGGTCTATCTATGGAAAGAAGGATGACGAAATGAATGAGGGATTCACGTATCGATATCAAACCTTTTGTACCAAAGGTTGCCTGAAAGAGATCGCGGATAGCGATAAGGCCGTCTATTGTACATTTACTTAGTTCAAAACTTCTGTGACAATTTTTTTGTGTACATTAAAGAGTCTATAAATACATAAATAAGTATCAAAATATAGTTTAATGTAAAGTATGATTGTGGGACTTTAAAATATAACCTACAATTTTGAATAATTCTTCATTTTGCAGTAATTAGATCACGAGTTTGAGCTCAACACGTTAGGGTTAATCGACTGCAACTAGCTAACTTTAAGTTTTACTGTTAAATTTTTGCAAGTCTCTTGGCCGAATACTCAAACGCCATTTAACGTTAAGTCCCCGCTTAAAATATTCGAGAAACCGGTACAAAACCGGGCGGCTCAAATTGTTTAAGCGGGGACTTAACGTTGAAAGGCGTTTGAGTATTCGGCCGACAGTGACAGTGATACAGTCGACTGCTGCGCTCCGGGTCGTGGGTTCGATTCCCACACGGAACAAATATTTGTATGATCTGCAGATAGTTGTTCCGGGTCTGGGTGTATTGTATGTGGAATTCATGTCTGTAAACGCACCCACGACACAGGAGAAATCCTAGTGTGGGGCAACGTTTTTTAAAACAATAAAAAAACAACAACAACAATCACTGTAATACGAGTAATAATTTGTCAATGAATAAATAACCACAAAAGCATACAAAGTATACAGAAAAATAATCAGACTCAAAACTAATAAAACAGATAGTATGCCGTGACTTTGGTAAGGAACATATCAATGTTAACAAAAATATTCAAGTAGAGATCGGTTTTTTAATCTATTGTTTAATGTTTTTGTCTCTTATTATTTTTTTGTATTCGTATTATTCAACTATATAATAATATAATATTTTATATAATAATCTAAGTAATGTTTTAGTATCATCAAATGAAAGAATACGAATAGGTACATATCTTCTTGTACGCCGTAATGAGTCACTAATGATCAGTTTATTTATAAGATCAATTTAGAATAATAGATTTAATCATCTTTGAAATGGTATCACCAGATCCGGATGCAGCTAGAAAAATAACTACGTATAAGTAAAAATACGAAATACATAACAAAAACTAATATTTTTGTCCGCATAAGTTAACATTTCTTATTACTAGATAAAATCATTTAAATAAAAAACATGAATTATGGACATCATGAACTTGTGACACAGCTTTGATTTTAGCGATGCTGCCCATGGGCACTGCCCTTGCAAAAACAAATGAAATTTTCCACGTTCAATTTCATTTAATTGAGCAACTAAAATGGCCTACTCAAAGCACTGCAAACATTCACACTATACAATCCGGCAGAGGTACTGCATGCAGGGCCCTGCAGGCAGGGCTTTGAGTAAGCCGCTTTAGGTAACAATCCAAATTTTCTGACATCTATCCTAAGTAACCTAGATAATAATGCAACTATTCCCAGCGGTGACAGCTGAGCGGTTCTTCCGGATCGACAAAGCTCAGGAGAATTTGCACTACCCGGCGGACATAGGGCACGAGAACATTTATATCCTGGACGCGGCGCCACATACGCCGGACACCGAGTCTACGGCACACCCCGACACAACAGCCACGGGGTCTTTCGAACGAACAGCCGCCTCCGTGTCGCTAGACACCACCACCGGCCTGTCTGTGTCGCTGGATATTTCGCAGAGCGTTGACACGCCCAGCGCTGCCGTCTCGCTCGACGTACCCGAGTCCCACCCCTGGTGAGTTTCTTCTAGAATAAGAACTGTGTGATGCCTTGTACTTTCCATATGATGTCCTGATTAAGAATATAACACCTATCCATCTCCTCTTCGAATGTCGTAAAAGGCGACTAAAGGACTCTAAACCAGAGGGATGAGCATACATACTGGCGCTCACAGCCAGTTGCACTCAGTGATCGGTGAACGATCAGCGAGGTTAAACAAATCTTGGCGCGGTCAGTCTAAGGATATGCGTGCCTCCGTGCTTCGGAGGGCAAGTAAAATCGTCGGTCCCGATTGTTGTCATTAGACGGCAGTCGTTAAGCCAAATCGGAGGCCTTAGGGCGGCTTGAACAACTCTGACAATAGCTTGGCCACTAAGCACACGAAAGAAGAAGACTAGCAGTAAGTACTGGGCATCCTTCTGTGGAACGGCAGCCATTCTACACCCACCAAACAATCTGCTAAGCGTGGTGAGTACTGGCAAATTCCCCCAAAATGACACCTGGCAAGTAACTGGTCTGTGGGGGAGGCCTTCTTTCACCTGTGGACGTCTTTTGGTTGATAAGAGGATAGATTGTGTTACAAAAAATATCAATGCAGTCAGGGCTTAAAATGGTATTGGGTGATTGTATGATGACTCCGATTCTCAGAAAGAATGGTATTAGCTGTTGTGATCATCAATGACAAATAACCTGTCTGACCTTAGCCAATTAGATTCTCCTATTTGATACTTTTGCGGAAAACAGATGGCAGTATAATATACAGGAAAAAAATATTATTCTGTATTCATACAGGAAAATAAATAATATAAGAAACATAGGAAATATTTACAGCATTCTGTATACGTACGTAACACTCATCCGGGTGAAATAAAATAATTCTTATACATGTCCTCCCTTCGCAAAAAATCTTTGATTACCTCTTACAACTCATAACTTATTTGCATTTCAAATCAAAATCAAATCAGTACAGATGACAATAAAATCTCCTGTCTTTACAAAAAACGTCAAATGTTGACATATGTACGTGTTTAAGTTGCTGCAAATGGTGAATTACACCACTTTTCAATGCCCTCGTGTAATAGCAACAAAGCTACGGCGCTCGAGCGTTATTGAAATTAAATCACCAACTGTGTGAAATCGAATATTCCAACAAACTGGAAAGTACACCCGTTACGAGTTCGATAGACCCTACATTTTACGTGTGCTTTGCCGTGTGATGCCAGCTAAGAATATCACCGCCCCATCTCATCCCGCGGGTGTCGTACAAGGCGACTATGGGATCAGCTGGAGGATGGGCAGCAGCGTCTTTCGAGTACATGTATAACTCAAATGCGATCGCCAACCCGTCTGCCAAGCGTGGCGATTATGACAAAACCCCCCAATGATCACACAACACAAACCGATACCGGTCGTTGTGGCAATCTTTGGCGGAGGCTTCTGTCCAGCAGTGGACGTTTTTCGACTGCAATGACATTTAACATGCCTTCGTTTGTTAATACGTGCTATTGATATTTTATCTACAACATATGCACATTATTATCTGCCGTCCACCTTCAGCAAGTCTGATCCACTTGAATTGATATCTCTTGCAATTTAGTCTAACCGGGAAAGGAGCTCAGAGCTACTTAAATAAATATCCGATTTCGAATAAATCTGGATAATTTCACGCATGGCTTACAGTCTCATCCAGCTTTATGAAGAGATTCTGCTTCAAAAGTAAGGAAGTTGGAAACGTATATACGTACATAGCTTCTCAGCATGTTACATAGACACACACACACATCACAGCTGATCAATGTTGCCGTATGTGTGAATAGGGCCAAGGGGGTATTATAATATAAAAGAGGGATATTCAGCCATTTACGGACTAAATAAAAAACAAAAATATATTCTTAGCATAATTCTTTTAAAGTTCATTATTAGTGTTTAGAATTCAAACAAAGATACCGTAAGCCGACATAAGGCCGAAATTTTGGATTAGACTGATTATAAAATCAGTCTAATCCAAAATCTTCAGATTTAAGAATTCGAAATTCATCCGGTGTTATGGATTCCGATTTAAGACTATAGCACCACTCCTTCTCCTCCCATGGATGTCGTAAGAGGCGACTAAGGGACTCTAAACCAGGGCAGCAGCGTCCCTTCTGTGACACGGTAGTCATACTGCGCTCATCAACCTGCCTACCAAGCGTGGTGAGTATTGGTGAGCAAATACCCCCAAAATGACGACACACTTGTGGAAATCTTTGAGGGAGGCCTTTGTCCAGCAGTGGACGTATAAATGGCTGATATGATGATGTGTTACGATCAAATTTAACACCAAAAACAGACATATCCGTAATCCGAAATCCAAAGATTTTGGATTATTAATTTCGACCGTTAGTGTTATGCTCGAAAGCTTACTGCTTTAGTTTTGGTAATATTGCTAATATACTAGGAGGGATAAAAAAATAGTGAGAATGAGATAGAATATAATGACTATTGATAACTTAATAATTTATTTTTCTACATAGTTTCCGAGTCTCTCTACACACCGAGTCCAGCGCTTTTCCAAGGCTTCAATCCCTTTCACAAAAAAAGTTTTGTCTTGGTCCTGCAAAAAGCTCTCCACGGCATCCATCACCTCGTTATCGTCTTCGTACCTGTTTCCCCTTAAGGATTTTTTCAATTTGGGGAACAGATAAAAATCGCTAGCCACCAGATCTGGTGAATTCATCATTTCGGCCGAGTGAAGTCCACTGCTGGACACAGGCCTCCGCCAAAGATCACCACAACCACCGATATGGATGTGTTCTTGCTCATTGGGGGGTTTTGCCATAATCGCCACGCTTGGCAGGCGGGTTGGCGATCGCAGTTGAGTTGTTAATGTACTCGAAGGACGCTGCTGCCCATCCTCCGGCTAATCCCTTAGTCGACTTTTACGACACCCATGGGAGGAGATGGGGTGGTGGCATACTGAGCCGGCATCACACGGCAACGGCACGGATCTGGTGAATTGGCATTCCTCAACTTGGGAATTAAACCTGCATAATATTGGCCTGTAATAGTGGTTCCGCGCTCCAGGTAATCAATCAACAGTATCCCTTCTGAGTCCCAAAAATTGAGGCCATAACCTTGCCAGCCGATGCCACGACACGTAACTTCTTCGGGGTCGGTGATGATGGCCGTTTCCATTGCGAAGATTGCTGTTTTGTCTCGGGATCAAAATGGTGGACCCATCTTTCGTCCATTGTTACGAAACGAGAAAAAAAAAATTCAGAATCTTCTTGAAACTTGTCCAACAATATCTTCGAAATGTCAAGTCGATTTTGTTTCTGACTGTCGGTTAACATTCTCGGCACCCATCTTGCGGAGACGTTTCTCATATTCAAAGATTGTTTCAATATGGATTGAATACTTGATACTTGATGAAATGCCCGTTTCTTGAATTAAGTATCCGATCGTAACTCTTCGATCGCTCAATACGATTTTCTCGACTTTCGCAACATTTTCTTGGGTGACTGACGTCGATGGACGGCCGCAACGATGTTCCTCTTCCGTGCTCGTTCTCCCTACTCGAAATTGAGAAGCCCACCTTGCGACAGTGGAATACGGCGAAGCAGACTCTCCTAATGTTGCCTCGAAATCGCAATGAATCTCTTGCGTCGTTAACTTTTTTAAACAGAGGTATTTAATAACGGCTCGCACTTCGTTTTTCTCCATTTTCGAGAACACGTTCCGACACGAAGCAAACAAATGACTACATTCAGAAAAAAACAAAAGATGTTTGGAGATTTTTTTCTTTGTTAATATTACAAATATGTATCTGAGCTATGCCTGCAAGTGTTTTTTCTTTTTCTTACCAAGGAGTATGTCGTTCTGACTACTTTTTGATCCATCCTCGTACATAGGTACTCGACTAGTCGACAACGCAGATTAAGGTGTACGAGTTTATTGTAAAACCTAGGCATAAATGCTGAGAATAAAGCCTAAAAACGAATGTTTTGAAGTGACCAGTGCAGTGTGGTGCTACACAGGACTAGCTCTGCGTAGCATTACAATCGTTAAGGGCAAGTGTGACTTTTACCACCAGGTAAATTACTTGCTCTTCTCGTCGCTAATTAGTATAAAAACACTTTCAATTATTGATGCCTTAGGATTATAGGTTGTAACAGTAAAAAAAACTGAAAAGTGATTATGACTTTAGTGACATTTAAGAATTCCTCGAACACGACGAATACGTTTATAAAGGATCCTTGTTATATCTAAGAGCCGTGACCAAAGATTTGTTTAAAATAGTGAATCGGGTCTCGGCAGTCCAGCACGGTCATCGGAGGAGCTGCTGTCACCTCAAACGCCACCTAGCGGATTTCCAGTGGCTCCAGCAACGCCGGTGTCTGTCCGGCCTCCATCACCAACGCCGCCAGCGCTGCCACCGGAGCCGGCTCCGCTAAGCCCTGCCCCGACTTCTGCTGAGCCACTGTCCCCACCCCTGTGCACCAGCCCGCTCGCCAAAAACCATGAACCCACCACCGACTCAATAGCGCGGTTCAAAACGTGAGTACGTTGACTTTTATCACCTAACCACGTCGTTTTGTGACTCCTAGATTTAGACGCAATGTTTACGTGTAATTTCTTCTATAACGCCGTACTGAATACGCCCGTTCGGGTGGCTCCGTGATGGTTGACCTTCACGGACCCTCACTCGGGGCTCTCACTAATCCGGATTAATATGAGGAAGACGAGGATCTTCTCACTAATCTTTAGCTGTTGTCACAGTTCGAGATCAGGCGTTATAACAGCACCGTAATAATTAATTAATAAGGTTGTAGACTAAGTCCACTTGATTAAAAATAAGGTAACTAAAACGAAAAAGCAATGTGTGTGAGTAAAAAAAGGATTGCACGGTTACTTGAACAGTTAGCCTAGTACCTGATGCCGCTGCTATAGATTGCGTCAATACCGCACAAGTATGAGCATTGAAGCACGATGCACATTTGTTTGAACTAAAATCTGCACTCTATCTCTTCTTTCTTCTATTGCATGCAGCATTCATGAAAAACTATTTGGACTTGAGCAGGAAGTATTTGGCTATAGGTGAGATTTGGTATGGTATAGAGTAGTTTGATTTAGAATCTCTATTAAATGTAGACTGCTACATAAGGTAATTTCGAATTTAAGTAATTTCTTCTAACGATAATAAGTTTAACGTTCTATTTAATTTCAATGGATGTTCAATATGAAATATACATTATGACGAAACCTAAACTTAACCCGAAATAAATACACAGTCGTCTTGATGGATTCCTTTAAAAAAATGTATTTCCTGTACTTGCAGTTGTCATGGACCCTTCCCTTTCTCAACTAAGTAAACTTAAGTAAAAGGAAAAATACAATTTCGATCTAGTTTGAAATAGTTTGGAACATTATTTTCTTACTTTTGAACTGAATAAAGAAGGCTATTTATGAAGCAGTCGGTACATTACCACACGTAGCAATTACTAACATAATAATAGAAATTGTAACTTTGCTATCGTAACATGCCAGTTATCATAAACATGAAAAGTTTACGAGACATACCTAACTCGGTCCCCCAGTTTTAAGCGAGACAGTTAAGCCACAAGGCGCACAAGGCTAACAAGACATCTCATTCTATTTATCTTGTACCTAAAACTTATTCCGGTTTTTGCAACAAAGGACAAAGTAAAAGTTCGGCATTGTTCCAGAAATTTATTGGAAAAAACATCTGACGCTCTGCTCAAAGCGGCCAAAGTCGGCGATCTAAAAATGGTGAGAAACATAATTGACAGCCATATTATTTTCTGTTTTACATCCCTTAACAAAATCGTATACACATTTACGTCCAATTAAACGCAGATTTTGCATACCTACGTTTAGCAACGTGTTTTCTTTTCGTAGCAAATCATCTCAGCAAAAAAATATAATCTGTTTCACTGCACAAGTGATAGGAAAAATATAACACTCGTAACCATAGCCATTGCCTCTTGCATCGCGACGCACTCCAATAAGCAATAAATGCGTCACTTCCTTTAAGTATCTCTCGTTCCACATTACAGTAACTAGCCAATAGAGAACAGCAAAACGAAAGGTTGGTTTACTAGCGATAGCTGGAAATAAGGTTTATGAATGTCCTTAAAGATGAAGGACTTACACGCGGCTGGCTACTCGTTGTTGTCGATCGACGCGAGCGGGCAGACGGCGCTGCACGTGGCCGCGCGCTACGGGAACAAGGAGATCGTGAAGTACCTGATCGCATCCGCGCCCACGGCCATCCTCAACATGCGCGACAACGAACGCGGCCAGACCGCACTGCACAAGGCGGCCGCGCACAAGCGCCGTGCTATTTGCTGCATGCTGGTGGCGGGTGGCGCGTCTTTGGCACGACGCGACCACGCCGGCTTGTCGCCGCGCCATCTCGCGCTGCGAGCTGAGGACCACGACCTTGCCGCTTACCTGGAGAGTCAGTATTTATGCCTTTGTTTTATGCTTAATATCATTTTATCCATGCAATTTCAAGAGAAACCAAATTTTCTTCACAATGCATAACAGTATGAAGAAGTTTTAGTGTGTAAAAGTACTTTTCAGTAGTGGTAAAATTAACTATAATATTGATTTCATATATTTATTAATATATGATGTCATTGGTTATTAATAAAAAATTGCATATTTTTACTCGGGAGACGTTAAGTCTTAGCCACATCATCACCACGTGAAACGGGGCGGCGTCGTGCCGCGACACATACTTAGTAGTTTCTTTCCATGTCTGTTGCTACACGCACCAGACGGCTGGCCGCGACGTGGTGATGTGGCCAAGCCCATAACTATTTTGGTCACAATTAAAATAGTGTGTATCATATCACTTGGGGAGAATTAGCCAGACTTCTATAAAATGTATAGAAAATGCCGTACTGGACTCTTACCCGCTAAAATCCCACGGTATTCCAGGCATATAGACATAGGTGACTTGGAAAGCTGCACATTCATCTCGGGTCTGTTTCCGGTCGGGCGACGGACTGCCCGTAGCCCACATGTGGAGGGTGGAGATCGGGTAGCTGCCTCCGACGCCCAGTGCGTTTTTTTGCGGAGGGAAAGTGAGGTGGTCCCGCCACCGTTCCACCACTTCCATTGCACCGCGCTGAGGTCATAGCACTGCGGGCCTTCCTCCAGCGTGTGCTTCGCATTATTCTCCTGGCAGTATCTGCAGTGATCCGGTGGTCTCTTTCCGGCCTTTGTGACAGAGGTAATTCCCAAATCAGCCAAGTCCTAGGTAGCACGAATCTTTTCATTCCGCCACCTGGATCTGCCGAAGCTTGGGCCGTTGGACCTCGATATTTCGAGGTAATGGCCATTCACCCTTACTTAGCGCTTCCCGGCGCTACCAATATAGCAACGCTCCCTTCCAGATCCCAAGGCGAAGATCGAGATCGTATGGTATCCCCTTATCACCCTGAAGGCCATTACACGCTACGGCCTACGCAGTCTAGCGGTACTGCGGGGATGTCCGCTATTATGGTTGCCCCGTAAAGGGCCATGGACCAACCGATCCTCATGTAGAGCCTCCTGCAGGGGCAATTTCCCCGCATTGCAACATCCACGCAACTGCAGCCGCAAGGCCTGTCAGTTTGGGGGCCAACCGCTAGAAATACGGCTCAGAGACTCACCCGCTGTCGAGGATGAGTCCCAGGTACTTGATCGTTTACTCGACGCTGATTCGAACTTCTCCCACCACGATGCGGAATCGCGAAGAAGGCACGAGCTGGAGCCCATGATAACAAAAGCCTCCGACTTGTTGAGGGCCACCTCGAGACCAGATCACACAATTTTTTTTGTGTAAAACACATTGCCCCAAACTAGGATTTCTCCTGTGTCGTGGGTGCGTTTACAGACACAAATTCCACACACAATATACCCAGACCCGGAACAACTACCTGCAGATCATACAAATATTTGTTCCGTGCGAGAATCGAACCCACGACCCGGTGCGCAGCAGCCGACTGTATCAGCCACTGCACCAACCGTGCCGTCTATCAGCCATAGACGGCAATGACTGGACGAAAATGACTTGTGCAGCCCCAGCTGTTTCCATTGCTGCGCGTAGGTACCTCCTTCCCCGAGCCGTCACGATCTCGCCCCGGGATACTGCTTTCTCCACTAGAGCACTCAAGCGCATGATCGTATTGACGGTGGAGCGCTCCCGGCGAAAACCTAACTTATGGTCTGCCAGATTCGACCCCACCACAGCAAGCCGACGGTCTACAATTACTCTCTCAAAGAGCTAGCGTACCTCGTCCAGCAGCATGTTGATCAGTATGCAGACGGAGACTCCACAGAACGTCCATTATTGCCCCAGCAGGACCAGCTTGCCAGTCTTCCGCTGCAGTAGAAACTGGTCCCGTTCGAACCATACGCTTAAGATCCTACTCAGGGCCCGAGACCATTCAGAACCAGGATCCATGTACAGCCAAGTATGCCATCGGGCCCATGTTGCCCGGTGTTTTTGGCCAGAATCCGTAGTTCCACCAGTCTTTGTTCTACCCGAGTCACTTCGAACATATCGTCATCGCTATCTTCCGCTCTGAGGGCCATGGAAGGCAGCACCATCGGCGGTGGAGTATGCTCCGCTTTAAAGGGATTCGTTCTTGCTTTCTCAGGAGGTTTTCATTTATGATCACAATGTCCACAAATTCTAAAATAGTCCTGCCGGTGCTTATTTTTTATTGTATAGCTGACATTGGATTCCATTTCAGGTCAGGAACATTTCCAATTAGTCTCAGAAGATTTAGAAACAGCCGTGTAATAAATGACAAAGTGGCCATGTTGTTGGCGTTGCAGGAATTTATCTGGACCGCACGCACTACCAAACTCTAGTGATAGTGTTATTATGACTTACGAATATAATTATGTAGTAACACCGAAGTGATATTCAAGATCTTGTGTAGGTTAATGAAAGTTTCATTATTAAAATAATCATAATGAAAGATTTTACTTGTATATTATTCATAATTATATTTTTCAGAAATTAACAATATATTACTACCTATTTAAATAATTTATTGAATTTAGGCACTGTAAATGTTACAGATAAATAAAACTTAGTCTACAATATGTAAAGGTAAAAAATTTACAATATCATATAGAGCTTTTAAAATTTACCCAATTTAGATTATCCAAGTTTGTTCGAATATTACCTTTACTGTAACATTTACAGTTGTAAGATATGAACTTAGACTAAAGACTTTATAAGGTGAATCTTTTCGCATTTCGTTTCAATTCTTTCTCTCCTCTAAACATAAGGAGTGAGTGTTTTCATGATCTATGAAATTGCTCTGAAGTAAAAGTGTGTGCCTTTCCCGTGTGTTGTTTATATAAGTAGACAATGGAATGTATCCCGCACTCCAGTATCAGTACATAAACGTAAACTGGTGTACTCGAGACGGGTAGATGTTTATGTATAAGTTAGTTTCCACAAATTATAAATCCAGTGGTAAATTTATAATAATTTATTTTCTCATCACAACATACATTACAATATGGTATCAAATCATTACACGGACCCCATTTTTATTTTGTCCTTGTACACCGTTAATGGTGTATAAGATCTAATAAGATATTTATAATCTAAGTTTTTTATTACTCAAACATGGATATGAAATTAATGTTTGAGTATTGTTAATATTTTGAGTCTAAAGAAAGCTCGTTTAAAATATATTTTGTTAGCTCAAAGTTGCTATCTTCAAAAGATAAATTAAGTCGTATATATTATTTAACGTCTCTTTTTTTAAACGTTGCCCCATACTAGCATTTCTTTATCATGTAAAAATATTATAAACTAGAGATTTCGTCTGAAATCAGTCTGATATCTGAACATGTTTGGGGTATTAGTCAAACGAAAGAAGATAGCCAAGGGATACATTCACAATGTCGACCTTTTGTGTTCTATCAAAAGAACCTTTTTAAGAACCTATTTGTATATTTTAGAATAAATTTCTAGCTTTACAAACATTTGCCTTTCCAGATTTCCTTGTAAAATTACTTCAATTATGAATCCATGGGACCTTAACTTACTCTTACTCTTTGGAATGATAAGTGTTTGTGATAATGAGAAAATTTCCTATGCGATTTATTCATCTTATGAATACCTCTGAGGACCCCTATGAGTACAGTTGTGATAGTACAATGTTTGTATAATATTTTGTGTTGCCAGTTGTTTGTTTTACATATTTTACATCAACGTGACTTAGTTATTTTGATAAAGCTATACTATTTACTCGAATGATTAGGCCTAAATACTTAATTATTGTTATATTGTTTTTTGATGCAATATTTCTCGTATAAGTGTTCTATTATTCTTATATAGTCTTTGGCAATAATATTTTAACGTCTAAGACTAAATTTTGTACTACTGAGTTTTACAATACTGATATAATCGGTGTTGTATTTATTATGATCTCAGTATTTGTATGTATCCGTGTTACGGTGTAATGTTTATTTCTGTATGTCATAATAATGAACGGTTATCTTTATATTGTAATATAGTTTTTCTTGTTTGTTATCTCTTAATACGTTAATTTAAAGTTAAGTGCACTCACTTGTGGAATGTTTAGCAAGTAAATCATCATAGTCGCCGAGTGCCGTCCTCGGACCGCGCGGTCCAATTGTTATTTATTATCTCGTCTAACTATCTCCTGAATGATTTGTGCGTTTGTACGAGTTTGGATCGCTAAGTGTTGTTTATGTCTATTACGCCAATACCTCTACTAGTAGATGTACCTAATAGTTTAGTGTTTATCGAATTTACTCGTACTACTCGCTGACAAGCGAACAATGAAAGACAAAGCTGTGAGAATTTTGGTCGTAATGTAAAAATGTAAGTTCATTTATATCGTAAGTGAAACGATATGCCACATTATACCTAATACTGTTTTGTGCGTTTCATAATTTGTGATTGTAGATAGACGTTTTTGATATTTAACATAATATTGTACAGAGAATTGGCTCGGTCGTGTTGAAGAGTCGACTTCCCCTTCGGGATTAAAATACAGTAGATTTGCAAGTCACAATCGCAGTTGAATCTGACATAGCCAGTCCCTCAGAGCCGCTGACGCTCCAGCAATCATTCGATAACATATTATAATTGATGTGACATTGGGTAGTTAATTAATTATAATCGACGCGTGTAGCGTTTTAACATGATTATTTAAAAGTGACATTATAATTATTATAGCCTACATTTGTGGGCATCAGCTTAATCTTTAAATCGTTAGTGATACTTTTCCTATGAGATATTATTATACCTAGTCTTGTATATACTATAATGGAGGCCTTCATTCAAGTAGTATATCGTGCAACTCTACACGATTAGTAATTATATCTCATGACCAAATTCATTCTAAGAAGGGGAAATGAATATCACTAGGTTAAACATTTGAGCTCTGACGCAGAAGCTACTTTTGGATCGAATATTTACTAGATTTATTAGGGAAACCCACTTTTATAATACCTACCTATATGTTGCATATTTCATCATGAAAACCTTTATACGCCTTCTTTGTATTGTCAATGTATAGAATACTTACTATATATTACCCAACGATATAATTTGTGTTGCCACTTCCCCTAGGCGTCGGCGTTGTTCGCTATACACAAGTTAGCAAGCTCTTAATAATGTTTGTACCTACAACTCAAATATAGAAGTATACTTAGCTACAGTGGGCGCATTGAACATATAAAGTCGTGTTAAGAGGAGTCAGGCGTATCAGGAGATACCTTTGGTCGTGATTCGAGTATATATAGGGTTACCATCCATCCGTGGAAAAAATTGGAATGAATACAAATAAAATATATTTTGAAATGTCCGTACTTTTTGTGAAATGTTCAATTTTTTGTCAAAATCTTTTCAAATTTCGAAATGGTAACCACAAGTTTATGTATTAATTATCTGTTATAAATCTTTGTTATTATAGACAACAATATATTTGTTGATTTATTCCAGTATTTAATGAATACTAATGTTCTTTTTAGAAAGAAAAAATCACCTGAACTTAAGTACAAGTTTAGGGTTTTCGCATGCTGCAGCATTCCATTTAAACACTATATACGCCTTTAAAGATTTTCCACATTTTTCTGTGTCTGTTGTTGTGAGACATTTGTTTCTATCCCTTCCTGCAAAAATTATTAACAAAATTATAAATCAAATTATGATTGACTTGATGATAAGTCATTTGTAAAGTAAATTCAATTATACAATAAGCACTCCTTTAAGATTTTCTTAAACGTGAATTATTGTTCCGTTTAAAAAAAAAACAGTTTATCCTGGACATTACTCTTTCTGTTTTGTTTATGGAAATTGCTTTTTTCTAAATGAATAATCGTCGAGCTTAGTATAAACTATATTCAGAAAAAAAACGGAATTGTTATCTATCATTGATGTTCTTACATATCTCTTCATCGAACTGTCTTTTCCACTTATTTCTGTTTTAAACATCCTCAATAACCAACTCTACAATTAACGACTTCCAAAACATCTATCTAGCGTTTCTCATCCTTTGCGCTAGTCCAAGTTATACATTTGCAAAGCACTTCAACGCACGTTGTCATTCAGGTGACGCTCATCCTGCTTGTCTTGAATTCCCGATATAGATGACGAACCAGATGTGGTCACACGAAAATATCTTGTACGTAACTTTACTTCAGCATACATAATTAAATGTCTGTTAGAACGGAAGTTCAGAGCCAAAGATTTCAAAATACAATACGGGCCCTACGCATATGTAGTAAAAGACAGTTTGATTTTGTCGCTAGTAAAAAATCCCCAATTTTGACGAACGGCATCGTTGGCAAGTAATCAAACACGCATGTTAGAACTTTTGGAGTATAATGTGTAAATAAACAAGACCAGAGATCCAACGCAGTGCTGGGACAAGTTTTTATCTTTGTATAAATAATTTATTGTAAACCTTGATTAAGCAATCAATGTTTTTGCATTGGTGTTACGGTTGTTGATGATGTTCCAATTAGCTTATCTGTACCGTCAACAAACAAAGCAATCAAAGTATATCGCTCATACTGGCATACCACCGAGCACACGTCACGTGATCTATTCAAATGTTCCTCTAACGTGTGTACTTATTAAGGTTAACTGTATTTAAATCTGATAAACTTTATGGTATATTATGTAAAAGACACATTCATGTATAAATTGGCAGCTGTGACATACGGAAGTGTGTATTAAGGCACTAGATCGTTATGTATGTACTCACTATGAGGTTAATTAAATGATTAATTGCTAATGTCGTTTGCTCCTAATTCAGCCCCGAAGTTTCAAAGCAAGTCCCTCAAATTTATATTTCATCTACACACATAAGATTGTTCTGGTATATAACTGCTGTGCCGAAGTTATAAATCTAATTTCCCTGAAATACAAGCGGGATGCTATAAATAATATTACGATACGTATTTTATGACGAAAATATTATTAATATATTTGTACGCAATAAATGTGCCCTTATAATTTAAGTATTTGTGTGTGTAGGTGCAGTCCCCAAACGTGGCCCTATCGACGACGATTAGAGTAATAAGTTCGGGAAAGATCAGTTACGACCGGAACAGTGTCGATAGATATACTATTTAGCAGTACAAAAATAGTGTATCCGTAGCAGCGGAATTCATTTAGTTCGATGGGAAAATTATTAGCTCGGATTGGAAGCTCCTTCGTACGATGTAAAGTAGCGAGCAACGGAGCTGTAGATGATTGTACAGATAATCTGCGATATCTCGCCGCGCACCGCAATCACCGCCGCGCGCCGCATCGCCGCCGGCTCTCCGCGGCGAGATTAAATGCTGCAGTATGTGGATCACTAACTATTCATCATATAAACTTAATACGAGTAAATCTGCTGCTGTAACGCTTGTAAAATATGCACATAAATTAATAAGTTGCAAGAAATTCGCTTTATTATCTTTCGATTGAAAGTATTCGCTTTTCCAAAGCCTTTGGTCACTTTTTAACCTCTTAGTAATTACATACATACACAGAAGTGCAATAAATATTAAATTATTAATTCATTATACGAGTATAATACGTAAGTTTAGCATTTTGAAAATAGTGTTCCAAGAAAATGAAAAAAGTATCATTCTCTATATAAGTAGGTACTTTAATGAATTGTGTGTGAATGCACTATCTTATCAATTACTTTATAGTACCAAACTGGATATTATTATGTAAATGATTGAAGAATTAATGGTAAAGACTTAAACTAGAGTTTTCAGAGCACTCATTTCAATGTAAGTACATGATACTTATTTTTGCACTCAATAAAGTCACTATTTTAAATAAAATTATTTAAATCAAGTACATTGAAAGAACAATAAATAAAGTATGACCTAAATTGAGTTTCATTTTGTAGCCTTTTCCTTGTTTTTAGCCTGTGCCCTGACTCTACGAAACGATACACGAACATATAAAATAAAATAAAATTTTGGCGATAGACTCTACTATTTTTATTGTTTCGATTTCGCCCAGTTCGCCTCGGGGGTCGCGGGTGTGGAGACTGGGGTGTTAACGTGCTCGTACCGACTGCCCCCGGGAAGACGGCGCCGCGCATGTGGTTACGTGTCGCCGTGTACGCAGCACAGCGCACAGTGAGACTTCAATTCCCCCACGAAGATTTGCCTGGGGGGAGACCTTTTTCACCTTCCCACCGCTAGAGGGGGCGACCGCTTTACAGTCATCTCCTTCGATATGTGCCTAAAGACGTGGCACCAATGGGCGGCTCTAATGTGATTGTATCGAGGACCTGGAACTCGCCTTCTATGCCAAAGATGACAGCTCCGGTGGTTTTAGCCGGCAGGGGTCCGGCATGCCCCTCCACCCTTTCCCGAGGTTGGGGAAGTGCCATGATATATTACCAGAGGATTAGAAACAATGTAATGAAACGGGAGCATTAATTACACAGATTTTGTAACAGATATTGTAATAAAATAATGTATTTATTGGTTATTAGAAGCCTAAGATCAACCTTTCAATATCTTGTTCGTTCATTTGTAAAGTAAGTTTAGAAGGAAGCATGAGGCTGAGACCAAGAAATGCAATTATTACGCAGTATAGTCTTTAATCTTAAAAGACTACAATACTAGTTTGCAAAAGTGCTTTGAAAAATATATAGAAATATGATCAAAACATATAATTCTTGTTTACTCAAAGTCAAGAGCGATGTAGTCATCATATCAGCCACAGGACGTCCACTGCTGAACAAAAGCCTCCCCCTTAGATTTCCACAACGAGAGGTCACAGGCCGCCCTCATCTAACGACTCATCCAGCGACCACCAGATCATCTGTCCACGTCGTTGGAGGTCGTCCCGGTCTACGTTTTCCGGTGCGCGGTATCCACTCGAGAACCTTTTTGCCCCACCGGCCATCAACTTCCACGAGCTATGTGCCCCGCCGATTGCCACTTCAGTTTACTAATGAGCGATTTAGTGCCCGATCCAAACTTATAATATTCCTCAAACCTAAGACAAGGTAATTTTGTGCCTGTATGCTCATTAAAATAGCTGACTTATGTATATACACCTACAGCCTACAGCAATAAAAAAGCAACAAACTTGCTATTTTATTGCTGTAGGCATAACTTAATTGAGTGAAGCATCGGATAGAGCGCACTAGTTATCTATACATCTATACAAATAAATAAAATTGAAGTGTCTGTTTGTAATGTCTAAACAACAGCTTTTTACTAAATGCATATCAAAGTATATACGGTACCTACAACAAAAAAAAAACAATTTAATTTTTTTGTCTGTCTGTCTGTCTATCGGCCTGTCTGTCTGTTTATTTTCGCTAATCTCCGAAACGGCTGGACCGATTTCTACGGGACTTTCACTGGCAGATAGTTGATTTTATAACGAATAACTTAAGCTACTGTTATTTTAGAAACATAATTAAGGGACCGCGCATAAAATTAAAACCCATGAAATTCAATAAATATATACTCTTTGTCAAGTGTCTATGTCTAAATACTCTAAATTATTTATAAATAATCCAATTTCGTTTCAATTAAACGGCGGGTGAAACGGCGGGTCCCAGCTAGTTCAGAAATAAGATAGTAACTTTACTACTAACAACTCCAGGGAGTTTAAGATGTTTTGGAGAGAAAATAACTAGATTGTAGTTTATGTTCTATGTATGAATACACAATGCAGCTGTTTTAATAAGAGTGCATACACTAATTCCGAACTCCGAAGTGCCGGCCATGCTAAGTAGACGTGCCGAGGTGCTGGCATTTTTATTTTTGAGATGTAGTAGGGCAAACGAGGCGTTCAGGGTCACTTAATGGATCACCACCCATAAACATCAGCACCACCAGAGGAGTCACTGATGTGTTGCCCACTTTCATTGCAATTTTTTCATTTAAAGAGAACTTGTTAAATTTATTGCTACTGGCCCAACGGTTGACTCAAGCAGAAATATGCTACATACTTATGAAAGTTTGCATTAAGCCACGCACTTAATGCTCGTATATAAACAATGAATACTTGATCTTTAGGGTACCCGGTCTCTTATTGCAAGAGGCCGGCTGGCTGAGCCCGGTGCCAGATATTCGCCGCTAAGCGGAGTGTAAACTTTAGACATTACTGTGCTTTGGTTTGAAGGGCACTGTAGCTAGTGAAATTACTGGCCATGAGAGACTAAATAACTACGTCGAGCGCAGTGTGATGCTTCGCAGGACTAGTCCTGGGTAGCATGCTTATTCTTATGGGCGGGCTTGTTAACCAAGTAGTATAAAAAATATAACTCATAACTGACTCAACCTAGAAGAATTATAATTTAAATGCCCGAGTTGCTACACTATGTCATAGAGAAACATAAGAATCAGGTACATATGGAACGTGAACGCAGGTCGCCGGCATCTAGATGTAACATGTACACACAGGTTTCGCTCGATATAGTTTTAAATTACATTGTTTACTGCCTAATTTCCACACGGGTGGTCTGTCGATCAGCTGCAGGCGTAAAGCTCTAGATGGCTTGCGGGTTCAGTATAGTAATGGCTTCAAATTGTTGTTTGGTCTGCCGTGATTCTATAGCGCATCAGGTATGAACACTGAAACTCGAATCAACGCAATTCCGCCATTTTAAGGAACAATACCGCGTCCTTACCAACTGGAATGCGTTACAGCTTTAACGGCGTACTGAAAGCATTCAGCTTGATGCCCCCATACTAAGGCATTTTGTAAACGTATTGGAACGACAGGGGTAAGTCCATGAACTTAATATACTAATGTAAAGTATATTAAGTTTGTGGGTAACTCTGTCTACTTACTGTCATGTATTTTATTTTACTGGTATGTTTATTGACATGTCAACAAATGTGTTATTAATAATAAATGGCTATTTGTATATGTATATATAGTTAATAAATTCTAACAAGAATGATATCGGCTATCATCGTCATCGTCAGTCATTTCCACGCGTACAGTGAACCAGTGGTCTCTCTTCGTCTGTATGTTTGAGCATGTAAATTCATTCAACAACGTAAGGTAATTTGGAACCCTTTAGGGCAAAGGCTAAAGCCTTTTTTCCTTCCCGCTTTACATTTCAATGATATTAAAACCCTTTTTATTTTTGTATCTCTGCTTTTCGTCGTGCTTACCTACACTTGGTGGTTTAGGTAATATTTATTATTCATGCGAGAATTTTGAACCGTACATGCAAACAAAGTTGTATGTGTAGCTTTGCGTGGAATTAGCAACTTACCTAAACCGTATTAACCCCTTAGAATAGCTGAATATGCATCTATTTTAGGTTGTTCTCAGTTCGCTCATTTTATATGTGTCAGTGCCCTGACTGCTCTGCTCTATTTAATCATAAATTATATGTGCCTTAGACAACGGAATGCGGCAACTTTGTGAACTATGTTAATATTTCACAGGAAAACATGTCAGCAAAGGTAAAAATGTCTGAAACCGCACATCATATCAATGGCTTTGTGTGTGAGAATCTTGTTTATAGCCTTTGATGTAATCCGAAAACCTGCTTATATGAAATATTATTTTCTTGAAAGCGCTTTCTTTATTTTGTTTGATATAGTTTTCTTAAATCCCCTTTGTATCAACAATATCACGCACAATATTCGACTTTATTACGTTTTTATTTCCACAGGTTTATGGACTGGTTATTAGATGAGCTACGAATATCTGTGAACGTCGAATAAAACGCACGTGTAGTATAACACTGTCGTATATCTAGTTATCTACGCCATCATTTAATCTTGCCTGCTCAACTCATAAAAATAACATCATGTCCGTGCAAAAAGATTTTATTGGAGTTCCTTCCTTTCCAGTGATCTTTATAGGTACGTATTTCTTGGCTTTAATGAATATTTTAAGAGGACATAATTGATGTTTTGAAATGTGGTAGGTACCACTGCAGCCGGGGGGGTTACCGTTTTACAGTCACCGTCTTCGAGATGTGCCTATGGGCATCTCTAGTGTGATCATACGAGGACCTGGAGCCTCCCTTAGGTGCCGAAGATGACCGCTCCAGTGGTTTTAGCCGGTAGGAGTCCGGCATACCCCTTCACCCTTATACAGTAAACCATATACAGGCACTTATGAATCGTCGAGACTTTAGTTGCCGCGTTCCAAGATGTAGATTTCCTATTGAGAAGAACTCCATGGTTACTCTTTTTAAATCATATAAAATGTTACAATATTTTATGAGCACATTGTTGTAAAAATCAAGGTTATGTGAAAACAATGTAGGAGAAAAGAGTCTAAACTTCTTAAAAAGTCTACTCAACAAGTCCGACTAAATTTTTTTTAAAGTTTTATTCAGATGTTATGGCAGCATTTGGCTGACCAGTCCTAACAGACGGTACTCGTTCACGAGCATGACGCATGCACCAGCGTCGCTTAGCTCAACCATATTGTAGGGAAAATTAGCGACCCAATACGCGACGCCACCATCAACAGAATAGAGAGTGAGCATGACATTACTAAACTGCCAGACAACTATCACATCAACAATACAAAATAAAAAATAACGCACGTTTCTCGCACTACCAGTACAGTAATAAATCAAAATAAATTGTAAAGTAAACAGTAAAAAATAAACAAATAAGTAATTAAAGTAATTTAAACAAACATAGAATAATAGAATAACATCATATGAAATAATCGAATGTCATTACATGAATTAATATAATCCATTATAGATAATAATGACGTAATTAAAATGTCAATATAAAAAAATGGCAATTGTATTCGACAGCAACATCAAAAACCAAGAATGTCAATATATGCCTATGAAAATCAGAGCAGCTCAATCCCAAGCATTTTTGTAGTCCATATACTCTGTAACTTTATAGAAACCCTTTCTACACAGCTTCTGTTTTATAATTGACTTAAGACTTCACTTTTGAATATGACTTGGGATTTTATTGTAAAAACGTATATGGCATTGACATGTATATGGTTATCTTATGGAGCCTAGTGGCAGGAACAACCAGTTTATGTTTCTTCCTGGTATTAATACTATGGATATCACTGTTTTTCGCAAAGAGATTAATATTGTTATGTACATACAAAACATTTTCATAAATGTACTGAGATGGGACGGTCATTATATTAATCCTCTTTAAATTTCTCCCTAAGTGAATATTTCGGGCTTAACTTATAGATTGACCGAATGGCTCGTTTTTGTTGCACAAAAAAAGTTTGTATTTCGGCAGCATTCCCCCCAACGGAATACCGTATGACATTATACTACGAAAATAACTAAAATATACTAGTCGGGCGGTTTATATGTCTGTTAAATAACGAATTTACGGAACCGCGTATGCTGCAGAACCAAGCCTTTTCGACAATTTAAGTATGTGTGGGCCCCACTGCAGCTTAGAATCTAAAGTGATACCTAAAAACACTGCTGTGTCCTCAAGATCCAACTCTGCACCATTCATTAGTACACTGGTTTTTACATTTCTAACATTGGATGTAGTAAATTTAATGCATTAAGTTTTTTCTCGTTTAAGAGTAAATTGTTATCATTAAATCAGTGGACCACTATAGAGTAGGCGCTATTTACATAGAATAGATTAAGCATAGATAATAGAGTGAAGTGTCATCTGCAAACTACACTATCTCGTGCTCCCTTACGATATAAGGTAAATAAATAAGAAACAAAAATGGGTCAAGAATTGAGCCCTGTGGAACTCTCATTGTGACCTAAAATGGATGAATGGATGGAAAATGGAATGGATGGACGAATTCTATTACTCAAATATGAGACAAGAAGATCCAGTGCAGACTAACGGCTGAATACTGTAACGTCAATTAATTTAACCATCTTTGTTCAACCTATTTTACTATGGAATGCGCTGCCTCTCGAAATCAGAATGGTTAACAGTCGGCACTACTTAAAAATTAAACTTCGTAAATACCTACTTTACTAAACGACGCCAGATCGGCCTTAATGTTTCTTTTTCCTAGTTGTTTTTATTTATTAAAATTATGGCATGTAGGTGTATTTAGGATATTTATATATGTAAAATTTATGTAAGTTTACATACATTTGTAATTTTCCATTCTGTGTAAATAAATGTCATCGCATCTATACCTCTCTCTTATTTTGTTGGTACATCTACCTTGTTTTCTCTGCATCACCCAAAGGTCGTATGGCAGAAATGTCTATGGCATTAAGACCGCCATTATACATTAAAATAAGTAAATAAATATTAAATCCCACTTTAACTATTCACGAAACCCGAAAGCCGAAATCCCCCTGCCGTCGCTAAAAGGCGGCGGGCCTCTGGGTTCGCGGGTGCGTAGATCTGTGCGGGGAATCTGCGTGCCCACACCGACCGACCCACGAGAAGACGGTGGCGCGCATGTGGTCACGCGCCGCCGTGTGCGCTTAGCACCCCTTAGGGGCTGACCACTTTACAGTCACCTTCACAGAGATGTGCCTATAGGCGTGGCACAAGTGGGCGGCTCCAATAAAAAAATGGTATTTGGCCCCCCGGCAGGCAGGTATTGACCTGTCACTTGGTCTGACTGGCTGCGTCTCCGAGCAACCTGGCCAGCCGCACACTTCAGAGAGGCGTATGCAGAACACTACACGCCGTCTCGGGCCTGCTCCTGGTCGGGCGACATACACCTAAGTCTTGCGGACTGCTGTCGCAAAAGCGTAACCTAAACATTATTTACATGTTTACTTTCGCTCACGTAAACATTTTTTTATAGTTTGACGGCATGGTTGGTGCAGCGGCTGATACAGTCGGCTGCTGCGCACCGGGTCGCGGGTTCGATTCCCGCACGGAACAAACATTTGTATGATCTGCAGCTAGTCGTATGGGTGGTATATATGGGTGTATTGTGTGTGGAATTTAAGTCTGTAAATGCACCCACGACACCGGACAAAATCCTAGGGTGCGGCAACGTTTTAAAAAAAATATAAATTAAGAAAAGAAGAAAATGTTAGCTATTTTCATCACACCTCAAATCGTCAGAATTCATTATTTTTGGAGGCAGGATTCACAAAGAAGTGACAGAGCAATGACGGGCCACCCAGCAAATGATTTCATATCCGTCACTGTTCAAATGGTTACGCATCGCGTGTGCCGACTATCCTTCCTTCTAAGTCTGTAACATACCCATAATACATGAACTCCTCATAAACGCATAATGGGCTAAGTGATTATATTGGGCTATGCTTATAACATCCTGATATTATGAATAATGATAATAATGGTCGGGCAATTTGATGGTGATCTTAAGACTTAATTTATTACAACATCTAGAATATACTACTTCAAAAATTTCAAACTGGTAAAACAACCTTTTTGGTAGTTACTTGAGCAATAGTGTTGTCTAACATATCACTTCCACTAGGCGATTAGAGCCACGTCTATGTAAAAGCTTTCCTATTTTAGAACCCCAACTTCTCAGAGGTACGAAACCTTTTCCGACTCCTTTAATAATACATGACTTTCAACCTCTGCGCTGCTTAGATCTGGGGAAGTCAGTGTTAGGGAAATCATTTTAGGATAGTTGCTTCATACTATTTTTTATGTCTCATGTTTAAATCTTACAATTTTTATTCATTTTTATTTACTGTATTTATTACATGAAATTCTAAATGTTTGCAATCATTCAAGTTCACAAGAAATAAATTATAGCAGGATATGTCTATCCTGCGTAGGTACACCCTTTCGTTATCTTATACAGCAGTAAACGTAGCCAAGTGGGATACGCCTGAATATTAAGCAGTGTATATTTAAATATTTCATAACAATACCTGACTAAACATATTGTAATAAAAAAACAAGCATTTAGCAGAAGAGTGACCCGTGAATAGTGAAACAAGTGTTACACTTGTAACTATTTATGAAATCTGTTCATTATTTTGTAGTTCTTCTGCAATAATAAGATTATGATATTGCTACATAGGTATTTTTAAAAGTATCCATGAAGTTTCTTGCTGGCTCTTCTCCATTGGAACAACTTTTTGGTACTGTGCAATTATTTAAATTCTGACTATACATATGTGCCTGTTGATTACATGTGTAAATAATCATTGACAAAGAGTTTGTATACAAAAACATATTCAAACCAGCCAGCGTGTAAGGTCATCAGGATACAGGGTACGGTTCCGTAGTCAGTACGGCTATCTAAATACAACTCTTTTGAGTCTTATCAGCCCTTTTCAGCCCAAACTCGTACTAACTAACCCTTCATTTGACGGAACTTTTGAATTGCACTTGCATTTTTCTCTACAACGATTATGGTTGTAATTTTTGTTTGCGGTGGTATGGTACAGAATTAGAATTGGAAATCCATAAAATAAGGATTTCCCATCATACAAAATTTAAATAAAAGTTAATACAAACATTTAACACAATGTTTACAATTGCACGTCTTATCGCTTCTTCTTCACAGTCTAACTTTTTTAACTGTTATTTATATTAAAGTTCCATGAACTTTTTACAAACTTAACTATATGATTAAGTGTTCAGGGTTAGTAATTTAGATTGTAGGGGAAGGAGGGTGGGGGATACTCCTACCGGCTAAAACCTCTGGGCGGTCATTTTCGGCACCGAAGGGGTGCTCCAGGTCGTCGTATGATCACACTAGAGCCACCCACTGGTGCCACGCCTTCACGCCTGTAGGCACATCTTTGAGAGGGTGACTGTAAAGCGGTCACAAGGGGGGGGGGGGATTGTATAGGATCCCCTGGAGCATCCCTGTGCAAGATCCCTGCCTTATAGCAACGACAGGCGGTTTCAGGCGTATAAGAATTACGCGCCAGTGCGGTTGTTACCCCGGCACCGTCTCTTGGTCAACCCAACCTTCACAGCACTCAATTTTAGTGCAATTATAAAGTTCACAACTTCATTCTCATCCGTGTCAAAGAGTACAATTGAATTAAGATTATATTTAAGGTAACTTTTACTATCTATCAAGGCATTTGACTGTAATAGTGTTATTTGTTCAGCAAGTAATTTACCCACCTTAGAAAAATAATAGTTGATATCATCAACAAAGCGCTGAGGAGAGTGTTAGCAATTCCTTGGGATAAATCACCTCTTTTGCCTTGTTTATGATAATTATTTTAACTGTATCCCACAACTTATTTCTATCTTTACGCGCCTTTTGAACAAGCTCTTTTTCATAACTATGTTTAACTTTTGTTTTTATTTTACTGCCAAAATTTATATAACTTATATAGGTGTGTTTTAGAATAATGTTGTCAGGGTACGATTTTGTTTTTTGATGCAGTTTATCCCTGTTACGCATATATCGTATATAGATGCGTCGCATATTGACATCATCGCCTCCCGGAACCAAGAGGATTCCTCTTCTGGATCGGGCAAGATCCCTTGATTGACCTCTGGACAGGCCATGACGTACGTATGGATGACGTACGCAGCTGCGACGAGCATCTCTCGATCGAGCTGAGTGAGAGCCCAACGCTGTGACGGTGGCTTGGGACTCCAATGGCTCGGGCCGGGCAGGTGGAGGGTCATGTCAAAAATGGCATCGGACACCTCGATCTTGGTGACGGCATCATCCAGGTCCAGCATCCTTAACCCCACAATCTTGATCGGACGCGCAACATGCACGTCAAAGATGGGAGCGAGCACCTTCCGCATCTGGTGCGCTAGGCTATCGGCCTTTGCGCCGCCGTCCTCGCTAGCGACGAAAAGCACTATTCTGCCGCTGGCTGACCTTTTGATGATCACGGTGTCCGAACCGATGCCATGGTCACCGAGCTTGATCCTTCACCGCGCCTCGGCCATGACTTCTCACAATATGGTATTGGCTGAGCTCTCGGGCACCATGACTATTATGGTGGCCGATAAACAAGACGACGGGTTAAAGAAATTTGATCAATTCATGGACAAAGAAATTGGATGAGTGGCATAGCACCCTTAATTAGAAAATAACGGACTTGGTTTCGGGCCTACAAATATGCAGTTGAAGTTAGTTTTAATAACGTCTTTGTATACTACATTAGAGGTACGGCTCTTAATTATTGAAATCACCAGACTGCTTGCGGCACTCACTCTCGAACAGGTCACATAAAATCGTCCGTGAGAAAAACAGTCCTCCCTAAGGTCTACTCTGGCCATTTACAGTGACTGTCCTTGTGCGTTATTAATAGTCATGGCGAAGAAGAACTGCAAGGGAATTGCAATCTCTTGAACTCAAAAGAATGTTCCGATAGTATTAAAGGAATTCGTGGGATGAATATTGTATCTCCTTGAGCGCTTCCGGTGATAACCTATGCCTCTAAAACATGTCTAAAGAGAGCCGTTATTTGCAGTCTGGTGCAATGCCATTCCATAACTCTGGCGATTTTAAATCCCTCAATAACTTAACTGGTGCGTCAATTTTAAGAGTGAGATTATGTGGGGGCGCCTGCTGGGTTAAGAGTGTTTGTTTGAAACTAGACGGGATAATTTACTGTATCGTTAACTTGTAATTCTGAAGCCACAGATTTATAGCAGATTTCTTCCCCTTCGAATGAATGATTTACAAAATATCGTTAGTTTAGGCGCTTTTTAGCTGTCATTAATTTATAAGTGTTAAAATTATCTCGTCCCTAGTCAGGTTTTTCATGATATTTGCGATGTCGGGGTCGTCTTTGGCGGTTAGTTCTGAAAGAGATTCTACTATCGTGGCCAGACTTGATGATATAATGATCTTACTATTCACTGTAGGGTAATATTTATCCCGGTGCAGCCTGACCAGCGGTAGCACCTTATTTCAAGAGTACTCTCGTGTTTGTCTTGAGAGCAAGCTTTTAAATGAGGCTGCAAATACGATGAGACAACTTTAAACACGATTATACTTCTTGCGATTGGCTTGTTTCCCTTAGTAGTAGGACGGGTAAGATTTGTCGAAAGTCTCCCACTAAGAGAATTTTATCGCTACCCATCAAGCTACCATTTTCTCTTGTACCTCATAATTCTGATGAGAGCTTCCATACCTCCTTGATGAGCCAAATAGCATTCATTCCATACAATATGTAATGTTTCTTTCAAAATCTGAACCATATTACTCTGCTTTGAAATTTTGCACAGAGGTCTCTAAATGCATCACATTTTGGGGTAGTTTAAAAGCAGAATGGGCTGTCTTACGACCTTCTAGCAATATGGCTACAATACCCGAATAGGCAATTGCCAAGGCTATTCCAGGAGTTTTTAGTACATTAGATAATAATAAAGATTTTCCTATTTTTGGCTGTGCCTTCAATAGCATCTAAAAAATATTTGACCAGCGCCATCCTCTATAGGTACTATCTAAATCTTGTTTGTTTTCAATATGTTCTTCAGTCAACAAACTTTTACTGTTGGATAATACTTCTGCCAATAAATGCGTGTCTTAACTTTTACACGTCTTTAATTCTGAGGCAAGCTATATTTGTCTAAACACCTTTTTAACATCCTTTTAAGGATAATATAACTTATAATTAGTTTGAACACAACACTATAAGTAACAGCTATAGGATATTCATTTTCGTTAATGTAAAGATAAATTAAGGTATAGGTATCTCTGGTAAGTGTATATTGCTGTCTGAAGCTGAATAATTTAATATTGATGCAATGTTACTTACCTTCCTAAATAATTCATGGTACTCTATTCTGTTCCGAACCTTATAACAAAGCAGTAAATTTTCCACTCAAATTACATCTCTTGATTGTTATTACTCAACAACGGAGAACCAGAATATTAAAAATTTTTTGGAAGTTGAACGCGATGTTATTATCTTTCGTAGGAATTATCCACTGTTTTGCATTTTGGAACTCTATTCTTACCTGGAATTTGATAAGTATGTATGTACAGATCGTTTTTTTTTTTAAAATGAATTCGTTGTCTGTTTTCACCCTGTGGAAAAACATTGTGTACCTCCTCCGCCCTGGTGAAGGGCCAAGTTGGCTCCTACTATCATCTTCCTGGGGGTCACCTGGTGTAATCTCGCAGAAACCCCATTCTCCATAGCCATGACCACCGAAAGTCCCCTGCCATATCGTTATATACAACGGGGTGGTTGTTATCCCTGTGCCGTTTCCTCGATCTCCGATCGGCAGCGGCGCTCTCCCGATCCCGCTCTACGGACTTCTTCTGGAGCATGACGCTTGCACAAAAAGAGACCACTGCACTCCAATGTTCCTACTCTGCCAGAGCAGCCGACACTACTACCGGTAGAGAGAAATCTTGCCCTATCCGATCGACCAGGATCCGCCGTTCGGCAGCCTATGCAGGGCGCTCCTCAAGCGTGTGTTGTGCGGTATCCTGGTCACTGCCACAGTGGGGGCACTATGCCATGATCTCGCATCCTATCCTTTACAAGCAACTGTATCTGGTGAATACCTGCGTCAGGCAGTAGGTGATATGCTTGCTTCTCTTGACCCAGGCTCCGGAGAATGCCAGGACGGCCTCAACGACGCACTTGATCGTGGACTATAACCTTCGGCGTTCGTATCACTTCTCGAGTGTTCGCCGCCGAACCTACCACCTCAGCCTGTCAAACGCTATTGGGGGCAGCTTTTGCCGCTCTGGTGGAGGGAACGTGTCTGATGATAGTCCCATGCATCTATCTCCACCATGATTGAAAGGCGAAACACCACCCTGCCTAGTATGCGTTTAAAACATCGATATGAGATTTTTTTTTCATTTCGACCGTTTCAGTTGTAGACAACCAGGAATCAGGAATAATTGTAATTATTTGTAGGCTTAAATATCTACTACAAATATTTGTTATGTGACTTTTGGATTGAACCTTCGCCCCGTAGCTCAAAACGTCAAGTGCTCAGCTACTATACCAATCGATTTAATCATGGAGGATTACTATATATTTTGTGAAAATTAGATTTGACGTCTGCTTTCTAGTAGAAAAAATTAAAGGAACAAACATGTACACTGTTTTCCATAAATATAATTTAGATTTATCAAGATCCCTTAGAACTTATGCAAGAAGTCCATTTGTCACAAAAGCGGGTAGATGAGGTACAGTTCTCCTGAAGTCATCGATGGTGCAGCAGAAACTGTATCCGATGTCCACACGGTCAGGTTGCCAGTTGAGCCAGTTGAAGGCGTTGTTGTTGCGACACCGGTCCGTGCAGAACTGCAGGGCGCGCGCCTCAGCCAACGTGTAATGAGGGTTGTTGATGCTCACGAACGCCGTGCCGATACGACGTGCGGAATCATACACCACCTGAGGTTGTAGGATTTTATATAGTTACGAAAGTCTTAATCTTGTATAGCTATAAACGACAGCACATTTTAAAAAGCAGTTTATATACACAAAGATACCGATAAAGGAAGCTATTTGGTAAATTAAACATGAAGAGGGCCCGGAGACTGGTGGATTTCGTTTCAATAATCACTGAACCGACAATTGCTTACCTTAATTTGAAATGTAAACCTACGCTGATTAAATAATATTAAACTGACCGAAACAGCTTTTGTTTGACATACAAACTAATTAAACTTGCGATTATTTAACCTGCTTATTGTTGTATTAATATTGATGAGGTATCTAACAAAAAACATTCATTAGGTATTGTATATATGTGTTTACCTTGTAGAAGTAAAGTGGTACTGGGATTTGGTTGCGTTCCCGCACTAGGTAGATATCGACGAAGCGGTTATTCTGGTCACGCAGTTGCGTCACACGGAAGGTACCAGAATAGATGACAGTGTTATAGCCAGCTGCACCGATGCGGGCACGTAGATTCTACAATAATTTATACGGAACATAAAAATGTAAAATAATAAAACGAAATTGTCATTGTTTCGCGTACCTAGCGTATAGCGTACCTGTTCCAGCCAGTTCCAGTTACCAGCGTTGAAGGGCTGCCACTGAGGAGCGGCGTTGATGAAGTAGAAAGTAGCACGCTGACCAGTAGCGAATACGTAATCACTCTTGGCAGCAAGATGTCCACGAGCCAAGAACTGGTGGCTTGTGACATATCTGTCAGCTAATGCATTTCCTACATATTGGGCGATGGTAGCCTTTTGTTGAACTTGAGTATACATAGTATTGACTGCTACACCAGGGAAGAAGCTGCCAGCTATAAATATAAAGTAAGTAATTGTATTTTTTATATGCAATGCTTTCCTACCGGAAACAAGCATCTCAAATAGTTTAGCGAGACTTAAATATTAAGTGGCGTTTCAGTTTTCACTGTAAGGAACTTAACCAGAGAGTGGGCAACAGCCTCCCTTCTGTGGAACAATAGCCATTCTGCGTTCACCAAACCGCCAACCGCGGTGTGTACCGGGGGAGGGGGAAAGGGCCTGCCGGGCTCCTACCAGCTAGACCTACCCGGGCAGTCATCTTCGGCACCGAAGGGGGGCTCCAGGTCCTCGTAAGATCATACTAGAGCAGCAGTGGGGACACTGACGCCATGACTATAAAGCGGTCATCCCTTCTAGTGGAGGAAAAGTGACTGTAAAAAGGTCGCCCCCCAGGCACTTCTCGGGGAGGATTGTATCGGATCCCCCAAGCCTCGCTGTGCGCTGTTCTGCGCACATGGCGGAACGTGACCACGTGTGCGCCGCCGTATTCACGGCGACGCTCGGTATGAGCACGTAGACACCCCAATCGGTGCGCCCGCGACCCCCGACGCGGTGAGTACCTAATGGTGAATTCCTCTCAAAATGATGACACAGTTCTGGAAATCTATGCGAGGCCTTTGTTCACCAGTGAACGTTCTTTGGTTGATATGATGATGATACTGTCAAACTGTAATTACCTAACCAACTGGGTCTGTCAACGCCGGTTTGGTGAACAGCATTTTCCGGAGTCTGATCATACCAGACGTACAGCACTTCCATGCGATTCTGGTCAAAGCATGACCAGTACAGCGGGTGGAAAACATTGTTGACGATGAAGCCCACGCTAAAATTCAAACAGAGACTTTATAAATCACAAAAATTGTTTTTAATTACAATATGCTAGGGTAGAAGACTGGATTTGGGAGAAGCAAAAATTTTATGCCGTGTAACTTGGCGTATCTCTATTAATACTCTATACATATGTCTTGTATGTACATTAAAATATTAACCCTATAATCATTAGCAAAAAACTGTTATAGTATTCATACCAGGAACAAATACAAACTGGTTGTTCCTGCCACTACTACATAAGATAAGCAAATCATATAAATGTCCATGTATACGTTTTTACTATAAAATCCCAAGTCATATTAAAGCTGAGTAGATAAGGTTTCTTTAACGTATAGACTATATGGACGCCAAAAATGCTTGGGATTGAGCTGTTCTGTTCATAGGCTTATATTGATATTCCTGGTTTTGATGTATATAATACCATTATCTTTATATTTATCTTGGCATTCAATTAATTACGTCATCATTTCTTACAATGGATTATATTAATTCATGACTTTTGAATATTTATAAATTTGCTTATATGACATTAACCACTTGTTATTTTTATATATTCACTATTTATTTGGATTTAATAATGTACATTATGTGCGGGTATCTTGTGAGTTATTCATTTTATAATCAAAATAGATATTTTTAAGGCAATGCAGGATGAGATGGTGTGATGTTATTCTTAGCCGGCACCACACAGTATAAGAAGTAGGTACTAACCGAATTACTATGTTGTTGTTAAAACAGCGGGTGTTAGTAGCTTGAGCCTCATGGTTCGAGTGTGCAGAGCAAGTCAATTGACCGAACGCTCCATTGCCGTGCAACCAGCCGGGACCGGAGACCAGAGCGTTGTTCACACATCTTGCAGTCTATGGGTAAAGTCAACATATAAGAAGAAGCATTTATTGTACATCAACCATGACATGGAACAAGAGCGTCCATTCACACATCCGCTTTTTGCATGTTCAGTTTTTTGGCTACGTATTTTAATAACGCTTTACCAAAGCTTCCACGACACGCGCTTAACACATTGACTGCCGCGTATCAGAAACAATAGTAAATCTATTAATCTCGGTCACCAGTGACCTAGGTGGCATTAAAAAGTGGTATTGGTATAAAACGACCTTTGACCTTTCGAAAAAGCTGAGGAGTAAAACGTAGTTATTAACGATAAGCCTAATACGAAAAAGCATCAGGTATTACAAAAATCATGTCACAAATCCAGCAGGTTTGCGAAATCAATATCATGTAGTACTTATACAAGTGTAGGGAAATAGATTGACAAATTCAAAACTATACTGCGATATTCACGTAACATTTAAAACATCCTCGTCGAAAACTTACTCCAACTGCGACCCATGCCGCGATGTTAGGATGCTGAATGGTTCGTCCGGAACCGGTGCAGGCGACCACGACTTGTTCACCGGTGTTGAGACGGATCTGTCCACTGTTACCGTTGGGGCGCATATAACCATTTCCGCGGATGTATACCGGCTGAGGCTGACCGAGGTCACCGTTGACTCTGATAGTGCAACCTGAATACAAGTATTAGTTATTTACTACCACTGAGGCTGTTTCTCTTAATGGAGCTAATGTTTGTAGTCATCACCCCAAGTCATTGGGTAAGCAAGCTAAAAATTCTACTGGAGATGCTACTGTCTGTCACCGGCTTCGGGTACGTGTAAGCATTTTTTTTATTTAACTGTATAAGATTTTGTCGCCCAGCGACTACATCATCTAATAAACTACAAAATTACAAAACCATTAATTAATAATAGCATAACAAATAAAATAAAGTAATCGGATATTATTTAAATTGTTATGTCTTAGATGATGACCTTTTAGTTAGTGATAAGTACATTTATTTCTTTTATAGACGTTTCATTAACTTCTAATCCCATCTGTAATATTAACAAAAGTATCAAATTAAAATCAATTTCTTAAAATTGTCTTAATTAAAAGGCGTGACATATTATTGTGCTGTACCTATGTATGCGATCTCAACTTTAAGTAAGTACAACCTTAAGTGCAAAGCAAACTGTTGGATCTACAAGTTTGCGATGCACGATGCTTGAAATTCTGTTTATAGCGTATGAGCTCGAAATCTACGTAAAAGTTTACCACTTCTGGGTCCGGCTTCAGCGTTTGAAGAATTAGCCGACTTAGATTGTTCAAGCTCGAGCCAGGCATCGAGGTAGTCTTCAAAATCATCTTCGCCGAGAACCAGAGCCAGTTGTCCTGGCTCCGGTATATCAATCGGCACTGCTGCCGCCGCGGCCAAGAGTGCTGTAAGCACAAACACTGAACGCATCATTGCGTATGACACACCCTGCACTACTGGCCTGTAGATTTTCGTCTACATTTTTATAGCTTCATCAATACTGACAGTTTTATCAAAGATGATTGAGCCGATTTAAAGTCCATTATCATTTTTTGACAATGATTTACATTTTTTGGGATAACTTTTTTATTAATGTTCCGTAGGTATGTAGAGCTTGCGTGTCGTTATCCCTGCTCGCGTCAGCTTAGTCTGTTACGCTGACGACACTCTGGTGTTGGCCAGCGGGGAGTCCTTCGAGGGAACCATCCGGCTTACCGAGCAAGGCCAAAATCCACAACCTGGGTATGCGGATAGTGTCTCAAAAAACCGAGGCGTTACGGTTCCACGAACTGCCGAGGAGCAAAGAACCACCCAGTTCATGGTTACGCATTGGTGACGTGCGAATCGGGGTAAGCCAGTACATTAAATACCTGGGGCGCACCCTGGACAGTCGTTCGGGCTTCGAAGAGTACTTCCATGGCCTCGTCCCCCGAGTCGAGAGGGTTGTGGGTGCACTACACCGGCTGCTGCCCAAGTTCGCCGTCTCTCTAACTTATATATTTAGGTACCTTTTTGCATAATTGATCGATATGTGACAAAACATTCTATAAATCCCAGGAAAAATGTACGATAGTATCACCTTAATCTAAGCCTTGTGTTACTACATTTATAATTTATTCACCTGTTCTACTTACCTCAACAGAGAAGCTGAAACTGGAGATGCTATGACATCATCATCAGGACTAAAGATGCTTTTGCTGGAACAGCGCACACCTCCTATTAAATGACACCTACATTACATATCATTATCATAATCGTCATATCGACCCCTGTACGAATTTTGCTAAATATGGGCTTTCATATATTACAAACGGATCTCTACAACATAATCTTCATGAAAAAATTATTGTAACTAGTCTATAGAAATGATAATTTTTAGATAAGAATTAATAATGCATGTTATGTATTTGATTTGATACGTCACAAAAGTATATCAAGATAAATATAGTCATAAACTTCGTATATCTCATCATCATCGTCTTATCACCCATTTATAAATCCCCTGCTGAACAAAGAGATCTATGGGGGAGCCCATAGATTTCTACAATGCGTCATCATTTTGGGTGGAGAGATGTGCCTGGAGGACAGCCTCTGTACTGTCACCTTCTCTCCGCTAGAGGGGGTGACCGCTTTACAGTCATCCCCTCCGAGATGTGCCTAAAGGCATGGCACAAATGGGTGGCTCTAGATGGAGATTATTCGAGTTCCTGGAGCCTCCCTTCGGTGCCGAAGATGACCACTCCGGTGGTTTTAGCCGATAGGAGTTCGGCATACCCCTCTGCCCTTTCCCGGGGCGGAGGAAGTACATGATGTATTTCCACCGGAACAATAAAATTAAAAAAAGGCGGGTCGGTGAGTGCAGTAGGGCTACCGGAATAGAAGGGACGCCGCTGCCCATCCCTCTATCTATCGATCGTATATCTATTAGTATATAATGTTGAACAAAAAATTGCCGTGTGTTACCGGCTAAGAATGCCACCACCCCATCTCATCCCGTGGGTGTCGTAAAAGGCAGCTATGGTATTAGACGGAGGATGGGCAGCAGCGTCCTCCTACATTTATAACTCAACTGCGATTTCCAACCCATCTGCCAAGCGTGGCGATTATGGCAAAACACCCCAATGAGTACACAACAGAAACCCGTACCAGTCGTTGTGGCAATCTTTGGGGGAGTTTTCTGTCCAGCAGTGGACGTTTTTCGGCTGAAATGATGATCATTTTACATTGCGTCGACAGCATTTGGTAACGACCAAAACTGTATCGTTAATCTGACCAATAAGCTTTTTAAAATCACGAATTCACGAATCACAAACGATCAAATTAGCCAATTAGCCCATGGGACCAATGGAAAAAATAATTACTATACCTATTGGTCTACCAGTTAAAAAGGGCAAACGTGGTGGCTGCCGTTCATTTCTTAAATTTTTCATATAAACCCATTGCAATAAACGATATCGTTGTAGCTTCATCATTTCGACCGAATGAAGTCCACTGCTGGACACAGGCCTCCCCCAAAGATCACCACAACGACCGATGTGTTGTGGGCTCATTGTGGGGTTTTGCCATAATCGCCACGCTTGGCAGACGGGTTGGCGATCGCAGTTGAGTTGTTAATGTACTCGAAGGACGCTGCTGCCCATCCTCCGTTGTAGCTTGCATCTCATAAAATATACAATGTCCTTTACCCCCTTGGAGAATCTTCAACTAAATTTCTATGTTAGAGCCATGGATAGAATTTTATAATATCCTATTTCATTAAAAAAACAAAAAAGTTCTCTAACGGCTGAAATTAATAATCAATTTAATCCAAAATATGTTAGTATGAGGATTAGGAACTTCATCCGTTTTTGTGTTAGGATCACACTTAACACAAAAAACAGACAAATCCTTAATCCCAAATTCTAAGATTTTGGATTAGATTATTGATTAATTTCGGCCGTAAATGCCTATTTGTGATAAAGATAAAGATAAAAATATTTATTGCAAAAATGTAAGTACATAAAGGTAGTAATAATTATAAATAGATCTTACATTCTACAATAACAATGATATGCAACCGTTCGATTCGAAAATACATAATTAAAATAATGATCAATGTGCATGCAGTCATTCTGTTTAATTAATGTTGAAATCCTAGTTATTCAAAACAAAAATAAAACATATTAAATAAATTAAGTTTGTTATTATTATTAGGTTGTTTAAATTATATGAAATTTCTTGATGTCAAAGAGAAGTATTATAAAAAATAAATTATTTTAACATTAAACTACTTGACCGTCACTGGAAGCTTTATATTGAGAGGGCATTTCCGTTTCCCGTCGATTTTTATCCAGTTTTCTTAATTTTAATCACCTAGTTTCCGGCTCAGTGGCGACATCTGGCGGTTATGCTTCACTTTTAGATTTCTTAAAAAGTGTCGCGCCGTTTTTGTTTCAATTGGCGTTTAGTTTTCCGTCGACACAACTTGTGCACATTACAACTAAACCTGCGACCATTGGGATTTATATTTTGGTAAAGTAAAATATAACTAGTATTGTTTAAAGTGTTAGTCATTATAGTTGTTCTTATAAATAGTTATTATACTCTTTGGTGTTAGTTAAGTTGTGCAAGAAAATTATTTGTAAGTACCCTTTTTATACAAATAATAATTAGTACGTGATCCTGAATTGTTTTAACGGTTATTCCGTTCGGATCATTAGTTTAACTATATATATGCCAGTTAAATTCGTATACGAAGGTTTTATATTCAAACCTAGTTTAAATTTGGTTATTCCATTATCTAAAAGGTTTAGGTTTTTTAGAAAATCCTTGTGCGGTAGATGTAATATTTTTTGCAGAAATGGATAATCATATACCCAGCTCGGCGATCGAGCCACAAACCATGGCCGGTCCAAGTAGTGAGACGCGCAAGCGGGGCCGAAGTAGTTGTAGCAGCAGTAGTACGACCAGCTCTTTAAGCTCGTCCTCTTCAGGCAACAAACGGGGTAACAGGTCCCGTCGCCACCACCGTAAGAACAACAAGCGTGCTCGACATTCTAGCCGAAGCATGGACAAATTATTTAAGGGAGTGGGTGAGCTTCGCAAACATATTTTGACATCAAGAAATATAGATACAACTTGTCGAGACAATGTATCAATTTTTTCTGGAGTTAGTAGAGACCTATATGAAGACCATAATGTTACTGACGATCAATGTTCTGGTTAAGAATGTCAAAATTCGAATCTAGAATTCACCTTTGATATTGGAACAACGCTTAAGGAACCGTCTGTACCAAAAACACCCGATAGTTTTTTGAAAAAGTTACTTGATATCCAACGCTTAGGTAAGTACCTCTTGGTCAGAAGTAAGATACGCTGATACACAAAAGTACATCCATACTCCAGGTTCCATAGACACTTGCAAACAAACGAAGAGGTAAAAATATATGATACCTTACGTAACCTCGCTCAGGCTGATAAATCATATGCAGCTATAACTTACTGCATATTAAAACAAAGAGAATCTTTACGGGAAATTATCCGTAATCTTCTGTCTTGGGCTAAAAATACAAATATTAACTTTGACAATTTGAGAGAGAAAGTTGAAGACCTATTTCATAATGGAGATTTTCATAAAATTTCCTCTCACCTTTTGCAATTGGTTTGTGGCCACCGAGCTGAAAGTATCGAAATGCGTCGAGAGACTATTACTAGCCAAGTTCGAGATCCTCTAGTAAAAGCGGCAATGAACAGAATACCGCCCTCTTCTACCTTTATATTTGATTCAGAGCCTTTCTCGTGTGTCTTGGAGAAGGCCGGCGGAGTCCGCAAAGCTTTTTGGCCTCCAAAAACAGACAGGTACAAAGGACAGCCTAGCCAATCTAGCCGCCACCCCTCGCGGGGGCAAGGCCCTCGAAAACCAGCAGTTCCTTCGCGGGGAACTGCTCGTCAATATGAATTTCACGAACCAGGCTTGCCAATGCACATGCATGCCTGCAATAACCCACCCTCGCGGAGTGGATGCATTAACCCTCCCAGAGGTCAACCGTCAAATATTCAGTACGATCACTACAATGGGAGAGGTTCATTTCACAATCGAGGCTCACAGCCCGACCGTGCTAATAACCAAGGACGCTCGAATGCTCCGAGAGTTTCCAGAAGAAACCAAAAAACATATAAACAATGACTCAAAACTGTTTCAAGCGGTTCAGTTGGTGCATTACCTTTCACAGTAGAAGAAAATGAAAGCACCAAAAATTATTATAAAGTTAATTCTGGGGTATCGCATACCATTCTCCAAAAAGCCCCCACTTGTTTATCCGAATGTAATCGCAGGACCTTTTCAAACTCCTGTGTCAAAGGAAATGTCTGCAATAGTAAACAAAATGAAAATGCAAGGCATTTTAAAAGATGTCCAACCCTCGCCAAGTTTCATTTCTTCCCTTTTTCTAGTGCCGAAAGCCGATGGATCAGCCCGACCCATATTCAATCTCAAGGCACTAAACGAGTTTGTGATAACCAATACCTTTCACTTAGTGACCATGTATCGGATACCAGACTTTCTTCAGCCTCGGGACTGGATGTGCAAAATAGACCTATCCCAAGCATATTTTCACCTTAACGTAACAAAATCACACAGGCGCTTCCTACGCGTTGTATACAACAAAGAATTGTTAGAAATAACTTGCCTTCCGTTCGGTCTAAGCACAGCTCCAAAAACTTTTTCCATTCTTACAAATTGGATAGCACGAACGTTACGAGAAAGATGGTTCATGAAAGTCCTAGTGTACCTAGACGACTTCTTAATAGTACATCAAAATGTACAAATCGCGATCGTGTCAAAATCACAGTAAACATATTACAGAACCTAGGTTGGCAAATAAGTTTCGAGAAATCAGTTATATGCCCTCAAATGAGCTTAACATATTTGGGAATACTGTGGAGACCCTGGGACAATTAGAAAACCCTACCAAAGGAAAATACTGTTGTAATAATCAAAAAAATAAGTCGGATTCTCGAAGAGAAACTTGTAACTCTAAAAGAATTTCAGAAAATTGTAGATACCCTAAATTTTGCCAGTTTTGTAGTTCCTCGAGGCCGGCTCAATCATCGGCAATTGTTGATGTTCAAGAATTCACTATCTCTTTTCTGGATAGAAAGGACTATAACATTATTAAACGAAAGACGTAATTCTGCAAAATCATTTAATCTGTTTATTACAGTTAGAGGTGCAGCTAAACCCGCCTCACGCACAGTCATATCAAGCTGGATAAAAACCTTGTTTAAGGAAGCTAGCATTACAGCAACTCCGGGCAGCGTTCGTTCTGCTGTAGCCTCAAAAAGTTGGCTGGATGATCATCCTCTTGATGAAATCTTGGCCCGTGGAAATTGGCAATCAAGTAACACATTCCATCAGTTTTACAGACGGGAAGTGACAAGTGTGAAAAGTAATGATTCAAATAATGTCGCAACATGGTTCAATCCAATAATTTAATTAGAAGTAACGGTTATATAAAATAAACAACATCGATTACATATATGGTTGTTTATAGTGAATAGCTTATCACATTGACGTTACGTTTCCTAATATTAACTATTCTAGTGGCATCACCAGGCAATAACAAACTCAAAAGGTCTCAATATAAAGCTTCCAGTGACGGTCAAGTAGTTTAATAGCAGCGTTTTACCTGAAATAAAACGCATATTAAAATACTTACCTCACTGGAAGCTTTCACTTAATTCCTGACTGATGAAGAACATAAGCCAATGACACAAAAACGGCGCGACACTTAAGGAATCTAAAAGTGAAGCATAACCGCCAGATGTCGCCACTGAGCCGGAAACTAGGTGATTAAAAGTACGAAAACTGGATAAAAATCGACGGGAAACGGAAATGCTCTCTCAATATAAAGCCTCGAAGCTTTATATTGAGAGAGCATTTCCGTTTCCCGTCGATTTAAGGTAAGTATTTTAATATGCGTTTTATTTCAGGTAAAACGCTGCTATTTACCAATTACAGTAAATTTTACTGAAGTTGATTTGCTTATTACCCTATATACACCATATATTCCTTCAAGTCATAAAACTGTTTTTAGAAAGCCATTCAGTTAATTTTCTTTTAAACATATTCAAAGGCAGCTCTTTATGTGTTAGGCAATGATATTATATATTTAAAAGAAGTAGATATGTTACATGCGCGCTAAAAGTAAGAACTAAAACTCCCCCAATTGTAGCACCTCGCAATCGGTTCGCCTAAATAGCTATCTCTTTTTCGTTTTTGTACCTTCTTTGTCACGACATGGTTGTGCAAGCGAGACTGTATTTTGCGCGCCATTTAATATGGACGTAACATATCTATGGTATAATATCATTGGTGTTAGGTAATTTATTATATACCTTGATGACATTTCTTTTATATAACTCTAGTCTGCGCTGAGGTTGGTAAAGCTTAATTTTATTTCACGGAGCGGCATTTTTTACTTATTACTTTCGAGTGCACGTCGAGATACTTAGGATGCTGTTTTACAAATACACTAAGCTCCATAATGTACATGCAAGCTAGTGACAAAATATTATATTTTTTAAATAGAGGTTTCGAACTGTCCGTGAACCAGGCACCAAAAATGGCTCTCCCGCTAATTTTTTGGACTCGAAACGCTATGCACAAAGGGCAGCTTCAGTAGATTGTACTTAACCGTCTAATAGCAAGCAGCTATCAAGCTTGTCGTGTGACATAACCTACATGCGTCTTCCAGTCGCAGTTTTTATCTGCCTAATGGTATCCCAAAAACTTTATGGATTTGACTTCCTCCATTTCATTATTTTTATAACGTATGATAAGATTAATAGGTTGTTTCTTATGGTTTTGGAACTGAATCATTTGTTTATTCCACGTTTACTTTCAGCTTATTGCTATACAGCCAATTAATTGTGTTATCTAGTGCTAAATTGATTTCATTTTCATATATAATTATTAATTATCACCTTTTACAACGATTATTGTATCGTCTGCGAGTAAAACAGTTTAGTGTTTAGTGACGTTGGGATGATCATTTATATAGATGAGACATAAAAAAGGTCCCAAAATGCGGACTGTGGATTCCAAATTTATTTATTTGAAATATAGATCTACTGGTGACTTTATTACCCTTCATAATTTTTGTTTTTTCGATACATTGTGATCTATCGGTTAGATAGCTTTCTATACAGTTGTTCGCCTTTCCTCTAATACCATATTTTTCTAATTTGAAAATAATCAAATCATGATCGACAAATCAAAGATTTGCTCATAGCTAGAAATATAGCAGTTATGGGCGTATTAGTGTTAACAGATACTGTGATTATTTTAATTAAATCGAAGTAAGCTAGTGATATTGTACTATTTTTTAAAAAATCCAAATTCACGTTTGATTATATGGTTTTCCCTCCATTTTTAAATAAGGGTATGACAATAGTTTTAACATGTTTGGAATTAAACTCTGCTCAAACGACATATTCACTATGTAGCTCAATGGTTCACAAATATACTTTGCACATTTCTTGAGTATTTCTGTACTTATTCCATCTAGTCCTACCGAATGTGTGTTATTAAGACTCATGATTATATTAAAAACTTCAACTGCGGGTTTAAAATATAGTACTCAAAACATTACAACTATTCATTATTTTATTTATTTCAATAACATAATATTTTAAACTATTTTCTGTAGTCAATTCATGTAAAAATCATTGAAGGCTTCTGCCATATCATTTGGGCATGTTAAAATATGATTATTATTCATTATTTTATCTATTTCATTATTATTACGTATGTCACCTATATTTATATCGATATCCTCCCACACAGATTTACATTTATTTTGCCTTGTATCTACATATTTCATGTTACATAATTGTTGTGATTTATGTATACATCTTTTTAATGTTCTATTATATATTTGGTAGTTTTTGTTATTTGTGCTTTTGTTTCTACCCGCGAGTTTATGTTTCAAGTATAAGTACCTTTTCCGCACACACGATCTTTTTAGCCCTTGCCTTGAGTTTTTACTGTTTCTGTTACTTTTTTCACTACCGATACACAAAAAGCACAAATTATAAAATAAAGTAATTAGGTCATGAAATTCCTGAAACGATTAAGTTGGTTTCGATTTTTCATATACATCTGAAAAAGTTATTGAAGAAACGCAATTCAAGAATTTTATACTATTTTGTTTACTCTAATCACGCATTTGTTCATATCAGCAAAAAATTCACATTTTTTATTTGTTTTTATTGTTAAAGTTTGGCCAGCCTCGTGATCTGAGAGGTCCAAATAGTGAATTTCGGCTCGAGTTTCAAAGTCTAACCGATCAAGCCATGCTAGTTGGCTAGTGGGTGTCTTTATATGTAGTACTATATTGAAATGTTGAAATAGGTTCAGATCTTGACAGCTTTTACTTGGTTTTAGGGTATGAAAGTTCTTCTCTAGGGTATCAAATTACCTTTTTAGACCTATTGGAAGTTTTTAATAAAAGTTGTTCTAGTTTTTCTAGAAAAATATACGGGTTACTCCTGGGAGTTCTGTAAATATATATAATTAGTATTTTGTGCACAACTAGCTCTATAACACAACATTTGAAATCAAAATTACAAACTAGTTCATTCACACAACTTAGAACTTTATTACACTCTACGCTATTTTTCATCTGTATACAACATCCGCCTCTTTTTGAGTTGCGGTAGTACGATGCAACCAGTTTATACCCCGAGATATTCATGAGTTGTTCTGTACCTCTTTTTATAAAAGATTCAGTCAGACACAATATATCAATTGCTTTACAATTTTTTGACAATTCCTTTAATGCAATACTATTTTGATGGAAGATTATGAAATGTAAGTCATTCTTAGGTTCGAAAAAACTCATTTTAAGATTTGGACATAATATTAGATATTTGATCATTTGAAGATTTATATTTGCCACTAAAAATTAGTACGGTATTTTTCCCTTCCTACAAACTCGATTACCATCCTCAGACCTCATCGGCTGTGAAGATCAACGCAAAGGCAAACGTTTTTCCGATTGACGTTAGTGCTCGTTCTGATTCATCATGTTTGTTGTTTTTGATTACAATAAAATATATGAAGGATTTCTTCAATAGGGATCTGGCAACGTTAATTAAATAATTTTGTTTATAAGGAACGATTTTTGCGTAGTTCATATCCAAAAATAACACGTTTCTATGCCAGTTACAAATAAACTTGAGTAAATAATTCAACTTGAATTCATCAAGTGATGATAATGAGATTTCAGTAATAATAACATTTGTGTTTTTAACTGTCGGCAGACATGTTTGAAGGTTAACTTCTAAGTCATTAGGGTTTTTGTCGTGGCGTCCACCTAATACGATAACGAAGTCCTGCTGGTTTATTCACATTACATCGTTTTTTAAAGGAGACAGACAGACAGATTTTTCCGATATTTGCACTAGATTTCAAATAAATACTGAATATTCAGAGCTGAGCAGGTTTTTAAGTGCAGAACAGAGACCATTTCCTAGTTCATCGGATAATATAATCACTCTTCTCTTCATCGTATGTTTATTTTCTGGAGTATTGTTTTCAATTACTGATAAATCCTCTAAGTTTGTATTCAGAGTATCAGTTCGTTTTTCCTGACATATAGAGGTTGTGACATAATTTTTACAGCTCGGAGTTACTAGTGATCAAATTAAGTAAGCATAAGCCTATCAATATACCGAGAAACTCCTTGCAGAGCATTTTAACGCATAGATGGTAACAAATATGGTATGAAATCGGAACGCCAAATGCTGAACCTTAGAATGATCTCGCGTCTTGTGTGTGTCAAAGTGTGAACTTTAGGGTCTACCAACAGGTTTTAGTGGCGTATACAGAGGTATAAATGTGTTCTGTCCATACATTAAAACCAAATGAGGTAAAAAACACTGACTCGTTTGTTTTTGCTGTCGTGGTCGTTTCAATGGAAACAGTAAGCAGTGTACGTTAAACAAACTACAGTCGCAGTGGCCGTTGTATCTAAACGAAAGAATTCTGATAGTCTGGTTGTATGCCATTTAATATGAGGACCCAAAATTTTCTATATTTTCTTCGTAATCTACGCTTACCAGTAAATTAACCACGGTCGCAACGTCATCGTCAATGTTTCACAAAACGTTCCAGCAAACTGAAGACATATTTTTACTGTATACTGTTTAATTAACAGATAACCGCTTCGTAGAAACCATGCAAAGTTAATGTTCTGGAATTCTGCATGCTACATGCGGCTATACCGTTTAGAAACCGTAATAGTGTCAACGTAGTTATTCTAAACGTTGACACGTGAATTTTACTATATCGTCTGTTGTACATCGAATTGATCCTCATAGATAACTATCCAGTAGTGCGATATATCTCTGCCATCACATCATGGGATCCCATTTGCGTATAGATACATATCCACTGCATCGCACACGTGTACAATCATATTATGATAATGTATGTACGTATTTTATTCATTAAATGTGGCATATGCGTGACCAACTAGTGCGAGATATCGTACAATCCATCACCATTTTTGACACTATCGTAATGTTTGCAATATTCATTTCAAAGTTCTTGATAATCGTCATAGATTGATATTTATTCGTATAGTCTACCTACCTTTGTTTTGCAATGATATCTGAGACCGGCTGTAGCGTTGCGCCCACTGCACAAATACTCCTAATCGTTACAGTGCAGCAGCCGGGCCACTCTGTGAACGTTAAAACCACTTTTATGTTGTTTGTTTGTGTTATGTGCTCATAGGGGGGATTTTACTGTAATTGCAGTGATAGCAGTGATCGCAGTTGAGTTGTAACTATAATCTGCTAAATAAACCTGATTGTCTGGGTATTAGGGATATTCAGTTGAAATTGTTCGAAAGTTATTCAACCGAAAGAACGCAGTGTGTAAAAATGAAAAATCTTACTAGTTATAGTGATATTTCCAGTTCACTTCGGTGTTCTACAGATCACTATTCACACAGTTCACTATTTTTTTCACATATTTCTGATCGGATTATGATCCAAGTAAATTTTTGTCAAAACTCCATGGCATGGGTATTAGAGGACATGTTCACCAGTGGTTCCAGAGTTGACTGATAGTAGCAGTATGTTAGAGTTAACGAACATCTAAGTGACGTAGCAGCCTGCACATTTGGCATTCCTCAAGGTAGCACAATGGACCGACTCTCTTTTTTACTTATGTTAACGGTTTTCTGGATATACTAGCTTCAGATACAGATATGATTGCGGATGACACAGCTCTTCTATTCCATGGCCAATCCTGGCAACAAGTACAATCAAAGACAGAAATTAACCTTGCAGGTGTTACCGCATGGCTTGAAGACAACCTTCTGACTTTGAATATGGAGAAGAACAAGTACCTATGTTTTGCAAAATCGAAAACAACACGTCCGCAACAAGATTTTAGTATCACGATACATACGTATCCGTGCAATAGATCCCAAGCGATAATCTATGTAGTTGTGAAACACTAACTAGAGATAGTAGTATCAAATATCTGTGCGTTTTGGTGAATGACAACTGGAATTATGGGGGGGGGATGTCTCAAATATTTGTAAGCGCCTTAGGAGGCTTACGGCCGAATACTCGAACGCCATTTAACGTTAAGTCCCCGCTTTAACTATTCGAGAAACCTGTTTTTGGTACAAAACCGGGCGCCTCAAATTGTTTAGGCGGGGAGTTAACGTTAAATGCCGTTTGAGTATTCGGCCGTTATGTACATATTGAAGCAACTGAGAGCTGTAGGATTCATCAATCTACTTATACAAACCTACACGGCCTAATGCCAGGGTATAGTTTCATTACTGTATTACGGCATGGGGTAGAGCGGCATAAACTATCATAATTGAACTTGAACGCGCACAAACACCCATTTTGAAGGTATTAATGTTTTTGCTATATGGCATCTTACTACTGAGGTATACATGGAGACGAAAGTTCTTTCTGTCTGGAAACTCTTCATGTTTCAGGCACTAATAAGATACCTACTACTGGCGCGGAGCAGACAGCTAAAAGACGAGTTCGATGCCCTGTTCCCAAAACAAAAACCACATTTACGCAACGGCGATACAATTTTATAGCTCCACGAACCTACAACAATATCCTTACCCATAATATGAACATTAGGCAATTAAATATGAAGTGGTTCATAAATCTGTACTATGACCAAACTGAAAACCTTTTAAGAGTAATTTATTAACAAGGCATCAGACATACCCACACATACAACTTTCACACCCCTGCCAAATATACACACACATCCATAAATACATATATTACACATATTCACAAAAATCCCTATCCAATGCAACACTAACAGCCTGTCTTTATTTCTTAATATTTAATTAAATCTACTTCATGGACATAGGCCTCCCCCAAAGATTACCACAACGATCGATATGCGTGTGTTGTGGGCTCATTGGGGGGTTTTGCCATAATCGCCACGCTTGGCAGGCGGGTTAGCGATCGCAGTTGAGTTGTTAATGTACTCACCCTCCGGCTAATCCCTTAGTCGACTTTTACGACACCCACAGGAGGAGATGGGGATTTTTTTTTAACGTTAAATGGCGTTCGAGTATTCGGTCGTAAGCCTCCTAAGGCGCTTACAAATTTGAGACACCCCCACAATTTAAGTTGTCATTCACCAAAACGCACAGATATTTGATGCTACTATCTCTAGTTAGTGTTTCACAACTACATAGATCGCTTGGGATATGTCTATTGCACGGATACGTATGTATCGTGATACTAAAATCTTGTTGCGGACGTGTTGTTTTCGATTTTGCAAAACATAGGTACTTGTTCTTCTCCATATTCAAAGTCAGAGGTTGTCTTCATTTGATTTTAATCTACTTGCTTCGTTTTATTTTATTTATGGCATTTATTATGATTTCTTTGTAACATATTTGGTCGCTAATAAAAATCTTATTATTTTTCTCTTTTACACGGGTTTATGTCCCCTGTAAGGGGGAACCCGGTCTTTTGATAGGCTTACGCGTGGACATGGGTCCAACACGCAGAGGCCCTTTAGAGAATTTTAATCTAAAATGTAATGGGACACTAACCGGGGATTCTTCATGGCTGCACTATAAAATGCAGTCTCGAATTGTCCCCGGAGGTATAAAACTATTGTATGAAATGGAAACTACAAGTATAAGGTTTATTGCAATGGGTGCTAAATGGATTTAAAACTAAGAAAAACGGAAAAAACGGCGTCCTACTTTCAACCTTTAAAGTGAAATTCTGTGGCAGATGGTGACTTGCCACTCACAAGATGGGCCCCCTAAGTGGCCACCACTACAGGCGACAAGGAGCAACACCGGTGTGAGCGGCTAGGGGTGTAGATAGGTGCGGCACCGGTGTTGCTCCTTGTCGCGCGTCTCGAAGACTCGGAGCGGGTTTCCCCGTTATTACGCCATTAGACACTTCCACCCCCGAGCATATAGCTCTGGCGGCCCCTCTCTGATCGGCCAACTAAGGCAAGCCAGAGTTGAAAATCCTACGGGCACTCATGGGGTACCACTCCAACCAACCAATAAAGGCAAGCCGGAGACGAGGCCCTGACCGACTCTCTGGAGCATTCGGGTACGCAGTGTCGCCACTCACATTCAGCTCGCCACAAACTGCCCTGCGTTCTGTAAGCTACTTAATATACTTTTTTTTTTTCTTATTATTATTATAATAAGACCTTCCCAAGGCTAAAATTGTAGCGTTTGCTGATGACGCAGCATTGTTCTACAACAGGGAAACTTGGGCCATAGTTTTTTCAACCTCGCAGAGGGGCTTTTATGTTGTAACAAAATTGTTCTCAAATCAATCTCAAAATATATAACTCTTAATTTGGGTAAGTCAAAATACATATAAAATAATAATATTTATTCATATAATGACATTTTATTATTCAACCTTTGTTTTGTTATAATATTAATCATTTGTTTTTTTTTATTTTTTATATTTACTTACCGTGTGGTGTCCAGATTAAGAATATAGCACCACTCCATCTCCTCCCGTGGATGTCGTAAAAGGCGACTAAGGGATTCTTAACCAGAGGGATGGGCAGCAGCATCCCTTCTATGGAACAGCAGCCATTCTGCGCTCACCAATCCGCCTGCCAAGCGTGGTGAGTACTGGCAAATTCCCCCAATATGATGACACAGTTGTGGAAATCTATGGGGGAGGCCTTTGTTCAGCAGGGGATATTGTACTTGTACTTGTACACTTGTACGTGATTTGATGATATTTACTGTATGCATTTAGATAAGATAATGAAGTTCGAGTACCATGTGGGGCATTCATTTTGCACTGTGCCGTAACCTCACGTATTATTCCGGTGAAGACCTGCGACAGACGATAGGCAACGTGCTCACTTCTTCTGAGTCAGGCTCCGAAGATCCGTATAGCCACTCTGCGGTGCGTGAAATGTGTTTGTATGCTGGTCGCCTGACAGCCGGGAAGACCATTGGGTGCCCTGTAGGGGGCCACAGACCGCACGCTATGATGCCCTGCATGTAGGGGCCAAGAACCAATTCAGCTTCCGTCCAGCCAGACAGGAACACGCTACGACGGAGGCAACTGGTAAACAGTCGCCTCAAGAGGAATAATAATACCTAAGAGACTTTTTAAACTATTTGAGTTCCACATGAATTCATACAACACAGTAATCGCCAATAACCAAAAATCCTCTCTTTTCTTCTTCTCTACAAATTATTTAGGTTACTACATTGTTGGCACTATAAGTAACATAATTAGAATGTCATGCAAGCCTACAGTATCGAAGGAGATAAAAATCATATTGTTGAAATGACAGCCAGCAACAGGCGGAAGAACAATTACTGCATGATATACACCTGAAAACAAAACATCGATTATCCATATACATAGCTGTATTGATGATAACATTTACAAAAGATTATAAATTAATTACATGATTAATTACTTGATATCGATCTGTTAGCTAAAGATAGTTGTGCCAAAAAAGGGTGTGTGAATTTTTTAAATAATTAATTTAATTTTGGCTATATTGTGTTTTTCTCCGTGTGGAGTCCAGATAAAAAATATAGCACCACTTCATGTCCTGCCGTGGAAGTCTTAAAAGGCGACTAAAGGACTTGAAACGAGAGGGATGAATAGAAGCGCGTCTTCTGTGTAACAGTATATATAGCCGTTCTGCCCTCACTAAGCCGCCTGCCAAGCTTGGTGACTACCGGCAAATATCCCCCAAAATGATGATACAATGGTGGAAATCTATAGGCGAGGCCTTTGAGCAGTTAATGTTCTTTGCCTGATATGATGATGATGTTGATTTTGTGACAACTGCAGAATGTTTCCAAAGCATTTGGCAACTTTGGAATAATTCTGAAATTGCTTCTGAACTAGCTGTTACCCGCGTAATTGTCAGCAAAGGGAATGATTTAAATCATCTACTCTCCGTATAACCGTATGTACATGATTGACGTTTGAGAAACAAATATCACAAAGTAGTATCAGTAAGATCATTATTATTCCCTCCTGCCTTCACGGGCTTATTTATATCCACTTTAAGAGGGAACCCGGTCTATTGATAGGCTAACGCGGGGACATGGGTCCAACGCACAGAGGCTCTTAAGACAATTTTTATCTAAAATGCAGCGTGCTGGTGTATATACCCGAGAGGGTATGTGGTATCGGCGGCTTCGTCCACTTGACCTTGTTTTTTTTTGTACTTTGGGGTTTGGTTGACTCAGGTATAGAGAAAGTTCTCTATGCCTGTGTCTACCATTCGGATAGCAAAAGTACACCTATGTCCAACTTGTGTTACTGTGGGATTTTAACGTCTATTACCAAGAGTGGTTTAACCTATACCAGTGCACTACCCACGGTGAAAGAGGGGCACATACTGGTCCAACGCAGCTGGTCCAAGGGGCAAAGTGGATTCCTGATGTTGACGGCCAAACAGCTTTTACTGACAACTGATCTAAATTACAGGCTCATCTTGGTAACGTCTATACACTGCAAGACTATAGAAAGTTTACTGAATTACAGGCTCCTGGTATACTTCAAAGCGAATGACGTCTTCAATGACAAGAACGTGAAAGTGAGCCGTTATGGTACGGACCAGATACATGCGTACAAAGTGAGCAGTCGTTTTAGACTGTTAAGAAATTCACGTGTTTGATTAGGAAGATGTATTTAATATTGTCCGTGTAGTGTTCGGATTAAGAATTTTTATATTCATAGCACTTTTCATTTAATTTATAGCACCACTCCGTCTCCTTCCATGGATGTCGTTAAAGCGTCCCTTCTGTAAAGCAGTATCCATTCTGCGCTCACCAGCCCGCCTGCCAAGCGTAGTGAGCACTAGCAAGTTCCCCCAATATGATGACATAATAGTGTAAATCTATGTGGGAGGCCCTTTTTCAGTAGTGGACGTTGTATGGCCGATATGATGATATAATATTAAATACTATTAGCATACAGCTTTTATACACTGTATACTAATATGTATACAATATACTACGCTGTATACTACTCAGCTGCTGACCAGCCCAGATTGTGAGGTAACTGTAACAGAACTGTTACTGTAATAGAGACCGCGCACCGGAAAACGCAGCGTGGGATGACCTAGTGAAGGTCGCTGGGAGTCGTTGGATGAGAGTGGCATGTAACCGCTCGTTGTGGAAATCTAAGGGGGAGGCCTTTGTTCAGCAGTGGGGACGTCCTTTGGCTGATATGATGAAAATGAACACAACCGTTTATACGAAACCCGTATGAAAAAAGGGAGTAACGGTGCTGTGTGGTCGCTATCACTTATATGTTCAAACTTCTGGACGACACCAAATATTGCATAGCACATGATTATTCCTTCCAAACACGAACCTAAGTATTTTTGAAGTTCGAGTCATGATCGAAAAATATAGGTATAGTGTTTTATTGATTTCATAGAAGATAGGCGTGGGACCTGCTTAAGAAAATACCCCAGCCATAAGTAACATACAACAACGTTACAACCAAAATGAAGCGAACTGATTTAGGTTCCAGGGCTATACATTTGATAAATATCTCAAAAACATACGGTAGTTTGTAGTCGCAAAGAAAAACTGAAAAGGTAAATGTATACGAAAATACGATCACGTACACGATAACGTTTAGGTCAGTTCTATGTATATCAACAACACGCCCACGACTCATGCCGTGTAATTGGCGTGTTGCGTCTGCGTTGCGTGATTATCTATCATTTTGGCCTTACGTGCGGCTGTTTCGAAAGCGATAGATACACCTCAAATATTAATTAGTTCTCGATCTCGACTCATAATGACAGATAAATACATTAAGTGCCTACATAATTTATGGCTAACACCCAAAATTAGGTATAGCTAGCTAAACTTAAAATTCGCCAAGGCTTTTTAGCAATAAAAGAAATGCAGTAGTTTTCAGGTTGATATGTTTTTATAAGTCTAGATGCGTTGCCCGCACTCTAAGATGGTCACATGAAAGCAAGATAATTGCACGGAGTTCACATTACCAGTATAAGTGTATAATCTATGGTTCACATAGTCACGCACCGACCAATGTCGCGGCTCGATGTGAAGCATAAGCGTAAATCATATGACGGTACGGTTGGTGCAGTGGCTGACACAGTCGGCTGCAAATCAACTACCTGCAGATCATACAAATATTTGTATGATCTACAGGTAGTTGTTTCGGGTCTGGCTGTATTGTGTGTGGAATTTATGTCTGTAAACGCACCCACGACACAGGAGAAATCCTAGTGTGGGGCAAAGTTTATAAAATGAAATAAAAAATTCAGCAACATATTGCGTAAAAATAATGCCACCTGTGTTTATAGACGATGCATGAAGTATACTGCAACTGTGAGAGAAAAAGACGTTTTATTTCATAAATTATTAAATACGTAACGTAAATCGATATTGTAAATAAAAAATAATATTTTTCCCGGGAATCAAGTGTCGATTTGCTCGAGTTCCCTTCTAGGTGCCGATCTTCGCTAGACTGCGTAGTGAAGTCGCTAATTTCATTATTAAATTGTAACATACCACCGTCATATCAAACCAGTTTACTGCCAGAAATCAATTTACCGTCTCAATCATTCTGTCTCAGTTGATCAGTTTGCATTTAGTCTCGAAACTAGAATGAGCTACCAACACTACATTGTGTAAATGTACCTACCTTCTGAGAAGCAGTGTAACAATGATTTTAACAATATGAGAATAGTACCGAAGTGAACGTGCTCGGCAAGCTAAACACAAAGAGTACGCAATCCTTCCTGTAAACTTTATTATGACGCTTTTGTGTGCTTGAGGCGTTATTGCAGAAAAATTGCTGTTTATGGCTACACTTTATTTCAGTAACAACTTTCTACTAAACAATATTATGATATATAAAGTAACAGTTCTATAAACAACGCCGTAATCATTTTCATTTATAAATCGATTCTATTCTAAATTCTATCCTATAATATTAAAATTTATCACTGCAACGTTTATATTTCCAATGGATATATATTTATGGATATTTTGACGTAAGAGGAGCACGGTATCTATAGAACTTTGTCATAATCATCATATCAGCCAAAAGGCGTCCACTGCTGAACAAAGTCCCCCCTTCATAGATTTCCATAGTTGTGTCGTCATTTTAATATGTGGCAAGCATCTACATGGGCTGCCGCTCCGACATTATATTTTCAGGAACAAAAATATCAATGATACGAACATAAAAGCAATTAAGACCGTAATTATTCGCGACTTAATAACATCCGAATGTTATTAATAATTGTTAAGTGTTTAGTCCGCCGTGTGGTGCTGGCTATGAACAAGACCACCCCATCTCGTGTCCCGTGGGTGTCGTAAAAGGCGACTATGGGACTAACTCAACTGCGATCGCCAACCTGTCTGCCAAGCATGGCGATTAGTGTAAAATCCCCCAATGAACACACAACACAAACCGATACCGGATACCGGTCGTTATGGCAATCTTTGGGGGAGGCAAGAATGTTTTATCAAGAAATTTTAATATTTGTATAGATAGCGGCACTTTTCCTGATCTGATGAAACACAGTAAAGTGTAAATTATAGACCGGTTTCTGTTCTTCCAGCTTTGAGTAAAATCTTTGAAAGAATAATGCTTGATCAGATGTTGTCTCCTTTTAATGAATATAGGATATTACATTCTTTGCATTTTGGTTTTTCTAAAGGTAAACCGACGACAGACGCCGCCGGTGCGAAATTAGTCACTCAAATTTTAGAAGCCTGGGAGGGTTCCCGGGATGCTTTTGGTATCTTTTGTGATCTATCCAGGGTTTTTGATTGCGTGGATCATAATACGCTCATTTGTAAGTTAAGGCACTACGGAACTCGCGGGAGAGCTCTCGAGTTAAATGTTTAAATGGTGTAAAATCACGAGGATCCCTAGTGAAAATGGGCGTGCCTCAAGGCTTTATTCTGGGTCCTTTTTACATTAACGATCTGCCATACATGATGACTGAATTATCTGATATAATTCTATTTGCGGACGACACTTCCCTTATTTTTAAAATCAATAGAAAAGACGGAGAACTTTTACATGTAAATGATAGCCTATCTTCTCTATCTAAATGGTTTGCGGCAAATAATCTTATGCTAAATAGTAATAAAACTAAATGTTTAAAATTTTCACTAAGCTTACCAAACGTACCACAAGTTGAACTAAACTTAGCGCTCGAAGGTAACGAACTTGATGTTATAAATGAAAATGTTTTTCTAGGTATCACTATTAATTCAAAGCTACAATGGGGAGCTCACATCACAGCCTTGTCAAGCAGGTTAAGTTCTGCTGCATATGCAGTAAGTAAGTAAGTATTAGGCAGCTCACTGATGTACCTACTGCCAGACTAGTGTATTTCGCGTATTTCCACAGCATCATGTCCTATGGCATCCTGCTCTGGGGGGCAGCAGCTGACGTTGACTCAATTTTCATATTACAGAAAAGGGCTATTCGCGCTGTCTACGAAATGGGTCCTCGCGAATCGCTTAGAGAGTGTTTTAAAGAAATCAATATACTCACTCTGCCGTCACTTTATATCTTCGTGAATATAATGTACGTGCGTAAAAATCTTGATTCATTTAAATTAAAAAGCGACTATCATGACAAACATACTAGAGACAGACATAAAATAGTGGTACCTTTATATAGATTAACCAAAACAGTTATGTCTTTTTTAGGGAATTGTGTCTGATTCTATAATAAGTTACCAAAACGAATTACAGATCTTGCTGATGGGAAGTTTAAAACGCACATTAAAGCAATTCTCATAAAAAAAAGCCTATTATAAAATCAAAGACTATGTTGACGATAGGGACGTGTGGCGTTAATTTTTATCATTTTTATCTATTATCTGCTCATGCGGCTTCCCTGGAAACAGAATTTTATCTGCATTGTTTGTATTTATTGTATAGCTGCAATTGTTTTTCAATGTATAACAGTTGTTCTAAATAATTTGTAAAACAAAGTATACCAAAAAAGATAAGCAAAGAAGACCTAGCCCTGAGTTTCTTTTGGCATTTCTTCTCATAGGTTGTCATGTAGTGAAATTGCCCTTCGTTGTTTCAATATGACGTGTAAAAGTGTCTGTTAGGAACTAATTAATGAAAAAAAAAAAGCCTTCTGTCCAGCAGTGGTCGTCTTTCAGCTGAAACGACGTGAAATTATGACGAATTACTATTATTATATTATTAACGAAACAGCTATTTATTTCTATTTTCAATTAATACAGCTTACACTCACTTCAATATATAATTGTCCCTGCAGTGTCTGCAGTGATTAAGAATATAGCAACCACTCCGTTTCCTCCCGTGGGACATCCACGTAAAACGTAAAAGACGACTAAGGGATTAAACACTGAACCACAGGGATGGGTAGCGTCTCTTCTGTGGAACAGCATCCATACTGCTCACACCATCCCGCCTGCTAAGCGCGCTGAGTACTCTCCCATCCCCCCAGAATGATAATACAATTATGCCAATCTAGGGAGGCATTTGCTCAGCAGTGGACGTGCTTTGGCTGATAGAAATAATATCTAAATTTATATAATCTTAACGGGATAGCTTTATATCGGTACCTTCCAATTCGTTAATTGGATCGTTCCGGTCAGTGCTTGTGCTACCACACTCCCAGTCTTTCCGACCGCTCCACTTCACCTTGCTTTTGCATATCGCACACTGCACAATATTTCAATATCGGATGCAATAATTGATCGAAATGTGATAATTTCATATTCCAGTTATTCTAATCAAGGGAGTCAGGGTGTCTAGTAAAGATGGAATGCTTGGCGCAGTGATTAATCGCTTTGTTTTTGTTTTACGGATCGCGAATTCGATATCAGTCATATCTGTAACAATTATTTGTATGATGAAAGATACTTGTTCTAGGTTTGGGATTTCTTGCGTGTGAAATTTATAAACTGTGCCCACGGTTGGCGCAGTGGCTAAGCGATCCGCTTTCATCCCAACGTGTCGCGGGTTCGATCCCCACACGGAACAAATATTTGTATGATTTACAGATAGGTAGTTGTTTTGGGTCTGGATGTTTGTGCATTTGAAACGTATGACTGGGATGCCTGTTGTTGGTAGGATTAGTTAGACAATCGATATGGTTGTGGCTACATTAGGTATGTAGGTATATGGGCACTTTCTTCTTAAACTTAACCGTCTTATTACAAAACATGGTTTATCGATAGTCTCGGACTAAAAGTGTGGTTTAATAAAATTTCTTATTACAAAAAGTGGTTTAACTCTTAGTCTTAGACTATCTATGGTACTAAAGATAAACCTGATGGGGACCTAGTTTAACTCTATAAACCTTTGGTCTAAGTCACAAATATACGTCAAATTCATTGTTTTGAGGTTATATTTGGTTTCTTTTTGTGTGTTATATTGTAATATTACCTGAAATGGTTTAAATTTGCGTTTTCCTAAAGATAGTAATATGCCGTAACTACAATAATTGTAGGCAAGTAATAACTTTTTCTTCAGAATTCCAGTTTTCACTTCTTCGTTTTTTCTGTTGTTCTATTTTATTAATATTATTCCCTAACTTCTTATCAATAATAAGTACGAAGAAACGTCCAAATCTCAGAATAGTTGTACCTATGTTTAAAGATTTCCGCGCGATATAGACATTCCGTTACGCATTAGTGTTGTTTGAAAGTACATATTTCGGACATGAAATAAATGTCATAAAAGTATTCCTTAGAAAGAAAATAAATGGCATTTATTGAAACAAGAACAACCATTCGTTTCTAATAGTTATCGTCATTAAATAAATTATTATATTATATATTATTATTATTATATCGTCATTAAATAAATTATTATATTATATATTATTATTATTTTCCTTTATTATTATTATTATTATACCTATTATATATGTTGAAATATCAATATCATTAATATAAAAAAATTACAGAAATATTTAGCATTTGGGTAAACGGAACGATGTAACCGAATGCTATCTGATTGAATGAATGTTTCCAAGGAATTCCGTGTATAATCTGTGGAAATAATTTAAGCCAGAACTAAAGTCAGGTACTATCTAGTCCTGACTTATTTTGATATTTGTAATACGGACGGGTTTAAACTATGGTACTAACGTTAGTTCCGTACTAAGTCCAGACTTCATAGTTCTGGTTTAAACCTGAGTCTAACAAAATTTTTGTAATAAGACTGATAAAGTTTATCATTCCGGATTACTTGGTTACTTTAGAAGAGCTGCAGCTTTTAGAAAATGTATCTGGAACTAAATGTTCTTTAGGCGCGATATGATAGTAACTCAGATCTTTTTTCGGATGGAAGTAACCTTTGGAAGTAACGGTCAACGCAGTTTCTGCAATTTGAAAAGCAACTAACTATAGAACTACGTGACAAACTATTATATTTATATCATATAACAATTTATTTCTATTCTAATTTCATATAATTCAATAAATAAATATCAATAATAATATACTATTATAAGAGCTGTGATAATATCACAATATAAACCCTATGATATTGTGTATTTCTATATTGATGATTATACATGTCGACGCCGAAGTGGCAATGGTTACTTTGTCCAACAAAAATGAGTGCGAGGAGCCCTTACACGCTTTTGAACTAGAACTTATTAATATTTATATTTATTTATACCTTGTAGCTCTGGTCATGAATAAGGCTACCACATGTCATCCCGTGGGTGTAGTACTACGCTACGCGTCTGAGGGAGTTTGGAACCCAGGCGTATCAGTGAGCATTTTGAATTGCCCACAGGTGGCGGTAAACCACCAACGCCAGCAACCAAGGACGGTTGATGTCAGGAAGGCGGCCAACAACCCTCTTGCCAAAACCTTTGCAATTTGACTAATACATTTGCCCCGTACCCTAATTAATTTGGGACCTGGGCAGAAACAAGAAGATTTTATCATCTTCATAATCAATTCAGCCGAATAAAGTCCACTACTGGACACAGGCCTCCCCCAAAGATCGCCACAACAGCACGCCCGGGTGTGTTGTGAGCTCAATAAGGGGTTTTGCCATAATCGCCATGCTTAGCAGGCGGGTTGGCGATCGCAGTTGAGTTGTTAATGTACTCGGAGGACGCTGCTACCCATCCTCCAGCTAATCCCATAGCTGCCTGTTACGACACCCACGGGATGAGACCGGATCATAGAAAGAAGAAGATAATAAAAAATATACAAAACGTTTTACTTCACAAACGGGTTACACGCTACATCATCATACCTTCTTTTTACTTCTGGTTGTCTTTGTTTCGTATTTCCTGTTCCAAATAATGATATGCACATTTTTTAAAAACGGTGGCAGGATAGACTACGTATGCTAATAACAAATCTATAATGGTAAAAGTTTGTTTGTTTGCACACAGACACTAATGCCCTAACTTGGGATACGACTTCATTTTAACTTGAACTTCCACTGAAATTGGTTTGACTTCCAGCAAATTGTTACTGTGAGGGGTATGTCCATAATATTGAGAGCCGAACACAAAAGAATTGAACAGTGACTTCATCAAACACAAAATTTAAAAGAGGTATAAAAAGACGGGTGTTTTCTAAATTGACTCTTTTGAATTGAGTCTATTTATAAAGCTCTCCTCGAGTGCCGTTTGATTGTAAGAAATTGACTGAACGTGCATTCATATATAAAGCGAATGCTAATAGAATAAGGAGATGGAAAGCTCTGAGCGGCGCGGGCGGAGCGCACCCAGTAATGTTTATGCAAATTGCCTGCATTTTGTTATTTTAATAATATTTGACGATTATGTTGCATTAAATATTTTATTCGTTCATGTAATTAGTTAAAATATTTCGATAAATACTTCTCACAAGAGCGAGTAAACTAAATCAACTATTTTAAGTGATATTTATAGCGGCGCTTAACTCTCGGTATCAAAGTTGTATAATAAAGGAAATCGGGCACCATCATCGTCGCCAGTTTACGTGGGTCGCGCGACTTTGAATTGAATCATTAAACTTATGGCAGACGGCTGTTCCGAACTACCTACCTGCTATATGTAAATGGATAAAATTTTGACCCAAGACAAGCTTAATTGGCAACCCAACGCAATTTAACTATTATAGATTAGCCGTTAAATTGTTTTAACAATTTGCCTCCAATATTTAACTTTTATAGATGATATTATATTATAGGCAAGGTAAATATATCAATTCATCTCCATTATACTTAACAACTGTTTTTTTTTTAATGAAGAGTCGAAAGTAGTTGCTCTGTCATTTTTGAAGTTAGATATATGAAAATTGGTATTTGGCTTTCTGGTTAAAAATAAAGAAATACGTGTTCCGTGTTTTAATAAATTCTAACCTTAAGGGGTTAAAACAGGGTGTGAAATTTTGTATGCAAAATCGGTGAGTGTTGAGTTAAATCTATAAAAAATTGTATTCAGCTTCTCAGTAAAAAATATGGGAAGACGTATTTCAGCGTTTTAGAAAAATCTGCATTTAAGAGGGTAAAATCGGAGATGAAATTTTTTATTAATATTCGTAGGTAGGGTTTGAGGGTTTGAGGTTTGTTCTCTAGTGTGATCTTACGAGGACCTGGAGACATAGCACCACTCCATCTCCTTAGTGGATGTCATAAAAGGCGACTAGGGAGAGTCCCCTATCACAAGGAGCCGCAGCAGCGTCTTTTCTGTGGAACAGTACTAGTAGCATTCTTATTAGGATTCATTACTCATAAATGTCAGTGTGGTGTCCTGTTTAAGAATATAGCACAACTTAATCTCCTCCCGTAAATGTCGTAAGAGGCGTTTAAGAGATTCTAAACCAGAGGAATAGGCAGCAGCGTCCCTTATGTGGAACAGTAGCCGTACTGTGCTCACCAACCCGCCCGCCAAGTGTGGTGAGTATTGAAAATTTTCTCTAAAATGATGACACAATTGGGTTAATCTATGGGGGAGGCTTTTGTTCAGTGGTGGACGTCCTTTGGCTGAAATGATGATGATGACTAATAATATTTTTTGTAGCTTTGATACGTTTGATTTTATATACGTAAGAAGAAGCTTCGCTTCTGTCGGGTGTCCAACGACACCTCACGTTTTTCATTCTAGAACACGTGCCGTTGTTTACTATCAGCGTGCTGGCTGTAGGGTTTGTAGTGTTATATTCGGCCTGAGGCCGAATACCGAAATAAATGTAATAATCTCACTACTAGTTTTTTGTTTTTTAATAAAACATGTCCCACTCCTGGATTGCTCCTGTGTCGTGGGTGCGTTTACAGACATAAATTCCACATACAATATACACCCAGACCCGGAACAACTACCTGCAGATTATACAAATATTTGTTCCGCGCGGGATTCGAACCCACGACCCGGAGCGCAGCAGCCGACGGTAATCAGTTTACATAATCAGCCCATTACTTTCCCACTGCTGAACACGGGGATTTTCTCACGATGAAAAAGGCTAGGCCTATTTCCGTCACGCTTGCCTACTGCGGGTTGGCAGACTACACACACCATTGACAATATTATAGAGCCCTCTCGGGTGTGCAGGTTTCCTCACGATGTTTTTCTTCACCGTTTATGCAAGTGATAATCTGATTTTGATCCGCACTTGAATCCGAAAATACAGTGGTGCGGGTTGGGATCGGTATGAAAGGCAAGCGTTCAACCACTAGGATATCACTGCCTTCCGTTAAAAGGGTACCGTACATACGAATGGAAAAACGTTTGTCACAGCCAATTTGCCTCGAATCTACTAAACTGATTAAGTTCAAATTTGGTACACATGAATTTCTGCGACCCAAATACGGACGTGTAGCAAAAATAATTGAATTTTCAATACGAGGGTCACAAAATTAGAAAGTCAAAGAATAATGTTTTGCGAAGTATACCGTGTAACATATCATTTGAAAGAGCTTGTTGAGGTATTGATATTGTGTGGTATAATTAAATAAATTAAGAGTTTTAAAGATATTTATGAAATAGATGAGAATTTACCAAACCCATCCCATCCCATCCATCCAGTCCATCACTATCTCTAATTATAACATATCAACTGCAAATCATAAAATAAAAACGGCTACGGTCTTTACTTATAGATTGCAGGAAAACCTATAAGAATTCTATGGTCTTAAAATAACATGGTAAATCTTTCAATATTGTGCGTACAAACTCATATTTGCAGTTGGAATTTGCGGCCAGATTTAATTAAATAACCGTATATCACAATAAACAGAAAAATATATCTTTAATTAGATATATAAATAATAAATGTACGTTATGAACGTATAAATGTATCAACATCATACCTGTTTACACCTGGCTGCGAAGAGGTGTGGCCAAGTGCACAACGGCAACCGTGATTTTTCAGTCTTTGTATATATTGCCGGGAAGTGAACGCAATTATATTTTTTCCGAAAATTCAATTAACAATAATTTTATTAAAAACACTAGCGGCCACATTTTGATAGGCAACCTGGTAGATGTATATTCTCCTAATCATAAATATGCGTAAAAATTTGGTTTTAAGCAAACACTCGATGAGTACACTAATTCTGCAGCCGGATCTCGTATTCTTTTATTCGTATGAAAAGTATCATTGTCGGAAATGGAAACAGTTCACGCAATAATGTGAATAATTTCCGTTCAACGCTTATGGATGGCGCTTGCGTATAGTGCTTACAAATACGTGCTGCTTTATGCACTTCCCCACGTGCTATGGAGCAAAAATATTCAAACTCTGTGCAGTGCGTGTCATTGGTAAGTCGTATGTCTATTATGGCAAAAGCATTGAAACTAAAAGTGCTAAAAGTGTTAAAAGAAGAATAAAAACTTAATTATGTCATAAATACTTCTTATAAGAGATCTATCACTTTTCATTTGTTTTGTTCTTGATTATAATCAAAATCTTAAATACTTGAAACATTAATAAGAAAAAATAAATGATGTCGGAAACTACTAAAATATATTTTTTGAATAATGCTTACGATTATAGACAGATAAAATATAACAATAAATTTGCAGTTCTTAACTTTAATTAGATATGAGCCCAAATAATCGTATATGAAAATATGTACATGCGCGGCATAATATGTACACAGAACAAAGGTTTGAACAAACCTGCTTTAATAGAACCTTCGCGTCGTCTTCGCAGATAATTCTATAATTCTATATCCCGTTGTTTCTATAACACTAAGCCGCTCGATTATGAAAGTTGTAAATTAATCGGATAAGCTGTTATTGCGTGAATCCTCAACAAAGAAACAAACCTTTACCCTGGGTAATATTACTTACTGGTGGTCAATATAATGTTAAATACCCACACTAAAAGCTTCTATAATATGAATAGATTTTAAGTTATAATTATAAAAACCGTACAAAAATCACCCAGTGGTTTACGGTAGATAGACGGATTCTAGAACTTTTTTGGTATATATGATTATGTGCGCCTATGATAATTCCCCGAGTAACTCTTATAACCATATTAAATAGCTAACCTTTACCTAATATTTCAAAATTATAAAAATGGTAGGTACGTTTGTAGGTAGAGTAATCTATTATAAAAATCGCTGTCAATAAAGTACTCTTAATGAATAGGTACTTGTATTTCCTTTTTGGTGTGCAATTAATATATTTATGTATTGCATATTATTATTAATTCAACTCCTTCCGAGAAACATGACAAAGTTTTAAAATGTCAAGTTTTCGACACCTTATTTTAGATTTTTATCAAGGTTCTAAGGCCACAGAAGCTGCTTGCGACATTATGTGCTACGTACTAGAGGAGACACCGCACTTTATTACGATGTCCTATTCATTAACGATTAATATGGCCGCACTTCACTAAAAATCTTTAGGTTTAAGATTCTGAACTGTTTTTGTGTTAGGATCACAATTAAAACAAAAAAAACCTTAATCTCAAATCCAAAGATTTTGGATTAGATTGATTATTAATTTCGGCCGTTACAAAAGTGCGGTGATATTTTAGTTTATTATTTAGTTTTAGATATTTTTTATTTAGTTTCAATGCTTTTGCCATAATAGACATACGACTTACCAATGACACGCACTGCACAGAGTTTGAATATTTTTGCTCCATAGCACGTGGGGAAGTGCATAAAGCAGTACGTATTTGTAAGCACTATACGCAAGCGCCATCCATAAGCGTTGAACGGAAATGATTCACATTATTGCGTGAACCGTTTCCATTTCCGACAATGATACTTCAAACGAATAAAAGAATACGAGATCCGGCTGCAGCATTAGTGTACTCATCGAGTGTTTGCTAAAAACCAAATTTTTACGCATATTTATGATTAGGAGAATATACATCTACCAGGTTGCCTATCAAAATGTGGCCGCTAGTGTTTTTAATAAAATTATTGTTAATTGAATTTACGGAAAAAATATAATTGCGTTCACTTCACGGCAATATATACAAAGACTGAAAAATCACGGTTGCCGTTGTGCACTTGGCCACACCTCTTCGCAGCCAGGTGTAAACAGGTATGATGTTGATACATTTATACGTTCATAACGTACATTTATTATTTATATATCTAATTAAAGATATATTTTTCTGTTTATTGTGATATACGGTTATTTAATTAAATCTGGCCGCAAATTCCAACTGCAAATATGAGTTTGTACGCACAATATTGAAAGATTTACCATGTTATTTTAAGACCATTGAATTCTTATAGGTTTTCCTGCAATCTATAAGTAAAGACCGTAGCCGTTTTTATTTTATGATTTGCAGTTGATATGTTATAATTAGAGATAATGATGGATTGGATGGATGGGAAGGGATGGGTTTGGTAAATTCTCATCTATTTTGTTAAACATCTTTAAAACTCTTAATTTATTTAATTATAGCACAATATCAATACCTCAACAAGCTCACACCTGCACACCCGAGAGGGCTCTATAATATTGTCAATGGTGTGTGTAGTCTGCCAACCCGCAGTAGGCAAGCGTGACGGAAATAGGCTTAGCCTTTTTCATCGTGAGAAAATCCCCGTGTTCAGCAGTGGGACAGTAATGGGCTGATTATGTAAACTGATTACCGTCGGCTGCTGCGCTCCGGGTCGTGGGTTCGAATCCCGCGCGGAACAAATATTTGTATAATCTGCAGGTAGTTGTTCCGGGTCTGGGTGCATATTGTATGTGGAATTTATGTCTGTAAACGCACCCACGACACAGGAGCAATCATAGTGTGGGGCATGTTTTATAAAAAAAAAAAAACTAGTAGTGAGATTATTACATTTTAACACTTATTTACCTCGTTATTTGTTTCCCAGTGTTTATCGCTAACAAACGTGACATAACACAAAAATATATTAAGGTGTCATAACGTGCACTAGACAATAAAGCGGCGGTGTCTATGCGAGTCAGCAAACCAATCACCGGCCGAATATTCGGTTTTCGGCCTCAGGCCGAATATAATACTACAAACCCTACAGCCAGCACGCTGATAGTAAACAACGGCACGTGTTCTAGAATGAAAAACGTGAGGTGTCGTTGGACACCCGACAGAAGCGAAGATTCTTCTTACGTATATAAAATCAAACGTATCAAAGCTACAAAAAATATTATTAGTCATCATCATCATTTCAGCCAAAGGACGTCCACCACTGAACAAAAGCCTCCCCCATAGATTAACCCAATTGTGTCATCATTTTAGAGAATTTTTTTAATACTCACCACACTTGGCGGGCGGGTTGGTGGGCGCAGTACGGCTACTGTTCCACATAAGGGACGCTGCTGCCCATTACTCTGGTTTAGAATCGCTTAAACGCCTCTAACGACATTCACGGAAGGAGAGGAAGTGGTGCTATATACTTAATCAGGACCCCACACTGACATTTATGAGTAATGAATTCTAATAAGAATGTATTTTGTTATTAATAGAATTTAATATCGATTAATTTGACGTTTTTACAAATACAAAAAGGAAAAGGAAAAGCGCTGTGCTACTAGTACTGTTCCACAGAAACCCTTGTCTTGTGAACGAAGTTCCTTGTGATAGGGGACTCTCCCTAGTGGCCTTTTATGACATCGACTAAGGAAATGGAGTGGTGCTATGTTCATAATCCGGACATCAACCACCGGACGCAGCATACACATACGGGCTGCGGGCATGTTATAACAACATCAAAATATCGTAAACGTCCGCTGCAAAATATGGGGGTACAAATAACAGTCACATCGGAATTGCTTTAATTACCACGCTTGGCATAGCTATTAAGGGCCGCAGTTTTTTTTATTAGCATAGGAAGACACGGCTTACTTTATCCTTATTAATATTATATATGAAAAGAAGGTGGTCTAATGTTTGCCGAAAATCAACAAGTCCATATGATTCACAATGTAGTATTGTAATCAGTATATCAAGTATATCTATTAATATCATTTTTCAACAGATTAAATCAAGGTTTCCAGTGTAATAAGATAACGGTAATTGTTAATTTAAATAAAGAGAGAAATACTTAAGAAATTAAAATTTGTCAGTTGGGTGCGGTACACTCCGAAGATTAACATTCAACAAACTTTGACGCCATTATCTTCGTATGGTTACAGAGAGAAACTTCATTGATTGCACCATTTACTTTGACGAAGGGTCTCATTAAAGTTGGGTAATTATTTATCTCCAAAACTCTGTAGCAACTGCTGAAGTTCGAGAACAATTTCGTGTACGTGATAGGTGAGCTAATCGACAGCACCTTTAATAATCTAAATATATACATGGATATATAAGGTTTAAGAGATCAGAACCGATAGTGATATGGAGTTTTGCCATTATACTTTCTATATATGACATAGAAATAAAATAAACGATGTTAATGAGTACCTAACCATCGTTTACATTCTGGCAATACGGGCAATACCAATGAGTTGGAGATTTTGGGATGTTACGATTAATGGTAGTATGCCACTCATCAAATATCTTTGTCCAATATACATTGGATCAAAGTAATTGAATGATTTCATCCAATGAATTAGCGACACTATTTAATCAAAGATTTTAACATTTCAATCAAATACATTTAAATGGGTTTAAAATACATAGCTCGTAGAACTGATGGCCGTTGGGGCAAAAAGGTTCTCGAGTGGACACCGCGCACCGGAAAACGCAGCGTGAGACGACCTCCAACGAGGTGGACAGACGATCTGTTGAAGGTCGCTGGGAGCTGTTGGATGAGGGATGTAACCGCTCGTTGTGGAAACCTAAGGGGGAGGCCTTTATTCAGCAGTGAACGTCCTGTGGCTGATATGATGGGTATAAAACGTATCTTGTTTTTTTTCTTTGAATTTCCTTATGATATTTATATACACATTAAAGCTAAATATATCACCACAACGACCGATATGGGTGTGTTGTGGGCTCATTGGGGGGTTTTGCTATAATCGCCACGCTTGGCAGACGGGTTGGCGATCGCAGTTGAGTTCTTAATGTACTCGAAGGACGCTGCTGCCCATCCTCCGGCTAATCCCTTAGTCGACTTTTACGACACCCACGGGAGGAAATGGGGTGGTGGTATTCTGAGCCGGCACCACATGGCAAAGCCGGCACCACACGGCAAAGCCGGCACCACACGGCATTAGTTACCAATGAAGTTATTGTATTTGCGCCGTTTGAGGGCTTCTACTACAGAAGCGGCAGCGCCAGCACAGCCTACCGTGCTTGGAAGATGGGATGGAGCAAGGCTGTCGACACAAGTTGCATTCCACACTAGAGGCCTACCCATCGTCCATGGCAGTAACAATATACCATCTGGTCTTTTGCCATCGTTACGTGCCAAGCCATTGGGTTCCAAAACAGCTGGCACGCCGGCAGAGACAAAAGCACAACGAATAATGTCGTTAATATTAGCATACCGTACTATGCGACCTGCACTTTACTGCAAGACAAACCTTGTCTCCATCTGGCTGCATCCGAGCATTAGGTACCTCACAAAAGCACCCAATATCACTATATTTTAGGTGGTAATTGAACGCAGGACTAATTCCACTACGGTGATTGTAAACAATGTGTGCAGGTGCCTCTATGTAGGCAGCTTGTAAAAGCACTTTCATTCTAAGGCTCGATTGTAAGTTAGCGGGGCGTTTACATGATTACAGCGTTTGTGTTTATTCTATTCATAATTAATGGAAAACTTAAACCCATTATTAGCGCAAATTGCCTCCACAACTTATACTACGCTCTGAAAAGGTGTAAAGGATTATGAGAGTATACCTTGAGATGAATAAAATTGGATTACATGCTATGCGTAGGACAAATAGTAAAAGATTACAATTCCTTCAAGACTTCTATTGGGATTTCACATTAAGTAGATGATATTTTCGGGCCGATAAGATAAAGACGAACAGTATATTGGCAAGGTATAAACGAGGTATAAAAATTGGGCTATTCAATTATTTTGTTTTATTGACGTGATATTTGTCTGGCAGTTCAGGTATGTCATGTTCACTCAAGTGTCATGCTTACGGTGGCGTCGTGTATCGGGTCGCTAAGTTTCCCTACAATATGGTTGAGCTGAGCGACGCTGATGCCTGCGTCATGCTTGTGAACGAGTGCTGCTGAGATTGAATCATTAATTGAATCAAAAATTCTAGTAGGTAAATATTAAAATCAGATTTGTTTTGTGTAGAATTTTTAAGAAGTGTAGAGTCTTTTCCCCTCATGGACAATGAGGGAAAAAGAGTCACATTATCATTTCGAGAAACTTGTAGATAAAAAAACATTGTACCAATATGATTTATTTTTATATTTATTTTATATGATTAAGTATATTTAAAAAGAGTAAGTATGGAGTTTCCTGCCCTTTCTTTTCCATAGGAAATCCATACCTTGGAATGCGGCAACTAAAGTCTTGACTATTTAATTTAAATAAGAACCTATAAATAGTTTTACAGGAATAAAAAATTGGACAATAAAATATCTTTTATACCAAATTATGACATCGGCCAGCAATGTCGTTGGGCATCGTTGGATCTTGGATTAAAATAAAATATGTATATATATTACTTAGATTTATTGGGAAGATCGATAAATATAAATGTTTAATTGAGTTACTCAATACTTTTTACGTTCCATGTTTTACAATGGACTATAAATAGAATTGATCATTATGGACCCAGTCGGGCACAGCAAATGAGGAGAGAGAAAGAAGGCTAAGTAGCAATTAGACTAATTAACATTAAATTTAAATTAAATTGATTGATTGATTTAGAATTATAGACATATGAGAATTGCCGTGTGGAGCCGGCTCATTGCCGTGTGATGCCGGCTCAGAATACCACCACCCCATTTCCTCCCGTCGGTGTCGTAAAAGTCGACTAAGGGATTAGCTGGAGGATGGGCAGCAGCGTCCTTCGAGTACATTAACAACTCAACTACGATCACCAACCGTGATCTGCCAAACGTGACGATTATGGCCAAACCCCCCAATGAGCCCACAACACACCCATATCGATCGTTGTGGTGATCTTTGGGGGAGGCTTGTGTCCAGCAGTGGACTTCATTCGGACGAAATGATGAATGAGGAGAATTTCGAAAGTTTTGCTCTTAGTTTTGTATGTGAAATATGTATCTATAGGCAACCCGAGGAGAGTTGGTAGGTATATGAAATCAATTATATCTCTCTTCTAATAGCCTGTTAAGTCCTTATCAATCTGGATTTCGACCTGGCCACAGTACTGCAACGGCACTAGTTAAAATAACTGACGACATCCGACTGGCCATGGAAAACAAAATGCTAACGGTACTAGTCCTGTTGGACTTTAGCAGTGCTTTTAATTCAGTTGATTTTGACATCCTCTTAGGTATTCTATCCTCTCTTAATATCTCGTCTTCTGCAATTGCATGGTTTAACTCTTATCTTCGGGGTCGCTCGCAGTCGGTTCGCTCTCATGAGGCCTCCTCTGAGTGGTATGATTTGGCTGTGGGTGTTCCACAAGGTGGCGTCCTCTCACCTCTTCTCTTCTCTGTTTTTATAAATGCCATCACAAAGGTCCTAACTTCTCATTATCATCTCTATGCAGACGATTTGCAGTTATACCGACATTTTAAAGTTGAGGAGTACGCTACAGCTATTAATGCTATCAATAATGACCTTGAGAATATTAACAAGTGGGCTAAATCTTTTGGCCTTTTAGTCAATCCCACAAAATCGCAAGCTCTCATTATTGGTGGTAGATACATGTCTAACCTCTTGAATTCTCAGTGTCTCCCGCCTATCGTGTATGATAGCGTTTCTATAGCCAGTTCGATAAGCGCAAAAAACTTGGGTGTCCTCTTTGATTCCAACCTCTCCTGGAATGTTCACGTTGCAGAAGTTAGTAGGAGGGTTTTCTGCTCATTTCAGTCCCTCAAACGTCTTCAGAAGTTCCTCCCATTTCAAACTAAAGTAATTCTTGCACAATCTCTTCTTCTGCCTCACTTAGACTACGCTGATGTATGTTTTTTGGACGCGTCGGAGGAACTCCTAAACAAACTAGAACGTCTCCAGAATTTGTGTATTCGCTTCATTTTCGGTCTCCGTAAATATGACCATGTGTCAGAATTTCGAACCAGATTGAAGTGGCTACCTATTCGGAGGCGCCGTGATTGTCATATACTTTCTCTTCTCTACTCTATTCTCCATAATCCGAATTCTCCTGTCTATCTTCGTGAGCGCTTTGAGTATCTTGTGCCTAGAGGCAAACCCTGTCGCTCAGCTTCTTCTCTACTCCTTAGAACTCCTCGCCACACTTCCAGTCGTTATGACAATTCTTTCACCATACGTGCAGTACGTCTATGGAATTCGCTACCTCATTCTTTGCGTGACACCCGTACTCTGAACACCTTTAAGACAAAAGTTAAGAAGCATTTCCTTTCTATATGACTTTTAAGTATATTATGTATGTATTTCAGTCTATTACATATATATATATATATATGTATATTTATATATCATATTTATAAATTTGAATTTATTTATGTACTTATAAGCATATTATATGGTATCATATTTATATGATATAAGGCTTTTTTAAAAAAAAATTATTTTTTTATTTGGTTTTTGTATAACTGTAACTTTGATTTCTTACTACGTACACGTGTCTTGGCCCTCATAAACGACACAATCTCTCTAAAAATCAAAGGGTTTGCTGGTAGAAAACTCAATTCTGAGTTAAGCTCGCCTTTGTACATAAAAGTTTGTATTTATTGTTTAAATTAAAATACTTGTGTACAATAAAGAATAAATTAAATTATACAAATATGCTGTTCGACACATATTAATTAACTTCTACCTATTGTTCTTACTGTACTCAAAAGTATAGACTAATCTATAGTTATCGTTGATCAATTTCAAACAATCTCATGTACTACAGATATCAAACATCTCGACAGTTTCAGCTATCTAAAATTGATATCGCACTGCAACTTACCGTAACTAAACATTATGCAGTTACTCCGTTGTTAAATTATTTCCTCAAACGAAGTAATCTATCAAATCTATCTTAAGGTTGAGTATTAAATTATGTGATTACGATAAATCTGATTATTATTACTATGACGCTGATCAGACTCAGGTGATTTTCGTGATATTTTATGAAAATCGCCTGAATCAGAACAGCGTCATATCGTATACTCGTGTCATATCTTATTAGATATGGCCCCCTATAAATGGGTTAGGCTCTCTAAGAACAGTCGACATAGTCCTGTCTATTCGCGTATAGACATAAGTACTTAAGTAGTTTTTATACTGAATGCAAAAAGGTTGCTTGGAAGCAACGAGTACCTAATTAAAGATGAAGCGTTTATTTCTTGTTCTGGCAGCTATCGTAGCTGCAGTGGCTGCCCTACCCACAGAAATACCGGAGCCTGGGCAGCTAGCCTTCATTCTCAATGAGGATGACTTCGAAGACTACCTAGATGCCTGGCTCGAGATAGAAGAGGCGAAATATGGCAACGCATCAACTTCAGCGTACCCCCGAAGCGGTAAGGTCACGTTATGTACTTGTTTGTATTTAAAAGATATTAAAAACAAACTATAATCAATTCTGAAGTTTATGTGTATATGTATTGTTTGAAATTATATTAGATTTTTTTTTTCTTTGTACACTCAGGTTGCACAATCTCAGTAAACGGTGACCTCGGGCAACCGCAGCCGGTGTACTTGCACAACAACAACTACCCTGTACCCAGTGGCAACAGCGGTCAGATCCACCTCAACACTGGGGAGCAGGTCATCATCGCTTGTACTGGCTCTGGACGTACCATTCAACACCCTAACGCAGCTGCATCTGTGGCCACAGCTGTAAGGATTCACTGTTCTCTAAAAACAAATTTTCATTTTATTGCGGATATTATAATCTGAAATTGTATTTCCACCAAATAACCCTTGATTCCATAAAATGTTCTACATATATTAATTCTGTATAAATATTTTTCATTGAACCCTAATAGAGGGTGGTTTAAACAAATAACCCTAACCTCATCTCATCTTTAAATTACCTATAATAATAATTGATGATCCGCTGAATGGTTGTTATGCTGACGAATTTAATTTTCCTTGTACAAATAATTCTTCTTCCCTAAAAATTGATTCAGCGCTCTTGGAGTAATTATTATCCATTAATTTTGTTTTTACTTTGAGCTTAAGTTATTGTAACTTTAAATCAGGATATTAATTAATATTGCAGACGGCAACATGTGTGAATAACGCGCTGGTTTCCGGTGCAGGCTGGCTCAACGGTAATGGAGAGTTCGGTCAACTGACCTGCTCTGCACATTCGTTCCACGAAACCGAGTACACTTCCGACAGATGCTTCAATAACAACCTTGTTATTAGGTTTGTATAAAAATAAGTCAAACAAACGTGCTATTTAAATCATAAATATTATTATTATTAAAATATGTGACTAGGGTGCGCTGATAATTATGTACTCTGGTCTTTTCAGTCAATTATTAATAAACCTCATACCTATAGGTAATTCTTATACCACGTTTACACTCTGCTCACGTCCGCGACAGTGAGCAGGAAAGTGGGAGGAAAGGGTGTAGAGCCAACGACAGGGTCATAGGAAGCGACTTGTTTACACACTGGCTCTGTCTACTTCCCTGCTTAGGTCCTTGTTCACTGCCGCAGATGTGAGATGAGTGTAAACAAGGTATTGTATTTTACAACGAACAAAATATAAACTATAAAGATTTTTTAAATAATATTTCTATCTTAAGGGTTGGATTTATCGTCAACGGCGTGTTCTATCCTCTGTACTGGTCTTGCTTCGATCAGAGTCGCCTCGAAGTACTTTACGTGTGGTATGAACAGAATCCTCCAAACGCCGTGCACCAGACCAATGTCGACAGGCCTAGTTGGCTAGGTATGATTAAATCATTAATTTCAATTAAAATGAATTATTTTAACTAAATAGGTAGCTACAAGAGAACCGTTTTTTTCTAGCTGGTACTTTCTTCCCTGGTGTTGCCGTGAATACGATGTACACCCAAGTCCAACAAAAAGCTATGATTTCCAGTCTCGTAGGCAATACACTCGCTGACAAATACATCACCACTCTTCAGTACCTTGCTCGTGGTCACCTAGCAGCTAAAACAGACTTCATCTACGCTACCGGTCAAAGAGCTACCTTCTACTTCATCAACGCTGCGCCGCAGTGGCAGCCCTTTAACGCTGGTAACTGGAACTGGCTGGAGCAAGTAAGTAAACTTGTCGCGGAGTGCCTCTCTCCGTGTTTCCTTCCCGGTTAGCTCAACTAGGAGGCTTTCTCCACGACAGCAAGTAACGGAGTTCAGTTAATGTGAATGAATAAAACGTATCATATATATTGTTATATGTATATTATTATTCACAAGTTTAATTATCACTTTATGCTGATGTTTACATTTTTAAAATATAGCTTACTATCACAATATTTAAGCTAGTTAAAAATAAGTAATTGTAATATTGCAGACTATTTGTCAGAGCGACAGCTATGTGTCGAACCACTAGCGTTAAGCTTTTCGAACGGAATCTGATGATCGACGTCACATCAAAAAATCGAATTTTGATTTTAATAAAGAATGAATCGTGAGGTGGACAGTGATGAAGATAGAAGGTATGAAGTGATGAAAGAGGTTGATTGTAATGAAGATGAAGGATGACTTCGTCACAAACTGAACAATATATTTTGGGAAACAATTTTCTCTATTCATAAATGCAACCTACCTGTGACTCTGTAAGAGGTTAAATTTTTACAAACGATGCTATGCTTGGTAACTAAACGCTTCATGATTTACAGGCCCACCTCTTAGAAAGACAGAATAATCAATGCTACATACACCAGTTACTGCTTCTAATTATGTTGGACTGTTTTGAATGGATATTCCATAAAAAATCTAAACAAAATGCCTTCCTTAACACAGAACCTTCGTGCTCGCATCGGTGTGGCAGGGTACAACACAGTCATCTACTCCGGTACTTTCGGCGTATCTCAACTACGCGACCAAAACGATCGCCTCGTTGACATCTATCTGTACCAGGACGCAAACAACAACCCTCAGATCCCTGTGCCTCTCTACTATTACAAGGTAAATCATTCTCATCGTCTCGAAGGTTTCCATTTGATCGCGGTAAAGTTGTAACAATAGTACATATTACACTGTTCTGACACCGACTTCAAAAAGGAGGAGGTTCTCAAATCGATGCGTTTTTGTTTTGTTTCTATGTACACCGATTACTCCGAGATTTGTAAACCGATTTGAGCAATTATTTATTTAACTGGTGCAAAATGCTTTCGAATTGTTCCTATATAAATTTCATTGCATTTGATTGAGTAGTTTTTTAACCAGCTTCAAAAAACAGGTTAATTTTTAAAAATGTAGTTTGGCTACTAGCAGGCATCTCAAAGAGCTGTTGCTGCTTAATTGGACAAACTGGCGAAGCTCCAACCAGGCAACAACTTATACACTGAGCAATACAGCTAAGGGCGTCCCCTATAATGGGGTTCGGGCCTCTACTTATGGCGTCCCTGGGGTGAACTTGGGAGTTGAATCTGAATTTCTAAGGTCATTTTTAAAGCCACTGCTCATCACGGCCCGGCTCTAGCAAGGACTGGTGTGAATAACTCGAAAGTGTCTCTTCAGGTGCTTTTATACATATTTCGGCGACTTCGGTCGAAAAACAAATTCACACAACTGTTAAGCTGAAATTAAATGTATAGATTACATTGAAATGAACGACTACGTCAAAACAATATTCACATGCTCGATACGTACTCGAAAGGTTGGCCGTTCGACCAAAGTCGCTGAATATACTATGAAACCTTCTTATTTTTTACGGTTGCATATTTGTTATGCTTCACTATTTTTAAATGAGGGATGATAATTAATGCACTTATTCATCTTTATTAGGTCGTGTACGACGCATCTCGACGCATCGGCACAGCATTCGTGAGCATCAATAATCCGTACTACACGGAAGCTGAAGCGCGCGCTTTGACGTTCTGTACGGACCGGTGCCGCAATAACAGTGCATTCAGCTGGCTCAACTGGCAACCTGATCGTATTGACATCGGATACAGCTTCTGCTGCACAGTCGATGACTTCAGAAGGACTGTGCCTCATCTACCTGCCTTCAACGTAGACGATCTTCTCGCCTAATCCTTTTTTTTTCATTGCGGCCCGGTGGAAATTCTTCATGAACTTCCTTCGCCCCGGAGAAGGGCGAAGGGGTATCCGGTTTTAACCGGACTCCTACCGGCTAAAACCACTGGAGTGGTTATCTTCGGCACCTGAGGGAGGCTCCAGGATCTCGTATGATCACACTAGAGCTCTCGCCTAATCCTACCGCCTAATAGAAATTACTTTTATGAATGATAAATATCAAATATGATATTTAATACCTGTATATATATATATATAAATAACAATAAAAACCTTAATTTATTTAAAATAGACTACTGAGATAAGTAACTACTGACTGGTCCACCAAAGAACCACATGTCCATACAATAAAAGAGAGCATCCATATAGGACTGCCCTCCACAATGGCTTATAGAAAGTATATTTTTATCTTAATCTCCAGCGATAAAAGTTAAATATATAACGTCTATTGATCATTGATAAGATTTCAAGTAGATGCGCTACAGCATCTTCTTTTGTAATAAAAATATTTGGAACATTGCGAATATCAATCCGTTTGCCAAAAGTGATGACTTCTAACAATATTTCTTCGAGATTTATATAGTCATCGGAATCACTGTCATATAGACTGGGCGCTATAGTGGCGCGGCATTGTTCAGCAGTCAACGTCTTTTATCCCTGATAATTTGACGTATAATAAGCATCTCCATATGCAGCGATACCAGAAACAGAGATAAATCTGTAGATCTGCGGATTTTAAGCATTGCCTACGAATTTACGGATATCATTATCTCTTTTTTTACAGGTATTAATAAACAAATAAAAAATTTGAGACAACACTGTCTCTGTCTTCTTGTAATTTGAAGAATGAAACGGAGCGTAGTGCGCAAAATCTGCGTTTTGTGGGGTATTTAAATTCATCTTTTATATATCCTGGCTTCTAACACTTTAAAATAAACTAGAATTGAATCCTTTTTTTTCCGAAATATTTTTTATTATAATTGTACGGTAGATAAAATAAAACAACTTTTTAAAATCTGTAAAGACGCCTGTCACCTTAGTCATCCTGCGACCACGAACCCTGCAAAGTGTTCGAAACGACAGGAAAAACAAAATCTAAAATATACGCGATAGAATCCGTTTAAAGGTGTTTTATTATAATGTGTAATACTCGCGAAAACCTAAGACATTATAACGATCATCATCAGCCTACCTTGCGCTTGTCAAGAGGCACAGAAACGAAACAATTTTAAACCACATTATTACCATTATCACTCACTGTTTGGCGGTCTAGTGGTAGTGTGATGATTAATCACAGCTTCTTATCAAACGGGATGAGCATTACTGCCGATGTGTACTATGAAGAACTGAACACTATGATGGAGAAGCTCGCACATCTGCAACCACCTTTGATCAATCGCTCATCCCCGCTGCTGCGGCATCGATAAACTGCCACTGCGTTCACAAAGATACATCAAGTGCATGGGTGATTACTTTGATTAAAACAAAACAAAAAAAATACTATACTTTATTTCGTACAAAAAGGCAGTTATTATTACATTAATAATTTATTATAATACAACAATTTACGGCCGGTGACGTCTGCTGTACTCCCATTACATTAAAAAACCGGTCAAGTGCGAGTTGAACTCACGTGTAGAGGGTTCCGAAATTGCTGAATATATTGTATATTGTTGGAATTGACCTTGTACCAATAACTTCCCAAGAACAAACTTAATATCGTAGTTGAAAAACGTGTTTTCCCATACATTCCAACTGCAACCGTAACTTTGTACGCACAATATTGAAAGATGTACCATGTTATTTTCAGACCATAGACTTCTAATAGGTTTTCCTGCAACAGAATTTTAGGCTCAATAGTTTCGGAGATAATTGGGCCCAATGGTAAATTTTCGTATATTTTCTTAAATAACTTTATATTTTAAAATTATAAAATAAATACATTTGGGACCTCACTACAAGCCCTTCCATTTCATATGTTACACGGTACATTTTATATTAATATAACTGGGACAGTAGAAGAAAAAATAGAGAGAAAGGTAATGCTCCTTCACTGGTTTCTTAAATATTGGTAATGTTTGAGCACGCCTTACTTCAATAGGTAAAGCATTCCACAAGCAAGCTGCTTTAATAGTAGATGATTTATCAAAGAAGGATGTGGAATACATACGCATATTTAATTTTAGATTTACTGATGATCCCAAGGAACTAGAATGTGTGTCACAGAGCAATTGAAAGCGTTCTTTAAGGTAAAAAGGGGTAGAAGGATTAAAAAGTACATTATGAAGCAAAGTAGGAAGCCATTTGAGCTCAGTACGAAATTCAGAAACGTGATCATATTTGTGCAGGCCAAATATTAATCTGATATAAAGATTTTGAAGTCCCTCAAGCTTGTCAAATTAGTCCTTCGTGAGATCAAGATAGCTGGTATCAGCATCAGTCAAGGATCCCGATCCTTCCAGTACAAGAGATTGTGCTAACGCAATTTGGGTAGTAATGGGGGAAAATTACGAACTGAGCGGTGTGGTTATGAGTGATTGGACTGTTAATAGTGAGCGGGAAAGGGCAAGCTACATTTTATGATAGTTACTGTTGACAACACCCAGTGCCACGTGGGAAGCGTTTCCAAACAAAAGACAAGAGCGCATGGTTTAGCACTCGGCCGGCTGGGGTGAATGCAATATGTGGCAGGCCTGTCCGGCAGGTTGTGTCATTCGGAAATATATCATGATCCCGCTACACCTATAACAAGTTCCTAATAAAAGCTCAGGTCATTATTGCATGTTTTCAATAATGTGATGTATATTTCTAAATTCCACGCGTGTACGGTGGCGGGCAAAAGCTAGTAGGTACATAATAAAAAGCTGATACACGTTTTGTTTGTTTTACCCTCCTATTCTAGGTACCCTACCATCATCATTTCATCCGAAAAACATCCACTGCTGGACTGAAGCCTCCCCCAAAGCTTGCCACTACGATCGGTATGGTTTTGTGTAGTGGGCCATTGGGGGGTTTTGCCATAGTCGCCACGCTTTGCAGACGGGTTGGCGATTGCAGGTAGGTTATAAATGTACTCGAAAGACGCTGCTGTCCATCCTCCGGCTAATCCCATGGTCACCTTTTACAACACCCACGGGATAAGATGTAATAAAAATAAAATAATAAAATAAAAAGTAAAGTAAACTGTATAAATATTGTTTAGGCATTTTTCAAAAACCTCACAATTTTTATACACATTATTTGCATTTTTTGAGTTACATCTAGCTTTAAACTTTTTTTTTTTTTTTTTTTTTTTTCTGGCCTTATTCCATTGAGTCTAGGCCCAATACGATTCTGCCAATGTCAACGTTGTAAGCTAATACACGCTAGATATTCGGCGGCTGCAAATTTATAAAGAGATTGTTCAGTGTTTATCCGCCACCTAAGACAACACGAAAAACAAACACAATGTCACAAAGGGAGAGACGTCACATTATAGCACGGATAAAGTATAACTACATTCAACTCTTAATAGTTTAAATAGGGGGAGATTAGTTAGCAGAACAAAAAGAGTTAGTATTACTAATTACAACCTAATGCCAAAACGAGTAATATATTTAAGCAGTATAATTACAAAGGGAGAATCAACAAACGTAAGAAGGGAGAGGAAATTAATGGGACGAGGAATGTAAGGAGGGAGAATTTCATACAGGGATATAGGATATTTAGGACAGGAAAAGAAGATGTGGTCGGTGGTACCTTCATCAATCCCACACTCACAGAGAGAGTGGTCCCTCACCCTAATCTTACTTAAGAATACAGGCGTGCAGCAATGACCCAGTCGGAGTCTACATATGGTTGAGGTGGCAAACTTGTTACCATGTCGGTATTTATGGAACCAAGGTTTTTTCCGAATTGTCGGTTGTATTCTGCCATAGTGTCGACCACATGCAGAGTTGGACACGTGCCACTGAGCACTCCAGGACTCGAACATAAAAACTTTGGCTAGGGATAAGATATCTGGGGGAAAAAGTTTATAGTGGGTTAAGGAACCGGAATGAACGGCATCTTTGGCCCAAGAATCCACGAGTTCGTTATCCTTGATGCCGCTGTGACTGGGAACCCAGGCAAGAGCGACGTCAATGTCTCTAGATCTGCACTTATATAGTAATTCTTTAATTTTTAAGATAATACAGAAATTAGATTTGCTTTTAAATTGGTTAGTTAATAGTGCTTGCAAGCAACTTTTAGAATCTGTGAGTAGCTTTAAACTTGGTAAACGAGTGGTCAAGTGTCACGTTGACACTTGACAGCTGCATGTTTTATTGTCATTGCTTTGCGTGTTCCATTTAAAAGAGATTCTATAGCATTTTCATAGCTATCTCTTTTACACTTATGATATTAATAATTAAGCTATGCAATCGGTCATATAGAGTCATGCTACAAATTTATTATTTTGGATTTTCATATTTTTGAATTGATAGGTATGTGTAGAAAATTCATTCCCCACCGAACAGACGCTTTCGACTCGTGCTAAAAGCCTAAAATATAAAAATACTAATGTACTTATTTTGAACAACTAGGTTATAAGATAAGCCTTGTGGTTCCTATTTTATTCACATTTTAGCACCAGTACCTTATACTTATTCTGTGCGTGAATATCTTATTAACAATGGCCGAAGAACCAAAACCAGTTAACGAAGATGATTTAAAACAATTAAAAGAAAGGATGAATTTAATCGTTAGTGCAGATCCAGCACAATATCACAATGAATATTCATTGCGAAGATACTTGAGGGCATTTAAAACTGTTGACAATGCATTTCAGGTAAGGTTGGTGACTTAAGGCTTTCAGACGCTCAAACCAGTCAGATCATTTTAGAAAAACAGCGATTCTTTTATTGAATTTCTTATATTTCAGGCCATCATAAAAACAAACAAATGGAGGGTGGAGTATGGTGTATCTGAGTTGAGTGAAAATAAAGAGATAATACAAAAGTATTCTGACAAAGCAAGGGTGCTGAGACATAGGGACATTACAGGCAGACCTATAATATATATCCCAGCAAGAAACCACAGTTCCAGTGACAGAAATATTGATGATTTGACTAAATTCATAGTCTACTGCTTGGTAATTGATTTAGTTGTTTTTACAGTACCTACTTGTTTCAGGCATTAATTGGCTTAGATTGTATCAACCAGTATTGTTCCTTTAACAAATTTTAAGAAATTATGGGCTTTATATTAACTTTAAAATCAAACAAAAAAGACCAAATCCTTGGCTAAATGAGTGCATACCAAATTGTGTTGATAAAGTATTGTAACAATTGTAACTATTTTCATTTTTCTTGTGTTATATAAAAATAAATAGAACAAAGGATTCACCCACATAGGCCATTGGTGTCTGACTACTACTCCATTTCCTCCTGTGGATGTCTTTTTACTTTCAATCAGTATTTAGTGAGCATTGCATATTCATTTTGGCAAGAAAAATTAACATTTGTTTTAAATACACAACTATTGAGCACATCTGAATGGCTGATATGGTGATTCATCCACCTTAACCTGCAGTGGCAATATTTGTTCCAAGTTACGATGTGCAATAAGTGTTTTTTAACTAAATTAATATTTCATTAAAAGCACAAGTATTATTCACACATATTTATTTTTGGACTTGCATTATATTATGGGTGCATTATTTTAGTATCAATTTATTTTAAGTCAATGTATTTTACTTGACTTTAGTATTTATTTCAAAATCACAGATATACAGGTACCACTGCAGTATTAAGCTCTTGTAGTGAAATATAATTTAACTATTTAGTTAACTAGCTCTTATGTTATGTCTACAGGAGGATGCCAGTAAAAAATGTTTTGAGGAAGTGGTGGATAACCTATGCATAGTCTTTGATTTGAATGGTTTTACATTGTCTTGTATGGATTATCAAGTGTTGAAGAACTTAATCTGGTTGCTCAGCCGCCACTACCCTGAACGACTAGGTGTTTGTCTTGTCACCAATGCACCAGCTTTCTTTTCTGGATGTTGGACTGTTATAAAGGGATGGTAAGACCATTTTCACCTACTAATTAAAATATAGCAACACAGAAAGAAAAATATAAAGAACAGCCACAATTAAATGTGTATTTTGTGAATAATATATATTAACTTACTTCTATGTAATCTATTTTTGTTTTAAATGATGCTCAATTTAGGATTTCACCTCTGTTGTGGGTACACTTTATAGACATAGATCTCAAATGCACAAATATCTAGACCAGAAAAAACGACCTGTAGATCAAACAAGTATTTATACCATGCCGGAAATGAACTCCCGACACAGCATAGAAAGCCAATTGCTTATACACTGTTAACAGTGCCGTCAATAGTTTGAATAGTAGGTACCTAGGTTATTTTAAATAGTAGTCCCTTAAATCATCAATTTCATGAAGTGCAGAAGAAATCATAAAATTGATCAAATGCAGGACTACCATTATTCCTGTTTTCTGCACTTTTGCTCTTCTACTACATAACACATTTATTTACCTCATGACAGTTACTTGATTTTCAACATTTGTAATAACATTAATATTTTTCAGGCTTGATGAAAATACTGCCAGGAAAGTTATATTTATGCACTCTGAGATGGATCTTTGCCAATATCTGATACCAGATATACTACCTGATGACATGTGAATATGATAACATTGACAAACACGAACATTTGCCGGATTTATGGACGTAATGACTAGCACTAAGTTATAAATGCATATATTTTATATTACATGAGTATTAGGTAAACTATGTATCATTAATTACCATCAAGTATGTCTAGTGATTGAGCCATCATTATTTACTGTGACTAGAAATCTTTAATTGTGAATAAGTAATTAAAATTATATTTCGAATTAAGAAGTACTACTGAAGTATTAAATAATTCGTCTCAATATATTTTCTCTAATTTTGAAAGGTAATAAGAGTACAGCTGTATTTTAGTATGAATGGTTTGTTTATTTGGTTTGGTTTAATTATTCTTTCATGTGCATTGTGGATTCTCATAGTAATCTTATATGTGTGCCTACTCAGTCCAAGTAATATGAATTCAGTGAAAATTATCTCAAATCACATCACCCAATTCTTGAGATTCCAATATAATATTCCATGTTAGTATTTCTCTTCACAATACCCTAAAGAGGTGAAAACTAATTTGAATTTGAAACATGAAGTACCCTGACTGTCGTAAAATAAAAAATCGTCTAGTTCATTATACATAGATTGTATCTATGTAGGTATATCATATGATAAATTTGCCATGAAATTTATTTTGCTGTTGAATATATTACGAGATACATTGTATCTTATGATGATTTTAATGGTTAGTGAAGATAAGCTTGCCCATTAAACTTGTCTTACTAATGTAGATACATATTATGAAAACGTTTTTTATAATGCTACTTAAATTATATATTATAGGTATGAAGTTTCGAAATTCTTCAACTTCAACTAGAGGTTTCGAAGTTCTCTGCAATATAGATTTAACATTGCTAAACCATATTGACCCACTATAGTTATGTTTAAGGTTATTTTATTTCATTTTATTGATTTGCATAACAAGCCTAGCTAGTCCACTTTTAAAATTAATAGGTTATTATTATTTTAGAGATTAATGTCTTATTAGAAACATGTTAGCTATACTTGTCATTAATTTATACTTATTCATTAAAGAAAAAATGTTGTATAAACGCATTTTAGTCAAAATATGCTTCTTGTCTTGTATCTTTCATTTGAAAGATAAGACAAAAGATATTTTATCTAACATGTGAGTTTGAATGACGTTTTATATTATTATGAATACAGAGGGATTTTTTACTACCATAGTTGATAAATTATATCACCAAAAAGTTAGTTATTCATAGTAAATTGAATTTTTTTTACCTTGAACTTTACTTTACTATAGATTCCATCATTTATGAGTATGTATTTTAATTCATCAGTTAATGCTAGTTTTTTTGACATATTCCTGTGGTTTATGCCTGTATCCTTCTAATGTTGTTGTGTTTAATGGAAAGAATTAAGACTTAAAATCAGAATCCAATAATACACCCACACTTAAGTTAAGTCAAGGTTATTAGGTTTAACAGATTAAGGACTTGTAATTAAGAACATTATGTACCTAGCAAGAAATGCATGTAGCATAGTAAATTTACCTACCTACAGGGTACTGCTAACCCTTAATGTACGTGTTCAAACATAAATATAATTTTGAATTATTCCAAACGCATTTACGTTTATGCCTTTTCGTTTTTGTTGTCATTTATATAGTATTCTTTGTTTTCCATTCCATTAAGTTCTAGTTTAGAAATGAACTTTACACACCATCCTAAACATTTCAGTGTTTTTTTATGCTGTTCAGATTAAACGCCATATATAATTATTATTGTATAAGATTAAATCTTAAGTTTACTCTAGATGTTAAACATTACTCTGTGGTAAATTGTACCTGCTGAAAGCCATTTTTTTAAAGTATTCTAATTTTATAAAGTGTCTTTGTTACTAAGTACCTTAAATTATATTTTAATGTAGTTAAGCTGTTATTAATAATTATAAATAAATGATCAATACACCTGCCGTTTCTATACTATTACTACTACTTTGTATATCGTCATTGAATATTTTCTAAATCAAAATTTGGTTGTATTATACCAACAGAATATGAAACAGAAACTAAAACAATCGGGCCGAGTGTTGCGCGGGCGCGAGCCAAGCTCTGGAGTTGGCGTTGAACTCCCTCGGAACAAGCCTGAGCGGAGCGTGCATTTACAGTGAATGCTGTGCGCTATCCCGTCCAGGTATCCTTGAAGTCGGCGAGAGACACATTGGAGAGATAGCAGCCCATTACTGCCGGAGGTCCCCACTCTACTACGACAAAGCCCTGCCCCCTGCCCAGAAGGGAGCAGGGCGGCGCCCTGAGTCAGTGAGGGTTTCCCTGGACTTTGGCGACGGCGTCGTCTAGGTTCAGTATCAGATATACACGTCGAAGACAAATACACCTCCCGCATTCGGCGCGCCAGGCTATCGGCCTTTTGGCGATCGCGAGCGCGCCTATTGGGGAATTTGCGTGCTCATACCGAGCGACCCCCGGGAAGACGGCGGTGTGCATGTGGTCACGTTCCGCCGTGTCCTAAGCACAGTGTATAGCGAGATTGGGGGGATCCTTTACAATCCTCCGAGATGTGCCTGGGGGTGGCCTCTTTACAGACACCTCCCCTCTGTTAGATGGGGGTAGCGACCGCTTTACAGTCATCCCCTCCTAGATGTGCCTAAAGGCGTGGCACAAATAGGTGGCTCTAGATGGAGATTATTCGAGTTCCTGGAGCCTCCCTTCGGTGCCGAAATGACCACTCCGGTGGTTTTAGCCGGTAGAAGTCCATATATCTAACCATATTGTTGTTTAAGTTTACTGTATATTGAATGTTCTTAATATAGCATGTTGTAATGCATAATTTGTTTAAAGCACGCATTACCAAAAATGCGAATTGTTATACTTGGTAACCTATGAGTAAGACTAAAATATAAATAACAAAATTAATAAAAAAAACCAAGTCATCAAGCATTACTTTAAACTTCATAACTGTTGTTTTACAGTCGTTTGTGGTATAAGCCGTCCTTTTGCCCTGCGCTTGGTGAATAAAATATTTGTGAACTACCGACATTGATCTAATATTTTTGTTAATTGCTAGTGCTCAACTGTATTTTTTATGTTTAGTTTTTGAGTTTCTTGTGTGAAGTGATCTTATGAGAAATAAAGTTCTTAAACCACATATACCCCTCCGCCCTTACCCAGGACGGAGGAAGTACATGATGCAAAATCCATCGGCCTTGTCGCCGCCGTCCTCGGCAGCGACGGAAAGTACCATTCCGCCGCTGGCTGACCTTTTGATAGTCACGGTGTCCGGGCCGCCGCCGTGGCCCGCAACTTGCCTCGGGTAAGCCTGTACCTTTATGACCTTCCCTTATCCCCGTCCCCTTTTTTAGGGGATAAGACTGCGCTTGCTTCTCAGCCGCGGTCTGCTGGGCCTTGGAGGTCAGTGGGTTCTTTTTGCCGTCCTGGCGGAGATGGATGCGTGGGTCTACGATCAGATACGCTCCCTCCGCCAGAGTAGCGAAAGCGCGCCTCCAGGGGCGTTCGACAGGCTGAGGCGGGCTAGCTTGGCGGCGCGCACTTGGAAAGTGGCATCACCGCCTGTGGATGCAGTTTGCGACCAACCGCGTCGTCGAGGCCGTCCTGCCGCTTATCGAAGCCTGGTTCGGAAGGAGCAAGCGCGTCACCTACCGCCTGACGCAGGTGTTCACCGGGCACGGTTGTTTCGGTGCGGATAGGACGCGAGGCTACGGCACAATGCCAGCATTATGATAGCGACCAGGGGTGCAATTCCTTAATGTGTCAAACATCCATACATCCTTATATACAGAATTTAAATGACGGTGAAAAACCAATTTGGACCATGGGTGTTTTAGGAAGTAGGTATCGGTGTCATATAGGCTGAGAAGAGACTCCCGGTTGTCATCACCGCGATAACTGCCTGGAGGACACGGCGCATCACAGGCTGGAGACTCCACGGGCTTGCCGTACTCTTACCTGGCTGAAACCCCACAATTTTCCAACTACCTATTTGCCACCGTCTCGGATCCGCTTCTGTTCGGGTGCCGGACTGGCAGCAGGCCTCAACTCATGGAGGCCGGAGATAGTTCAGCGCTCTCCGCCGGCATGGTCTCCTCCCATCCCAACTATACCGCCTCTTGCGTGCATACGTCCTCGCAAAAGGAGGCGACGACATCCCACGCGCTTTGGGACGCTCCATATGATGGACTGAACCACGACTGGAAGCGAGAAGTCACCTTCGACCGCCGCGACGAGATCACGGTGCTGCATTGCCCAAGCTGGATGAGTATCCAGCTTGGGCAATGCAGCACCCGGCCTCCATGAGTTGAGGCCTGCTGCCAGTCCGGCACCCGAACAGAAGCGGATCCGAGACGGTGGCAAATAGGTAATTGGAAAATTGTGAGGTTTCAGCCAGGTATGAGTACGGCATGCCCCTCCGCCCCTCCTCTTGTGGAGGAAGCCCAAGAGGAAAGCCACCACCAAAAAAATTGTTTCGGTAACAGGATGTTACACCAACCGCACCTGGGACAATCTCTCACAAATAACTAATGTGACGTGTGTAAAGGGAATGTTGGGGTCTACCAGGTACTTCCCAAGGTCCTAATCTGTGCTGATGATATTCGTCCCTGTGCACGCGCTGTGCGTAATTAGCTGCCACGGAGACGGACGAGTACGAATTCCTTTCAATAAAAATGCAGACTTCGGTAATAGTTCCTCAGAGTTCGACTTGATTAATCCTGATTTTCCATACTATATGACAGCTGAGCTACTGCTATGACTGTGTCTGGCCTGCTTTTCGCACGATCTTATAAACCGTAGTTGGTTAATTATCATAAATAGCCATTATTCTTATAATAAATCACAAAGTATTCGCGTATAAACAACCACACTCCACACTGAACCCATCCGTCCGTCCGCCCGCATTCACTCGCGGATATATGCGTAGCCACACGACAAAAATGGGGCACACGGGTCGGGCGGTGGACAGGCAAATTCAGCCCGCGCGCGCGGTGGGCATGTCCACCGCCAGGTTGGTCTGACGCCCTGACGGGCATAACCGTGAGTGAATTCTACGATTTAAAAACAGCGGTAAAAAGCCAATGCCTTAGCTTGCTTGCCTTAGAATACCAATGTAATCTTACCAGTTTTCGTTCCGTCGCTGGTCATTACTGGTTGTCGAGACGAATCAAACGAACCCAAACACATGTACCGGCATTTTTTGTCCTTCCTTTCAATCCTCATGTACTTCCTCCGCCTTGGGAAAGGCGGAGGGGCATACCGGCTAAAACCCCGAGGTGGCCTTCCACTTACCTCTGGCTGGGGTGAGGTGTTCGCCTTGTCAGCATTAGACCGCACCCCCGGGCAAAGTATCGGCCCGTCACTTGGTCTGACGGGCCCCGTCTCTGTGCGACCTGCATCGGTGCATCGGCCGCACATTCCTTCAGGGAGGCGCCCGCAGGGCATCATCACACCGCCGCCTCGGCCCTGTTTCTGTTCAGGTGACTGACTGCGCTTAGTTTGTCGCCCGTAGGTCGCTACTCATGGAGGCCGAAGATCGTTCGGCGCATCCGCCGGCGCCCGCACCCGGTGAAACGATGAAATTATTTACGGCTGGAAGCGAGAGGTCACCTTCTTCGACCGCTGCGACGAGATCACGGCGCTGCGCTGCCCAAGCTGGGCACCCCTTCAGCGTGTGCTACGCCATGGCCTCCGGGCAGTCTCCGTACTGATGACAACCGGGCGTCTCTTCTCGGCCTATATGACACAGATACTTCCCGAAACACCTATGGTCCGAGAGTATATACTTCATCCGAAAAGTGATGGCGCCATGCCGCCTCTCCGGCCATTTCTCCATGACGGACCTTATCCGCTATCGCGTCGTGTCCTGAGATGTGCCCCGCTTGCCAAGCGTGGTGAGTCCTAGCAAGTTCCCCCCAAAATTACGACACACAAGTGGAAATCTATAGGGGAGGATTTGTTCAACAGTGGACATCCTTTGGCTAATATGATATAAAAGTACCTATTTACAAATAATGTACAAAATGATTCGTACTAATGGTTCAGCGTTCTCGCACCCGATGTAGCATTGTAGTGTGCGTCAGTGCTACGCCGCCGTTCTAACGATAGATTTTCATCATATCATATCGGCCATTTATACGTCCACTACTAAACAAGGGCCTCCCCCTTAGATTTACACTACTGTGTATCATTTTGGGGGGTATTTTCCAATACTCACCACGCATGGCTGGCGGGTTGGTGAGCGCAGTATGGTTACCGTTTCACAGAAGGGACGCTGCCGCCCATCCCTCTGGTTATATTCCCGTCGCCTTTTACGACATCCACGGGAGAAGATGGAGTGGCGCTATATTCTTAATCCGGACACCACACGGACAAGATAGATTTTGACTAGCGCTAAATCGAATGTGCGATCATAACACGTTTTATTACAAAATAAAACATTTGCTATAAAGGATGGTTTTTCCAACGAATAAATCCATTAAATAAAAAACTCTATTATAATAATTAATTTACTTGACTTAATAGTTTTATAAAACAGTTATATAAACACTCGCTGTACAAATGTGTAGCTAATTTGATTTCAATGCAACATTTCTGTTTCGAGCGACGTAATAATTACTACAGGCCGGAATCTTACCGCGAAAACAGTCTAGGTGTGTGTCATAAAAAAACAATTATTTAAGAAAAGTTAACTTCCATCTATGAGTAATTTATTTCTGCTTCTCACTACACGTCACCTAAAGTGTTCTCCCAGTTAAGGCTAGATAATGTACTGTTTCCTAAATCAGTAATGATTGATTGATTACAGTTATTTGTAAAATTTAAAACTACATGTAGTCTTCTTTTCTTCATAGTTCCTATTATAGAATACTTACTAAAAAATTAAGATTTATCACAAAAAATACATTTACTTAAAACTTAATGGAATTAAAATACCATTTTGTAAAAGTGTTTTATAAATACTGGTACTTGAATTTCACGCACATTTAAATTGAATTAGTACAAGACAGAAAAAAAAACCTAAAATTATTTATTGAGAATTTTTATTCAGTCATAAATGCCTAAAATTAATAAGGTTTATACATAATTGGCACATTTTGTTAGTGTCACCACCTTTTCAGTATATTCAAGATTAAGTCAATTGTAACCAAACTGGAAAATTCTGGCATCAAAGCCTCATAATAAATATAGATCCATAAATCCTTATTTGTATTCATTGCTTAGTTGTGGTTACAACTACTTAACTACCTCCATTCTTAATAATTTTGATAAAAAATTTCACAATAACATTTCAGACGGTTTTTTTAAATTCACTTAATGACTAGTACTTTTAAAAGGAATGTACAAAAGATATATTCAATCAGTAATCGGAATGATTTTGTGACGATTAAGATGTAAAATAACAGCGACCGTAATAGGGAAACTAGATTACATCATGTACTGAACACGCGCAGAGTGTAGGAACATAATATGAGGAAATTATATTCACATGTGACGTGCGAGTGAATTTCAACGGCATTTACATAGCATAACATCACTGTGTATGTACCGACTAGTATTTTAAATAGCTACAGTATTATATTTACAATAAAACTACGTGGATAATGATATGAGGATGTAAATGAGTTTTTATCTTATTGTAGCCGAAATCATAGTGTTTATGGTACACATAAACGGCTAATAGGTAATAGAAATACGAATTATTGAACTGATCCTTTTGCATTTTTAATTACTATAGTAAATTACATCCCAGTTCATTCGCATTAAGAAAATAGTAGCTCTTACACACTTTATCTAGCTCCGCCTCCTATTCAATGATCGTATATCATAAAGCTTACTTTTCGTTATACAAAGTTTATAATTCAAGGTAGCTCTTCTTGCAAAACAGTCGTCTCTTTTGTATATTTTGTTTATTAATACCATAACTTCAAATTAAAATAAAAGTGCATGGATAGTTTCATAGTGCCAAGCGACGAATAATTATTTCTCGCGAATCGAATACAACAGTGAAACATAGAAATTAAAAGGCAAAAGAGCGTTTGGGGCGTCCAATAGTCAAAATATATAATTTGAATTTTAAAATTATAGTATTAAGCATGCAACTAATACATTAAAATCATTAGTGAAAATAAACATCGCAAATCAATGATTGAAGACTCACAATAAAATTATAATACATGACTACCAATAATATCGAATATTCTCTTACAAATTATTTTTGTTTTGTTATTTAGATTAATGCTTATGTTTTTACTCTACTGCATTGAATTGTAACTTTTATTGTGCAGTTTCATTGATGTATCACTGTTTTCTTAATACGAATGAACTGTAGTATACAATGCACGATTTCTACTTAAGAACAATATTCCAAATTACGTGGTCATCATAAAGTTAATTTTTATACCTGTCATGTCCATCTCCGCCTTTACCTTTTTTATAAAAAGAATAATACGAAGCTACTAATAAATTATTTTCTATCGGTATCTTAGTGGCAGCGGACGGCAACTACGTTTACTCGCGCGGTTTAACGTAAAAATATGTCAATTCCTATTTTTAAATCAATTCCGTGTCTATAGATCTATTTTATTGTCGGAATTCGATGGTTGCTTCTGTATGTCACCGTGATAGAAGGTCGATAATACTATTTTAGAAATTTAACAACATCCCATCGGAACTAGCAGCATGATTGTAAAGTCCTCTTGATTTTCGCAGAAGATACCATTACTACTAATCACGAACGGGAACTTCTAAATAACGCGAGTAACGCGGCCGAAATCACGAAATTAATATCGAATCTGTTTTTTAAAATCTATACCATTTAAATTTAATAGTCCAAAATCGGATCGGAACGTTACGACGCCGCGGGATAGATACCACACAATCTCACTTTGATCCTGCAAAAAATACGCATACGACGATATCAGCAGCATTCCGAACGGCGGCCCGCGGAGGGGTGGGAACTCAGGCGCGGCGAAAGCAACTTGAAAAGCCTCCACGACCCACCCACGGGACTCATCAAATGCGCACACAAGGGTACAAGCCGGGTCGGCGGGTGCATAGCTGGTCACACGGGCGACGCCGTGGGCGGCACGCGGCGAGTGCGCGGCAGCGTGTGGGTGGGCGGCGACGAGGGCCGCAGCAGCTGCAGCAGCAGGCGCAGTCAATCGGCCAGCACGCTGTTCGCGATCACGCCCAGCTCCTCCTTAAGCACGCGGAACGACGGTCTCTCCTCCGGCAAGCGCCGCCAGCACGCCCGCATCACCTTAGGGCAAGGTATATTACATTGACGACATGAACGTCTACTTCTTTTATTGCATTTCTCTGCACATAACCCACTTACGAAACAGTAAGTATTACCCGTAGCCACTGTTCATCATGCTGAAGAAGCCCGGGTGATCGCATGCGGGGTATGATGACCATACCCAGCCAAGGCGTAAGCACATGATGCCTAGATTGATATTGAATGATTATTACGTCATCGGTAAGTTACCAGGACCGTATTACTGAACATCGAGTTTAAAACACTGATGTACTGTATTCACAAAGTTTAAAAGTACGATTTACGTGAGTTATAAGGTACGCTATGAAGAATGACTTATTTGAGAATGTTCATCATCGCGATGTACGGAACTTCGAAAGCTTGCTATGACGAATTACTAAATTTCGTATGTTCATCGTCTAAAGTAGAAGGTTCTAACTCACGTAAATCGTACTTTTAAACTTTATGGATACAGTACAGCAGTGTTTAAAACTTCAGTTCAGTATTACAGTGAGTTAGCAGAATATCTTCAGACGACGTCGAGATTTCATGCACATAATTTTTATTCTTCCTTCAAGGTTGTAGCCACAGCAAATTAGCAGGACACTCACATTATATATTTCGTTGAGGCAGCCCTTGGGCTTTTCGAGCACTTGGCCCCGTTGGACCATGTCTGCTACCTCGGAGTTCTTCATCCGCCCGTACGGCACTTTACCACAGGTGAAAACTTCCCACATAAGTACACCTGAAAGTGATCAGAAGTTCGAGTTAGTAATATCTTGATTAGCAAAATTTACTATGCGCAAATGGCTCCTGGCTAAATGGCTACGTCGCATTACTAATTAAAAAGCATTGCTCTAGATCTTGGACGGGCATCGTTATATACGAATCAAGACTCCTGGTAGTTCGGAAAGCACACGCAATTATAAACCGCGGTTGTCATGTGGATGTCTATGACAGTGACACGAGCATGTCTATACAGCCGAAGCAGTAAGATCTAAACCTTAGTATATCGGTATTTTTTCCCAATAACATTGGATGGATGGTCATCACTTTGGAGACATGGTCGTGGTCACTCACTATGGGCCTCATAAGAAAGCTCAAGGTCACTCAGCGAGCTATGGAGAGACCTATGCTTGGTTTTTCTCTACGAGATCGAGGAATGTGGAGATCCATAGAAAACTAAAGTTGTCGACATAGCTGAAAAGTTTAGTAAACTTAAGTGACAATGGGCGGGGCATATACTTGTAGAACTGAGGGCCATTGGGGCAAAAGGTTCTCGAGTGGAGATCGCGCACCGGAAAACGCAGCCTGGTAAGACCTCCAACGAGGTGGACAGTCGACCTGGTCAAGAGTACGGCACGGTTAATGCAGTGGCTGATACAGTCGGCTGCTGCGCTCCGGGTCGTGGGTTCGATTCCCGCACGGAACAAATATTTGTATGATCTGCAGGTAGTTGTTCCGGGTCTGAGTGTATTGTATGTGGAATTCATGTCTGTAAACGCACCCACGACACAGGAGAAATCCTAGTGTGGGGCAACGTTTATTTAAATAAATAAGTAAAAGTTCGCTGGTAGTCGTTGGATGCGGGCGGCATGTAACCACTTGTCTGGAAATCTATGGGGGAGGCCTTTGTTCAGCAGTGGACGTCCTTTGGCTGAAATGATGATAATGATGACGGGAAAATATTAGGTATGGGTAATATTCAGATTAATCTGGTTAGTCTAGAATACGATTTACAGTATAACTAACAATACTTGGCAGAAGTCGTGATGATGGACGATGTTACTTACCGAAGGCCCAGACGTCTGATTTTGAGGAGAACCGCGTGTAGTTGAGTACCTCGGGTGGCGCCCACTTGATGGGGAACTTGGTTCCGCCAGAACTGGTGTACTGGTCGTCCAATACGTATCGCGCTAAGCCGAAGTCTGCAACCTGGATAAGAGTATAACGAAGGTTTTCTTGCTTCATTCGGTCTAAAACTCAAGGGTTATAAAACCACAAAACGTCAAATAATGTTTCTGTTTTCATTGTGACCAAATAACTGTCCGTGAACTCACCAAAGGTCTTAGCAGAATACCAGCGCTGCTTCATCACGAAGTAGCACAATGCTGAGCTAAGTTCCATTTTTGTCTCTCAGGTAACATCACACTAATGATATAAAATTGTATTTCCTATATATTTTTTAATTGCTCATGTTTATATCTTTTGCCTAATTGTTAATGTGTAAGAGCAAAATAAATGAGTTTTATTTCTTTAAAATAAAGTACATTTATCTTAGGGCCTTGCCACGTTGAAACTAAGCGCGTGAGTTCGCGTGATTTCATACAAATACCAAAAGCTTTAGTTAGCTGCACGTGCGCTAGTGACCAATCCGCTCACGCTTTAGCTATGAAAACCTAGGAAAATATGTAACATAAGTTCAACCAAACTTACCTTTACGACATTTTCGTCTCCTACCAAACAATTTCTGGCGGCTAAATCCCGATGAATATAATTATGCCTTTCTAAATAAGCCATTCCTTTGCAAACCTGCAATAAACATGTTTATTGATTTAGTCAAATATTTATATTTTATTTTCAAAATACGTGACTACGTGCGTCATGAGACGCTATGAGGTTAAGATAAAGTTCATTTTACTAACATATTTTTGAATACCTTGGCTGCTTGGAAACTATTGGCGTTGTGCTTGTTACCATAATAATGACGGTTTGAATAACCTCTTATAATGACGTTTTTGTTGTTCCGATATATTTGATCACGATTGGTGACCTGAACAATTAGACGACCATGGTTGACAGGATATTAGTGACCACTTTGGATGTTTCTAAATATTTGGTTACCGTGGCTGCCACTTTATATATGATGCTGACTGTACCTTGTTCATACAAGTTGTTCATAGATAGGGTTGCTATTTTTTTATTTTAGAGGTGGTAAAAGTACAGTCAGTACATATAAGAAATAATTTATTTCGTCAGCCACTGTGCATTAATTACTGAGAAACTCGTCTCTATAAAGAACAAGTACCAAAAATAGTTTATACTCACAATTTCCATTAATATAACAAAATAAAATTCTTTAAAAATAAACTGCCATTTTTCTCCTATGTTTTTTGTTGAAAATCTGTATCTAAACGTTTAGTTTCATGTACTTTTGTAAGCGATGTTATACATAATTTATTTTATTCTTAATTTGGTTGATATAAAGTATTCTCGCGTACTTTATTGCTATTCAAAAGTATGAAGAACACAGACGTAAAAAAAAATAACGCAAGATAATTTATTATAAAGTATGTTTGTCAACCGTACATGACATGGGTAAAACACATAGCCCTTTAGAGATTAATTAGATGGGTTTTATCTAAAATGGCATGGGACATTAGCCGGGGCTCTCCAATCCATACAAATAAATAAAATTTAAATAAAATTGAAGTATCCGTTTGTAATTTCAAAATAACAGCTTTTTACTAAATGCATATGAAAATATATACGGTACATTTAACAAAAAAAAATTTTTTGTCTGTCTGTCTGTTTTTTCCGGGTAATCTCCGAAACGACTGGACTGATTTGACGGTACTTTCACTGGCAGATAGCTGATGTTATAAGGTATAACATGGGCTACTTTTATTTTAGAAAAATAATCAGGGTTCCGAAAAAAATAAAACCCTTGAAATCCAATTTCTATTCTATGTCGAAGAACTCGTAAATTTCTTTTAAATGAAACGCGGGTGAAACCGCTGGTTCCAGCTAGTGTTATAATATAACAAAACACAACTACACTAGCCGTGTGGTTGCCGGTTACGAATAGCACCAAACCATCTCATCCCGCGGGTGTCGTAAAAGGCGACTATGGGATTAGCCGGAGGGTGGGCAGCAGCGTCCTTAGAGTACATTAACAACTCATCTGGGATCACCAACCCGCCTACCAGGCGTGGCGATTATGGCAAAACTCCCAGCAGACAGACAACAGACCAGACAGAGAACAGACAGGCCTGTGTTTAGCAGTGGACTTTATTCTGCCGAAATGATGAATGATGACAACTATACAGTCTCAAGTTGTTCTTGGAGGTTTAAGACCATTGTATGCTACAGAAACATCGGGAAAACGAAAGCAGGCGAAACTTATTCATTGGCACCCGTTGGCTCAAGGCATAAAATAAATAAATATAAACAGCTTACTTGTATGCACATGTCGAGGAGTACGGCGGGTCCGAGCTGGTCGGGAGAGGTTCGTCGTAGGTAGTTGAAAAGGGAGCCGTGCCGCATGTACTCCGTCACAATGTAGATCGGCCGGTGTTTCGAACACACGCCGTAAAGCTGCACCAGGTTTTGGTGCTGGAGTTTGCTGAAATTGTTTATGGTTATGGTCAGTTTTATACTAGACTACATTATAAAATTTTTAAACCAAATTAATGTAATACATCCAACCTCAACATTGACAAAATCATCGACTCGTTGATGGAGCCATTAAATTGGAATTGGAATGCAATACATATATTATGTAGTACATAGGCTGCACTAAAAGTATCGGGAATGGAATATTTCCACTGTTCCTGTCATATTAAAATCTTTTTAATTGAAAACTCCTTGGTTTTACAAATCGAATACCATTTATTTATTTAAAAAAAGATTCACGGTCTTGTCACAAGGTTTTGTCAAACTTGTTTAGTCGTTGAGGAAATGGAATTGACTCGAGAAAATTCAAGAGCGATGATTTATTATGACTTTCGAAGTGGTTTAACACAAAAACAGTGTGTTGACCGGATGATTTCTGCATTTGGTGATGAAGCCCCATCCAAAACCACAATTTATCGCTGGTTTGCTGAATTTCAACGTGGACGTGTCAAGCTCAGTGATGATCCTCGTCAAGGTCGTCCAAAAACTGCAGTCACCCAAGAAAACGTTGATGCTGTGCGTAAGCTAATTGAGGAAGATTGACATGTGACATACCGCGAAATTCAGGCTACTTTAGACATTGGCATGAGTCAAATACAAATAATCTTGCATGAACAATTAGGTGTAAAAAAGTTGTTTTCCCGATGGATACCGCATTTGCTATGTGAAGAGCAAAAAGCGGCTCGCGTTACTTGGTGCGTCAGAACTCTCGCAAGATTCCACGCAGGATCCTCAAATGCTGTATACAACATCGTATCAGGTGACGAATCCTGGATATATGCGTACGAACCCGAAACAAAAAACCAGTCACGAGTTTGGGTGTTCGAAAATGAGTTAAAGCCAACAAAAATTGTTCGTTCACGGAGTGTTGCAAAAAAAATGGTGGCCACGTTTGTCTCCAAAACCGGCCATGTTACGACTATTCCTCTTGAGGGACAAAGAACGGTTAATGCAGAATGGTATGCTAGCATTTGTTTGCCACAGGTCGTTTCTGAACTCCGTAGAGAGAACTGCAACCGCCGCATCATCCTCCATCACGACAATGCGAGTTCTCACACCGCGCACAGAACAAAAGAGTTTTTAGAGCAAGAAAACATAGAATTATTAGACTATCCGCCGTACAGCCCCGACCTAAGCCCTAATGATTTCTATACTTTCCCTAAAATAAAGAATAAATTGCGTGGACAGAGATTTTCATCACCTAAAGAAGCTGTGGACGCCTACAAAACGGCCATTTTGGAGACCCCAACTTCCGAATGGAATGGTTGCTTCAATTATTGGTTCCATCGTATGGAAAAATGTGTTAAATTTCGCGGAGAATACTTCGAAAAGCAATAAATACATTTTTAAATAGTAATGTTGTGTCACTTCCTTGATTCCCGAAATGTTCAGTGCCGCCCTCGTACACAGGCTATAATGTAACTAATAAAACTTTTTAACAAAAAAATACCGACTTCAAAATTCTATACGCTATTGAAACCACTAAAAAGAAAAAAATAACATTATGAAGTCGGGCAGGGCCATAAATATAACTCGTTGGTTTGCATGAACTTTGGTTGGGGCATACCTGGCCCATCGGCACCGCACCTGCCATCGAAATGACTCCTCCTTTTTGAAGTCGGTAAAAAGACACAAAAGAAGAGTCGCTTCCCCCTAGTGTGGTGGATACAAATAGTCTTCTACAGAGGACTATGTCCAGTTGTAGGTTTTGATTGGCGAGAACTGGGCTTGATACTTACGTCATGACCTTGGCCTCGTCAATAAAGTCATCCTCGGACATAGTGCCCTGCTTCATCATCTTGACGGCGGTGTCGATGCGCCCGCGCCACTTTCCGCGCCGCACCACGCCGAACTGCCCCGCACCCAGCTCCTCCAGCAACACCAACTCCGAAGGATCGATCTCCCATTTGTCTGTACACACACAGGAAACAGAATGAACCTGACTGCTGCTAATTAATTGCTTGCTATTTGAAGTCGTATGTTGACGGAGCTATTATACGGACCAATAACTTCACAGGTATAAACCTGACTAATGTTATTAAAATGACTACTACAGGGTGCAATGTCTTACTAACTCAAGCCATGCTGTCCTGCTGTCCTAATCATCATGACCCGAGACCTGCCACTTTGAGTAACTTTTGTATTGTAAGTGATAATGCCCTTTTTTTTTTATTTATCCGGTGGAAATACCTCATGTACTTCCTTCACCCCGGGAAAGGGCGAAGGGGCATGCCGGACTCCTACCGGCTAAAACCACCGGAGTGATCATCGTCGGCACCGAAGGGAGGCTCCAGGAACTCGAAAGATCTCCATCTAGAGCCACCCATTGGTGCCACGCCTTTAGGCACATCTCGGAGGGGATGACTGTAAAGTGGTCATCCCCTCTAGTGGAGGGAAGGCGACTGTAAAGAGGCCACCCCCCAGGCATCTCTCGAGGGGATTGTAAAAGATTCCCCCGAGGCCTCACTATGCGATGTGCTGCGCACACAGCGGTACGTGACCACATGCGCACCGCTGTCTTCCCGGGGGTCGCTCGGTATGAGCACGCAAATTTCCCAATAAGCGCGCTCGCGACCCCCAAGGCCCCCCGCCATATATAGACGACAGGGGGCAAGTGATAATGCCCTACATGTGGTAAAAAATGTAAGTAGTCAAAAATAAAATACTGCTGTCGATACGAAATCGAAGTAATCTAAATTAATACTACACATGAAAACTATCGTGTGAAGTTATGATTAAGACCAAGTCAGATGAGTCAGCCATTTCAATAAAATTAACTTCTTATTAAATGAGGAACCAGGAAAAGAAACTAATTTTATTACAACAGTTGTTATACACAATTATATTATTTCGTATAAGTATTGATCAAGCTGACTACAGTGCTGTCGCACTCCTGCTATCATTTACGTAGTAGGTTTTTGCATACTACATTGTCTGACAAGAGCTTTCTTTGTTTGCGTCCGTCACATTTATATCAGTTACTATGTATAGTTCACTTTTACAACATGAATACAATTATTATCCGGAAATAATAGCTGTTAAATCTAGGATTGCCTGTCCTACCATGCAGATAACACATTTAGTTATTCATTCAAGCAATGAATATGCGAACCCCTCGGGTTTCGTAACTCGTAATATGCAACTTTTTTCCGTATGGTGACCGGATTTAGAATATAGCACCACTCGGCCTCCTCCCGTGGATGTCGTAAAAGGCGACGACTAAACTAGAAGGGACTAAACTAGAAGGATGGACAGCAGCGTCCCTTCTGTGGAACAACGGCCCTTCTGAGCTCACCAACCCGCCTGCCAAGCGTGGTGAATATTGGCAAATTCCTCCCAAAATGTCGACACACGGGATATAACCGGCCTTAGTGGAGCAGGCCTTTGTTCAGCAGTGGATGTCTTTTGGCCGATATGATGATGATGAATATGCAATTAGAAATACGTCAACATGGTATTAGCAACACCTGTGGTCATCAGTCCATATGCAAATTATAGAAACTATGGAAAAAATAAATTAACCATTTACTCACCACGTTCGACAGAGAACGTTTATAGACGAATGTAATAAAGGGTAGTAGGTATTACTAAATTCGGAATGTTGTACGTATGCACTGACGCAAATTTATTGGTAAATATTTAAGGAAATCATCATTATGCACCGATTACATATTTCTATAGCTAGCCAAGTTAGCCAACAGTTTAAAGGCATATATACGAAGTGCATCACTAAGTATATGAAGTGTAATAAAATTTTCAGGTGATAGTCACATGATAAAAAATTACATGTGCCGTGTCGTGCCGGCTACGAATAGCACCAACCCATCTCATCCCGTGGGTGTGGTAAAAGGCGACTATGAGATTAGCTGCAGGATGGGCACCAGCGTCCTTCGAGTACATTAACAACTCAACTGCGATCGCCAATCCGCCTGCCAAGCGTGACGATTATGGCTTAACCCCCCAAGGAGCAACACACCCATATCGGTCATTGTGGTGATCATTTTTGGGGGAGGCGTATGTCCAGAAGTGGACTTTATTTGGCCGAAATTAAGAATGATGATGAAATTACAAAAACACGGTCTAATTTTGAATAAAGTAATAAATTTGAACTTGGTCCAGTATGTCATCGGAGCCCCGCCCATTAGTTCTCGCAAGCTCCACACGACTTGGTTCGGTTTATGATAAGCTCGGGTATGGTCGCGAACGCTTATCAGACACTCACCATGCGAGAGTCCAGCGGTGGGCGGCGCGGGCCGGTCGCACGGCGTGGTCTTGAGCCGCGAGCAGAGCCCGCCGCTGTTGTGCTTGTGGTAATTGATCAGCTCGGGTATGCTCGCGCAGCAGTGCTTGTCGGATAAGTAGAACTCGCCTCGACTGTTTTGTTTTATGTGGTAGTGCTTCGTTTGGGGATGGTAACTGCAATTGTAGTAATTAAATGTTAATAAAATCCACGTTACCAACATGAACGCTAAAGGAAGTAAATATAACTATCAACTACCTTCTTGCGATATCAACCCCATTTGAATTCAATGTATTCTTATTACCAATTCTTGAGGTCTTCATTATATTGGTGCTAATTTCGAAATCAATATAAGTACAAACATATATAAGTATAAAACATATTTTCTGAGGCAAGTAAAAAAGTAAGGTATCATTATTTTGTTTACGACTTACACTTTGGTATATAACGAGAGCGTGTACATGCCCTTGGTGGAGGAATTGCGGACAACGAAACATCCTTCCTTGTCCTCTTGCTTAAGAACAGATTCCGCGCGCTGCCGAGACATCTCACCGACATACCATCTGAAATTATACAATGTTAATACATATGACATATACAGTAAACTTTTCTTCAAGTGTATACATAATCATTTACAGCCCAAATAGTTGGCTGACTTTGCCAAACTAGCTATAATTAAAATTGTACCTTAGTATACAGGCTGTCCAGTAAATAGCACGACATACTGCAAGGGGTGAGAGCTTGGGTCAATACCTACCAAAAAAACACAATATATGTTCAGCAAAATCTTACGAATTTACAGTAGTACAAAATTTTCCGATAAGAAAATTGTATTGTGAAAATTTAAATAAAAATTGTATTTCTTGAAAACATTTTAGTTTTTAATAGAATAAAGACTTATCAATGAGTAAAGTAACTATTCACAAATAATTTGAGGTAAAAAAAAAAACTAGAAAAGGAATTTTTCATTACGAGATGCTTAAAAATCTGTGTCAAGGTAGAGATTTTTCGATATTTCGGAAAATTTTGTACTACTGTAAATCCGTAAGATTTTGCTGAACATATATTGTTTTTTTGGTAGGTATTGACCCAAGCTCTCACCCCCTGCAGTATGTCGTGCTATTTACTGGACATCCTGTATACTAATGTATGTAAGTAAGTCCCTATAGAAGCCAGGTTCTATTTGTTACTACAAGTGTGAGGTCTAAACATAAAAAAAAACGTAAACTAACAAAACCGCGAGTTACTCTATTATTATTTCAGCTATAACTGTCCACAATATCTACATTTAATTGTGTCTGGCAATGTGACAGTTAATGAGTTATGTCTACACAGCCCAGCTTTTAGTGATTATCCTTATAATGTCAGAATAATAAATTTATTTTAATTAGGTATCTCAAGGCAATTTAAGCATAAAATTAATGTGCTCGCACGATCGCAGATGTCGATAAATGTTGCTAACCTAGATTTGTATAACTAACATATACATTACATACATAACATTGTAAATAACAAGTAAAAACATATTTGTCAACACATTTTAATAATTTGTTGTTATTGTTAAAAAATATATTTTATTCTAAGATTGATCTGGGAAAATCCCATTTTCCTTTTAGTGATGCAAATACGTCACTGCAACCATAGTGTATTTCGAGTGAGAAACTCACAAGCGAAATTTAGTGAATATTTCCCTGTTCATATCCACATAAATTAGCTAACCTGAATGATGTCACTAAATTACTCGTTTAAAGTGTTAGTTTGTTTTAAAAAAACGTTGCCCCACCCTAGGATTTCTCCTGTGTCGTGGGTACGTTTACAGACATAAATTCCACACACAATGCACCTAGACCAGGAACAACCTGCAGATCATACAAATATTTGTTCCGTGCGGGAATGGAAGGCGCGACCCGGCGCGCAGCAGCCGACTGTATCAAAGTCAATCGTCAATAGTGATAGCTATCTTATGCGAGTAAAATAAAATAGCAACACTCACTCATATTTCTGCAATCCTATCGTTTCTTTTTCCTTAACATAATTACTCGGAATGTATCCAACAGATCTGGAAATAGAAGTGTTTATACATAAATAATTCTAAAACATAATATAACAATCATAAATTACGTTTTCTTACCCATTTTCATCTTTAACTTTCCACCAATGATCCTGCGAGTCATCTATAACTTCATATTCGGCGCCCTATAATATGTATAAGCAACAAACTTAGTTATGAATAAAATTAATGAAATCCACTTTTGCGACAACAATCTGCCATAAAAATATCTCATATTGTACTATAATAGGAAGTGAACAAAAATCGCTGCACCTTTTGCAATTTGAAACGTTTAGATTAGTAATATTGAAATCCGAGTATCGACATAGTAACAGTAATTATCATCTCCGCCAAAATACATTCACTGCTGAACAAAGGCCTCCTCCAAAGATATCCACAATTGTGTCGTCGTTTTGGGAAGAATTTGCTAGTACTCACTACACTTGGCAGGAGGGTTAGTGAGCGCAATATGGCTACTGTTCCACAGAAGGGACGCTGCTGCCCATCCTTCTGGTTTAGAATCTGTATTCGCCTATTCCGACGTTCGCGGGAGGAGATGAGAGTGGTGCTATATTCTTTCTTAATCCGGATACCATACGGAATCTTACTCCGGAGAGCACACTGGATTATACATATAATTAGTACACAGTAAAGTACAACACTAAAATAAATTATCTTGTCTATAATTACCAATTAATGCCATCAAATTGTATTTGATGATACAGGATATATAAGTTAATATCCTCACAGTAACTAAATACAATAATTGTTTAAATAAAAACGAACTTTATATAATTGCCCTCTCCGAATGTTTGTTTTTTGTACGCTACGCCTACGAATTTTTACCAAAAAGTTAATGTACTTTGTGCTTGATTGATAATGGCCATTATTTACTGTGATTTCCGTTCGTGGCAATATGGTGAAAACGTTTCGAGTAATTTGAAAATACCTAATGTTTGACACTTAATATACTCCTACAACATTTTATTTAAAAGTCTCAAAATGAATGATAAATAACTGTGGTAATGGTACTTGAAATAATACGTTTCACTATCTAGGAACGTGTTTCTTCGAAGAATTTGGGTGCAATTGCATTTATTTTATATAACATGTTGATAGCTAAAACATGTTTTTTTAAATTATTACTAACCTTTTCCAATGAGAGATCTCCGCTTTCAATAGCTTTAAATGGGTATAGGGCTACAACAACTTTGGTCCTCTGTTTCTCCTGTGAAAAAAGTTGTTTATGTTATAAATACTTCATTGTTGTACAGTCTACATTAAAAGTAAATGCTGAACAGTCATATGTCACAACTGGTAAACTATGTTATACGAGTAATAACTTGAAATTAATAGTGTAATTGTGTTTTGCATGTCATCATTTACGACATCTTGAAAACAAAGGCGACGGTTTAAATGATTAAAAACCCTTGAAATTTGAATCTTTAATACTTCACAAGGGCCTTTGTTCAGCAGTGGTACTCCTCTGGCTGATATGATGATGGTGAATACTTCACACCAATTGAAGAGTTTGTAAAAAGGAAGATTAAGAAGTTATATTCACTACTTATCTCCTGTTTAGTCATGAAGTTCAATTGGGAGAGGAGGTTCTTGTTGCACTCAGTTTTATCTATTATCCCATCCCGGTGATCGCAAACATTGTTTCAAGATTAATATCAGCAACAAATTTTTTTGGCTTCTTGAACGAGACTAAATTATGTTCAGTTTATTACTTGTGTAGTAGTTATGTTTGATACAATTATATTGGTTTACCTTTGGCTTGGCAGACGGAGTGCCTGGAGGAGCGCCGCCTCCCCCGGGCATCGTGACCGCCGCTGTGACCGCTGAACAAATATGAATATAATATTTTACATTGAAAACGGTACAGTTGGCGCAGTAGCTAAGCGATTTGCTTTCTTGTTTGCCAGATTAGACCCCCGCACGCAACAAATATTTGTATGATCTACAGATAGTTGTTTCGGGTCTGGGTGTTTATGCACGTGAGATTTATGTAAGTAAACTGTACCCACGATACTTCTTAAGTCCTAGAATGTGGTCGTTCAGCTGACAAAGTAATCACATTAACAAAAAACGTAAGAACCTATGTTATTTTATGCTACCTTACTACGCAACAAAAGAAAATGTTTTTCTTTTTGTTTTTTTATGTGGAAGGTAATCTCGGAATCAGCTAGACCTATTCTGAAAATCGTGGAAGCTGTACACATGTAAGCGAAGTGTGGTTTGCTTGAGTTTTATAAGTGCAATATTAAATAGCATAATGGTGTAGAGTAATTTATATATCTCAATTTCGAAAATTTTACACAGATTATATTCTTACTTATTTGTATTTTGTTCCAAAACTACGGTATATTATCACTTCAGTGTCTGTTCGTCCATCCGTCTGGGCGAACGCCTAAGAAGTAGAATATATTTTTGGCACCGATAGGAAGAGGTGGCTGAATCTATCGAAAATAATCGTAAAAATCCAGCTTTTAAATGTTTCGTTTTTGGTGACCAGATATAATCGGTAGTGAAAATAAACAATATTTTGTCAGCGAGGATGACCTTTTTTTTAATACCTACGATCTTTTTTTGCTCTTTTGAATCGTTCATGCAGACGATGAAAGAAGACAATGTCCTACTTCCAAAAGGAAAACTTGAAAAATTGATCACGTGCTACTTAATACATGTGACACAGGTGAAATTTCTTTGTTTCAGGATTCCCTACATAGGCGCACACTTTTTATGCTCACGCATGCCACACGCAACTTTACGCACGAAACGTTACACATAAAACATTGGACTAAAATGTAAATTTTACGCTCATCGCGCCCAAAGAAGTCTCAATTCAAAAATGTCAAGATACAGTGTATGTATTAAAATAATCAATGACCACGTTACCTTCGCCATATACACACATCTATTTCATGAAACAGAGTAAAAATAAACAATATATTGGCTTTGTTGAAATAGCAGCGGGAATACGAACGCAATGGCAAGGGGATGAGAGGAATTACTTTTTGCAATAGCGAAAGTAATTGCGAAAGTACGAATTGCATACAACCCTATTTGTTTTCAAATTTGGACTTACAGGACCTTGGACCAGACCAGGGATATATTCAATACACATATATCGTTCTAAGACCGGTATTCGTTGAAAGGACGTCGCTTGAAGCTTTGCAGGAAAATTGTAATGGTACTACTATTTAGCTTGGTATACATAACGTTGAGAAGGAGGCCAACCGTGTCCGTTTCGTTGCGGATCCGGTTTTCGATAATTTTTACTTATACCTCAATGTCCTCAAATCCTCATGACCTACGGTGCGGTGAAGTGGAAGTTAACAGTTGGGCTAGTCCGCAAATTTAAAGACGCTCAGCGAACTACGTAGTGTAGTGGACCATGCCCGCTTATTTAAGGATACGGTTCGCTATTAGATTATCCGAAATACTCAACATAGCCTAGAGAGTCAGCAAGCTAAAGTGACAGTGGGCTAGCCATGTCTGTCGAAGATCGGCCCGATAAATCAAACGAATCCTTGAATGGAGACCTCTAATCTGCAAACACAGGGTGAGATGCCACGCATTCAGATACACCGACCTGAAGAAGGTCGTTGAAGTGTCCAGGTTGCTAAAGGCGGTGGACCGAGTCTTGTGGCAGTGGACTAAGATAGGCTGAATTGTTTTATTTCTAATTCATTTACTTCAATACTGTGGCAACTCCAGGTGGACATTTAATATTTATAGTTACGGAGTTATTTTCCTTTATTTTTCTACAACGAAACAATAAATGTCACGGAACCATTTCCATACCGAACAAAATTACGATCAATCAAAAAGATAATTTTTTCGTGTAGATTACAGCCTTTTTATTCCGGTTGCCAGATTAAATTAATATTGTTATAAAAAAATGAACTGGAAATAGCAACTGCAATATTGTTGTATCAGATTTTCCTGTGGTCAAAATCTCGTTTATGAAGCGTAAAACTACATATTAAACTAAGGTCACGGAACTATTAATACCTACTTTTGACAGAAATTAACATATTATTTTAACAGTTTGCAGTAAATTCATTCGAGTAAAGTGTTACAAAGTTTGGAATATAAATAAAAGCATGGTAATATTATGACAGATGTCTCAATAGGTACTAATATATTTATCAGGTAAATCTCAACATCGTAGGAGGTAAGAGGACAGAAGTCCTCTAACATCTCGAGTTTTTGGGAAGTTGAAGGTTAGAACTGTATTATCCAAGTTTATATAGGTAGACATTAATGCAGTCAAAGGTACCGATAGGTAATCATAAATATAAGTCGATTCCATTAATTATCCACATTAACATTTTAACGTTCATTCACAATAACAAACCCATTTTCAAAAACAATTTCTTATTGTTAAGACACAAAAAAAAATTATGACCTATATCCATGACACTGTCTTCACTATCCTCACACACTTTGTGATATTAAATAACTGCACAATATAACTTTTGCGGGCATTACACTAACGTATTTCATTCCACCTGACTAAGACAAGAAAGTGAGTGCAACGAGACCAGTGAACGCAACCGATGGCGACGAGGCCAAATGAATAGAGGTCAGACGAAATATACCGTACCCTCTAGCGCCGGGAGGAACGACGATAACGATAGACATGGTATTTTTGACTTCTTCTTAGTCACCATTGGTTCGTCCTCGGATTTATTCGGCAACATGGGAACGGGACTTTGAGACCGGACGTCCGCGCGCGACACCTCGCTCCGACTGCCTATAAACGTGTCCAAGTACCGCGGCGAAGGTAAAGCGTAATACATAACATTGTCGATACGGCACGTAAAAGGTGATTGAACAACTTTTTTTTATACGCGGGTTGGTTTGAGTATAACAGAACGCAATTATTAAGTAAAACCAACAAGTAACTATCTCGTGTTATATTTAACTATTTTAAAGATGGGAAGCATTTGCTTTTCACAAGTTACAACAGATATTCGAGAAACCAGAAATAAAAATGTTTAATGAGATATTTACATAAAAACCAAGGATACACACCAAATAATATGCTTCCATGTTATGTGAATTGGTGTACCATTGAAATTGAATACCCCGAATGTATATTTATAATAGATCATTGAGAACAAGGCTTTATAGTCGTCGAGACGAGGAGCGAGGGCTTCAAAGATGGTCGCTCTCGGCCTACATTCACCATTCGATGCGCGCGCGCAGGCGGTGTTCGCTCTCCCTTTCACTTACCGGCCTCTTTATATGTGAAGACGAGACAGTTAACCTATACGTACGTCATCAACGGCAATTGACTCGCTTAGAAATTATACCATCTTCCAATTGCAATACCCAACTTTTCTTTGTGGTGTTATCTTGACATAAGCAAAATTATTATTGTACGATTACAATACGATTATATGTCATTTTTGTACGATTTATATGTCATTGTCGCTATAATATAATACTAAATGTATAGAGTACATAATCAAATAAGTAAGTTGTTCATTGTACTAATGAGAAGGAAAGTGTTTTGAATAACAACAACGCCTACGTATTGTGGGCATTGTGGCAAGACATTAGTGGAATGTATACGCACGTGTAACGTCGTTCGATAATCGGATGTCCTGTGGTGCTGTGAGTAGGTCAATTTCGGCCTCTATGAGGGTCCAGAGGTCTGCAACCGTGCAGCCGGGAGCGGACCGTCGCTCCGCGTCGCAGCAACTCCAGCGCCGCGCAGACCACGCGCCCGGATGGTAGCGGCCTCGACGAGCGGTACCTGTACACACTAAACCCAGGAACATTTTGCAGATTTCCGATCCTTTTTACTAAATAAGGACATATCTACACATTCCTTTGATTGATGGCCGCCGAGATCTTATTAAGTGTATGAAATATACGTCATACAGATGTATGACGTATATTTCATACGACAAGTTCTTTACTCATTCATCATCGTATCAGCCGAAGAACGTCAACTGCAGAACCAAGTCCATAGATTTCACAACGACCGGTCGTCTTGACTCCTATAGATAACCGAGAATAAAGAATAAGCTTTGACTTGGAAAATCAGTTCCGATGGAACTCGGTGGGTTAGTAGTACACCTAAAGGGTGTCCATCCAAACAAATATCAAAGCGCGCTGGCCAGCTAACTAAGCGGAAATAATCTTCGAGGCTTCGAAGCTGCGGAGCGGTTATACAGCTAGAATAATTGCGTACTTGCTTATATAATCAAGTTCAAGTTTCATGAAGCAAACAGTTGTTTTATGAATAAAATAAAATAATTTATTGAACATAATGAATTAATCCGAAGGAAGGTTAGAAGCCCATACGATGTGGTGACCGACTACTCTATTAGCTGCATTGCCGCTGCATTGCCGCTGCATTGCCGCTGCATTGCCGCTGCATTGCCGCTACCCGGAGCTGAGAATTTACTAGTATATACTTGTATGCGCAGCGTGGCTTTTCAGTAAGAACTCACTGTCGAGCTAACTTCTGAATTCGCAGTGAAATCTCTGAGTGAAATAAGTTTACAGAATAGCGCTGCTGGGCTTGAAAGATAAAGATTTTTTTCTCGGAAGTGGCTGGCCAGTGTGCAGGTGTCTATAAGCTAGATGTCATCGCAGATTAGAGATTAGTTTTGTTATCCCACACCAGATTTTATTTATTTTTTCATACGGTGTTGCCATGTTGTTAACTGAGGCGGTGAGCGCAAGAGTGGCCTATATTTACCAGACACTATTAAAATAATTTGTATCTGGAAAAGATAGGCCACTCTTGCTCTCATCGCCTCAACTTAACTTTAGATTTAAGTATATTATTTTGTTTACATGTTCTTTTTCAGAGATTTGACTAGTTTGAAGCTTGGAACGTCAGAATGTTCGTAAAAATAAAAGCCATTCCTTTCTTTTTTCTATGTGTGAGTGTACACGCCTTAGGTGTACTAGGTACTGTATGAATTGTATCCTTAATCCAATACACATTTGGAGGCGTAGCTGATATAATAGTGTCCAAACTCTTTGGGAGAAAAATCCTAGCCACATAGTTTAAAAAAGAATTATTTGAAATAAGTGTATGAGAATATTTTGATGGAGAACTTAAAGAAGAGAAAAAATTCGAGCTGCCGCCAGCGAGGTTGTCGGTTATGGAAAAATCAAATTGTATTATCTTCTGAGAAATAAATGTATCTAGAAGTAACTAGAGTTTTATAATTATAATTCCAAAGTCATATGTAGTTCTTTCCCGCGTACCAGCACGCTTACCCAATTAGTCGTTACAGTACTAACCTACCGAGTCCCACCTAATACATTTTTCATGTCGTGACCTCCCCTTGAATGTAATATTAACAGATATTTATCCTTACTAATATTACGAATGAAGAAGTGAGCTTGTTGTTTGTTTGCTCAAGTATTAATAGCTAGATTTGGTTCGACTTTTGATTGGCAGATTTTGATAAACTGGCACAAGTTGATGGTATCTCAACTTCAAACCGAAAAAGAAGTTCAAGTGCGCGTAGCTGCTCGGCTGAGCTCGAAAAGTAGTAAAATCGTTCCAGGTACTTGTGCGTTTGGTACGAAAGATAAAACTCAAGCAAATATGTTGTCTACATATCATGTTATAGGTCGGTAAAATGTTTAGTTTGAAGTTTTGAATACCTATTGATTGACAAATTTCTTCCCATAAAGACATACAGTAATCTGCGCGAGCCTCAGTTCCAATGGAATACCGACAGTATAGAATAGACTTCATTTACGTAGAGCATCAAACAAAGTAAACAATTACTGACTGTCGGTTTCAGGGTTTACCTACGTCACACGTCATAACGACATAATGTAACGGTGGGTGGGTTTGTACGTACCCGATCTTATTGTGTGGATCCACTGCAGGCGTTCCTTATCGTCAGCGGCGACGAGGTATAGCGTGTAGTCGGAGTTTTGTTCCGAGTAGCCAACCTGACCATATACATTGTAATTTAACGTACGGCAAGCTAAGAAATTCGATAGAAATTTTCACAAACGGTCCTTGTAGTCAAAATACAATAGAATCTAACATTTAACGTTAGACAGGTAAACAATTTTGCTAACCAACCGCACATACTTAAATAGTTGTTAAATCAGCTGATACATAATATTAGAGTACACGTTCAAACAAACAGTTCATTAAAAGATATAATGAGTATCACTACGTGTTGTTATGCTATATGATACTTCACAATATTATTATTTACCTGAAAAGGATATCTATAAACTGGGCTCTTCTCACCGTCACCCTCGGGTATGTGTTTGCTCAGTTCTCCTAACTGCGCCTGCTCCACAGTATGGATTGCGCCCGTTTCGATGCGCCCGCGCTCCTTCCGTCTCTACCAGACACGAAAATATAAACCTTTTAATCGATTATTTTGAATCCAATTTGTCTTGTAACAAAACAAATTACCCTTTCATCACATGATCACCAGGCTAGTGTATTTACCAAATTTGGTGTAAATTACCTTTATTAACGGCCGAAATTAATAATCGATCTAATCCAAAATCTTTGGATTACGGATAAGTCCGTATTATATGTGACCGTAACACAACACGGATGAGTTTCAAATTCTTAAATTTGAAGATTATGGTTTAGATTGATTACTAATTACGGCCGTTAGCAAGTAGATTTAAGAAACACCTTCACTCGTCAGTAAATCTAGACGAATCCGATGATTCAAGTGTAACGAATTGCAGCTGGATATCAGTATTTCAAACAGTCTAGTGGCAATCCCACAAGACCTTTGCAACCCAATAAATGAGCGCTGACGAGGGCTGATTGCAAACTACACACATCAAAGCAAAACGCATAATTTTAAGGAAACTGCCAGTTTTATTAATAGTATTGTATTCCTTTGGTACTGTAAACCGAATTCTTCGAAGTATTTCAGATCGAGGTACGACGGTCCGAGCTTCGGCGGATCCTGGTGGCGGAGTGAAAGGGACGACTGGAGCAGCCCACTGCAGGGCACGCCGCGACAGCAGCGGTAATACCCGTCATGAAGAAATGGCTGGAGAGGCGGCATGGGCGAACCATGGGTGTTTGAACCTGAGTCAACGCAGGGGTCCATGCAGCAGCACAAAAAGGCGCAGCACCTAAGAAGCTAAGAAGTTGAAGGCGTCACAATCAGCCGGAAAAATTATGGCTACTGTTTTTTTTTGGGATTCAGATGGGATTTTATTGATCGATAATAAAGATAAAAGTGTCAATATCACGGGACAATGCTACGTAATGCTACTTAAAATTAAAAGATGCGAATAAAGAAAAAGAACGGGAAGTGGTCTTGAGGTGTGCTCCTTTTCCACGACAACGTTCATAGGTCATGTTGCTACTCTGGGTTCGCGGGTGCGTAGATTGGGGAATCTGCGTGCCCACACCAAGCGACCCAAGAGAAGACGGTAGCACGCATGTGGTCACGCGCTGCCGTGGGACGCACTGGGGGATCCTTTACAATCCCCCTGGGGGGGTGACCGCTTTACAGTCACCCTCTCCGAGATGTGCCAATAGGCGTGGCACCAGTGGGTGGCTCTAGTGTGATCGTACGAGGACCTGGAGCTTCCCTTAGGTGCCGAAGATGACCGCTCCAGTGGTTTTAGCCGGTAGGAGTCCGGCATACCCCTTCGTCCTTCCCCGGGGCGAAGGAAGTTCATGATGAATTTCCACTGGGCACCAATAAAAAAAAAAAAAAAAAAAAGGTCATGTTGCTATGCTGCCTTACACAAGTGCGACTTCGAAACATTGAACCACACCCTATAGTACAGATTTGGCCTCTACAGATTATTATTTGTTCTAAAATTAAAAAAAGAGCTGCGAGGAAAGAAATTTACCGATGACGAAGAAATCAAGCCTATTTTAGAGCCTTGATAAAAAAATATTCGAAGGTTTAAATAAGTTATTTGAAAGATCTGAGAAATGTATTAGAGTTAAAGTATATCAGTTCGGACATCCAAAAGGAAGGAATCGGGCATGGAAAAGGAAAAATAATTTCAGGATTAATTTCAGCCACCTTCCCTTTCGTTCCGCGAACTTTTTGACCTCCCCTCGTAAGATTTTATACTTATAAAATAAGTGGTTACGTAGTAATGTTTTATACTTCATGGAGCAACGTTATTTCACCGCTGATGAAATGCAAAGAGCTGTCATGTCAGGATGTCACAAGCGGGAAGAAATCAATACCAGGCATTTTGGTGTCAATAGAAGCGTAATTTGTAGTCATTGGCAGCGATACGAGAACACGGGAGATAGTACTGAGCAGCACCCAGGCCGAGGGAGGAGTACAAACGCTCGGCAGGACCGATATACACAACTGACTGCAAGATGTCAGCCGATGTTAATCGCCTGAGAAATAGGTTTAAAGCTACAATTCTGTAGCGGTGTTGTTAGCCCCCAAACCTTACGAAATCGGCTGTATGAGTACGGCCTACGTGCATGGCGCCCATGGGAATCGCACCCGTCGAAACGAATGGTGTAGGGAACACGTAACAGTGTCCAGTAAGTGCGCCCTTAGGGTGGTTCTAGTGATGTTTTGGGCGGGTATTATGAAGAACAGACGAACTGAGCTCATTTTTGTAAATGGCACCATGGACGTTGAAGTTACCTACGTTACGAAAACGTCCTAAAGCCTATCTATATAGTCTATCCATTTGCAAATAGTCTTGGCTCAGATGGCACGCTGATGCATGTCAATGCAAAGCATTGGGGTATTGCCTAGGATGATTGGTTAAATCGTCCTAGGGTATTGCCGTGGCCTGCACAATCGCTAGACATCGATCCCATCGAGCACGCGTAGGACATGCTCCAGATATGTACTCTTAAGGATATGGATGCGGTGACAGAAACCCAGCAACTGAAGGATTTGTTATAATTCCATAGGGAGCGAGTGCAGCAGGATGACATAAAAAATGTTTTTACATCACGAAGATACCATAGCTCTTATATATAAAACAAATACAAAAATTATAATGTGAAAAACCATTCCAAATATTCAAATTAGTAGATGTCGCTTAGACTTTTTTGATGTGTATACAACCATTTGCAATTTGTACATATTTAAATCGAGTTCTGATAGTATTTGCCAAATTTTTCTGGATTTATACTTATTAAAAATACGTCCTCAAAACGTAATGTTAGTAATTGCATTTTCCCTATTTTTACGGCCTTAAATACCTGTTTTCTGAAAGAACAAAACTGTTTCATGTAAAGGAACATTCGATATTACATTTTATTAAATCAATACTAAACGTATTTGTAATTTTTTGTGTTACAGAATACAGCGAGATTTTAAATAAAATTCTGTAGAGATAGTAGCGTCTGTCGTTCTTAGCGGGATAAGAAAGGGAAATTGTGACACAGACAGCAATATATGGGCCAAATTGTGCACCCGCCCGGGAGCGGATTGGGCCGCTCATTAGGCCGAATGTTTTCTAACACAGCAAGGCACGGAGGGATCATTTCATTATTATATTTGTGGAAAAAGCATGGACCTGTTTAGGACATGACCGCGCCAGACGCAACTCGAAAACGGCCGATTTTCCAGGTAGCCTTTTAAAAATCAGCCCACTCAAAATAACACTGCAACGGTGTGGAGTCTGAAGGTATGTGGCCAAATATTTCAGCGAGTAGTGCTAGCTGCTTACTGAAATATTTGTTTATTGTAAAATTTTAATCGATTATTTAACGCACAACTTTGCCAAACACAAAACAACTCTTCGGATACCCATTTTGGACACGAAGCATTAACGTCCCACAATAAACAAGTAATCTAACCGAGGCTATGTGATGTTTTCGGTATCTAAATTACCACGACTGGACCGTACAGCTTAAGTATAGGAGGCGTTACCTTGGAGATGAATTTGTGACGACCAATCCTTTGACAGTTCTTTTGATCTCTCAAAAATATAGGTATAAAAATTATTATATTCAACTTTTCAGGTGTGCCATTTCTGACTGGGTGCGGGGGAGTTCAATCTAAATAATGGTTAGACTGATAGAGTCCCACAAAAATTGTGAACTTTATTACAAGGGGACAATCAGGGTTATAGGGAAGATGTAATTTTCATTCTTTTGAACAATTCAAGAGTTGCTATTGCAGCACAAATAATACTAGTGATAAAAAATGGTGATTAGAAGTTTACTGTGATGAGACCAATATCATTATATTTCACCAAAGTACCTACTAACTAACGACCACTCTTGCTAATCATCATGACTGTTCTATAGTTTTGGGTTTGGAGTCTCTAAAAAAGTGATGAAAGTGATTATCTGTCTGACTCATTTTGAAGTTAACGTCCATAAAAATACTTTATCGAAAATATAGCAAGTGAGAAGCGAATACGGGTTGGGACATTTAAATAACAAAAGCTAAAAATTGATTGAAAATTCAATTAAACACGTCCAAAAGAACGAAAAAGCAGTTCACGCTACAGTTTGCACTAATTGAATTCTGGTCGAAACTGAAGCCCGGGCCGTTTTCAGAGCCAAATACAGATTGCGATGATGCGTGAAAATTTTCATACCTATTCACTGGAGAATAGTATTTCCATTCAACTATTCAGAAAAAAGGTGAACAAAACAATACAAAAGCAAAAACTTACAAGGCTTAACACCATAATTAAAAGGTGTTCAATAAAAACACCAAGCATTGCTATATCTTCCGAAATCACGAACATTTTAGTGGAAATACATAAGTATGTTCATGACGAAGCGTAAGTAACACAAGTGTGCGGGTAGCAAGCCGCGATAAGAGCAACGGCTGGGCTGGCGTCACGCCAAACGGCTAGCGAGCCGGGTTCCCTAACTAACACACTACACCAATTACCGACATCACAACCTGTGCCATAACACTTACTTAACTTTATACGATTAATACGACAGTAATTTGTACAGCTACCAAAAGTTTTAAAAGGACTCCCTACACTACTCTGTTGATACTGAGCTAACATTTTTTAAACATAATTATCCTCATCCCTCTATAATTATCATAAAATATTGTTGTCCTACACTACTCTGTTGATACTAAGCTAACATTTTTTAAACATAATTATCCTAATCCCTCTATAATTATCATAAAATATTGTTGTCCTACACTACTCTGTTGATACTAAGCTAACATTTTTAAACATAATTATCCTAATCCCTCTATAATTATCATAAAATATTGTAGTCCTACACTACTCTGTTGATACTGAGCTAACATTTTTTAAACATAATTATCCTAATCCCTCTATAATTACCATAAAATATTGTTGTCCTACACTACTCTGTTGATACTGAGCTAACATTTTTTAAACATAATTATCCTCATCCCTCTATAATTATCATAAAATATTGTTGTATCTTCTAAATAAGAAACATCCCTTGATCGACATTGATGCCAACAACGAGTTTATCAGTGCAAGTGCAGATTTTCTATCAAATTTGCCCAACGCCAGGAGACATGATCTAATAACATCCTGAAAGCGCACAACGAGGAGCACTGGGTTGCGTAATGAATCAAATCAGCGAGTTGATTTCCTGCGAGGGAATATACAGCTTCGGTTACAGGAATACCTGACAATGCAATCTCCGATCCTGCAAACTGATCTCAATGGTTTTTCTTTCTATTTGTATTACAAATAAGTTTTTATAATCTTATTAATAATATGATTTATAATATTTTCTTGGTTCAAAAATTGTTTACTGTCGAAATAGGTCGATACATACTCATCTAAAAGACTTTCGCAGTATTTTACCAAATATATCTGAAAGCAGTTAAGATAATCTAAGTAGGGGTTACAGTCTGATCAATGATAAATCCTATGATATGCCGCCGACAAATCTCGGCAAAACATCAAAATACTGCAAATTGATAATTTTTCGAACATTTACCATATTTTTAACTTAGAGACGCGAAAATTTTAAAAATATACTTTTACCTTCCTCCATTCCTGAGTTTAATTACAGTAAGTATTATTACATGATAATTTTTTGATTTTATTTTATCCATAGTATTTTAATAACACGATATATACATTATTTTTAGCTTAATTTTAAAAATGTTTTCTTGTGTGATCTTCGGGAGCCCGTTTATTTTTATTTTTTGTGTAGATTTTGTTTATTTCCGTTCGTAACGCAGTTAACATGCCATACATTTACTAATGTATCCAAATTTTTTAGGGAGAATCGCTGGCGCCACCTATTTATTAAAAATCTATTCATCTAATTGTTCCGTGTGGTGTCCGGATAAAGAATATAGCACCACTCCATCTCCACCCGTAGATATCGCAAAAGGCGGATAAACCAGAGAGATGGGCAGCAGCATCTCTTCTGTAAAACAGCAGCTATTCTGGGCTCCCCAACCCACCTTGCCAAGCGTGGTGAGTACTGGAAAATTCATCCAAAATGATGACACTATTATTGTGGAAATCTATGGAGGAGGCCTTTGTTCAGCAGTCGTCCTTTGGCGAATATGATGATGATGATGATGAATTGTTGGGCAGAAAAAAGTAAAATACGATGGGCCAGTTATATTGGGTTTTATAATGCAAGAACTTGGAAGAGAGCTATATTTCTTGACTGCGATAGGCTGATTTGATTAATTGATAAATTCCGGTCAAAATGTAAATGTAACGTCAGCCAAGTTCGAGTAGCGCACTTAATACAAACTAAGAAAATTTATTGTGAGTAAACAAGCACACTTAACTACTTATAACAAGCAGAGAACAAATAATATTAAGTAGAGCTACCCTTTTTCAAATGAGTAGCGAGCGTTGCGGAGAGCTTTGCATTAAAATTGCTCACATAACGAGAGACCACACGCGTCATGACTGTACATACATTAGCGCGAGGGGTTGACGCTGTGGGGAATGATTGCCAAGTCTATTTAAGTACGAGAGGGCCGAGTAGACAATTTTTGTTTGTTATGCTGCACAGTTCGAAAGCTCTACTATTTTACAAGTTTAATATATTAAGGAACGTTAGTGCATACTTTTTATTGTAGTCGTACTGGTGACGATTACTTGATATATTTGGTATCATGAAACATTATTTTATTGGAATAATAACCATTGTTAAACTGCCCATATAAATATTTGTAATTAGATCACTAGCTTGAGATCAATAATTCTGCATATGATTTAAGATTCTTGTTTTGCCGTTTCACTTCAACCGAATGGTATGAAGCTTACAAGCACGTTTTTTAGGACCATTTAATTTGATATTGCAGCAGGAGCTTGACATACAATAGAAAATATATTTTTCTTTTTTATATGTGTCGTGGTTGTTTTTACAAACACAATACACCCAGACCCGGAACAACTACCTGCAGATCGTACAAATATTTGTTCCGTGCAGGAATCGAACCCACGACCCGCTGCGCAGCAGCCGACTGTATCAGCCACTGCATCAACGGTGCCGTCAACGTTTGAGTACTTGCCAAATTTTCCAAGGTTATATATTTAAAAGTTTGTATTAAAGTATGTTGTTTTAACGGTATACCATTAAATAACCCCTCTAATGAGAAACAGACTTTTCTATAAAGAAATGGAACAAAAAAATGTTTTGCAATATTAATCAAGATTGACAAGTGATTCGGGTTTACTTTTTCTGTAAACTCCAAACGAAGAATTTCATAATTAACTTTAATTGGTATTAAAGTTAATTATGAATTTATTATTATTAATAATTATTCCTTTAATTATTTAACTTTAACTAAAAGTAAAAATCGAAATGAAAATAGTTTACGGAAATATATCGCGTTCAATTAATTCATTCTATATACTTACGTACAGCATCTATACGTGCAACGTGCAGCCACCTGCTCATAATAATACCTGAATAATGAATATTTTATATATTTATGGTGCATGCATTTATGTTCCACTATACAAAGGTGTTGCTTAATTGTGTATTGCACGTATGATTATTTCAGGTATTATTATGAGCAAGTGGCTGCACGTTGCACGTATAGATGCTGTACGTAAGTATATAGAATGAATTAATTGAACGCGATATATTTCCGTAAACTATTTTCAATTCGATGGATGCTATTTGCGTATACTTCAGAAAATATATTAAAAGTAAAAAATTACTTACATGGACACGTTTCAATAATATAAAACTGTTTCAATCTTTGGCTTAAGTGTGAACTAAAATATCCAATTGCACCTCTATTTAAATAATCATTTAATTGTTAGGTTATAATTAAACTAAATAGTATCTTTCCCAATATTTTTTCACATAAAACAAAATTTCACCATATACCTATTATTAGTAGATTAACTAAGATCTTTTAATAAATTACAGACTTCAAATCAGCTTCTACACTTTGGTACGTTCCAGCAAATGGCTGGAAAAACTAATCGCGGTAATTGAAGATAACTATTTGGACGAAGCCGCTTGTGAACATTAAATGCTCATCAGTAGAAAACTCAATATAATAAAAACTCAAACCATAAACGAGGAGTATTGCAAAATAACCACGCGGTAATAATTCAATAAGGATAAAAATGCCGTATTAAAATTTGTACAAAAGTGGCTTTCCGTGGGTGGAAACTGAAAATGGAATGCGCACAAATCTGTCCACCGGTTCAATGTCTCACTAATACCGAAAGAAATCGGAAACAACGCACTAATAGTTTGGATTCGTAAGTGAAACATATGAGTGTTATTTTAAGTGAAGACTATGGTGTGAATAATGTATAAGTGATTGGTATTTTACCAGCGGTGGTGCGGGTGCGGTGCAGGCCGGCGACGGGCGGTGTTACGGAACTGCCGTTGCCGCCGCCGGGCGTCGCGCCGGACGACAGACACACCCAGCTCGCGCATGCGCTCCCACCCCACACATTCACCCCTACGTCCTCCAGATTTAATTTGAAACGTCGAATAAACCTAACATCACCGGCGCGTCTTAATACTTCACTAGCAACCATAGAATAGATTACTTCTTTAAATGTTGTTAAACTAATTATACTTTTACTATAACTATCTAACATTAAACAACTAATACTTAACAATTTTATTTATAAGCAGTAAGCCGAATAATCACATAATAAATATAACATGCAGTAATGGTTACACACAACTTGAGGTGCATTTTAAATATGTACCTAGGTATAAAAATAATAATATAATCAATTTGATTGTCCGCAGCGCAAACGTGACGTAACTTTTGCGGATGAGTTGGTTGTCAGGTTGTCACTCCTGTGGAATCCTCAATTTGGAAGGTAGCATCACAATTATTGTAATCGTTATATGAATGTGATAAAGTCAAATTTTCTGATATAATAAAAACGAAGATACTAGGTAAAGAATGTGTTTTTATAGGAACCCATTTTTACCCAGTGGAAATAAATCTTATACTTCCTCCGCTCCGGAAGGATGGAGCGGCATGCCGACTTGACTCCTACCAGCTAAAACCAATCGAGTACCTGGAGTCCCTTGGGTGCCGTAGTCATCTACGGCACCCAAAGGACTCAAGGAACTCGAAAAATCTCCATCTAGAGCTGCCAACTGGCGCCGTGGCGCCACATAAAGCCGCTTCTCTCTTTAGCGGAGCGGAGGCAATTGTAAAGTAGCCGCCCAGTACATCTCTGGAGGATTGCCGGGGGAAAGGATCCCCCCGAGGCCTCACTGTGCTGCGCACACAGCGGAACGCGACACGTGCGCGCTGCCGTCTTCCCGGGGGTAGCTCGGTAGCACACCGATTCCCTAATCTGCGAGCTTGCGGCCACCGAGGCCTCCCGCCAGTAGGAGCACACCGATTCCCCAATCTGCGCGCTTGCGGCCACCGAGGCCTCCCGCCATTTAACGTCGACGGGGACTCAGGCGTGTTGAACGTGATCGCTGGGGTGGTTGTTTCCTCCTTCTCCGAGCGGAATCGACCCTCTCCCGGTCCCGCTCTGCACTATCCTGATTGTCTCTACTGTGTTGCCAGTGTGCCGTGACCTCGCGTCCTATACTGTGCAGGTACGCGCCGAAACAACCGGGTCCAGTGAATACCTGCGTCAAGCGAAATGTGACGCACCCGCTTCTTTAGATCCAGGCTCCAAAGAGCGGCAAGATAGCCTCGACGACGCGCCTCTGCGTGTACTGCAGCATGAGTCGCTCGCACCACAACTCGATGGCGCGCCACCGAGCCTGTCGTCTCAAACTTCCGAGCGCCCTTGAAAGCGCGCCACCGCAGCTTTGGTAGAGGGGGCGTGTTTGGTACTACACCCACGCATCCATCTCAGCCAGGATATTGAAAGGAGGAAAGCGCTCCAAAAGAGTTATTGCCTCAAAGGACACCGTTCGATATCCTCGTGCGACGTGCTCTTCGCAGCAGACCGTGCATATTGGTTCTGCAACGTGAGACCCCTCAGAATCGAGATGATCAAACAGGCGCCCCGTAGAGGACCACGGACCACACGATTAGAGACGGTGAACTTCTCTCGATCCCCCGAGATTTGGTAGTAGCCGCTACCGTACCTGCTCACGTAGCGAATGCGCAGATAGGCCCGAACGATACCTTGCAGGTACGGGGAGCACCGATAGTGGACTAGTGCCCCCCTATTCATGACCCATGGGATGGAGTTGACTATGTCAAGGCTGACCGCCAACGCCACCCCATCCCACCGGGACACTGCCTACTCCGACAGCGAACGCACGCGAAGACTCGCACGAATCCTGTCGATCGTGGACAGCCGCTGTCGGAAGCCGTATTGGCTCTCGGCCGGGTCGGAAACAACCAACGAATCCTCAACGAATCTTCGGACAGCTATTCTCTCAAACAGCTTTAAAGACTTGTCGAGCAGGCAAATGGTATGGTAAGTAGAGGAAGACTCCGCTGCTCTTCCTTCTTCAGGAAAACCAATCTGGCTTCCTTCAAGCCAAATCAGAACACGCTGCGATGGAGCCAGCTGGTGAACAGTTACCTCGAGCGGTCGCCAAGAGACTGCAGTGTATACACGGCCTGGAGTACCATCCGGGCCTGGTGCAGTGTTGGGGGCCTCCAACGGCAGGCAGACTGTGCGCAACTGCGCGATCTTCTCCTACCACCAGTACACAGCCGTACGCCTGGAGCGCCTGGCCCTGGGCGTATCGCAAATCAACGTCATCGCCTTCCGGAACCAGAACGCTTCTGACTCTGGATCGGGCAGCTGCGACGAGCAAAACATCTTACTGCTATTATAAATATGAAAGTCTATACGTTTGAATGTTTCCGCGCTCAAACGGTCGAACGCATTATGAGTTTGAAATAATTTAATTAGATCCCTGTCAGACAAAGTCGCGTGTAGCAGCTAGTAGTAATCTTAAAAATTACTTTTAGGAGTAGCACTGAGTAGATTTTATTTTCACTTTTTATGCTATGATAAAAACATAATAATAATAAATATGATAAAAAGTGAAAATAAATTCTACTCAGTGCTGTGTTAAGTAAGCGGCATTGTTTTAAAGTATTCTATAAAAAAAATGATTTTGAAGCAATGTAAAACATCGAACCATATGATATAGTAATGATTGATCTTTTGTTATCATATAAAAACGAATATCCCTGAAGTGACATTGCATTATCTTGATAACTTTTTATAAATAGATTAAAATATGCATTTACGGATCTTAGTCTGCGGGAACGAAGTTAGCGGCGGTCATGCGATGGCGACAGCGGAGCGACGTAAACAAAAGTATAGCATTCTGAACTTCTGAGGGCCCAGCGCGAACATTTTTACGTATAGTAACGTAAACGTATCGCTAATGTGAGTGAATTTGGAATTGAAAATACTTGATTCGCACATATTTTTTATTTAAAGTAAAGCCTTTATTCATACGTATGTATGATACTAAACGACAAAGCTAAAGGATTGTTGTATTTTCGATTCCAAATTGACTCACATTAGCGATACGTTAACGTTACGATACGAATACTTTTTCGCATGTTGTTCGTGCTTGGGCTACTGAAGTGACGTACACGAAAGCGGCGAGTGCGGCGCGGGAAGAACGAGCGATACACGAGCGGTGGTGGATCGGCGCCGGCGGCAACACGCAAGCGACAGGAACAAACTTGTTTGATTTCGCCGCTCGTTCGAAACGTTCATCACAAAAGCAAGAAGATTGTTAATAAGTGTTGGAAAGCAATATAATGCAATTTCGGGAATTTCGAAAGCAAGTTTCTCTAAAATATATTCAAATGTCCTGTCCTGTTCAAAGACTCATTTTCGTATAGTTTAGTTATAACATTTATTTGAATGACACTTACTATTACAATCTCATTCTCACAATCAAGTAAATAATCGTTTCAAGAACATTGTTTTTGTTAATAAAAGTTAACTAAAGAGTTCTTTTTACAATTGTATGCTATTGTCCAAAAACAATTGCCGTGTAGTGGCGGCTTTACCGTGATGTAGTGGCGGCTTTACCGTGATGTGCTGGCTAAGCATAGTACCACCCCATTTCATCCTCTGGGTGTAATAAAAGATACTATGGGAATAGCAGGACGATAGTTAGTAGCATCCTTCGAGTATATTTACAACGTAAGTGCGATCGCCAGCCTACATGCCACGAAAGGCGATTACGGCAAACCTCCAAATGAACACACAACACAAACCCAGACCCTTAGTCCCCGGCGGCCCTGCTATTCTTGGCTACGGTAGCGGTCATGGTAACGGCGGGGCAGGGGTGCTAAAGTTAACCCGGCAGAGACTCGACCAGTACTACCCAGTACGCCCGGACCTTGCAACGCATAACATGCGCACACTGCGAACTGACAAGAAGATCGCGGAACTTGTGTAACAATTGAGCAGGTTGCGGTGGCATATTTGGTCACGTAATTTTGGAGTTGCCGTGAACGTCGGTAAATATCAAGCCATCCTCACGGGTAGCTCATTCCATTTAAAATCCAAATACTGATCACCTTACGCCGATTATATTTGACAATACAGTTATTCCGTTATCACCAGACTTGAAGGATTTGGGTTTGCATATTAATGATAGGCTAAGTTGGAATAAGCAAGTCTGTGAGGTTAGCCGTGATGTCACAGCCATACTGCGGTCGCTCTATAGATTTAAGCATTTTCTACTATCTAACACTAAAACCCTTCTCGTGCAGTCCCTTGTGCTTCCTGTAACTGATTATGCGGATGTTTGTTACTCGGATTTATCCCAAGACCTTCTCAACAAATTGGATTGACTTCGATTCGCTCATTTTTGGACATCGGAAGTATAACCTCATCTTTTTAAACCGTTCCCAGCTTAAATGGCTGCCTATACGTCACAGAAGATCACTGAGATCTCTTTGTCTCCTGTTCTCCATTATTAACGATCCTTGTGCGCCTAATTATCTCAAAAGATTTTTCTAGTGTTGGGTAGCTCTCATAGCAGTAACTTGCGTGCTGTAATCATAATAATAATAATCACTCAGTTCAGTTTTCTTCCCACCATACAGGTTTTATTTCTAAATCCTTTGCCGTCTCCACAATCAAAATATAGAACGAGCTTGCCCTTGATATAAAGATAGCGCCAAGTAAATTTTCTTTCTAACGCAAAGTACGAGAATACTTTTTAAATTTGCTGGAATCCTAATTGACTATTACGGGCAGAGTTAAAATGATAAATAGTAAGTATTATATGTAGTATATTTTAAACCTATGTATATGACCGAATCTATATGTAGATTTTTATGTATGTATATCTTATTATTAATTTTTTGTAATATATCTTTTTTGTACCTCTTTTCGATGCATTTATTTTTAACCCAAAGGTTGACTGGTAGAGAATGCCATATGGCATTAAGTCTGCCTTGTCTTTCATTGTGGATAAAAGTATAAATAAATAAATATTTTGGGATTGTCTGAAATACGATGAGTGGACTAAGACACGATTTCTGTTTACGATTAACTTCGGATATAAATCTGAAATATAGTTTAAAATCTAATTAAATATTAGAGAACTAGGCGGGCCTCGTTCACCATCGTTGCATAAAAATTCTAATATTGTTACGTATCATCCATCACACACATCGTAGTAAAACATGTATCTGAGTACGGCCCTGTCTACTCAATTATTGACACTACTTCTTGATAGATGGCGAACAAACTAAATCACGGATTACAATAATAATAATAAAAACATTAATAAGATACTTTTGTCGACAAGTTTTTAGCTATTCATATGATACATGATGGTGCCATCTTTTATCAAACAGTAAAACTATTGTTAGGAGACGTACAGAGATTATTCTAGAACTTATCAAATAAATTACGTGTAAATTTACTCCCAAGTGAAATGCGATGCCATCCATAGCATCAGAACATTTATCAGAGTAGCTTTTGCAGGATAACACAGAACACTTCATCTTTTTTTATGAAACCTACAATTTCTTAAGAACATATTTGTAGGTATGTGCATTATTCTTAAAAAAACTTAAATAATTAATAATGAAAAATAACCATGAAGCAAATACAAAGAGGAGATGGCCTAAGCAACTGTGCACTGTGATACCAACTAGGTCTTGACGTCATCACGGTGGGCGTGGCCTTTGTCAATTTGCCTACACCCGTCCTGTGCACACTATGCTCGCGCTCCCATCACATTATATGATTATTGCAATAATTATTGCGCACAGTTGCTTAGGTGGCCCCCTCTCCTTGTATTTGCTTCATGGTTATTTTTCATTATTAATTATTTAAGTTTTTTAAGAATAATGCACATACCTACACATATGTTCTTAAGAAATTGTTGGTATTTTGACTTGGCGCATTAAAACGAGTTGTTAAAGAATTTTACGAATAATTAAAAACTTTTTTTTGAATCTGCATTAGAAACCGGTGGTATGTCGATAGATCATATTAATTAGTTTTAAAACACTATTTTAAAGATATTATGGTAAAACTTGCAGTTAAGATAAAAAGCAGATTTGTCACACTAGCTTCATAAATATTTTCGTAAAATTATTACAAAGCATCCATTTATATGCTAAATTGACCTTGTGTGAATATTTGACCATAGTAATGGTAAAGAAAGAAGACGGCATGGTTGGTGAAGTAGCTGATACAGTCGGCTGCTGCGCTCCGGGCCGTGGGTTCGATTCCCGCACGGAACAAATATTTGTATGATCTGCAGGTAGATGTGGAATTCATGTCTGTTAACGCACCCACAACACAGGAGAAATCCAAGTGTAGGGCAAAGTTGTTTATAAAAACAAAAACAAAACAAAGAAAAGCCATATTCAAGAAAAACAAATGCCATATCCAAGAAAAAAAAAGACACATAAATATTAAATCCCTATCCAATACAATCCAATCCAATCTATGGAAGCCCACCATGGATTATCAGAGAAGTAGTAGTTCTCACACAGCATTGGCTCTGAGTCAGTTGTCACTTTGTAATTCATAGTGGCTTTGGTAATAATAACAACATTAAAACAACTGTATTTTTTTTTAATGTACAATCCATAGTCAAGTTATTGGAAGAAATTACTTACTGTGTTACTCATATTTTATATCTAAGGTATGAAAAAATAAATGAGAACCCTACTTTTTTTAGTTTATTTATAATCATATTTATAAGAATGTTTGATCCATGGGATAGTCACCAAAGTCGTCCAAACACACAATTCATCATCACAAACATTAAAGTGTGAGCTCTTTGACTTTTAAGTATACAAGTGATGTGATATTTAGTATAAAACCATGTTGATAATAAATGCTAATAACAATTGTGATAATTTATTTTTTAATTGTTGCCTATAGTAAATATTTGATTTAAATAATAGTATTACATTTAATAACTACGATACAATATTAAATAGGTATATCAGCATAAATATAAATATCTAAAAGAAATAAATAATAAAACACTTTTAAACGGATTCTATCGCGTATATTTTAGATCTAAAATAAAATAAAATATACACGATAGAATCCGTTTAAAAGTGTTTTATTATAATGTGTAATAATCGCGAAAATCTAAGATATTATATAAATATAAAATCTACAGAAATAAATAAATATTTAAAATGAAACTTAATGTCTACTAATATTAGGTACTCCTATAATATATATGTGTAATATCAAATTGATATCTAAGGTACCCCTTGCTGTAATTAAGTATGACATTCATATCACATTAATCGGAATTATAAAAATGACTCTCCTCTCTCCTACCTTTTTTTTACCCGACAGGGCCCACATGTGATTCCTATACTATACTGTAACACCAAGTAAGTTGTGGAGTGCAATAAATGTATTGAGTATTGAGTATTGTTGTGTCATAGTGTTGACATTCCTTACTTTAGATTAAAACAAACTTTTCAATCTTACTGTCTGTAATAAATAATAATAATTAATAATTATCATACATAAAATAAACAAGAATCAAAATTCTACTTGTACTATCATCTTTTTACACTGTCCACTCAATGCAGACTTTTAAAATGCAAAATAAGGTTTCAAGAACAAACACAAATGAAGATAAGGAAAGTGACTCCAATCTATATTAGGATATAGATTTAGATTGTCAACTCTTTGCAGAATAAATGTTATAATAATCATGTTTTTTTAATGATTATGCAGAACTAGATAATTTTTGATAACATAATTCAAAATAAGAAATGAAAGGGTCAAGGTAGTCTGGTAAAAACCAGGTCCATTGGTATGTAGGCTTCATGCTTTCCAATAATGTATTTACTATGTGATCAACCTGCACAAACTACAACTTTGGAATGGTAAAGAGGTGAGGATTAAAAATAGGACAACTAAATATAATATTTTTCAAATTAGTATGCCTGGTATTTGAGTAAAGACATTTCACTAAATTTATCAGGAAATATTATTTAAAATCTGAATATACTCATTTTTCTTTTTATTTGCTAATGTTGAAAGGAAAGTCGACATGACTGATTATATGTGAAAATAATCATAGCGAGTTGAATTAATATTACAAAGGCATGTGTTCCAAACAACACGCAAATAGAATGGTAGGATTAACTGCCAAGTGTAAAGTATTTTTTTATCACTTACCTCAGACAATTTTTAAGACACTATCCTTAGCAGCACAAAAAATATTTTGATTAAAGTGTGTTGAAGAACATTCAACTGTAAATCACTTATCATAATAGTATACCCATTTCTATGCAATAATTGTACCAGGTCCTCATTATTAAATAATAATTAGACAAATCTAAATACAATTTCTGATTATTAAGAAAATGGTAAAATAGCATATTCTACACAAACAAAATAAACAAATTCATTCAATGGTGTAGTAATCAAACTAGACCAATGAAATTTACCTCGCCATCCGTGTCATAATAAATAAGCGCACGACGAGTCAGAACTAGCCAGCGTTCCTTGTAGTTGACCGGTGTGAACAACTTCTTATTTTGGGATCTCTTGATCATAAAAGTTTGCAGTATTACTTCATCATCGTCCTTTCCAGCCATTTTAGGACTAAAACATATAATAACCGAAATGTTGCTGTTAAATGCATTAAAATAAAATGTCTTAAAACACCGGCAGGGCCAAAAAATACATAAAACTACATACCTTCAAACATCAAAATCCATCACAAATAAAGGAATAACCAATAGTTTAATCGTCAAGTATATTTCATATAAACCTTTGCTATACTATAAACAATTGTTAATAGATTAGTCATAAAAATTACCACATAAATCAAACAAAACTAACATTAAATTGCTATTCACTAAATAATATAAAGATTTTTATGATTATCCGAAATCAAGCTCGAATGAAACGATCGGATCAGATTGAAATGAATGAAAAGCACCTAATTTATTTGACATTCCTATTCGACTGAGATAGAACATTGTCACTTTGACAGACAAACGTCTACTGACTAAAGATGGGCTAAAGTGTTATAATTTTTCAATGAATTATACTGCTGTGTTATATTTTTTAAACTGTTGTTTTAAAGTGTTATAATATTTATTAAAATGTTATTTGAAATAATGTTATATCTTAGAGTGTTATAACTTATATGCGTCGTTGTATTATAATTAAAGTGTTGTTTATTATAATTATAATGAGTTGTATTTTATTTTTGGTTAAAGCGTTGTTTGTTATAATTATAATGAGTTGTATGTTATTTAGTGTTACATTGTATTGAAAGAGTTGTATTACATTATAAAAGTTAATATTACGGTTTGATTTTATTTAGTCTTTTGAGTTGTATTTGGTACAAAATAAGTTGTGTTCATATCTAGAACACTTAAATCATTTACACTTTACACTAGACCTATATTTACACCCGGAGGATGGGCTGCAGCGTCCTTCGAATACATTAGCAGCTCAACTGCGATCGCCAACCCGCCTGCCAAGCGTGGTGATTATGGCAAAACCCCCCAATGAGCATACAACATACCGATGTCGGTCGTTGTGGTGATCTTTGAGGAAGGCCTTTGTCCAGCAGTGGACTTTGTTCGGCCGAAATGATGATATTTACACCTTATAGCATACGTAATCGAACTACGATGATGATGATGATGAAAACGAAATTAAAATATTTACTAAACTAAACTACCTACTTGTTCCAAAATTTTGCAATATGTAGTTTGTCGGTAGGAACTGCAAATAAATATTCGCAATTTAAAACCAACGAAATATGTTCGGTGCAATGAACTCTAAACTGTTAAAATTCTTGGAGTTCATTATAAATTAATCATGCTATCTCATTATTTTTGGTTGTAGCAAGTCAAAGTAGCTCTTATTTCTAAGTAGAGAGTGCTCATTTAACCTTGAATAAGTAAAACAACCGCCATCTATTATAAGTTAGATTGAATTACTTAGTTCTTCGATATCGTACGTACATGTACTGTGATCTAAACGAAGCTAGATGGCGCTGTAACCAAAATATCGAAATTAAAATTAAAACAATGGCTATAATATATATTATAACAGTCTTGTTAGATTTCTAATAATTTGTTATACTGCTATAAAAATATATTTGAATATTTAATGTGTTATGTGTTATAACGCCCAACTTTACTACTGACTGACATTGTTTTTTTTTTCTTGTCAATTGCACTGTATATTTATGGCCATGACATGAGATGACATTGGCAAAATTATGGAAGATACTCTACAGAAGCCATAATCTAAGAGAAGAAGTAGACTATGAGAGTACTAGTAGACTAGTAGAGATAATAAGAACATACCCGAATTGAAAACCGTACGACATTGCTGACATATTATTATGTCTCTCTTTTCACGGGTTTATATCCCCTGTAAGGGGGAACCCGGTCTTTTGACAGGCTTACGCGGGGACATAGGTCCAACACGCAGAGGCCCTTTAGAGAATTGTAATCTAAAATGTAATGGGACACCAACCGGGGACTCTCCATAGCTGCACTATAAAACGAAGTCATGGATTGTCCCCGGTGGTGTAAGGCTATTGTATGAGATGGAAACTATAACGATAAGGTCTATTGCAATGGTTGTTACATGGAATAAAAAGACTTATAAATAAATACGGGAACAACGGAGTCTGCCTTTCAACTTTGATCGTGAAATTCTGTGAAAAATTATTAAGAATTTATTATTTTTGAGAAATATTTTATGATTATGTAAAGATTGATTAATCATCATAACACTCGTATGTACAACGTTGCCTTATACCTGACATTGGCAAAATTTTGGAAGATACTCTACAGAAGCCTTAATCTAAGAGAAGAAGAAGAAGAATAGAACATACCCAAGCCATAAGTCTTGGGTACGTAGACAGAGTAAGCAATAGAATGCTGGATATTTTCCTTTGCATTCGCACAAGATAAAGAGGAATATATCGATATCACTAGCAAAGAAAACAGACAGAGTTGCAATATTTCTGTCCCTTATCTCGTGTCGGCTTGTCATTTCATTGTGCTAAACAATTTTGACGTTTACGAAGATTGCAATAATGATGTCTAATTGGAGGATTCGAATTTGGATTGCCGGACTGGATAGTTCTCGAAAAACGTCATTCTCCATTATCACAATTCTTTTTAATTTTCTGTTGTTTTTTTTTCGGAAAAATTGAAAGCAGACATCACATACGTCAGTAGGTTATTATAAATTTTATTTCAAGACATTTTGGTGATTTTTTATAAAAATTAGTGTTTACCAAGCAGAAGATATACTAAGTTTCAACAAGAATTATTTTTAAGGTAATTTTATTATATACGTATTCTTTTACATAGGTATTTAATTATCTTACTAACTAGTGATACAAAACATATTCATAGGATCCATTATGGATCCTCCTATTCCCCCAATTCCTCCGGACCCTCCCGACGCTGCAATTTCCCCGGTATCTTCCGTAGGTCATGGCAAGCGCCGTATTAACGATGCTGAATCTATTGTTTCGGCCAAAAAAACGATCATAGATAAAGAAATGGCAGTAGCATCTATTCAAAACCTTTATGCTCACCCTATTCTCGTGCCTACAATTCATCTGATAAAGGCCCATTTTTAGTTCACGTATCTAGGTCTGATCCTGATCCCGCTTCAGGGACTACTTTTCGTCCTATTAAGTTTGGTCAATTTTTATCCAAAAACAAAGTAAAGAATATTCGCCCTGACGGTCTCAAAAAAGTAGGCAGGAATAAAATATCAGTGGAATTTTTTACTGCTGAAGATGCCAATAAATTTTTAGATAACCCAATTTTGGGTATGAGCAAATATGAGGTTTCCATCCCCTCTTATAATATAACTAAACTGGGAGTAGTCCGACAAGTGCCAGTGGATATGTCAATGGACGAGCTCGTCGAGTCATTGACATTACCAAGCGGATGCGGACAAGTTTTACAGGCGCGTAGACTTCCTCAAAGAATTTATGCTTATCACACATCACTCCCCGTAGAAACATATCATTTTCCAACTATTCAATGTCTGAATTGTTGTCGATTCGGACATGTTAAACCACAGTGCCGGTCAAAGACCAGATGCTATCGATGTACTCAACCTCATTCCGGAGAGAGTTGTGAGGTTGAGGAATCCATGGCTACCTGCCTTCATTGTTTGGGCCAACACTTCACTAATAGCGGGAGTTGCCCAGAGTTAGGGAGACATAAAACCATCAAGCTCATGATGTCACAACAAAATATTTCGTACGAGGAAGCATCTAGGCAACATCCCAAAGTCACAAAACCATATTCTGAAGTGGCCTGTTCCCAAAACACATTTCCATCCCAATCTTCCTATTCATCTTCCCAAGTCATTCCTGGCCAGAATAATATCTCCCCTCCTAATAATTTGTCTTATCGTAAAACTGTATACTCCTCTCCTCGTACTAGAGTTCCCTTGAGTAAATCATTTGACAAAGCTGCCCATCAAGCAATTGTAGCTGATGAGCCCTCTTCTTTACCTAATGGTTCCGCCCTAATATCTCGTCAACTGAGTTCATCAGATCCTTCCCAAGATGATAATCTTTAAGAATTATTGTTAAGTATCATCCTAAGAATTATTTCTCGTAATAATTCCAATTTACCGCCCCACGTTGCCCAGAAACTGACTCAAATCTTCTCCCTAACTAGCAATTATGCATCCATTCTCCAATGGAACGCGAAAAACATTCGTCCTAAAAAACACGAGCTTCTTTACTTAATTAATAAATTTCTATCTATCTCGGAGACATGGTTGATACCTGGTCCTCATTTTCGGATTTCTGGGTACTCGTGTCTGCGAGATGATAGGGCTGATGGGTATGCGGGTAGTGCTCTATTTATTAGACACTTCCTTTCCTTTTCTCAAGTCCCTCTTCCCCCTGTCTCCCCTGAGATTAATATTGTTGCCGTAAGGTCGTTTAGTATTACTTTCATCTCTGCGTACATTCCCATCCCCATTCGAGTTTAATCCCTGATATTTTACTTGTAATCTCTTCTGTCCCTTCTCCGATTATATTAATGGGTGATTTTAATGCTCATCATTCCTCATGGGGTTCTAGCCATGATGATTCTTTTGCTATTTCCCTCCTTGAGATGTTTGATGAAGCTAATCTCTGCTTCATTAATAATGGTTCCCCTAGTGCCAATGAATGTTTCCCATTAAAAAAGCAATTCAAATTTAAGGTTTCAACCCCTTGGTGGGACTCAGAATGCACAAAAGCAGTTTCTGAAAGGAAAACAGCGGAACTTTATTATAATGCAAATATGAATTTTGATAACTTTTTTAAATATCAAAAGAAAGCTGCAAAGGCAAGAAAACTTCTTTCTGAAAAAAAGAAATAGGGATGGATCCACTTTTGTGAAACTCTATCCCCAAAGAACAGAAATAACAGAACAATTTTTACTGGACATTATTAGCAATAAATTGAAAAAAAGGGGTTTATTGTTAAAAATCTAAGTTTCAAAAATAAAAAAATAGGACAGACTTCGTCGAAGACGAGTTTAACTTAGTATGTCCTATATGGTTTAAGATATCATCCCCTTTAGGCTTTGCACTAATTTCCCAAAAACTGTTTATTATTTAATATTTTTACTCTGAGGACGATGCTGTCTTATAAATAGTTATTATAACAGACTACTACTACAACTACTATTGTAGTTTCCATTTCATACAATAGTTTTGTACCTCCGCGGACAATCTGGGAATGCATTTTATAGTGCAGCCAAGGAGAGTTCCCATTACATTTTACATTAAAATTCTCTAAAGGTCCTCTGCGTGTTGGAGCCATGTCCCATGTGCGTAAGCCTTTCAAAAGACCGGGTTCCGTCTTACAGGAGATATAAACCAATGAATAGAAAAACACAAAAAAAGCGAATAAAATTTTGGTAACCTGTTTGTCTCGACGAGTGATAGTGATTAGTGAGTGACTTGTGTCGATATCTTAAACACCGGATTCGTTTATTCGTTGTCAAACGAACAAAAGTGAACTCGATTCAAGTCGCATTACTACCACAGACTAGGTAGTAAGATACTATTACTACTCTAAAGTTGTCGTTGCTTTGTCTATGATCGTATTATCACTGATTGGTAATTGTGTACCTACGTTCATACGCTGGGCTTTCTCGTGGGATTTCTAGTTTCATTCATTGATATTATCATTATTATCACATCATCGTACTATATAAAGAAGCCAGTAAATTAAATAGTAAACATGTCAGCAGATAACATAGAAAAATTATACCAAAATTATGGTGTATTGGCCGACGCTAAAGATGACATTTCAAAGGTAACCTAATTTTTTTATGATCTCTGTTTTACTTCTAGAAGATTAACGTAATTACCCTTCATTAATGTAATTTATGTTTATCATTTTAGCACGAAAAAGAATACTTAGAAATATTAGCCGCTGTGAAAGGATCCGATAAGGAAAAACGTTTGGCGTCTCAGTTTATTGCTAAATTTTTCAATAGCTTCCCTAATTTATCCGATCAAGCTATTGAGGCTCAATTTGATTTGTGCGAGGATGATGATGTAGCCGTAAGTATAACTAGTAACGCTTATAGCGATAATCTCTAAGAAGGTAGTTTAAGTGAATGTATAATTATGCAGGTGAATTCCTGAGAATTTTAGTGCCAGCTTACAGTATTCTGACTTGATTTTGGGCCAGAAACACTTTGCAACACATTCACGTCAGCCCGTAAAAGTCCACTGCTGAGCATGGGTATCCCATGAATCACTACAGTAGGCAGTCATAGGAGACATTGCTATAATAACCACACTTGACAAATGGATTGGTTGCACACATTATTCTGTTATTAGCACATGGGAGGATGCTTATCCTCATATGAAAGTATATACGATACCTATGACAAAAAATCATTTATTAAATTTTTTGTCTGTCTGTTTGTTCCGGGTAATCTCTGAAACGGCTGGACCGATTTTGACAGGACTTTCACTGGCAGATAGCTGATATTATAGGGAATAACTGAGGCTACTTTTATTTTAGAAAAATAATTAGGGTTCCGTGCAAAAAAAAAACCCTTGAAATCCAATATATATATTCTATGTTAAGAGTTTATGTCGAAGTACTCTAAATTTCTTTTAAATAAAACGTGGGTGAAACCCTTAGTTGCCTTCTGCAGTGCCTATAGGTAGAGCTTGGTGGTCTATTCATATCTAGGCACAACATGGAACCACAACCTGTATTTTTCTACATAACATTCTGTTGCCAGACATGATCCTTATAAACAACACTTGATTAATGCAATAACCGCTCACACAATAGTAACCACTGGCTGTGAGACACTATGCAATTTTAATTATATAATGCAGTGGTCAAGTGTATGATACCAGGCTGTCATTTAGCTAAATCAATGAGATTGATTCCCAACTAAAGAGATCATATTTAAATGCATTTTTGATTTCTCGAAACATCTGTATTGATTGAGCTTTAGCCATATACTGTAAAATTATATATCTCTAAAATTTTACCTGTATAAGTAAATATTTGTTCAGATATAATAATAATAAAATTTTTGCATGTTGACAGATCCGTAAACAAGCTATTAAGGATTTGCCTACACTATGCAAAGATCACAAGGAACATACACAGAGGATTGCAGATATTTTAGCACAGCTGTTACAGTCTGAAGACACTACTGAAATAAATGTAGTCTCTAACTCATTGTTGTCTATTCTGAAGATAGACCCAAAAGGTGCGCTAACGGGCATATTTTCTCAAATACATCAAAATGCAGACAGTGAAGTAACAAATGAAATTGTCCGAGAGAGATGCATCAAATTTTTAGCAACTAAAGTAAAGCAACTTGGCAGAGAAGTCATCACAAAGGATGCTGAAGAATTGATTATTTCTGAATGCAAGAAACTTTTGGAGGTATGATATAATTATAACCCTGATAAAGGTATTTATGAGCTGAGTGTTTTTACCCTGGGAACAAAAATAGGGTGTGATAGGGACTTTACTCCTATGGTATACTTGGAATTATGATTTTTGTTTCAATCAATCATCATCAATCATTTCGGCCGAATGAAGTCCACAGCTGGACAAGCCTCCCCCAAAGATCACCACAATGACCGATATTGGTGTGTTGTGGGCTCACTAGGGGGTTTTGCCATAATCGCCACGCTTGGCAGACGGGTTGGCGATCGCAGTTAAGTTGTTAATTTACTAGAAGGATGCTGCTGCCCATCCTCCGGCTAATCCCTTAGTCGACTTTTACGACACTCACGGGAGGAGATGGGGTGGTGGTATTCTTAGCCCACATGGCATACTTTTGTTTACTTTGTATCAAATCATTGTGCCAATACATACTACTAGTTTAATGCAAGCTTTTGATAATAAACATTTAACAGGAAATATAAATAAATAAATAAAAATTAAATCATAAAACTGTAGTGACCCATGATGTTGCATTCTTTAGATTCCACATATATAGTCTGCAAATATCTTTGTTTACATTATGATTGTAATGTAAACAAAGATATTTGTGCCAGTATTCTAATTTGGATTATCTATCAATGGTGTGGTTTTCTATTCTGTCTGGTGAAAGCTAATATGGTGTTAGTTCCTATTAGTGTATGTTTTTGCAATTTAAAAAGTGATAGAGACTACATTATTTATTTAATGACTTCAAATGTGTGCTAGTTTGTATTTGTACAGACAGAGTTTGTGTTGAGACAAACGGTGGGCGTTAGGACCTGTGATGTTGCTACAAAGGTACATTTTAATTATTTTATAAATATAGACTAGTAGAATTGAAGATATCATTATCATTATGTTATGAGGAAAAAAGCCCACTTCAAAGGCCTAAAACTATTAACAATACCAAAGTTGTACATTTTTGAAATCTGTAAATTTGTTCGAAGCCATTGAGACTTCTTTATAAAACAGGAAGACAAGTTCCCTAATAGATCTTAAGGCATAAAACAGATATAATTTACCAAACTCTTGATAAAAAATGTAGATTAAACCAGTCTCCATGTTATGTCAGTAAAAATATATATATTAAACTACCACCACTGATAAAAATTAAGTAATATTTTTAAAACAAAATGAAATAGGCTGCTCTTAAATAAATGCTTCTACCATATAAATAAATATTTTGATGGTAAATTAATATAAAATGTGTTCAGGATCGCCTGAATGCTGTGTAATGAAACATGCAAAAGATAGTTTTTGTGGAGGCAAACGGCGGTGAGGATTGATTTTTGAGCTTATTCTTCTCTTCTAGTACTCCTAGGTTTAATGAGTTATTACTCAGAGTGGAACTGTGTGGTGAACTGCTGTGAAGGAATCACAATGCTTCTTTGCGAACGAACAGATGTTATGTTGATATATAAATATCGTATAGTTAATTTGATGCACATATTAACATAATAACCTGTAGCAAAATCGTGTTGGCTCCTCCAGAAAGTTAAAGAAAATAAAGTATGACATTTTTCACCACATATTGGGGAAACATGAAACTACCTCATTTAAAAAGAATACAATTATATAAGTCCTGTACATTTCATATACATCTGAAAGGAACACTAAAGACCAAACTTCGTTTCGAATGATTGTTAAATAAATCATTGTAATAGTCAACTTCTCCAAAAATATCCATTTTGTGATAAATATATACTTCCATTCAATGACATTTTACAGATACATTAATATATAATATCATTGCAGAGACACTTATAAAAACATCTTAGCTTGTATTCAATCATAACCAAATAAGCAAAAATCAATGCGCAAGAAACAACATACATTAAAAACTGTGCTCAAGTGCTATCCGGACCACACTCACGTTACCACAGTTCAAATCTCTGCTCAAGTACAGACCTATAACTGAGTGACGATTTAGAATAAAGCCAGGACTCAGTTGAACTATGTTCAATAAATCTATGCTTCAGGGATGTTTTAAAATTAATGCTTAACTCAAAACTAGTTTTAAACTGAGATCAATGCTTGAGTTTCGTTCTGTAATACGGACCTTAGTCTCGTTCCAGAGTTTATCCCATAGCACGTTGTATGAGACCATGTCAAATGCTCTCGACAAGTCTAAAAAGCACGCATATACCGGATATATATATACAATTTAAATACCTACTATTCTAAACCTTTCCTCACCCCTGATATCATATTTCCTTTTACAGAAAGTTAACAGTTAGCTTTATAATCTAATTATGAGCTTAAAAGTACTTTTTTTCCTCTTTATCTTGACATATATCATCAATTCATCACTCTGCTATGCCCCATCTCTTAGTGGCGCGAGGATATTCTTGCCACCACTTTTTATGACCTTCGTCCCCTGCTTATTACCACCTGCCACTTATTGCTGCGCGCGCAATACTAAATGCTGTAGAAATCGCAGATAGGGAGAAGTATTGAAACTCCACACAATATACAAATTTATTAAAATATTCCTTTTACACAATCTCATCTTAGTCTAGCTTCAAATGGGCTCTATACTAATTATTTACTTATCCTAAGTGAAAACACAAGCATTAAGTAAATAGAACATATGATAATATCATTCAATAAACCTTAAAAAGGTCATCCTGCGACCACGAACCATGCAAAGTGTTCGAAATGTCAGGAACAACAAAAATCTAAAATATACGCGATAGAATCCGTTTAAAAGTGTTTTATTGTAATGTGTAATACTCGCAAAAACCTAAGACATTACATACTAATATTATACTTATTTAGCTAAAACTGTATTACTGTCAGTGCATCAAATGCAGCTATAATAACAAACTAACATAGGTACATACTCATCAAAAATGGCCTAAATGCAGTGAGGTAAAATGTATGTAGCTATTACAAAAAAATGATATGTTCGTGAAGTTGCGACCGCGGGGCACTCCACTCCTTGACTTATAACATATGTTTCTGGAGTTATTAAAACAATATCTCACTGCACATGAAGGCATATCTAAGTAATACAACTTAGTACTGAAACACGTCACTTTGCGGCAAGTGGCCTGACACAGACATGACATAGACTACGTGAGTTAGAGTGTATTCGCTCTAACTTTCGTAACAAAGGATCTAGTTGAGGCGTCTGCTCTAGCACGTAGTACATTATGCCTCAATGCCCAAATTAATGAATTAGCACCTTTTATTCTATTCTATTGTGGCTCCCACGGGCTCAGCATCAGCCGAACGCACTTCGACCCTATTAGGTCCATTGTGCTGCCCAAAGCCCTGCACTACTCCTCCGCTGGCAAATCAAGTCCCTGTAGGTACTTCGCAATCATACCTGCCTGGAGCCGTGCAAAATCTTCAGGCATCAGGCGACTTATCCATTATAAGTTATTCCTAGATGTTTTGCCCTACGTCTTCCCAGAACGTCACAGCTGCACAAAATGTGCTGCATTGACTCTTGATTGTCCATACAGAATCTGCATGTATCCGTTGTGCTAAGCTATCATCCTATGGAGGTGCTCCTTGGTGCCGAAGTGGCCTGTCATTGCGCCTATATAGTGCCTTAAATGGGTTTTGGTAAGATTTAAGTCTCTTAAACCCGTCTAGTCTTGTGCTGCAAAAAGTCTTGGAATGGTTTAGGCCTCTTGCTTGCCTCCATTCTCTGACATGTTCTTTATCAGCAAATCCATGTAATGCCTGTTGGTAGGTACCATGAGGTATTCCTACGAATGGCTCAGGGCCAATAAGCTGCTTATACGAGCCAGCCCTTGCTAGTTGATCTGCCATCTCGTTACCTTCAACACCTTCGTGTCCAGGTACCCAGATAAGCTTTACGTTATTGTGTTTTCCTAGTTTATTTAGTAGGATAACACCTTCCTTGACTAGTTACGAATTGACTTTAAAGGAGATTAATGCCTTTATAGCTGCTTGACTGTCTCTGAGTATGTATACGGTTTTGCCCTTCACATTCCTCCTTAGCATTTCTCTAATGCTGGCAATTATGGCATAGGACTCCGACTGGAAATCCGATGTATATTGCCCCATGGATTGACTGATATTGCAGTCATTTGACCAAGTTCCTGCTCCCGTACCTGATTTCATTTTAGACCCATCAGTATACCAAATGAGATGAGTAGTGTCATTTATGGGCTTGAGTCCTCTCTGCCACTTTTCCCTTATGGGTACACTGTATCTCCTATTGAACATATAGACTGGATTGTCAGCATCACATGTCATGTCCATTAAGTCATCCAGTTCTTTCACAGGATCCATTGATGTGTGTTTTGTGCAGGGCTTGTATCGATTCCACGCGCCTGCCTTTGCAAGTCTATAGTGAGATTTTCTTGCCTCTGTTTGTATGTGAGTATGAAGTGGTTTAATGTTCAAAATCCACTCGAGTGCCACTTACTGCAATTATGTAATAGTATATTATAATTATATAATACTTTACATACCCGCCTGCCAAGCGTGGTGAGTATTGGCAAATACCCCCAAAATGCTGACACAGTTGTGAAATCTAAGGGGGAGGCCTTTGTTCAGCAGTGGACGTATAAATGGCCGATATGACTTACATTCATTATGATAATCAATATTATAATAATGACTTTCTCCTCTCTCCTACTTTTTGTCGTGCCCGACAGGGCCCACATATGTGTCCTATACTGTAACACCTAAGGAACATAATACATTTATTGAGTACTAGCTGGGACCCGCGGTTTCACCCGCGTTTTATTTAAAAGAAATTTAGAGTACTTCGACATAGACACTTGACATAGAATATATATATTGGATTTCAAGGGTTTTGATTTTTTTGCGCGGAAACCTAATAATTTTTCTAAAATAAAAGTAGCCTCAGATATTCCTTGTAACATCAGCTATCTGCCAGTGAAAGTCCCGTCAAAATCGGTCCAGCCGTTTCGGAGATTACCCGGAACAAACAGACAGACAGACAAATAGTTAAAAAAACATTTTTTTGTAATATGTACCGTATATAATTTCATATGCATTCAGTAAAAAGCTGTTATTTTGACATTACAAACACACTTCAATTTTATTTATTTGTATATAATAATATAATATTATATATATAATATTGAGGAACTATTCTGAGATAATAAAATTATCTTGGCACCTTTATCATATTCAATCCAACTTAAAATGATCACTGGATTATCTGTTACTAAATTTAGTATGTTAGTCAGGAATGTTATAACTGGTTTTAATTTTAAAATGTAATGCTAACATGTTTCTACACCACATAATTGCCTTTGCCTAGTAAATAAGATATATATATTTTGTTTTGTTGAGGTTATACATAAACATTTTTTAATCGTGGAGAAATTCTCATTGGCGTTCCTCCGCCTTGGGGGCGGGGGGAGGAGGGGCATGTCAGGCTAAAATCCCACCTTCTTTCCTCTAGCCGGGGGTGAGGAGTACGCTTTATCAGCATTAGACCGCGCCCTCGGCAGGTATCAACCCGTCACTGTTTGACGGGCCCCTTCTCTGTGCGACCTTGCTGGCCGCACCTATCCTGCAGAGAGACGCGCGCGGAACACACGTGCTGCCATCTCGGGCTTGTTCCTGTTCGAACGACGGACCGCCCCTAGTTCGTCCACCGCAGGCCGTTCCTCGTGGTGGCCGGAGATAGCTGAGCGCCCTCCTCTGGCGCCCTCGCTCGGGGCTTTTTAAGCGGCGGGGTCAGAGGTGGTCTCCTCCCTTCCGTACTCTGCCGCCTCCTCTACTTACATCACGTCCTCGCAAAAGAAGGCGACGGCATCCCACGCGCTCTCGCCCCGGAGGATAAACTGAACCACGGCCGGCAGCGAGAGGACACCCTCTTCGACCGCCGCGTTGAGATCACGGCGCTGCGTTGCCCAAGCTGGGCATTCCTCCAACATACGATGCGCCGTGTCCTCTGGGCAGTCTCCGCAGTGATGACAACCGGAGGTTATAAATAAGAGGAATTTCTGTTTGTGTACTTTTACCAATGTTAAAACTATCTTTTCTAGATTCAGGATGTTGTAGCAGAAGAATTTGAACATATCATGGAGTTATTAACATGGTCAAAACTAGGAAAGACACCAGCGGGTAAAAAGGAACTAGTACAAATTGTAGCTGCTCTTGCATTCACACCTGATGACTGGCATCCAGAAGATCCTGAGTATGTGGACCGTGTTATACAGTGTTCTCAACATGCATTGCCACTGTTCTCTGTAAGTTTTACCTTTTGATATGATTTGTTACTATTGTTAGCCCTAAATTACCTTGCTTCCTAGATCGAGGCTTCTTTGGCCCATATTAAAGACCGAGAATCAAAACTCAAGTTGAATTTGAGGCGGGATTGCGTTAATCAAAAGTGAACCCTACATAATACATCCAGCATTTATATTCAATTGATACAGTCTCAACTCAAATTCTACTTTAGCTTTGATTCTCGATCTGAAATATGGGCCTTCCATAATTAATCAAAGCTGACACTTTTGAATCCATTGGCCCCCTGCAATATATAAATGTAAATAAAATTGTAATCAATATACAGAATGACTGGTCATATTCAAATGTGATAATTTAAACCGGCAGCTAATGAGCAAAATATATAAATAAACATTAATCGCAAAATATAAATTTATTAAAATATAGGGAACAGATTCGCAAATCGTGGTCACGCTTACGTGAGCGCACTTTCACTATAAGTAATTATGTACCTAATTGTATTGAAAGTATTAAATGATTTCCCTGCATACTATAGTGCTGGCAAGAAATTAATAGACCAAACCAATGAGGTATTAGATAGCCTACGATTTCGGGACTTCTCGCGCACAGATAAATCAAAACAATATTTTGACTAACCTCGACGTTTCGGCCAGTTGCGTTGACCGTGGTCACTAGAAATCTTCTCAAAGAGGTTAATCATAATATTGTTTTGATTTATCTTTGCGAGAAAAGCCCCGAAATCGTAGTCTATCGAATATGAGTGAAATTCGCGATAGTTTAAAAACTTCTATAGAGGTATTATTTTTATACATATTTGGGTTGGAAATTGTTTATTGAATACCCTCCTTCAATACGCCACTCGTTTTTAAATGTTATATCATCTTGCAAACAGTCTGGACTATGAGCAGATAAGATGTAGGCAAGAGGTGTGTAGGGTAGTGGAGCCCCATTACATATTTAGTCGACTGTCTGCGCGACCATTCTCGTTAGAGATCAAAGATGTTTCGTCGTTTCTTCAGGCCACGACTTGTTTCAGGAATGGTCAGCTGAACTGCAAGCTTATATGGATAAATATTTTTCGGTTTTGAGGTGAATGAGCTAAATGAGTTGGTTCAAAGTTGAAATACGAGTAACTCTTTCAAATCTTTGTGACGAGGGACTCAAAACAGGCACCTCACGAGTGAGGGATCCATCACTACTCGTCATTTTTCTGTGTTACACATACCTCGGCACTCGACTAATTACGCTAATAACGGTGTAATGACATGCATTGCTCGAAATGATAATAATATTCTTGTCAAATTGATATATTTATTCTGCTGCAAAACCTACATTTAAAGCATAAACAACAACGTGAAATATAACAAATATTAAGCAACTTAGCTCTTATTTAAAATATAACATAATAATTTAATTTTATAATAACTTAATAAAGCATATCCTAATAATTTAAGTTAATATAACACAACAAAATTTCTGACTTCGCTGTAATTTTATTATATCTTATGAATTAAATAAATTGTGGATAAATAATAATAATATTAGTTGACAATTTCGTTCGTATATGTTGTTAACATTCCAGTGAGTAGTGATAATAATTAAAGTAATTGTTTTACTTCCTAGTTATTTTTTTTTTTATTTTTTTTTCCGTTAGACATCTAATTGCATTTACTTTAGTTATTTTTGGTTTTATATATTTCCTGTGTCTATGTGTACGCTGCTGCAAGCCAGTAAAATATTTTTCTTTCTTTCTTTCTTTCTTTCTTTCATAATATTTAGTAACCTATAACTTGAAATTAATAGGTTTGATGACTTAACTAGCACATAAAAAGACGCTTCTGTCCATCCCCTTTAAAGTAACATCCACATCTGGAAATAAATATTTTTGCGATTAGTGCATAATTACAACAAGAACTGACCACAATAGTTTATTCAGTAATTAAAATTTTAACTATATTATAGTATGTAATTATTACTTCATTTCATGTTATCAGGCGCAAGTGGACTCCACCCAATTTGTCAATTTCTTTTGTGACCATGTGCTACATGGGTGGGACAATATTACAACAGCAGAAGGAGGGACTGACTCAAAACTGGAACTTTTGAAGATATTTGCAGAGATCACAGAACATTGCGGTGAACTTGAAAATCCCCAACAAAAAATTGATGCTGTCTATGATTTACTAATGGTTAGTCAATTAACATAATCACGGTTATAGTTGATGAGATGAGAGGAAAAATATTGTTGAATTTGACTTGCTGCTACACACACACTTCGGACTGTCTACGTCTGATGAACATGCCTCAATACCACCACAATGAGTGGTTATAGGGGATATTGCCATAATTACCATGCCTTGCTGGTTTATTAGTGTTCCCATCATGTTGGTACTGGCACACGAAACCCAACCCTTAGTTATCTTTGACGAAACCCATGGGTGGAGGGGAGTACACTATTCTTTGCCACAAACCACGCGGTACAATGACCACATGTTAACTATAATTTAATTGATTTCACAGAAATATATACCAGAAGCACCAGTGGAAGCTGAAGATGAGAAAGCTGAAGACGAGAAAACTGGAGACGAGAAAGCTGGAATTGAGAGTGAAAAATCGGAAGATAAAACAGAAGACACCAAGACTTCACCATCTCTTCAGTTTTCGTATGTTGAGTGTGCATTGTTCGCCCTACACTCGCTGTGTCGTAAAGCACCGGAAGCATTGAGCGCAGATGCTACGAAACTTAAGGCGCTACGGCTGCGTTTGCAATACACAGCGCGACTTACTCAAGGATACATAAAAAAATTGAAGGAAGTTACACGAGTATGTTCAATAATAATATTGATATAATAGGTGTATTACTCTGTATTGATTTACTATTATGCTAAACATGATTCCATTATTTTTAGAGCCAAAAAGGGGAAGATGCTAATTCAGAAGAAAACAAGTTGAAAATTGCTGCATTGAAGACTACGTCAAATATCAACACGCTTATAAGAGATTTGTTCCGCACTCCACCCAGCTTTAAAAGTAAAGTCCAAATATCATTCCAATCCAAGAAAACTGAAAAGGAGGTAAAAATGAATTTTGTAAATCATTAATTTTATGTATGATACAATATAGCGATACGAATACTGATTCTAATGTTGATTATTAAAGTACTTTTTTTATATTGAATACTGCCGATTCAATTTAAATACAAGTACTTTAATAACCTGCCTGCCAAGCGTGGCGGTTATGGCAAAACACCCAATGAGTACATAACACACCCTAACCATTTGTTGTGGTGGTCTTGGGGGAGGCCTGTGTCCAGCAGTAGACTTTATTCGGCTGAAGTGGAACTTTAATAGTCAAAATGAAATCTGGGGAAATATTTAGTAAATAATTAATTAATAAAAATTGTGAAAATAGCCTTTATGAGGTCACAGTGGAACATTTGTTAATTGGTTTAGTAATCAAAATTAAATCCTGGTAAAATATTATCATTGTCATCATATCAGCCAAAGGACGTCCACTGCTGAACCAAGGCCTCCCCATAGATTACACAACAAGCAGTTCAACGACTCCCAGCGATCTTTATCAGGTTGTCTGATCACCTCGTTGGTGCAGTGGCTGATACAGTCGGCTGCTGCGCTCCGGGTCGTGGGTTCGATTCCCGCTCGGAGCAAATATTTGTATGATCTGCAGGTAGTTGTTCCGGGTCTGGGTGTATTGTGTGTGGAATATATGTCTGTAAACGCACCCACGACACAGGAGAAATCCTAGTGTGGGGCTACGTTTTTAAAAAAAAAAAAAAAAACAAAAAAAAAAAACAAAAAAAGTCGTCCCACACTGCGTTTTCCGGTACGCGGTCTCCACTCGAGAACCTTTTTGCCACGTATGTACATTGTACTAAATATGTTCAGATTGATGGATGGATACAAGTTACTTAACAATTTATTATCTATCCAATATCAACCTGCTTTGCTGGGCATAAATAAAGAAATGGTGACAGGCAATTGATTATTTTTAATAATTCAAATAAAGGATATCCTAAAATTTACATCTATGCTCAATTTCATAGAATCCATTCAGCCGTTCAGCAATGGAGCTTGCAAGATTCATATTTTCACAATTATAATAATAGTAACATGTTGAAACTACTAATCTATCTGCATGGATACTCTGGTTCACATGCACTTTTACAACAAAAAGCAATAATAATCTAGTATTTTATCTTATTACCAATATTTGAAAAATCTATCCCGAAAAGTAATCTCAGTCCGAATCTTGTTACTGAGTTCGACCTGCACTAATACTTTTTTTTGTTTTAGGAGAAACGTGCTTCAGACTCTGATGATACGAAACGATCCCCGGTACACAAACGTCATCGTCCTATTACATTTGACAGTGAACATGACAAGGAATCTCCAGAGAAGCGATCGCGAAGTGGTGAAAGAAATATAAAAATGTACACGCCGCCCTCTGGCAAATACAGCTCAAGATTGAATAATAATGGAAGGTTCTCTGGGAACAGCTCAGGTGGAAGGGGCGGAAGAGGGGGATACGGAAGACGTGACTTCAGGAATACTGGAGCGCCATTCCGAAGGCGTAATAACTACTAAACTTCGTACGGTTTCAAATATCCATTCAATCTGACAATGATTATAATTTCAAATAATTACAGTAGATATAAATGAGCTTTTTAAGCTTTTATAGCAGTCCAGAAGCTTCATTAACTTGTGGTAACAAGTGTTGCAAAATGACTCAATCAAAAGGAAATCGTCAATTTGCACATTACAATTAAGAAGCAAACCATTTTGATTGCTTGTTTGACATTATTTTTGGTTGTTTAGGTTGTCTTTCCACAAATTCCTGAGCAAGTGCAGATGATGAAGAAAAATACAGTTAAAATTTATTTTGGCAGAATAATATTTTAGTTGATCTGTAGGTATTGTGCGAGTTGCGTTTTCGCCATAGTTGTTTTTTTCGTCGCATAGTGTTTCTCTGAAGTTAAAGGCGCGGTCAACTATATATTTGTTCATGAACAAATTTGCTGAATGCAGATTTCTTAAAATCTGGAACTACTTCAATATATTTGTTCCAGTAGTTGGGCAGCATGGTAAGTAGCATGGTTTTAAAACATTAATTAATTAAGTAGTCATTTCTTTAAAGCAACTGATAAGTATTAGCCGTGTCATCATTTTGTAAGTATTAGAGTAACATTGACATCTATTTAGAAATAAAATCAAACAGAATCTTCCCATGGCGAAATGTTGGTGAATACGGCGTTATACTGTAAGTACCTATATATTTAATAAGACTAGTTTTTTATTTTCTTTCATACAGGGCCAGCACCTACAGAAATTTGAGTAACTGTTCCTCTTTAAATTCTTCGTATAAGCTGTTTCAGATTTAGGTTGAACTGCATTATGATGACGAAGAAGACTTTTCCAGCGGTTCTTTTATTACAGAAAACTTTTGGGATTCTACTACAGGAATAAAACATTTTAATATAAATGTTGTTTTATTTACAAACCATATTGTATACAGTCAACATCATAAGTAAACGATGAACAGGCAGATGTCAACACTGAATAGTCATGTATTATTTATGGTAAACTTAATGAGCAGGTCACCGATTTAGAAATTTGACGCCTCATCATTTTCTTTTACTGTAGACTGTACTTGACCTACATACAGTCTTTGTTATTATGGCATGCTATTACTTTCACAAGACACTATTCGCTGCCCACATTATATAGTTGACGTCGTCAGCGATGGGTGAGCGATATGGTAGGACCCATAACGTGGCTCAGCTTGGAGGACTTCGTTAGTGTCCGTGGTATGGCTACCAGCTTGCTTGCATTGCGCATGTTGTACGCGTGTACATTACCGTAGTTTGTGAACTCTTCCAAGTAAGTCCTTACGTAGATTGCCAGTTTCATATTACAGTGCTAGAAACATACGAGTAACAAGACATAATAAGGATAACGAGTCCTTTGAAGTAGGGCTTGGCTGAATTACCAGCAGCGCACCCTCCACAGCTCCGCACCGTATTTGAGAAATGCATGCACTGTCGAATTAGCAGGTTCATGCCACTTCTGCCAGCACCACGCGAAACATGCACTACCTCAGAGGATGTCGACACATGATGCATATACGCAGCCGCATGCTGCACCACTCGGTAGTGTACCTTTATTGTTAAGTGGTATTTTTTCGTATACTTCATCAGATACAATTCAAGTGTTATGTTTATTATAGTCCATGTGATTTAAGGAAATAAGACAGTTTGACTTCGCATTTATTCGTTTCAATAGGAATGAAAATAATCAAATTTTTCTTGACTTCGAAGTGGTTCTGGTTTGGGCAAATAACAGTTTAGTAGGAAACCAGTTCGTTTATTTCTTAGCTCTCCAATTATTTTAAACCGATTCTCATGACACAATTTAAAAATGAGTTTGTAAGAGTAGCCTCTTTTTTGTACCGAGCCAGTACAATGTCGCACTTCAAATGAGGCGAGGCGTCGTGAAGCTTGGCAGTACATTTGAAAGAACAAGTATTTCATGTACTGTTGCTGGGGTACCATGGGGTTTTAGCGGGCTCCTTTTCCTCTCCCAAGGCGGAGGAAGTCCATGAGGATATACTCGCGACAAGAAAAACCTGTACGCCGGCCACCATCACTGTAAGCATTGCAAACCTGCCCCGCTCGTACTGTGTTCCCTGTCGCCGGGACAAACGTAAGCATGTCAGCACCTTGACCTGCCGCGAATCAAGTCCCCACATCAGCAACCAAACCTAAAACAGAGTATAGTAAGGTAGCTACCTGATTGGACCAAATGTTGCTGTGCCCAGCTACTTCACTGATGCAGTGGTTCCTATCCTGTCAGCATTACTCCACTAAGGTTGAAGAGATCACAGAGTAGGTATATACAAATTAACAATGCTTCCAATTGGGATCATGCCACAACACCGACTTTGGTTGTGCTGTTGATTTCAACACAACATCTTGACACCTTGATGATTAGGGAGTTTTGGCCAAAGGATGTCATGTACTGGCACTTTTACAGTAGGCTATGGACACTAGGCTGCATCGCAACACATCATAGCAGCCACATTGTGTTATATAATATAATCTTTATGAGTTATTTATTAATACCTAAATGATTTAATAATATATTTAGGTATGTGTATATATAGGCCAAAGTAGCTTTGGAACAATTAAAAACATAAAATAAAAATCAATAATTATCTTATCTCATATTATCCACAACATTACACATGAGCCGATCTAGTTCATAACAAGGATCTTGAGTTAAAACATCATTTGGATTACAATCCATTTGTTCTAGAATTTCTACTGGCACTTTGAAGTTAGATTCTATTTCATTCTGATCTGGCAAACCTTGCAGGGCATTTTGCAATATATCTTGTACTTTGTCCAAGTGCTTCTTAAATCTGAAAAATAAAATAATAATATTTCAGTTGATATAACCTATTATGTTTAATAAATGAATTAGCACTGTAAAATTAGTTTTCACATTACCGTGTGGCAGTTTCAACACGCTGGCGCTTTTGCAATTCCATCATTACTCTCAATGTTTCCCTTGCTTGGTGGGGCCTGAACTCATTCAATAAATGATGTATGTGAATGAATAATAAACTGAGATCTTCAACTTTCTCTGCTCTTTTGGGAGAGTCAGGGCAATGGACTAATAAATCCAATAAATCTAAAAAGTTGACAAGCAAGGAATGGTTTAATTTCTTTAGCTCCCTCCTTCTTTCAAAATGCATTGGGTATAGTCGCCGAAAACCCTAGAAACACAAATTAAAATGTATTTGTGTACACAACTATAAAATTTATTATGCTTTTGTTTACTATATTTTTAAGTTTTACCTGACTTTCCAGTGATCGAATTATTGTATCGTCTGCATTGAAGGTGTGTCCAAACATCGAATATGAATCGTGAATGGGTCGCGGTGGTAAAGGTGCTCTGTTCCTTCGTACATTTTCATCAGTATAAAAATTTATATATTGCATGGGGGGCAATGGTAATGAACTAACTTGGGCTGTCTCGGAAGACATTTTTAGAGTAGGTAAGTAAGGTATACAAAACGCTTATAGCTTCAAATCTTATTCCAACTTCAGCGCTAGACTCCAAAGCTTTTCGACCAATCCAGATTCTAGCTCACTGCTTGTATGAGAATGAGTTTGAACTTTGAGTTTGAGACAAATACAAGCTACGGTTTGAGAAATTGAGATTTGAGAGTAACCATAGATTAGAGTAACTTTTCTTTAGTGATGCACATAATCGAACACGTGGCGATTATGGCAAAACCCCCTAATGAGCCTAACACACCCATATAGGTCGTTGTGGTGATCTTTGGGGGAGGCCTGTGTCCAGCAGTGGACTTTAATTAGGCCGAAATGATGATAATCGATTATCAAAATAAGTGACCATAATCTGTTATGATTTTCATGATCGATTATAAAAAAATAATCGTTACTAATATTGCAACAGTAAACTTATGAACGTACCCAGAAAAAGTAACACTGATAAACTGTACCAGTGTCACTAGTGCCATAGTGAATTAGTGACTGACAGTGTTAAGTTTGAATATTTGAGGAGAGCAGTCTATTCTTGAACTCACTTGTGATTCCGCAGTTAAAAGTAGTAAAAACAATACAAAATTATGGATTTCACTCCGGATTCAGAAGTGGGTTGCGAAGCAAACTCTAAGAATCCGCAGTGAAAAGTAGTAACAAACAATACGATATCAGAGATTTCACTGTGGATTTATGAGTGAGTTTGTTAGGGAATTCTTACATAATAGCTACGCAGGACAGGGGTGCAGGACCCATAATACGAACTCTTATTTGTTATTTCCAGGCAGTTTACGCCGTCAACTGACTGCCTTGCAATTTCGCTCTATAAATTCTTAGTTAAGATTATTTGCTATAGTTATAACATTTAAGTAACATTATAAGAGGTGTTAAAAAAAAGTGCACGTGCACTTAACTGTTGACTTTTCATTAGAGACTACATGAAATAATAAAAAAAAATCCAATAATATATTTTCTGAAGACTACTGATTCAGTGTCGTTGTAAAACCATTTAATTCTAATCCCTTTAATAATTTCATCAAAAACAACAAAAGTTGTATGTTTTATGTCTTCGTTGAGTTGTTATACTACTTGTTTTTATACTCCATTTGAAACTCCAATACGAGACACGTTTATCTGCTCAGCATTATTATTTAATTAAGTTTTTTATTTAAAATACAGAATGTACAGTAATCGATTAATACTGCATTAGTAATCCACGTTTTTTTTCATAATTGATTAATCAGCTATCAAAATCGAATCGATCATCATTACTTGTCATCTGTCAACGTGAAAACAAAATGAACCCAATTTTTCTGTAGTAGCTACCACAGAGTACCTTTTTGTAGCTACCGTTAAACAGTGTTACTAGATCAGACTTTTTGAACGTCATAGTGCATACTCGGAGTATATTAATTTATCACCGAGTAGTAGCTATAGACTGGCATCTCCCTATATTAGGCTATACTTACCACACAAAGAAATAATTTTATTCTTTTGTTATATGAAATGAGTAAAGCATGTTTTTTGTTATTATGTTTGGTCTGGATTCCGAGTCCTTTGGCAAAAGTATTGCACTATTATGTATATGTGCTACCAACCCACACTGGTAGTAAAATCATGAATATATTTCCTATACAGGATCGTGCGGTATGTTACTAAAATGAAGACGAGTGAGGCCGTCGAAAAAGAGTTTGTCTATGTCTAGTAGGGTGTCCAAATAATATTAAATTAGATTAATTTTCTCAAAACCACTGTTATCAGAAATATAAATACGTAGAACTAAAGTTGCTGATATAGCTGAAATTATAATTGTTGTATCTCCTCTTTTGTTTTTTTACTTTTATTTTTATAAATTTCATACCTCCTGAACTTCAGTGTACATATCATCTTTATGCGGATGACAAGCTAAAGTTGAAGGCATACCCGAGGCAATTGAAAAATTGAACCGAGACTTGATATCTATCAAAAACTGGTCCGATAAATTTGGAATGGCTGTAAATCCTGTCAAGTGCTAAGCGATACTTTTAGGGAGCTACCGTACTATTACTAAAATTGAGAGTATTACATTGCCATTTATTACGTTTAACGGTACTAATCTTCCTTTTAACTCATCTGTTAAAAACCTAGGCTTGCAAATTGACACCAATCTAAATTGGCGTGATGTTAGCCAAAAAGTCACTGGTACTTTGCGATCTCTATCGATTAAAAAATTTACTCCCATCTAATGTTAAAGCAATGCTTGTGCAGACTTTAATTTTTCCCATGATCGACTATGGTGATGTGTGTTATTATGATCAGCTATGCTGTTCCCTAAGGATAAAGCCTAGCGGGCAGCGCTGTCGCAGCGTCGAAACCCTGGTTTGGTAGTTACTACATTACGAAAAGCTACACTAACGGTCAAGGCTGTGACGTCGTGAGTTGGAACTACTTAACGGCGAGCAAATTGACACTTCTTCATATATTTTTGTATTCCTCTAGAAAAAACAGCGTCGAGTACGCCCACAGCCACGCTTTTATCTGTCAAATCTAATAATAATAATAATAATTATAAAAATATAATTATATAAAGGGATAAATGTGCGGTCATGCATGTAAAACGAGGCGAGATAATGGAATCTGAGGGAGTTCAACTCTCGGATTCTATTTACCTTAGATCACTCTCCGCAGCGGAATCATATAAATACTTGGGTATGTCGGAGGCTTTGGGCATCAAAGAAGCTGACATGAAGCAATTGTTGAAAGAGCGGTTCTTTGGCCGCCTGAGAAAAGTCCTTCAAAGTCTTTTGTCAGGTGGCAATAAGGTTCGCGCTTTCAACGGTTGGGTCATGCCAGTTTTGATGTACTCCTTTGGCATACTCAAGTGGACTCAGACGGAACTTGATGCCCTGGATAGGAAGGTCCGTACACTGTTGACTGCAAGTCGGATGCATCATCCTCGGTCTTCGGTAATGAGGCTGTACATCCCACGGAAGTGTGGAGGTAGAGGCTTTTTAAATGCTAAGACTCTACACAACCGTGAGGTGTGCCGCCTCAGGGATTATTTCCTCCGTGCCGAAGGGGGGATGCACCGAGATGTAGTCGCAGTAGACAAAGGACTAACCCCGCTCGGTTTGGCTAAGGAGAACTGGCGCAAACCTGCCGTACTTAGTACCAACGACCGCATGGAGGTATGGCAGAGCAAGGAGCTACACGGACGCTATTATCGGGTTCTTCATGGTCCTGATATGGACTTGCAAGCGTCCGTGTCCTGGCTACGCTTCGGTGACTTATTCGGAGAAACCGAAGGTTTTGTTTGTGCAATTATGGACGAAGTTATCATGACGAACAACTACCGGAAATATATTGTTAAGGATGGCACCGTTGACATCTGTCGGGCATGTCACTGTCCTGGTGAATCACTTAGACATATAATTTCTGGTTGTTCTCGTCTTGCTAACGGCGAATACTTGCACAGGCATAACCAAGTGGCCAGGATCATCCATCAGCAACTTGCTCTAAAATACAACCTTGTGGAATCTGAGGTACCGTATTACAGGTATGTGCCCGATCCAGTTCTTGAAAATGGTCATGTCACGTTGTACTGGGATCGATCTATCATCACTGATAGGACTATTGTGGCCAATAAGCCTGATATAGTGGTGATAGATCGATTAGAGCGCCGCACAATTATTGTTGATGTTACTATCCCGCATGACGAGAATCTCGTGAAAGCCGAGAAAGATAAACAGATTAAGTATCTTGACTTGGCACACGAGATTGTCGACATGTGGGATGTAGACTCTGCAATTATTGTGCCGATAGTTGTTACAGCCAATGGCCTCATAGCCAAGAGCCTCGACCAACATCTAAAGAGGCTCTCGTTAGGTGGTTGGATCAAGGGCTTGCTACAGAAAGCAGTTCTCCTTGACACGGCACGCATAGTGAGGAGGTTCCTTTCTCTGGAGCCCTAACCACCGGTAGCTTGGACCCTGTGCCCGTTGCCGGTTGGTCACTATTTTTTATATTTTTAAATGTATGTGTTTTTGTTTTTGCTTTATATATATATATTTAAAAATGTAATTAATATGTTAGTTAAGTAAATAAAGGAAATAATAATTAATAAATATTAATTTAATTAATTATTAATTAATTAATAATAAAATAATCGCTAATAAGCCTGATATAGTGATGATAGACCGAGTAGAGCGACGCGCAATGATTATTGATGTTACCATCCCGCATGATGAGAATCTCGTGAAAGCCGAGAAAGAGAAACAAATAAAGTATCTTGACTTGGCACACGAGATTGTCGACATGTGGGATGTTGACTCAGCAATCATTGTGCCGATAGTCGTTACGGTCAACGGCTTGATCGCCAAGAGCCTCGACCAACATCTTAAGAGGCTCTTGTTAGGCGGCTGGATCAAGGGCCTGATACAGAAAGTGGTTCTCCTTGACACGGCACGTATTGTCAGGAGGTTCCTCTCTCTGGAGCCCTAACCACTTTAAATAATTAAGAATAAACTTTTGCAAACTGTACCGTGTAAAATATTAAATGGAAGGCCTTGTTGTGAGGGTCTGAAATAGATTTATTTTATCATTTTAAAATAACTAGCTTGGTATGGTAAATCTTTAAATATTCTGCGAATAAACTTACATTTGCAGTTGGAATGTATGGGAAAACATGTTTTTCAACTACATGTTAAGTTTGTCGTTGGGATAAATTATTAGTACAAGACAGAATTCAGCAATAGACATTATATTCAGCAATTTCGGAACCCTCTCCACGCGAGTTCAACTCGCACTTGTCTGATTTTTTCATAGATTATGCACTCTCACTCACTCTGGCTCCTGTAATACAGATATTGTTGCACGGGAGTCAGGGCCTCACTACTTTGTAATCATTTTTTATGCCAATAAAGAATTATTGTTATCGTTTGTTTGTTACTCTATCATTTTTGCTAATGTAGACATATATGTGTCTCAGACATCTGCTTCTAGAACCATCCACCAGGTTCTTGATGCTCCAAATAATATTAACAAATATATTAGATTTCCTCAAAATCATGATGAACGGCTAGTTCTCAAGAAAAGGTAAATGTTTAAAGTATTAGCTTAGGTAAAGTTCATCATATAGGCCATACAACGTCCATTACTAAACAAAGGCCTCTCCCATAGATTTCCACAACTGTGTATTATATATTGGGGGGAATTTGCCAGTACACACCACGCTTGGCAGGTGGGTTGATGAGCGCAGAATGGCTACCGTCCCACAGAAAGGTCGCTGCTGCCCATCCTTTTGGTTTAGAGTTCCTTAGTCTTAGGTAGGAGATGGAGTGGTGCTATATTCTTAATCCGGATACCACACGGAGAACGGTAAAGTTAATTCCTTATTATTGTTATACTTACTAATATCTATTACTTTTAAATTAAACTTAATAAGAAAAAACACCATTGTTCTATTCTATTGTGTGGCTCTCATGGGCTCAGCATCAGCCGAACGCACTTCGACCCTATTGGATCCATTGTGCTGCCCAAAGCCCTGCACTACTCCTCCGCTGGCCAATCACAAAGTATCTGTAGGTACTTCATAATCATACCTGCCTGGAGCCATGTAATATTATCAGGCAATGGATAAACTATTCCTATATGTTTTGCCCTACGTCTTCCCAGAGCGTCACAGCTGCACAAAATGTGCTGCATGTATCCGTTGCGCTAAGCGTCATTCTATGGAGGCGTTCCTTGGTGCCGAAGTGTCCTATATAGTGCCTTAAACGGGTTTTGGTTAGATTTAATAATCTCTTAAACCCGTTTAGTCTTGTGCTGCAGAAAGTCTTAGAATGGTTTAGGCCTCACGCTTGTCTCCATTCTCTGAAATGTTCTTTACCAGCAAATGAATGTAATGCCTGTTGGTAGGTAGGTTGGTAGGTTTCGAATTTACTTTGAAGGAGATTAATGCCGTCAAAGCTGCTTGACTGTCGCTGAGTATGTATACGGTTTTGTCCTTCACATTTCTCCTTAGTATTTCTCTTATGCCAGCAATTATTGCATAGGTCTCCGACTGGAAAACCGATATCTAGTGCCCCATGGATTGACTGATATTGTAGTCATTGGACCAAATTCCTGCTCCCGTACCTGACTTCATTTTAGATCCATCAGTATACCAAATGAGATGAGCCGTATCATTTATGAGTCCACTCTGCCTGTCGTCCTATCGAACGCGCCTTCCATATCAAGAAAAGCTGCTGTTTGTATGCTGTTTGCCATTGTTTGTATGCTGGTTACAGATTCTATGAAAAATTCAAAGTTCCTGGGTGTCCCACGAATGATGAAGAGAGATATTACTGTCGAAAAGGATGTCATGCCAGAAATGTCCTCATTGTAAGTGAAGGGTAATTCTTAATAAATTTGAATGTAGATATGAAGATGATAAGAGGAAATATATTCTTATTGCAGATTAATGATGCAGATCTAATCATACACGTGGATGCGACTTTTTGGGGAGCAACACATGATAGTTTTGTTTTTTCGCTATGATCCCATATTGGTTGAAAAGTAGTGATAGCGTGCTGTGTTTTATATATATTTATATTACAATATGTGTAACCTACAAGGGCTATAGCTCCCATGTTAAAACAAAGTGAAACAAATGAAGAGACTAGGTTACTTGAAACCTTGACACAGCAGAGCTGCAAGTAGGCGAGATGTCGTTAATCGATAAATTGCTCGTCGTGATATATAAATATCCTTTATAATATAATAGTTGAACAAATGTTTAGACAGGACTTGCTCACCTTTATTTATTAACAGATCGTACTACCTACACTACAATTTGGGTACACAATAATTTTATTGAATCCAAAGTTTTATCAGATTATCCATATTAGCTACAAATATTTTGCATGCCGTATTTCTTTTTTGCCCTATGGCTCCGGCTACGAATAGCACCAACTCATCTCATCCCGTGGGTGTCGTAAAAGATGACTATGGGATTAGCCGGAGTATGGGCATCACCATGCTTCGAGTACATTTACAACTGAACTACGATCGCCAACCCGCTTGCCAAGCGTGGTGATTATGGCAAAACCTCCCATTGAGTACAGAACACACCCATATCCGTCGTTGTGGTGATCTTTGGGGGAGACCTGTGCTCAGCAGTGGACTTAACTCAGCTGAAATGATGATGATGTTTTTTTTTAAATACCACCACAACTAAAGACAGATTATAGAACAATTTGACTGATAAGGCAGCTACTAATGATTTAATTTCAGTATTTTAGTGTGTTATATTTATACCAGTGACATTTTTTGTGTGTAAGTACTAAATACTAACTACTAACACTAAATACTTATTCTAAATGGGCAATGAGAAATTAAATGTGTGTTATACTTATCATTTTTTAAATTTAAATTAGAAATATAATGAATTCCCTGCTGAATGACGACACATTGCATGTGATCGGTTGTCTATGGGGTTCTTTGTTCAGCTTTGAGCTAATTTATGACGAGGAAGACGATGAAAAAATAAGTAATGAAATGAAATAACGTTTATTCAAAATATACTATAATAGTCCGTATGGTGTCCGGATTAAGAATATAGCACCACTACATCTCCTCCTGTGGATGTCATAAACGGCGCATAAACCAAAGGGATGGGCAGCAGCGTCCCTTGTGTGAAACAGCAACAATTTTGCGCTCACCAACCCACCTGCCAAGCGTGGTGAGTATGGCAAATTCCCTCCAAAATGAAGCCACGCGTCTAAGCCAGTCGTTTATGAGGCTTTCATTCAGCAGTAGATGTCTTTTGGCTGATATGATGACTATAATAGTGCTTTTTGAACGTCATCATAATACTAGACAGCCCACAATCATCAATCAATCATGACAAAAATCTTCGTTCTTCACATAATCGTATCTTAAAATGTCTGTCTCACCGTTCGGACGTTATACACTCTTCTTTATTTGTCCAATCTATTCTTCTTTAGAATTCGCTACTTCTTGAAATCAGGATGGCCACCAGTCGCTACTCTTTTAAAAATAAACTACGCAAATACCTCCTCAATTCTTTGGCAGAAACATCTCTATGTTAGTAATTCCTACAAAAAATATTTATATGTGTATATTTAGTTATTGTATGGTTTTATTATTATACGTGTACGTATATTTATATTAAGTCAACGATAAATGTCTTGCATAAATTGCCTTTCGTTATTTAACTACTCACAGTTACACTGTCTGTGCACTTACCATGTATTTTTTTTTCTCTGCATCACCCTAAGGTAGACTGGTAGAAAATGCCTAATGGCATTAAGTCCGCCTTTGTAAGTGCATAAAGTATTAAAAAATATAAGTAAGCTGAAGTAGCAATGGGCGGGGAACATAGCTTGTAGATAGTCGTTGTTGATAGCCGTTGCAGCTGAAAGGTTCTCGAGTGGAGACCGCGCACCGGAAAACGCAGTGGGGGACAGGCTCCAACGAGATCCACTGAAGGTCACTGAGTGCGGACGGCATGTGACCGGTCGTTGTAGAAATCTATGGGAAGGCCTTTGTTCAGCAGTGGACATCCTTTGGCTGATATAATGCTGAACGCTTCTTATTAATGTAATGAAGAGGATACTAAGTTGAGGAGCTGGAGGTGAAAGTGCCCATCAATATGAAGATCTTTTACTGTAGGTATTATGGGTCTAACTCTGAAATCTCGAAAAAAGTTAGTGTATTCATACATTTTGGTTGAGTGGGTATTGAATATCTGATATCATTTCTTTACAAGATTTCATGGTTAATCCCATGAGAAAAAATATTCAAATTCATGGGTGAAAATTTACCCGCTTTCAACTTACCCCAACTAGGTAACATTGTATACCAATGTACTTATTTTTATTACGCGAATACCCTATATTAAATCCGTGGACAATGAAACAATTGAAAAATTATTTAATGTTATTTAATGCCCAGATGAACGATTTAAACATTGTTTAATAATTTTTTATAATAACCTTCACGCGATTGCCGTAATTTTAAGTGTCTTCTTTTGCGCATGTTTTAAATCTGAAATTAAGAAATTTGTTTACTATACATTTTATTAATTCTAATTGTGGTTTAGATTCACACTCCGTTGACTGTACTGGATGAAGAAAAGATCAAATATATGTATCTTTTAGTTTGAGATAGAAGTGTAGAATAATTATACTTAACATGTATTTCTTTATAAAATGTAGGCTACAGCCTTACAGATGACAGACGACATCATCAGTTTACCAGAGATTATTTTTAGCCATCTCTTTTTCATCAATTCATCCTTAGGAATCGCGGAAGGAATTTTCGAGTGGAAGGTGGTCGATCAGACAGTTGAAGGTGTAGTCGCCCGTAGCATTATCCTGATGGATAGGGCTTCGGCCGACTACATCAAAGAACAAGGCTACAATCTGCACGCGGGGATGGACCGGAGCTACTTTAAGCTCCTAGACGATGGGATAAGGCGCCCCGTCTGTCCCCCCGTACAGATAGCGGATGTCGTACCGACCACCTCGGTTCTCGGAAATGTTGGAGAGCCAAACACGGACGGAGTGGACGGTGAGGAGGCGAAGTCAGGTGACTCTGAACTACGGGGGGATGATCCGGTCTCATCGCCATTTTCGATGAGATCGGACTATCTCACGCTGGGTTTGGACGAACTGGGCATTGCCTCTTCACCGGCCATTCTGGAAGACATCGAGTTGCTGGCAGAGACGGGTGAAGGAGGCCAACAGCACTAGGCATCATCGAAACCACAAACCATCACGATGAGCAACTTAAGGTGCGTACAAATTAACCTGCATCACAGTCAGGCAGCCACGGCAATACTAAGCCGTCAGCTGAATAGGAACAAATATGATGTAGCCCTTATACAGGAACCATATGTATACAAGGGGGACATTAAGGGATTAAATACTGGCGGTGGACAACTGACATATAAATGTCCCACAAATAATACGAGGACTTGTATCTATACTAGACAAGGTATAGAAGCAATTCCTCTCTATGATTACTGTTCTAGGGATCTCACCACGGTGAAGATTAATGAAGGGATAGAGGGGAAAAGGAAATACATCATCCTATCCTCTGCCTATCTACCATATGAGGAAGCAGACCCGGTTAATGCCTTGTTACATAACCTGGTTAATAACTGCGCAAACGAAAATCTCATCATAGGATGCGACGCAAATGCGCACCATGTTGCCTGGGGCAGTACAGACAACAATAAAAGAGGTGAAGTGCTTATGGACTATCTGGTAAGTTCTCCCTTATTTATAATGAACAAAGGCAATAGACCAACTTTCGTAAATAAACGTAGGGCAGAGGTTATTGATATTACGCTAGCAACCAAAGGGGTCAGCAAGGCAACAAAAAATTGGCATGTGTCTGGTGAAATTAGCTTATCTGACCACAATTACATTTGCTTTAGGTACGAAACCACCCAAAACTTTGGTAAGGTACTCAGAAGAAATCCCAGGAAAACGAACTGGGGATCCTTCAAGGAGGACCTCAAAGTAGAACTTAGAGATCCCACAACTAGGCTTAACTCTATTATAGATATAGAATTTGAGGCGGATAGAATATCACAAGCAGTTAAAACCTGCTGGATAAAGAACTGTCCGGAAAAAGAGGTGAAATCGCAAAGGGAACCATGGTGGTCACCTGCCTTAGAACATCTGAGACAGGACACCAGAAAAGTTTTCAACTATGCGAAGTCAACATAATACTTCACGATATATGCAAAAGCGCTAACGCACTATAGCAAACAAGTTCGCAAAGCAAAGAGAAGGGCGTGGAGGGATCATTGTCAGAACATAAGCAGCTATCCGGAAGGTATGAGACTGCCGAAGGCAATGAGCTCCGCGAAGGTCAATAAACTGTCATCCATAAGAAATGACCAAGGTAAACTCACAACAGATGGGAAGGAGACACTAGCAATCATGCTCAAGAAAAACTACCCAGACTCGGTAGAACTACATAATGTGAATGAAAATATTATCACAATGGAAGAACAGAATGCAAGAACTTCCAAGGACGACTGGCGGATTGCAAAGAAAGTCGTTGACGCGGACAAAATACGTTGGGCAATGGGGAGTTTCCGTCCATACAAATCCCCTGGACCAGACGGAATCTATCCCATCCTACTGCAAGAGGGCAAAAACATTCTCTTACCTCACCTCTGCAGACTGTACAGGGCCTGCATAGCCTTTGGGTATGTCCCAACAGTTTGGAGACAAGTCAAGGTAATCTTCATCCCGAAGCCGGGAAAAGCAGATTATGAAGATGCTAAATCATACCGGCCAATAAGCTTGACATCCTTCTTCTTAAAAGCACTAGAGAAGATGATCGACAGGCATGTTAGAGATGGAGCGCTTAGGCGCAGACCACTACACAACATGCAATGTGCGTATCAACAAGGTAAATCTACTGAAACAGCACTACATTATGTAGTAGACAGAGCCGAAAGGGCTCTGGCAACTAAAGAGATCTCAGCAGCAGCATTTCTTGATATTGAAGGCGCGTTCGATAGGATGACCTTTGAGTCAATAAGTGCTGCTGCAGAGAGACATGGCATAGAACCCACAATAATAAAATGGACAAACACTATGCTACAGGGCAGGATTATCCAAGCCAATCTACTGGGAGATAAGATAGCTGTAAAAGCGACTAAAGGTTGCCCACAAGGAGGGGTTTTATCCCCAATTCTATGGAGCCTTGTAGTAGACTCTCTATTGGTGGAACTAAATATAGGACCATTCCATACAGTAGGGTATGCTGACGATTTAGTCATACAAGTAAATGGCAAGTTCCCGAACACTGTGTCGGACCTGCTACAGGAGGCTTTAGACAAAGTAGAAGGATGGTGTGACAGGAACAACCTATCCATAAATCCAAACAAATCTGTTTTAGTGCCGTTCACAAGTAAATTAGACCTGAGTGGACTCAAGGAGTTAAAAATGTACGGCACTAAATTTAAATGGGCCACGGAGGTAAAGTATCTAGGTGTAACACTGGATAAGAAACTAACGTGGCGCACTCACGTTGAAAATGCGACAAAAAAGGCCCTAAGAGTCTTCAATATGTGCCGTTCAGCCTATGGCAAGACGTGGGGACTCAAACCTAGGGTCATATACTGGATATACACAATGATGGTGAGGCCAATACTCACATATGGCAGCGCTGTATGGTGGACAAGAACTTTATTACAAACCTGCAAAGACACCTTAAGGAAGGTACAAAGGGTAGCCTGCATGGGCATCACTGGAGCCTTTAAAACCACGCCTACTATGGCACTCGAGTGGATGTTGAACATTAAACCACTTCATATTCACATACAAACAGAGGCAAGAAAATCTCACTACAGACTTGCAAAGGCAGGTGCATGGAATCGATACAAGCCCTGCACAAAACACACATCAATGGATCCTGTGAAAGAACTGGATGACTTAATAGACATGACATGCGATGCTGACAATCCGGTCTATATGTTCAATAGGAGATACAGTGTACATATACCCACAAGGGAAGAGTGGCGGAGAGGACTCAAGCCCATAAATGACACGGCTCATCTCATTTGGTATACTGATGGGTCTAAAATGAAATCAGGTACGGGAGCAGGAATTTGGTCCAATGACTGCAATATCAGTCAATCCATGGGGCAATATACATCGGTTTTCCAGTCGGAGTCCTATGCCATAATTGCCAGCATTAGAGAAATGCTAACGAGGAATGTGAAGGATAAAACCGTATACATACTCAGTGACAGTCAAGCAGCTCTAAAGGCATTAATCTCCTTTGAAGTAAATTCGAAACTAGTCAAGGAAGGTGTTATCCTACTAAACAAACTAGGAAAACACAATAACGTGAAGCTTATCTGGGTACCTGGACACGAAGGTGTTGAAGGTAACGAGAAGGCAGATCAACTAGCAAGGGCTGGCTCAAATAAGCAGCTCATCGGCCCTGAGCCATTCGTAGGAATACCTCATGGTACCTACCAACAGGCAATACATGCATTTGCTGACAAAGAACATGTCAGAGAATGGAGGCAATCGAGAGGCCTAAACCATTCCAAGACCTTCTGCAGCACAAGACTAGACGGGTTTAAGAGACTAATAAATCTTACCAAAACCCAATTAAGGCACTACATAGGTGCAATGACAGGCCACTTCGGCACCAAGGAGCACCTACATAGGATGAAGCTTAGCACAACGGATACATGCAGATTCTGCATGGATTATCAAGAGTCAATGCAGCACATTCTGTGCAGCTGTGACGCTCTGGGAAGACGTAGGGCAAAACATCTAGGAGTGGCTTATCCATTGCCTGATGATTTTGCACGGCTCCAGGCAGGTATGATTGCGAAGTACCTACAGGGACAGTACCTTCTTGATTTGCCAGCGGAGGAGTAGTGCAGGGCTTTGGGCAGCACAATGGACCCAATAGGGTCGAAGTGCGTTCAGCTGATGCTGAGCCCGTTGTAGCCACAATAGAATAGAATAGAATAGGAATCGCGGACTAGAAAAAAAGTAGAACTCCGCGCCACTCAATACGAAAGTGAAGCACGGTATCGAACATGTGTGCGTGATTTGAGGGATACCAGATGGAATTAAATTATCCCACTTTTTTTTTAATAATAACAGTAACATTGCATTTAGTATTAATAGTTTCATCAAAGATAAGATAAAAATGAAATATTATTTCTGTAGATTGAATATTATTTCTCTGTGTGAAAAGAGGCCTTTGGTTAGCACTGGGACAATGACAGGCTGATATGATATTTTATATTTATCAAGAACAAAAAAATGTCGAGTGTGAGTTCACATGCGGCAGAAGTGAAACTTTGTATTTTGGTTAATTTGTAAGAGAAAGAAGAATACATTATGGAGATGGTAAACAGATTAGTTTAGTTTTGTTCAGTCTAGTTTGTGGTGCGACTACGAAAGCCCGAATAAAGAGGAGACGAAGATTATAGGAAACACTCTATACTTGTGTTCGCAGACTAAACCCTATTTATGAATATGTTTGTCTCTTTTTGGTATCGCTTTTTCCTTTTCACAGAATCACAACGATGCTAAAGTAGTTTCGCTTCAATATAAAACATTTTACCCATTTTTTCGGGAAAATTACTCATTTATTTTCGAACAACACAGGCACGTGTAGTTGAGGTTTTGTGTTCCAAATAGTAACATTAATTTTAATGTTAAAAATATATAAAAATGGTGTTTAAATTAGGGTTTTACCTGTGATAAGTAATTCCTTGACACCTTTTTTGGGATGTAGAGTTATTTTTACACCATTTCACGACACAAGTCGGCATTATTGGTTTTTTGTTTTAATTAACATGAATAGTAACTACACTACCGCTGTCGTGCCGCGTAATGGCGGTCGACAGGTGTACTATGATGCATATGTGTGCGTAAGGCACGTATGTACATACGTGAAGCGAGCCTTGAGGGAATCGGCATACTTAGGTCCGTATTACAGAACGATCCTCAAGTCCAGTTTGATCTTTAATCACCTGATCACTGTTTATGTATAGAATCTGTACTTGAGTATCGGTCATATTCCAGAACGATAATCAATCTAAACTCAGTTGAGACGAGATTCAAATCACGCCTCAAGCACATATTACTCATTGTCTATGCATCAGCCTGTTTTCGATTACGATTTATTTCCATTACCAACTTTGTTCCGATTTGCGCAGAATTAGAAGTAATTAAATGTACCTCAATAACCCTATTAATTAAGAAATATAGATATTCACAAAGTAGTTCCTCTTTACATAAGGTTCATTTTAAAAGAGTAATTTTACATACTAGTTACCTACGTAAAATATTTTTATATACTTTTTTTTATTTTTATATATGTTATAACTTTTTAAAGTTGAATGTTGTTGAAGTATAAACTAAAAAGGAACGTGTATTGGTGTTGGCGCCTATTCTCATTGAAAACACTGGAACAGATGTTATGTTGATAAATAAATATCGTTTAATTAGTTTGATGTACATATTAACATAATAACCTGTAGCGAAATCGTGTTGGCTGCTCCAGAAAGTTAAAGAAAAGAAAGTATGACGTTTTTCACCACATATTGGGGAAACATGAAACTACCTCTTTTAAAAAGAATACAATTAAATAAGTCCTGTACATCTCAATTACATCTGAGAGGAACACTAAAGACCAAACTTCTTTTCGAATGATTGTTAAATAAATTCTTGTAATAGTCAACTTCTCCAAAAATATCCATTTTGTGATAAATATATACTTCCATTCAATGACATTTTACAGATACATTAATATATAATATCATTGCAGAGACACTTATAATAACATGTTAGCTTGTATTCAATCAAAACCAAATAACCAAAAATCAATGCGCAAGAAACAACATACATTAAAAACTGTGCTCAAGCGCTATCCGGACCACACTCACGTGATCACAGTTCAAATCTCTGCTCAAGTACAGACCTACGAGTCACGACTCAGTTGAACTACGTTCAATAAATCTATGCTTGAGGGACGTTTTAAAATTAATGCCCAACTCAAAACTAGTTTTAAACTGAGATCAATGCTTGAGTTTCGTTCTGTAATACGGACCTTAGGGTGCTTCACTTTCAATATGAGTGGCGCGGAGTCCTTCTTTTTTGTCTAGTCCGTGTTAGGAATCCAATTTTTTTTATTATTCAAAGTCAAAGTCAAAGTCAAAAATTTTTATTTCAAATAAACCAAATATTGGCACTTATGAAACGTCAGAATCTAAGTTGCACGGTTCCAAATAGTTGATCTCATGGAGAAGAGCCGGCAAGAAACTCCATGGATACTCTTTTAAAATAATTGAGATTACAATGTTGATTGATACACCTTATTGTAATATATATACCGAGAAAAATGTAGGACAATGTGTAAAGATGGAACATACCACAATGAAATTATAATAATAAATTATTTGCCGTGGCAGTTAACGGCTGACCAGTCCCAACAAACGGCACTCGTTCACGAGCATGACGCATGCATCAGCATCGCTTAGCTCAACCATATTGTAGGGAACCGAACGACCCGATACACAACACCACCGCCAGCAAGACATTTTAGTGAGTATGACAGACCAATACAGCCAGGCAAAAGACAATCAATATAAGTACTAAAATAACATCAATGGCTACATGATTCTCACACATTTACAGTTTCGTATGAATATTATAATATAATGTTACAAGAACAATATTAACAATAACTAATAGTCAATGTCATAATATTAAATATAAGAAACTAACATTAATAGAAATGAAATTTTAAATGAATTTGTTCAAGATAATGTCAAGTTATTGAATATAAGTAAATAACATAAAAAATTATGTAATTTCAACTGAGTCAAGTCAAATGTCAAGGTATATAATGTCAAGGTGTAAATATTTAAGTAAATAACTTAAAAAATACAATTTTAAATGGGTCATGTCAATTTATTTTACATTAATAATATAATCAATTCCAATGTTTAAATATTAAAACCTTGATTGCAAGTTAAAACACTTGCAATCATATCCAATATAAGATATGTTAAAATAAATTATACAGCGCCAGAGGGTCGCAGTGTGCAGAAGGGAATCGTATGCCAGACATCTTTATCATTGATGTAATGATTTATGCTATAGTAGGCCTTTGACATTAAAACACGTTTAATCAAAGATTTGAACTGTAGTTCTGGCAAATCGGTAATCCTAGAAGGAATTTTGTTGAAGAACCTAACACTGTTTCCGATAAACGACTTGCTGGTTTTACTAAGTCTAAAGCCAGGCAAGACAAGCTTGTTCTTATTGCGAGTATTTAAATTGTGCACGTCACTTTTTTTATTGAAACTAATAATGTTCTTGCGTATATACATGATATTTTGGTATATATATAAGGATGGTAAAGTAAGTATGTTTATCTCCTTATACACTAACGGTGCTGACAATTATCCGGTGACACATCCATGGATCCTGTATCACTGCTTCAGAAATTATGTTGGAAGTTCACCTGTGGAAAGATAAGCCGCAGCCAGGATACGACTCTTTATTACAACCACATGATGATGGTGGTAAGCGCTATCATGCAACATAGTTTTATTGAATTAAATATAATATTAGTATTTATTTATTTATACTTAATGTACACTAGTGTACAAAGGTGGTCTTAATGCCGTAGGCATTTTCTGCCAGACGACCTTTGGGTGATGCAGAGAACAATAAGGTAGATGCACCAACAAAATAAGAAAGAAAGGTATAGATGCGAAGACATATTATACAAATACATACATACGTACATAAACATTACATGTATAAAAATATATTTATATATACGAAATCAACACATACATACATATTATATAATAAATAAATACAGATGAGAAAAAATAAAAAATAAATAAAATCAGAGTTGAGATGAATCTGCTGACGTCTTTTTGAAAAGGTATTTTCGTAATTTAGTTTTAAAGTTGTTCCGATTATTAGCCATCCTGATTTCAAGGGAGAGGGCATTCCACAGTAAAACAGATTGGACGAAGAAGGTAGAATGAATAAAGCCAGAGTTATGAGTAGGACATTGAAGAAGACGATTATTACTAGAACGAAGATATTTATTGTGGTTGGAACAAAGATACTGGAAGTGAGAAGATAAATAAGAAGGAGAATTAGGAGAGTATAATATAGAAAACAGGGTGGTCAGTGCTCTCATATTTCTGCGCTGGCGAATAGGCAACCAATTTAACAGTAATCGATACGCAGAGACATTAGTATCATTACAGCAACAAGCATTTCATCATATCGGCCATTTATACGTCCACTGCTGAACAAAGGCCTCCCCCATAGATTTTCACAACTGTGTCATCATTTTGGGGGGTATTTGCCAATACTCACCAATTATTGGAACTTAAAACGGGATATTTACCATGTTTTTTATTTCTTTTGAGTTCCCGATATTTCGGCGCTGTTGCAAACGCCATGTTCACGGATAAACAATTTTTTTTTGCGGGTGGATGTTTAAGAGCAGACGAAACGATCTACCCTCTTCCTTAAACGGTTTGTGCGCTCGGCTCACAACTCGACTTTACTCCCGACACACGAAACTCACTGTGTCCGCTCGCGAACTTTATACGGTACTTTTTTGGTCTTTACACAATCGAATCACTGGATTCCAGGCCTTCGACAGTTGAAACCCGTCCTCCCGGTTAAAGTTATTATATTTGGTAATCTCAATGGCTCCTCTTACCAGTCTGGGTATATAGTGGCGTTCTGACGAGATTAACTTAGGGTTATGTAATTCGATCCAGTGGTTCGATCCCGAATCCAACAGGTGTTCAGCTATGGCCGATTTTTGGATGTCGTTTTTTTGTACCGCTCTGATGTGTTCTGAGATTTTACAAGCTACAGTGCGTTTCGTCTGACCGATATACGACTTGCCACAACTACAGTCAAAATTGTATACTCCGGGCTTTTCGAGGGGAAAGTTGTCCTTCGGCGAACGCAGCATTTGAAACACTTTCTTGAACGGAGTGAAGATAGTCTTCACGGAGTATTTCCGAAGAATGTTTGCAACCTTATCTGTCACTCCCCTCACGTACGGCAAAAATTGCGGCGGCGGCGGTGGACCTACCTAACTGGACAGTTTGTCCCAGGTCCCAGACATACTCGTCAAAAACTTCGAGGACTGAGCTCCCAACAGATAATGGGATGGGTAGGACATGGACATTTGACATGACTTTCATGTTGCCCATGTTCATTTTAAGGCCCCCCTGTTGGGAAACTCTGTTGAGATCATTGGGCATTGTGCTGAGCTCTTGTAGCGATTCTGCCATGACTAAGATGTCGTTGGCAAATCGAAGGTGAGTGCTAGGTATATACGACATTAATATTAATGCCGAACCCTTTCCACTGCAGTAGCTTGAAGGCATCCTCCATTGCAGTGCTGAGCAGTTTCGGGGAAACAGCTTGCCGTGCACACATTTAGTCTTTATAAATACCTGCATTTGTGAGTATCAAAGTTTTTTGCTGAATACGATATTACACAAAAAGTATGACATCAGATTTGACAATTTAGCAATCGAAAAGTCCTGTCTAAAAATAAAAAGTCTCCATGACGACGATTTTAGATAATAATAATAATCTCTAAAGGGCCTCTGCGTGTTGGACCCATGTCCCCGCGTAAGCCTATCAAAAGACCGGGTTCCCCCTTACAGGGGATATAAACCCGTGTAATAGAGAGACATGTAGATAATAATAAAAAATAATAATAATAATAATAATAAAGTTGGCCGATCAGAGGGGGGCCGCCAGAGCTATATGCTCGGGGGTGGAAGTGTCTAATGGCCGGTGCCGCACCTCTCTACACCCCTAGCCGCTCACACTGGTGTTGCTCCTTGTCGCCTGTAGTGGTGGCCATTTAGGGGGCCCATCTTGTGAGTGGCGAGTCACCGTCTGCCACAGAATTTCACGATCAAAGTTGAAAGGCAGACGCCGTTGTTCCCGTATTTATTAGTTTTTTTATTCCATGTAACACCCATTGCAATAGACCTTATCGTTATAGTTTTCATCTCATACAATAGCCTTACACCACCGGGGACAATCCATGACTTCATTTTATAGTGCAGCTATGGAGAGTCCCCGGTTGGTGTCCCGTTACATTTTAGATTAAAATTCTCTAAAGGGCCTCTGCGTGTTGGACCTATGTCCCCGCGTAAGCCTGTCAAAAGACCGGGTTTCCCCTTACAGGGGATATAAACCCGTGAAAAGAGAGACATGTAGATAATAATAATAATCTTTATTAACCAGTTTTACAATTTTTTTAGAAGAGTATAGTCACTACGTAGTTTACAATACATTTCATCCTATAAATTGTATTTTCACAGAATTATATACCTCTGGCACCCAAGCTAAGATTAAACTTGTGTTATGGGTGTCAGGGCTCTCTAATATAGAACTAGATAAGATGATACAATATGTTCGCGGTTTCATAGTGAATACTTGGTAGCAGTATACAATGCGATAGATTTAAATTACAGAAATAGAAATTAAAAAAGAAAGTTAAGTTAAAATAGTTAAGAACCTCAATGTAGTATGGTGTGTATGTATTACGTGAGTGTGCATGCGTTACTGTGTGTGTGTGTGTTTTTGTTAGTGCGTATGTGTATGGATTTTGTTAGTGTGTGTATTGTGTGCGTGCGTTGTGTGGGGGTATGTGTGTATGGGAATTTGGGTGCGTGAACTGAAGATAACAGTCTAAACCCTATAAATTCAATAATTTTTCCACTTCCTCATAGCTAAGGGTCATGACCCACTTACTAATTTTCCTTTTACACTCAAAACCACTGCCGGTGTAGATATTACATTCCTCATTTACAGAGTTATATATCCGACTTGCGAGGACCCGAAAATGTCGTTTGGCTAATTTTGTTCTATGCATCTCTACGGGACACACCTTCTTGGATCTGCGTTTTGCCTGGTGGTCACGATTAAACTGTAGAGATGGGTGTTTTCGCAAGGTAGTATTTAACACAAAGAGCTGTCTCACGGTCATAACTTGACAGTCTAGATATAATTGTGTGGTGCTGTATCGATAGTGTTTGAAAGTCATGACCTTGAGGACAGCCCTTTGTGCTCTTTCTAGTTGTATTATGTTTGTCTTTGGAGCACCACCCCAAACCGTTATGCCAAAAGAGACTGGCAAAGTGAAAAATAAACCATTCTCAAAGTATCGCCATCCGCACTATAGCGTAGGTTTTTAAATATAGTTATTAGTTTTCTGATTCTGCCTGACAGTCCCTTGATCTGAGCATTCCATGATAATAGATTGTCTATTTGTATCCCAAGATATTTCACATTGGTGGTTCTAGTTAGGGGAAGGCAAGAGCAATGACCAGACTGCGTTTGACAAACATGGGCTTTGATAGCAAAGGTATCATCCGGCTGCGAGGAAGATTTGAGTGAAAAGGTTAAATATTTCGTTTTCTCCACATTTAAATTATCCCACCCATCTCTTGCTCGCGCCGGCCCGTGCCGAGCCTGTAGTTTTAAAGATCTCTTAATACATTTTAAATAATACCGATCCAGTTTTCTCCAAAAGAAGGTCCGTGTCCCGCAGGGGGTGCCTTTAGCGCAAGTTAATTTTAACCCTGGCTGGAGGCCTCTTTTGGCTTCGCCAGAAACGACCGGTTAAGCAACCACATTTCCCAGAAACGTACCTATGCGAGAAGCCCAACAAAAAAGCTACTTACCTACATACATGTGCTCACGGAATACGCTCTATATAGAGCCATGGTAGAGCCCAATTGTTGCAATTGTAGAAGGTAACTATCGAACTCCAAGCGTTCACAATTTAATATGTGCATAGTATTAAGAATAGGAACCTATTAATAAGTAGCTTTTTTATTCAGTGTTGTGCAGATATGTTATTAAATTACCTAAAACTACCAAAAGTTTTATGCGTAGGTAAAGTGTAGATTTATCCTTTGCTTTATCTATACTTACATCTATACAAATAAATAGAACTGAAGTGTCTGTTTGTAATATCAAAACAACAGCTTTTTACTAAATGCATATGAAAGTATATACGATACCTACTAATAACAAAAAATCATTTTTTTATTTTATTGTCTCTCTGACTGTCTGTTTGTTCCAGCTAATCTCCAAAACGGCTAGACCAATTTTGAGGGGACTTTCACTGGCAGATAGCTGATGTTAAGTAGTCTAAGTGACTTTACTTTATTTTAGAAAAATAAACTAGATTACCGCGAAAAAAAAACCCGTGAAATCCAATATATATACCTACCTACTAATTATGTAATAATTATTAATAATAATCCGATTTCTTTTAAATTAAACAGTGGGTGAAACTGCGGGGCGCCGCTAGTAAATAATGTAATATAAATTACCTAACCTCCCTAAAGAGATGTAAGAGTAGATAAAGGGTTGCCCGGCTCTAGTGTGATCATACAAGGATCTGGATCCCCCTTAGGTGCCGAAGATGAAGCCCCAGTGGTTTTAGCCGGTAGGAGTGCGGCTTCGTCCTTCCCCGGGGCGGTGGGAGTTCATGAAGAACTTCCAACGGGCCCAATAAAAAAAAGAGGTATAGTGTTGCCATAATTGCCTAGGATCTCGTCAGGAAAGTTCTCTTGGCCGGAAGAAGCTTCATTGAAACGCATTCTAAAATAATTACCGTTAATGAAACTAGGCTTAAGCACGGAGAAAGGTGGTAGGTATAAGGTGTTAGCTGTCGGAACAGGCAGTGTCCCCGCGGGGTGGGGTGGCGTTGGCTGTCAGTCTTGACATAGTCAACGCCTTTAACTCTATCCCGTGGGGTGCGATTAGGGGGGCGCTAGTCCACCATCAGTGCCCCCCCTATCTGCAGGGTATCATCGGGGTATACCTGCGCGACAGGCACGTTCGCTACGTGGACAGGGACGGCAGCGTAAAGCGGAGGGAGATCACGTGCGGGGTTCCACAGGGATCGGTTCTCGGTCCCCTGTTGTGGAACCTCGCTTACGATACGGTCCTGCGTGTCATTCTCCCCGCTGGCGTCAGCTTAATCTGTTACGCTGATGACACTCTTGTGTTGGCCAGCGGGGAGACCTTCGAGGAAACCATCCGGCTTGCCAAGCAAGCGGTGGCAATTGTCGTGGCCGAAATCCACGCTCTGGGTTTGCGGATAGCGCCTCATAAAACCGAGGCGCTATGGTTCCACAAACTGCCGCGGAACAGGGAGCCTCCCAGTTCGTGGATACGCGTTGGTGACGCGCAAATCAGGGTGGGCCGGTACATGAATTACCTGGGGCTCACCCTGGACAGTCGTTGGGGCTTCGAGGAGCACTTCGAGCGTCTTGTCCCCACAGGTCGAAAGGATAGTGGGTGCCTTGCACCGTCTACTGCACAATCTCGGGGGACCGAGGGAAGAAGTTCGCCGCCTCTACGGGGGAGTCGTGCAGTCTGTGGCCCTCTATGGGGCGCCTGTTTGGTCATCTCGACTCTCGGGCGTCCAGCGCTGCAGAACCAAGATTCACGGTCTGCAGCGTAGAGCGGCTATACGGATCGCACGAGGATACCGAACCGTACCGTCCTTTGAGGCGGCAACTCTGTTGGCGCGCTTTCCGCCTTTTGATATCTTGGCGAAAATGGATGCGTGGGTGTATCACCAAACACGCTCCCTCCGCCAGTGCGGTGAAGGCGTGCCTTCAGGGGCGCTCGAAAGTTTGAGGCGTCAGGCTCGGCGGCGTGCACTCGAGCTGTGGCGCGAGCGGCTCATGCTGCCACAGTACGCGACAAAGCGCGTCGTTGAGGCTGTCTTGCCGCTCTTCGGAGCCGGGCTCCAAAGGAGCGAGCGCGTCACATTCCGCCTGACGCAGGTATTCACCGGACACGGTTGTTTCGGTGCGTACTTGCACTGGATAGGACGCGAGGTCACGGCACAGTGCCACCACTGTGGAGACGATCAGGATACCGCACAGCACACGCTCGAAGAGTGCCCTGCGTGGACTGCCGAGCGGCGGATCCTGGTCGATCGGATCGGGCAAGATCTCTCTTTGCCAGTAGTAGTATCGGCTATGCTGGCAAAGCAGGAAAGTTGGAGTGCTGTGGTCTCCTTCTGTGAGAGCGTAATGCTCCAGAAGGAGGTCGCAGAGCGGGATCGGGAGAGGGCCGATCCCGCTCGGAGGAGGAGGACACGGGGCCGGGGTAACAACCGCCGCGGCGCCCGTGTCCAACACGCCTGAGCCCCCTGTTGTCTTTATAGGGGGCCTTGGGGCTCGCGAGCGCGCTTATTGGGAAATCTGCGTGCTCATACCGAGCGACCCCCGGGAAGACAGCGCTGCGCATGTGGTCACGTACCGCTGTGTGCGCAGCACAACGCATAGTGAGGCCTCGGGGGAATCTTTTACAATCCCCTCGAGAGATGCCTGGGGGGGTGGCCTCTATACAGTCGCCTTCCCTCCACTAGAGGGGATGACCACTTTACAGTCATCCCGTCCAAGATGTGCCTAAAGGCGTGGCACCAACGGGTGGCTCTAGATGGAGATTATTCGAGTTCCTGGAGCCTCCCTTCGGTGCCGACGATGATCACTCCGGTGGTTTTAACCGGTAGGAGTCCGGCATGCCCCTTCGCCCTTTCCCGGGGCGAAGGAAGTACATGAGGTATTTCCACCGGATCAATAAAAAAAATAAAAAAAAGGTATAAGGTGTTGTAAAGAATAAAATAATCAATTTCATAATATTTTACCTACTTAGATACACAACTACCTGGTAACTAAAGCTTAATATATAACGATTTCTATTATTGCTGTACCCATAGCTGTAGGTATAGTTTTCAATCGGGACAAATATTTAATCCCTGTTGTCAATGTAGCTTAGAATTAAGTGCATTTGTTTTTGCTGATAAATGAATAAATAAGCACAAATATAGAATTTGTTGCCAGTTCGGGACACAGGGCTCGATAACTGTGACAGTCCAGATATGTCAGGACGGTTGGCAACCCAAGGTAGGTATGGAAACTGTGGAGAGCGAACCGTGATTAGATTATAATTACATAATGAGGTACCTATAAAGGTACTGTAATAGCGGACATAGGTCATAGGTCTGACCACTATGAAAAGAAATATAATTTTTGAATTTGATAGATTGAAAATGGTCTGACAAATGTGTCAATTCGGTGATACAGAAAAAGATGACCACGTATGAAAGAAGTATAAATAGCAGATAGAAGTATCTATATCATTGGAGTAACGAGTTTAATTTTAGTCCCGAACCCCGCTGCTGCCAAAGCTTCGCACCACTAAGTATCTACATTTTAAGTAGTACCTGCCTACTTACCTATTAGATCAGGACTAGGTAAATACCCGTGATGTTAAGTTTTGATAGTTGACGATTTAAATAAAGTAGTTACCACCTAGCTATAGTTGTAGGTAGGTACCTATTTGTTTCATAGTACTTAAGTAGGTACGATATTTATGTCACAGGTATTTTTATTATGTCGTTACAGACACCGAATAGGTACTTACTTACATGTAGGCATTTTCCTATATAAAATAGTAAAAAGAATACCTATACCTAGATAATAATCTTCAATGCATTTTTCAAGTTGTATCTACGTAGGTACCTATCTACCTGTCAAGGTATGAAGCCATAATGTGGAATCAATATTTAGATAGGTACCTACCTACTACCTTTTTTTTTTATTGGTGCCCAGTGGAAATTCTTCATGAACTTCCTTCGCCCCGGGGAAGGGCGAAGGGGTATGCCGGACTCCTACCGGCTAAAACCACTGGGGCGGTCATCTTCTGCACCTAAGGGAGGCTCCAGGTCGTCGTATGATCACACTAGAGCCGCCCACTGGTACCACGCCTATAGGCACATCTCGGAGAGGGTGACTGTAAAGTCACCCCCCCGGGGGATTGTAAAGGATCCCCCAAAGCGTTCCACGCCAGCGCGTGACCACATGCGTGCTTGCGTCTTCTCTTGGGTCGCTTGGTGAGCACGCAGATTCCCCAATCTACGCACCCGCGAACCCAGAGGTCCCCCGCCTTATAGCAACGGCAGGGGGTTCCAGGCGTATGGGAATCAGGCGCCAGGGCGGTTGTTACCCCGACCTACCTACTACCTACCTACAGTAATTTTGCTTTTATATTTTATTAAAGTAATGTACTTAGGTAGATTATCTACCTACTTACTTTCCTACCTATTTGTAATGAAGAAATTAATGTTTCTGCCTAAATAAAAAAAGTGAATGCTAGAGTTTTCAGGCACGTACTTACCTACTTACAATTTAACTATATCACACTTGCGAATACACACTACTGCCTAGACATTATTAGTTAGGTTAGGTAAGACAAAACAAATACTGAAATACAAAAAAAGATGCCCTAAGAACACTTACAACAGGCACACTTCATTACGGCAGTGTTCATTATTTCTGTAGTAATTAGGCAAATGAAACGCAAGTGCGGCAGAGTGCGGCGGCGGCGACGCGGAGTGCGGCCGGCGGGCGGTCGAGACCGGGCGCCGGGGCGGGCCGACCAGCAGCCCGCGTTCATTGGCCGCCCGAGACACCGCCCTCCGACACCGTCATTGTCCCTCCCGTTTTCTACACCGCCGGCCTCGCTCACCTCCTTCGTTTCGCTCAGTCGCGTCCGCTACGTCGCGTGTGGTGTATCTCGATTCTCGTGCCGGCACCTGTTAACAGAACGGTGGTGTTGTGACAGCGAGTGTATGTGCGATGCTCGGACGGTGATCGAAGCATGGTGAATTACGTTAATCCGCTCGCCATGTACCAAGGCAAGGGCGGGCAATACGGCAGCGGCTGGTATGGCTGGCAGCACCAAAACTTTGAGGAGCAACAATGGTGCGCGTGGAACGGTGCCCCCTCAGGTGGGGAATGGGCGCCGGATCCTCATCACTTCCCAAAGCGAGAGCCTGGGGAAAGGGAGATCGCCGACATGCCTTCACCGGCTCGAGGTGACCTCGCGAGCCCCAGCGAGGGTTCCCCGGGCTCGCGGCCGGCGCAGCCACCAGCCCCGCCGCGTTCCCCTTACGAATGGATGAAGAAACCCAACTACCAGACACAGCCCAATCCAGGTTTTTATCTTTTTCAATAATCTATAGTAAAGAAAAACTGTCATACAATGCAATTTGTTATTGCGGTAGACACTTGTCTACCTTCGCCTTACTAACAAAAATAAACAAACAGATTGTTATAGAAATACCCACCGATTAGTGTGACTAGGTAAGTTTCATACACATTAATTGGGTTTCTGTTTTATTACTCGATCACAATGTTAGATAGGTACTTATTTGATTATATAAAAAAGGCATTTACGGGAACCTTCCTTGGTTGCAAACATTAACTGCAGAATTTTGTTTTGCCAATAATTTCACGCATACCTATATAATATAATATTGAGTGTACCTATTATTCGTAATTTTGGGTACCCATCAATAATAGTAGGATCTACTGTTCAAACAGCCTTTAGCATTAATGACTAAGTACCAAGCAGATCGATCGGTTTGTGGGGATAAACTACTCCTGCTACCGTTTTGCATTGGATGGACGATCGTTTTTTACATCTCAAGAGCACGGTAAGCCGTCGGTCCCGCCACAGCACCAAATTGCTGATATGTATAGCACTATATCCTGTAGATATATAGAAGTAATTTAGGAGCAAAGTGATGCTATCTATTTCCAATAGTTACCGTCTTAGTATTTAACTCACGATATGTCGTAAATAGTGACTATACACTACAAAAAATAAAGACTACTCTGTAGACTTTTCCTGAAACTAGTTATAGCATACCTTAAATTAAAATTAAAATAGTGATATAAACGATACAATACAACATAATATTATCCTCTTCAACCCGATAATGCCTAGTAACAGTATTGCCGTGACTTGTATTATGAATAATTACCTACCTACCTATCTTTATAGTGATATAAGCATCGTAAAATGCACTGTTTGCATGCACTCTCAAGTGTCAACACACCCTTGCATTAGAAAATTATTGTACACTTTAATGGAGCTGCAATATTAGATTCTTCATATACGTATATTTATACCTGCGCTTATTAGTAATTATTATTATTTATTAGTAATTTTGGGTATCAATAGTAGTAGGATCTATTGTTTGAACCTTTAGCATTAATGACTAAGTACCAAGTAGATCGATCGGTCTGTGGGGATAAACTACTCCTGCTACCGTTTTGCATTGGATGGACGATCGTTTTTTACTCCTTAAGAGCACGTTATGCTGTCGGTCCCGCTACAGCAGCAAAATGCTGATATGTATAGTACTAGGTATATCCTGTAGATTTCATAAATAAATAAAAACGATTAAATAGGTAAACTACAGAACCAAATCTAGACTGCTGTCGACACAATTCAGCTGCCTGGGTGGTTGTCACAGAAATATTGTACCATGTTATAAAATAAAATATAAAATATTGAAAACATTAAACTAATATTGTTTTAATACGTGAATATTGTGTGCAATAAAGTATTAAGATTGAATAAAATAGGATGGAATAGAATAGAATACTTACACGTTTATTCGCAGGAAGTCAGGAACAGACTTATGTATACCTTTAAGATATTTTTTTAGGTACAATACTTAAACATAGGTATATTCAAAAATTGAAAATCGTTTCGAGTTATGATGATTTCAAAAGTTGGTGGCTAAATAGCTACTACGCTGTATGGTCGATCGAGGTTAAACTGTGCTTGCCTTGGTTAGTCTTAAGATAGGTGGTCATTCTGTCCACATAGAGGCCTGTCTGTATCTCGAAGAGCACCTCTAGCCGTATGTCCCGGCTGTCATACGAATATCTATGGGGCGTGAACCGGTTTACCGGGAGACCAAAGAATACCTATGGATAGGCATACATATTCTGGTCGTTTCTTTGCGTGCGGTGAACATGGCAGGGGTTCCGAGTAAAAAACTGATATCCAGCTGTATCTCCTTAGACTGGAAGCCGAACCCAACATAGGTAGTTGGGAAACTAGAGTAGGAAGAAGAGTAGAAGACTTAAAACCACAATGATTGTGAGGAACAATCATAAAATAATTAAAATGACAACAATCACGGGGCAATATTAACGTTAGCGATATTTCAGTTGCTAAGCACCGCTAAGAGTGTGCAAGCGTAGGAACATAGCCCGTGAGGTGCTCGGTTAGGCTAGATATCTTATCTAGTCAGCCGTGTGCTCCGAGTGACGTGGACCCCTATACATTTTTACACATCCAAAGAAAGTTTTCGAATTTAAAAAATCATGTTAAGTACTTATTAGGTAGTCTTTCGTTTACAAATTCTAAGTAGGTATAATGATACCTACCTTTAAAATCAATGTATATCACGCTACATAAATCTTATCAAAATTGTAAAATAGTGGTGATAGTTTCTGATTAGTAATTAATATACATGTATATATGTAAGGGTAGGTTTCCGGAAAATGAATTTGTAAAATGTACATAACATTTTACATTTACATTTGCGAAAATTGCACTTTAATAAATGAATGAGTAAGTACTGAACTAATTGTTGTGGAAAGTTGGTTTGTCAAATGATACATTTATGAATAGGTTAATACTTAACAGTTTGCCAAGTGCATGTTTGTGAAAAGATTTCAGTCCACCGGTAATGCACCACTTATACGTATTTAGTATAATTTAGGTACAAGAAAAAAGACCAAAACTCGTAACTCAGTATAAATGTGCGATTGGAAAGAAAATAATGTAATGACCGGTTAAGGAACCACATTTACCTGAAGCGTATGCGCGAGGCACAACAAAAAAAATATCTAATTTCTTGTCGGTAGGTACTTATACAAGATTCAGTGTAAACGAGATTTATTGTTTATTTATGATGCTTTTGATTGTATAGGTACATGTCGGGATAATAATTTAACAGCACGCAGTGCCCAAGCGATTGGTTTTCTGCGCTACGGAGCACGGATTCGATTCTCGCACGAAATAAAATATTTGTATGGCCTATAGGTAGTTGTTCAGAGTCATGCATGTGCGAATTATGTCTGTAAACTTTACCTACGATACATAAAAAATCAGCGAGTTGAGGTGCGTTAAGAACAACATAAAAAATCTGTGTTATATTTATTTTCTCAAACTTTGTTGTGGTGCCGGCTAAGAATACCACCACCCCGTCTCATCCCGTCGGTTTCGTAAAGTGACTATGGGGTTAGCCAGAGGATTGGCAGGAGCGTCCTTCGAGTGCATTTATAACCTAACTGCGATCGCCAACCCGTCTGCCAAGCGTGGCGATTATGCCAAAAACCCCCAATGAGCACACAACACTAACCCATAACGATCGTTATGGCAATATTTGGGAGAGACTTCTGTCCAGTAGCGGACGTTTTTCGGCTGAAATGATGATGACACACTTAGCCGTCATTGGCATTTAGACTAAGCCGTATTGTGTGACCCAGAAGTGGGGACACCAGAAGATTAAAGCTTCTACAAGTTTGGTGCATGGTGAAAAGGTAAAGCACTTTTCATTGGTCATATCTGCATGGGTTTTATTTATTTATCCGAAAAACTAAATAAGAAACGGTCAATGAAACAGTAAATGTCAACACCCACCAAATAAAAACGTATTGACGCATCATAATCATAAAACAGTTGTAATAAATTTTATGTGTTACTTAAGTACGACTAAAGATAAAAGAATATCTAAAACATTGAGGTGTAAAATCAAAGCGCAGAACTTGTTTTGCAGGTATTTATAAATATTAAAGTATCTGTTTGAGGAAAATCACAACGTATGAGATAGATAACTCAATACTCGTCTTTTCGTCATTCAAAATGAGCCCGCAGTTCGAGCTGAAAATCATCTTCATTTTAGCGGAATAAAGCCCACTGCTGGACACAGGCCTCTCCCGTCACACCTAGATAGGACAATGAGCGGTCTAGGTGTGTTTTGTGCTCATTTTGGGGAATTGCCATACCTAGGTAATCGTCACGCTTAGGTTGGCGATCGCAATTGAGTTGTTAATGTACTCGAAGGACGCTGCTACCCGTCTTCCGGCTAATCCCGTAGTCACCTATTACAACACCCACGGCATGAGATAGGTTGGTGATATTTGAAGCCGGCACCACACGGCCTAATAATACCTATCTTAATATCAGGTCGCTTTTCTATATCTGGGGCCTTACTACGAACACTTGTTTCCAGGCAGTTTACACCGTAAACTGAACTGCCTTGCAATTCTGTACTATAAACTCTTAATACCAGCCAGTCAGCGGTCACGTGACACTTGGCTGACTTCTGCCCGGATTATGAACTTTCATTTGACATTTCTTTTCATGTTTCGTTGTCAAGAATTAACCTTCAGTTTACGCTACACTTGTAATAATTAATAGCTTTTATTGGGTTGTCTTTAGTTATTTGGCGATATATTTTAGTTGCTACATTTTTATATCAACAATGTATCATAGTTGATGTACGAACTGAAACACATACGCCATTTTTGTTACGCCATAAACACTTTAGTATAATTAATTCTTAGCTAAATAATTTACATAATCACGATGATTTTGTATGTGTGAAGGACAATAGAAGGTAAAGTGCGTCAGTTTCTTATGATCTAAATATCTTTATATAGTGAAAGAGTTACGGGATACGAAGATATACCTAAAAATTAGACTTAAAAACAGGGATAAAAGATATATTTAACTGATTATTTATTTAATAAGTGTAAGTGTGACTATCAAATAAATATATAAACTAGGTACTTAACAAAAACGTATTGATTTAGTGTAATGTGCGATTATGACTTGAAACGTAAACATAACAACAACACTAACAGGTTAATAAATAATTATAACCAATCTATAGTTCTGTTCACAGCTTAAAAAGTATGTATGTACATATAAACTCAAGTGGATATATTCCCCGCTAAACATAAGGATTGCTTTCGTTCGGAAACTTTATCTCGTGTAACCATCATCACAAAGCAGAAAATTAAAATATGAATTCATTACGTAGCAAAATACATTGTTTTAATATTTTCTCGTTACTTTTGTACATGATAAATAACTATATATTATATTTCGCATAATCTATGTACTAAAAATAAAACCGTAACTGATCGAAAAGTATTTAGTCATATTACTGAACGGTACAACATAAAATTACAAGCCAGCCATAGACAAGTGATCCAGCGTGAAATCAGTCAGCATTATACATGTCATAGTACGAAATAGAAGCTGTCAGTTTGAGCCCGTAAACTAAAATGCCTGGACCGTGCATGGTTTTTTAAACGTTCCTGTACTCATTACTTCATTACCAACTGGATGAACTTAAATTAGAATATATTTTAAACTAGTGACATGCAAATATATATATACAATAAAGAATATTAAATTTAAAATAATCGTTATACTGAATTATTAGATATTATTAATTATTAGTCTTATAATACCTAATAATTTCAGAAAGCAACATAGGTATGTCCAGGACTGCAGTAGGATGTAGGTAAAGTACCTAAATAACCTAAGTCCTATGTCCTATATGTAATAACCTATGTCCAGTATATAAAAAATAATATAACAATGAACATACATTTATATTGTCATTATTGACGACTATGTAAGGACTTCATATTAAGAAAGTCCGATACTGTTTAAAAATTACATTCTAACCATTCATAACCATGTTTTAAATTTCCTTATAAGTTGATTAACTGACAGTTATTTTATATTTTCAGTTAAAGCATTATAAATACGTTACACACATTACATGACCACCAATTATATTATACCATAGATACGTTACGGCCATATTAAATGACTCGCCAATTCAGTCTCGCTGTATGTATAAACCTACAAAACTGGACACTTATGCCGTAAGAAAGAAGATAGCTATCTACAATGACAACGTGTACTCGATGTCTTTGCCGCACCTGTGATAGAATATGCGTTGTTTCTTTTCTATGTTTGGCCTGTGTTTTCTTCGAGAATATTATTCTATAAATAATTTGAATAGTATTTTTATTCAAATATTTTATATAGTTTGTTACTCACGTTTTGTAATCTCTAGTTCTTTATTAATTTTTGCTTGATAGTTTGTGCATTTCTATATATGCACGACGCCATTGTTACCTATTACTTAATTAATAAAACAATACAGATTGTAGCAGTGTGTGCTAGTTGTCCTGTTTTGGGCGAAATTATAGCGAAGTGCTAGATACAGTTGGGGGAGTTTTTGGTTCTTACTTTTGATGCGTACGTACTTAACATATTTATTTATTTTAAGATATAATATCATTGATGACCACTCTTGTTGTAGATTAGCATCTGCAGCGAAACAGGTTTATTAGGATTCTTCTATAGGTTTTTTAATTAGGTTTGTATGTTTTTAACGAATTTGGCACGTTCCAAAATATACATAATGTACACGACAACGTCAATACCTTGCACTTTTGAAGTCTGATTTACATGATTTCCAAGGATGTGTTCCAGCAATGGTGTAGAGACTTTTAATATACGAGAAATTATCTCAGTAAGTACCTACTTCTGTTGAGTTCTGTTCTGTTTTTGTTGATATTCAGGAATCAGATGACCATATGGATAAATAAATATTAGAATCATTAAAGTTTATGCCATTGATGTCCGAAGTATTGGCTTCGATTCGGCTTCATTCATCATCATCATTTCAGCCGAAAAACGTCCGTTACTGCACAGAAGCCTCCCCCAAAAATTGCCACCACGACCGGTATGAATTTGTGTTGTGTGCTCGTTGGGGGGATTTGCCATAATCCCCACGTTTGGCAGACGGGTTGGCGAGCGCAATTGTGTTATGAATGTACTCGAAGGACGCTGTTACCTATCCTGCGGCTAATCTCATAGTCGTCTCTTACGACACCCACGGGATGAGATGGGGTGGTGGTATTCTTAGCCGGCACCACACGGTATATATCGGCTTATATAGATAATTATGTCCAATCTCACTTAATGAAAATCTCACAAAAAAATGAGGCAATGTCTTTAACTGACGATTTTGCACTTTAAGTATGTACCTAATTTCCGTCTTGGAAACCTGAAAGATGGTTAATGGTATTATGCCTTGAACACGGAACAAAAACATTAACAACTCATGAAGGATCTAAAAGCTATTTTTATGTCATTTTTGTGTACAAGTTAACATACATTTTTGAATTTGATAGGTAGGTAGGTTAGCTAGGAGTTCATTATTGTAATTTATTTTTGTTGGTAGAAATTCTTTGTCTTTTTTATACAACCTGATGACGAGTCGTCCACGTCATTCGCCTGGGGGTAAGCGTCATGCCTGCCCATAAAAATTGTTAGTAGCGTAGCTAGGCGTGGTTGGTGTGGACCTAAGGCACGCTCAGAGGGGCCTCGCGCGACTGTCATAAGCTTCGTTATATAAGTACGCTAAAATACCTGAATGTTTCACTGACTAGACTTCACATACGCAAAGTGTATGGCCGGTATTACTAAAAAAAAATGGCTACGCAAAAAGTTTTATGATAACACTTTATTAAATAGTGTCAAATATAACTTGGCGCTCCGTGACAGCACTGTATGTCAAGCTACTAGTGTATTATAATATCTGTGGTCAAGCCTATGTTATAAATTCCATCCAGCACGAAGTTATATTAGACAGTATACATACCATTTTTGTGTGTGGTAAAGTCCTCTTTGATATAATTAACCTTGGCGATGGGCACCGGGGCGTGTAGGACCCTTACCGGCTTAAATCTCGCGGTGTTCCTGCAACTTGGAGGTGCGGTATTCGTTAGCACATTCAACCGCATTCCCGGCAGGTTTCAGCTCGTCACTTGGTCCGACGGCCTGTCTCAAGTTCGTCGTCCACAAGCCGCAAATCATGGAGGCCGAAGATCGACCAGCGCCGTCCAACGCCCTGTGCGTTTTTTGTGAAGGAGAAGAGAGGTGGTTTCTTCACCCGATCCGCCCACTCCTTTGCGTGCATCACGTCCTCGCAAAAAGGTGCGACGGAATCCTACGCGCTCTCGCTCCGACGATGGATTCAACCACGGTTCGAAGCGAGGTGTCACCATCTTCGATGATGTCACTATCTGCGTAAGCACTCCTCCAGCGTGTGCTGCGTTGTGTCCACCGTGAAGACTCCACATTGTCTGTTCCCGGCCTATGCGCCACAGATAGGTACTTGCCAAAGCGTCCGTGGCTCGAGAGTATCTGCATCAGCCGGAAGGTGAGGGCACCATGCTGCCGGCTTAGCTAATCCGCCAACGGGTCTTACTGCCGCTATCGGGGCATGCTCTTTGCATTAAGAGACCTACTACCTTCCTACCACTACTTATATAATAATCAGCAAGTTTTCATTCATAAAACGCTTTGAGTATTTGTATTATGTTCACTTGCTTTTGGTTTGAATGTACATTCTCCTATTAAACTTACATCAGACGTTTTCGTCACATTGTTAAGTTATCTAGAAGTTGACGGGAGATAACGAAATAATATAATGTCCCTGACAAATCAAAATTTTGAAAGCAAATCGGTTACAATAGCTATATCATCAGGCACCATGTTAAGATTCCAAAAAAGCCATAATCGAATTAATTATTCATAGAATAAATTCACATTCATTAATGTATGCTACATTAATGATATCAAACAAGTTAGATATGTTAATGTGTCTACGATTTAACACGCATACCACTTCTAATCGTACAATGTTTTGTTTTTGCTATTAATATTATAATTTGGGAATATTTTTGCGATACTATCAGATTATTTTTAATTGTGTGTTTATGGCACAGGTGCTCGTAATAGTGATTTTTTTGTGCGGCGATCTCGATTATTCATTTCAACGTTTGACCCGCAACGCTGGAGTAAACCATATCCACTGTTTGTCATCGGTCAGTTGTGGACAGAAGTAAAATAAGGTTTGCACTTACGAAAAAAATTTACCACACAAATTAGTCTAATAATATATTTATATACAGTAGGCGTAGTATAAGTATATAATACGGTGTGGTTCCCGGCAAAGACTACATTTACCACCACTTTCCCACGCAGCAGAATCCTCCCGTGTGCCAAATACATCATACTGGCGATCACCAATTCGCCGGCCAAGCGAGTTGGTGGTCTATGACTGTTCATTGTAGCGTTCTTTGGGAGGCCATGACCTCAGCAGTGGACTTTTACGGGCTGATGATGAGAGGTATACCCGTCAACATTAATATACCATATGCGTTCTACCTTTGGGTCCCTACGCTTACGTATGGTTCTTATCGCAGGTGTAATTGGTAGGACTGTAATACCGCCCCGGTCGAGTCCTTCTTTTACTGCTATAGCGATCAAGTCTATTATCATTATTGAGCATATTATGTGTGCATAATAAATCCCACGTTTTACAAACTTATTACAAATAAAATATAGGAAATTATTAGATATTATATTTTAATTGGCTGTTAATGTTGTGACGATCTACTACTCTCTACGGATACTTAAGTTTTAACTTGAATGCGCATGTCGAATTTACATATTTCCACTTATATGTATGTTTTTGGCCACATTGATACAGTGCGGAAAAGAAACGTTAAGTGCCCATAGCGATTATTTAGTCAATATCACAGATATCTAACAATTGTTAACTGATATCGTAATTGGTTACTAAGAAACAATGTGATATAAACTATCTTTATCATGCACATAAGTATATCGTTGTAATAATATGTTCAGAATTGATTTGGCCTACGTCCTACTGCACACAGCTACGTGCTACGAATGGCTACGACTCTTACCTGCGCATTCCATTTGCACTATACACACATATGTCGCACATGGCCAGTTGTAGGTACTCACTGCTCGGTGTACTTACGCTTGGTGAGCTTAAGCAACGCTCGGTGCAGTCAGTCTATGGATGGGTGAATGCATAGCATAGTGTGATTTTAACTAAGCGTACTTTGGAAGACACGTAAAATCATCGGTCCGGGTCGTTGTTAGTACACGGCAGTCGTTAAGCCAAGTCAAGCCTTAGGGCGGCTTAAACAATTCTCACAAAAGGTTGGCCACTAACCAAACGAAATAGAAAGAAGGAATTTTACACATCCATTATTTTATACAGGATTATATTTAAAAGTTTCGTAAAACATTTTAAATAATTTAAAATACTTCATTCATCATTAATTTTAGCAGAAAAACTTCCACTGCTGGACATTAGCTTCCCCCGAAGATTGCCACAACGATTGGTATGGGTATGTGTTGTGTGCTCATTGGGGGGTTTTGCCAAAATTGCCATGTTTGGCGTGTGCCATCGTCGTCGTCAGGGTTGGCGATCGTAGTTAGGTTATAAATGTACTCGAAGGGCGCTGCTGCCCATCCTCCGCCTAATCCCATAGTCGCCTTTTACGACACCCGCGTGATGAGATAGGGTTTCTTAGCCGGTACCACACGGCGAAAAGAAATTAAAATACTTACTATTGTAGTATTAGGTACATAAAACAGATAGCAGGTAACAAGATTTTCTGGTTACCATAAAAGTTTTATTATGGTAATAATATTTAATTAGGTATGAATAATATTAGTGTCTTTTATGTGTGGTCATTGTAGGTATTATGATTTACAAATTAAAAGCGTTTCCAAGATGGTGTCATTGCGTGCGTATAAAATGTTTATCCGTACGTATGTACGGAGTGATGTACCTACTGGTGGGGTGTGGGTTAGGCAGACAGTTAAATAATAATAACACATAGGGACCTACTTAACTACCTACTCTTATAAAATATAATACAGTCAAAGTCAAAAGCTTTTTAATCATGTAAACCATTTACTTGCACTTACGAATGGTCAGAATTTAAAAAGTTGCACGGTTCCAAGTCGTTGGTCCTATAAAGAAGACCTGGCAAGAAACTCCATGGATATACTCTTTTAAAATATATGATTGACGGCACGGTTGGTGCAGTGGCTGATACAGTCGGCTGCTGTGCACTGGGTCGCGGGTTCGATTATGATCTGCAGGTAGTTGTTTCGGGTCTGGGTGTATTGTATGTGGAATTCATGTCTGTAAACGCACCCACGATACAGGAGAAATCCTAGTGTGGGGCAACGTTTTTAAAAAAAAAAACAAGAAAAAGTCTCCGGCCTCTTTACTCTGTGTGCACATAAGTTGGGGTTTCTCGTAATATCACTAGATAGAACCGAAAGCCTATAGGTATGTTACTAACACATCTGACTCGATCACTTAAACACATCGATTTCAACATTGTGTTTAGCCTTACGTGATATAAAGCAACAACGTGCTGCCTTTTTTTTCCGCCCCACCGACGTCGCGGAGGTCTATCGCCGCGTCACCTTCGCGTTCAAGTTAGCACCATTTATAAGTCTTAATATTAAACACAATATTATTTTCGATTTGACAGATAGGATAATACAAGATCGATAGATCTACCTCGAATTCCGTAATATTTTAGCTTCAAAATGAGTGTCTGATGATCCACGCAGTCAAATGCCTTAGACAGGTCACAAAATACTCCCGAAGCATCCTGTGACCCCTCCCAGGCCCCCAATATGTTTTTAATTAGGGTAGATCCAGCATCCTCTGTGGATCGTCCTCTTGTGAAGCCAAACTGCGTGTCATGTAGCTTCCCATGTCTGTCAAAGTGAGCTAGCATTTGTTTTAGTATTAATTTTTCAAATATTTTGCTAAGGGTTGGTAGCAGCGATATAGGCCTATTATTCGAAGGATTGTTTAAGCAACCTCCTTTAAAAATGGGTACAATTTTACTAGTTTACATCAGATAGGGAAATATGCCTTCTTAAATACAAGAGTTAAAAATAACTGCCAATATTGGGGCGATGTTAGAAATTACTGCTTCAACAGCTTTAACGGACAGTTCCCATAGGTCCTCGGATCTTTTAATTGCAAAAGTTTTAAATGCTAATAATATGTCAGTGTGAGTCACAAATTTAAATCAATTATTTAATTATAATAATAAATATCTATATAATTATTAATTAATTTAATTTTAATCAAAGTTAGGCTTGTACATTTACGTACTTTTTTAAGAATATATCAGCTACAACGGGTGACGATGGAAGATATTTAGTAGTCTCTATATAGGGTATATGAGTGAAGAAGTTTCCTAAGAAATTGGCGACTACATTGCTGCCTGAAACCAGTTCGTCATTAATTTTTAAGTCAATTCTACTGTCAACTATCTTACGTTTGCCAGTTTCAGTATTTATTATTTTCCACGTCGTTTTAATTTTGTTGTCTGATTTCTTTATTTGATTACTAATGTAAGCTGCTTTGGCTTGTATACAAATTTTCTTAAAGATTTTTGAATAATTCCTAACATTATAATGAAAATCCTTATTGGCTGTATAAGACTTGATATCATATAATTCATATAGAACATCCCTACTTCGTCTTATACCTTTGGTTGCCCAGGCACTGAACAGTATTTTATTTGATATATTAACTTTTTTTTACTTTGTTAGCTTTTTGGAACTCTTTACATATAGTATTAAATAGATTTCATTGGGGTCATCGGTTTGTGGTTTAATTATTTTTAATTGGCATTCCAGATTTTTACTAAATATTTTAAGACTTTTTGTTGTCAATGACCTACACTGTATGAATTTCTGACCTTTAACAGTATTATCATTAAGTTTAACTAGTTGACATTTATGGTCAGAGCGGATTCCTGAAATGAGGCACTATTTTGTTATTTTAAAATTTGTCATATTAAGTACCTATTATCAATGCATGTGGCCGAGGTGGGTGTGACTCTAGTCGGCTCAGAAAACATATTATTTAAATTAAATTATTTGAATAATGATGTCCGTGTGGTGTCCGGATTAAGAATATAGCACCACTCCGTCTCCTCCCGTGGAGGTCGTAAAAGTCGACTAAGGGACTCTTAACCAAAGGGATGGGCAGCAGCGTCCCTTTGCTGAACAGAAGCATTACTGCGCTCGCCAACACGCCTGCCAAGCGTGGTGAGTATCGGCAAATTCCCCCCAAAATGACGACACGACTAATGCACCGGCCCCCAGTTCCCGGCAGCCCCGCTATTCCTGGTCATGGTAGCGGCCACGGTAATGGCGGGGCAGGGGGTGCTAAGAATCACCGGACGGGATCCGGCTACCACCCCAAACGAAAACTGGCCCTGGTAACGTATAACACACGCACACTGAGGGCAGACGAAAAGATTGTTGAGCTGGAAGAAGAAATAGATAAGTTGCACTGGGATATCATGGGTCTATCAGAAGTCCGAAGAGAGGACGAGGACACGATAACCCTGAAATCTGGCAACTTATTCTACTACCGGGAAGGCGAACATCTGTCTCAAGGTGGTGTCGGGTTTCTCGTCCGCAGGTCCCTCATTAACAGCATAGTGGCTATCGAAAGTGTGTCGAGCAGGGTAGCGTACCTTATACTCAGAATATCCAAGAGGTATTCGTTGAAGGTCATACAGGTCTACGCACCGACCTCGACACACCCAGATGATGAAGTAGAGAGTATGTATGAGGACGTAAGTAGGGCCATACATACCTCGAAGACACACTTCACTGTTGTGATGGGGGACTTCAACGCGAAGCTGGGCACTCGATGCGATGGTGAGTTGAGAGTGGGGCAATTTGGATATGGGCAACGGAACCCCAGGGGACAGAGGCTGGCCGACTTTTTGGAAAAGGAGGGACTCTTCGTGATGAACTCCTTTTTCCAAAAGCCGCCTCACAGGAAATGGACCTGGATGAGTCCCGATGGTTCCACGAGGAATGAGATTGACTTCATCATGACCAATAGGAGGCAAATATTCAATGATGTCTCTGTGATCCACAGGGTGAAAACCGGTAGTGATCACCGAATGGTAAGAGGCACATTGAATATTAATCTCAAAGTTGAGAGGTCTCGTCTGATGAGGTCTACGCTCCGGCCCTCTAGTGCTCATATCCAAAACCCCGAGAGCTTTCAACTCGAACTCCAAAACCGCTTCGAGTGCCTAGAACATTGCGTATCTGTGGACGATTTAAATGGTAGGTTTGTAGAAACTGTCCAAACGGTTGGGTCTAAGTTCTTTAAGGCCCACCGTAAAGGTAGACCAAAAAAGTTCTCCGATCACACTCTCGACCTCATGGCAGAAAGACGCGCCATGACGCTGCAGTCCTCCGGTGATGCTGAAGCATACCGACTGCTCAATAGACGGATATGGAAGTCCTTGCGTCACGATATCCGCACCTTTAACACCAACGGTGTTAAAGAGGCGATTGAGCGGAATCAAGGCTCCAAAGTGTTCGCAAGAGACAAGTCTATTGGGCAAAGTCGTATTATGAAGCTGAAGACCGAGGACGGCAGTGTAGCGTCGACTAAGCCAGAGGTTTTGAGAGAGATTGAGAAGTTCTACCGGCAGTTATACACCTCGGTAAGTATACCTACCATTGGCTCTGACAAAGACCCGCGAGCCAAACTAACCCGACACTATACCGAGGATATCCCGGACATCAGCCTGTACGAGATTAGGATGGCCTTGAAACAGCTTAAAAATAACAAGGCGCCGGGTGGAGACGGAATTACGACAGAGCTTCTGAAAGCGGGTGGCACACCGGTACTTAAAGTCCTTCAGAAGCTATTCAATTCCGTCTTACTCGAGGGCACAACGCCGGAAGCGTGGAACAGAGGTGAGGTGGTGCTCTTCTTCAAAAAGGGTGATAACACCCTATTGAAGAATTATAGACCCATCTCACTTCTGAGCCATGTTTATAAGCTGTTCTCAAGGGTCATCACAAATCGTCTCGAGCGCAGGTTTGATGACTTCCAGCCTCCCGAACAAGCCGGTTTCCGAAAAGGTTTCAGTACCATAGACCACATCCATACGCTGCGGCAGGTTATACAGAAGACCGAGGAGTATAATCTGCCACTATGCTTGGCGTTTGTGGACTATGAGAAAGCCTTCGATTCGATCGAAACCTGGGCAGTGCTGCAGTCTCTGCAGCGGTGCCAGATTGACTATCGGTACATTGAAGTGTTGAAGTGCTTATACAGAAACGCCACCATGTCGGTCCGAGTACATGAACAGAGCACGGGGGCAATTCCATTGCAGAGAGGTGTGAGACAGGGGGACGTCATTTCCCCGAAACTGTTCACCGCTGCAATGGAGGATGCCTTCAAGCTACTGGAGTGGAAAGGATTCGGCATTAACATCAATGGCGAGTATATCACTCACCTTCGATTTGCCGATGACATCGTAGTCATGGCAGAATCGCTGCAAGAGCTCAGCACAATGCTCGATGATCTCAACAGAGTTTCCCAACAGGTGGGCCTTAAGATGAACATGGGCAAGACAAAAGTCATGTCAAATGCCCATGTCGTGCCCATCCCAATATCCGTTGGGAGCTCTGTTCTCGAAGTTGTTGACGAGTATGTCTACCTAGGACAAACTGTCCAGTTAGGTAGGTCCAACTTCGAGAAAGAGGTCAATCGTCGAATCCGACTCGGCTGGGCAGCGTTCGGGAAACTTCGCAACGTCTTTTCGTCAACAATACCGCAATGCCTCAAGACGCAAGTCTTTAACCAGTGTGTGTTACCAGTGATGACATATGGAACAGAGACGTGGTCACTCACAATGGGCCTCATAAGAAAGCTCAAGGTCACTCAGCGAGCTATGGAGAGAGCTATGCTTGGTATTTCTCTACGAGATCGAATCAGAAATGAGGAGATCCGTAGAAGAACTAAAGTTGTCGACATAGCTGAAAGGATTAGTAAACTGAAGTGGCAATGGGCAGGGCACATTGCTCGTAGAACTGATGGCCGTTGGGGCACAAAGGTTCTCGAATGGAGACCGCGCACCGGAAAACGCAGCGTGGGACGACCTCCAACGAGGTGGACAGACGACCTGGTGAAGGTCGCTGGGAGTCGTTGGATGAGAGCGGCATGTGACCGCTCGTTGTGGAAATCTAAGGGGGAGGCCTTTGTTCAGCAGTGGACGTCCTGTGGCTGATATGATGAATAATGATAAAAAGTTATGTGTGTCAGTTGTATCTGGCAGAATGTCTATGTTAAAGTCTCCACATACTAGTATCTTTTTGTCTATTTTTAATTTACATAAGGCATCCTCCATTGTTACAAAAAAATGGGAAATACTTGAAGAAGGAGGTCTATATACACATAAAATCACATATTCCTCGGTTTCGGCACATGCAAGCTCACATACACGTTCAACAGAGAGGTTGCTAATATCAAGCCGCTCTTTATATTTTATATGATTTCTCAATAATATTAAAGTCCCATCACCTTCTGCTGACACTCTATTAAATGAGCTGGCTACCTTAAAATTGGCTACACTAAAAAACATTTTATTGCACTCAACCATGTCTATGTGAGGCATAAGATATCTACATTGTATTTTTCACGAAACAACTCGAACGTCAAAAATTTTGCCAGCGAAACGGTTTATATTTTGATGGCTCATTATTAAACAATGAATATCATTCTCTGTTGTCAGACAAGAAAGTTTAAATTATCATATATGTATATGTAAAAAAGCATATAGGAACCTGGGTTTGGTGCTCAGAATGACCAAAAGCTTTACCAATGTTAATGCAATTGCGGCATTATATAATGCAATGCAGTTATCTGGTCTCCACATGAAACAAAATATAGTCTCATGTTAGAGCGGGTTCAAAATAAGTTTACAAGGTATATTTATATGAGACAATACGGGGTTTATCTATATTATCCGCTGATGTATCCTACTCTATTTGTTTTGGGTATGGTCGGATATTATGAGCTGAGGGTCAGGAGGCAACTCTCACTTGTTACCTAGATCTTTAAAATAATTAGAGGGAAGGTACAGAACGCGGACATATTGGAGAGGTTGGGTCTATTCGTCCCAGACCGATATGTGCGTCGTCGGCGTCGGCTGCGGCTACTAGTAGTACCGCGCGCTCCCACTAACTTGTTGCAAGAGGCGCCGCTGACCCGCGCGCTCCGCACTCTAAACCTCATAGACAGTGATGTAGACATATTCATTTGTGCTCTGAGTGAATTCACAAGGATAGCAGTCTGTAAAATCTGCTATAGTATTTAGTTATAAAATTGTATGTTATAGTTTATAATTACATTAAGTATAAGTACTGATAATATTATTACTAATGTTACAATATCGCATTGGGTTTAGCCTGTAAAGATATTTGTAGGTATGAAATAAACAAATAAATAAATAAATCATTAATGCTAAGCACTTTATAATTAGTAGTACTACTAACTAAAGTGGCGGTAGAGGAAAGCTTCGTCATACTAGGTACTTATGATTGAGTTAATATTAAAGGCCAACAAAGTAGCAATTTATCGCTTATATTTTATAGGGAAATACACAGTATCCTCCGTCAATTTTAGTTTACCAATAAAAAAATTGGTGTCAAAAAATAAAAACTTGTCACTAGTGTGACTAACTAAAAAGTGCATATGCATATTAAGCATATGTATGTGATTATTATGTGTATGAGACACATCGTCAAAATATGGAAACGCTCATTAAACTATTGCCTATAAGTAAAATATTATTATTATTGGGGTCACATTTTTTTGTCACAAGTGATGTTATGATTATATACATCGTATCGTATCTGCCAAAAGATTATTACACTGCTGCACAACGGCCTCCCCCATATATTTCCACAATTGTATCGTCATTTTGGGAGGAATTTGCTAGCATTCACCACGCTTGGGAGGTAGGCTGGTGAGCGCAGTACCTACCTATGGCTAGAGTTCCAAAGTATGCACGCTGCTGCCCCCATAATTTTGGTTTAGAGGTTTCCCTTATGGCCGAAATTAATAATAAAAAAAAAAATTGGGTTAAATGTGATCATAACACAAAAACGGATGACGTTCAATATCTTAAATATAAAGTTTTGGATTAGATTGATTAATAATTTCGCCTGTCAGTAGCCTTTTACGACGTCCACGGCACAGAATACATAATACCTAGTACTGATACTGACGTCCACAGGAGGAAATGGAGTAGTGCTATAACCTTAATCCGGATACCACACCGACATAATTGCAATATTATGTAGGGGTAATTATTTATTTATTAATGAATGCCGTATGCCAGTGCATGCTCATATTTTTATCGCATACAAGGCATATCGCACACAAGGCATATCGCACCTATATTATACTAGGCACCCTGATACTAACTCGGGTCTGTGTGGGATGTTATTTGAAGGGATTTATTTATTTCACATATACATGCACAAAATTACAGATTACTATACTAATTTGCTCTACAGTTATAATTATTATAGAACATAAAAAACAGAAGTAATTTTTTTTTTTTAATATGGCTACCTATGTTTAATGTTATTCATCATCATTTCGGCCGAATATAGTCCATTGCTGGACACAGGCCTCCCCCAAAGATCACCACTACGACCGATATGGATGTGTTGTGGGCTCATTGAAGGGTTTTGCCATAATCGCCACGCTTGGCAGACGGGTTGGCGATCGCAGTTGAGTTGTTAATGTACTCGAAGGACGCTGCTGCCCATCCTCCGACTAATCCCTTAGTCGACTTTTACGACACCCACAGGAGGAGATGGGGTGGTGGTTTCTGAGCCGGTACCACACGGGAGTTATTAATGTTATTATGTAATACGTTTTATACCTACAATCCGGTGCTGATGTCAGGAGAGCATTTAGCCGGGGGGTTGTACGGTCTGTGGCCCTCTACGGGGTGCCTGTATGGTCAGCTCGAAGTAGCTATACGGATCGCACGGGGATATAGGAGAGTGTCCTACGAGGTGGCTCCTGGCGCGCTTTCCGCCTTTTGACATCCTCCCTCCGCCAGAGTGGCGAAAATGTGCCTCCAGGGGCGTTCATGTAGAATTTCCACTGGACATCAATAAAAAAAGGTACTATCGATAACGCCTCTAGTGTAATCATATGAGGTCCTGGGTGGACTCGCTTTAGGTGCCGAAGATGATCACCCTAGTGGTTTTAGCCGGTAGGAGTCCGGACATGCCCCTTCGCCCTTTCCCAGGACGAAGGAAGTTCATGAAGAATTTCTACGGGGACAAATAGAAGGTACTATCGATAAAACGGACGCCTATCCACCTTAAACATATTGGGGAATGCATTTTGTTGGAGCTTACCAAATTCTTCTAGTCTTCTTAGAAACGGGTGGCGCAAAAGTCGCTTAGGGGTTGGTATTAAATATTACTTTCATCATCATTTCAGCCGAAACACGTCCAATGCTGGCCAGAAGACTCCCCCAAAGATTGCCACAACGACCGATATGGTTTTGCATTGTGGGCCTATTGGGGGGATTTGCCATAATCGTCACGCTTGGCAGACGGGTTGGTGATCGCAGTTCAGTTGTAAATGTACTTGAAGGACGCTGCTGCCCATCCTCCAGGTAGTCTCATTGTCGTCTTTTACGACACCCACGGGATGAGATGGGGTGGTGGTATTCTTAGCCGGCACCACACGGCAATTATAACTTTAATAATTTCATATATTTATTAATATTAAACAACAGAATAAGTCATAGGGAGATATTTAGGTTATGCTTTGAATGTGACATCGCGTATATGACCGCCATTTTCAGCTTCACAAGGATGGGCACTCTTTCAAGAGCAGTTTTGAATTGTAGGAGTTATTTAATTATTTATTTATTGATCACAAAATCCACAGATTTTCAAATTTCCATTAACATTAATCTTACAGACAATTAGGGATTAACAATTTACTTTTTATGCAACACATACAGAAAGATATAAAGAACAAGGACTAATAACAAAATATGTAAATCATAAGTGTATGTATGCGTATGTAGGTGCGGAGTGTTAGTGTGAGAATAAGTGTGTGAAGTATCCATGCTATGAATGCATACCGTGTGAGATACTTCCATCCAGACAGTTTATCATAAGTTAGTTATAGGTGATTAGTAATTATCAGTTCGTCATTTATAGCAGCAAGTAGCAGCTTCCTGTGTGTATCCACATTAGTATTAAATATTATATATCCAGACTAGAAACATCTTAGAACTTTCTTGTTGTATCATATTTTTACTCTACTGATAACCGAGTTCTGAGCATAGTTCGTGTCACTATGTGGTACATCAAAAAGTTAAGTGTGTCTGGTTCGACGTGATGAAGCTCTTAATTTAAGGACTGTGTTATTTAGTTACGTTTAATCGATAAGACCACTAAAAATCTTATGGAGAAATGTCTTGCCTAAAAATGTCCGCCTATTCTCTATTATGTTATGATGTCGGGACGTATGGTCACGTAAGGCATGCCCTTCCCCGGTGCGGAGGAAGTTCATATTGAATTTCCACTGGCCGAGCCCAATAAAAAAAGGTAGGTAGTTTTAATTGGTTTATTTAACGCATCAAAGTTATGTGACGTAATGCCGTTACGGTGAAGGCCTTTTTTTATTTATGTCCAGTGGAAATTCTACATGGAACTTCCTTCACCCTGGGGAAGGGCTAAGGTGTATGCTGGACTCCTACCGGTTAAAACCACTGGAGCGGTCATCTTCGGCACCGCAGGGGGCTCCAGGTCATCGTAAGATCACACTAGAGCCGCCCATTGGTGCCACGCCTTAAGGCACATCACGGAGGGGATGACTGTAATTCGGTCAACCCCTCTAGCGGAGGGATATTCGGCCATGGTTTCATGCTTTTTGTATTATCTGTGGGTGTGTGTAGTGTGTACCCAGATACTAATCTGAAAACAGGTTTATTCAAGTGGTTATGCACACATAAAAAATAGACATACCAATGTAATAGTAAAGTGCAAAGGTACTGCTTATTATTATTATTTATTTTATTCAAAATACATAAAGACTCCAGACAAGAATCCCTATACAATACGTGCCATGTCAGGCAGTAGCATTTGCTTCATTATCTTTGTTATTATTCCAGATTATTGTTTTTAAGTATAATTATAAATGTATTATATACTTACTCCCTATAAAATATCCTTTCAGATTGTTTTTCCATCGCCTGCTCTGTGTAAATCATTGTGAATACTTCGGCCTCAACGACCATGCTCAGTCACCGCTCTTTGCTGCAGAATTTTAGGCATGTACTTACCTATACCATATTTAACACGTTAGCTGTCACTATAAAAAATATCAACAATAAATCCCGTACTGGTGATCTATGGAGAGAGCTATGCTTGGTGTTTCTTTACGAGATTGAATCAGGAATGAGGAGATCCGTAGAAGAACTAAAGTTGCTGATATAATTGAAAGGATTAGTAAGCTGAAGTGGCAATGGGCGGGGCACATTGCTCGTAGAACCCGATACCCGTTGGGGCAAAAGGGTTCGGGTGGAGATCTCGCATCGGAAAACGCAGCGTGGGACCGCCTCCAACAAAATAGACAATACACATGCACAGACAGATATACATGGTGAAGTGTGCTCGTAGCCGTTTGCGGGCAGCATGCAACTGGGAGGCTTTTGTTCAGCAGTGGCCGTCCTTTGGCTGATACTATGAAGTGCCGTAATGTTTTTATTTTACCTATTTAGTCTTATGATTCAATGTACGCAATTCGTTTAGGATAATTATGCCAAATACCTATCACCTATCTCTATACATGGCGTTGTAGAGTTACACAGGGCTTATCTACTGAAAACAGCACAATGGCCCTATACCTAATGTGTTGGGGATCGTCGCCAAACACAATAGAGCAATTATATTGCCTAGACTAAGCAATAAGGACCGGTTTGATAGGATCGCTCGATATGATTTCAATGACTATCGAATAATATTGATCTACATCATCATTCATCATCTTCTGTCGTCGCTGGGTGATGCTGCAATTCTTCAATTTAATTGTCCATTTAACAGAACCTAAAACCATACATAAAAAATCAATTCAAAAACATAATTACCAATAGAAACTGATTCATTATCAAATATAAAAGCGCATAAAGAATAAAGGCCAAGTAGTCGTCGAGTGCTAAGTGCTCCCCCATCTATTGCGGACGCCTACGCATACAGCATACGACCGAATACAAAACCAATATTGAACATTAACTTCTGAAACACTGCTAATGTAATGATGAACAGGTGAAAGGGATTAAGTACAATAATAATCACGTTTGGCAAGCGGTTGCCGCTTCGACCCATTCTTGCAAAAGGGGATGCGGCCTGTTTTATGCCAGGATCCACATACACACACTCATTCCTGGCCTTAAACATCCATTACTGAACATGGGGCTCCCAATGACCACTACAATGAGCTGTCATGGGGGATATTGCCATAATCATCACGCTTGACAGGCGGGTTGTGTTATTAGTCCGCAGGAGGATTGCTGCTGTCCATCTTCTTGATGATGATCCTTAGTCACGTCTTGAGACACCAATGGGTGGAGAGGGGTGATCTATTTTTTGCCGGTAACCTCACAGAGGATCCGTTTCGCTACATCATAATTCAACTAGATGTGGCGATGATGTCGCGGGACTTGACTGCGAGGGAACGAATTATGTAAACCCTTGGAAGTGGATAACGCAATAACAAGACCATATGTCATATTTGTTTTTGCCAAATTTTATTCGAATTTGTTCAGCCATTGTAACGTGATTGAGAGCCATACATCCAGATATACAAACTGTCACAATTATTTATTTATTAGGTTAGCCAACAATTGTTGACACTAATAAAATTACAAATTCAAAACATTCATCTTTTATAAGTGTAACAATTACTTGCAGGCTAGCTAGTACCAATTACCAGCGATGACATATGGCACGGAGACGTGGTCCCTCACTCACTATGGGCCACGTAAGAAAGCTCAAGGTCACATAGCGAGATACGGAGAGAGATATACTTGATATTTCTCTACGTGATCTATTCAGAAATGAGGAGATCCGTAGAAGAAGTAAAGTTGCCGACATACCTGAAAGGATATCTAAGTAAGCTGAAGTGGCAATGGGTGGGGCACATTGCTCGTAGAACTGATGGCCATTGGGTAAAAGGTTTCTCGAGTGGACTGGAAAACGCAGTGTGAGACGACCTTGAACGAGATGTACGGATGACCTGGTGAGGGTCGCTGGGAGTCGTTGGGTGCGGGTGGCATGTGACCGGGCGTTGTGGAAATCTTTGTCTTTGTTCAGCAGTGAACGTCCTTTGGCTGATATGATGATGATGATGATAATACCAACATGACATTTTCATTTTAATACGTTACGATATATTACATGTATGATTGTGAAACTAAACACAAAAAAATATTTTAGTTTAGAATTATTATATTAGACAGATACACTACCTCTGTATTTGCTTCATGTACACTACCTATGTTCTAGTTTATTCGTTTTAAAACTTAAAAACAGTTGGTTTGGGTTATCTCTTTATCCCGGCTGAGGGCCTGAGCTGATTGTAAAAGTATTAAGTAAAGTTACCCTTACTTTTGAGTCTAAGACTCTTTAAATTACTGATCCAGAATTTTCATCTACAGAAACCGACTAAAATGACGATATATTTTTTATTCTTTTTAAAACTTAAAAACAGTTACTTTGGGTTATCTCTTTAAGTCTCACCAATGGATTTTGTTTTAATCATTATCTATTGAACGGAATAAAGGAGTGACATTTTTTACGTTGCTCGAGCTCGCGTACCTAAGTACGAACTTTATCACAAATATAAGTTTGTCTCGTAATGTTTCAACATTACAGATTTGATGTTAATGACATCCGAATTTATTTCTATTGTGCCAAAAGATTTTTAGATCGTAGGTCACGAGGAGGTTCCCTATAGGTTTTGATGATCAGTCAGTGAGTGCGACTTTTACTGTGAAAATACGGTTTGAAATAACATATCTGTTTATTACGTTAAATCAGAAACTTGAATTTTAAATTTTAGTACGTATTGGATATTAATTTCAAGTCGATACCTTAAGCCGTTTATGAGTAAAAGGGCCTTGACACACGGAGAGATAGACAGACGGACTAAAAAGTGATTCCGTTTGCTATTATGAGGTATGGAACCCTAAAAAGAACCGCAACGATTTTAATCGGTGTATATAAAATATGCTACATTAGGATGCACATTTTAACTTTGCCACCCTAGCCTACTGAGCAATTTTGTCAATCCGTCGCAATTATCACTGGGTATAAAATTAGATGTGTTATTTTGCATTTACTGGAATGGCTGTGTGTTAACGCGTGTCCTGGGAGCGGGTGTATGGAGCTAGCAATTAATCCAGAGCGCGGCGGCGCGGGATGCCCCGGCTCCCGGCGACAATCACCGACAACGGCACCCCCGGGACCCAACTGAACAAGTTTGCCAACTTGCTCCTCGCAACCGCAATTTGATATTGTATGTTCCTATTGCCAAGTTGCTGCACCGAGCCATATAGAGATGGTTTTTGGGATATTTGTTAGACGATATTTGAATTTATCTTCGCATAGTTACATATTTTTAAACACGTCAAAATTATATTCGCTACCATCATCATCATATCAGCCAAAGCTAGTCCACTGCTGAACAAAAGCCTCCCCCAAGGATTTCCACAATGGTGTCGTCATTTTGGAGGGGAATTTTCAGTACTCACCACGCTTGGCAAGCGGATTGGTGAGCGCAGAAAGTATACTGTTCCACAAGATGGACGCTGCTGCCCATGTCTCTGGTTTAGAGTCCCTCAGGCACCTTTTACGACATCCAAGACGGAAGAGACAAGATGGAGAGGATGGGCTATTTTCTTAATCCGGACACCACAACGCCAACATAGTTGTAGGTGCTCATTGATAAAATAAATAGAAAGTGGAAGTTAACATTATCTCAGACTAATAAAGCGGAAAGAATTTATGCGAAAATAAAGTAATTCACGCGAATTTTTAGCTTATGGTACATGACATTCGTCGAAGTATTATGTTACGTTACATCAATACAATGTCAAGTTAACACATGTAATATGTGTTTATATTATGTTGTGTCCACAATGTCCTTTCCGACCATCTTTCTGTGTACAAAACCGTCTGTCTCTATTTATCTTCGAGTCGTGTTTGCACAAAACTGGGGACATTCGTAGAAATAAATCTCTATAATGTCTACATTCACCAATCCCAGCTCTCGGCGGGAGATTACTGTCAACATTTCACGCTCACTGAGATAAACACATCGAGACTGACAAATGGCTTTCGAAATACAAAACATGAATGGATCTCGAGAAATTGTTTCCGATGGTGTTGAAGGCAATCTCTTGTTTATGCGGTGGTCGCGCGCCAGGGAGCTTGCAAAAAATCCAGAAGCTGACAGTAGGCGTGGATTATTATTCATTATTGTTTTGAAGTTTGTAAATAATGTACCTTTTGAAATATCTAAAAAAAAGCATTAGCTTATTTAAAAAAATGTCTTGCTGTGCATGACTACAACGGTTTGTTATCGACGAGTTCATAATAGGCGACACATAATGTCTGACGTCTGCAATCAATCATTTAGATTCGGTCATTTGCGTAGATATCCTACGCTCACCATTTATTATGGAATAGGTTTGCGTTATTTTGACGCCAAAACCCAACATATGAAGATAAATCGTTTAGGGAAAGTGTGCGGCAAAAGTCTACTTGTTTGTGCTATTTTTTCATTATGTAGAATCAACACATAAGTAATAGTGGGTTACACGGAGCTCTAAATGGAAGTAAAACAGGATATAAAGTTAGTCGGTGCCGCTTTATGGCCCGCCTTCTACGAGCCCCTCCGCACAAATACCGGCGCTCCTCTTGGGGGAGTGTTCTGGGTCCACGGCAATGATTCCCCCTTGCTTTATGCTCTCCAGCAACATAGGCACTTATAGATAGGTATAGATAAAATCGAAAATCTCTTAAAATCAGATCTGAGAGCTATGAAAGCTACATCAGTAACATCTCGAGTGCGGGTATCAAAATAATTCTTTTGGCAGTACTTATCGTCTTGATAGCCGATAGCGACCGCGCCCTCGTCCATCAGAACCGCATTACGGGCGCTTACAAGAAGGTAACCGCGCGATATGACAAGCGTTGAGTCAACACGTTCAAAGACACCGCTATCGGGGCCGAGTCGCGATTATCGCGCGTAAACTGAAAGCGGGATTTCGGCAGGCCGACAAAGCCGCGGGCGGCGCTGATAACTACCCGATTAATAGTTTTCCCTTCATAATTAAACCCGAATACATGTTCGACAAGCAATCCGCAATGTCGATAAATTATACACGTGTAATCTTCTATTATCAATAAGTGGCGTCATAATTTTACATTCTAGACTTAGGTAATAGGTAGCTGACTTTACTATTCCTTCGCTGCGCTGTGAATAAAACGGTTTTGGATCCAAAATTTATTTTCTCTTTATAATTGGTTATCAATTCAAATTACCAAACATACGGCTCTAATTATTGCACTTCTTTTTAAATTTCCTATGCGCATAATGCGCATATTCCGTGTGGTGTCCGAATTAACAACCTCTTCATCTCTTCTCCTGGATGTCGAATAAGGTGACTAAGGGACTCTTAACCAGAGGCAGGCAGTAGCGTCCCTTGTGTGGAACAGTAGCCGTGCTGCGTTGACCAGCCCAAGTCCCAACCGTGATGAGTACTGGTAAATTCCCCCCAAAACTAAGTGACAATTGTGGAAATTTATGGTGGAGGACTTTGGTGAGAAACGGACATACTTTGGCTGATATAATAATGTAATACATTGATTGAATCCCATTTCAAATGAATACCATTCTCGGTAAATATAAACATTACTACTTTCCCATTGTCGTGTGGTGCCGGCTCAGAAGTGGTGGTAACCACCCCATCTCCTCCCGTGGGTGTCGTAAAAGTCGACTAAGGGATTAGCCGGAGGATGGGCAGCAGCGTCCTTCGAGTACATTAACAACTCAACTGCGATCGCCAACCCGTCTGCCAAGCGTGGCGATTATGGCAAAACCTCCCAATGAGCCCACAACACACCCATATCGGTCGTTGTGGTGATCTTTGGGGGAGGCCTGTGTCCAGCAGTGGACTTCATTCGGCCGAGATGATGATGATGACTTTCCCATTAGTAACTTCATGACATTCTGGGTGATTTGGGTTAATCTATGTTGAGTTATATCGTAATAGGTATAGTTATATCGTAATAGGTTGTAGATGTATCTACTATAATTTAAAACTTGCATAAATACTTTTACAGCACCTATAATTATTATAACCGGAGTGATTTACTATAGAAAAATAGGCTTGTAGTAGTGATTCATTTAGGTACGGGTACTTAAATCAGATCAAACTGTCTCGGTCAGCCTTCGTGAAAGTCCCGATGCTTTCAGTTTTAAAGTTAGACCCCAAACATAGACAAGTTTATCTGTCAGTTGGGCTATCCACGAGCCTATACACCTATTTGTCCATGATAACCGTTGACTAAATAGTATTCGCCGCCGCCCTCCGGCGCGCCCGCCCGCAATGTTTGCCTATCACAAACAACGCAAGTATTTTTTGGTTAAATCTTACCATGATAATGCAGCTATTTACTTTATTAGTTGCACCATAAATTTTGTATTTTAACATTGAGATTTTAGAAGCCGTGTACTGTAAAGCAGATAATATAAAGATAATACTATTCGAAGGTGAATGCAGTTTTACTTTCTCGTTGGTGACAATTTGAAAGTAAAACTTGTAAAACAAGAAAGGTAAACGAAGAACAACACTATAGCAAATATAACCTTTAACATTACTTATGTGCCCGATTAGAGACGTTGTTTACTTATTGATACCCTATACACGAAAAGTCGTAATTATAAGTACAAAACTACAGTCTAAATGTAGTTATAGAAATAACCTCAAAAATTGGGCCGGTGGATATTCATTTGCCGTAGCGGTTAGCGTCTGCTATCAAACGCCGCATCGACTGTATCGCCTATAGATGGAACACATCTTTGTTTGCCTTTCTGGTTATCTACCATCCCCTTTTGTTTGCTCCCCTAACCGGAAATTTATTTAAGTTATAATTTTCTGTCATTCGGGCACTCTTTAAAGAGTTATCTTGTAGTAGGCTTCGAAGTGGTGTAGGAAAACATGTCACTGTGTTGTATTTTGACCCTTTGTAGAAGAGACAACATTATCACTTTTATAATGTTGTAAATATTGTTAAATCTCGCTTGTATATTTATTGTATAACGACGTGTCATGCCTTAATAAAATCTGATAATCGTATTGACTACAGTTTAGGAAAATTAAAAGGTTAGTCAACTTTTCTCTGTTATTGTTTACAAGATACCGGTAAAGCTAAACAAAACATTGCATGTATAATACCATCTATACCGCGTCTTCGTCCGGTGTGGGAACTTGTTACCGCAATGAAACATAATCTATACCACTTTGCAAATTGCACTTGAATCTGTTCGGCCGTTTCGTGTAACTTGTTATGAGCACACAGGAGGATGCTGTTGCCCCTCCGCTTGATATCAACCCATAGTCACCATACGATACCCATTGACAAACTTTCACTTTTGATATTAGTAAAATAAATAATATGATACCTATTTCATATTAGTAAATGAGGATTAGGTAAAGGCAGGACCTTATCCAACGGCCACTGGGCAAGTGTCCCAGGGGGCCTCGATCCATGAGGACCCCTAGTTCCTGCCAGATCACCATCCGATAAGCGATATTTGCTAGAAGTACGAAGAGTTACTTTTTCGGATTATATTATAATTACCTATTCATTTAACAAAAGAAAATAAGAGTTGAATAAATGTAGAACTTGCTTATATGCTCCTTTTGTCTGTTGTTAATAAAAAAGTCCTCTGTCATATAATAGTCATAGTGGCCTGATAATGCTAAAGTGCCCAAGGCCTCCAATAGGTTAAATATGACGCTGAGCAAAGCCGTAAAGTTGTGCAGCTTTACGATAAAAACAATAACCGCATTGACGTGTCTCACGTTTTTTCGTCTTCATACACATGAGACACCTCTATGCCGTTTTGATTTTGGAAAAGGAGAATGGTCTGAATGTTACGTAAAATATCTAATTCGAGAGTGATTCTCTCGCATGTGACAAACATAATTTATGAAGTTCTTAATACCAAGATAAGGAATATTTACACACTCCGAGTAGGTACACAAGCAGACACCTCACCTCTGTCTTAGTGTTATGTACATAGATATACGTATCTTGGTAATTTTACTCGTTGAGACATCTACACTGCAGATAAAAGTTATAAACAAAATTTACATTTTCGACACTACGAAAAATCCCACAGAATTTCCCATTCCATACAGATTTAATGTCTAATCTGTGTGTCTACATAAGTGTTATTAAGTTCAAGCGCAAATATCACTCAAAATCTTCTATGATAGTGGGTTTCTAAGTTCTGAATACCTAGTCATTGCGTACTATACTACCCACAGATATTTTGCGTCCTTCATCCTATCACGTAAATATGAATTTTGAGCTCAGGTATTACTTAAATAAGTCGTAACATTTTTATTGAAATCGTAATGGGAACGAATACATTTCTACCAGTACTGCAATATCGATCACAAACTATCTTACATTTTCTCAGAATTTCATTTGCAAATTATCTTTCGTAGTATTTGCAATGCCTTATACAAATATGCAATGAATTGCATACCCACCTTTATCTTATAACTCCTCGGTATCATTTATCATTACTGAAACAATAACGTTCCAATACGAAATACCTCGTTTATGCATAATATTAAATGAAATTAATCGAGAACAGTTGCTATTACGAGCGCTCAAAATAATATTCTGAAAACATGACACGATGAAAACACACCAAAAGTTTGTTTCGTGTGGTTGGTGGTGCTACAACCTTGTCAGAGTTGTTGAACCGACTGCCGACCAATGACAACAACCGGATAACGCGGACCGACGATGACATTCAGTTCAAAAACCACTTATCGGCCCCCTATCCACAGACTGACCGCGCCAAGCATTGGTGGACCTCGCCGATCGTTTACCGGTCAGTGAATGCAACTGGCAAAATGTTTGGTAAATTGTATATAGATAAAATAATCATTATACGAAAATTACATAAAACGGCAGTGGGTTCGTAGCGGTCGCAAGGTGTGGTCCCCGCTAGATCCGCGGTAAGCCGCGAGCGCGCGGCGTCCCTTGATCCCGCCGCCTGGATTTACCTTATCGAGCCCTCGGGATTTACTCCCTCACAACTCTCCCTACATTACGCTCAGCGGCTGCGGGTCGCGTTACGAGAATATAAAAGACTTTTCACGAAGTAAAGCGAGGAATTATGTTGCACTAAACTTGTAGTTGGGTATTCTTGGGATAAAATGTCGTTAGCCTGTATGTAATGTCCTTGAGGAATAACTCGAGCTGTATTAGTACCAAAAATACATATACTTTAGTGTTCAAATATGAATATGGCTTTATAGTCATGTGCCTAAGATTTAATACATATGTGAGCGAAACTTTTCAGATTCTTTTTATAGCCGCATATTGCAATGAGAAGATTCTGAAGGAGGACTCTATAATATTTAATAGAAGATGATATTGCTGCAGGTAAAACGCGCACGAAGGACAAGTACCGCGTGGTGTACAGCGACCATCAGCGTCTGGAGTTGGAGAAGGAGTTCCACTACAGCCGGTACATCACTATCCGACGCAAGGCCGAACTCGCTGTCAGCCTCGGACTCTCTGAGCGACAGGTAATTGAGACTATTCTTTTAAAGCAAGTCAAGCGTGCAACAGAATTTGGATATTGTGTGGATTAATACGCAAATCATGACCTAGACTAAAACGTGAAATCTGTAGGACATGCCATGGTCATCCATGACCTTAAGAAATTTACTCATTGCGTTTGCGTGTCTGGCAGTAGTCCAGCTACAGAATCATCAGAACAACACCATATCAGCCACAGGACGTGCACTGCTCAACGTAAGCCTCTACTATAGATTTCCACAATTATTGTGCCATTTTGGAGGGAACTTGCCAGTACTCACCGCTGTTGGCAGGCGGGTTGGTGAGCGCAGAAAGGCTGCTGTCTACTGAAGGAACGCTGCTGCCCATCCATCTGGTTTAGTCCCTTAGTCGCCTCTTGGAGTTGGTTTGGTGCTATATTCTGAGTTCGGACACCACATGGCGCCAGCCAATCTCTCTCCAGGTGAATCACAATAGGTGACAGCCTGGACTATTTAGGCAACTGAATACTGAAAAGATTTTAACGGTTAAATGTAAGACCTGTCACTTAATTATTGTGCAATCGATGAATATATTGTACGGATAATTTGTGTAGCCTTTCTGTAGTTCCTGGAAATAAACGGTAAACCGTTAGGGGTGGGGGGAGGTAACCTTAGCTTAGAACAAGAAATACTTGCGAGCTTATTGCCTCTAACATATGAATTTAATCAATTTGGCTTAGTATACTACTGGACATTTTGGCGGCCCTTTTATTCTTAATATAACACTGCCCTCACTAGGATTCTCCTGTCAGAACTCAGTCTCAGGGTATTTTTCAGTATGGCCTTAAAAAATATAGTTACAAACCAATCAATTCAAAATAAAAAACTAAAATGCATAAAATTATTTTTAACTACAAAATAAAAGCGTGGATTGCTCTCTACTTATATTCTTATAATAATTATAATCTTCGATATCAAGCACCCCTGTTTTTGTTGTTAGGTTTTTAAACTTTAATTTTATAATACATTAATTATTGGCTTTTAAATTAAAGTTAACCCTTAAAGGCCTAAAAAGGTCGTGTGGTGCTGGCTCAGAATGCCACCACCCCATCTCCTCCAGTGGGTGTCGTGAAAGTCGACTAAGGGATTAGCCTGAGGATGGGCAGCAGCGTCCTTCGAGTACATTAACAACTCAACTGCGATCGCCAACCCGTCTGCCGAGCCAGTAAGAGTGGCGATTATGGCGAAACCCCCCAATGAGCCCACAACACACCCATATCGGTCGTTGTGGTGTACTTTGGGGGAGGCCTGTGTCCAGCAGTGGACTTCATTCGCCGAAATGAAACCCTACAAACACATAAATTTATTTAATTATTTATACATGTCTAGTGTGTAATAATAACCTGTTATTAGATCTTTTAAATCATGAACTGGTGATTAGCTGATGACAAGGCCAGGTTATAGTATAACTGCTAAGTTGTTATAGTGTTACTGATTCTTGTAACGCCTGCAAAATTTCAAGTCAATAGGACATCTAGAATTGGTGAAAATTGTATTGCAAGATTCCATTACATTTATACATAGTTCCATGTAATACCTAAAGGTCAAGCTTATATAAAGAGTATAAAATCAAGAAAAATATTAACACCTCTCAAAACGAAACGTCTTTCATATGAAAACAATTTTTTTTTTTTTGTTGGCCTTCTCGCATACATTTCTGGGAAATGTGGTTGCTTAACCGGTAATTTCTGACGAAGCCAAAAGAGGCCTGCCAGGCTTAAAATTCATATTAAAAACTAAGCAACTATCGCTAAGGGCGCCCCCTGCGGGACATGAACCTCGGCTTAGGGCGTTGCTGGGGATAACAAGCTACTGTTTTGGGGATAGCTGGATCGGTATTATTTGAAACCAATTAACGGAACTCTCTTTGTTATAGGTAAAAATCTGGTTCCAAAACCGACGCGCCAAGGAGCGCAAACAGGTAAAGAAACGCGAAGAAGTGGTAATGAAAGAGAAGGGAGATCACGCATCGTTGCAACATGCGCAACTCCACCACGCCACTATGTTGCACCATCAGCAGATGATGAACGGTATGATGCACCACCATCACTATCACCAGGGGGTCCTGCAAGGCGTGCCCGAGCCCCTCGTGCCAGGAGTGCCTCCTGTGCCGTTGCTGTGACCTCATCAGCAACATTACTGTGCTCACAGTGACAACTTCGCGTAGTGACATTAATCGGTGTTCCGAGACACCGCTCCTTACGCACTGAACAATGGCCCCAACAGGGCGTCGCAATGCATCCACAGTATACTTCGGCAAATGTGTGATAAATTCAGTGCAATCATGTGGAATAATGTAAATGCGTTTTGAATTTTAACATCAGTGTAAAAACGATTAAATTGAATACTCCTAGCTAGGTACTACACGGCTAGTTACCTAACGGCTGTAAGCGAAGATACTTAACTGACTTTCTGGTGTAAAGGCTTGTTTTTTAATGAGATACGCTGCAATAAAATCATTAATGTAAATCTACTTTTAAAATCTGCCATTACTGAATTAGTCTTCCTACCAGAAACGTTTTCCTACTTTTGTTTTAGTGCTAATTCTAGTTAACTAAGTGTTCACGCCTTATAGCTATGTTTAGTACCTTTTCTTTTAAATGGTACGGATTTAATATAATGTATTGAATTTTGTCACTTGACTGTAAATATAGACATAACTATATTTTTATATTATTATTACAATTAAGTATTATTAAAGTGATTATTTTTAAACGGTTTATTTATTTCTCAATGCTACAAGTGCCTTCCCAGTGATTTTAATTAAGGAGCCTGTATACAATAAGTCTTATGTATTGCTTAATTTTACAAGAAATAGAATTATTCATTTCATTGTTTGTTTCCAAATTGTTTACGGTGCAAATTATTTTACTCTAAATGAATATTTCATTGCGAATCTCATATGTAAGTACTATACGTACAGCAGTGAAATGTGCTATTATATGATAACGATCATCGCATTTGTGGCCTTGAGAAGTAGGTGCAAATAGTTTTTACGTTGAATGAGATTATTCCTAGTTTTAATTGTTCTGTAAATAATAGCTTAATTTTTAGAATAATTTATTCTAATGCCAATTTCTATAGCATTACACGGTAAAAAATTATCACTCAATTCACAAACGACATTGTCTTGAGAATTCACATTTGTATGGGTAAAATTGAGGAGGGTTTCATTATAATTTTGACATAAACGGTAAGACGATTGAGTTGATTTGTTAAGCGATGAGTTATGCTATATTATTTATTGATTTATACATGCTCAGTCCGTGGAAGTAATGTGATTGTTTATCGTTTTGTTTTGTGGTAGCAGCTATGTATAATATTTTGGTGCTAACATAATATTCGACTGAGTTTGTTTCATTGTGTACCCATGTTGGAAATCAGTTATAAATTGTGGACGTGTATAATTTAAAATTGTGTGCTTGTTATATTAAAGATGCGTTTATGTTTGAAAACAGTTTGTGAACACAGGATTTGTTAGAATTTACGCAGCACAATCACGAAACACATTTGATAAACTAAATAAATTAATGTTATTCTATTCCACTTTGTATCTTTTTCTTGATCATTGTTTACCCAGTATTCATAATAAAGACGTGTAAGTGTTGTTTGAATAATTGCGATTAGTCTCGCAAAGTTACTGCGCACGTTTCACTAACGTATAACTTGCTTTGTTTTAAAATGCTTACGTCACGTCAGACTTGGTTTGCCGACGGCTTTGAACTTAAAACAGCGCCATACCTTGCTTACCTATGATGAACATAGAAGTTCGATATTATAGAGATGAATTGGTTAAATCTCATATATTTAATATACAGTTGGAGACTCCAAGTAACAATAAATACACGTAATTATCATGTAAATATCTTACGACCAATATGTTACTATTATAATACGATTCTTTTTCATCATGACCTTTTTTTCATCTGGTGGAAATACATCCAAGTTCCTCCGCCCCACAGAAGGGTGGAGGGGCATGCCGGATTCCTACCGGATAAAACCAGCGGAGCTGAAGAAGATAAACTTCGGCATCAGGTCTGACATACTCGTATGCTCATACTAGAGCCGCCCATTGATACCACGCCTATATCTCGGAGTCATAACTACTAAAATGAGATTAAGAGTTCATAGTACGAAATTGCATGGCGGTTCAGTTTACGGCGAACTGCCTTGAAATTAGAGATCGTAATAAGGCCCCAGGTTGACATTTCGCTAACCTGCTGCGCCACCTTGTGCGGCGGATATATCAATACTGAATAAAATATTTTTTTATGTAGAGCGTGATCCATTGAGATGGATCATTATGGAAAATCAGTAATCATAACAGTTCTCAGTTAGAGGTAGAGAAATTTGTTCTAAGGAACCACGTCGAAGATTTTAGTGTTAAAAAAACTGCAAATTTTCTAGATAAAAATCGCTTGTTGTTTCATTACTAGGTATAATAGATAGTGCAGATTGTAAGGAAAGTATTAGTAACCTGAAGTGGCAATGGGCGGGGCACATAGCTCGTAGAACTAAAGGCCGTTCGCGGTAAAAAGGTTCTCGAGTGGATACCGCGCACCGGAAAACGTAGCGTGAGACAGCAGTTACAGCAGCAGGCCGTCTTTTGGCTGATAATGATGATAATTGTAAGGATTAATCTTAGGTAGGTTCTATGGAACCCCCTGTCAATAATTAAAAGTTATATGCTAAATAGGATATCATTACGCTAACGTTAGCGGAGTTCGTATGTTAGTTAGTGACATTTTAAAAAAATAATGGCGGTAATAGGAGACTCCGCTTTAGAAATTTTTTTCAGGGTTTCAAACTATTGTGGTATATGTTTTATGTATATTCACTTGTTCTATCTCTTTTTATGAGCGCATGCGTGGGTGCGGGCTTGTGGGTGGTGCATACGTGTGGTGTGCACATTTGTTCGCATGTGTGCGTTTGTGTCCGTGTTATTTATTTGCAAAAGTGACCCCTTATCCGCAAAGGTAAGTTGAGTGGTGGAGAACTTATATTTTATTCTTTAATATTATACAATCATTGGATATGTGGCATCTATACCAACAAAAATATCAAAATCTTTAAATATTTCGGATTAAGGTAGGAGTAGGACCTTATACTTAGGTATAATAAATAGCCCTGGAGCCCCAGTGGAGTTATAGCCACCCTCTTCAAGATGTGCCTATAGGGGTGGCACTAGTGGGTGGCTCTAGTGTGTTCATAGGAGGACCTGAATCCTCCCTCAGGTACTGAAGATGACCGCCCCCGTGGTTTTAGCTGGTATGTCCCTTCGCCCTTCCCCGGGATGGAGGAAGATCGTGATAAATTTCCACTGGGATAAATAAAAAATAAAAGCGATGAAGGTATGATAACTTGTAGCTCCCAAGTTCAACAATATATAACGTCGTAACATATAAGTAATGTACGAAAGATGATCACGTCTCAGCCTGATTTATGTCCAACTTTCAGTCGTTAAGGTAAGATTCGCAGTACGTGACGCATTTTTCAGAAAAAGGTTTAGCTCTGTATACTTACGTACCTACTGTGATAAGAATCCATTTCCGAGTATCTAATACAGACTTGGGTACGGTCTTATGTTGAAAGGCGAACACCTCAGGCCCAGTCAGAGGTAAGTGGAAGGACACCGTGGGGTTTAGGCCGGCAAGAATCAAGCATGCCCGTCTGCCCTTCCGAAGGCTTGACGGCACGGCTGATACAGTCGGCTGCCACGCTTCGGGTCGCGGGATCGATTCCCGCGCGGAATAAATATTTATATGATCTGCAGGTAGTGTTTCCGGGTCTGGCCGTTATTGTGTGCGGAATCTGTGTCTGTAAACGCACCCACGACGCAGGAGAAGTCCTAGTGAGGGGCAAAGTTTTTTAAGAGAAAAAAAAAACAAGGAAGAAGGAATTAAATGAACGTTTCCACACGACAAAAATAAAGGTAATACAGACTTACTTACTACTGGAACTGTACTGGAATATCATTTTACATGCAATCTCAAACAGTCCACATTGATGTATGAATGGAAAAATCAAGTGCTGTCACTTTATGTTTGAGTGCAACGGAAATGTGTAACCTATCATTGGTAAACGCTTACTTTTAAATTAGAGCCATAATGCTGACGTAACATCACTGTCAACATTGAGAGTTATGGGGCCAATAGGGTTGTAACGATACGAGACGTTCGATGGTTTTACTGCTTTCAATTTGCGTTTGATTTAAGTACATTACAAACTGACAAACGGCCGATTACTGAAACGCCAGTTAATATTAAAAACCGCTTTAACCATTCGAGCCGCCCGGTTTCGTACCGCAAACGAGTTTCTCGAATAGTTAAAGCGGGACTTAATAATAGGTAGCATTTCTGTTTCGGCCGTGGGAGATTAGAGTTGGGATAAGTTACCAAAACAAGATTACAGAAAACAAATTCTGACAAATGTGAAAATGTGGTGGGTCCTATTCTTCCTAACTATCCCCAAGTAAAACTGTTTTACTCCTAAATATATGAAACGTCAATTAAAGTGAGTTTGTAACAAAAAGTGTAAATCATTTGAGTGTCACAAAGATATCATAAACAACGCAGTCACTTTTACTAACTTAAACTAATCCTAACCTATAGCTACAATTCAAAATATTAAAATAAATTCTGTGTCTACCCTTATGGTACCTGTTCTTTTGTTTAGCCGCGTCAACCCTAGTGCGTCGAGCGTGGCATGCGCGGGAAGAATGTGAATGCGCTAAATGTTGAGTAAACTGATGCTTATTGAGGGCATTTTGAGAGCAGCATCAAAGAAGCCGGTGCCTCGCATCTTGCCGCCCACCGATACACCGCCCCGCACTTCCTTCTGACGACCAGGCTATAGGAATAGCGAACATTCCAAAGGATTGGAACTTATAAACGTATTCTATCTTATTAGCACGATACTTGTGCTTTAAGAAATAAAGGAAAGGGAAAAGCACCTAGTTTTCTTGCTGATGAAGGAAAGTGACAAGGATAAGGCAATCAAACTGTGCAGTCCCAAGTGTAAGGATATGATCTCAAGTTGTATAGGACATAATCGTCCAGTATGCAGAGAATCGCAAACGCGTAGGTACATACATTTTTAGCTTCAGCATGGGAACATAACTAGTTCAGTTATCATTGAAGGCATAAGCCTGCATAACATGCCTACGCTGCGTATGTTCTACATATGCCGAATTAACTCTAACAGTTTACTAAGAATTCATTCAATGTATGGCATCAGTATTATAATCTGTGTCCTTATAATAACTACTGTCCCACCTGAAAACGTGAGCAAATAAGATCGTATTCCTAGTCCTTCATTGCTCTGTAAACTTTGATGTTCAACATCTTTTGCAACGACTATGTTATGTATAAAGTTCGGCGATTATACGATCCAAACTTATTGTTTGCCTCTTGGATAGGGATCTATTCTAGGTTTAGTAATAACAAGATCTTGTTCGCGTGGACACTGCTTTACATGATTCCTATTTATTACGGTTACAGCGTACCAACAATCTTTTGCAAAATTCGGGTAGGTGTATCATGTTTTGAGATTTGAGTATTATTAATCTGTATGGAAAAGATTCGCGACGTATTTACCTCAAGACCGTATAACCAGTTCGCCTGCTAGGCGTAGTGATTATAGCTATCAGGATTATTAGACATTCGGTTCTTACCGACAGCCCAACCGTCTTGGTAGCAGCTAATTAGCCCGCCAGCAAAACAAAGTGCACGTTTTTCGTACGACTTTAAACCTTAAACCATTAAAGGTTTAAGGTTTTAATATAATAATTCATTGCATCCAGGATTCACCCGGGTGGTCATCTTCGGCACTGAAGGCGGCTCCGGGATATCGATCACGAATATATGAATCACCAGTTCTCACCTAGTTTAACGTGAAGAGATATTCAAGAGCTGGTTGAGGTGTTTAGACAGAGGGTTCTCACGATTCGTATTACTCGGCAGTTCGCATCTGACCATTGACGATCGATCATTATAACAGGCTTTGGCAGGCCCATGTTGGGCCCAACAGTGGGCGATTAGGAGCCATTATATAGAGAACACAAAATATATCTTTCAATGGGTGGCTCTTAGGTGACAGATGATTGCGGTTATTGGACGTGCTGCTGACCGTGATTGGTTTATTGTGCTTAATTAACTTTTACTTGGAGTATTCAGGTCCTACTTACACAATCCAAACGGATAACATCATTAAATTGCACATGTCAACAGGTAGATACGCCCTTAACAACCGGTTTAAGTAGAAGCCTCATTATCATCATCATTTCAGCCAAAAGACGTACATTGCTGAACAAAATTCTACTCCAAGAACGAACAACGACCGCTCTGGGTTTGTGTTGTATGCTCATTAAGAGGTTTTGTCATGCCACGATTAGCAGGCGGGTTGGCGATCGCAGTTAAGTTCTAAATGTACTCGAAGAACGCTGCTGTCCATCCTCCGGCCAATCCCATAGTCGCCTTTTACGACACCTACGGGATGTGACGGGTTGATGCTATTCATAGCCAAAACCACAAAGCAAGAAGAGGTTTGTAATTATCTTATAATATAGTGCTAGATTATTTTTTTATTATTAATGTATGTATCTAAGCCAGCTGATATGTAGCAATGACATACTTTGGTATATAGCAAGTAAAGTATTGTGTGCTTTTTATTTACTTGTCTTATACCTCAGTGTACGAGAAATACAATTCAGTTAACGGATATAAATCACATATACACAAACACTCAGTCCCGAAACAACAGCTACCTGTAGCCCGTACAAATATCTGTTATGTACAAGAATCGAATCCGCAGTCCGTAGAGCAGAAAGCCAATCGCTTAGCCATTGTGCCAGTCCTGCCGTCAAAGAGGTAACCAGTAGATTTTATCTCTTTACTGTAGTAACCGTTTTCCTTTTACTTTATTTAAGAAAATAAAACAGAATACGTACATGGATGGTTAAGTAAAATCATCATGCACAAAAGCGAGCTTAACTCAACATTGAGTTTTCTACCAGCTAACATTTGAGTGGCCGTGTGGTGTTGGCTAAATCTAATCCTCCTCGTTAAGGCGACTATGGAATTAGCCGGAGGATTGGCAGCAGCGTCCTTCAAACACATTTATAACCGTTTGCCAAGCGTGGCGATTATGAAAAAACCCCAATGACCCCTAAACACAAAACCATACCGGTCTTTGTGAAAATCTTTGTCCCCCAAGAAGCAAAGGATTATGTCCAGCAGTGGAATACGATAAGCTAAATGCCTCCTTCGGGATCATAACGCTCTCACAGAAGGCGACCACAACTCTCATATTTTCATGCTCTGCCAGCGTAGCCGACACTATTACTGGCAAAGAGAGATCTTGCCCGATCCGATCGACCAGGATCCGCCGCTCGGCAGCCCACGCAGGGCACTCTCTGAGAATGTGCTGTGCGGTATGTTGATCGTCTCCACAGTGGTGGCACTGTGCCACGGCACCTCCTGTGCAAGTACGCACCGAAACAACCGTGTCCGGAGAATGCCTGCATCAGGCGGAATGTGACGCTCTCGCTCCTTTGGAGCCAGGCTCTGAAGAGCGGCAAGACAGCCTGAACGACGCGCTTTTGCACGTACTGTGGCAGCATGAGCCGCTCGCGCCACAGCTCGAGTGCACGCCGCCGAGTCTGCCGCCTCAAACTTTCGAGCGCCCCTGAAGGCACGCCTTCATACAGCGGCGGTGATACACCCACGCATCCATCTCCGCCAAGATATCAAAAGGCGGAAAGCGTGCCAACAGAGATGCCGCCTCAAAGGACACCGTTCTGTATCCTCGTGCGATCTGTATAGCGGCTCTACGCTGCAGCCCGTGAATGTTGGTTCTGAGGCGTTGGACGCTCCACACTACGCTAGTTACCTCGATACATAAGTTATCTAATCTCTTATGCCTAGTAATTTAACTAGCTAGGTACAGTACAATCCAGAGCACACTATAATGCTTAGCGGCGAATGTCTGGCCCTGAGGTGATACCCACATTTTTTTAATTGGTCCCTAGTGTTAATTTATCTTGAATTTCCTCCGCCCCGGGGAAGGGTGCAGGGGCATGCCGGCCTCCTACCGGATGAAACCACTGGAGCGGTCATCTTCGGCACCGAAGGGGGGCTCTGGGTCCTCGTAAAATCACACTAGAGCCGCTCATTAGTGCCGCGCCTTTAGGCACTAGCTGTCCCATTGCAGGGCAAAGGCCTCTTCCTCATCGTACTTGCTTGTTGTGGGTAGACGGTGTCAGACCATTAGATCTATGCTACCTCACGACATTTTTCAGTAGTGTAATTCACAAGGCTTAATGGTACATGGTTTTGAGTCCGGTAACCTCCGGGCCGCCATGACATTTTCAGTGGTTATTTTAATAGCGAAAATACCTTACCTGGTATTAAGCATGTATGTATATTCTAAGAATTATTGACCCAATTGCATTATTTAGACAAGGTAATATCTGAGAAGATTAGCATTCATGTTATGTTGTGTACAATCCGACCACCGCGACGTACCCACAATGTTCTCCACACAGAGGCCGTTCTACAAACAGGGCTTCACATGTTTGCCTTCACCCTGCCGTTGTTTGCCCTTTGACAGCAGTCTCACAGGTCGTTAACACGTCACGCCTAACTGGAGGCACCGTGAACATGCAGCCGCCTGTAATCATTGTATAAAATCTTCACACACGTCATTAATCTATACAAACAATGAGAATATCACGTACCGGAAATAGTACGAAGAACACAACATCTAAGCGTGTTAGATTCGACAATCATTCCGAAATGTAGATAGACTCGTAAATGAGTAACACCTAACCTTGACGCAACATACAGTCATGTCTCGTAGCTCGTTTTTGTTCTACCAGGTACGGATCAACGATTAAATATGATTTCCTTATATTTCTACCTATTTCAATATGGAAAAATATGACATAAAAATGTGAATAACACGTAAGTAGATAAATAATCAGTTGTTATCGTGTGCATTACGTTTAACTAGGTGGGTTTAATCCTCTTGATTTGATATCATGATAAAGTCTGGATTATCGGCGAACATGAAAGCGCCTAAATTAATTTTTAATCCAGCTTTCCCTCCGTGACTTGGCCATATCTTGTCTACGTAGGCACACAAGTCGTTGATACGAACCGAGCGATATCAAGCACACCGCCGCGCGCCGCAACGGCTGCACCGCCCGCACCACTCCAGGCCGTTCGCCGCCCGCACCGCCCGCGCAACACTGCCATATATTGACATCAAGACATGTTAATTAATTAAAATCCTAACACAACTCTATGGAGTTATAGTGGAAATGACATGTTGCAAACACGAATAAATCCGAAATCAACAGAATCGTAATTAATCTAATAGTTTCTTAACACTGTACCTATTGTCTTACGGTTGATGATAATATTACTAGGACAATAAATATTAGGATTTATCTAAGTAGTCACTAAGTCCTGAGAATTACTAATATATGTTGAGATTTAGAGTATTATTGCTATTAATAAAACTACACCAAATTTAAAATATTATTACATTAAGATACCATAAAATACTGATAATACATATGCTGCCTCCTAGTTTCCTGAGTGATATAAAACGATATAAACTTATGAGCTAGAAATATAAAAAAGGTCGTTATTTTTACGTAGAATTACTCCACACTTTTTGTTCATTACTATCTCTGCCCAATGTGTTCATATTTGGCAAATTTTAACAGTAAGTAAACCTATTTATATTTGTACACATTTAAGAGCAGTTGGAAAAATATGGAATTAACACAAATATTACTAAGCCTAACTTTAAAAGGTATATTGCACTAGAGAAACTTAAATTTGGACTTCCATGTAATAACGAAATTTGATTCATATACTGCGTTCTGTTAGACATAAAACAGTTACAACAACACTTAACTCGCACTCGCACTTATTTTAGTAGACAAATTATCAGGTACGTATAACAGTCGAACTTATTTATAGGGCAAACTATGTATGTATGTCGCTGTCTTAATATGATGATTTTTTAAGTTATGTTATTTACACGTTTATTTATGTGTTAATTTGTATTTATGTTTATTATTCAATGTTACAATGAATTTACTCGTAGATCATCATCATCATATCAGCCAAAGAACGTCCACTGCTGAACAAAGGTCTGCTCGACAGATTTCCACAACGTCCGGTCACATGCCGCTCGCAACCGCTCGCTCCCAGCGACCTTCACCAAGTTCGTACTCGTAGAGATGCTCAATTTACTAATTATTAGAATTCATTTCTTGTTATTTATTAAATCGAATATATCTATAGGTACGTATGTTTTAAATACCTGTTTAGTATTAAGAACAGCATTAAACTCATATAGAGGAGGTAGGTAGGTACATAAGTGAAAATACGATTATTAAAATACCGTTTTGAAGTTCAAATTCGATTCTATCATGAGGTCACCTTTGTAACTTGAATTACGACGTCATTGTGAGTTGCCAAACAATAGATGGTTACCTTCTTTGTTTACGTTATCTGCAATATATCACACGTCTTATCATTGCAAGAGATAAAGCTAATTAAAATTTATATAATTTAATTGAGTTAGAAAAAATTAAAAATATCTTTAGAAAACTAAAAATCCACTACGGAAAAGTACAAAACGAGCTTAAATAAAATTTCACATAATAATGTTAAATTTATAAATAATCTGAATCGATGATTGACGTCTCCGTGGCAACAACGCCTTATTTGTTTGCTCTGCAAATAATTTAAAATAAAATCATTTAAAGTGCAGCTACAGTATTGTAGCACTATAGTTAGAGCTCAACTCAATTACTACCGCGCAGGATAACAGATTTGCGAGATCAAGCTGCACCAACTGCAGCCTGCCGTGGACCGGTGACTATTCGGTCCACACGTCAGTTCCAATTACGTATACGAATAGGTGTAACATGTAAAAATCAATGTGACATCAAAACCCCAAAAAATCTGACAGCTGGTCTAACCCAAGAATGATGGTGGAAAGAAGATATTAAACCTGATACTGAGCGGCATCTAGTTAAACTGGCAGCTCAGAGCAATACAGTTGGGAAGAGGACAGCTGATGATCAGTGATGAGTGATTAGTTCTAGAACAAACGACATGCAAGCCATTATTGTTTTACTCTACCAAGATATGTAATCTAATAATGAATACATGAATCGTCTAAAAATGCCGAAAGCACCAGGACGCTCCTTATATATCTCCACCCTAGCAACAGTTGCCAGGGCTCTAGACGTCAACGTCAATTTATTTATATTGATATTTTTGTGATATTCTGTGATATTTTTTGTTATTCGAGTTGTATATTTTGTTAATAGTGTAAATATTTCCCAAATGACCAATGATGATGGTTGCAACGATATCGAAAAAAGTGCCAGTCAAGCTTCGCTGGATAACTTGGTAAGATGTCCCCATTGTTCCCAGGCACGTTTTTTTAAAGGTACGCGGGGTTTGAATGTACATTTTGGTAAGGTTCATAAACCCCAAAATGTGCCATCATGCTCCGCAACCACACCTACACCTACATACGACCAAATTCCCATTTGGCAAACACTATCTAAGTTAAAAAATTCGATACCAGTTCTAAAGAGGGTTCCCCGTGCCGCAAGGCCTTTAGTTGCCCAATACCTAGCTAAAGCGGTCCGTCTGGTTACCCGGGAGAACTCAGAAAACGCCTGGGAACAATTACTCACCTTCCCTTACCGAATTCTACATGTGCAAAAAACTTTGGCTACTAAAAAAACTTTAACTGCTCAAATTAAAGATAATTGTAATGTTTCGACCACAACTTTCGATTCAAAATTTACGACACAAAATCATGTATCACCTAAAGGTTTATTTCACCATGTAGAATCGAAATTAAGCGATGGTGATATTAGGGGAGCGGCCAGGTTACTTTTCAGTAGTGATGTGATTGCGCCTTACTCTTCAGGCACAGTTACAGCTCTGAAAAGTAAACACCCGGCCCCAGCGGATGTCCTCTCCTTCCCTGACCCTCCAGATCCTAATTTAAATACACTTACTATTTCAGCCCGCCAATTGGTCGCCGCTATAAGCTCCTTTAAGAGCGGATCGGCTGGCGGCCTCGACGGCTTGACGCCACAGCATTTAAAAGATTTGACGTGTTCAAGCGCCGGGGAAGCTGGTGAGTCACTTTTGAAGGAGCTTACTGCTCTGACCAATTTGATGCTCTCCGGCAATGTGCACGAAGCCGTTATTGATATCTTGTACGGGGCCAATTTATGTGCCCTGCGCAAGAAGGATGGCGGCATTCGTCCCATTGCCGTAGGTTGTACTTACCGCCGTATGGCAGCCAAAATTTGCTGCAAAGTTTACAGTGAAACGCTTTGCAGCAAATTTCAGCCTCACCAACTTGGTTTTGGTTCAAAAGGAGGCTGTGAGGCTGCCGTGCACGCCCTGTCCACATTTTTAAATCATAACGAAGGGGAGGTCATCGTTAAGGTTGACATTAAAAACGCCTTCAATTCCGTTAACAGGGATACCTTTTTGATGGAAGTAAAAAAAGAATTACCCGAAATTTATAGTTTTATTTGGCAATGTTACAGATATCCCTCTAAATTACTTTATAAGGACACACTTTTGGAATCTGCAGTTGGATGTCAACAAGGTGACCCTCTCGGGCCAGTCATTTTTAGTCTTGCAATTCACCCCATTATCCGCCAACTAAATTCAAAATTTAACATGTGGTATTTGGATGATGGGACGCTAGGAGGTGACGTAGATACTGTTCTCAATGATTTTATATTCCTGAAAGAGAAATTCCACTCAATCGGCCTGGACCTTAATCTCTCCAAATGTGAAATTTATTTACCTGACTACACCGACAGACAATCGACTTTAGCAAAATTTTATGAAGTAGCCCCAAATATCAAAATTATCGAAAAAAATACTCTGCACCTCCTAGGGTCCCCAATTCTAGAAGAATCATTTCCATGTTACATAGACAAAAAAATACAACATTTCAATGACATATCCGAAAGACTATTCAAAATTAATTTACATTCGGCTTATACTTTAATTAGGTACTGTTGTTTTGGCCCAAAATTTATGTATAACCTTCGCTCCTCCCATTTATGGAAGCAGCCACAACTTTTGGAGAAATTAGACATCATTATAAAGAATACATTAACTTCCGTTTTAAATGTGGCTCTGGACGACCGAGCTTGGATACAAGCCTCACTACCCATACGCATGGGTGGCCTTGGCGTCCGTAAAATTTCTAGTGTAAGTTTACCGGCATTTCTGTCCTCGGTCCACAGTACTGATAAATTAACCAGGAAAATTTTAGCGTCCACACTGGTTGATTTTGAAGTACCATGCATGACTGATGCTGTAAATGCATGGAAAATGGCTTGCCCGAATACGGTTTTGCCCCTGAATCCTTATATCCAGAGACAGTGGGACGAGCCGCTCTGCACTTTGGTACGGAAGAATTTAATGAATACGTCCACCAATGCTGTTGAGCGTGCTCGCCTACTTGCTGTGGGTGAATGGGAGTCAGGGTTATGGCTTCAGGCGCTCCCGTCATCCAACATAGGCACTATGTTGGATGACACTACTTTTCGGCTCGCTGCATGCCTTCGTTTAGGTGCTCCTTGTGGTGCTCCTCATCGGTGTCACTGCGGTGAAGCTGTCGACCCTCTCGGAATCCATGGCCTATCTTGCAGTAGAAGTGCAGGTCGTATATCGCGCCATGCCAACATTAACGACATTATTCGTCGTGCTCTTGCCACCGCCGGCGTGCCAGCTGTGTTAGAACCCAATGGCTTGGCACGCGACGATGGCAAAAGACCGGACGGTATGTCGTTACTGCCTTGGAAAATGGGTAGGCCTCTGGTGTGGGACGCAACTTGTGTCGACACCCTTGCTCCTTCCCATCTTCCAAGCACGGCTGGCTGTGCTGGTGCTGCCGCTTCTGCAGCGGAAAACCTCAAACGGCGCAAATATAATAATCTCATCGGAAATTATTGTTTTGAGCCGTTTGGGGTCGAAACGCTTGGGTCATGGGGTCCGAGTGCACGTCTACTTTTCAAAGACATAGCTAGACGGTTGGTCGACACTTTACGTGATCAGAAGGCTGGCCTTTTCTTTGGCCAAAGAATAAGCATTGCCATTCAACGTGGCAATGCTGCCAGTCTTCTGGGAACATTACCGGCTGACAGCGATGGGGAGGAGTACTTTGACGCCTAAATGTCTTCTTTTTTTAGGGTTTTTATTTATTGTTAGTTATTTAAGGCATACATATTGTGTATATTTTTTATTTATATGTATATATAAGTTTTATCTTTAGTTATATTGTATATATATATATATATATATTTGTTTGTAATCGTTAGTTTAATCATGAATAGTGTATATGTAATTAGTTTTATCTTATTATAAAAGCATAGATAATAATTTAAATCTGAATAAAATTGTAATTATTATAATCGTTTAATTTATAAATTAAGTTCTCGTAGTTGAAGGCCCAACCGCGATGCACAAAGCAAAACAGTATAGATTGTCGGCCTTCAACTACGAGAAATAGTATTTATTAATTTAATATTATTTTGTGAAATTTTATTCAAGCTATTTTGATTGTGTTAATTATGTTTTGAGGCATTTTAGCCGTAGGACTTAAATTACCGAACACGATATGTTAAACTTTTTTATGGTTGCTGTTTATTTTCGCTATGAACCGCTGATGGCATCATCATCCAAAAGCACAACGCTTCGAAATATCCTACCTCATTTGCCAAAACAGGACGAGTGATTTATCTGAAGGAAATGGTGAACACACTAACATATAAATATACATACCATAGATGGCAAAATCTGAAACTCTGGCCACGCGATGAGGTTGGCAGCTGCGACCAGCATCTCTCGATCGAGCTGTGTGAGCGCCCGACGCCGTGACGACGGGCTGGGACTAGGACAGCTCGGTCCGGGTGGGTGGAGGACCACATCGAACACAAAAATAGGTACAAAGCTGCAGTGCTGTTGAAAATTTATTTTCCATCTGATGATAAGTTCGCGCCCTAATGGGGCATTAGATGAAATAGAATATAGAGCACAGTGTGCGTGCGGCCAGTATCTTATGATATTGGTCTGCACACTGCGTTTAAATAATTTCAGTCAAATACAAACGAACATCTAGAATAAAAATCTTAAGAAGTCATACCTAGCACTTGTTCTGTATGAACTAAAATTGTTACCGTTCAAATACCGACATTGTATAAGAATAAGAATAATTTGTATAGATTAGTTAATTATTTATCTTTCGATATTGTAAATGATGACTTGAGCAATCTCATCAACGTAACATAATTAATTAAATTAATCTCTCAAGATAATGTATAAACCTACAATATTCGGTAAAAGTATAGTGGGTCAGTTAACCTTTGGATGGGTGACCGGGTACATACGAGTCTCCGAAAATCGAAATAGTACACAAAACTACAGCAGGGTATACAAATGTATTTATCTTCTTAATTTAGTATTTAAGATAGGTACATAACACAGACTACATACGTAAATAGGTCTTCAGAAAAGTGAGCATCAGGAATCCGATAAAAGTACGTTTTAGCCAAGATTAAGATTTCGATAAGTGATAGGCAGTATTCCGTTATGTATGCATTACTTACACTGTTTTATGTTATACTGTTCTTACACACTGTACTTTTTTGTTGACTTCTATTGCGGTCTATGTCGGCTGCGTTTCAAAAAACCAATAAAATTGAATTAATTATTTATTATTAAAATTTAAATCTTAAAAAAATACTTTGAGTACACAAATAAGGCCCAGAGTACGCAAGTACACATATGACTGAAATAGTACACAATTCGTACTATTCGTATCCTTCTGGCAACGCTGGGAAAGGTTATGGAAAGGTTTAATAGATTATATTTTTTTAAATCATAAATCAGAGTTAACCACGTGACAATGACAGTTAATACTGTACAAATGTAGAATTAATTCTGTACAAGTTATTTATTTTGACAAGATCGTTCAACTGAATCGATTCCTATGATGAACATAACAATAACTTTTATTTATTTCCGACTTTCCCAATTTTGTTGCATATTAATTTTAATATAACGTATAATACAATATACAAAATCTACGAATGAGTTTTTCGTGCTATTTAATATGGACGTAACATATCAATGGTATATTATATCATTGATTCTAGGTCTTAGTGGAGCGATCTGCTGTGATGATACAAGTGGTGTTGACTGTAGAACTTGTATATCAAATAGATAATTATTACCTTTCTGAACGCTCTCATGCTAGTAACATCCAGGTTCGACCCGAGATGGCAACTTGACAGTACGGTTGGCGCTGTTGCTAAGCGATTGTGTTTCTGGGCTACGTGTCGCGGGTTTGATCCCCGCTCGGAATAAATATTTGTATGGTCTACAATCTACTCCGTGCGGTGTTCGGATTAAGCGAAATCCCTTCTGTGGAACAGTAGCCATACTGTGCTCAGCAACCCGCCTGTCCAGCGTGGTGAGTAACTACTACCACATTCCCCTCAAAATGACGACTCAGTTGTGGAAATCTATCGGGGAGGCCGTTGTTCAGCAGTGTTCCTTTGGCATACATGAACGAAAAGAAAAGAATTGGTGTGTGTAAACTGTACCCACGGCACAGGAAAATATGAGTGTAGGGCATCGATAAAAAACAAAAAGTAACTAACAATATCAGCCACCCACCTCCGAGTTACCGACATTTTTTCTACCAGACCTTGGCCGCCACTCAATCATAGTCTTACGGCCGAATACAGAAACGCCAGTTGATAATAAGTCCCGCTTTAAATATTTGAGCCGCCCGGTTTTGTATCGAAAGCCAGTTTGTTTATACCGAGCATGCTCCATAGGTGTCTGTACAACTCTCAATTTGAACGCAGCCTCCTTGCTTGTGCGTCCAAGTCTCGGCATCGTATGTCAATGTGGGCAAAATGCACTCACGGTTATAGAGGCGGGTTTTGAGACATAGCGCTAACTACTTATTAAGGTTATATAATAATACTTCATGCTACTACGTATATTCTACAACAGTCACTTGAGTCTACGTTTAGAAATGATTTTATATTTGCTTTAATGTATATTGGCTGACTTGAAGGATATTGCGTAAGTAGGTACTATAGTTCCGGAAAATGTAAAATATCACGCGGACATAACAACTCGCATAGACAGAATAAAATATTTTTTGATAAAACAAATTCAAATTTATATTCGTCGGTTTTTCTCAAACGGAATACATAATAAATAATGCGTCGGATTTGTTACTTTCACCCAACAAGTTTCCTTGAGAAGTTGACACATCTGCAATTCACATTGAATTTAGAATGAGGCTCCGTAGGCAGCTTTGCATTGTTATATCCATAAATTTGTAGTATAGATAAGTATAGCCTTTTAAAAACAAGTTATTAGTAACTTGTAGCTTTTCGAAACAAATATAAGAATAACAAGCAATGACCTCAAATGTTACATTAGGTATATAAATACCTATCTACGACGGTATAATTTAAATGTCTATTTTTAAGAGTTTTTGAATTAACTGTTTTATATCATAATATTTTTTTAATATAATCAATATTAATATTAATTGACAGTTCGTAGTCGACATGTATATTTATAATTCTATACATCTATACTCTACACAAATAAATAAAATTTAAGTGTCTGTTTGTAATGTCAAAATAACAGTTTTATACTAAATGCATATGAAAGTATATACGGTACTTATAGCAAAATATATATATATTTTTGTTTGTCTGTCCGTCCGTCTGTCTGTCTATTTGTTCCGGCTAATCTCCGAAATGGCTGAACCGATTTTGACGAAACGTTCACTAGCAGATAGCTGATATTGTAAGGAGTAACTTAGAATACTTTTATTTTAAAACAATAGTTAGGATTCCTCGAAAAAAATTCAAACTCATGAAATGCAATATATAATTATATATACTAACTAGCTTTTGCCCGCGGCTTCGCACGCGTGGAATTTAGAAATGCTATTGAAAACATGCAATTATGACCTGAGCTTTTATTAGGAACTTGTAATAGGTGTAGAGGGATCATGATATATTTCCGAATGACACGACTCATAGGCCTGCCGCATATTGCATCCAGCCCAGCCAGCCGAGTGCCAAACCATGCGCTTTTGTCCTTTGTTTCGAAATGCTTCCCACATGGCACTGGGTGTGGTCATCAACTTTCATAAAATGTAGCTTGCCCTTTTTCGCCCAGTATTAACAGTCCAATCACTCATTATAGCCACGCCGCTCATTTTGTCATTTAAATTAGGGCTATAAGTCGTGTGTTGTACCATACTTTTATAATATCAAGATAAATTTCGCGAGTACGCTCGCAACTGCCATGCTCCCATATCCCATACAGCGTACAGACCGAGTGAGCAGATCGCGCGTTTCAAGCGAGCATACAGCGTGCCGACTGCTAGCGATCTGCTTGCCGACACCACCACTGCCGCCCATTATACAGACACGCGTTTGACATCACTCACTATAATGTGCGCTGAGTGAACAGCAATAAGTTGAACCCTGACTGTCGGCGCTTAGAAGACCAACATGATGGCGAATAAATGTCGCAGATAACTGGGACTGTCGCTGACCTCCTCGAGAGTATCGTCCCAGGGTTTATCACCGTCAAGTAGATGGAGCGCTCTGTAGTCTGGGTGATATTTAGGAAATTTAACGGCATCAAAAGCACCGTGTGTAGTAAAATGCGCCTAAAATTGCACTTGCCATTATTTGGATGCACAGTGTAAACCTTACCCAATGCAGCGTCTTTCATAACTCCCGAGAAACGGAAAACGGATTCTGTACGCCCACGCTGACGTCGATCAAACACACCTTTTTACTTCTCGTACGTATAACATTACGGCATCTTGCCATTCGTTCGAGATTTGGCGAACGAAGAGGATCCTCTTCGCACAGTTAAAAAATATGAAAACCGTAGTTTGACGCGGATTTTCCAAGCGCTCTATGACATTTACAGAATTGAAATAAATTCGCTAGCCATTTTCTAGAGACGTCGCAGTGTAAATACTCTGCGAGCTCGATTGCGATTCACACAGGGTGTAAGTCTCTGAGGCTCGTAATGCAGCATGGCGCTTCCGATCGCTTGCAAGACGTGCTTCATATCCTTCATTACTATCTTGTAATCGAGAGGCAGCAATGACAACTCGTTGGATACCTAACCGCGACTGGCGCTGCGTGCTGTTTTCTGCAGTTAAAGAATACCCGTCTCATAATAGCATATAATAAAATATCAACTACCGACCAGACAGAATATTTAATATAGAAATTGCATTTCAAGAGAATAAAATTAAATGCAAAACAAAATCCAAAAAGTAAGATGTAAGAGGTAGGTTTGATCCCGAGAATAAAGCAATGACAACCCACGTGTTAATTTAGCAGGCTACGTAACCAGCTGCGAGATGTAACGTAATAAGCTTTCTCATTCCTAAAATCTGTCGCTTATCTCCCTTTAGATATAGCGTGATGGTAATGTTTTTTTTTTATAATTCTTATTACGTACTGATAACGAATGTGTTCAATTGTGTGATTGTTTCATAATATTCGCTGTAAAACAACATTTTGTAGACATATTGTTATACAACTCACCTCCCATATACAAAAGCATGATGATTTGTATTCTAGAGTCATCTTTGGATAGTAACGGACATTTTTGCCAAATTTCAACGAATTCTATAGTCTAGTTTTAGCGGTAACATCCAACATAGAAACAGACAAACAGACAGAAATTCTAAAAATTGCAGTTTTGGCATCAGTCTCGTTCCTGTACCACGCGGCAGTGATTTTTTTCAAAAAATATTCATTGTACAGTTTTTATCTCTCTACGATTTTATTATAGTATAGATTATGTATATACTAATAATAATTTGTAATTCATAAATTATCCGATTTATTTTGGATTAAATGGCGGGTGAAACCCCGGAACACCACCATTTGTATTTTTACGTAAAATCGTAAGGTTTGTATAGTCAATGTTATCACAGCTGTTGAAATTATGTTATCATATTTGTTTTTATTAATAAAATGATTGAAAATGATAATAAATTTTATGAATATAGAATAGAAATAAATTCATGTACAATACATATACCTAGTTAGTAAAGAAATACTCCAGTCAGTTACTTTTCAAATTGCGGAAACTGCGTTGACCGTTAGGTACCTACTTCCATCTCATCATCAAGATCCAAGACGGCACGGATGGTGCAGTGGCTGATACAGTCGGCTGCTGCGCTCCAGGTCGTGGGTTCGATTCCCGCACGGAACAAATATTTGTATGATCTGCAGGTAGTTGTTCCGGGTCTGGGTGTTATTGTATGTGAAATTCATGTCTGTAAACGCACCCACGACACAAGAGAAATCCTAGTGTGGGCCAACGTCAATAAAAAAATAAAAAAAAACATCTACATCAACAGTCCATAGCATTCCACTGCTTGAAAAAGGCCTCTCCAAAGTCACGTATTTGGAAAATACACATCAAGAAGAAAGTACTAAATTTGTAAATACAACAAATTTTTAAACAGACAAGTAATGTTCTTTTGCTAGTTTTTTATAAGTAACCAATGACTGGGCACGTTTGATTGACACAGGCAGTGCATTCCATATTCGGACAGCCTGAACGGTGAAGGATTTATCACAAAATGTCACTATGTAAGGCCTAACGTATTTGATTGCTCAAGATGGCCATATAAGATTCAAAATAAAAAACCATAGCACTCCTACTATGACAATGTGCACCTTGGAGTGCTATGCCGAGAAAGAGAATACAAGAACTTTATAGAATTCCAGCAAAGAATAGACCACCCATGGGTGCCGTAAAAGGCAACTAACTAAGGGTTGATATCAAGAGGATGGGCGGCCGCATCCTTCCGAGTGATAATAGCAATATTCTAAGATCCCCATGCGTGGTGATTATGGCAATATATGACTAGGACTGCTCGTTGTAGAGACCGTGATGCCCATGTTCGGCAGTGAACGTGTACCGGCTGATGTTTGTATAATCAATGGAGACGATAAGTACGATTACTGTAGTGTACTAATAATAGGTGGGCCTATTATTTTGGCGTAGCCAGTTGACATATAGAGTGTAGGTATATATTGGATTTCAAGTTTTCTTTTGCTTTACCTACACTTTTTTTTTTTTTTTTTTTTATTGATCCGGTGGAAATACCTCATGTACTTCCTTCGCCCCGGGAAAGGGCGAAGGGGTATGCCGGACTCCTACCGGCTAAAACCACCGGAGTGATCATCGTCGGCACCGAAGGGAGGCTCCAGGAACTCGAAAGATCTCCATCTAGAGCCACCCATTGGCGCCACGCTTTTAGGCACATCTCGGAGGGGATGACTGTAAAGTGGTCATCCCCTCTAGTGGAGGGAAGGCGACTGTAAAGAGGCCACCCCCCCAGGCATCTCTCGAGGGGATTGTAAAAGGTTCCCTCGAGGCCTCACTATGCGCTGTGCTGCGCACACAGCGGTACGTGACCACATGCGCACCGCTGTCTTCCCGGGGGTCGCTCGGTATGAGCACGCAGATTTCCCAAAAAGCGCGCTCGCGACCCCCAAGGCCCCCTATAAAGACAACAGGGGGCTCAGGCGTGTTGGACACGGGCGCCGCGGCGGTTGTTACCCCGGCCCCGTGTCCTCCTCCTCCGAGCGGGATCGGCCCTCTCCCGATCCCGCTCTGCGACCTCCTTCTGGACCATTACGCTCTCACAGAAGGAGACCACAGCACTCCAATTTTCCTGCTTTGCCAGCATAGCCGATACTACTGCTGGCAAAGAGAGATCTTGCCCGATCCGATCGACCAGGATCCGCCGCTCGGCAGTCCACGCAGGGCACTCTTCGAGCGTGTGCTGTGCGGTATCCTGATCGTCTCCACAGTGGTGGCACTCGCGTCCTATCCTGTGCAAGTACGCACCGAAACAACCATGTCCGGTGAATACCTGCGTCAGGCGGAATGTGACGCGCTCGCTCCTTTGGAGCTCCGAAGAGCTGCTTTACCTACCCTACCCTTTTCTTACCCTATTGCTTTTTCTAAAATAAAAGTGCCTGTGTGGTGCCGGCTAAGAAGAGCATCAGCCCATTTCATCCTGTTGGTGTCGTAAAAGGCGACTATGGGATTAGTCTTAGTCAGAGGATAGGCAGCAGCGTCCTTCGAGTACATTTACAACTAACAACTGTGATCGCCAGCCCGCCTGCCAAGCGTGGCGGTTAAGGCAAAACCGCCTAATGAGCACACAACACAAACCCAAACCAGTGCTTTTGGTGATCTTTGGGAGAGGCTTATGTCCAGCGGTGGACTTGTTTTCGGCTGAAATGATGATGATGAAGAAAATAAAAGTAGCTAGTAGTTACTCCTTATAACATCAAAAATCATAAAACCATTAAATTAGGTTCAGCCGTTTCGGAGATTAGGTGGAACGTTTGTTGTTGTTGTGTGTTGTAGACAGACAGACAAAATATACTTGCATATGCATGTAGTAAAAAACTGTTATTTCGACAAACAAAAAGACACTTCAATTTTATTTATTTGTATTGATTGTAAACCTAAATACTATGATTTTAATAAGTACAATTTAAATTGACCAAAATATGTTCGTTAAATATCCCGTCCGCATCGTATCATCATTAAGAACAGATTTTAATCGAGGTACCTACCTAATACGGGTCACTTTTAAAGTGGCATCGGTTATTTAGGTTTTTAATAACTCGAAGCATGAATGTGATGCGATTTGACGCGGACCAAGATTTATATTTATAGCACTTTTAATTTATGGTACGCCATAAAATACGTCGAAACTCCGTCGATCGATGGTCGTGTAAGTGCCTACCTGACGATGGCGTAGTTATATCAAATATCTAACTCTGTTACAAATGTATTCATTATATACATATTTGAATAAGTATGTTTTAAAGCAAGTATTAACGATAGATTTTAGTGATGTATTTTTTACGGGTTGGATTTTTTCAGGATAGTGATGTTTCTGATATTCTTTTCAGATCCTCCTGCAGAGGCTACTCATCCTCTTTATATAACTGCAGTTAGACTAGTGTCTTAGTCAGGGATAAAATACTACTTATTGATGAGAGTAGGAGTATGTAATAAAAGTAAAGTTGTGCGTGGCGGGTGGTTTATGGTTACCCCCACTCTTAAAGGGATCTTATTGTTAGGTACCAGATTAATGCGTGGGGCTTTTGGGTTCGCGGGTGTGTAGATTGGGGATTCTGCGTGGTCACCGTAGAACACCGATGTGGTCACGCGTCGCCGTGTGCGCAGCACAGCACAGCGCACAGGGACGCTTCGGGGGATCATTTACAATCCCCCCCGGGTGATTGATTAATTTATTTATACTTTTATGCACAATGATGGTACACAAGGCGGAGTTAATGCCATATGGCATTCTCTACGAGTCAACCTTTGGAATAAAAAGAAATGCATCGAAAAGGGGTACAATTTTTTTTTCATGTATTTAATAGCAGGATATACATATGTACATAAAAATCTACATACTAGAGATACGGTCTAATATACTACAGACAATACGTACTATTCATCATTTCGAGACGTGCCCAGATCAATCGTCTTACCCGCGTAAGACGATTGATCTGCAAGGTTGAGCTGGGCTTCCCGCGGCCAATTAGCCTGACAAACCTTTCAAGGATTTGACTAGGAAATAAGGCCCGGTATAGGTACCGATATATGTAACGGTTCATTTTAAACTTTGCAATAACGTTTAATGGTAAGTACGACCGTGTAAGTCGCCGCCTATAATAAAAAAAGTAAAAAAAAATTGGTCAGAAATGGGCGCAACATTTTAGCACGTGATCATTTCGCAAAAACTAAGGAGGCGGCAACTCAAAGCAGTGTCATACCAAAAGGGGCCTCGAGTCAAAATATGTACAAACGCAGACCGTAATGGCCTAAACAATAAAAAATGGATATCTTATTTAAGTATTAACAATAAGCGGGCCCGCGTTTCGTGCGGAGTTACCTTGAACAATAGTGAGTTTTACGAGCTCGTAAAAGCAGCGTCTTTGTCCACGATCCGGTCAATAAACGTAGCTGAGCAGAGCTGGGCTACGCACCCATAGAAACATAATTGTTTAGTTGAATCTCAAATTGATCTCACGGAAAATCTAAGCTGCCCTAAGATCCTACTCTACATTATTCAACCCACTATTTGATTCGGGTTATTTATTGTACTTAACACATTCCTACCTTCAGTGCAGGTATATATGTGTATCATAAAAAAGGAGGTACCTACGTGATAAAACTGTGTGATCTTACGAGGAACTGGAGCCCCCTTCGGTGCTGAAGATGACCGCTCCAGTGGTTTTAGTCGGTAGGAGTTCGGCATATCCCTTCGCCTTTCCCGGGGGCGAAGGAAGTTCATATAGGATTTCCACTGGAGACCAATAAAAAAAGGTACGCAAATTTTAAGTAGTTGACTGAGCAGGGGAGCGATCCATGCTCGGAGTTTCATCTAAGTATTAGATCCATTAGGTACGTGGTTATTTCCCCGAGAAGTGCCTGAGGGGGCGACCTTTTTACAGTCGCCTTCCCTCCGCTAGAGGGGGTGACCGCTTTACAGTCATCCCTTCCGTGATGTGCCTAAAGGCGTGGCACCAATGGGCGGCTCTAGTGTGATCTTACGAGGACCTGGAGCCTCCCTTAGGTGCCGAAGATGACCGCTCCAGTGGTTTTAGCCGGTAGGAGTCCGGCATACCCCTTCGCCCTTCCCCGGGGTGAAGGAAGTTCCATGTAGAATTTCCACTGGACATCAATAAAAAAAAAAAAAAAAAAAGGTACGTGGTTATTTAGTAAAGACTTTCAGGCTCCGAAATAGCACGCAGTATTACCGTGCTGCAGTGACAGGTAGCCGGTCGTTGTGGAAATCTTTAAGGGAAGCCTTTGTTCAGCAGTGGACAACCTTTGGCTGATATGATGATGATGAGTGGGCTCACCATGTTTACCGTAGGATCGATAGTTGCTAAAACAGTCTAATTATCGAGTGAATATCGCGAATCAGACAACCTAGCGTAGGTTTCGCCCCAGCGAGATGGCCCGGAGTCCTAAAGAAGGCAGCAGGGGAAATCTGGATGAACCGGAAAGATGGAAAACAAACTGTTTTGGCACAATTTGAATAGGACTAAGCGCAGCAAGGGACTTTGAGAGCCTGAATCAAGAACTAGCATTTAAAAAAGCATTGACTTTACACAGATATTTTTATAATAACTTTAAAAGAGTAAGCACGGTCAGAACTACGAATATTGAGGTCTTGAGGCTGACTTCAAATCAGACCAATTATTTGATTTTTCTGATAGAACATCTCTTTGACCTACAGACAGCTTGGGATTTATTTATACTCTGCTACCGGGTCGTCTTTTGACACATTGGATCTTAGACTAAACGTATTGAAAACATAAAAAATGTATTCTCTACCGATTACTTCAGGGCATAAAAATTGGACAGAAACGGATAGATAATGCTATAGTGTACAAGTTAAGTATAAAGATGAGACTATAAATAAATTAGCGTATTGGACACTACCGTGCTTGTGCGTGCGGTGCCGTGTAGTACCTGCTAAGAATAACACCACTCCATCTCATCCAGTGGGTGTCTTAAAAAGCCGCTTAGTCGAAGCGGTCTTTTAAGAACATTAACTGCAGCGATCGCCAGCCCGTGCCCGTGCCAAGCGTGGCGATTGTGGCTGCCAAGCTTGGCAATTAATTGTGGCAAACCCCCCAATGATCGTATAACACAGATCGAAATGATGATGATGATTAGACACAGCAAAAAAAACCCGGCAAGTGCGAGTAGAACTTGCGCCCTAAGAGGGTTTCCGTATCATTATTGGAAAATATACATCCTTATGTGTACGTTCATTTTTACCAAAACATAACACTTTATGCCAAATTTGACGATTATAGGTGATCGAGAAGTGCCCTATAGGTTTTGACTATCAGCTAGTGAGTGGGACTTTTAGTACGAATGTTAATGAATGCCTTGAAAGGCCATATCTTTTTATTGCGCTTAACGAGAAACTTGAATTTTCTTAGGATATAGACCTTAATATTCTATATATTAATTTCAATTTAGACGGTTGGTCGATGCTTCGCGTGATCAGAGGGCTGGTAATTTCTTTGGCCAATGAATAAGCATTGCCATTCAACGTGGCAATGCTGCCAGTCTTCTGAGAACATTATCAGTTGACAGCGATGAGTAGGAGTACTTCGACGCCTAAATGCATATGCAACTTTACTATATATTATCTTTTGTTTTTTTATTATTACTATATAGTTTATTGGTCAGTAGCCTTGTATGTATTTAGTTTTAGTGTGTATATAAATATTATAAGCTTGTATGTTTACAAATAAAATAAAAAATACGGGTTGCACTCCGGGAGTGCCGACAGAAGTAAACATTTTATAGCAGTAAATGTTTTGTTTTTTATTTATCTAATTCACAAAATATAATACTATATTATATGGCTGCGGTGCGAGCCGCCTCACAAAAAGCGCGCGCTTCAAGCCGCGTTGTGAAACCAAGAAGTTTTCACTTCAAATAGCACTGGTAACGGTGTCGCGAGTTCAGAGATTTTAGAAGTTATCACTTCAAAAATTCAAATTGATACCTGATGCCGTTTCTGATAAAGAGCTTTGACATATGGAGAGACAAACAGACAGACGGATAAGAAATGGATCCTAAGGAGGCTTCCATTTTTTTCATTATGAGGCTTGGAATTTAAAACAAAGCAATCGAATTAATTTATTAGTTTAGTCACCTAATTACTTTACGTAATAACAATTTTACACATAACATATACGTAGATCAGGGACTTGCTAGTAGGTACCAATTGATTTTTATTCACACAATAATTATGGAGATATACGTATTTAACATTGCTATTTTCACCGAGTAGAATGAGTGCATGCGAAAATAAACGTCAGCAAATTCATAGATTTTTTATGTACCGACCACAAAAATCGCATTGCCGAATACGTGTGGGTTTATTTATTGTTTCATTGACATCGTCAACATTCGAATAGGTATAAATCATCTAGAATAAATAATTATACGTAAATATGTTCAATATTGTTATTCAGAAATGGCACAGTTGGCGCACTGGCAAGCAATAAGGCTTTCTGCGCTACGTGTCGCGGGTTCGACCCCCGCACGGAACTAATATTTGTATGATCTATTTGAGTTGTGTCGGGTCTGGGTGTTTGTGCATGTGAGAATTATATCTGTAATGTATACGACACAGTACAAATACTACAGTTGGACATAGTTCCTACATTATAAAAAACAATATGATTTCGAAGCTTTAAATTGATGAAAATAAATATATTTAAAAAGAAGTATATGTGTAAGTTACTACAAACATGTCTTTAGAGGTCTCATTTACATAGAAGTTCCAAGCAATATAGATAAACAAATGTTAGTCGGTAACTAAACAAAGCTGGCTACCTGCATTACTCCAGCCGCCTAAGAGTTTCGTACGCACCAGTTGTAAAGTCAGTCTCAACCCTATTGTTTAAAAGCTGCGAACTACGGGAAAATCCCTTGTAATGTAAAAAAAACCCATTGTATTAATTGTTAAAAGAAAGCCGACACAATACGGTGCGGAGGAGACGGCGCGTTATCGACACTGAAACAGATAATTGAATTACTCGTTTTGTATATTTAAGCGAAATAATCTTTTTACGAAACATTTACAGAAGACGGAACTCTGCAGGGTTAGACTGTTTGTGTATGAGTTTAATTGTCCGCAAACAAACGCTTAGAGGATTAGTCGAGAAGAGTTGAGCAATTGTAAATTATGCATCTCGGAATCTGAAACTTTGACGGTTTCTAGAATTTTAACATTTAGTGTTTTGTTCTTGCCTTTGTGTAGGCCTGTGTAAAATAAAGAAATTATCTCTATCTTGAAACATATTTTTTTGGTGAGCACAGTTATGAGCGTCTAGTATAATGTATCGACTCTGAGTACATATTATAATAACATATTATAATAACATATAATATAATAACACCAACCCATCTCATCCCGTGGGTGTCGTAAAAGCCGACTAAGGGATTAGACGGAGGATGGGCAGCAGCTTCCTTCGAATACATTAACACCTCAACTGCGATCGCCAACCCGCCTGCCAAGCGTGGCGATTATGGCTAAATCCCCCAATGAGCACACAATACACCGATATCGGTCGTTGTGGTGATCTTTGAGGGAGGCCTATGTCCAGCAGTGGACTTTATTGGGCCGAAATGATGAGTACATATTCTACTAGTAAGTAGTAGTAGGTACTCTTTCTCTGTCTATGATTAGATCAGGTTTGCTAAAAAACCAGTCAAGTGTTCATAAGCAAGCCCATAATGCTCCTTCACTCCTAATATGGCGACGTTCTGAAGTATATATAATTGGAAACGAAGCTGAAGCTTAGCAGGAAGCGAAATCAATGGGGAAAGCCAGACTCAGTCACTTTCTCTCGTGTCGGCACGCCTTTCACACGGTGGTCGTGTCGAAAAGCTTTTCCAGTCAGCAAGGTTGGTAATGGGGCTGAACGCCCAGAGTTGAGCCTACGGTATCGTCATTCGTGGAGGCTTTTTGATGCACCCTTAGGTTTTGTAGTATGATATTATCCGTACTGCATCTATAGTATGACCAAGGTATCGCACAGCACACGCTCTAGGCGTGCCCTGTGTGGGCGGACGACCGGTGGATCCTGGTTGGTCGGATCGGGCAAGATCTCTCTCTGCCTGCAGTAGTATCAGCTATGTTGGCAGAGTACGAAAACTGGAATGTAGTGGTCTCCTGTGAGAGCGTCATGTTCCAGAAGGGGACCGCAGAGTGGGATCAAGAGAGGGCCGGTCCTGCTTGAAGGAGGAGACGGCGCCAGAGTAACAACCTCCCTGGTGCCTAATTCCCATACGCCTGAAACCCCCTGACGTCGGTATAAGTCGGGCGGCCTCTGGGTTCACGGGAGAAGACGGTAGCGCGCATGTGGTCACGCGGCTATGTGTGCGCAGCATAGCACAGCGCAGTGTCGCTTCGAGGGGATGCTTTACAATATCCCCGAGGAGGGTTACTGCTTTACAGTCACCCTCTCGAGATGTACCTATAGGCGTGGTAGCAGTAGGTGGCTCTAGTCTGGTCATACGAGGACCTCGAGAACCCCCCGTATGTGCCGAAAATGACCACCTGAGTGGTTTTAGCCGGTAGGAGTCCGGCAAGCCCCTTAGCCCTTCCCTGGGGCGGAGAAGTTCACAAAAATGAAAACAAATCATCTAAATGTGTAAGATTTGCACCTGGTTTGCACCTGTCTCACATTATAATAGACCAATAAACCAGTGTTCCAATAAAGTACGAAAAGTTGGATCTTGTGGACACCACTCTGGTTTTAGGCATTACTTTAGATGCAAAGCTGCAGTGGGGCCCACATATAGAGAAGTTGACGAAGAAGCTCAGTTCTACAGCCTATGCAGTCATTATGATACGTCACTTGGCTGATGAAGAAGCAGTCAGATTGGTATATTTTAGTTACTTTCACAGTGTGATGTCATACGGCATTTTGTTGTGGGGAAATGCTGCTGACATTGAAACTATATTCGTGCTGCAGAAGAGCTGCAAAAATAATGAAAAATGCCATCATTAACGCTAGAAATAAAAATAAACATGTACTACCAACAACCAGGCTCTAGAAAATAAGTAATTCATTCAGGTGCCAATGTGTATGTTTTTACAAAAAAATCCAAGCACTATGCAAACTATAGTTCAAATCCATGATTAAGCAGAAACTATGTAAAGAGTTTACTACAAAGTCGCAGATTACATAGAGGACAAAAATGTTCGGGCTTTAGCTACTTCAATATCATTTGAATCCACATAGGCTAAAATGACAACTGATCATGATTTGATCTATGTTATGTTGTTTATTATTTTGTATTTTTTTTGGTGTACAATAAAGTATACACTACTCTCTCTACTCTATTGTAAAAATTATTTAAATTACAATATTGACATTTTAATTTTCTTTTATTGACAACTACTACCTATGTTGACATCAAAATACAATTATATTTTTTCGACATTGTTACCTAACATTAGTATGACTATGTTACATTAAGTATTTCTATTACTGGTATAAACAATTTATATATAGGTACATAAATAACTACGGCATATGTGAGTATCATGTAGCCTACTACATATATGAATATAACCGCCTGTTATTTGGCAGTATGAGTCTGTCTGGCTGGAGGCCTTTTGGCTTCGCCAGAAACGACCTGTTAAGCCACCACATTTCCAAGAAATGCATGCGAGAAGCCCTACAAAAGAAAATATGATGCTTACCAAAATGTCTTGCTATTATTTGTGGCGTCGTGTATCGTGTCGTTAAGTTTCCTGCAATGTGGTTAAGCTGAGCGACGCCGATGCATATGTCATACTCGTGAATGGGTGCCGTCATGTGGGACTGGTCAGTCCTTAGGTACTACCATCCAATCTTATTTAATGGCACATCATTATTATTTTACTTCATCTATTTCACACTGGCAGTACATTATTCTCATATAACTTAATTATATTATAACTACAGCAATGTATGTAACATTTAAAAATTATTTTAAAACAGTGTTTGTGGAGCTCTTGCTGGTTCTTCTCCATAGGACAAAGTTCTTGGAACTGTGCAACTACATTCAGACTGTTCAGCGCCCGTAAATGGTTTATATGAATAAAAATCTTTTGAATTTGAATCATGAAGAATTTCCACTAGGATAAATAAAAAAGGTGGTGTAGTATATGCTATAGGATGATAAAATCCAATGGTGGCTGCTAACCAGTGAATGCACTAATGATGATGGAGGTAGAACTACTCGTTCATCAAACAAATATTTTGCTTGTCGCCTATGACCCTCACGGGAAAACTACGGTAAGAGACTATGCATATACTTATATGAGCGTAAGTACAAAAGTATTACGTCGTAAAGTGTTTGTCAAGTACAACTGTTAGGTATCTATAGTTTATCGACATTACGACCACCTTACGATTATATTTTATAACACGTGATAAAAACTTTATTTCTGCCTTAGCGCAACACTGGTTTTGGTTCACTCGTTGCCAGTAACTCAATGTTCCCATCACGACGGTAAGTATTTGCGGCAGGCACTTGAAAATCGAACGTACAGATTCGTTTACAGGTACATAGTTACGTCAGGAAAGGAAACCACTTATATTTTAATAAGAGCAGCGATTATGCGCCATAAATAGTTGTAAATATGTAGTTAGCCTGGTTCCCTGACGGAGGGTAATTTGCGGCGCTCCGCCCCGCGTGTCTCACACGCCAACTGCCGGTATCAATGCCTATAATTGCAAATCATAAGCAGCCCTTATACTACTGTTATAGATAGTTGAGTGTATAATATAATTTTCATTCAATTTCCGAATAGCGTTAAAAATTATAAAACTTCCCTGTATCGTGTTTGTTAAGGCGCCAAAGATTTATAATAAAAACCTAATATCAATAAGGAGTGCAGAGATATTTACGTATTTAAAAATGAACTGTTTCGATTCCTTATTGACTCATTTTTTAAACACATAACCTTACTGGCGTATTTATATAATATCAGTGTTGATAACCGATTGACTGTGTTTATTAACATTAGGTATTATAACCGAATGAATGACTGTAATCTTTATGTATTTCGACTTAATTTATTTTTTATTTGTTATCTCCATGAGGCTGATCACTACTGATCAGTGATCACAGAATGAACTCCGTTTAATGATTTGACTAAGACCTATTTTTTACCTGTGAATCCACGGCCCGTAGCACACAAACCCCAGAGATTTACCACTACGCCAATTATCGAAGTTATTGATATAATTTTGTGACTGATGCTTACAATATCAATATAAAATGTTCTTTTCAGAAAGGAATTTAAAGGAAAGACATGGAATAGATCAGCTACTTATGCGCTTCCCCCTGCAGTGAACTTTGGTTGGGCGGTCCAGGATGAAGACATGATTATGTTTAATATGATATTATTCATAACATTTATAAAGATTTGATATACATAGCTCGTAGAACTGATGGCTGTTGGGATAGATGGGCTCTCGAGCGGAGACCACGCACCTCAAGACGATGCGCGGGACGGCCTTTAACGAGATGGACAGAGGACCTGATGAATGTAGCTGGAAGTCGGTGAATGCGGGTGGTATGTAACAGTCATTGTGGAAATTTATGAGGGAGGCTTTTGTTGTGCAGTGGACGTCCTTCGGCGGATATGATAATGATGACACTCCATGGTCACTATCTACAGTGGTACCTACACTTCTAACGGCTTTATAGAAAGCTCTTCCCAAATGGTCAACATTCTACGAGTATACAGGTACTACTTACCTAATTCATATCGGCCGTACAACCGATATGGCACCACTCCATCTCCTCCCGTGGAAGTCGTAAAAGTTGACTAAGGAACTCTTAACCAGAGGGATAGGCAGCATCGTCCCTTCTGTGGAATAGCATCCATTCTGCGCTTATCAACCCGCCTGCCATGCATGGTGAGTACTGGCAAATTCCTCCCAAAATGACGACACACGGCATGTAGCCGGTCGTTTCTGGGGAGGCCTATTTTCAGCAGTGGATGTCTTTTGGCTGATATGATGACATCTTAAAAAAGTAATTCCCGAAGATGGGCATAAAAAGATTACTTAAGAATGTATTATTTCATAAGATTTTATGAAAAGTCGTATTCACTTTCCTAGTCTCAGGAATGCTCTCTAACTAAGCCAAATATGAGTATGAGTGGTAAGAGTGAGTTCACATGAGGTTCGAACAAATTATCTCTCGACCGGCTATGTCCAAAGCCCTAGCCGTTAGGCAAGTCCCACTTTTATACAAAGTACTTACAAGCTAGCCCGTAAACGTATTGATTATCGCGTTATATTGTTATAACCGCTTAATGAAGATGCTTCCACCTATTCTATTTCCATGTCTAACTGGCCTTTAACCTCACCGAAAAAAGAAAGGTTTTATTTATGTTGGGCTTCTCGCACACATTTCTGGCGAAGCCAAAAGAGGCCTCCAGCCAGGCTTAAAATTAATATTAAATACTAAGCAACTTTCGCTAAGGGGGCGCCCTTAGCGAAAGTTGCAGCGGGACCCTGCGGGACATGGACCTCGGCTCTGGGCGTTGCTGGGGATAACAAGCTACTGTTTTGGGGACAGCTGGATCGGTATTATTTATAATGTATTAGGGGACATTTAAAACTACAGGCTCGGCACGGGCCGGCGCGAGCAAGAGACGGGAGGGAAAAGTGCTAACTTGAACGCGAAGGTGACGCGGCGATAGACCTCCGCGACGTCGGTGGGGCGGAAAAAAAAGGCAGCACGTTGTTGCTTTATATCACGTAAGGCTAAACACAATGTTGAAATCGATGTGTTTAAGTGATCGAGTCAGATGTGTTAGTAACATACCTATAGGCTTTCGGTTCTATCTAGTGATATTACGAGAAACCCCAACTTATGTGCACACAGAGTAAAGAGGCCGGAGACTTTTTCTTGTTTTTTTTAAAAAAACGTTGCCCCACACAAGGATTTCTCCTGTGTCGTGGGTGCGTTTACAAACACAAATTCCACACACAAACACCCAGACCCGGAGCAACTACCTGCAGATCGTACAAATATTTGTTCCGTGCGGGAATCGAACCCACGACCCGGAGCACAATAGCTGACTGTATCAGCCACTGCACCAACTAAAGACTTTATAATATTTTGGACAGGCTTCCAACCTAAGCTCAGCAATAATTGAAGCAACTGATACTCTTATTTTACATACGCATAGAAAATTAGTACCTATGTTTATAGGTATAAATATTTATTAGTATATATAGTTATAGTTATTATAGATATCTAGTTATTAGGTACATTTCGAATGCTTCTAATTATTCTCTGAATTTTATTTTATGGTCCGGGACTCATATCTTTGTAGAAAGAAGCATCGGCGGAACGTCTTTATGGAATTACATACATATTAATATGATTAAGATATTATTTTGATAGAAAGATAATTATGTCGTTCATATAATGTTAGTAATGCACCTGCTCGTAAAACCTACCCTATAAAGTCAAACATATGTAAGTATATTATTACAATGCTGTATGTACTTGGGGAGAAAGTAAGTAGAGAATCTGCGATCTTCCATTCATGGTGATAATGCGACGTATCGGTATACTTCTGTATTTCATTTCAGTAACAATAATTAATATTCCATGCGTTTCTAAAATTACTGTTGACTTTATTTTTAATAATCTTAGAGGGTAAGTAAGTATGTTCTTGTTGCACGTTCATTAAAAAATACAAATACAAATTCTTTTTTTTGGTAAATATGCGTGCTAATTAGATGTCACAATGTTATTATATTGTGTTTATTCCATATTTTGCCATGAAAGGTGCACAAATATAATCTAAAATATAATATTTCCAGCAATTATATCATACCTACTATAGATACTTATATTACGTCAATATTTAATGGCGCACAAAACGCAGTCTCACTGTATATATAAAGCTATAAATCTACACACCTATACTATAAGACAGAAGATACAAAAACTACGAGAGAGAGAGAGAGCTATCTAAAATGACAACACGTGTAGTCGATGTCTTTGTCGCACCTGTGATAGAATATATGTGTTGTCTCTTTTCTTTGCTTGGCCTATGTTTTGTTCGAGAATAATATTCTATTGATAATTTAGATATTATTTTTATTACAATAATTTAGATAGTATTTTTATTAAAATATTTTACATAGTTTGTTGCTCACGTGTGGTATGAGATCCCATGTTCTTTATTTAGTTTTGCTTGATAGTTTTTGCATTTTCTATACGCGCGACGGCATTGTTATTACTTAATTAATAAAACAATACAGATCGTGACGGTGTATGCTCGTTGTCCCGTCTTGGGCGAACTGATTGCGAGGTGCTACAACTGGGGGAGCTTTGGTTCTTACTTTTGGCGTGCATGTAACATATGTACTTCTTTTAATATATAATATAATTGATTTCCAGAATATTCAATTAATAAAATTAAAATATTAGGTATGTTGTAACGTCATAACTTTGAATAATTAGGATAAGTACCTAAAATAAGTAATCTATGTACATAAGTAACAAACATAAAGTAATCGTAACATGTATCTATATATTTATACTGTATGCATGTGAATTTTTACTTTGTTGCAATTATATAATAGCAGTGCATGCGTAACAAGAGGCGGGACTGTTACTTTCGAATTATTTAACCTTAATTACTCCTTATGAGGAGGAAACGTCGAGGAGGAGTGAAGACGAGATATCGGTTGATCTAAAAGATTGTTGGGTGTTGAGCAACAGGCCAGATGCTCATGAGCAATTAGTATGCAACATTATGTCCAATTTTGTTGTCAGAGAATAATCTTACCTTTTAACTTCGTTAATACGAAACAAGTATCACCTGTTCTCTAGACATAGGTACTATGTAAAACATAATACAATACAAAACAATACAATATTGTAGTAAAAACCACACCGCTACGCGTTTACTGGTAAGAATAAAGATTTACATAAAAATACACATTTTAACATCAATAAGAATTTACGAATTTGTCAGCGGTCATCACAATGGGCAAAAAGATTCTCGAATGAAGACCGCGCACCGGTAAACGCAGCGTGGGACGACCACCAAAGAGGTGGACAGACGACCTGGTGAAGGTAGCTGGGAGTCGTTAGATGAGAGCGGCATGTAATATCGCTCGTTGTGGAAATCTAAGGGGGAGCCCTTTGTTCAGCAGTGGACGTCTTTGGCTGATATGATGATGATGTCCAGAAAACATTCTCCCTAACAAATTTGTAAATATATATGTGGGAATGTTAATTATTTAATGTGCTGTCCTTATTCTCACAACTAAATGCGTTTCGGTGTGATTCTTACGCGAAAAAAGTGATAATTACTGATCTTATACAGGTTCTGGAAAAGTCAATATTTGTACTGGATCCGATACACTTCAGAACAGTTATTAATATCAACGTAGCCACTCGGGAAGGAGAGCCGTAATACCTACTCAAAGTTTATCGTTACATAAATACACACACACACATATGCTATAATATATCACCGCTGTCCACGTGAACGCTGATATATAGAGGGTGATATTACAGCGAGCGGCCAACAAACAATAAGGTGTGATAAGCAGATTCGGCGGCGCTTTTCATGTGTCGCCTTTGTCCGAGTTTAATCCGCCGCCTGAGGCGCGCCGCCCCGCGCATGCGCGCGCGCACTTCGACTTGCCCCGCCTACGCGCTACGACCCGTAGACCTTCTCTATGCAAACGAATTAGAATTGTAAAATTCTTATAACGATATGTTGTTGACTAATTTGAATACGTAAAAAGATTCTCTTTAATGTACGTATAGGTACTTGTACAATGTAATAAGTGTAGTGGAAAAGTATAACATAATATAATTGATTATCAACATCATTCATATATTCTTGATTTATATAATATTAGTGTACGTCTAATTCTTTTCTTTAGCTACGTGCAGAGAATTCAAGATGATTATTACAATGTTCAAAGTAATCTCATCTAGAGTGTATAAGTTGATAGCTACGTAGAGCGTCTCAGTTAGTAGTAGCGTTTCAAGTCTTAAAATTTACTATAGTATAATAATTAATAACTAAAGTATTTAGTTTATAGTATAAGTGCAATTTATCAGAGAAAAATTCACCAGAGGAGTTGCTGGTGTGTTGTCGACCTTTTAGGGAATCGTACACTATTTTACTGAAGGTCTACATGTGGTACCTATATGTTCAGGAAAACCGCTGACTGAAGTTGGTTCCATAATTTCTTCGTACCAAATGTGAGGAGCAAATCGTACATTTCTAGACTAATAGCCATCAAGGTGATGAGTATGGAATTAATGAATGGTGCGCTGGTCATCAGTGGCTGGAAGTATGTTCAACAGGTTCTTGGAACACTCTTCATTATATCTGCGATAAAATACGCATAATTACGCAATGTCTCTTAGCAACGCCAGAGGATCGAGCCGGTTGGAAAGTGCGAGGTCACAATTGGGAAAATATATTGGGAGGACTATGTTAATTAGTTAATGTTTACGGACTGATTTTATGTGAGGATATAATCTAAATTCATAGTCATATAATTCAGTTATAAACTTAAATTAAAATATGAAATAATAATAATAGAATTCTCTAAAGGGCTTCTGCGTGTTGGACCCATGTCCCCGCGTAAGCCTATCAAAAGACCGGGGTCCCCCTCACGGGGGATATAAACTCGTGAAGAGAGAGACAAATAATAATTACATTATTTTTTTATATATTAACTTTTTGTTTTTTATTATTTATTTAATCATATGAAAGAATAATTAAACCATTTATTTGGACACAGCACATTGAGTCCCAATGGATAAAAGACACCAAGAAAGGGAAAGACAAATAACATAAAAGATAAGTCATCATCATATCAGCCAATAGACGTCAACTGCTGAACAAAAGCTTCTCCCATCGATTTCTACAAGTTTGTCGTCATTTTTTCTTTCATCACAAGGATTTAAATTTGGCTGGAATCATGTTGAACAGTTCTTTGGAAAACTCTCAATTATACTGGTATATGAGGTAAAAGGTACTATGATTTAACATGGCTGGAGGCCTCTTTTGGCTTCGCCAGAAACGACTGGTTAAACAACCACACTTCCCAGAAATGTATGCTATACACCCAACATAAACAAACTATGATTTAAAAGATAAATTTAATAAAAAATGCATATATAATTAGATACTTTTTTCTTTTGATTTTTACTAAAACTGTGTGTCGAAAAGAGGCGAAATCGGTTAGATAAATGCTACCTTTAGTTTGATTTGTTATCATTAAATAAAGAAGATAGCTGTAATATTAAATACTCATATTAAATGTAGATATTATTTAACTCTTAGCTACGATAGCTTGTAATAAATTACTTTAGAATCTTGCTCTATTACTTCCTCTACGACATATTTATGGCACGGAAAAGATTTACGATATATTTTACTCTGTGGTCTTACTATATTGTATAGCTAGATTAATTTTGTAACATCGATTCGTAAATGTATGTCTACTAAAGCATTCATACATTCGGTCGTTAAAATAAAGTTTTTATTGATGTTTAATTAGAGTCGGTACGTGAATGCGACCGCTCCGACATAGACACGCCGAGACAAGCAATTTGTGTCAAGGCGAATCTCTGTTTACGGTGTTTACCTCGCAACTAATCGAGCCCCATATTGAATCGCTAAATCCCAATAAAGTTGGACATTCACCAATTTCGCGGTGCGTAATTAGCTGCGAGTGCGACGGCGCGTCGGCTGATTGTTTTAAAACTAGACGAGTTTTACGTAAAACAATGATTGGTGCGTTTAGTGCGCACTACGGTAGTCCATAAAACGAGGTGACTCCGTTTTGTTCCGAGCTGCCTTTTTATTATGCACAGTATAAATTTATGGAATCATCATCGAGTTGTATGGACTCCTCTATTCGTTCGCAGCGTGGGTCCATAACCATTACGGATTGTATTTTGATACAAATTTATTTACACTTGTTAACGTGCCGTAGACACGAGACTTTTTCTGTCGGAACTTGTTTTAAATTGCTCAAGCTTATTCATCTGTATGAACTATGCTCCTATTAGGCTACCAGCTTGGCATTCATCACAGGTGAAGTTTTTTGAAAAGTCATATATTTTTATATCCTACATATCGTCGGCCACTAGTGAAAACCTCGTAATTGGCACAAGCTAAATATGCCCTGTGGTGCCGGCTACGAATAGCACCAAGCCATCTCATCCCGTGGGTGTCGTAAAAGGCGACTAAGGGATTAGCCGGAGGATGGAAAGCAGCGTCCTTCGAATGCATTAACAACTCAACTGCGATCGCCAACCCGCCCGCCAAGCGTGGCGATTATGGCAAAACCCCTCAATGAGCACACAACACACCGATATCGGTCGGTTCGGTGATCTTTGAGGAAGGCCTGTGTCCAGCAATGGCCTTTATTTGGCCGAAATGATGAAATATGCAAAAAGAAAAAGATGATTACAGAAAAAAAATTGTATGGAACTTCATTGTGTTATATTTTTTTATTCAATGTGAACCATTACTATTACTAAATCATGTAATTAATACTATTACTAAATCATGTAATTAATACTATTACTAAATCATGTAATTAATACTTGAATATGAATCGTCGAAAGATTTCAAATTCGAAATACGAGGTTTTCTTGGAAAAAATTAAGATTATTGTCGTTAAATACGATGTTATCAGCAATAAAAAGTGCACTATTCATAATTAACTTCTTTGGTTTGGATATTTTCATACAGTAACTTTTTTCCTAAAGATAACGTAAACGCCGCCCGTCTAGCCGAGTTTTGCGTTTTAAAATGGCTGATTGGTAGTGTTGCTGCGGTTTTCTATTACACAGATGGAGCTAAGTGCATCCAAATTGAACTCGCGCTGGTCTAAAATTGTAGGGTTCTCTTGCCTAATATGACATAATAATAATAAATAATAATAATTGTTAATTTCAGAAAAACAAGTTACATTTTACACAAAACTTATTTTACCAATTAATATGTACTATATGTACTATATGTACGGCAGGAAAAAGATAATAAGCACCAAAAATACGTTTTCGACCAAAATTACGATTTACGAGGTTTTCACTGGTCGACCGACGATATGGGCCAAGAAACTACTTACAACATGCTTATACTAGGTATACGAGGGCGGCACTGAAAATTTCGGGAATCAAGGAAGTGACACAACTTTACTATTTAAAAATGTATTTATTGCTTTTCGAAGTATTATCCGCGAAATTTGACACATTTTTCCATACGATGGAACCAATCATTAAAGCAACCATTCCATTCGGAAGTTGGGGTCTCCAAAATGGCCGTTTTGTAGGCGTCCACAGCTTCTTTAGGTGATGAAAATCTCTGTCCACGCAATTTATTCTTTATTTTAGGGAAAGTATAGAAATCATTAGGGCTTAGGTCGGGGCTGTACGGCGGATGGTCTAATAATTCTATGTTTTCTTGTTCTAAAAACTCTTTTGTTCTGTGCGCGGTGTGAGAACTCGCATTGTCGTGATGGAGGATGATGCGGCGGTTGCAGTTCTCTCTACGGAGTTCAGAAACGACCTGTGGCAAACAAATGCTAGCATACCATTCTGCATTAACCGTTCTTTGTCCCTCAAGAGGAATAGTCGTAACATGGCCGGTTTTGGAGACAAACGTGGCCACCATTTTTTTTGCAACACTCCGTGAACGAACAATTTTTGTTGGCTTTAACTCATTTTCGAACACCCAAACTCGTGACTGGTTTTTTGTTTCGGGTTCGTACGCATATATCCAGGATTCGTCACCTGATACGATGTTGTATACAGCATTTAAGGATCCTGCGTGGAATCTTTCGAGAGTTCTGACGCACCAAGTAACGCGAGCCGCTTTTTGCTCTTCACATAGCAAATGCGGTATCCATCGGGAAAACAACTTTTTTACACCTAATTGTTCATGCAAGATTATTTGTATTTGACTCATGCCAATGTCTAAAGTTGCCTGAATTTCGCGGTATGTCACATGTCGATCTTCCTCAATCAGCTTACGCACAGCATCAACGTTTTCTTGGGTGACTGCAGTTTTTGGACGACCTTGACGAGGATCATCACTGAGCTTGACACGTCCACGTTGAAATTCAGCAAACCAGCGATAAATTGTGGTTTTGGATGGGGCTACATCACCAAATGCAGAAATCATCCGGTCAACACACTGTTTTTGTGTTAAACCACTTCGAAAGTCATAATAAATCATCGCTCTTGAATTTTCTCGAGTCAATTCCATTTTCTCAACGACTAAACAAGTTTGACAAAACCATGTGACAAGACCGTGAATCTTTTTTAAAATAAATAAATGGTATTCGATTTGTAAAACCAAGGAGCTTTCAATTAAAAAGATTTTAATATGACAGGAACAGTGGAAATATTCCATTCCCGATACTTTTAGTGCAGCCTATGTACGTTTTAATTTCTACTCGCCGTTACCCACCCGTTTCTATCAATCCATTGATCATCCGCCTATATGCGGACCCATGCTGGACATAGGCCTCTCCCAGCGTGCGCCACATTATCCCGGTGCGCTAGGCACAATTATATTTACTATATACATTCTGAACCGAAGATATCTAAAAAGACGATATTTTTTTGTAAATTTTTTATTTAAACCCTAAAATGTTCATTGATATCCGATGAGCCGTTTCGGAGCCTATTCGAGACAAACATTCAGACAGACAGACATAGATTCTAAAAACGGTCATTTACGATTAGGCATCGTATAAATAGCAGTTTTCACTTAAATATTGGCATTTATTTTGAAATCACAGACAGACACTTAACTTTTATTGTATTTTTCAGCTGTTTCTACGTTACCCCATATTAGCATTTCTCATGTATCGTGGATACGGTCATATACATTTTTATTTCTATTCCACTAGCCTTCTGTTTTTTTTTTATTGGGCCAATGGTAATTTTACCTGAACTTCCTCCGCCCCGAGGAAGGACGGAGGGGCATGCCGGATTCCTACCGGCTAAAACCACTGGGGCGGTCATATTTAACACCTAAGGGGAGCCCCCCCAGGTCCTCGTAAGATCACACTAGAGCCGTTATTCCTCTATCCTGGCAAACAAGCATACGGCCCGCCTGATGGTAAGTGGTTACCGTAACCTATGAACGCTTGCTTGTGTTGTTGTGCGGATTAAGAGTATAGCACCACTCCATTTCCTCCCGTGGATGTCGTAAAAGGCGACTAAGGGACTCTAAACCAGAGGGATGGGTAGCAGCGTCCCTTCTGTGGACCCATAGCCATTCTGCGCTCACCAACCCGCCTGCCACGCGTGGTGAGTACCGGCAAATTCCCTCCAATATTATGACACAATTGTGGAAATCTTTGGGCAGGCCTTTGTTCAGTAGTGGACGTTGTAAGGCCGATATGATGATGAACGCTTGCAACACCAGAGCTATCACTCGTGCGTTGCTGAGGCTTTAAAATCTTTTTACGCCCTTTTTGAAGAGCCCCAACTTTTAAGAAAACCTCGGTTGGGAGCTGATTCCACAACCTAAGCGTGCGCGGGAGGAAGTTCCTCTGAAACCGTATGGTACCATTTTGGCTCTAAGGTATGTTGATGAACTCCGCAATGATGGCTAGATGAAAGATGGTAGAAAGTAGCCGTTGGCATCATATCGAGCAATTCCTTCCTATCCATTGTACAAGCGGAAGAACACACACGGAGAGGCAAAGTCTGCTCAGACTTAGCGGTTCTGGATTGCTTGTGAGCTTAGGATCGTTGACAATCCTAACTGTACGTTCTGTACCAAATCTAAGGGTCCAAGCTGGTATCCAGGTGCTCTCGCCCATAAATGGCTACAGTACTCCATATGAGGCCGGACTAGCGACCCCGATGAGAAGTACCTCCTTGCTCTGTTGAGCACGCCGAGTTTTTTGGATACCAGCTTGACTTTACCATCTAAGTGCGTCCGAAACTGGACGCTGTTGGAAGGACCAAGGACCCAAATACTGTTACCTTTGTTAAGGGACGTATTCTGAAATTGTGGAGCTACAGCAAATAAATCTCCCATGCATAAACACCCAGACCCGAAACAACTATTTGTACATCATACAAACAAATTGTTGCGTGCGGGTATCAAACCCGCGACACTTAGGGCAGAATGCCAATAGCTAAGCTACTGCTCCCTTTAAATTTCAAGGTAGTTCCGAACGTACGTGCCGGGTGGTTTAGCTGCGATAACACCGCGTTAGATCATTAGTTCCATGAGTGTCGTAGATAAGAGGTATCCAATCAATTACATTATTAAAATCTATTGAATGGAATATGTTATTTAATGGATTAGGTACCTAATGTATAAGTCAATTGCTTTCAATAATAAAATCCTGATATATATTTTAAGTGTTTACTTTGATCTCTTCTGATTATTTCTAAACCTTTTTAATTTTTTTATTGGTGCCCAGTAGAAATTCTTCATGAACTTATGACGGGTAGGGCGGACTCCTACCGGCTAAAATCACTGGGGCGGTCATCTTCGGCACCTAAGGGGGGCTCCAGGTCCTCGTATGATCACACTAGAGCCGCCCACTGGTGCCACGCCTATAGGCGCATTTCGGAGAGGGTGACTGTAAAGCGGTCACCCATCCGGGGGGATTGTAAAGGATCCTTCAAAGCGTCCCACGGCAGCGCGTGACCACATGCGTGCTACCGTCTTCTCTTGGGTCACTTGGTGTGAGCGCGCAGATTCCCCAATCTACGCACCCGCGAACCCAGAGGTCCCCCGCCTTGTAGCTACGGCAGGGGGTTTCAGGCGTATGGGAATTAGGCGCCAGGGCCGTTGTTACCCCGGCACCATCTCCTCCTTCTTCGAGTGGGATCGGCCCTCTCCCGATCCCGCTCTGCGGTCTCCTTCTGGAGCATGACGCTCTCACAGAAGGAGACCACTGCATTCCAGTTTTCGTGTTTTGCCAACATAGCCGACACGACTGCTGGCAGAGAGAGATCTTGCCCGATCCGATCGACCAGGATCCGCCGCTCGGCGGCCCACGCAGGGCACGCCTCGAGCTTGTGCTGTGCGGTGTCCTGGTCGCTATCACAATGTTGGCATTGTGCCGTGGCCTCGCGTCCTATCCTGTGCAGGTACGCGCCGAAACAACCGTGCCCGGTGAGCACCTGCGTCAGGCGGTAGGTGACGCGCTCGCTCCTTCTGAGCCAGGCTCCAAAGAGCGGCAAGACGGCCTCGACGACGCGCTTGGTTGCAAACTGCATCCGCAGGCGATGACGCCACTTTACAAGTGCGCGCCGCCAAGCCAGCCGCCGCAACCTGTCCAACGCCCCTGGAGGCGCGCCTTCGCCGCTCTGGCGGAGGGAGCGTGTCTGATCGTAGACCCACGCATCCATCTCCGCCAGGATGTCAAAAGGCGGGGAAAGCGCCAGGAGAGTTGCCGCCTCGTAGGACACTGTTCGGTATCCTCGTGCGATCCGGATAGCCACTCTGCGCTGCAGACCGTGAATTTTGGTTCTGCAGCGCTGGGCGCCTGATAGTCGAGCTGACCATACAGGCGCCCCGTATAGGACCACGGACCGCACGACCCCCCCGTAGAGACGGCGAACTTCCTCACATGGTCCCCCGAGATTGGGCAGCAGCCGGTGTAGTGCACCCTCTCGACTCGGGGGACGAGGCGCTGGAAGTGCTATTCGAAGCCCCAGCGACTGTCCAGGGTGAGCCCCAGGTATTTCATGTACCGGCCCACCCCGATTCGCGCGTCACCAACGCGTATCCACGAACTGGGTGGTTCTCTGCTTCTCGGCAGTTTGTGGAACCATAGCGCCTCGGTTTTTTGAGGCGCTATCCGCAGACCCAGGGATTATTTCTAAACCTATTGCCAATTTCGCCGTTATTTAGCAGTTAGGTAACTATTTTAGGATTTAAAAAACACAAGTTTTCCAAAGAGTTACAAAATACTGTGGTTAGACTTTGTGATGTATAGAAATACTCAAACTAAGGACTTTCTTTTTAAAATTAAAACTACATGATTTAAGGATATATTTACATTTTATGAATAATATAGTCTTAACCGGTGCTATTTTAGATAGTGATTTTCTTTTACTTTACAACCTACATAATTACTGGTTGTATTACGTATACTTATTTTAATTGAACTTTATCTCTATGGTTACATAATTAAAAATACAGGTACTTAATAACAAATGTCTCGAGACAACGAGCGTAGTGTACTAGCGTCCTGCGCGGTAATACAACGCGTAAAGCTACCCAGGATTACCTGGGTAGGCGTTACTACCCACCAAGCGAATGAATTGCTCTTCTCATACTTCGTTGTCATCATCATCATCATCAATATATCAACGAACAAAGGCTTCCCCCATAAATTTCCACAACGACCGGTTACATGCTACCTGCATCCAACGACTCCCAGCCACTTCCAAGCACACACCAGGTCGTCCGTTCATCTTGTTGGAGGCCGGCGGCCACGTGGCGTTTTCCGGTGGTTCCGGGTTTTGCCCCAGCGGCCATCAGTTTTACGCGTAATGTGCCCCGCTCATTGCCACTTCAGCTTACAAATCCTTTCAGTTATGTCGGCAACTTTAGATCTCCTACGGATATCCCCATTACTGATTCGATCTGTAGAGAAATACCAAGCATACCTCTTTCCATAGCTTTATGATATACTATTGTATATTAATAAATTAAATAAACAGTTCTTATGTGGTACGAATTAGGCAAGTTTATCCTATCTAGATATTTTGAACAGATAGTTGGTTTGTGGGTTTAATAATAGTTAGTTAAATAATGGACTAAGTCTGACTATTCTTAAGTGCCTGTTAATGGTTTATATGAATAAACATATTTTTACTTTATCTTTATCTCGTTACTTTTACAAAAGATTAAGCAACATTTTCGTAATTCTATAAGTACTTATGCTCTGAACAAAACTTAACAAATTAGCAAGAAATTTAATACCGAGATATCTCGTCCTTCTTAGCGTAGGTAAATAATGTTTAAGTTTTGAATTTTAATAAACATAGGTACTATTATTTCTATGTTCACGATAGGGACGTGCGGCGTTAATTCTTTTCTGCAGATGCGGCTTCCCTGTAAATCAATTCTACCGGCATTGTTTGTATTGTATAGCTGTAAAATATTCTTTAATGTTTATCAAGCTGTCTTCAATAATTTGTGAACACTGATTTCTAAATCAATATATAAATAGTGCCATGCCGTGTGGTGCCGGCTCAGAACACCACCACCCCATCTCCTCCCGTGGGTGTCGTAAAAGTCGACTAAGGGATTAGCCGGAGGATGGGCAGCAGCGTCCTGCGAGTACATTAACAACTCAGCTGCGATCGCCAACCCGTCTGCCAAGCGTGGTGATTGCACGTGGCAAAACCCCCCAATGAGCCCACAAAACACCCATATCGGTCATTGTGGTGATCTTTGGGGGAGGCCTGTGTCCAGCAGTGGGCTTCATTCGGCCGAAATGATGTATTAATAAAGAACAAAAATAGTCAAAAAAGACTTTGCCCTGAGATTCAATCGTCATTTTTTCTCAGTGGTTGTCCTGCGGCGAATTGCCGTTGCTTCAGTATGACGTGCAAAAGTGTCTGTTAGGACCGACTTCATAATTCCAGCTTAAAAACGTCCTCTGCAGGACAGAAGCCTCCCCCAAATATTGCCACAACGACCGGTATGGGTTTGTGTTGTGTGTTCAGGGGAGATATTTCCATAATCGCCGCGCTTGGCAGACGGGTTGGCGATCGCAGCTAAGTTATAAATGTAGGTACTCGAAGGATGCTGCTGCCCATCCTCGGGTTAATCCCATAGTCACCTTTTACGACACCCACGGGATGAGATGGGGTGGTGGTATTCTAATTCTATTCAGCCAGATTAGCAATAGTTGGATGGGCAGCAGCGTCTTTCGAGTACATTAACAACTCAACCTCCGTCTTAAAATTATACTAAACATTATCACGTTCACAGTGTACAGCAAAGAGCGGGATACCGCATACATTTTGCCGCTGATGTCCATTAATTGAAAACTGAGATGTAGTGACCGTATATGATAATTTTATTGCCCACATACGGCTTTTCCCGGCAATCTTTCTTCCCAGAGACAATGGGCCGAGCCGCTCTGCAGATTGGTATGGAATGAATTAATCAATATGTCCACTAATGCTGTAGAGCATGATCGTCTAATTGCTTCGAGTGAATGGTAGTCGGACTTACTGGCTTCAGGCGCTCCCGTCGTCATAAGAGTGACACCGATGAGGAGCATCCTTCTCATCGGCGCCACTGTTATGAAGCTGTCAATCGCCTCGGATAAATTGGCCTGTCTTGCAGTAAAAGTGCAGGTCGCGTAGCACGGCATGCCAATATACATCGTGCTCTTGTGACTGCTGGCAGGCCAGTTGCTTTGGAACCCAATAGCTTAGCATGAAACGATGGCAAGAGATAAGACGGTATGTCGTTACTGCCTTGAAAGATAAATAGGCCTCTGGTGTGGGATGCAACTTGTGTCAACACCCTTGCTTCACCTCGTCTTCCAAGCACAGTAACTGTGCTGGCGCTGCCGCTTCTGCAGCAGAAGCCCTCAAACGGCGCAATAGAATACCGTTTAGGGTTGAATCGCTTCATGGGATCCGAGTGCACATCTGCTTTTCAAAGATATTGTTAGACGGTAAATAAATTATTTTTAAATCCGGAGACTGCTCTTGCTCTTAATACTATTACTGATGTCATGCGCCATATTCGTGGTAATCATTGTGGGACGGTGGCCGCATCATATTGGTCCGACGGCCACATACCTGCGGACCATATGTTTGGCACGACTGGTGTAAAGTGTAGCATTCACAATAATTTCATTAAAACACATACATTGGCAATTATTTGCTTTAGAGAATGTAGTCCATACCTTATTAAGGCATTTTAACATATGTGATACTGCAGGGATGTTTATCACATGAAGTAGGTAAAGCTGTAACTGTGGTAATTTAAGGCAGTGTGCATCTAAGAAACGCTTCGATAACAATGGTAAGAAGTGAAGCATTAACAATAATTTAATTAAAACAGATACAACGACAGTTATTTGCCGTAGCGAATGTAATCCCGCACTATTTACACATTTTAACATTTGCCACACTGGGCTGGTCTTCACATGAAATAAAGCTGCAACTGTAGTAAATTCAGGCAGTGTATATCCATTGAAAGCTTCAATAACAATGGTGTCATCATCATCATCATACCAACCAGAGGACGACCACTGCTGAACAAAGGCCTCCCCATAGATTTCCACGACTGTGCCAACTTTTTAGGTGGGTTGGTGAGTGCAGTGTGGTTACTGTTCTACAGAAGGGAGTCTACTGCCCATCCCTCTGATTTAGAATGCCTTGGTCGCCTTTCACATCATCCACCGGAAGAGATGGAGTGATGCTATATTCTTAATCCGTTATGGTGTAAAGTGAAGCATTCACAATATTTTAATTCAAATCCATAAAACGGCTATTTTTTGCCTTAGCCAATGTAGTCCCCGCGTTATTTAGACCTTTTAACATTTCTGACACAGGGCATAACATGAAATAAAGCTGCAACTTTAGTAAATTAGGGCATTACGTATTTATTAAAAGCTTTTAACAACAAAGTGAAGCATTCACAATAATTTCATTAACATACATGCAACAACAATTATTCACCGTAGCGAATGTAGGGATCCATTAGGACTTATTAAACATTTGTGACACCGATGCTGTTCATCACATGAAATAACTTTGCAACCCTGGTAAATTAAGTATGGTGGATATTCCAGACCAGACAACTATTAGAATTATGAATCTTAAAACGAATACCAAGTGTACACTATCATATCGGCCATTTATAGTCCACTGCTGAACAAAGGCCTCCCCCATAGATTTTCACAACTTTGTCATCATTTTGGGGGGAATTTGCCAATACTCACCACGCTTGGCAGGCGGGTTGGTGAGCGCAGTATGGCTACCGTTTCACAGAAGGGACGCTGCTGGCCATCCCTCTGGTTTAGATTCCCTTAGTCGCGTTTTACGACATCCACGGGAGGAGATGGGAGTGGTGCTATATTCTTAATCCGGACACCACACTGAAAGTCCGGACAACACTCAGAAACACACGTGTACACTATGTAATCTTGTAATTAAATACATGAACCACGACGTGAGTACCCGTAGAACCGTAACTTAGTGAGCTTAGTTGTTATAAATAAATATTTTTGAAGAACAATAAACACGTTGGCGTACGGCAGCTGTATATAAGAGACATATGTGCGTATAAGTATAGCTGCGGGCTAGGGCTCGTTATTTTCTGGTCAATTGCCGCTTTACGGCGCCCGCGCATCCTCGCTTCCAATTACTGCCCAGCCGCCAACGCTATAAAACTGACATCCATATCAAATCAGCTTTACTACCAAATTGAAGCATACTATCTTCCACTTATGCTCTTATGAAATAAGACACATATCTGCATGACATCGGTAACAGATACAGTATGTGTGAACATGCCAGATGCAAATTATGCTTAGGTAAAACATGTTTGTTGTCCGTCCCGAGTTTTATTTTTTACAATTATATCGGCTTGGTTACTTGGAAATGCATTCACGAGAAATCGGAGAGGGTTTCGTGATGTTTAATAGGCTTAGATTAGAAGTTAAAAGCCGGGCCGTGGGTCGAGGGACCATTAAATGGTTCTCAGGACACGGCTACATGACTTAGCTCTCATTAGGTGAATTGTCAGTCGAGAGAAAAAAGCATTCCTATATAATCTTTATATAGCAGATACCTAGCTTATTTACAACAAGAATCGTGGGATCTCATAATGGGATGTGCATAAGAGATGCATAAGATAGAGATGTGTTTTCGCCTATGTGGTTTATATGTTCTGGTTCTGACATATGAACCACATGGTATTTACCAGTCTACCAGGAATAATTAACTATGTGTAAGATCGACTGTCTATTTACCTATCATCATATCAGCCACAGGACGTCCACTGCTGAACAAAGGCCTCCCCCTTAGATTTCCACAACGAGCGGTCACATGCCGCTCTCATCCATCGACTCCCAGCGACCTTCACCAGGTCGTCTGTCCACCTCGTTGGAGGTCGTCCCACGCTGCGTTTTCCGGTGCGCGGTCTCCATTCGAGAACCTTTGTGCCCCAACGGCCATCAGTTCTACGAGCAATGTGCCCTGCCCATTGCCACTTCAGTTTACTAATCCTTTCAGCTATGTCGACAACTTTAGTTCTTCTACGGATCTCCTCATTTCTAATTCGATCTCGTATTTATTTATTTATTTGTATTTATCTATAAATATTCTAATTTATCTTAATAGATTATTTATGAAGTAAGAGAACTTGCCAATTGTTATGACGACTGAAAGGTAAACCTATATCTAAAAATGCACATATTTCGCCGATAGTTCGACTTCATTATGGGGTAATAAACGTAGATAGTTTTGCAAGACCAATTATGATGGAATGCCGACAAAGGGCTCCGGCACTTTGAAGTCACCGACGATGGCGTACAGCATCCGCTTTCTCCTTGGAGATAAGGCCGGATGTGACGTGGCCTTGCGCCTGCGCACCGACGGGACACAGCTTTTCACGATTACTTGATACATTCCAGTGTGGGGTAAAAAAGACTCACTCAAGTTTGTACAACCAAAAAATAAGTGCATGAGTCATCTAATGAAAGCTATGGACTGGTCACCTCCATACAAGGTTTATCTTTGCACTTTGACTGTTTACTATCATCGTCAACGGTACGATGACTACCAACATAAAAGCAATTAGCAGCAAATATAAGTGTTTTATTTATTTACCGTCTTATTCATACTTCTTTGCGCATATTCCATGCTACTGAATTCGTAGGGGATTTACGAGTTAGGTAGTTTGGATTCCCTATCAGTTTTATAGCGTATTAAATTATGCAGTTTAAGTCATGCACTTTTCGAGCAGAAGTTCGTCGTATAAGGAGGGAAAAGTCAAAAGTGGGGGAGGTAGAAGGGCGGAGAGCGGCGGGGGCGTTCGGAGCGGGCCAATAAAGGCGCGCAGTAAATCCACGTAATTTAGAGCGGTCGTAAATTAAAGTTCCGCTATAAAGTCGGGCCGGCCGCGTACCTGCCGCGCCCGAACCGCGCCGCGCCGCCGCGTCACGCCACCGACCCGCGCCGTCTCCGACTCGTAAATCAGCCGCCGTGTGAAACCCGCACATGTCCAAGTCGACTTACAAAAATACATTTTAACATTCAACTCTCATTACATAACGACTTCGCCCTGTAAGTAGGTAGTGACGCTTATTGCGTATTTTGATGACAGTTAAAGTGATATTGGGTAATGGCGATGGCCTTCAATGCTCGTATTCATATTTATCTACATGACCTATACTTGCACCTGCTTAGGTATTACTACGATAATGATCAGTTCAAGCAATTTATTACATAATGGTAAATGTGGTGTAATACATTTTTGACGAGACGCCACAAAGAGATATTCCGAGTTTTTACCAAGAGCTTTTTGATAGAGCGGATTAATGTTAATTCATTGTAAACGATGACAATTAACCATTCGCTTGATATACGTAACCTATGCACGCCACGTATCCATGGACACGAAATGTAAGAAGAACTTTTTCAGAAAAAAAATTATTCTGACGCTTTCATTTCCTACACACACATTCTTACGACACAAATTCAACTTTTTTGAAGTCATCAGGAAACTAATCTACAGTTAAGTCTACGTATGCATTCCACTTCCTTTTTCGATAAATCTTTTACCTACTAATCAAGCAACACGCTTGTGGAATGCATTACCTATTGAAGTAAGACGCGCTCAAACAGAGCGCTCAAAGAGAGAAAATAGTAATGTTCGTTCGCCATTTACTAAAAATGGTGAACTCATCATTTCGGCCGAATAAAGTCCACTGCTGGACACAGGCCTCCCCCAAAGATCGCCACAACGACCGGTATGGATGGCTCATTGCCATAATCGCCACGCTTGGCAGACGGGTTGGCGATCGCAGTTGAGTTGTACTCAAAGGACGCTGCTGCCCATTCTCCGGCTTATCCCTTAGTCGACTTTTACGACACACACGGGAGGAGATGGGGTGGTGGTATACTAAGCCGGCACCACACGGCGTATTGTATGTATTTTATATTATTATGTCTAAGTAATATTGTGTGATATGTTGTGCACTTGACAGCCCAAATCTCTCTCCATTCTTTCAGTCCATCCAAAGGTTGTCTTGAAGAGATCGCCTTGCGTGATAAGACCGCCCATTGTACACGTATCTTTTTAGATGTTTATCTTTTATGTATTATGTGATGTACAATAAAGAGTATCTATATATTAATACGTGAAGAAAAAGTTTTGTACCTCTTTTTAAGGAATGTATGATTTGGCATAGTTAAACTTCATATGGAGGAGGAGTGCAGAAAGTTAAAATGTATGTACAATCTGTGTTACAAATACATTAAATCAAATTTAAAAATGTAATAAATTACGGTCCAATTTCGGCCCCTGGGCGACCCATGGGTGACCTAGTAAACACAAACATATAAGCATTACCACTGGACCACACCCGATCTAGGACGAAGGTAGTGTGTAGCAAAGAGAATATCGGCAGGCACGCCTGCAGCCTACTGCACCTTGTATTCAATGTAACATCCAAGTATCTTGTATCAATTTCATACATGGCAACCCCGGCCCTGTTGCATTGCATCGCACACGTTCAGCGCACACACACTGTATTTAGGTTCTGTGTGAGCTAACATTAGCTGACTTTGATGTATTTAACACATGTAGATATTTGTCGGATATCGTGAGAGCATTATTCAGTACCTTAATATTCCCAAATGCACTCTCATTATCAGAATCGGACTTGTGATCGCAAGTTGTTAGTACCGCACCAGGGCAGCACGACACATCCTCTTGGATTTTCTATACTTTGCATGGTGCGAGTGGGACGGGGGAGGGTATGTGTTAGCCTAATATGTGCCAATCGCACTGCATAGTACAACATGAATAATCCAATTAAACGTACCGAGGAGGTATTATATTTTGAAACCTTTACTCTATCTAGAGTAGTAGGTTCTCTGAATTGAAGAATAGTTTGTATCTACAAACATAGGATCTTCAGCTACGTACCTTCTAAATTAAAATAAAGATTTTTCTTGTGCCTTCGGTTTCATATAGCTCTCGGTTATTGACAAGTGCTAATATTTCTCGAATCCTACTCGTAAACAAGATCCTTTACCATTGCCTATTTAGTACAAATAGTATAACATTAACCCTTCATTTAGTTGTCAAATATTATCTTTATTAGTTAAAAGAATCCGCACCTCATTCAGTGGGTGTCGTAAAACTATACGATTAGTCGTAGGAAGAGCAGTAGCATCCTTCTAGTATATTAATTACAACTCAACTGCGATCACCAACCGGCCTGCCAAGCGTGGCGATTATCGCTAAACGCACAAGGAGGCAGGAGTACACAAAACAAATCCAGACCAGTCGTTGGCGATTTTCAGGGGAGGGTCATTTGAAATGATTATGCTGATAATGAAAAAGTTAAGAAGATTATCTATGGTAGGCCTTAGATGAGATACTTTTTTGAATATTAATAGTAGAGTCCGCCAACCCGCAATAGTCCAGCGTAGTGGACTAGGGCCTAACCTTTCTTAGAATGAGAAAAGGCCCGTGCCCAGCAATGGGGCAGTAATGGGCTGATTATTATGTAATTGTAGAGTATTTTGCTTTCCTGTTACTAAATAGAATCAGGTATGTCATATTTTATTATTCCGGCATTACACTAATCTATGTTCTCATTGAATTCAACCTATAAAACCTATAAAAGCTTGATATGTTACTGACACTACCATTTTATTTTCAATAAAACGAAAACGCGCGGGGGCGAGCAGGGGGGTGCTGTGGATGATTAATTGTGAAACATTTCTGAATACGAAGGATTATGTCAATATAATATTGTTATGAATATGATATGTTAGGTAGGTATTAAATGCAGCGCGTCGTGTTCTGCGCGCGCTTCTCTGAAAGGATGTCCGGCCAGGCCTCACAGAGACGGTGTCCGTCAGACCAAGTGACGGGCCGATACCTGCTACGGGTGTGGTCCAATGCTTCCAAGGCATGGTAAGGCAACACCTCACCCCCAACCATAGGTAAGTGGAAGGAACACCGTAGGGTTTAGCCGGTAAGAGTCTAGCATGCCCTTCCGCCCCTCCCAAGGCGGAGGAAGTCCATGAGCTAAGTTCGTATAACCAAAGATACACACATAGCTACATACAAGTATACGTACACAGGTAAGTACGCGCAAGTATAAATCCACATAGCTATCTTCGTTATCAATGATCTACGTATGAGTTAAGCGTTTTATTATCTTGATAAAGACATTCTTTATGATTATCTGTCAATGTTATAAACTCTAGGAAAACTTTAACAACCGTAGGTAACGTGTGGCGTGTAATTCTATACGGATTTAGTGAGTCGTTTCAATGCCCTTATTGGTATAAACCCCATGAGGCCATGGTGCGGGCGGACATCGCTTTACGATTACTCACATAAAGGAACACATTATCTGTTTTATCTTACCTAAAAGTCCCCAACAAAGAGATAAAGGTCCTAAGTTTACCCGTCGCGTGTAAATAAATTATCCGAAGTATTGTGCAGGGCGCGCTCGGATTGTCTAAAGTAAACTCGGCTCGGGATATATTGTGGTCCCGATCGTCGCAGTAAATCACTCATGAACACATCACGTGTTACGTAAAAGGGTTTTATGTGGGACTAGCATCCATGACGAGATAACACATTCAAATGTCACTAGGTAATCATTATATGGAGCCATTCCTTACATTGTAAATAAACTAAGCTATTGTAAACAAAAGCGCGGTCTAAATGCGATTTTTAATGTTGACTGTTTCGTTAAAACAATTTTATTGCATTTTGCTTAGTACAATGTCAACCACGGAAGAGATTAGGTAGTTTAATTATCGTCATAGCTCGATGTGTAACATAACATATTTTCTCAGCATAACTGTAATAATAATGTCTTAGGTTTTCGCGAGTATTACACATTATAATAAAACACTTTTAAACGGATTCTATCGCGTATATTTTAGGTTTTTTGTTTTTATAACTGTAATACCTAATACCTATATCTATTGAAAAATCTTTCGAAGCATATGGATCAGTGCCTGATGGCATAATATTGAGTTAAACATGCGTCACATAGGTACTTAGATAAAAACATAAGTGTGGTCGTGCGGGTACAGGTACATTGGTGCGTCACGACTAGTATTGCCAGGTCTAGTAAGCCAAATAGCGGGGCAGAAGCTAGAATAATTCGAGATTTTGACTTTCAAATCTGTACAGCTTACATTTATTTTGAAGCTAAATCACATTTTATTACGAAAATTTGCAGCATTTGACACCGACAATGCAAAATTTAAAAATATTTGTATGACTTAAAATAAACTGTCCTTCTCTAATAATATTATACCATAGATATGTTACGTTCATATTAAGTGGCGCGCAAAATTTAGTCGCGCTGCAGGTTTGTAAAAACCTATAAAACTGCTCACCTATACTGGCAGAAAGAAAATTCTGAAACTACGAGAGTAAAAGAGATAGATATCTAAAATGACAACACGTGTACCTACTCTATGTATTTGTGATAGAATTTATGTGTTGTCTCTTTTCTTTGCTTGGTCTGTGTTTTCTTCGAGTAGATTAATTATATAAATAATTTGAGTAGTAATTTTATTCAAATATTTTATTTTATTTGTTAGTCACGTGTGGTGTGAGATCCCAAGTTCTTTATTTATTTTTTCTTGATAGTTTGTGTATTTTCTATATATGCACGACGGAATTTTGATTTCTTAATTATTAAAACAATACATATTGTGACAGTGTATGCTCGTTGTCCTATTTTGGGCGAACTTATTGCGAGGTGCTACAATTGGGAGAGCTTTGGTTCTTACTTTTGGCGCGCATGTAACATATCTACTTCTTTTAATATATAATATCATTGTTCTTCTCTATTCTGGTGTTAATTGGTCTCAACACTTGGTTAACGTTAGAAAATTCCTCACATTGTCTGTATGAAATAATATCTCAATTATAACTTTTTCAATAATACACACAATTTACATGCGTAATTTATAGTTTAAGACATCTTAAAGGTTCCAACAGATCAAAGAAATCGAATCGGGACATTTGGCATCTCGATCAAGGATAAAACGGGACGTGTCCACATACCACTGAAAATAGGGACATCCCGCTCAAATCGGGATACCTGGCAACACTAACGACACACGTCACGTCAAGGCGGCGGTTGCGGGCGCGGGCGGTCGGTTCGCGCGCTGTGTATCGCGTTCGTGCGGAGCTTTGTTATCTGCGATCAGGCCCCGCCCTGGCGGCGCGTGGAGCCTGTCGCGGACAACATGGCGGCCGCTGCGCTGCGCGGCCCGCACGCCGGACTGCCGCCACTCGCATTTATGGTCCTAATGAAAACCACTTTAATTAATTCACAGCAATCACATGCGCCGTGCACGCCGCAGCTTTTATGTTTATTGTTTCCATATCATTTTAAAGCACCACATTTTGATTTCTCAAGAGTGTCACCGTCATAATGTTTTGTTTGTCAAATGACTGCTGTGTTTATTAACAGTGTAAGTATTATTACGATTGTTCAATTGTTATTATGTACGCCAGTTTTCACTTTATGTTATTAGAATCATGTTAATAGCTTGACTGTTTCCCATATCTTTGTACTTAATTGCCTGTCAAAGCAAGGCACACCTATTTTTGTTACTAGTACCTATATAATGTTGTATTATACATAGCTTCAACTAACATCTTTACATATATATTTACTTGTAGATTAATAAAATCGTACTTAAGTAGGCAAATAATTATATGATGTTGTGTGTATTTATATATGTTGTATAGTCATGCCATGTCACCATGACCATAAATAAATAATACCTATCTAATAGTTACGACGTTTATTTAAAAATTATAATATAAGGCATGATATCGCGTAAGTTTAATGTACCTCAACAAATAAAAAAAATAAGGTTTGGTTATTTCTTTTAAACACATTTAACACAGCTACGGTAACACTCTAACTAACCTTCGAAAACTATAAATTTACCTCCATCAAGTACTAGTTTATGTATTTAATTTAGTGGCACTTATTTAGGTACTGTTTTTGTACTGAAATAAGTAAAAAACCTTGTATTTTTCTCTGGCTCTTTAGTGTCTCCGGTCTTTACATATGGACTCGATATAAAAATTTAAGTAGGTGAAATGGGAGCGGAAGAATTAACAATCCCGCTTTGTTCTTAGGTGTTACAGTCAGTAGGTGAATAAAGGATTCCGGGCCGTGCGTGGGTGTATACACTGCAGTTTCTAGGGGACCGCTTGAGGTGACTGTTCACCAGCTGCCTCCGCCGCAGCGTGTTCCCGTCTGGCTGGAAGGAGGCGGGATAGGTTCTTTTGAAGAAGGAAGGAAGGGCCGCATAGTCTCCCTCTGCATATCGCCCTAATTGCCTGCTCGACGAGGCTTCGAAGCTTTTCGAAAGAATACTCTCACCCGAAGGCTCGTTGAGCACCTGTCGTGTGTTGGTCCCGACTTAGCCGACAGCCAGTGTGGCTTTCGGCAGCGGCGGTCCACCATCGACGCGATTATTTCCGTCCGCTCGCTGTCGGAGCAGGCAGTGTCCCAACGGGTGGTGTGGCGTTGGCCGTTAGTCTAGACATAGTCAACGCCTTCAACTACATCCCGTAGGGTGCAATTACGCCTGAGCCCCTGCCGTCGCTATATAGGGTCTTACTTTAATAATGGAAAATATTTTGAGGCTAGGCTCTATGAATGGTATACAATTCATTTCAAATATCAAGTATCGGTTTTACTGATAATTATTTAATTATTTTTTAAATACTCGACTAGCGAAACATTTACTGACTCTGTATTATTTTATAAAATATATAATCGTTGATGTTATGTTATTTTTATTTGCTATAACGTATCATTGCTACCTATAGGTATACCTCCTAAAATATTTTCCATTAATAAAGTAAGACCCTATATAGTGGAGAGCCTCGTGGGTCGAGGGGGCGCAGATTGAGGAATCTGCGGGCCCACAACGAGCGACCGGTGGTGCGCATGTGGTCACGCGCCACCCTGTGCGCATGTGGTCACGCGCCACCCTGTGCGCAACATGGCACAGCGCACAGTGAGGTTTTGGGGGGATCCTTTAGAATATCCGTGGGGGGACCGTGACCTTTTTACAGTCACCCTTTCCGAAATGTGCCAATGGGCTTGGCACCAGTGGGTGGCTCTAGTGTGAGACATGAGGTCCCGGGGGGAGCCCTCCCTTAGCCGATGATGACCACCTCAGTGGTTTTAGCCGTTGTCCGGCATGCCCCTTCGCCCTTCCCCAGGGCGGAGGAAGTTCATGAAGAATTTCCATTGGGCCCAGTAAAAAAAGAAATGTGAATAAGGGATGCAAGCGAAGGTCAATTGAAGGTCTCCATATCGTATGTCGATCACAAATATGATAGACATACGACATGGAGACCTTCAAATATCTTCTGGCCTATAGTCGGCCACACATAAGGAACTCCTCTAGTGTTTCGGATGTTTATGAGCGACGTTCATCCCATGCCCATTTGCCTTCCTATATTATAAAAATAAAACAATCCGATTTGAAAGTTAGGTGATTATGTCAATATTCCTCACGGCTCGGTTCACTGCAGCATTCGGTCAAAAAGTGAATTTTCTACAGTGGTAATAAACATCACTGCTATGAATCGCACAGTGGCCCTAAATGCAACTCTCATTAGCTTGACGAGCCACAATCGGAGGTTTTTGGAAGTTACATTGCAAGGAGACACAGTGCATTAATTTTATTTAGCTGAGTTACACCTGCCATACCAATATAAATAAATATTTTTGCGCTCATCAGTGATTCGCGACTGTGTAACGTTGTAATTACGTGTATATTGAATTAGTGTTTGCTATAACTGGTGCCTTAGGCGCCTTACTATCTAGTGAACAAATGAATATAGTTCGTTATACCTGCTATTTCAAAAGAGAAAATTATTTTGCGTTGTTACTCTTCTTTTCTAAGGTTCTAATGCCCGAAATTAATAATCAATCTAATCAATAATCTTTGGATTTGGGATACAGGATTTGTCAATTATTTGTGTTCTTAACACAAAAACAGAAGAAGTTCAAAATGTAAAGATTTTGGATCAGATTCATTATTAATTTTGGCTGTAAATAGCGCTGGTTGTTATACCCAGCACATGCTGAGTTGGTTACCCTTTCGGTATTCGGGTTCGTCAGTGCACTTATTTTCAAATGTTTGTTTAATTTTACTGCAATTCCTTTTTTCCTGTGCCGAATTAAATAATTTCTATTCTATTCTATTCGAATGGGATTTTCACTGTTGGATAGTATATTTAGGTCATTGGCAAGATTTTAGACAAATATATATCCTATAGGTATTTATTTAGAGCTCAGCTTTGCAACTTTGTGATGAGGTGGAGCAGGTAGCTAATATAACGTAAATGTGTGTGATGTAATGATTTGCATTGACAAAATATAATTAAACAACCGGCAGCCGAATCAAATTTCAAATTGCTATCAAAACGGGTCGCAGTCATATTCCGTAGGGTGACCACGTTCGCCAGTAATTTTATTATTCGTTGATCCAAATCGCTTTTACTTAACTTTTCAATTTTTACCGATAGTGCTGTGTAGGTCTTTATTTATCTATGGGCCCAGAAACCTATAACGATTAGGTATATAAGTATGCGTTCGACAGACTGAGGCGGCTGCCTCGACGGCGACATCGCCTGCGGTTGCAGTTCATGACTAAGCGCGTCGTCGAGGCCATCCTGCCGCTCTTCGGAGCCTGGCTCAGAAGGAGCGAGCGCGTCGCCTACCGCGCGAGAAGTGCCTGGTGGGGCGACCTTTTTACGGTCGCCTTCCCTCCGCTAGAGGGGGTGACCGCTTTACAGTCATCCCCTCCGTGATGTGCCTAAAGGCGTGGCGCCAATGGACGGCTCTAGTGTGATCTTACGAGGATCTGGAGCCCCCCTTCGGTGCCGAAGGTGACCGCTCCAGTAGTTTTAGCGGGTAAGACTCCGGCATACCCCTTAGCCCTTCCCCGGGGTGAAGGAAGTTCCATGTAGAATTTCCACTGGACATCAATAAAAAAAGGTACCTACTTTTAAATAAATAAATTGAAGTCAGTTTACTTTTTGACGTAAAATAGAATATTTAAATAACGTTGTCCTGTAATAATCTAGCCTTATAAAGGATATATGTTATCTTTTATCAAGATCTCATACGGAGCAATCAGTCATCATCATGATATTAGCCAAAGGTCGCTGCACTGCTGCACAAATCCCTCCTCCATAGATTTCCACAGTTTGGTTACTACCACGCTTAGCAGGCGGGTTGGTGAGCGTAGAATAGCTGCTGTTGCACAGAAAGGTCACTACTACCCATCGCTCTGGTTCCCCAGAGACCGAATCAGAGTCCCTTAATCGCCTTTTACGACATCCAGGGGAGGAGATAGACTGGTCCCATATCCTTAATTCGGACACCATAATATGGAATGGAGCAATCAGTGTGGGAATTTAAGTTATGATTGTGACTTTAGCACAGAACTCTAATCCCATGCCATACCTATATAGGTACTAATTTATTTAAAATACTATGTCCGATCTGATGTATCTACTTAAATTAGTATACTTACCTCACACATGGTCCATTATAAATCATCAACTCGAATCTTAGAATTATTCGAGGTATAATAATGTGGATGGAGTAAAGGAATAGAGATATTCTCTCTACACCTGTCACCTACTGCTTGCGTAAGTTTTTGATATACAACTCTAAACTAGGTATAGATCAACATAAACGTTAAACGTATACGTTTACACGATATTGGAATCAAATTGAACGTACCTAATAGCTGCTGTTGCACAGAAAGGACGCTGCTGCCCATCGCTCTGGTTCCTAAGAGTCAAACTCATAATCAATTCAAGTCATAAACCTACCTTCTTATTAGAAAATTAAGCTTCATAAAAAGGTGGCTAAATATGTTTCGATATCTCACAAACTTCGCAGCCCGCCTTATAAATATATTTCATGGTAATCCTAGTCGGTGTTGAAATGGTGTGCGGGTTGTGAGACGAGACATCTCCCTCGCGGCCATTTGTCGCGGCGACACTGCGGCAGATCTCCCCCAGGCCTCGTTAGCAACACCGCGCGTCAACGCGACTACGCTGATTTATTCGCGTTTATTCGCATTTATTCGTGCCGCGCACCCGCGCTCCCACAACTGACACATAAATGTCGCTTTTGTTTCTCTTTACGAAACGATTTAGATGTTCTGTGCGCATGGGGGCGATTCGCTGTGTACTTAAATCTTGAACCTTTCGGATATACTATGTTAGAAGTATGAGCATAAGAGTTAGATAAAACTAGTATAAATTGTACTTACGTGGTATTTTGTTATATTCAAGATATGCTTGTATTTGACCACTGTCTAACCTGATGTTAAATGACGCTGCGGTTCTAGATGAAGCGCGCTTACCCAAAAGTTTTCATACTATTTTAGGTATCTTCCTCCTTTTTCGTTTGGTTAGTACCTAACCAACCTTGTGGCAGAGTTGCTCAACCCGTGCAAAGGCTTCCGACATGGCTTACGACTGCCGTCTAATGGCAACAACCAGTATCAACAGTTTTACGTATCCTTCGAAACTCCTCGTCACCGTTTATTCAAATACCACTATGTTGTTAAACATTCATCGACTGATCCCGCCGAGCGTTGCTTAGCCACATTGATCTGGTCAACTGGCTCTGAGCGCCTCATAAGACACTTCTTGTTAAACTAGATATTACTAAAGACGAAAATGTCAAATTTAAGATCAACTGAAGTAAGAAGTTAAATCGGCAACGGAAAGGATTTAGGTATTTAAGTACTTATCAATCGACTGTAAAAATATATATATTGCAGTTATTAATGAATCAATTGAGCCTATTGCAGTCCGTTGCTGGACAAAGGCCACTCCAAAATTGCGCCTACGTACTTACATAACAGACTTCCATAAATAAGCAATTTAATTTATGGTTAGATTCCCGCATAAACCGCATAGCCGAGAGAGATAAACTAATCAGGTATCAGAACTTGGCACATGAGATTGTCCACATGATTAGGGTGATTGCTCAGATGGAACTGTGCAGTCATTGGACCGATAGTTGTACCTATCACCCAATGGCCTCCTTGCCAAGAGCCTCGACCAACATCTAAAGAGGATCTCGTTGGGTTGCTGGTCCAGGCACTTGAGTGCCTGCTACAGAAAGCATTTCTTCTCGACACGGTACCCATTGTGAAGAGGTTGCTTTCTGTGGAGCTCTAACCACCAGAAGCTTATGCCCTGTAGTCTTACAGAGTAATTACTTTTAAATATTAAACTACAACTTACAACGACATCTACTTGACTATTAATTGCAACTGTCCGATGACGTCAAACAATCCTGAATCACGCTTGTAAAGTATTCGCGCAACGCTGCATATATACAGTCGCCCAACATCAACCGTTGGGCTTCGGCCCGCCAGGCATACCACCCGCCTGGCTGGAGGATCCTCCCTTTTCTATGGAGGAACACCACACCTTGTTCCCCATAAATTTAAAATATTTACTGGTATTATAAACAAAGTAAATAAAGGAAATAATAATTAATACTTATTTATTTATTCAAGCAACATGACTAGTTTTGTTGCTAATTAATACAATAAATAACAGACATGGGGTACTCATGAATCAGTAGCCTCTGCAAAGATGCACCCGGGTTTTTGATAGGTGTACGCTTATATATTAAGGGCCACAGGTCTTTCAGAAAATTTAAATCTAAAATTTAATTGGACACTAACCGGGGATCACGTCTCTGCACTATAAATTTAAGTTACGGATTTCTCCGGTGGTGTAGGACTATTGTATGAGATGGAAACTATAACAATAATGTCTATAGCAATGGGTGTTATATGGAATGAAAACTTTAAGAAAACGGGAACAACGGCGTCTGCCTTTCAACCTATAAAGTTAAATTCTGTGGCAACCTATCACTTACAAGATTCGCCGATGGCGACCACTACAGTCAACAGGACACAATACCGGTGTGAGCGGCATGGGTTGTCGAGAGGTGGGGCACCGGTCGCACCATCGCGCGTCTTGATGACTTGGAGCGGGTTTCTTCGTTATTACGCCATTAGACACTTCCACCCCCGACCAGCTCTCGCGGCAACTAAGGCTAGCCAGAGGTGAAAGTCCCGCGGGCACTCATGAAGTTCCACACCAGCTGACCATTTATTGGTGTGTACAAGCTGGAGACGAGGCCTTGACCGACTCTCTGGGGCATTCGGGTGCGCAGTGTCGCCATACAGCTCGCCACAAGATGCCCTGCGTTTTGTAAGATCTTTAATAGATCTCCTTATGAAACACTTTTTTGTGTCAAAATGATGAGGAACCTGCTTTAATCTGCCCTCCGCTATCCCACAGTCAGATAACGGCTGCCCCAAAGGAAGGAAATAATATTATAGGTACAATAAATTATGTGCGCCCGCGCCAGTGCACTTATATTTTGTTTGCAGGTGCATTAACGGCACACATAACAACGGCTTAGCCTGCTTGCAATCATGTTCAGAATGCAGTTAGTGCTGGCCAAGACCCGGTGTCGATGACATCAAAATATTTGTTTCGATGGTACCTAGCAAACATACCTAAACATCTCTCATTAGTTGAACCCATAATGACCCGTAACTACGTCGGCTGATAACAAACTGATAACACAGTTGTCTAAGGTATCTTGTGACGATTGTACGTAAACTGTTTCAAATGGCGTCTCTTAGTTTTCCAATAAGTATTCCTGAAGTGAACTCATTAAGTGACGAGCAGTTTGAATCAGTATTTGGAAATGTCATAGAACTATGTACAGATCCTGCCGTTAAAGTTAAGATGAACAGGCCCTTTGAGAGTGTGACAAGTCTTTGTGACGCATTTCAAACATATTTAGAGGAACTCAGTTTAGAGGGTAAGGATAAATTACATAGCATACAAATATATCTTTTGTCTTACATAAAGTGCTATGCCTAACAAACTTACGACTAGATATTTACAAGAATGGTATTATACGAATGTTTTTTTATGAAACTCGTTTCATGTGGTTCCCGGCAAGGAATAGACAACGCATGGGTGTCGTAACAGGCGACTGCGGGTTGATATCAATAGAATAGGCAGCAGCAGTGCAATTCCCTCAGCTCAAACATCCATACATTCTTGAATAAAGACTAGAAATAACGATGAAAAACCAATTTGGTGTTCGCTAAGACATGATTGAATCTATTCAAGGACACATTGCAGACGGTGAGCCAAGAGGACGAGTCTTAGCGAATACCAAATTGGGTTGTCACCGTAATTTTTTAATTCTGTGTTCAGGATGTATGGATGTTTGAGCTTAGGGAACTGCACTGCTGCATGTAATAACAACATACTGCCATTAGCATTCCGCCTGCCAAGCGAGGCGATTTTGGCAATATGTCCAAATATGACCGCTCATTGTAGAAACCATTGAGAGACCCATGATCAGCTATGATGTGTTAATGGGCTGATGTGTGATAAAATTCAATCTGCAGAATCCACGAGCACTTAGGTACCCAAGGGTACCCGTTTCACTAGAGGGTGGGGCTCAGAGGGCCATGGGCCTCCAAAACTGTGGGATGCAGTTGACCTTAGACCTAGTAGCAAAAGTAAACTTTGAACATTTTGACATGAGACCCGAGGGCCCCCCACATTATAATCCTGGATCCTCCCCTGCACCGGTTACCCAGACGACTGCCAGACGATCTAGAAATCTCCTTCCCAGGAAAATCCCTGGCTTAATTTACTATCCTAATGATGTTTAATGCAATTGCAAAGGTATACTGCATATAATAGAAAGAGACAGAGAGAAAGAGAAAGAGAGAAAGGTCGTAGAGGGGGCATAACGCTTTTTCCTTACGGGACGATTTCTGCCCGTTCACTCTACTGTAAGCCGCATAAAAGAACTTCGTTCCAATAAAATCAGAAATAATAGTATAAAAAAATTGTAATGAGGATTTATAGTGAACAGGGAACATAGGATGCGACGATAGTTTATATGGTACCATCTAAAATGCACGCGTTTACTAAACATTTTGGGATACATACATAGTTGTGTCAGGTATCAGCAACAGATTTCATTTGTAATATTTGACGAAATAAATACATTTTAAACAACACCCACTGTATTTCTTAATATTTAAAATAATTGTATCTAATTAATTCATAAGCTAAAACGAAGGTGTTTATTACGGTCTCTATTATTGTTATAATATAATGCTTAGGTTGAAAATCGAGTCTATCAACTTCTAATTAAAGGTCACATAGCTGGTAACTGGGTCTCAGCAGCTCTGTTCGGCCACAAGGTATTGGCAGGTAGGGAGCATAACATGGTCGGGCACTGGCCTAAGGGTGCCGGATTCTAGACAAAACAGACTTTGTTGCAAAACATTAAAAGTTAAAGTTATTCCAAAATACCTTTATTTACATTTCTTGTTTTTAGAATAAATTTCGATTTTCGAATTTGTAAAATATAATAATGGGATAAATTGTATCACTAGCCAGTTGGCGGACACCAAAACTTGACTACCTACTCCATAAAGAGGCTGGGGACTGGGCATGTTACCTTACATACCATTTAAATTGTGGTTATTAAGTGTTAAAACATCTAGTTTTTCAATATGTACTTTCACTTAGATCCGAATGTCGTTTAGTTGTCCCGTTTACCTACCCTAAAAACCGATTATTTCAGATAAATTAAAAGTGTTGAAGCTGCACCCAGACCTAGCGGGTCGGTTGGCTGCCCTGGGAGAACTGACACCAGAGTCTGCCGGGGAACAGCGAGCTGCAGGACTGGGAGACCTAAAAGCTGAACAGAAGAGTGTCTTGGATGAAAGTAACCAGCGGTAATCATCTCCTTGAGATGCGGTCATCTGATTGCAGGCAATAGATGTAGTCAATTTAAAGCTCCTTGCAGCATTGCCGTGATGCGGCTCGGTATGGGCTTTAGATATAATGCACACAACACTGCCTACTAAGAAGGCGGTGTTGCGTGCTACGCGGAAAAACACGTAGTGCGTGCTACGCCTATATTGATTAGGTACTAAATATATCAACTATGTTTTAACATTAATAATAATCGTTTATCACCACAGCCACAATAAGTACACAGCACAGCCTTAAAATTGCAGAAGTAGGTACTTAATAAGCCATAAACTCCTTTTTATTCTCCAAATGAAATTGATCTTCATGTCTCTAACTTGGCCCTTGGATTGGTTTCAGCAAGGAAAGGAATGGAAACGGAAACCGTATCCTTTGTCCTGGCCAATATGGCCAAATCGTAGGTCGGCCGAAATTAGTACTCAATTTAATCCAAAATCTTAGGATTTGGGATTGAGGATACCATTATCCTCAACCCGAAGATGTCTTAACACAAATACAGATTAAATACAAAATCTTAAATCTATGATTTTGGATTAGATTGTTTAGTAATTTCAGACGTATATGTAGGTATGTACCACTAAACTATTCACTGCTGCCATCTAGTAAGCGCCTTGCAAACAAACACCGTTGCGACATTTACACGAAGTTGAAGTGATTCCTCAATTCGTCACTAGAGGTGCCGATACCAAACTAATGAAGTTACAAAAATATTATACTACTACAACCATACCACAACAAAAACATATAACTTTGCTGTGAACTATTTTCATGAACTGAAACTTACTTACTTACTGATTAATTAAATCAGTAATTAACAGAAAATATTACAACAGTTTAAAGAATATAGTTTTCATTTGTACTAAGAACCTGTTTATTATAAGTTAATAACAGCGTAGAAAAGCGGCGAAAAGACTTAAACCTTAACAAATACGACTACGACGATAACAATGTTGTTATCATCGTATTTGTTACTGTCATAAATTTTTACCGTACCTAAGCATGGGTTTACAAGACCTTTACAAACAAGTATTGTAGGAGGCATAGAGGTAGGCTAAAACACATTTTTAACGCAGCGTATTGTAAAAAAAATATCATCTTAAAACGCCAGAGTACTATGTTACTTAGGTACCTTAAAACAAAATCACAATACAAAACAGAAGCACGTTTATTCAAATTTCACACTTTTTAGGTGCTAAGTAATATAAATATATTCCAGTGAATAAGCTAGGTACAGCTTTATGGTTTGGGTGTTGTTACTTTTTCGGTCTGGGTATTTAATTATTATTACTGTATGTACCTGTACCTAATTAAATTAAATTAAAGTTGTAGAAACCTATACCATACATAAAAAATAGCAATTCCGTTTTTGGGCAGGTTCAACTACATAAACCAAAGTTTTCGTAAAAAGTACCCAGATATATCATTTTATTCCCATGAAATAATAACAACTCAAGACAAGTCTATTATTGAAATAATCTCCACGCCAGGGAATCTGTACAATCGGTGTTCGTAATAGGTTATAATAATATGAAGATGCTGATGTCCATCGATTTAGATAGAAGCAACTACTCTTACTCACTTTTTACGAAACACCCTATTCATATTACCGGGAACAACACAGACTTTGCTGAAGTTAGGTAATAATTTGCTAGATTAATTAGCAGAGGTTGTACTTGTACTTTAACTTGTAGAATTATGTTGTCGTGTCTAAGGTTACCATCTGACAGGCATTTGCCGCATTTAACAGGCATTTTACGGTAGGACAGGCGTACGCCTACGCCGTACGGCCGGCGCTAAGCTGAGACAGGCATTTTGGAATTGCGCGGTATCATGCACGACAGCCCGGATGAAACTGACTGTAAAATAGCGCCAATCATCTTTCTGAAATATCAAGCATTTTGTATAGCCTAGACAGACATTCTCACTTAAATAGATAGTACCTGGATGACCGAGCTTTGCTCGGTATTTTCGTGTTACTTAACAACGCCATCTGCTGTTGTGTCGTTAAAGCAATTAGTTGCTCACAAAACATAGTATTATTATTCGCCAATAGATGTCAGGAAGAGTCATATTTTTCAGTTAAGACTACTCAAACGCCTATAAAATGACATTTTCTAAAAATGATTCCTAGCTAGATCGATTTATCGCCCCCGAAACCGCCTGTATACAAAATTTTATGAAAATCGTTGGAGCCGATTCCGAGATTCCAATTATATATATATATACAAGAATTGCTCATTTAAAGATATAAGATAAATAAGAGAGAGAGAACGAACGTCGCTGCTGCCTACAATTTCCTATCCTTCGGCAAATCCCATGCCACAGTCAACTTTTAGGAAATAGATAGATAACATGATTTCACACTTGAAAATATGCAATTTATGCATTTTCATGCAGATTTCAGCCTTTTATGTTGCATGCATATAATCCGGTTCTAGTCATAACATTATATAATTAATTATACTTATTCAGGTATAATTTTTACAGGTACATTAGGAAATTTGGCTTTCCATTCATAATTTGCGCAAGGGAAAACAAAGTGCAGTCCATAATAGACGGTTTACAGCAAAGATATCATAATTCGTATGAACAAGAAATAACGACTGGCATCAATGAGGTGAAGAAAATATGCAGACTTAGAACACTGGACATTGTGAAAAACTAAACAATTTTTTTTTATTCCAAGCCAAGGAAACCAAGATTTTGTTTAAGATAACATGATATTCTCATTTCTTTATAAAAAACTAATTGGTAACTTATCATAAAATTAATGAATTTATTTCATTAATATGTCTCTGAATTGCTTTAGTCAGTATAATAAATGAATAGTAAAATATAAGTAAAACTTTTAATTAAAATCAGTAGTACATTACAAGAAATTCTAAACTAAACACTTCAAAGTATGCCAAGAGACCTTTCCACCACAGCATGGGGCTGACCCGCCACTTCACACAGCTCTGGAGTGTTAAGAATGTCCTCGAATCCAACGTCCAGGTGCTTTGCAGTCAAAACGTCATGCTGAAAGTTGGACCTCTGAAGGAAAGGAAGGTGACCAACCTGTAACAATTTTTTTAAATCAGAATGTAACTTGATTTATTTCAGAGTGCTTTTAAATACGCTACTAAAGGAACCCTAGACAACAGAGTAATAACTCTAAGTAAACTAGTTGTCTAGCTGTCTGTTATACCATCCAGTCAAGTTCACAGCCATTTTTTCTACTGCTGGCCTATTGGCTAGTAATTAAGCACATTATATAGATGTGCCTTGTGGTGCCGGCTCAGAATACCACCACCCCATCTCCTCCCGTGGGTGTCGTAAAAGTCGACTAAGGGATTAGCCGAAGGATGGACAGCAGCGTCCTTCGAGTACATTAACAACTCAACTGCGATCGCCAACCCGTCTGCCAAGCGTGGCGATTATGGCAAAACCCCCCAATCAGCCCACAACAGAGACTTTGTCCAGCAGTGGACTTCATTCGGCCGAAATGGATATAGATGTTGCATCTATTGCAACAAGAACATATTTTTATAGATCAAAAAAGAGGTTGCTATTCTAGTTCAGGGTGATAAGGGGATACTGCACAGTCTCCTACGAGGCGGGGAGCCTCCTTGTCGGATCACCGCCCTGGGATCTAGAAGCGAGAGCCCTCGCGTCGCTGTATCAGTGGCGCGGGGAGGCGCTACGTCGGGGCGAACCGCCAGTACCTCGTGCCATTAGACCGAGGTGCGACGGTTCGAGCTCCGGCGTATCCTGGTGGAGGAGTGGGAGGAGCGGCCCACTGCAGGTCACGCCGCGATAGCGGCGGTAAGGGTAGAAACGTCAGAAACGAATCTAAGCTAAGTTCACGCTTCGACTCGTTTCTGAATCTCACCCTAAGACCCAATATGGAGGAATGGCTGGAGAGGCGGCATGGCGCCCTCACCTTCCGGATGACGCAGGTACTCTCAAACCATGGGTGTTTCGGGAAGTATCTGCGTCGAATAGGCCGAGAAAGGTTGCCCATTGGTCATCATTGCGGAGACTGCCCGGGGGACACGGCGCAGCACACGTTGGAGCAGTGCTCAGCTTAGGCAACGCAGCGCCGTGATGTCGTCGTGTTGGTCGAAGGGTCGACCCTCTCGCTTCCGGCCGTGGTTCAGTCAATTGTCCGGTGTGAGCGCGTGGGATGCCGTCCTCCGCCTTCTTTTGCGTGGACGTGGTGCAAGCTGACGAAGAGGAAGAGCGGGGACGGGAGGAGACCACCTCTGATCCCCATCGCAGAAAACGCACCGGGCGCGGGTGCTGAACGATCTCCGGCCACCAGGAGGAACGGCCTGCGGGCGACGAACTAGGGGCGGTCCGTCGTGTCGTCCCGAACAGAAACAGGCCCGAGTTGGCGGCGCCGTGTTCCGCGCGTGCCTCTCTGTAGGATAGGTGCGGCCAACAAGGTCGCACAGAGAAGGGGCCCGTCAAACAGTGACGGGCCCATACCTGATATCAGTGTAAAAAAAACATTTCTGTCTATCCTATCCTAGCGCTATTTTGAATAATATAAACAATAAACTATTTATTTTTAGTTTTCGGTAGGTACATTGTCAATTACATAAAATATTGTCCAACAGTGCTTGAAAATGGCAAAAAAGCCTTCCAAAGAAATTAGCTATATGTGTAGGCCATAATATGAACTTTATTGCATGGTTATACTACATTATTCTTAGCATATACAAAACCCGTAAATAGTTTAGCATTGATTAGCAATATATCTTAATACGCAAGTCAGCTGACCGCACATCGCATTCGGCATGTTACTCCCTCTCACGCTGCTTCATGTATCCACCCCCATGCAGCATGATTATGTGCAGAACTGCAGACAACGGGGCAACATAACAGTCCTATAACTTTGTGAGTTTTCAGTATATCTTGTTGTTTTTTTACACACTCTAAATAAAAACTTGTTGGGGTGTCTTGGCTTTTGTATATACTTACTAAAAATAACTATGTATATTCATGATAATGTTAACTGTGAAAAAGAAATGTTTAGGTATGGTTTTTTATTATATTAATATTTACGCTGTGTTATTAAACCTGACTATTAACAGTCAACTAGAAGTTATGCCATTTCACTGTCTCCAAAACAATAATAGGTGTCTAGATTGAATGTTGATCATGGGTAAGATTGATTAATCTTAAATTTGCTGATCATAGAGATCACACATAAATTGTCAAAAATGTAGCAGGTAGAAAACTTCAATCAGACATTATGTTTAAGTAACCTTACTGCTACAGCCTTATGGTTTTCATTTTAAACATTTAAATGTCGCAGGATAGCCTTATCAGAATCTACTGAAATGGAACAACCAAGTACAAGAGGAGAGGGAGGGTAAACCTTGCAAAGTAAATACACCATTTTATGATTGTTAATGAGAGGTTACTATTTAGAAACACACTATGATAAATGTACCTTGCTAGCAAACTTCATTTCCATTGTGAGTCTAAGTGGTGCATGCAGGCCTTGGATGTTGCGAAGCATGGCCATGTTCATTTTTTCTTGATTTAGGTGATACTGAAACAGAATTATAGTAAATCAGGTATCAAATAAAGGTTTTAAGTCATCATCATCATATTAGCCAAAGGATGACCACTGTTGAACCAAGACCTCCCCCAAAGATTTCTGAACTACTGGCTACATACTACCCATATCCAACTCTTTGGAGGCTGTCCCACATTGCGTTTTCCTATACATGGACTCTAACCAAGGTTTAAAGTGCAGTTCTCTAATACTATTTCAGCAGTCATTCCAAAGAACTTAAGGCCAGTGTCAATTCAGGGTCAGATAATGGTTAAATATTTTCTTTTTTGGTGTTATATTCCATAATACTATTTCCTTTGTGGTTTGTAATATTTTGTTCACTAAAAGCATTGTAATTAGCTATATTCATAACATCTAGGCATGGGTAACTCAGGACACATCTATATCTTCTGATATATATCACTCCTTCTCTTTCCAATAAATAAACATATCTCACATACCCAAAACCCGTGTGGTGCCGGCTCAGAATGCCACTACCCCATTTCATCCCGTGGGTGTCGTAAAAGTCGACTAAGGGATTAACCGGAGGATGGGCAGCAGCGTCCTTCGAGCACACAACAACTCAGCTTCGATCGCCAACCCGTCTGCCAAGCATGGCGATTATGGCAAGACCCCCCACTGAGCACACTACACACCCATATTGGTTGTTGTGGTGATCTTTGGGGGAGGCCTGTCCAGCAGTGGACTTTACTCGGCCGAAATGATGATACCCAAAAAATTTGTTCAATTTGGAATCATATTTCGAAAAATAACGATAATAAATCGGCTAAGTGCAATTATTGTTGATATTGAGTGACACATATCCTAGTCCGAGATATATTAGACAATAGTATACATTCTTCGCTCAATGGATATATTTAGAAGTCAGAGATATTCATTCTCAATTCTTATAATAATTCTCACTCAGGGTAAATTTATTTCACTCCTTTGGACATATTAAGCGGATATGGATATGTTAAGCAGATATATATCTTTACTTGGAAGGATATGCCACATACCCACTCTTTTACCGGAGCTAGTTAGCCCATGCCTAATAACATCATGCTATCAAAGATATAATAAGTTTAGGTTATACATGCCAAATTTAATTGAAAAATGGTTTCACTATCATGCAGTTGTATAATGACTTAAGTTATGAAATGTATGACTTGGCACTCACCAAGATGATGACTGCATCCTAATATTAAATAAAAAATCTGCTAGTTCTTCATTTGTATTGCAATAAAGAACCATAGCAGAGCACAAAAAATGTCTAATCATGCAAGCGAGACATTTAAACTTACACTTCTTTCAGATACTTCTATAGGATGTGACATGCCAAGTTTAGACTTCGTAGCAGCCAACCCAGCCACGAGCGGGTTCGGCACGCCAAACGGACCCTCCTGTGGCTTGATATTTCTGACATGTTCAGGCTTTACTTTCAGTGGAGGTAGACCAAAACTCTGAAACAATGTAATATTATAGATTTCTTGTTACAATTTATAACCCAACAGTGAATGATTGTTTAACTTACCATTTTGCTTGAATGTTATGTATAAATTGAATAATATAGGTAGATTTACTCAGTTTGGAGGGGTAATATAAGCGCCTTTTATTTAAATTAAACTATTATACTAACGAGTCTCAGACTACTCCAACGCTACCAAAGTGTCAAAGTTATTTTTTAATTAAACGTCAAAATTTGTTAAATCACGTCCACAGATGTAAAAAGAAAACGTGTTCATTTCACATGTTTGTCAAAACCATCAAAACAAGTAATACAATCCAAATAATCAATTAAAAAAGCGATTTGTGTACCATTTGCTATTGCATCCAAACATCAATAAAATTAATATTTGAATAGGCACAGTTGACAAAGAGCGTCGGTATATATATTTCTAAACTATAGTCTAGCAATGATCGTAACTATTTATTTGAATATCAATAAAACAATGATGAATTATTAATAACATTCCATAAATAATTATTTGTTTATTTTTATTTTATAATTTATGCACACACAGAAACATAAAAATAAAGAAAAATGAAATAGGACTAAAAGGTACAAAGGTACTGCTTATTTCTTAAGAAATCTCTTCCAGCAGACCTGCGAGAGGAGTTTGAATAAGAAATGTAGACACAGTGTGTTAAGGAGTAAATAAATGAAGAACATAAACTTATAATTACTTAAATAAAAATATACGATACATAAAATATAGGTATATATAAATACACACATACATAAATATACATATCCAAAAATAAAATACATATGCAACTATGTAGACGTGGAGAGATAGTGCTCGATAATGTGATATTTACTTGAACTTACTGAGCAAGAGTAGTGGAATGGAAGTGGATAAGAATTATACAGCTGGAATTTGTTTGTTACGAAATGGTAGATTATTTACAGAACATAGACCTTTATACAATTAGATTTGCGTATATTTATTTTATTTTTATAACACGTATTTTTACAGTTTTTACACGAGTTGACACAAGTATCGATAACAGTCGGTAGCCTAGCAACGGTCATATACATTTTTACTAGTGCTATGCTATCCAACCTTAATACTTTCCCTCACTAGTTGGAAATGTCTTGCAGTCCTAAATCAGCTCTAATTCTAACAAGCCTGGGCTTCGCAACTGCCTTAGTTAAAAGATCAGCCAATTGATCAGCAGAACTTGTTTTCAGGACATTCACTAGGCCTTCTTGTACAGTCTCACGTACGAAGAAGTGTCTCATACGAATATGCTTGGTGCGTTTATGGAATTCCGGATTATACGCAAGGCGTATGGCCGCTTCGTTATCCACTTTCAGTGTGGGTGTTCCTTCCAAACATATAAGTTGGCTGAAGACTCTCTGAAGCCACACTAGCTCTCGCGCGCCTTCACTCGCTGCAACAATTTCTGCTTCAGTTGTTGAAATTGCAACTGATGCTTGACGATGGCTTAGCCAAGAAACTGCTCCTCCAGCAAATAGACAAGTGACACCAGTCGTGGAGCGTCCAGTTTGCTCGTCACCGGCGTGATCTGCATCACTATAGCCTTCAAGTACAGCTCTAGTGCAACTTGAATTATATCTGATGCCGTAGGATATAGTTCCCTTCAGATAACGAAATATCCTTTTGACTCTTAGCCCATCAGCTTCTGCTGGATTTTCTAGCTTCCTCGATACTACACCAACAGCATATGCTATATCGGGACGCGTACCTGTCATAAGGTATGCAAGAGCACCTACAGCCTCTCGATATGGGAATTTCTTCTCTTTATCGTCTTCATCTTTGACTTTCCCTGTTTCAGAAGTCTGATTTCTATCGACTGGTGTCGAAACTGGGTTGCATTGTGACATCCGAAAACGTTCCAAAATCTTCTTTGTATAAGATTCCTGACTGATACATATGGAACCGTCTTTGCATCGTGCAATTTCTAGTCCTAGGTAGTAGGATGCTGTTTTGGTCGTGATTTTTAGCGTATCCCCTAATTCCTTGAGGAATTGGTTCGCCAGACCTTCATCTGTCGTGGCCACGAGCCCATCATCCACGTACAGAGTAATAAGGATCTTTTTTCCTTCCACAGTTTTCGTGAATAGACAGCAATCAGCAGAATTCTGTACGAAACCTTTTTGCAGCAATATCTGCTCAAAGCACGAATTCCAGCATCGAGGTGCTTGCTTTAGGCCATACAGGCTTCTCTTTAAACGACAGACTTTTGATGTGCCGTCACTGAATCCATCTGGCTGCCTCATATAAATCTCTTCTTTGAGTTTATCATTGAGGAATGCAGTCAATACGTCAAATTGCGTAAGGTACAGGTTTTCTTTGGCGCTGACACTTAACAAAGCTCTTATTGTAGCCATTCGGCTGACTGGGCTAAAGGTCTGCTCATAGTCTATCCCTTTCTGTTGCTTGAACCCTTTGACCACAAGCCTAGCTTTGTATTTGTTAATTGTTCCGTCTGGGTTGCGCTTAATTCTAAAGACCCATTTACAAGGAAGAGCCTTTTTGTTGAACGGTAACTCACACAATGTCCAAACATCGTTGTCTTTTAAAGAGTTAAGTTCAGTTTTCATGGCCTTCTGCCACTCAGCACAGTCGGCTCTCTCACAAGCTTCCTTGTAAGATTCAGGAAAGTTCTCTGTTCCTACGAAGCATACAAAATCATCGAACTTTTTTGGACGTGCGATGGTTGATCTGTCTCTTAAGTTGTATCGAGGCTCCGCGACTATCAGGGGATCAACTACCTCTGTATCTTCGTCGGCATCGACAAAGACATCGTCACCATCATAATTAGTGTTCTCAGTAGGTTCGTCATGACTCTCAACCATGACTCTCACTGAGCAAGAGTAGTGGAATGGAAGTGGATAAGAATTATACAGCTGGAATTTGTTTGTTACGAAATGGTAGATTATTTACAGAACATAGACCTTTATACAATTAGATTTGCGTATATTTATTTTATTTTTATAACACGTATTTTTACAGTTTTTACACGAGTTGACACAAGTATCGATAACAGTCGGTAGCCTAGCAACGGTCATATACATTTTTACTAGTGCTATGCGATCCAACCTTAATACTCGTTAAGGCGTTTTTTAAATATAGCGACGGATGTACAGTTCCTTATAACAGGCGGGAGTGAGTTCCACAATCTAACGAACCGCATGTACAGAAAAGGAGTAGCAATAGAAATCAGTTTTGTGGGGTGGGAATTTGAGGATGGTCCTAAGATGAGACCTGCAGGGCATATCAGTTTTATAAGTATAGGAGAATCGTTCCCGCAGGTATGATGGAGATGTTGGGTTATAAAGGATATTAAAGAGGAGACACAATATTCGAGTGTTTCTGCGAAGACGAATTGGGAGCCACTTGAGTTCTTTACGAAAGTTGGAGACATGGTCATACTTTTTTAAATTGAAAACAAAACGAATGCATAGATTTTGTAATCGCTCAAGTTTATGCAAGAGCTCCTCTGTGGCATCCAGATAGCAGGCATCAGCGTACTCTATGATGGGCTGAATAAGAGTCTGAGCAAGAGACATTTTGGTTTTCAAGGGCAAGAAGCTCTGGAGACATTTCAGCGAATGAAAGGTGAAGTGAACTTTCTTACTGACTTCCTTGACTTGTGTTCTCCACGTCAAATTAGAGGCCAAAAACACCCCTTAGTTTTTAGCTGACTCATTATAATCAATTTGAACACCATTCAAATGGAGAGGTGTTAAAGTCGCAACATCAAGCTTGATGCGCATGTTTCGACTGCCAACTATCATGGCCTGGGATTTTTCTGGATTTATTTTAAGCCCAAGGACCTTGCCCATACACTAATTCTCTCCAGGTATTGATTCATGTATGCTACAGCATGTTCCACATCAGGCCCTAGAAAGTGTCGGTAAAGCTGCAGGTCGTCTGCGTAAAGATGGAAGTTAGAAGAAATTACTCTGGTGACAGAGTTAATGAAAACAGAAAATAGAAGAGGAGAGAGAACGCCGCCCTGAGGTACACCCGTGGTGAGATTACACCAGTCAGAAAATATGTCATCGAGGCGAACACTCTGTAAGCGGCCTCGCAAATAGGAATCAAACCAATCTAGAGTGGTAGGAGAGAAATTTATAGATTTGAGGAACCCAATAAGGATATCAAAATCAACAGACTTAAAGGCGCTGCTGAAGTCTAGTAGAATAAGTAACGTTAAGGATTTCTTATCCATAGCCCAGCGGATGTCATCGGTGACCTTAAGAAGTGCTGTGTCCGGGTCGAAAACTTGTCAGACGCGTTCGCGGTCTGCTATATGCACATGCATACGAGGGAGGTTTGCTAAGTCCATGACTTTGGAAAGAAGAAACACTCTTTTTACATATACATTTTTTTATTTTACTACATAATATCTTTTCAACTCTACGCACTTAGTCCAGCGACGTTCCAAACTCTTCAACCCATCAAAAAATATTTTTGTCAAACCCTGAAAAATAGGCCTCAGTTTCGGCTACCACCTCTTCGTTTCACGAAAATCTTTACCCGCCAAGCCATTTCTTCATGTTTGGGAAGAGGAAAAAGTCACAGGGGGCTAAATCTGGCGAATACGGAGGGTGTGGCAAGAATTCGTATCTTTTTCGTTTCGATAATTCATTTCGTTCGATAATTTTTGATGTCGCGATTGCAGACGAGTGGGCCTGTGCATTATCCTCATGAAATAGAATTTTTTTCTTTGCTAGATGCGGTCGTTTCTTGATCAACTTTTTATTGAATCTATCTAACAATGCAGCATAGTAAGCTTCGGTTATTGTCTTGCCTTTATCCAAAAAAACGATGTAAATAACCCCTTGGCTGTCCCAAAAGACTGTGGCCATCACTTAACCGGCCGAGTAAACAGTTTTTGCCTTCTTTGGGGCACGTTCCCCGGTAGAAGTCCATTGTTACGAGACGCAGCTATAGTGTGTGCATATATGCATGTACATATAGCAGACCGCGAACGCGTCTAGATAAATTTAAAATAAACATTTATTGCGATAAAAATTTTCACTTAAGTCGGCACTCCCGGAGTGCAACCCGTACATTTTTTTTTGTTGGGCTTCTCGCATACATTTCTTGGAAATGTGGTTGCTTAACCGGTAATTTCTGGCGAAGCCAAAAAGGCCTCCAGCCAGCCTTTTGCTACTGTTTTATTTTGGTGGGCTTCTCGCATACATTTCTGCGAAATGTGGTTGCTTAGCCGGTCATTTTCTGGCGAAGCCAAAAGAGGCCTCCAGCCAGGCTTAAATTTAATATTAAAAACTAAGCAACTTTCGCTAAGGGCGCCCCCTGCGGGACACGGACCTCGGCTTAGGGCGTTGCTGGGAATAACAAGCTATTGTTTTGGGGACAGCTGGATCGGTGTTATTTAAATTGTATTAGGGGACATTTAAAGCTACAGGCTCGGCACGGGCCGGCGCGAGCAAGAGACGGGAGGGAGAAGTGCTAACTTGAATGGGAAGGTGACGCGGCGATAGGCCTCCGCGACGTCGGTGAGGCGGGCATCCTCGGCGGTGAGGGCGGTACAACGGTCGGGTGTTGAGTGAATGAGACAACGCGAGTCTCTTTGTGTGATCTAACGTGATTTTGTCGTCTGGATCGACCAGAACGTGCCTCGGGCGGCGTACACTACTTATACGAGAGGGTTGGTAATCGACGGCTGATACCACAAGGGGATTAGGGTGGGACAGGGCAGAATCGAGATAGCGTTTGAACGCTTGTTTCATAAATTGCCTGATGGTCGGCAAGTTAAGATCGAAATGGAGTTGATCATTTCGCATGTACCACTCCGGTGGCCTTGCGCATGAAACGGGTTTGGAGGGTTTCGAATCTACGGAGTGGGCGTGTTTCAGCGTGTGCGAACACTGGGCTGGCATAGGTCATGATGGGTCGAATGCATGTGGTGTCAATTCTCACCTTATTTCTAAGGGATAATTTACTACGAGCGTTCAGAACATAGTGAAGGCGACCAAGCACAAAGGCAGCGCGGGCACGCACCGTCTTTGTGTGGGGAGTGAAGGTCAGTTTTTTGTCTAGGGTGACTCCAAGATACTTGGCGTGCGGTTCCCAAGGAACCGATTGGCCCAGCATCGAGATCTCCCTGAAGCGTGAGTGGTCGTCGCCTAATTTGAAAAATAGGACGGCTTTACTTTTACTTTTGATAGGGTTAACGTCGATCCGCCATTTCCTAAACCATTTCCCGTAGGCGTTGGCTGTGGCTTGGAGGATCTTAGTTATATTATCGGGACTGCGACCAGACCTTTTGCTACTGCTACAACCCTACTATATATAGTATAGTAGGGCCAGTAGCAATAGGTATCCTCGCGTCACCTTCCTGTTCAAGTTACGACTTCTCCCCCCCGTCTCTTGCTCGCGCCGGCCCGTGCCGAGCCTGTAGTTTTAAATGTCACATTTACAACTACAACTAGGTATACAACAACTATAGTCCAATTTTTACAACGTCAATCATAAGATCTGTAGATCTGTACCTGTTGTTGCAATAGAAAAATTGTATATATCGTAGAATTCGACGTAACGGCAATTTTATTTATGGAAAAATCAAAAAGGGATATTTATGGAAAAACCTAAAGGTGTTAATGAGGCATCCTCTAGATAATTCCGCTTGAATAGAAGCCCATACAATACAGCCTAACTAAAGCAAGCCATAGGTGATGGAAGACTTGTTTTAGAAATGGTTCAGATAATATGCAATCAATAAAATAACGATAAATGAATACCTATAGCTGGTTGCACTCAATGGCCGGTAAACTATTGGCGAGGCAACGCTTGGTGCGGTCAGTCTATGGATGGGTGACCGCATAGTGGTATATAAACAGAGCATCCCAGTGATTCAGAGAGCACGTAAAATTATCGGTCCCAGTTGTTGTCCTTAGACGGAAGTCGTTAAACCAAGTTAGAGGCTTTTGAGCGGCTTAATCAAAATTATGACACAAGGTTGGCCACTAACCAGATAAAAAGAAGAATAAAATAATGCAATCAAATATGCATATATAACACATTAATGAGATAAGTCCGAATAAAACAATCTTTAATAGCGACAAAAGATTTTTCTAATATCGAGAAGCAGTTGAATCTTTAACATATCTAATGATTGGCACACGTCCCGACAGCATGTGCTGTTGAGGTAATAATCAAGAAATTGCAGAGTCCACTCAGTCTGACTGGAAAAAGGTAAAACGTATTTTATGTTAACTACAAAGCACCATCGTAGCTTCTGACGACATCTCATTGGGTATCAAACATAAATTGAAACTTTTTACCAGAAGTATAGGAAACTTAGTGATGCAAATCACTGAGGCGATTTTTTTTTATACTTTATGGTTACGAGACGAGCACGTCTTTCACCTGGTGGTAAGCGTCACGCCTGGCCATAACAATTGTAATGCTACCCAGAACTAGTTCTCCGTGGCACTACACTGCACTCATAACCTTGAGACATAAAGTTATTTAGTCTTTTAAGCCCAGTAATTTAGTGAAATTACTGTAACTACTGTGCCCTCCCTAGAACGGAATGCAGTTATGTCAACAGTTGCCTTTCCGACATCCACGGGAGGAGATGAAGTGGTGCTATATTCGTAATCCATACACCACACGAACGTTTCATGAGTACCTAAGTGATTTATTTTCCGCTGCTGCATAAAGAAACCACTAACTAGTCCGAACTGTCACACCTAAAATTCTTCAACATTTCAAGGCTTGTAACTTTAAACATTACAACGGGTGAACGTCCGTAATTAAAATACCTACGGGTAAAATGTCAATGTACAAAACATCGAAAACTTAAATATCGATTGTATCGAAATAACGAAAATTATTATACCTAAGCTTAAAATGTTTAAGATTGAAAGGCCGACTCAGATAGGTTAGGTGGACGGACGGGAGCGCAGCTCCCGTCGTGGTCCTGACCACGACTTCTTTTTCGACATTTTTGATCAATTTATATTTTAATCACTCGGCATTTCAATCTTAGATTATTTCGATACATCGATTTTTAAGTTTTAGATGTTTTGAACATTGACATTTTACCCGTAGGGTAATTTTCGACGTTCAAATTTATTTACCACTAGCTGGGACCCGCGGTTTCACCCGCGTTTTATTTAAAAGAAACTTAGAGTACTTCGACATAGACACTTGACATAGAATATATATATTGGATTTCAAGGGTTTTATATTTTTTGCGCCGAACCCTAATGATTTTTCTAAAATAAAAGTAGCCTAAATTATTCCTTATAACATCAGCTATCTGACAGTGAAAGTCCCGTCAAAATCGGTCCAGCCGTTTCGGAGATTACCCGGAACAAACAGACAGACAAAAAATTTAAAAATGGTTTTTTTGCTGTAGGTACCGTATATACTTTCATATGCATTTAGTAAAAAGCTGTTATTTTGACATTACAAACAGACACTTCAATTTTATTTATTTGTATAGATTACTACCGTTAAACTTGAACCCGCACTAAAACGCGTAATTAAGCGTGGCAAATGGTAATACAATGTTATAGTGGTGGCACAACATACCGCAGTTTCGGCGAAAAATATCTATAACCTTTTCGTGCGATCCTATTTAGAGAAATAGAGAATTAGTGAAAAAAAGGTTGTGTTCGTTATAAAATTTAAAAGGTAGGTATATTAGAAACGTCAATATGACTCGTTTTTATGTGAACACAAGGCGTTTTGTACAATTCTATATAATATAAATAATAATTGTTATAATATATATTTTTTGGTAGTACAAATATATCTCTAAAATCCAGAAAAATATGCCGTCTGTGCGGCGAGCTTCTAAGAAAGAATTGGTGAATATACATTTAGTCTTCTTCTCTTAGATTAGGGCTTCTGTAGAATATCTTCCACAACTTCGCCAATGTCAAGTAAACGGCAACGTTGTTCAGATTAATCAAACTTTATATTCATAAAATATTACTCAAAAATGAAAAAAATCTACAATAATATATCGGCAACGTCGTTCAATTGTTTTTCCGAAAATACAATTTTGTTATAAAAAGTTCTATGGAAATTATTTCTGTATATTGATATTAATCCAAAATTTTATTTGAAGTGCATAATACCATCGGCACAAAAGCCGAATACCTATCTTTATAAATATTACCTATTTGTATGTTTGTTCATTGTTCACCTTAAGGCTACAAAAACTACTGCAATAAAAATGTTCACTGAAGCTGAGCAGTGCACTACGTTGGTGAAATGTTCTGATTTTACAGATTAGTTAAGAGTTCAACATATATGATAAGAATCTTATCGTATCTAAAGGGTAGTCTCTTTGAGACAGATTTATAACATTAGGAACGACAATATGCACGTGTTATTTTAATATCATCATCATCGTGGCTTTATGTTGTGTGATCTTTGGTTTTGCCATAATCAACACGCTTAGCAGACGGGTTGGCGATCGCAGTTGTCATAAATGTAGTCGAAGGACGCTGCGCAGCTAATCCCATAGCCCCTTTTTACGACACCCACGGGATGAGATAGGGTGGTGGTATTCTTCTAAACCACACGCCAACCTATAACATATCTACCTTCATATATTTTAATACATGTTTTCTCATATCATATGACTTTTATTTGTAATGTAGGTACCTGTTTAACTTCAGTGCTTTTTGGTTATTCGATGCCTGAATTCCAAGTGGGCAAAATCGCAGACACGTTTATAATTTAACAAAAAATATTACTTAAGTATATATGTAAATTTACGTTAAGGACATTACTGTCCCATTTCTGGGCACGGGCCTTTTGTCATGATGAGAAAGTTTAGGCCTTAGTCCTAGTTACGCTGGCTTAGTGCGGTTTGGCGGACTTCACACGCCATTGAGAACATTTTGCAGCCCTCAGGTGTGCAGGTTTCCTCACGATGCTTTCCTTCACATATAATTGTTACTTGTCATTCTCTTTTAAACTTATGTATTTTAGGATCCTGAAATCATAATGCAACGTAAGTTTCGAGCCAAATGCCGGTTTCGAGCACTGGTGCGTTTAGCGCTGGCCAATGCCTACTGGCTAATCGAGGCTGCGGAACAGTATGAGGGTGTGGAAGATGTCAAGAGAAGAGTGGCACAGGCAGTGCGCGGGAAGGCGAAGAAGAAACGACTTTTGACCATAACTGTAAGATGATTATAGATCGGTATCCAAACATATTACACAATGTCATTCAGAAATGAAGTGTCTGCAAAATAATCTTTAAAAGGGACTTACTTTTTAGGAAGGCTCTTGCAACCTGAAGGTCAGTGTTGTTTGGTAAATGATTGCCTGAACAGGAATGGTGAACATGTGATATGGATCTAATAAAAGACCGTTGCAATGAACAGTAGTGAGGAAACAGCCCACCACGTTTAGCACACATAATCCCTTAATCGCCTTTTCACAGTCATGAATAGCTAGGCGAGCTGGCAAAGCTTGTGCTTCTACATGACTTATTTTGTGGCATAAAAAATATATATTTGAATTCATCATCATCATCATTTCGGCCGAATAAAGTCCACTGCTGAACACAGGCCTCCCCCGAAGATCGGCACACAGAGCTGTCTGGGTGTGTATACTCATTGGGGGGTTTGACATACTCGCCACGCTTGGCAGGCGGGTTGGCGATCGTAGTAGAGTTGTTAATGTACTCAAAGGGCGTTGCTGCCCATCCTCCGGCTAATCCCAGTCGCCTTTTACGATACCCACGGGATGAGATGAGTTGGTGCTATTTGTAGCTGACACCGCACGGCTAAGCCGGCACCACATTTGGATTCAATCAAGGTTCTTTCAGTCCAAATTGTCTGCAGGTGTGGTTTTAATAAAATTGTGTTTTTAAAAAGTGTGTTTTTCTTTTCAGGATAAAGCTCTTCTTAATAAACCAGCTAGTGAAAGGACTGATCAAGAAAAGAAATATATTTATCGTATCATTGGCGGACTCAAATGTTTTAAACGATATCCCAATGTGAGAGTTGTTTAATATTTTTAATAATAATTGATTGAGCTGGATGGTATGTTGTTACTTATGTACCAACTTTAATTTCTTATTTATGTATGAAATTTTACAGCACGTAAAAAAGAAATTGGCAGCAGTGACATACTTCAGATACTATAGTCCAAATCGTGTGATAGTCCATCAGCATCACGAGGCGCATGCGCTGTACTTCATAGTGACGGGTGACGTGATTGTCAGCCAGTTGATCTTCGACGAGCTGCTGCAGCATCACGTATCCATAGACATCGGAATTATGCACGCAGGCGACATGTTCGGCGAAGTGTCTCTGTTGCACAACATCCCAAGGACTGCCACTTGTACAACCGTTGGTTAGGATTCAAATCTATGTTCATTTGCGTATAAGTTTCACGGTTGGTGCAGTAAAGCGATTGACTTGCTGAACTAAACGTTGCGGGTTCAATTCCCATGCGACACAAATATTCGTTTGACCTATATTTATTTTTATTACACGAGTTGTTTTTTTAGTAAGTGATTTGTTTTTTTTATACTTGTTATGCAGAGTTTTTGGTTTTAGGATACGTAGCTATCCGATCTGATAAGAAGTTATTTTCTGCTCTAGTACTCTTTATGGTGTACTGCGGGGAACCTACCGGATAGCGGCACTTCATTTTACAATTAAAAAAATAACTACTTGATGCTTGATGTATCTTTTTCTCACCTCCAATACCAACTTTTATTAATATTCCTACATGACAAAAAGTTACGCTTATACTTAAAAGCGTCCCCTTTTTCCATATTTTGACATATTTCACCACGATCTACAATGCCCCGAGTGTTGTGACAACATTTGATGAAATCAGGTTTTCGTAGCTAAATTTATACCAACCCACGTGACGAGAGCTTATTGGCTACAGACTATACAGCTGAAATTTCTATATCATTTCTTTTATCAAATACCAAAAAAACTTTTTACGGCTTACATCGCGTATATTATACTTTTCCTAAGGTTTACAGTGTACACACGGCTACGCATGAAGCTATACAAAACCAGTTTACGCTGTTCTCTCATCATATCGAAAGCCAATGCGTGATCAGCTTATACTGGTTTTGTATAGCTTGATATGTAGCCTTGTGTACATGGTCGCATGATGACTGACTTTAATTATAATCTATTGAAGTGTCTGTTTTTAATGTCAAAATAACAGCTTTTTAATAAATGCATATGAAAGTATATACGGTACCCACAAAAAAAAAAACTGTTTCTGATTTGTGGACTGTCTATATGTCTGTTTCAGGACTTTCACTAGCAGATAACTGTCGTAAAAGAAATATCTTAATCTACTTTTATTTTAGAAAAATAATTATGGTTCCGCGCAAAAAAGTTACAACCCATGAAATCCAATATATATATATGTCAAGTGTCTATGCCGAAGTACTCTAAATTATTTATAAATAATCCAATTTCTTCAATTAAACGGCGGCTGAAACCGCGTTTCTCAGCTAGTAAGTGATAATTGCTAAACACCAAGATATTTCTAAATTCAATTTATTTGTAAATCATTGGCTGAAATCACTTGACTGTAAACCACGTGTTTGTTTCAGTTTCCTCGATTGTTATCGATCAAATAATGTAGCTTAGGAACCATCAAAGTGTCGTTTGCTCTATTAGATACCGCACCACGAGATTTGTGTGGGCCTTCTTAAATAATTGCATACATCTATCCTGTATCTATCTATCATCTAACTAGGTCACTGCGAGCTCCTGGCATTAATGAAGGAAGACTTCAAAAATGTTCTCCAAGCGTCCGTGCAGAAGCAATGGGAAGAAGTGCGCCGTGCGATGTCTGCATTTACTTACTTCGATGCACTCGATGAGGTAAAGCATAGAAAATAATATGGACTAAAGTGCAGCCGTCGAGACAATGTATTCCCGACATTTGTTAATTGGTCTAGTTTATTTTATATTAAAGATTAATTTTCATATATAATATGAATTTAATGTTGTAACGTCAACACACAAGAAACGTAAGTATTTTACCGCTAAATTAAATCTCGAATATTACAGAAACTAGACCAATTAACAGATGTCACGAACGCATTCTCTCGGCGGCCACACTATACCTAGTAGTAGTTATTAGAAAGTTTATAACAAACACTACGATGTAATATTTTCTTAGAGTAGAGTAGAGTATACTTTATTGTACACCAAAACCAATACAAAGTTATAAAACAACATAACTCTACAATTGGCGGTCTTATCGCTAAAAGCGATTTCTTCCAGATAACCATTGGATGGACAAAAATCATGAAATAAGAGTGATAAAGGGTAGTTGGTGATGTACTACTGTAGTAACAAATATTTAAATATAATACAAAACGAAAACGCCTTAGGGATATCAAACATACATTCAACAGATAAATATATATATAGAATAGTAACAATTATAAAGACAAGTAATATTCCTTTACCATTCCTTTGAAAGTCACCATCGATTTAGCACGTCTAATAGACACTGGCAGTGCATTCCACAAACGTGTAGCCTGAACAGTAAAGGAATGGTCAAAGAATCTTGTTTTGTGACAAAGAAACTCATTGGGTACTGCGACTGGCGCTGCGTGCTGCTTTCTGCAGTTAAAGAGGAATATCTTTCAAATCGCATGGGCTTTTAAGATGCACAGGCTAGCTCGATCTCTCAAAACTGTAGTTGATCGTGAGGCTAAGTTAGCTACTAAACGTGCACAGAGCACAGAGCATTGCACTGCACTTATAAAGATATTCGTCTTCTTTCTAGGAGGCATGTGAAATTCCCTTTTGAATCTGATATCAATAACAACCAAGTCAAACAAAATTAGTCAACACTGGTCCGTAAGAATCGGCAATTGTTCAAATATTTCAGATATAAATAAAATATCGTGGGTAAGTTGTTTATAAAAGTTAACAATAATATAAACATAATAACATAAAGTCACGGACGGAAGTCACGGACACTGACGGCACGGTTGGCACGTCATATCACCTATTATTTATTAAACCAGGTAACGGTTTATGTTTATTTATGTTGTCCTAATATTTTTATTACTAAACGACCACAGCTTCCCCGACGTCACATATTTCATAAGGTGCCACATGCAAAATTGTACTTTCACTCATAGTCATAAGAGTTAGATTCCTATCAAAATGAAACGAATATATCCTAGACGTTATTTTATGCCACATGCAAAATTATGCTTTCACAGCACAGTTATAAGAGCTAGATTCTTATCAATATTCAATCGAAACTAATAAATAATAGAAGGACCTAATATAATTGTTTTTATTTGACAGTCGTTTTGATCTACGATTATATTTGAACACAAAATCAATGCGGATGACTCGCTTGACTTCATAAGTTGTATTTAACGGGAGATTGCGAGCGATTGCGTGATGGTTTTGAAATGTTGATATTATTTCATTATGAACTTTGAGTTATTAAGTTTGTATTGTGAAACTTTCAAAATAAGTATTTAAGTTTAGTTTTAATAAAAATTTACATGTTTAGGTTGGTATTTACGTAAATAAGAGTTATATTAAATCAAAATATCTCGAAGAGGCCAAAACTATTTCTCTGTTGTGGGCCGCAACGTTAACAAAACCGCGGTGCTCGACGAAGTAATAAAGATCAAATTAAATACAATATTTAAATCACGTATCGTTATAACGCGTTATCAATATATAGCCGTTATGAACACGCCTAGGTAAAATAAGTATTAAGTCTTAGAAGTACGCGTACGTACAAATACTTGATCCAAACACTAGGTCCACGAGTATTTAGGCGTCTCTAGTATATTGACGTTTCCTTATCTAGTGCGTCTTCCACAGAGTACATTATATATACTGGTAGCGTCTTCGTACGTTCGAGTATTTAGGCGTCTCTAGTATATTGACGTTTCCATAACGAGTGCGTCTTAGTACGTTCGAGTATTTAGGCATTCCTAGTATATTGACGTTTCCTTATCTAGTGCGCCTTCATACGTTCGAGTAATTAGGTGTTTCAGAGTACAGGTATCTTCGGTAACGTAATAATTAATTATTTAACAGTACCTATTGATAAATCTCAACAGGTTGTTTTAATGATTTTAAAGTTGATAAATTCCCTTCAACGTTAATCTGCATTTAAAAAATGTTGGCGTATAATTTTTTTGGAATAAAATAAAACATGGCTTAAACACTATTGCAATTGATTCTATTACTGATCCCGAATAAACTATTTTCAGGTTTCTTATAGACTAAGAATAAAGCTGTATAAGAAATTTGCGTTATTCCATATTTCAGGTGGCTCGACGCGAGGGTTGTATAGTGGCTAAAATGAAAGAATACAATGAAAACGACACTATACTCGGAGATGGCGTGGGCATACCTAATTTCGTTTACTTCATCCTGTCCGGTCGCTGCCAGATGATTGAGAGCCTCCAAGTGTCCGTCACACATCGATTGGGGCGTACTTCCTATAGCCTATACGACCCATATGTACGCTGCTTTTTAAAATAACATTGTCTTTTTAATGCATTTTCTTTATGATTCAAATAATTTGTAAATTATTTTAACATGGATTTTCTTATATTCTTTCCATGTTAGCTTTTTTCTAATACAGTTTTTATTTGTATATTTTAAGGTTCCAGAACAAGAAAGTGAACAGGACATCGATGCGAAATATTTTGGTGCTTATAAAAATATCGGTAAAAGTAAAGAAATTCAACCCCCACTCGATGAAAACCCTGATCTTTCGCAGTCGAGACCTTCTAAACGTTTAGAAAGTATATTGAGGTATTCAGATACATCCAAAGAAAGAAGAACTAGTACCAATTATCGTGACAGCATACAAATAACGGTGGAAAATAAGGAAATAGAAGAGGAACCTCCAGCCATTGCTGAACTAGAAACTTCAGCTGATGGCGTGCCACGCACATCATCTGCAAAATCTGAATTTTTATTACAACCTTCGGAACATCGAGATTCCGTGAGGTAGCCACGTAACTAGTTGTGTATCTATTTCCTACACAAGTACTTATTAAGTACCTTTAAAGTTTATTTGTTATTGTATTATTACAGGTTTAGCCTCCAGCATAGAATAATGCCAGCACTAAATCTACGGACATACTTCATGCAGGTTTGTCTATATTTATCCATAATCATTATCATAGCGAAAAAGGCGGCCTCCATAGATTTCCACAACGACCGTATACAAACCACCTGCATTGAACTACTTCCAACGACTTTCACCAGGTCGTCAGTCCAGCCATTGTAGATTGTCCCAACGTAGGATGGTGTTTTTGGGTGCGTGGTCTCCACTCAAGAACATTTCTGCCACTATAGCTGCAAGTTATGTGCCCCACCCATTGTAACTTCAGCTTACAAATCCTTTCAGCTAAGTCGGCAATTTTAGTTCTTCTACGGATCACATTTCTAATTCTCTCTCAGACTGATTTTGTTTTTGCCTACCTTCACGGATGGTTTTAAAGTACTTATACCCAATCATTTTAGAAAGTTTCTACTGACTTACGATTGAAATAAATCGTCCGCAGAGACGCAATTTCTAGGCACTTGAAGCGATTTTGGAGTTCCAGTTGCAAGCCGGGCCGGGCCGGAGCCTAGACTTCATCAGATGAAATCTCTCAACTTTGAGATTATTATTCAATGTGCTTTTTACCATTCGGTGATTACTACCGGTTTTCATCCTATGGATCACGGATACATCATAAATTTCCCCTTTCTCAGCTCAACATCGCATCGTGTGGCCAGCTTCCTGTTGAAGTCCTCCATCACAACAGTGAAGGATGTCTTGAAGATATGTTTGGCCCTACTTACCCTCCTTGTACATACTCTCTACTTCACCATCTGCGTGTGTCGAAATCGGTGCGTAGACCTGTAAGATCTTCAAGGAATACGCACCTCTTAGGTATTCTGAGTATAAAGTACGATACCTTGTTCGATACACTTACATAAACATAATCAGCCCATTACTGTCCCACTGCTTGGCACGGACCTGGTCATAATGTTGTTGATAAGGAATCTGCGGGCAAGGATCCCGACACTACCTTGAGACAGATGGTCACCTTCCTGGTAGTAGAATAGGTTATCGGATTTCAGGATTGTCGTGTCCTCTCCCTGTCTTCGGACTTCTGATAAACCCATGATGTCCTAGTACAACTTATGTGTTTCTTCATCCAGCTTAAAGATCTTTTCATTTGCCTCCAGGAGACGCGCGTTGTAAGTAACTAGGGCCAGTTTTCATCTAGGGTGGCAGCAGGATCTCTTCCGAGAATTCTTAGCTCCGCCGTTACCATGAGCAGGAATAGCGACGACGAACTTTCTCGCTCGGTCCCCTGAGATTGGGCAACAGCCGGTGTAATGCACTCTTGACCCGGGGGACGATGCGCGTAAAGTTCTCTTCGAAGCCCCAACCACTGCCTAGGATGAGCCCCAGATGGGGTGCTAGGTCAGGAAACCTCCACGTGCGCTCGGTGGCTGCTGGTCCCTCTTGATACGTCCGGGGGGAAGAGCAGTTGTCGGGCCGGTGCACCCTGGGCACTGGGCAATAACTACTCCACTTTTAGGAGGACCTTATTGCCCGGTGGCTAATATTCTGACAGGGACGGGCCCACTTATTGGGCAGTAGGTAGGCCGTAGGGTGTTCCGCCGTTTTCGGAGGAACACGGGCGGGCTAGCGGCGGGCTCGGTGTGCACTCACCCTGCCCCGAGCAGGTAGTGGGAGGACTCCCCTTCCCTGCCACCGTCGATATCGTAACCTCGGTTGGAGTGTCGTGGTCACGTCTCGCGGCTTCGATCGAGACCGAGGATCTTGGCTTAACCGCCCGGATCGCGAGGAAGAAGGCCTCTATAAAAATTCCCCGAACCCAAGCTAGCGTGCGGCGAGGGGTGCATGGCTGATGGGAAGTTCAGTCGCGAGCACGCCTACCCCAGGACCGGCGGCACCTGAGAATGGGATACGCTTGCCCGGGCACAGGGGGCACTGCCCGGGTCGACCATTTATTTCCCCCATACTCGTGGGTCTAACTATGGAAACAATAAATAAAATAAAACGCGTGAAGAAGGTGGAGATTACGAAGGTGAGGGGTGAGAAGGCTGGTTCGCTGTCAGAGTCTGACAGCGTCCAGATGGACGTGGGGTCGGATGGCGACCCAGTGTCCGGTGCCAGGACGCGTAGTGCGCGTAACTTGCGCGCCAACGCGCGTGCGTAGCGTGCGGTCGCATCGCTGTCACGTCCGGGCACGCCGTTGCCGTCGGGTGGGGTTAGCGACTCTGAGGAATCTTTGGATCCTCGGAGTTCGCACGCCTCACTCAACATGGTGTTGGGTGGTGAGGGCCGCAAGCGGACTCTACCGAAGGCGTCTGTGGGGTCCTCCCCCGATGCCAAAAGAATGGCCCGAAAGGAGTCGGACGTCGACAGGCTGGAGAGGGAGAACGCGGAGCTGCGCTCTCAACTCGCCAGCCTCTCGGCACAGATTGAGAAACTGACGACGGAGGTGGGTCTCCTTCGTCGTCAGGGGGATGCAACTATTGGCGCCAGTAGAGCTGTCACTCCAGCGTTCTTGCCGTCGGATGCAGAGGCCGAATTTCGGCGGTCCATCGTCCTGGAAGTTGGGAGGATGATGGACGCCAAGCTGGCAGCCTTAGCGGAGCGGCTCCCGCCGGAGCAGCGATTGCGCCCGCCACTTGCAGCTGATTTGCGGCGTCTGCGGCCCGATACTGCCACCCAAACGACTGCTGCGGCACCGTCAGTCAATGGGCAGGACTCTTCCCCTGCGGCTCCTCAGAAGCAGGTGAAGAAGAAGGGCCGCAACGCAGCAAAAGTCGCTGGAGTGGCCGACCTGCCAGCGGTGCCTGCTGCAACTGCGGCACCCACTGTACCAGCGGCAACTGTGCTAACGGACACACAGGCCATAGAGGAGACGACTGAGTTGTGGTCCACTGTGGCAGGAAGAAAGAAGAAGAAGCCCCAACCTCCTAAGGCCCAGGGAGCCGCTGCTGTGCAGGGCACGCAACCATCATCTCCCAAGGGAGGGAGGGGTAAAAGGAGGGGCAAAGGAAGGGGGAAGGTCAACCTCCCCAGGGTTCCCGCAACGGCTGCCATCACGGTCACCGTGCCGGAGGGCTCACCTGACAGCCGGTTGGGTGAGGTAATGGCCGAGGCCAGAAAGAGCATAAAGCTCGCTGACCTTGGCATCGGTCCCGACACGGTGACCATGAAGAGGCCGGCCAGCGGCGGAATGGTCCTGTCCGTCACTGGTGAAGACTGCAGCGCCAAGGCTGACAGCCTGGCGCACCGTATGCGGGAGGTGCTCTCCCCCGTCTTTGCCGTGCGGATCGCACGGCCAATTAAGACGGCGGAGATGAGGGTACGCGACCTGGACGACGCCGTCACGCCTAAGGAGGTGGCTGATGCCATCGCGACGGTGGGTGGCTGTCAGCCCGAGGAAGTAAGGGTGGGCGAAATTCGCCGTTCATCCGTGTCCTTGGGCACCGTCTGGGTGCGCTGCCCACTGGAGGTAGCAAAAAAGGTGGTGTCCGCCTCACGTGTCTGTGTGGGGTGGGTGTCGGCCAGGGTCGAGGCATTGGCAGCACGACCGTTGCAATGTTACCGATGCCTTGAACTCGGGCACGTGCGCCTCCGCTGCGCCACCCATGGGGGGGTTGACAGAAGCGACCTCTGCTTCGCTTGTGGCAGCCAGGGCCACAAGGCGAGGCAGTGTACGGCGCAGTCGCAGAGTTGTCCGCTATGCGCGGACTTCGGACTGCCTGCAGGGCATAGGCTGGGCAGCAAGTCATGCGCTGCCCAGAAAGGTAAGAGGGGGAAGCGAGCTCCCTCTGCCTCTGCCAATGGGCAGGAGACGACTGCGCCAGCACCATTGGTCGCAGGCCCACCGGAGGCAATGGATACGACACATTCCCAGCCCTAAGAGTCCTTCAGGGCAACCTGAACCACTGCCGCAACGCGCAGAATCTACTGCTGCAAACTGTTGCGGAGTGGTCAGTTGCCTTGGCGGTTGTGGCGGAGCCCTACGTCGTCCAGGAACATCCTCGCTGGTTCGGGGACGCCGGGGACTCCGTCGCCATCTATTGGGCTGGGGTTGAAGGTGGGCCGCCCTGCTCACTGTTGGACAGAGGGCAGGGCTTTGTTGCTGTGGAATGGGGACCTCTGGCAGTAGTGGGCTGCTACGTCTCCCCCAACGTGTCTCTCGCCGACTTCGAGGGATACTTGGATGGGGTGGCGCGCAGCATTCGCTGTAAATGCTTGCCCCGTCCAGTGCTCGTCTTGGGGGACTTCAACGCTCACTCTAGAGCTTGGGGCAACCGTCGGGACTGGCCGAGGGGGAGGATAATACAAGACTGGGCGGCATCGCTTGACCTCCGATTGTTGAATCGGGGGTCCGTTAGCACCTGCGTTCGGTGGCAGGGGGAGTCGGTCGTGGACCTGACATGGGCGACTCCTTCTGTGGCCAGCATGGTGTCGGGCTGGCGGGTGGCGGAGGAGGTGGTAACGTTGTCCGACCACCGCCACATAGTTTTTGACGTGGCCCTCCGTTCGCCTGGCCCGAGCCGTCTAGGTCCTAGCCCGCAGTCGCGGCGTTGGGCCCTCACACAGCTCGATCGAGAGATGCTCGTCGCTGCTGCCAACGTCGTGGCGTGGTCAGAGGTCGATCAAGGGATCTTGCCCGATCCAGAAGAGGAAGCAGCCTGGTTCCGGGAGGCGATGACGTCGATATGCGATGCATCAATGCCCCGGGCTAGGCGCTCCCAGCGTACGGCGGTGTACTGGTGGTCGGAGGAGATCGCGCAGTTGCGCACGGTCTGCCTGGCATCCCGCCGCCGGTACCAACGAAGCCGACGCCGGCGTAGTGCTACAGCTGGAGAGACTGCGGAGGCCTATCTGGCCTACCGGGCGGCCACGAAGTCGCTGAACAGCGCAATTCGCGAGGCGAAGGCTCGGTCCTGGAGCGAGCTCCTGGAGGGACTGGACAGGAATCCGTGGGGGAGACCCTATCGTATGGTCGTGGGAAAATTGCGCCCGTGGGTCCCCCCGGTGACCGAAACTTTGGCCCCGGATTTGCTGGAGGGAGTACTTTCAACGCTCTTTCCGGCGGTCCGGGACCGTCCTGGTCCCTCTCCACCCCCGATTGCCCCGGAATGGACCGAGGAGTTAGGGGTTTCGGAAGGGGAGCTGGACCGAGCCATTGGCCGCCTGAAGAGTCGCAACACCGCACCGGGTCCGGACGGCATTCCGGGCCGCGCGTGGGTGTATGCACTGCAGTCTCTTGGGGACCGCTTGAGGCGGCTGTTCACCAGCTGCCTCCGTCGAAGCGTGTTCCCGTCCAGCTGGAAGGAAGCCGGATTGGTTCTGTTGAGGAAGGAAGGAAGGCCTGCGGAGTCTCCTTCTGCATATCGTCCAATTTGCCTGCTCGACGAGGCTTCGAAGCTATTCGAGAGAATAATTACCCGAAGACTCGTTGAGCACCTGTCGCGAGTGGGTCCCGACCTGGCCGAAAGTCAGCATGGCTTCCGGCAGCGGCGGTCCACAATCGACGCGATTCTTCGCGTCCGCTCGCTGTCAGAACAGGCAGTGTCCCAGCGGGGTGGGGTGGCGTTGGCTGTCAGTCTAGACATCGTCAACGCCTTCAACTCCATCCCGTGGGGCACGATTAGGGGGGCACTAGTCCATCATCGATGCCCCCCTTACCTGCAGGGCATCATAGGGGCCTACCTGCGCGATAGGCACATTCGCTACGTGGGCAGGGACGGTAGCGTAAAGCGGAGGGAGATTACGTGCGGGGTTCCGCAGGGGTCGGTTCTCGGCCCCTTTTTATGGAACCTCGCCTACGACGCGGTCCTGCGTGTCGTTCTCCCCGCTGGCGTCAGCTTGGTCTGTTACGCTGACGACACTCTTGTGTTGGCCAGCGGGGAGTCCTTCGAGGGAACCATCCGGCTTGCCGAGCAAGCGGTGGCAATTGTCGTGGCCAAAATCCACGCTCTGGGTCTGCAGATAGCGCCCCACAAAACCGAGGCGCTATGGTTCCACAAACTGCCGCGGAGCAGAGAACCACCCAGTTCGTGGATACGCGTTGGTGACGCGCAAATCAGGGTGGGCCAGTACATGAAGTACCTGGGGCTCACTCTGGACAGTCGTTGGGGCTTCGAAGAGCACTTCATGCGCCTCGTCCCCCGAGTCGAGAGGGTAGTGGGTGCATTGCACCGGGTGCTGCCCAATCTCGGGGGACCGAGCGAGGAAGTTCGCCGTCTCTACGGGGGCGTCGTGCGGTCTGTGGCCCTCTACGGGGCGCCTGTATGGTCATCCCGGCTGTCTGGCGTCCAGCGCTGCAGAACCAAACTTCATAGTCTGCAGCGCAGAGTGGCTATACGGATCGCACGGGGATACAGGACAGTGTCCTACGAGGCGGCAACTCTCCTGGCACGCTTTCCGCCTTTCGACATCCAGGCGGAGATGGATGCGTGGGTCTATGACCGGACACGTTCCCTCCGCCAAAGTGGGGAAAGCGTGCCATCAGGGGCGTTTGACAGAATGAGGCGGCTGGCTAGACGGCGCGCACTCGAGATATGGCGACAACGCCTACGGTCGCAGTTCGCGACCAAGCGCGTCGTCGAGGCCATCCTGCCACTCTTCGGAGCCTGGCTCAGAAGGAGCGAGCGCGTCACCTACCGTCTGACGCAGGTATTCACCGGTCACGGTTGTTTCGGTGCGTACCTGCACAGAATAGGACGCGAGGTTACGGCACAGTGCCACCATTGTGGAAGCGACCAGGATACCGCACAGCACACGCTCGAGGAGTGCCCTGCGTTTGCGGCCGAGCGGCGGATCCTGGTCGATCGGATCGGGCAAGATCTTTCTCTGCCGGCAGTAGTGTCGGCTATGTTGGCAGAGCATGAAAATTGGAGTGCAGTGGTCTCCTTCTGCGAGAGCGTCATGCTCCAGAAGGAGACTGCAGAGCGGGATCGGGAGAGGGCTGATCCCGCACGGAGAAGGACTAGACGGCGCCGGGGCAACAACCGTCCCGGCTCCCAAGTCCAACACGCCTGAGCCCCCTGCCGTCACTTCATGGTGGGGGGCCTCGGGGGTCGCGGGCGCGCAGATTGGGGAATCTACGTGCTCACACCGATCGACCCCCGGGAAGACGGTGGCGCGCACGTGGTCACGTGCCGCCGTGTGCGCAGCACAGCGCAAAGCGAGGCTTGGGGGGATCCTTTACAATCCTCCCCGAGAAGTGCCTGGGGGGGCGACCTTTTTACAGTCGCCTTCCCTCCGCTAGAGGGGGTGACCGCTTTACAGTTATCCCTTCCGAGATGTGCCTAAAGGCGTGGCACCAATGGGCGGCTCTAGTGTGATCTTACGAGGACCTGGAGCCCCCCTTCGGTGCCGAAGATGACCGCTCCAGTGGTTTTAGCCGGTAGGAGTCCGGCATACCCCTTCGCCCTTCCCCGGGGTGAAGGAAGTTCCATGTAGAATTTCCACTGGACATCAATAAAAAAAAGGATGAGCCCCAGATAACTTTATGTACTGGCTCACCCTGATTTGCGGATCCACGAACTGGGTGGTTATCTGCTCCACGGCAGTTTGTGAAACCATAGCGCCTCGGTTTTTTGTGGCAATATCCGCAGAATCAGAGCGTGGATTTCGGCCAAGAAAATTGCTACTGTGTGCTCAGCAAGGCGGATGGTTCCCTCGAAAGACTCCCCGCTGGCCAACACGAGTGTATCGTAAGCGTAACAGACCAAACTGACGCCAGCGGGGAGAACGACACGCAGCACCACGTCGTAGGTGAGGTTCCATAGGAAGATGGGGCCGAGAACCGGCCCCTGCAATACCCCGCATGTAATCCTTTCGCTTTCAGTACCGTCCCCGCTTACGTCGGAGCATCGATGATGGACTAGTGCCCCTCTAATCGCGGCCCACGGAATGGAGTTGAAGGCGTTGATGATGTCTAGACTGACAGCCAACGCCACCTCACCCCAGCAGGACAATGACTGTTCCGACAGCGAGCGGACGTGAAGAATTGCGTCGATCGTGGACCACCACTACCGGAAGCCATACTGACTTTCGGCCAGGTCGGAAACCACTCGCGACAGGTGCTCATCGTTGAGCACCTGTCTTCGGGTAATTAACCTATCGAAAAGCCTCGAAGCCTCGTAGAGCAGGCAAATGGGGCGATATGCAGAAGGAGACTCCGTGGGCCGTCCTTCCTTCCTCAACAGAACCAATCTGGCTTCCTTCCAGCCGAACGGAAACAGGCTATGGTGGAGGCAACTGGTAAACAGTCGCCTCAAGCGGTCCCCAATAAAAAAAAAAGGTTAAATCTACATCTTGAAATATGTTATTAAACTTTTGTGCTGCAAGCAAGCATCTAACTTTTTGTGTTGTTTAAATGTTTTGTTTTTCAGTAATGATAACAACACGCATTTATTGGTACCCAGGATATACAAGCCTAGTGGCGGCTCAAATTTAAAATCAGGTTCAACAGTGGACGTTTACGGGCTGATGTATATATGGCTACACTGTTTAGTGGAACTGAAGTAGCGACTAAACAAGATCACAGAAGTATGTCCGTGACCAGAATTAGATATCAGGATTTTTTGTTGATAACATAGTGTCACGGTGTAAACACCCTAAGAGGTAGATAACGATACATGTGATCCCTGGGGCTCACTATTTCTTAGCGAAGATTGAAATGGGGAAATTGTTATTTATAATTCATTGTTTAAGAATTCAAATTTTGCATATTTGTCTCCCGTTTAAAAATAATCTGTAATAGATTGAGCTCGCATTTTAATAACTACGAAAAGTTAAGTTTAAGTCGCATTTTTTCTTTCGTCAACTTCACCTTCATTGCGGAGTCGATGTACCATGCTTCTGGTTACTAAAATACATGTAGGTACACAATTTTTTAAATTTAAATGTCTTTTTCTTATTATATAGTTAGTAAACTTTTGTTAACTTAATCTAATTTGTTTTCTCTAATCTCATGACTTCCATTTGAATTTGGTGATGCTTCCCATTCTTGGCTAAATTCACTAGGCAGATACAGTACACAAAGGTATGACATTTTTAAATATACTTTTATCTATTTGTTCCAGGTTTGCCGATTCTATCCCGGCTCAACATTCGGTTTCGGTGAAAATATGCGCGATCGTCGTATTGTGGCGTTGACTCCAGTCGATTGCATGTTGATGCCCAAAATATGGCTACTACAACGAAACACTGCCAATATATGGTCACGTATTCAGCATTACCTGGAAAGGAAGGTAGGTATATATCCTTATTAAATACTTAATGTTCGATACGACTTTAGGGCTGATGTATGTATGATTTATTAAACACTGGAAGAGTATCGGGTACTTTCATAGCGACAAAATAAAATTTTCCTGAGTGTGTGTATATGTAAAAAATAACTCTGGGCTGACCTGGTATCAAATGTTATGAAAATAGAGCATGCCTATTAACCTCCCAGTGGACCTCGGATCGTCATGAATTACTAGGCACATAACGAAAACATTAGGAGGCGATTTGCAAACTAAGGTCCGTGTTACAGAACGAAACTCAAGCTTTGATCTCAGTTTAAAACTAGTTTTGAACTGAGTCCTGGCTCTATTCTAAATCGTCACTCAGTTATAGGTCTGTACTTAAGCAGATATATGAACTGTCATCACGCGAGTGTGGTCCGGATAGCGCTTGAGCACAGTTTTTAATGTATGTTGTTTCTTACGCATTGATTTTTGGTCCGAACCTGTCACCTGAACGTGAGGTTCATACCCACCCACCGCTCGCCATCGAACGCACCTAGGAGAATACGTTATCCGCTATGCTAGCATGTCATATGTTACTCGACTGAAATTATGAACTGCAATCAGTTGCAAACAATAGTGAATGTGTGGGTGTCTATAGTATAGAAACTACTTAAGAAAATAAGGCTGTAAGTCAAACCAAACCGTCAATCTTGTGCGTTGTGAGATTTCTACTGGACTAATGAACGCGACCGTACATATAAAGGAGTTATGAAAGTTTGTCACGCTCAGTAACGCCACGGGAAGGGTGAAGGTGTATCGGGACTCCTACCGGCTAAAACTGAAGCTATCATCGTCGGTACCGAAAAGGGAGCTCAGGTCCTCGTACGATCACACTAGAGCGGGATATTAGGTAGGCACCTAAACTTATTTTCGTATTTGTTAGCCTGACGCCTCCTACAATGTGATTAGATGGTTTAGGACCATGCAAAATCACAAAAGTGAGCTTGTTATCACTATCACCTTGAAATATACCTCGGTGTACACTGATCGGTTCATTGTTTCCTTGAATCTGTCTATCCAAGCAAGACCGCAACGGGCTTAGATTATCTATTACCCTGAAATATAATACCTCGGTTGAACCGAATCTGTTCATTGTTTCCTTGAATCTGCCTACACCCTATGTAGTGTAAAATAAGGATAGATCATCCTCTCTCTTTTCTCGCTTTCTTTGGTGGTTCTCATTAAAATGCGACTAAGGGAACAAATTCAGGCAGCCGCATCTTTCTTTTAGTTAATAACAAGACACTGCTACAGTTAGTTAGTTTTCTGAACGACCCGTTATAACAAATTTATCTAAAGATTGTTCATTGTAGCGGTGAACAGGTAGACTTATACTAAATTATTTGGTAACGATGACTTCACACAACAGCCATTAAGGTTTATTAAATATAACTAGAAAGTATTATTAGCGGACAAAACAATTGACACGTCGATAATGTCATGGAAGGAAAGAGACAATATTTCAATGTTATGGAAATCATTAGATTTTTAACTCTTCGACCAAGCAATAAAGTTTATTTTAAAACCTTTGGTAGGTTACATATTGTGAAGTTACATATATATGTTCTAATCGATGTTTATTACAAGTAAGTCTTCAGTCTTTTGGTAGTCAAATTGCCGGATCCATTCATCAACTTTGTTTTTGACCTCATGTCTGCTGAGACCTGAAAAATTAAGTTTATTATTAATGCTAATATATAGTTTACAGCTTAGACAATTAAATTGCCTTCTAGCAAAAGAAGTCTCGCAGGGCACAATGGAGCAAACAGATAGCTTACTGTCTATTTCGCCTATTTGGTTCAGAAAGGGAAACGTTGCGGTGCTTTCTCAGAGTAGATTTGTACCATGAAACTAAAGCGCGGTGGTGCTCTTCTTCAAGAAGGCCGACAACAACCATTTGAAGTACTATAGACCCATCTCACTTCGAGTCATATTTGTGAGCCGTTTTCAAGAATCATCAGGAATTGTCTAAAGCACAAGTTTGTTGACTTCCAGCCGAAAAAGCCGGTTTCTGAAAAGGTTTTGTACCATACGCTGCGGTAGATTTTACAATTTATACTGAAGACCTAGGGGTATGATCTGCTACTATGGACAACGTTTCTGGACTATGAGAAAGCGTTCGGTTTGATAGAAACCAGGGTAGTGCTGTGATCTTTGCTGCGGTGACATATTGACAGTCGGTGTTGGTCTGCGTACAGGAGCAGAGCATGAGGGAAACTCCATTGCAGAGAAGTGTGAGACAGTGGGCCGTAATTTCCCCGAAACGGTTACTGCTGCAATGGAGGATGCCTTCAAGCTAATGGAGACAAAATGATTGAGCATTAACAATAATGGCGATTAAATCACTCACCATTGCTTTGCCGATGACATCGTAATCATGGCAGATTCGCTCTAAGAGCTCAGCACAATGCTCGATGATCTCGACTGAGGGACAGAACCATTACATCTTAAAATTAACCGAAAAGACGAAATACATTTCAACGCCCATGTCATCCCCATCTCAATATCCGTTGAAAACTCTGTTCTCAAAGTCATTGATGGTTTGTCCTATGTAGGTGGACAAACCATCAATAACTTTGATAACAGAGTTTCTCGTCGGGATCGAGAGAGGCCCGGTGCCGGATTCCCATACGCCTGAAACCCCCTGCCGTTGCTATAAGGCGGGGAGCCTCTGGGTTCGCGGGTGCGTAGATTGGGGAATCTACGTGCCCCCACCGAGCGACCCAGGAGAAGACTGTAGCACGCATGTGGTCACGCGCTGCCATGGGACGCTTTGGGGGATCCTTTTCGATCCCTCCGGGAGTGTGACCGCTTTACAGTCACCCTCTCCGAGAACTGCCTATAGGCGTGGCATCAGTGGGTGGCTCTAGTGTGATCATACGAGGATCTGGAGCCTCCCTTAGTAGACCAGCATACCCCTTCGCCCTTCACCGGGGCGAAGGAAGTTCATGAGCATTTCCACTGGGGACCAATAAAAAAAAAAATGAACAAACCATCCAGTTACTTAGGTCCAACTTCTAGACAGAGTGACCTCTTCAATCTTCGAATATGACTCATGATAATCAGCCCATTACTGTGCCCCGGCTGGGACGGGCTTTTTCTCATGAGTACAACTCGGCTTTGGGAAACCATCGGAATGTCTTTTCGTCAAAAATACAGCAGTACCTTAAGCCGAAATTCTTTAACCTTTTACCGCGATATCATATGGCATAAATACATAGTCACTAACTATTGGCCGCATAAGAAAGCTCAAGGTATAGTCCATAGCTCGCTGAGTGACCTTGAGCTTTCTTATGAGGCTTTATCTATATATAGATAAGCTTGATATTTCTCTACGAGATCAAATGAGGAGATCCGCAGAAGAACTATACGAGGCATGCCTTTTAAGTTTTGTCGTTTGAAGAAAAAAACACAACTAGAACCTTATAGTACTTTTTATTGTTTTTCAAAGTATTCACCACGTAGCTTAATACACTTTTCCATTCGCTCAAACCAATTATTATAACATTTATTCCACTCTGGGGGTGTTCAAAATGGCTGACTTGAAAGCGTCGACTGCTTCTTCACCGGACTGGTACCTTTGACCACGAAGACTTTTCTTAATTTTAGGAAATGTAAAGAAATCGTTAGGGCTTAGGTCAAGACTGTATGGAGGATGGTCAAGAATTTCTACTTTTTCCTGCTTCAAATACTCAATCGTTTGACGAGCGCTGTGTGAGCTTGCGTTGTCGTGGTGCAGTATGATGGGTCGCTTTGAGTTAGATTTTCGAAGTTCGGCGATGACTTGTGGTAAACAAACTGTGGTATACCACTCTGCGTTAAAGTGCAGTAGTCGCAACATGGTCGGTTTTTCCAACGAACGTGGCCACCATCTTCTTTGAAGTGCTCTGAGAACGAACAACTTTAGTCGGCTTTGGCTCGTCTTGAAAGACCTAGATTGTTGTTTGGAATCAGGATCGTAGGCATAGAACCAAGATTCGTCACCACTGATGATGTCGTAGACAGACAGAGTTTTCTTACACCATCTGACGCGGGCTGCCTTGTGATGTTCGGAAAGCTGATGCGGTATCCAACGGCAAACAAGCTTTCTCATACCAAGCGCTTCATGCAAGATCTTCTGAATGGTTGTCCCTGATATGCCTAATAGAGCCTCTATCTCTCGATAGGTCACATGACGATCTTCGAGAGTTAGTTGTCTCACAGCAATGATGTTATCTTCAGTGAAGGCGGATTTTGGGCGTCCTTCGCGAGATTTGTCACTAACGCTGGTATGTCCACGCTGGAATTCTAAATACCAGCGTTCGACAGTCATGGGGCTTCATCACTGAACACAGATGTTAGCTCTTCAAAACACTGAAGCCGTCTCAGGCCTCTTCTAAAGTTGTAGAAAATTATTGCACGTACATTTTCCTTAGAAAGATTCATTTTCGTACGTAACCTGACAGATTCCAATCGATGCTGTGACTAAACAATAGCCTTAATCCTAAAACTTTCGACTGTTTTCAGATTCAAAATTTAAACACATTCGAATATAGAACAGTTCCAAATTCAAAATTGCCGTGAAATATGGAAACGACAGAACTTAAAAGGCATGCCTAGTAGTTGCTGGTATAGCTGAAAGGATTATTGTGCTGAGGTTGCAATGGACGGGGACAAATAGCTTGTAGAACCGATGGCCATTTGGGCAGAAAGGATCGCGAGTGGAGACCACGCACAGAAACACGCATTGGGGGACAGCTTTCTTTGTTCAGTAGTGGACGTACTTTGGCTGATATGATGATGATGATTATGATATTTGATTGTACGTACATAATTAAATATAAAAAGCACAATAAAAGCCATTGTTGTATTTCAGGCGTACGAACTATCTTAATAAACCTTTTTATCTCCTGTCTAAGCTCGATATCATCATATCAGCCAAAGAACATTCACTGCTGAACAAAGGCCTATCCCATAGATTTCCATAATTGTGTCGTAATTTTGGGGGAAGCTGTCAGTATTCACCAAGCTTGGCAGGCGGGTTAGTGAGCGCAGTATGAGTACGGTTCCACGGAAGAAATGCTGCTGCTCATTCCTCTGGTCTAAACCAGACGCCCTTAGTCGCGATTCACAACTTCGCCAGAAAGATGCTATATTCTTAATCCAGCTATATATACATAATATATAATGCGAATGAATTACTGGTCCACAGGTATCTATTTTAAAAGTCCTTGCTATCGGGGACCTTTAAATATTTGCCTGGTTTTGAAGATAACATCTCAATCAGTTTCTCTTTTTTCTTTATAGAGCACTATACTTTTTTATTTAATACAGATATACTTGTTTATTTTAGATACCATCCAAGAGGCAGCTGTTTAAAGAATTCGTCGCAGAACGTCGCTGGCAGGAATTCCGTGAACAGCTCGTGGGAGACGTCGTGGCGCGATCTAACACCGTTAACTGGACTTCCTTGCATGATGTGCCATATTCTATACGCATGGAAGAGATGCTAGATATTTGATTGCTCGATGCTATTTGAATGTTCGAAATGCTGAAATTATATTCATTGTTGATCTCGATAAAATACTTTTACACAAACGTAAGAATAGTTTTTCTGAACTTATGTATATAGGTACCCTATTTTTTGTTTGTTTGTTATGACTGGCTGACAAAACCTACTTGAGGTTACCACAATAGAGAGTCAGTAATTAAGACAGATATATATGTATATGTTGTTATCAAGACTGTAATCCAATCAAACAAAACTATAATTGTGTGAGCATCATGTAGTCATTATTTAGTAAATATATTTTTTTATCTTTTGTCTGTCAGCATATCATTCACACTAAAATGTCTTACTGGTGGCGGCGGTGTGTATCAGGTCGTTAAGTTCCCTATAATATGGTTGAGCTCAGCGATGCTGATGCATGCGTCATGCTCGTGAAGGGGTGCTGTCTGTCAGAAAATGATAACTTGTCAACCGTTAACTGCTATGGAAAATGAATGAATATTATGTTATTGTATAGTGTTTGACCTATATTTTTCTCGCTATACAGGCTGTTTGGAATCTCCCTAGATATATATATATTATCTTAGACTATTTAGAACATATTCAGTCTTATTACAAAAATCTTGTTAGACTCAGGTTTAAACCAGAACTATGAAGTCTGGTCTTAGTACGGAACTAACGTTAGTACCGTGTTTTAAACCCGTCCGTATAACAAATATCAAAATAAGTCAGGACTAGATAGTACCTGACTTTAGTTCTGGCTTAAACTATTTCCACAGATTATACACGGAATTCCATGGAAACATTCATTCAATCAGATAGCATTCGGATACATTACGTTCCGTTTACCCAAATGCTGAATATTTCTGTAATTTTTTTATATTAATGGTATTGTATTTTAACATATATAATAGGGTATTTAATGACGATAACTATTAGAAACGAATGGTTGTTCTTGTTTCAATAAATGCCATTTATTTTCTTTCTGAGGAATACTTTTATGACATTTATTTCATGTCCGAAATATGTACTTTCAAACAACACTAATGCGTAACGGAATGTCTATATCGCGCGGAAATCTTTAAACATAGGTAAAACTATTCTGAGATTTGGACGTTTCTTCGTACTTATTATTGATAAGAAGTTAGGGAATAATATTAATAAAATAGAACAACAGATTGCCGTGTGGTGCCGGCTCAGAATGCCACCACTCCATCTCCTGCCATGGGTGTCGTAAAAGTCGACTAAGGGATTAGCCGGAGGATGGGCAGCAGCGTCCTTCGAGTACATTAACAACTCAACTGCGATCGCCAACCCGCCTGCCAAGCGTGGCGATTATGGCAAAACCCCCCAATGAGCCCAGAACACATCCATATCGGTGGTTGTGGTGATCTTTGGGGGAGGCCTGTGTCCAGCAGTGGACTTCACTCGGCCGAAATGATGAGAACAACAGAAAAAACGAAGAAGTGAAAACTGGAATTCTGAAGAAAAAGTTAGTACTTGCCTACAATGATTGTAATTACGGCACATTACTATCTTTAGGACGACGCAAATTTAAACTATTTCAGGAAATATTACAATACAACATACAAAAATAAACCAAATCTAACCTCAAAACAATGAATTTGACGTATATTTGTGACTTAGACCAAAGGTTTTAGAGTTAAACTAGGTCCCCATCAGGTTTATCTTTAGTACCATAGATAGTCCAAGACGAAGAGTTAAACCACTTTTTGTAATAAGAAATTTGATTAAACCACACTTTTAGTCCGAGACTATCGATAAACCATGTTTTGTAATAAGACGGATTAAGCTAAACTTGTCCTAGACGAAGTGAGTCCCATTTTTTTAAATTTTTGTACCTGTACTACAAAATGACATAATAAATAAAACCCTGCCGTAACATTAATACAAAAAAAAATCTTGAAATTTTTACCGAACTAAATAAATGGTATTTGTAGTTTTGTCTAACACAGACGACCAGCAGTCCACGTGGAGGGGGGGACACTTGCATAAAACAAAACTTACAAGCTAATAAGGAAATGGCAAACCCAGAAATGGAGAAATGAGTAAAAGAAATTCACGTGTAATGTCGCTGCCCGGGGGCGATCGCCGGGCCACGTCTCGAGCCGATGCTCGACGTCTCAGTATGCGAACCATCGGTGGCAAGGGTAATGGGCGGCCCTTAGCCGGGAATCCCGAACAATAGGAGTCCAACCATTCAGGTGATACTTTGCGGGGTGGGGACTTGTCTCCCACGAGCTCTGCCGGTACACCAGAAGTGGCAACAGGTAGCTCAGATTTAAGCGATGCTAGAAGAAAGTGGTCACAAGCAGAACTTTACGAACTTATGTTCTGCTACTACAAAGTAAAAGGTGATGGACCGGGCTACATCAAACGGTCGAGCGAATTTTCAAAGATAGACAAAAGTTTTAGGGGATAAACTTTTTGTCAGGGGCGAATCTGAGCCACCTCTTCCCTGAGGGTATCGGGCGGGGGCTAAGAAAACACCGAGTTTAAAACCTGGAGCAGAAACAAATAATATTATAGTTTTAGTAAAAATTAATAAATTTACTGTATATTTTTTCTAATCTATTAAAACGATGCTGGCCTGGACTTGTCGCTGGCCTGGACTCGACGCTGGCGTGGACTTGTTACTGGCCTGGACTCGACGCTGGCGTGGACTCGGCATTGGACTGGCCACTGGACTGGACTCGACGCTGGACTGGACTCGACGCTGGCCTGGACTCGACGCTGACTTGGACTCGACACTGGCCAGGACTCTGCATCCATCTTCCAAACAACCTGTATCTGTTTTACCATCATTTTGTACATCAATCAATGATTTTTAAAAGAGTTTGTTTTGTTTCTTGTTGAACGTTGAGTTTCTTTCCGGCTCTTCTCCATAGAATCAACCAATTGGGAACCGTGAAACTAAAATTCTGACGTTTATTATTATATCACTTTGACTTTGAGAGCGTACTTTCCCCGCTCAACCAGCCACCTCCGAGCTTTAGTGATATCAATACTGCCTTCGGCCTCATAAATCGTATCGTAAGTCGTCGTGATCGTAAATGGCTGATTTGTCCAAAACTCAGATATTCTGGATAACATAGTATTCACTGCCCTAGCAGAGTTCTCAAGACATATCTTGAGAACTCCGAGTTGTTATGTGGTGAGTGTGATTTATCATTATAGGTTGGCTTTCATACGTTCACGGCACAGATAATGTATGTATGCAGAATTGTACTGCAGCGCGCCGGAAAGATCACTATATTGGTAGATAGATGATTTTACTATACCTTGATGGCGTTGACGTATTTTTTTTAAATGTTTAGTTACCATATATGTACACCGGCTACATTAGAATACAAGTAAAGTTTTATTTATTTTATTTATTTATGTTACAATTACAACACCATTACAGTACTAAAATGACTCATACGATGTTATAAGATATGATTATTTAAATTAAATACATAATTAAAATTATGATATGGTATTTAAATCTTATAAATTGATACCCCTTTCAACGCCTCTCCCTGCCAATTCAATGAATTTGGGCAGACTGTGAAAAAAATAATCAATATCTCCTGAAAGGCTATTAATTAACCGTATGGCGCGTGACATAGGGGCAAACCTGAGCAGGTTAGTCCTAGCCTGCGGCACACTTAGTAAAGCTGGGCGATGGCGCGCGCCCACGTACCCATCGGGTGCAAGCAATTGCAGCTCCTCCAGCACCTCGGGATGGTTGCCCAGCCCTCTTAATACCCTGAACATGTACTTGATGAGAGCTATGTACAGCCAGCCTGCAGTACCGAACCATGCCTATGACGAACAAGCTTGGATACATGAGCGGATAATAAGGGTAAACCCCATACTGTTTCAAATATAGATGTACAAAATGGGACTCGACGCACACAACTCGGGTTGTGCATAGAATAATATAAATAGCAATAGCATAGTAGTAAAAGAATACTGTTTTCTAAGATAGATTTTCAGCATATCAGCAAAAACACGTCCACTGCTGAACAAAGGCCTCCCCACAAATTTCCACGAGTGGTTATATGCTACCCGCATCCAATGAATCTCAGCTCAGTCAGACTTCAGCGACCTTCACCAGGTCGTCTGTCCACTTCGATGGAGGTTGTCACACGCTGCGTTTGCCGGTGCGCGGTCTCCACTCGAGAACCTTTTTACCCCAACGGCCATTAGTTCTACGAGTAATGTATCCCGCCTATTGCCACTTCACTAATCCTTTCAGATATGTCGGCATCTTTAGTTCTACAGATCTCCTCATTTCTGATTCGATCTCGCAGAGAAATACCAAGCATAGCTCTCTCCATATCTAGCTGAGTGACCTTGAGCTTTCTTATGCGGCCCATGGTGAGTGACCACGTCTCTGTCCTATGTGTTATCACTGGTTTAAAGACTGTCGTCTTGAGGCAATGTTGACGAAAAGACGTTGTGAAATTTCCTGACCTATTTAATGCCCAGCCGAGTCGGATTCGGTATGTCAGTAGGTCTAACTTCGAGAAGCCTCGCCCCGGGGAAGGGTGAAGGGGTATGCCGGACTCCTACCGGCTAAAACCACTGGAGCGGTCATCTTCGGCACCTAAAGGAGGCTCCAGGTCTTCGTATGATCACACTAGAGCCGCCCACTGGTGCCACGCCTGTAGGCACATCCCTTAGAGGGTGACTGTAAAGCGGTCACCCCCTCGAGGGGATTGTAAAGGATCCCCCAAAGCGTCCCACAGCAGCACGTGACTACATGCGTGCTACCATCTTCTCTTGGGTCGCTCGGTGTGGGCACGCAGATTCCCCAACCTACGCACCCGCGAACCCAGAGGTCCCCCCGCCTTATAGCTACGGCAGGGGGTTTTAGGCGTATGAGAATTAGGCGCCAGGGCGGTTGTTACCCCGGCGCCGTCTCCTCCTTCTTCAAGTGGGATCGGCCCTCTCCCGATCCCGCTCTGCGGTCTCCTTCTGGAACATGACGCTCTCACAGAAGGAGACCACTGCATTCCAGTTTTCGCGCTCTGCCAACATAGCCGACACCTCGAAGTTGGACCTACCTAACTAGATGATGTGTCCCAGGTAAACATAGTCGTCAACAACTTCGAGAACAGAGCTCCCAGCTTTTCAACTTTTCGTCTTGCCCCTGTTCATTTTAAGGCCCACAAGGTTGGGAAACTCTGTTGAGATCATGGAGTATTATGCTGAGCTCTTGCAGCGATTCTGCCATGACTACGATGTCATCGGCAAATTGAAGGTGACTGATATACTCGCCATTGATGTTAATGCCAAATCCTTTCCACTCCAGTAGCTTGAAGGCATCCTTCATTGCAGCGTTGAATAGTTTCGGAGAAATGACGTCCCCCTGTCTCACACCTGTCTGCAATGGAATTGCTCCCGTGCTCATGTACATACTCGGACCGACATGGCGGCGTTTCTATAACACATTTTAAACATTTTAGAGCTTGGATGTACCGATAGTCAATGTGGCACCGCTGCAGAGATACACTGCCCAGGTTCCGATCGAATCGAAGGCTTTCTCATAGTCCACAAACGCTAAGCATAGTGGCAGATTATACTCCTCGGTCTTCTGTATAACCTGCCGCAGCGTATGGATGTGGTCTATGGTACTGAAACCTTTTCGGAAACCGGCTTGTTCGGGAGGCTGGAAGTCATCAAACCTGCGCTCGAGACGATTCGTGATGACCCTTAAAACAGCTTATAAACATGGCTCAGAGGCAAGATGGATCCATAAATTCTTCTATGCGGTGTTATCACCCTTTTTGAAGAAGAGCACCGGCTCGCCTCTGTTCCATGATTCCGGCGTTATGCCCTGTAGACGGAATTGAATAGCTTCTAGAAGGACTTTAAGTACCGGTGTTCCACCTGCTTTTAGAAGCTCTGAAGTAATGCTGTCGTGGCGCCTTTTTAATTTAATTTTTGTGCCGTTTTAAAGCCATCCTAATCCCGTACAGGCTAATGTCCGGGATAACCTCGCGGGTCTTTGTCAGAGCCAGTGGTAGGTATAGTAACCGAGGTGTAAAACTGTCGGTAAAAGTTCTCAATCTTTCTCGAAACCTCTGGCTTAGTCGACGTTACATTGCAGTCCTCGGTCTTCAGCTTCATGATACGACTTTGCCCAATAGACTTGTCTCTTGCAAACACTTTGGAGCCTTGATTCCGCTCAATCGCCTCTTTAACACCGTTGGTGCGGTGGCTTACTGTGTCGGCATTTTAACCGCCTTTCAGAAACCGGCGGTTAGTCTCTCTCAACTCTTCAGTTTTAATTTAACATTATTGTTATAGCTCCATTGAAGTACGAAGTCGATATAAATGGTAACACAATTTGCGATGTTATAGAAATTAGCTGTCAACAGTATATCTATACAAATAAATAAAATTGAAGTGTCTGTTTGTAATGTCAAAATAACAGCTTTTTACTAAATGCATATGAAAGTATATACGATACCTACAATAAAAAAATATATTTTAAAATTTTTGTCTGTCTGTCTGTCTGTTTGTTCCGGGTAATCTCCGAAACGGCTGGGCCGATTTTGACGGGACCTTCACTGGCAGATAGCTGATGTTATAAGGAATAACTTAGGCTACTTTAATTTTGAAAAAATAATTAGGTTTCCGCGTAAAAAAATAAAATCCTTGAAATCCAATATATATATTCTATGTCAAGTGTCTATGTCGAAGTACTCTAAATTTCTTTTAAATTAAACGCGGGTGAAACCGCGGGCCCCAGCTAGTTTAGAAATATAATCATTGCAGGTATCAAAAATAGGTTTCATATTGTTAACATTTCATCTAATGTTGCATCATTTTTTTGTTCTTTTCAAAACACGTTACCCCACTCTACGATTGCACCTGTATCATGGATACATTTACAGACAATTTCCACATCCAATCCGGAACAACTACCTGCAGATCATGCAAATATAGGATCCATTCGGGAATCGAACCCGCAACCCGGAGTGCAGCTGCCGATTGTATCAGCTACTGCACCAACTGTGCTGTCAAAATGTAAAATGATATATATTAAACACCAAACCATAATTATACTAAACATAAAATCGCATAAAATCTAAAATGCTAATGTTTTTAAAAACGACTTAAAATATAATCAATACTTGATTGTATCAAGGTGTGGTAGTCACAGTATATTTCGTGAAAATCCCTACGTCGAATTCGTGAGCGCCAGTGGCCAGCGCCACTTTCCCAGCGGAAGGCCCGGTTGTGGCTGACGTGATCGGTTTTGCGCGCTTGATAATATAGTTCATTTGGCCTTTTATTTACTCAATGAATATAATGTATTTTATAAAATAAAATTTAGATTATATTTAAACATAAATTTAAGATAAATGGGTTAATTTTTAAATTCCTTAATAGGATTGCTGAACTATAGAAAAAAATTCATATTTAACTGGAAGTTTGTCAAATTTTACATTATTTCAACATTTTTTTCTACTATATTTTGTAAAGAATAAAAAAAGTGATTTGGCATTATGCGAATAGACCATATGCTCATGTCAATAGAATTTTTCAATGTTCGGAAATAGTAGTAGTTTCTGGTAAAACGGTGGTCAAACGTCCCTCGCACGCAGTTTTCGGAAAAATAGTTGTGAAAATTGGTGATTTACCGTTTTTATAGAAATAATTTTAAAAATCCCTTTGCACTATGTGCAAGAATAAGAATTGTTCTATTAAAATCACACACAATTTCAATTAAAATCTCTTTCGTGTTCTCACAATCAGAGAACAAAAATGTCGAAAATAAGTTAATTGGCAGGACGGCCTCTTAAGGAGAAGAACCGGTAAGACACACCACAGACACACTTTTAAAATAAAATAAAATGTTGCATTTGTAATAGTATACAATTATAGACAATATAATTAAGTTATGTGTGAATAATGTAGGTACTGCGAGTTTGAGCTAGATAAAGTATACAATAGTAATGCGCCATTAAATAAGATTCAATCAATCAATCATTTCGGCCGAATGAAGTCCACTGCTGGACACAGGCCTCCCCCAAAGTACACCACAACGACCGATATAGGTGTGTTGTGGGCTCATTGGGGGGTTTTGCCATAATCGCCACGCTTGGCAGACGAGTTGGCGATCGCAGTTGAGTTGTTAATGTACTCGAAGGACGCTGCTGCCCATCCTCCGGCTAATCCCTTTGTAGACTTTTACGACACCCATGGGAGGAGATGGTGTGGTGGCATTCTGAGCCGGCATCAAGACCCCCCAAATGATCACATAACACCCCCATGTCGGTCGTTGTGGTGATCTTTGGGGCCTGTGTCGAGCAGTGGACTCCATTCGGCCGAAAATGATGTATAGATGAACTGTTAATATAAATTATACTCAATGTCACAGAACTATACAAAATTTTAACAATGTCAACCTATTGTAATAACATTTCTATAGAATTAGATCAAATCATGATCCGTTGTCATTTTACGGCCGAAATTACGGACTACACATATGTCTGTTTTTTGTGTTAAATGTGATCGTAACACAACAAGGGATGAATTTCATAATCTTAAATCTGAAGATTTCGTATTAGATTGATTATTAATTTCAGCCGTTAGCCTATGTGGATTAAAAAATATACCAGAGCAGGTCAATCCCAAGCATTCCTGTCGTCTATTTAATCTGTGATTCATCATATCATCATATCAGCCACAGGACGTCCACTGCTGAACAAAGGCCTCCCCCTTAGATTTCCACAACGAGCGGTCACATGCCGCTCTCATCCAACGACTCCCAGCGGCCTTCACCAGATCGTCTGTCCACCTCGTTGGAGGTCGTCCCACGCTGCGTTTTCCGGTGCGCGGTCTCCATTCGAGAACCTTTGTGCCCCAACGGCCATCAGTTCTACGAGCAATGTGCCCTGCCCATTGCCACTTCAGTTTACTAATCCTTTCAGCTATGTCGACAACTTTAGTTCTTCTACGGATCTCCTCATTTCTGATTCGATCTCGTAGAGAAATACCAAGCATAGCTCTCTCCATAGCTCGCTGAGTGACCTTGAGCTTTCTTATGAGGCCCATTGTGAGTGACCACGTCTCTGTTCCATATGTCATCACTGGTAACACACACTGGTTAAAGACTTGCGTCTTGAGGCATTGCGGTATTGTTGACGAAAAGACGTTGCGAAGTTTCCCGAACGCTGCCCAGCCGAGTCGGATTCGACGATTGACCTCTTTCTCGAAGTTGGACCTACCTAACTGGACAGTTTGTCCTAGGTAGACATACTCGACAACAACTTCGAGAACAGAGCTCCCAACGGATATTGGGGTGGGCACGACATGGACATTTGACATGACTTTTGTCTTGCCCATGTTCATTTTAAGGCCCGCCTGTTGGGAAACTCTGTTGAGATCATCGAGCATTGTGCTGAGCTCTTGCAGCGATTCTGCCATGACTACGATGTCATCGGCAAATCGAAGGTGAGTGATATACTCGCCATTGATGTTAATGCCGAATCCTTTCCACTCCAGTAGCTTGAAGGCATCCTCCATTGCAGCGGTGAACAGTTTCGGGGAAATGACGTCCCCCTGTCTCACACCTCTCTGCAATGGAATTGCCCTCGTGCTCTGTTCATGTACTCGGACCGACATGGTGGCGTTTCTGTATAAGCACTTCAACACTTCAATGTACCGATAGTCAATCTGGCACCGCTGCAGAGATTGCAGCACTGCCCAGGTTTCGATCGAATCGAAGGCTTTCTCATAGTCCACAAACGCCAAGCATAGTGGCAGATTATACTCCTCGGTCTTTTGTATAACCTGCCGCAGCGTATGGATGTGGTCTATGGTACTGAAACCTTTTCGGAAACCGGCTTGTTCGGGAGGCTGGAAGTCATCAAACCTGCGCTCGAGACGATTCGTGATGACCCTTGAAAACAGCTTATAAAAATGGTTCAGAAGTGAGATGGGTCTATAATTCTTCAATAGGGTGTTATCACCCTTTTTGAAGAAGAGCACCACCTCTGTTCCACGCTTCCGGCGTTGTGCCCTCGAGTAAGACGGAATTGAATAGCTTCTGAAGGACTTTAAGTACCGGTGTTCCACCCGCTTTCAGAAGCTCTGTCGTAATTCCGTCTCCACCCGGCGCCTTGTTATTTTTAAGCTGTTTCAAGGCCATCCTAATCTCGTACAGGCTGATGTCCGGGATATCCTCGGTATAGTGTCGGGTTAGTTTGGCTCGCGGGTCTTTGTCAGAGCCAATGGTAGGTATAGTAACCGAGGTGTATAACTGCCGGTAGAAGTTCTCAATCTCTCTCAAAACCTCTGGCTTAGTCGACGCTACACTGCCGTCTTCGGTCTTCAGCTTCATAATACGACTTTGCCCAATAGACTTGTCTCTTGCGAACACTTTGGAGCCTTGATTCCGCTCAATCGCCTCTTTAACACCGTTCGTGTTAAAGGTGCGGATATCGTGCCGCAAGGACTTCCATATCCGTCTATTGAGCAGTCGGTATGCTTCAGCATCATCGGAAGACTGCAGCGTCATGGCGCGTCTTTCTGCCATAAGGTCGAGAGTGTGATCGGAGAACTTTTTTGGTCTACCTTTACGGTGGGCTTTAAAGAACTTAGACCCAACCGTTTGGACAGTTTCTACAAACCTTTTTTTATTATTTTTTATTGATGTCCAGTGGAAATTCTACATGGAACTTCCTTCACCCCGGGGAAGGGTGAAGGGGTATGCCGGACTCCTACCGGCTAAAACCACTGGAGCGGTCATCTTCGGCACCGAAGGGGGGCTCCAGGTCCTCGTAAGATCACACTAGAGCCGCCCATTGGTGCCACGCCTTTAGGCACATCTCAGAAGGGATGACTGTAAAGCGGTCACCCCCTCTAGCGGAGGGAACACGACTGTAAAAAGGTCGCCCCCCCAGGCACTTCTCGGGGAGGATTGTAAAGGATCCCCCCAAGCCTCGCTTTGCGCTATGTTGCGCACACGGCGGCACGTGACCACGTGCGCGCCACCGTCTTCCCGGGGGTCGCTCGGTGTGAGCACGCAGACTCCCCAATCTGCGCACCCGCGACCCCCGAGGCCCCCCACCATGAGGTGACGGCAGGGGGCTCAGGCGTGTTGGACTTGGGAGCCGGGACGGTTGTTGCCCCGGCGCCGTCTCGTCCTTCTCCGTGCGGGATCGGCCCTCTCCCGATCCCGCTCTGCAGTCTCCTTCTGCAGCATGACGCTCTCGCAGAAGGAGACCACTGCACTCCAATTTCCGTGCTCTGCCAACATAGCCGACACTACTGCCGGCAGAGAGAGATCTTGCCCGATCTGATCGACCAGGATCCGCCGCTCGGCCGCCCACGCAGGGCACTCCTCGAGCGTGTGCTGTGCGGTATCCTGGTCGCTTCCACAATGGTGGCACTGTGCCGTAACCTCGCGTCCTATTCTGTGCAGGTACGCACCGAAACAACCGTGACCGGTGAGTACCTGCGTCAGACGGTAGGTGACGCGCTCGCTCCTTCTGAGCCAGGCTCCGAAGAGCGGCAGGATGGCCTCGACGACGCGCTTGGTCGCGAACTGCGACCGAAGGCGATGTCGCCACATCTCGAGTGCGCGCCGTCGAGCCAGCCGCCTCAGTCTGTCGAACGCCCCTGAGTTTCTACAAACCTACCATTTAAATCGTCCACAGATACGCAATGTTCCAGGCACTCGAAGCGGTTTTGGAGTTCGAGTTGAAAGCTCTCGGGGTTTTGGATATGAGCACTAGAGGGCCGGAGCGTAGACCTCATCAGACGAGACCTCTCAACTTTGAGATTAATATTCAATGTGCCTCTTACCATTCGGTGATCACTACCGGTTTTCACCCTGTGGATCACAGAGACATCATTGAATATTTGTCTTTTATTGGTCATGATGAAGTCAATCTCATTCCTCGTGGAACCATCGGGACTCATCCAGGTCCACTTCCTGTGAGGCGGCTTTTGGAAAAAGGAGTTCATCATAAAGAGTCCCTCCTTTTCCAAAAAGTCGGCCAGCCTCTGTCCCCTGGGGTTCCGTTGCCCATATCCAAATTGCCCCACTCTCAACTCACCATCGCATCGAGTGCCCAGTTTTGCGTTGAAGTCCCCCATCACAACAGTGAAATGTGTCTTCGAGGTATGTATGGCCCTACTTACGTCCTCATACATACTCTCTATTTCATCATCTGGGTGTGTCGAGGTGGGTGCGTAGACCTGTATGACCTTCAACGAATATCTCTTGGATATTCTGAGTATAAGGTACGCTACCCTGCTCGACACACTTTCGATGGCCACTATACTGTTAATGAGGGACCTGCGGACGAGAAACCCGACACCACCTTGAGACAGATGTTCGCCTTTCCGGTAGTAGAATAAGTTGCCGGATTTCAGGGTTATCGTGTCCTCCCCCTCTCTTCGGACTTCTGATAGACCCATGATACCCCAGTGCAACTTATCTATTTCTTCTTCCAGCTCAACAATCTTTTCGTCTGCCCTCAGTGTGCGTGTGTTATATGTCACCAGGGCCAGTTTTCGTTTTGGGTGGTAGCCGGATCCCATCCGGAGATTCTTAGCACCCCCTGCCCCGCCGTTTCCGTGGCCGCTACCATGACCAGGAATGGCGGGGCTGCCGGGAACTGGGGGCCGGTGCTTATGTTGTGTTGTCATTTTGGGGGGAATTTGCCGATACTCACCACGCTTGGCAAGCGGGTTGGTGAGCGCAGAGTTGCTACTGCTCAGCAAAAGGGACGCTGCTGCCCATCCCTCTGGTTAAGAGTCCCTTAGTCGACTTTTACGACCTCCACGGGAGGAGATGGAGTGGTGCTATATTCTTAATCCGGACACCACACGGATAATGATGATTGTTTCTGCTTAATTATGGACTTTGAGTTTGCACAGTGTTTGGAATTTTGTTGTAAAAACATAGGTGCATATTGGCACCGAATGAATTAGTTATTTTCTGAAACCAAGTCCTTGTAGTACCAGTTTTTTCAGTCTAGTATTAATTCCATGGATATCACAGTTCATAGAGAAAAGATTAATATTATTTTTAACATAAATCAGAAAATCATATACACCTACATATAGTGTAATGCGGCCACCATTATATTGATTTCTCTAAATTTAACCTTTAGTGAATGGGTAACACTTAAAATAAGCATACCTCGCTCGAATAGCTCTCTTCTGCAGCACGAATATAGTATCAATGTCAATGTATTTCCCCAAAACAAAAAGCCGCATGACATAACAGTTTGAAAATAACTAAAAGTTGTTTCTAGCCACTCACAAGATGGGCCTTCTAAAAACCTACCACTACAGGCGACAGGCAGCATCACCGGTGGTGGCGTATCGAGAGGTTCAGCACTATCGCGCGTCTCGAAGATTCAGATGGTGTTTCCCCAGATTTTTATTAGATATATTATAATTTAAATTACGATCATACGACAAAAACACGAAGAAGGCTTCTTTTTTCGATTAGAAATGTATTCATATTATGGGGGCGGAGGCTCCGCGGATTGGCGATATAAGTATGTGCCGATATCCATAAATGTAAGTATAGGAAATCTTGCGGGGCTCTGACTTATCTGGCTATTTTTGTTGTTTATCACCTACAAAAATATGAGCTTATTAAATTCATGCAGTAAATATATTTTTCGCCGATAAAAATGAAACTGATAATATTAATTGCTTAGCACATTGATATTATACCATAGATATGTTACGTCCATAATATATGGAGCGCTAAATTCAGTCACGCTGTATGTATAAACCAATGATATTATACCATAGATATGTTACGGCCATATTAAATGGCGTGCAAAAATCAGTCTCGCTGTATGTATAAACCTCCAAAACTGCACATCTTCCTATGCTGTAAGAAGATACAAAAACTACGAGAGTAAAAGAGATAGCTATCTAAAATTACAACATGTGTACTCGATGTCTTTGTCGCACCTGTGATAGAATATATGTGTTGTCTCTTTTCTTTGATTGACCTGGGTTTTCTTCGAGAATATTATTCTATAAGTAATTTGAATAGTATTTTTATTCAAATATTTTATTTTATTTGTTACTCACGTGTGGTATGATATCCCTAGTTCTTTATTCATGTTTGCTTGATAGTTTCTGCATTTTCTATATACGTACAATGGCATTGTTATCACTTAATTAATAAAAATAGAGATTATGACAGCGTGTGCTCGTTGTTCTGTTTTGGCTGATTGCAAAGTGCTACAATTGGGGGAGTTTTGGTTTTCACTTTTGGCGCGTATGTAACATATCTACCTCTTTTAATATATAATATCATTGGCTTAGCATAGTGTCGTTAATTCGCAATGTCGGAGAAAATTGTTCCGTAACCAATGATATTATACCATAGATATGTTACGTCCATATTAAATGGCGCGCAAAATTCAGGCTCACTGTATGTATAAACCTACAAAACTGCACATCTACTTATGCAGTAAGAAAGAAGATACAAAAACTACGAGAATAAAAGAGATAGATATCTAAAATGACAACACGTGTACTCGATGTCTTTGTCGCACCTGTGATAGAATATATGTGTTGTCTCTTTTCTTTGATTGACCTGGGTTTTGTTCGAGAATATCGTTCTATAAGTAATTTGAATAATATTTTTATTCAAATATTTTATTTTATTTGTTACTCACGTGTGGTATGATATCCCCAGTTCTTTATTCATGTTTGCTTGATAGTTTCTGCATTTTCTATATACTCAAAACGGCATTGGTATCAAGTATTAATAAAAAGTGAGATTATGACAGCGTGTGCTAGTTGTTCTGTTTTGGCCGAACTGATTGCAAAGTGCTACAATTGGGGGAGTTTTGGTTCTTACTTTTGGCGCTTATGTAACATATCTACCTCTTTTAATATATAATATCGTTGTCCGTAACTGTATCGACATTATAATGCGCATGCGTGTTTCGGGACGTCATTATGGCGTCTTGTAACCAAGGCAACCGGTTTCGGCGGGAAGCACCCACGCTTGCGGCTATGGCAGCTAATCTAGCGGAGACATTCATCAAACGGCTTACCTCACGGCCGGCGATAACTAAATACATTCGACCGCAGTGCACCGCGACGAGCGACCGCCGCGCTACCCGACGACAGCCACGGCTGAACGAAAATTCGCGACTGTTAACATACCATTAACGTAATGGATATATGAAGTAGCTTAGAATTTACCACGTACGTTAACAATTAGATTAGCTGCGCTATTTATGTCAAAACAAAGTGTCGTCTGTTAGATTACCTACTTGTTGAAATCAGAGCAGTGTGTAGCAGGTGAGTCAGCTCCAACTTCATATATTAGCTGTATCTTGTTTAATAAAATAATGCCCATTAGGTTAACTTCATATTATTCTGAAATAGGTGCACTATTATGAGTTCAGATCAATGTAATCAATCAAAATAAAACCTGGGAACACCAGGGAAATCTCCGAATTAAGAAAAAAGAATTGTACCCCAGTACCTGATCCTGATAGCTTATAATAACGACGGTCATACGATTTCTACACTGAGGTGATCAATCAGCCTACCTTGCGTGCTTCATTCAGCAAGCGTACTGATTATGGCGTGCGGCATTATTGCTGTCTGTTGTGACCGTCACAAAACTGCAGGGGAGGTCCATGATCAGTAATCAATGTTTATCTAGATTAGGTCTACTTGCAAGTAAAAATGGGATAAAGAAGAAAATCCCTAAAATAACAACTTAAGAAATTAGTATTTCGTAGTAAGCTGGTAAAGCAGATAGATGAATATACATACGTTTCATCCTATAGCCTTCTGGCATCTGGTCTAGCCACGCATAGTAGAGTATCTGGTAGATGGTAGATGGTCACGCGTGGTTTTTCTTCATCTTTTCCACCTTCTATTTGGCCAAAGTTAATCAGTTTTTTCACGTTGTCCAGTTCTCTCGGGAGATATGTATACAAGAAAAAAAGAAAAGTTTTAGTTCGTTTGGTAGTCCGTAGTAGTGAATATCATCATAACATCCTGATGCAATACTACATCTCACAGGCATCGACTTTGAGCTCAAGATAAAAGATGGAGTATGCGAATGATCGAACCAGATGCAACTTTAGTTGCATTAAAAACGTTTCAGCCTCTACAAATTGAAGTTAGTCTCTTTTATGGGAAACCTGTAAAAGGCTTCTTATCCTGTCGGGGGAGAAAGCCAGAGTGTATGTTATTCTTACCTTTTAATTCTCTCGGTAACCCTTGTGACAGTGCTCCAGTATCTTCACTGTAACTTTGTTTGGGTACTGTTACTTTCTAGTAGATTGTCGCATATATTTTAATATTCTGGTGGCCAGATTAAGAATATAAACTACTCGATCTCATCCCGTGGATGTCGTAAAATGCGACTAAAGGATTCTAAACAAAAATGATGGGTAGCAGTGTCCTTTCTGTGGATCAGTATAAGCCATCTTGCACTCACCAACTCGCCTGCCAAGCGTTGCGAGTACCATCAAATTCCCCTCGAAATGACACAATTGTGGAAATGTATCGAGGAGGCCTTTGTTCAGCAGTGGCAGCAATGGACGTCCTTTGGCTGATATACTGATGATGATGATGAGATTATCGCAGGACTTGGAGACGCCGACACTCAACACCGTGTGGTGTTCAAGTACATACGTGACCACTATGTGCTGCTGTCATCACTGGGGTCACTTGATATACCCAAGTGGTATCAGATTTCTCTCGATCCCTTGACTGCCTCCTCATGAACCATGAGGGTCTCAAAGAAGGAGCCCCTCCGGTTCGAATACTCTACCAGCATAGCCGATATGACTGCTGGTAGAGATAGATCTTGGCCGATCAGATCGACTGGGATCCGTCGGAAAGAGACCCACGTAGGGCACTTCTCGAGCGTGCACTGTGCAGCATCATGGTCTCCTCTGTGGCAGCTATTCACGTCTGGTCAGGTCACTTTAGGTGCCCTTTAAACAACCATCGATCGCACGACCCCCGCATAGAGGCGATAAACCTCTTCCCACGAACCCCCAAGTTGGGCAGTAGTCTGATCAATGTCCCAGCCAATAATTTATACATCACCAAGGTATTTATTTATTCGCCAAATGTTTTTGATAAAATGGATGTTAACTCAATCTCCACACTTAACTCAATTGACAGTCAGTTGTTTTAATAGAATAATGTTCCTACTCGTTGTGCTACAAGGCTAAACGTTGAGTAAAACATCTAGTCTACTAGTCTGCTTTTGTAAATATTACAAGCGCGTCTTGTTATATTTCTAAAATAACAATTGCTTGTGTATAGTACGGGGACGGGTTCCAGTCTGAAAAAAACCTTACCCTACGTATGTGAATTCATGCCCAGTTGGGCATGATTTCTACATTTATAAAAGACTATTATAATAAATATTTGTTCAGGAGTGCACTTAACAAAACAAAAAAATAATGACTTTACCGACGAAAAATAACTTTACTTATGAAGTTTGACAGGGCCTAAGATCATTGGACGGGGCCAGGCCATAGTAATAACACGCCAACGAGAAATTATAGTTTATACTGGCACCGCCCCACTTCATAAGTAAAGATTTTTTGCGTGTTTTATATTTTTTATATTGTGTAAGTATTTTGTCATTGTGGTGATCTTTGAGGGAGGTCTGTGTCCAGCACAGCAGTGGACTTTATTCCGCCGAAATGATGATGGTACACAAGTAAATTAAACTGGTTTTAGTACAAGTTTGGCGGTAGAATTACATATAAAGTTACTCGTAGAATATGTATAGGTACTCGTAGATTACAGATATTGCGAAATGTTTCATTACAACATTACAGCCCATAAGTATCAAGAATTAGTAATTTAATGTTAAAGCGTGATTGCATCTCGTTTTTAATACGGTGAACAGTACCTACTAGTATTTGCATACATATGTCAATTAGTTCACAAGTATTATTACTTATATGTTTGTCTATCACTTACCACGTATTAACAGAGATCTAAGAACGTAACATAATAAATGTCGGAAGCCTCTTCCGTGTCTTACACATATATTACTTAGAATATAATTTATTAGTTTTAGTTTAGAGACTTTGTTGTTGTCGACTTTGATACGCAAAATTATACAGGTATCAATATCGATAGTATTAAAGAACTGTTTTTACCATCTTAGACATGATTGTAATAATGACCTTATCATTTCGACCTCACAGCAAAACGTTTCCTGATGATGTTGTAATAAAATGCATACCTACGTTAGTCAAGTCCGAAGTGGGCGATGACGACATGCTCGGCCCCAGCGGCTACCGGACAGGTTATCGGCAAATGAGCTCAATTGAGACAACATTTGTTCTGATAAAAGGCTGTTATTGGATAACTGATTCTAGACAGCAGTATAGGTAACCTACATTCAATGTCAAATTAATTATGTTATTAACTACACCTATAAGTCTCTCGTTACCTAAAATATATGTAACGAATAGGAATCCTGTAAATCGTATCTAGTAAGTCTAAAAAGACAAGCGTGGTGAATACTGGCAAATGCCCCCAAAATACACACTTGTGAAAATTAATGGGGGAGGCCTTTGTTCAGCTGTGGACGTCATATGATGTGACGATGATGAAAAATTCTACTTATGCGTATTTTTTTATCATAACAGCTACAAGGACAATTTAGTAGAGATTGCTGTAATATTATAGTAATGTACTAGAAAGTATCACACTAGCTCGACAAATAGCACAGAGCTAAAATGTAATGAAGATTTGCATGGCTAGTATGTGCACAAATAATACATTTTGTTTTCTATTCCCATAAAAAATGTTTATGATATTGCAAAAAAACCATTCGTGTAAAAGTTTGAATATTCGCCAAGGCTTCAGGACGCAGCGAATGGCCCAAATACGATTTTATTCATTTTTCACGATGACAGTGACTCGTACGGACTGGCACTGAATTGACTTTTCTTTCAGCCAGTAACGAGTTTGATATACTTATGGGTTTTTATACATAGTATTGTCGCATGTATGTTTGAAATGTATATTTGTTGGATATTTATGTTACTTATAAATGATCATAACAAATTCTGGCTTCTTTGTCTTTTTTCGTGACGAAACATTATAACCGACTTAAAAATATTAAAAGGATATTACTTTAATAAGTAATGGAGTAATAAAGAAACAATAACTTATTGACTTCGATTCTTCATTGCAGTTTGACTTAACATCGACTTCAGTAATCTATATTTAATTAGGTATTTGTATTCGATTTGCAGTCATTATTGTACTCTTGATTTGTCGTTCGTTTTTCTTTTTTGAGGATAATATCGGTATTTTGTTGACGTTGTTGCTGACGTGGAAACTAGAGACATGGATCTGACACGCACTGTCCCTCAGGAGAATTTAAATGTTTGTACTAGAGGAATACAACCACAGATTGTTCCTGGCGGAAGTAGGACTATTGTACAATATGGTTTCTACCTATCCGTGTGCTATTATGCGCTGGTGCATTGAAAACAAATAATCACATCTACCAGTAACTATTATTTGTATAGATATGAATATTGGTAAGCGTACTGAAGTCGCATCCTTATGAGAAAAAGTAAAAAAAAACCATTCCTGTGTTGCCACCCGCTGAGTTGTTTTATTTACCAGCACTCAACTTCTCAGTCTTAGCTTTTATCTCATCGTTCCGCTACCCTAAAACTATTTACATCGATCACCTCTCTTGTCCATTAAACAGATGAGTTCATGTCCACGTCAAGTGTGTGATCAGACTTCGACCAAATTATATGGAACCGAGATAGAGATAACCTTACAAAAAATAATTATTGGTAATATCGGTTCAGAAGCAAAGAACAAGTAATGTAATAACACCTTTTTTAAATCAGTTTAAATTGTAGTCAATGTGTACAGTAACACTGTAAATATATAAATACAACAATTCATAGCTTTTTAAACAAACATACAATTTTATTAATGTATAGCGCATAGAAAATAAGACATTAGCGCCTTTGGTAATTTCTGCTGGGGCTCCAGAGTGTTTATCAGTACAATCAATCATAATCATAATCATTTATTATTGCAAGAATGTAGTACACAGAGATGTTAACAAAATAATAGATCATACATTCTACCAAGTCAATGGTGTGCAATACTATAGTAAATAAAACCTTTAATAAATTAAGAATTAAACATGTCAAAGGTATTTAAAGGAATTCCAATGTCAAAATAATAATAATAATAATTCGATACTTAACGGCCACAAATTATTAAGAATTCAATTTCCCTTGATTGAAACATATGACATTCGATTTAACTGTTATTTAAACTGAATGTGCATATAAGATGGACGTAGAAAGTCTGTCTATGCGTTAAAAACATACCTATATTTGATTTTATGAAAAGTGATACCTACATAAGTAATACAGACTGAATATAAGATATATTTTATACAAAGATCGTTGGGTAGGCGGAACTAAACCGAAAGAGTATTAAACATATTTTAATGTATAAGTACATTAGTTCTACAACTTATCCCGAAAATCAAAGTAACTACTATTAAGCAGTTACCCGCCCGTGTAAATTAAAATAATCCATTTCTTAAATTTAAAGTACCCATATCCGATTCGATGACATAATCTGCCTCTATGCAAAATTTAATTTAAAACCTTTCCTGTTACAAGTAGGTTTTTTCTCTCTCCCTACTCTAAGAATAAAATAAATCACTGCTTCTCATACCTGTCACTCAGGCTTTAGGGATGTGGGCGATGTATGAAGGCGTATCAATGAGTAACATGACTAGTTTTACCTTATATACTGTGTATGATGGCGATTGATTAAGTGATATCATGAATATAATCGCTATTGTTTACCAAATCAAAGTTGTATATTTGAGGACCATACATTCTACAATATTAGAATATAATAGAATCGTTTATTCAGTAATTAGGTCATAGCAGCCACTTTTACACGTCATATTAGATTAAATATCACATTTTCACTTAACATTAAAAAACAATATAACATCATAGAGGATATTTCACACGATAGGGGCATACTATTATATAACCACTTTAGTTTCTCCTTTCGTATTTACAACGCTTTCTCGAATTATAATTAATTTAAACAGATATAGTGTGAAAATCGAAATGTGTCTAATTCGAGTCGCTTTGTCACTCATGGGTCTTCCACGAGAATAATATCGGTCTTTTGTTGGGCTGACATGGAAACTAGATAAATGGATCTGACTCGCACTTGCCCTCAGGAGAATTTCAATTTCTGCACTACAGGAAAACAATCACAGATTGCTCCTGGCGGAAGTAGGACTATTGTAGAATATGGTTTCTAAGATAATTTGGGTGCTATTATGCGCTGGAGCACGGAAAACAAATAGTCACATCTTATTTTTTTTTATTGGTGCCCAGTGGAAATTCTTCATGAACTTCCTTCGCCCCGGGGAAGGGCGAAGGGGTATGCCGGACTCCTACCGGCTAAAACCACTGGGGCGGTCATCTTCGGCACCTACGGGAGGCTCTAGGTCCTCGTATGATCACACTAGAGCTGCCCACTGGTCAAAGTCAAAGTCAAAAATTTTTATTTCAAATAAACCAAATATTGGCACTTATGAAACGTCAGAATCTAAGTTGCACGGTTCCAAATAGTTGATCTCATGGAGAAGAGCCGGCAAGAAACTCCATGGATACTCTTTTAAAATAATTGAGATTACAATGTTGATTGATACACATTATTGTAATATATATACCGAGAAAAATGTAGGACAATGTGTAAAGATGGAACATACCACAATGAAATTATAATAATAAATTATTTGCCGTGGCAGTTAACGGCTGACCAGTCCCAACAAACGGCACTCGTTCACGAGCATGACGCATGCATCAGCATCGCTTAGCTCAACCATATTGTAGGGAACCGAACGACCCGATACACAACACCACCGCCAGCAAGACATTTTAGTGAGTATGACAGACCAATACAGCCAGGCAAAAGACAATCAATATAAGTACTAAAAATAACATCAATGGCTACATGATTCTCACACATTTACAGTTTCGTATGAATATTATAATATAATGCTACAAGTACAATATTAACAATAACTAATAGTCAATGTCATAATATTAAATATAAGAAACTAACATTAATAGAAATGAAATTTTAAATGAATTTGTTCAAGAGTGGTACCACGCCTATAGGCACATCTCGGAGAGGGTGACTGTAAAGTGGTCACCCCCCCGGGGGATTGTAAAGAATCCCCCAATGCGTCCAACGACGGCGTGTGACCACATACGTGCTACAGTCTTCTCTTGGGTCGCTTGGTGAGCACGGAGATTCCCCAATCTACGCACCTGCGAACCCAGAGGTCCCCTGGCTGTGGCCTTATAGCAACGGCAGGGGGTTTCAGGCGTATGGGAATTAGGCGCCAGGGCAGTTGTTACCCCGGCGCCGTCTCCTTCTTCGAGCGAGATCGGCCCTCTCCCGATCCCGCTCTGCAGTCTCCTTCTAGAGCATGACGCTCTCACAGAAGGAGATCACTGCATTCCAATTTTCGTGCTCTGCCAACATAGCTGACACTACTGCTGGCAGAGAGAGATCTTGCCCAATCCAATCGACCAGGATCCGCCGCTCGGTGTCCCACGCAGGGCACGCCTCGAGCGTGTGCTGTGCGGTGTCCTGGTCGTTATCATAATGGTGGCATTATGCTGTGGCCTCGCGTCCTATCCTGTGCAGGTACGCACCGAAACAACCGTGCCCGGTGAGCACCTGCGTCAGGCGGTAGGTAGTCACATCTACCAGTAACTATTATTTGTATAGATATGCATTTATTTAATAATTAATTAATAAACTTCTTTTGTTACTAAAACTTTAAATAAACGCATTATTCCACGAACTCTATAAGCACAGGAAGAACTTATTATCAGAACTCACCAATTTTTTTATAACATTTTACAGTATGTAACGTGGCCTTAAGGTAATGTCCGCATTCGTAGCCATTGTCAGTCGATACTGTAGATTGTACCGCATTACCTCTGTATAGAAGAATTTTCCAAACCAAACGTAAAGCGTCTTCGGAGCTGGGGTACAATTCATTAAGCTCAAACATCCATACATCCTTGAATACAGAATCGAAATAACGGTGTAAAACCAATTCGGTATTAGCTAAGACTTGATTGAAGCTATTCACGGACACCTTGCAGAAGGTAAGCCATGAAGACCAGTCTTAGCGATTACCAAATTGGGTTATCGTCATTATTTCACATCTATATTCAAGGATGTATGGATGTTTGAGCTTAGAGAATTGCACCCCTGCTTGTTTGTCCATTATATTTACGCGTATCATATATTAAAAACTTAACAAGCTTATAGATTTTTTCAAGTTATTAATATCATGTATTTTATATTGAAATCCTACTTGACATAAGAGCAATAAATGCAGTAATCCATACCCTTCATTGATTACTGCAAGTTCATAATATGTGGGTTTTCGGTATGTAGTTATGTCATTAATAAGGTGAATAATAAATCCATAAATTTATTTTAGTTTCTTTAGAGCAGTTTGGCTATTAATTTATTTTACGACAACGGTATATAAGAAAGGATATTCATATAAAAAACCTCCATATGAAATATACAAAGCAAAGGCTACAAACGATTCTGTGTTTTGAAATCCGGTTGTTAATATGTAGGTTCCACACATTCTTATTTACCTCACGTAAGCTGTTTAAGGAGTAACAACTTTCTACGATACCTAGATTTTTGCGAAACGACCGAATCCATCCATATAAAGCTACACAATATCGGTACGACCTTTCTTTTACTGACTTGGACTTTAAACTAATAATATTATTGGTGTAGATTATCTAGGATACCAACTGAATTCTAAAAAATATACACTTTTTTATATATAAGAAATAATAAGAAATCACTAGAGCTATAGGTTCCGTCACTTAATTAATAAATAAATGATCTCATTGTTTCTCAATCTTTTATATCTAATGTAATTCGTAATTATTATTGACTGCTTATTAATTTGGTACGATGATTATGCTTATTAGTGATTATTTTACTATAGTTAACTTATCTATGACTGTTATGGACTATATGAATGTCTGAAATAAAGATTTATTTATTTATTATTATTTATTTATATATTAGAGCTATCTATCTGGTAGTCCATCTGCCCATACTGGTCACTGACCTTTATTATGGAAGTATAAAGGAGGTCAGGTGATTCTTGTTAAAATTGTGTCATTTTGTATACAAATTTACAGTTTACTGTTACTAGGGTAACTGTGCGTCTCCAATCCTTTCTCGAGCCAGCCCGTGCCGAGCCAGCCCGTGCCGAGCCAGCCCGTGCCGAGCCAGCAGCTTTATATAATATGTCCCTGTATCATAATTATTCTTGCAGCTACTTAGCTTGAGCTACGTCGGCGTAGAGCAGGCACTTCGCAAATTTGAACATATTTATAAAATCATTGATGATGATCAGGAACAGGTCCGCCCCAGCACGGATCCCTAACTCACGCCCGAGCACGTATTGTAAGACTTGGACTTGAAATAGCCAAAATCAAAATAGAGAGCGTTAATTTGTCTCGCGATGCCATGCCTCTAGAAATGTAGTCAAAGTAAATCAACAGGTTCGAATTGACAGAGTGACCTGACAGGAAACCGTGCTGGATTAGATAAAAATTGATCTGCTCGAAGACCTTTGCAATAGTTGGCATGATAGTGATAGGTCTGTGTAACTTACCAGATTATTTGTCATTGATTTTGGGGATGTAAATTGCACGCAAAAGTTTCCACTGCTCAAGATGTGGCACTGGAGGGCTAGGTGAAAGATATGATAAAGAGGAGCTGCCAATATATCATGGCACTCCTTAAGGATAAAGGCAGGAATGTTTTCAAGACCAACCGGGTTTAACTTTGGCAATCCCCTTGACTACACCCAGTGCGGTCAAAAAGGGAAGCGGGGTATTAACTCCCTCACCACTCAGTTTAAGATTATCTGGGGCCACTTTAGGTGTAACGGGCAAGATCACGCTGGCAAAATAGTGAGCAAATGCTTCGGCCGCATTGAAACTCGGAACTAGTCTCACGATTGTTCACCACGTTTGGCTGGAAATATAGGTGTGGCACCAATGGTCGACTATAGTGTGATGTTATGAGGACTTGCAGCCCCCTTTGGTGCCGCAGATAACCGATCTAATGGTTTTCGCCAGAGCGGCGGCTAGCTCGGCAGCGCGCACTTAGAAAGCAGGCTGAGGCGGCTAGCTCGGCAGCGCGCACTTAGAAAGTGGCGTCACCGCCTGCGGAAGCAGTTTGCGACCAAGCGCGTCGTGGAGGCCGTCCTGCCACTCTTTGGAGCCTGGCTGAGAAGGAGCGAGCGCGTCACCTACCGGCTGATGTAGGCATTCACCGGTCACGGTTGTTTCGGTGCGTACTTGCACAGAATAGGATGCGAGGTTACGACACAGTGCCACCATTGTGGAAGCGACCTGGATACCGCACAGCACACGCTCGAGTAGTGCCCTGCGTGGGTGGCTGAGCGGCGGGTCCTGGTAGATCAGATCGGGCAAGATCTCTCTCTGCCGGCAGTAGTGTTGGCTATAAAGGCAGAACGTGCAAATTGGACTGCAGTTGTCTCCTTCTGTAAGAGCGTCATGCTCCAGAAGGAGACTGCAGAGCGGGATCGGGAGAGGGCTGATCCCGCACGGAGACGGACGAGACGGCGCCGAGGTTACAACCACCCCGGCACCTAGGTCCAACACGCCTTGGGTCAGTCAGGCTGTCAGTTCATGGTAGGGGCCTCGGGGGTCGCAGGCGTGCAGATTAGGGGTCTGCGTGCTCATACCGAGTGACGCCCGGGAAGACGGTGGAGTGCACGTGGTCGCGTGATGACCGCTCCAGTGGTTTTAGCCGGTAGTAGTCACCCCTTCGCCCTTCCCCGGGGTGAAGGAAGTTCATGAAGAATTTCCACTAGGCACCAATAAAAAAAAAAGGAGTCCGGCATACCCCTTCGATCTTCCCCGGGGCGAAGGAAGTTCCATGTAAAAATCCACTGGACAACAATAAAAAATAAATAAAGAAGGACACACACCAGCCCTTTGTTTTTATTTTGCATAGGCAAACGCGGTAAACGAAGCCTAAGGTCATTATTGTAATATTAGTGTTAATTACCTATATTGTAGCTGTAATAACTAAATGCCGGCAAGAATCTTGGCTGCGTTTTCTTGTGTTACAGAGTTCTTTTAGATTGTGTTCAGAGTTACAGAGTTACAGAGTTACAGAGTTCTTTTAAATAGCTTTTATAAAAAAAGTGTTTACTTATGGATAATATTTACGTTTGAACACTATTGAGTTCGTAGGAGTTGGTGATGGAATATTCCAACTTAAATTCATTTGATTAGAATATAATTTTGTTCGCACAAACTGACTAGATAATTTAGAACGATTTCCTTTCCTTTATGTTTTAAGTTTGCTCATAAACTTGTTGCCCAAACTACCAAAACAGGTTCATGACGCCATTCTGATCCGTGAATAGACTGTATTAACAAATGAATCAAGGAAAATTAAGAAAGCACGTAGTTTTATATTCTTGTAGAATAATAGAGTAAAACTTTGTCAATTGAACGTGTTTACTTGCCATCTTGTTCCTCTTCACTTTGTTCATTTGTTAACAAATGAATCAAGGAAAACTAAGAAAGCACGTGGTTTTATATAGTAATAGAGTAAAACTTTGTCAATTGAACGTGTTTACTTGCCATTTTGTTCCACTAATAATTAAATGACACTAGCTAATCACCCAAAAGCATTTTCTAGTTTGAAAAACCAAGGAACCCTTACAGTTTCGTGATATTTGTTTATTCTTCATTCTACCTTATTTTTTACCGTACATATAAAAATGTATATTTCATAGAGGCACTATTGGAGCTTGTTTTAACGTTAAAACAATAGTTATTTTAATATTTCAAGCGTTTTTGACACGAGTGTGTGCGACAGTTGTTCCAGTAGGTCTTTTCAACGACCAGTTAGGCACATGCATGTCCGCCATTTTGAACTGATAATATGAAAGGTTTTATTAGTAGTAGTGTGTAGTCGTGTAGTCCCATCTCTGAATATATGTGAACGTACCGCACGGTTCTAAGAGTATAAATTCAGCTCCAGAACATCCGGTCTATGAACTCTATCTGAAAATACCAGCGCAATCCAATGTTCTCTTTCGCGGTCTATGTAAATTATCACCATCATCATGTTAGCCAAAGGAAGTCCACCGCTGAACAAAGGCCTCCCCCATAGATTTGCACTATTGTGTTGTCGTTTTGGGGCGAATTTGCCAATGCTCACCACACTTGGCTATGTGAAAGGATCGTAAGGTATAACGTATCCACGGTATTCGTTTGAGTTTAGTTTTTAATCAAATAAGGTAACCTCATTGTTGTAGTAATCTAAATTAATTTTGTAATATCTGTCAATATTTTGACAGCTTTAGTATTAATTTATGAAGGATCGGTATATTTAATTTTTTTATGAATTTATTATTATGCTTAATAAATAAATCAAAATCATACTTTTGTACACATATATAAGATTTAAACAAATTAATTTATAAACGTACATTTTTGTAGTGTATGTAGTATTTTTCGCGAAATGTATAATCCGACGAAATCTGTGAAATCGAACGTGAGCACTACAAGATCGGTAATAACTTTACTACCCTTATTTACATACTATAACATTTAGTCCAAGCCGAAGGTATAGTTGATATATCGATCAATTCAGCCCATTGCTGAGTTGGTATCCCAAGCCAAAGGATAGGCCTCCCACATTGAGACAATTAATATGCGTATGCTTAATACACCTACGCATAGGTACTTCTTATGATGCTCCGCATCGGCAATAGCGAGGTGAATCTACACACACACTATACACACTGGACACTATAGCCTTTCTTGATGTAGCAGACTAGCGACTGTAGGTCGCATTGTACCATAAGCCAACATAATTACATTAATCGGCATGCCAACTATTATAGGCTCCTTCTGGTTTGGCGCGTGTCGATTGGATGCTACCTGAACGCATGTTGTTGCTGCCCTGGAAGATGAGAAGGTTTGTGTGGGATGCAACTTGTGCCAACACCTTGCTCCATCTCTTCTTCCAAGTTCGGCAGGTTGTGCCGGCGATGCCGCTGCAGCTACAAAACCCTCAAACGGCTCAAATATAGCAACCTCATAGGAGTTATCTTGAGCCATTTGGGATTGAAACGCTCGGGTCATGCAGTCATCATGGATCGTAGCTTTCTAAGTTAACAAAATGCTGGCTTTGTTAAGCGATAGATTTAATATTGCCATACAGTCAACCTAATGTAATTCTAGAAGATTCGTTGGCAATACCACACACATCACTCTTTTTACAATAATAAGTAATCATAAATAGTATTTCATTAATGTAAGATCATTATTTTTCTTTTTTCTTTTTATCACACATCATTATCATCTTCATATCAGTTAAATGACTTCCAACGCTGGAGAAAAACCTCACCCATTGACAACCAGTCCAATGCCATGTTCCACAGAAGGGACGCTGTTGCATATCCCGCTGGTTAGAGTCACGGGATTAGATTTAGTAGTGTTATATTCTTAGTCCGGACACCACACGGATATTCATTTATTTAACACAGAGAGACATCAAATTAATTCAAGACTATTAAAAACTGTTATGTGTTCGTAAGTTCAGACTTGGCCAGGGTTCCAAACATTTTGAAACGTATCCTTTACAGCTAGCAAATAGAAACACGCTTGATTTTGTTATCGATTCTGATTAAGTAATACTGTATTCAACATTTTTCACTAGGGATTGGAAACTGTATAATTATGCACAACAAACCATATTTTAGGTAGTTTCAAAACCACCAAGGACTGTACGTACTTCTTCATCGCTACTGAAGAGACTCTTCCCGTGCGAGGGTCCGATGGGCGTTCGGCAGAACCCGTGGACTCCTACAACACGCCGTGGTCCAATCGCCGCAGAGGCTTCCAGTCCAGGACCTGCAGTCGTCTCACTCCCCTCACTTATAGGTAATACCAATAATATAATGGGATTACTATTATTGGTCCAACCTAAGATAAATGAGTAGCTTTTATTTTAATCTCTATAACAAGGTTTCTAAATGGAACTTGAAAAAGAAATTGGTGATTCCTATGTTACTACAATCATTAAAACTAAAACCAACCACCACAATCATTATAATAATATCAGATGCATTAGTTTTAGAAATAACAGGACATATTTTTATTGCTAACATGAGAGATCATCAATATTATCTTCTATACATATAAAAATGAATGTTTGTCTGTATGTTCTTTATAGAATCGTTAACTATGTATTTGATCATGTCATGATCTTCAGCAAAATGAAGTCCACTGCTGGACACAGGCCTCCCCCAAAGATCACCACAACCACCGATATGGATGTGTTGTGGGCTCATTGGGGGATTTTGCCATAATCGCCACGCTTGGCAGGCGGGTTGGCGATCGCAGTTGAGTTGTTAATGTACTCGAAGGACGCTGCTGCCCATCCTCCGACTAATCCCTTAGTCGACTTTTACGACACCCATGGGAGGAGATGGGTTGGTGGCATTCTGAGCCGGCACCACACGGTGTCGGCAACTAGTGTATATATATATATATAGGATACTACATTTTCATTATCCAAAGAAGCTCGATAATCATCGTATCACGAAAACTCAACATGACTTAACTTAAAAAGAAGCGAAAGCCACTGCTGAACAAAGGTCTCCCTCATAGATTTCCACAACGAGTGGTCACATGCCGCCCACATTCACGCCTCCCAGAGACTTTTATTAGGTCATCTGTCCTCTTCGTTCGAGGTCGTCCGACGTTGCCTTTTCTAGTGCGCGGTCTGCACTCGGGAACCTGTGTGCCCCAACAGCCATCAGTTCTACGAGCAATGTGCCCCACCCATTGCCACTTCTGTTTCCTTCAGCTATGTCGGCAACTTTAGTTCTTCTACGGATGTCTTCGTTTCTGATTCGATCTCGTAGAGAAATACCGAGCATAGCTCTTTCCATAGCTCGCTGAGTAATCTAGACCTTTCTTATGAGGCCCATAGTGAGTGACCACGTCTCTGTTTCATATGTCATCACTGGTAACACACTGGTTTAAAGACTTTCGTCTTGAACACACTGGTTTAAAGACTTTCGTCGCAAACTTCGCAACTATTGTTGACGAAAAGACGTTGCGAGGTTTCCTGATTGCTGCCCAATGGAGTCGGATTCGACGATTGACCTCTTTCTAGAAATGAAATCTTCCTAACTGGTCCCAAGTAGAAATACTCCTCAACAACTTCCAGAACAGAGCTCAATGGATATTGGGATAGGCACGCCATGGCTATTTGACATGAGTTTCATCTTGCCTATGTACATTTTAAGGCCCACCTGTTGGGAAATTCTGTTGCGATCATCGAGCATTGTGCTGAGCTCTTGCAGCGATTCTGCCATGACTATAATGTTGTCGGCAAATCGAAGGTGAGTGATATATTCGCCATTGATGTTAATGCCAAATCCTTTCTATTCCAGTAGCTCGAAGGCATCTTCCATAATATCAATAAAATTGCCCCCGTGCTCTGTTCATGTACCCGGACCGAAATGGTGGCGTTTCTGTATAAGCAATTCAACACTTCGATATACCAATAGTCAATATGGCACCGCTGCAGAGATTGCAGTACTACCCAGATTCCGATCAAATCGAAGGCTTTCTCATAGTCCACAAACGTTAATCACAGTGGCAGATTATACTTCTCGGTCTTCTCTATAATCTGCCTGTGCTTGCAGCATATGGATGTTGTCTGTGGTACTAAAACCTTTTCGGAATCCGGCTTGTTCAGGAGGCTGGAAGCCATCAAACCTGCACTCTAGACAATTCATGATGACGAGCAGCTGCTGCCGGTAGAAGGTCTCAACCTCTCTCAAAAACTCTCGTTTAGTCGACGCTACACTGCTGTTCTCAGTCTTCTGCTTCATAATACGACTTTGCCCAATAGACCAGTTTCTTGCAAACACTTTAGAGCCTTGGTTCCGCTCATCGTTTCTTTAATATCGTTGGTGTTAAAGGTACGTATGCGTCACGATCGCAAGGACTTCCACATCAGTCTATTGAGCAGGCGGTATGCTTCAGCATCACCGGAGGGCTGGAGTGTCATGGCGCATCTTTCTGCCATGAGGTCGACTTTTATGGCCTACCTTTACGGTGGGTTATACTCGTATAGTACTTAGACCCAACCGGTTGGACAGTTTCTATAAACCTACCATTTAATCGTTCACAGATACGCAATGTTCTAGGCACTCAAAGCGATTTTGGAGTTTGAGTTGAAAGCTTTCGGGGTTTTGGATAAGAGCGCTAGAGGGCCGGAGCGTAGACTTCCTCAGACGAGACCTCTCAACTTTGAGATTAATGTTCAATGTGCCTCTTACCATTCGGTGATCACTATCGATTTTCCTGTGTTTTCCATTAAAGCAGTAAATTCATTGCGAAGTCTATCAGTTTGTCGTTTGTACATACTAAAGATAAACACATTTCTTTCTAAATAGTTGCGATAAGTAAAAAAAAAGGATGGCACTTGGCTCAGTCTTCATAGAAGTGCTCAAAGAAGACACCTCCACAGAAGTAATCTGCACTTACTAACCAACACCTAATTCTAGATTATTGGGTGGTATGCATTTTATTATCCATAACCATTATATTATCTATTTCTTCCAAGTTCTCATATCAAGTTATCCAAGTTTGACTTCAAAAAGGCCAATCTTGTATCTACCGATTCAATTCGGTACGGTACACTGTCTTGGACTACTCCAGAGAAGTGTAAAGGAAGATTTAATCACTCTTTGTTGACTTCATCTGCCTTTGATACCATGTTTTGATTTGTTGTTTGGTCTCTACTGCAAGCTATTTACGTAGTACGACGCATTTACTACTTTATCAATGCGGCATAATTATTCTTTAATAATTACTCTTTGTAGAGTTTGTTACAATAGCCCTATAACAGAGAAGATTTGATCTGACTCAGACAGGTTTATGACATGGTTACTTTCAGCAGTCTTTATTATGCGGCAATTCAACTGCATTCTACGGCAAATCCTTGAATTCACGAAAAGCGACAATCAGGCCTTCCCTAACCAAACATGGCGACGCACCGTGATATCGGAATAGCAGCAATACCACCTTGCTTTGGGTGAGGTTAAGCATACAGCCTACGAGAGATTACGATAGAGGAGAATAATTTGTGTTCTCTGCCCCAACTAGGGGAATTAAAACTTCAAGTGATACTGAATACTGAGTAATGTAAAAAACTAAATATAAATCAGCCAGACATAAAAGAACTGCGATCAATCCAAACTTAGTTGTAACAGTCAGAAGAGTCGTGCTCAGAAATGGGGGGTTGGAGAACGCTACCTTCCATACACTTAAATAGTGATATAATAGTTTTTACAACACCTAATGTGGAAGAGGTGCCTACCCCTATGCATATACAAGGTGTCCAGTAAATAGCACGACATACTGCAGGGGGTGAGAGCTTGAGTCAATACCTACCAAAAAACACAATATATGTTCAGCAAAATCTTACGGATTTACAGTTACAGTTCAATTCACCACTGTAGGTTAAATTTAAGCGATAAGAAAATTGTACTGAGAAAATTTAAATAAAAATTGTATTTCTTAAAAACATTTTAGTTCTTAATAGAACAAAGACTTATCAATGAGTAAAGTAACTATTCACAAATAATTTGAGTTAAAAAAAACTAGAAAAGGAATTTTTCATTACGAGATGCTTAAAAATCTGTGTCAAGGTAGAGATTTTTCGAAATTTCGGAAAATTTTGTACTACTGTAAATCCGTGTAAGATTTTGCTGAACATATATTGTGATTTTTTGGTAGGTATTGAGCCAAGCTCTCACCCCCTGCAGTATGTCGTGCTATTTACTGGACACCCTGTATACTTTGATGAGAACCACTTGGCAATGTAACGAGTATAATTGAATAAATAGCGAACAAAACATGTAATTTTAATATAGCAAACTGTTCATAAACTACGACGCCATTCAGTGCAAATAAGTACTGGAAATTCCAGTATTTTCTTATGTAAAGTGACAAAACATTTGTTTTGAAATGAAACATGAAATACCATAATAATGTAGTTTAAATATGTTTGCGAGGCCGTGTACATAGTATAGTGTTGATATGGTCATTTCTTTCGTGCGTCGTGTTATTTCGACCGGTATTGTTCACGTCCTCTCGAGCGCTCGCGCTTACGTCACCCATCCCACTCCAGTAGAGGTTGTGTTTTGAGTTGTGAGATTATCGCTTGCGCACCGCAAGCCCCGGCCTTGCTCGTCCGCTCTGTTGATATACAAAGTGACATCATAGTTATAAAGATATTCGCAAAATAACGTCGCACATTTATTTTTGCTTGTAAATCGTCACATTTGGTAATAATTGCTATTCGTAACGAACGCGGGCGAAAACATTGACCCTATTCAAGGTGAGCTCTATCAGTGTGATACAAAATATGGTTTGACATTGACCACGCGTCTCGCAAGTATTACATTAAGTGCTAGTTTCTGTTAAAACAGTTAAATAATAGAATAAAGTAAAAAAACAACTTGTAGTATTTATATGTTTGTATAATTCGGATGTTTTAGAAACTATGTTTTCTGATACATGCCCACCGGTTATCGGTATAGGAATACAGTAATAAGGTAAGAAACACTATCGAAATAATTATTTATTATTATCTAAGCCTATATTAAGCAGTATGTCACGACGTGGTGCAGCTGCCGCGCGATGCGAGAGCGCTAATACGAGTAACTACACTAAAGTCGGGAAATATACAAAAGTTACATAGCTCTCTAAATAATCAGAATCTTCTATAAGTAGGTAATTTGAATCCTAGAGCCCGTCACCGGTTAAACACGTAATACAAATACCATAGGCACAAACAATTGAACAAAAAAATACGTGACGAACTGTTGTTGAATACTGGTAGATTAAAGAAGTAATAATAATTAATAATGTAATGCTTAACTTGTTGTCCTCATAAACTTACGCCAGTCTCTGGATACTAGGTAGACTAGGTAGCCAACCGAACTATGTCACTAAGACCTGGTATTTTCTGGAGTAGCGGTCATGATTAACTAAATATCTTTCTAATATAATACAACAGTTTTAAACAGATTACATCGCGTATATTATATAGATTTTGTTTTTCCTGACGTTTCAAACACTTTGCAGGGTTCGTGGTAGCTGGATGCTTAAGGTGACAAGTTATAAGTTAAGTTATTTTATAAAACTAATCAAATATTGTTTCGATGCACGCAGCAATTACTCACAGTGTCTTGATGTTTTTAGTCTGGTACCTATGTTGTTTGGGGACTTTATTATTTTAATAAACGGATTCGAAACAGACGGTACCTGCCAACCATCTTCTCTACTAAAATTAGGATGTTTTTTTTATTTCACTAGCCTCACGAAACATTCTTGGTACATGTCGGTTCTCTATCGCGAGGACTTGAGCTTGAGCAAAACGAACAAAATGGTTAGGTTTGTCTAAGGCATGTTCACATACTGCAGACTTTGTGGAGCATCTACGCTTGACGTCTGCTATGTGTTCTTTTATAATATACGCGATGTAATCCGTTTCAAAGTGTTTAATTATAATGTGTAATAATCGTGTAAACCTAAGACATTAAATATCTTTCTAATAAGCAAGCAAGTTCCTATATTAAGCCAAGTGCACTCAGCTGGTACCTCCGGGAAAACAAATTAAAGAAGAGTGATTGGAATAATAATTTAGTCTCTTAATTGTTTAACTGGAAAGTTGTCATCATCATCATTATCATCATATCAGCCAATGGACGTCCACTGCTAAACAAAGGCTTTCCAGTAGATTTCCACAATTGTGTCGTTATTTGGGGGAATTTGCCAGTCTTCACTATGCTTAACGGATGGGTTGATGAGCGCAGTTTGGCGACTGTTCTTTAGAGGGGACGCTGCTGCCCATCCCTCTGTTTTAAAGGTCTGGTTTTTAGTCAACTTTTAAGACATCCATGGGATAAGGCAGTGTGGTGTTATATGTTCTTAATCCGGATACGGAAAGTTGTATTATAGCCATAATAATGAGAGGTGGATTACAGGTGAATGAAGAACTCATGGCACAATATTGGTATTTGATGCAGGTAAACCACCGCAGGAATCCCGTAGGCAACGCGCTCCAGCTTTTACGTTTGGTCATAAACTTGATCCACCTGGCACCGCCGCTAGGGCTGGCCCCGGACCTGCTTCATACAACACAGAAGGAATGACAGCTAAAGGTGAGTTATTATAACCTTCTTCTTCTTCTCCACAATAGAGTTATCTGTGGACATAACTGTGCTAGTTTAGGTCAATCGATGGCGTCTAAACCATAAATGAGTTGCGTGTTCAGTGGAAATTTTGCCGTAACTACTTACCAAATCGCCTGCCTACGACAGTCACATGATTTGGGCGTCAAAGCAGTCGTTTAGGAGGCTAAAATGCTAGCTTATATTGTGTTGGATATCCATTAAAACTACGATTGACTTAACAAAATTAATTTAGGAGTTTCTACTTAGTTTTAATCGCTTAATAATTGTGTTAGTATTGACTGCTAGCCTCGCCTACACGTCAAATGCCACGAAACTACTAGAGCATATCCCATCTGACGACTGCAAACATACAGTGATCCAATTTACTTATTCTTGGCTCGTATAATAGATCGTGGGATCACAATTGTCGTTTACTGGATAATTGCTTGAGTTGTCTTAGCGAGCAAAACTTGACTTGGGCAATTACACAGTCTGCCACCCACGAATTATACGCAGTATTTAGTTCATGTGTGGTAATTTATACTATTTATAACCTATATGATGAATTCAGGTGTAATTTGTTTATAATAATATATTATGCATTGAGACAGATCCCTGAATGTAATTTTATTTTAAAATAATATGCTGACAATTGACTGAATGACATATATATATATATATATATCCAGAATTTTACCTATTTTCTTTACATCGTGATTCATGCTGCGACACATAGTTTGTAAGTGGGTCATGACTGCAGTGTGATTCTCATAAGCCATGTCGGCTGCAGTATTATTTCTAACCTGTTTACATAGGCAATTAAAATATTTTAGGTAGTTCGTGCTTTACATAAATTTTCCTTAATACTAAAGATTTGCTTCTTATAATGTTTATTGGTATTTTTATTCCTGGTAATGACGCTATGTCAGAACTATTTGTTTTTCAGATGTGTTATTTATTTTGAGTATTGCCATATTATATGACAGATGTTATCCAACTAATTCGCTGTCATTGAACTCACCGGTTATTCTCAATGTCTACTTAAAAAAAAAGTGTGGGACGATAATAAATTGAAAGTTTTAATTGTCCTGTTCCTGTTTATAGGTACGCCTATGTGTGGTAGTAATATATATAAATCTATTTTCCTCCATTTAAAAAACATCCGTGTGGTTACCGGATTAAGACTGTACCACTCCATCTCCTCCCGAGGAAGTCGCAAAAGGCGACTAAGGGACTCTTTACCACAGGGATGGTAGCATTGTTCCTTCTGTGAAACAGTAGCCATACTGCGCTCACCAACCCGCCTGCCAAGAGGGTGAGTATTGGCAAAGTTCCCCCAAAAATGACGACACAATTGTGGAAATCTATAGGGGAGGCCTTTGTTAAGCAGTGGATTTATAAATGGCTGATATGATGATGATGATGAAGGACAATAAATGCTAACATTCTTTATTTAACTGACTTTAGGCCATATAATGATGATATCTGCCTGTAACTGTCCTACATGCAGAGTGCAGGCCTCTTCTCATACAGAAAGAACGAGCATAAATCACCACGCTTGCGGACTGCGTGTTGCCGATTTCCGACCGTTATAGGGCCAGGTTATCTTTCTGGGCTTTCCTTTACCGTTAAAGTCAGTGATGTGTTACATAAACTAGTTCCTACATAATAATAAGGTTTTGAATCCACAACCTTGTGCTTAAGAAGCAAGTTGTAAACCTCCGGGCCACCACGACACTTAAGTCATATCGGCAGCAAAACAAGTTAGTCATCGACTATTGTAAACTGAACAATTAAAAAGAAAAAAACAGTATTTATCGAATCAAGGGAATGTATCGTATATCTGATGTATATGTTTATGCTCTCAATTGGACAATCACTGTGGCATTGGATGATCGTAACCATTACTAAGTTTCTCCAGCTACGACTGCATTTGGTCGATGTCACCAAATAAGTCCGTATGTGCGAAGGTGATCGGCAAGCGGTGAGTCAGCGACTCGTCGTGTAGGTGCTCCGGACCCTGACAGTCTCGGTCCATTACAAGCTCAGTCGCGCATCCACCTCGCTTCACTCGGCACACCACCATACCTAGAGCTTGTTCATAAACAAGTTGTGCTTAGGCTATTAAGTGTTAGAGGATTTCGAGTGTAGTGCGTACTTGCTGGAACTTGTGGATTTATTTGGTAAATAATTCAAAATATTTATGAACACTATTATTCTAATGGACCAGTAATGGCTAATGACTTAAAACCTTATAATGGTTTTAATTGTGTAGTCTATTCATATTGAATCCTTAACTAAAATAAATTAGATTTTCATTTGGATAATGGTACAATCTTTATTTTATTGGATTTGCAATAAATATGTATATAATACTTATAGTAGTATTACCTACATTTATTCTTAGTTTTAGTTAAATAAGGCAATATGCATTCCTCAAATGTCCTTTTTACTTAAAAACATATAATTCAAAATGTAAACTAAATTTCTAATGAATTTACAAAGTTAAGACTATTTTTTATAAGTTTTAGACTTGTGCACCTATGTCTAAGCTTTTAGAAATATGTAAATAAATACTATAGCAATCGCCAATTTAAAAATTCAAATGAATTAAACTTACCGACCAAAATAGTTCAACTAAATCTGCTGTCGGTTTTCGTGGTGCCTTCACGTGATAAAGCAATAATTATTAATACGTGAAGAAAATAACTTTATGCCCTTTTTTAAGCACACTGTGCGCACGGTGGAGCGTTAGATTTGCCATCGTTCAAGTTTATATGGAGTAGTATAGAAATTTTAAAATGTATAAGAAAAGGCTTACGGTCAGATTTCAACCATTGGGCGACCACTAGTCCTTATAAAGCTTCCTTTATATGCTTTCTGAAGCTTTAGGTAATGAACTTCAACAGTAGGTTGATTATTATTTATTTTATTTATTTAGGTTGCAACACTAAAGTCAAACTCAATGTTTTTTATTTCAAATAAACCAAATATTGGTACTTATGTAAAGTCAGAATCTAAGTTGCACGGTTCCAAATAGTTGTGGCGAAGGAGAGAGAAGAGCCGGCAAGAAACTCCATGGATACTCTTTTAAAATAATTGAGATTACAATGTTGATTGATACAAATTATTGTAATATATATACCGAGAAAAATGTAGGACAATGTGTAAAGATGGAACATACCACAATAATATTATAATAATAAATTATTTGCCGTGACAGTTAACGGCTGACCAGTCCCAACAGACGGCACCCGTTCACGAGTATGACGCATGCATCAGCATCGCTTAGCTCAACCATATTGTAGGGAACCGAACGACCCGATACACAACGCCACTGCCAGCAAGACATTTTAGTGAGTATGACAGACCAATACAGCCAGGCAAAAGACAATCAATATTAGTACTAAAAATAACATCAATGGCTACATGATTCTCACACATTTACAGTTTCGTATGAATCTATACAAATAAATAAAATTGAAGTGTCTGTTTGTAACGTCAAAATAATAGCTTTTTATTAAATGCATATGAAAGTATACACGGTACATATAACAAAAAAACAATTTTAATTTTTTTTGTCTGTCTGTCTGTTTGTTCCGGGTAATCTCGGAAACGGCTGGACCGATTTTGACGGGACTTTCACTATCAGATAGCTGATGTTATAAGGAATAACTTAGGCTATTTTTATTTTAGAAAAATATTTAGGGTTCCGCGCAAAAATATAAAACCCTTGAAATTCAATATATATATTCTATGTCAAGTGTCTATGCCGAAGTACTCTAAATTTCTTTTGAATTAAACGCGGGTGAAACCGCGGGTCCCAGCTAGTATTATAATATAATGTTTATAATCTATACAAATAAATGAAATTGAAGTGTCTGTTTGTAACGTCAAAATAATAGCTTTTTATTAAATGCATATAAAAGTATACACGGTACATATAACAAAAAAACAATTTTAAAATGTTTTGTCTGTCTGTCTGTTTGTTCCGGGTAATCTGGGAAACGGCTGGACCGATTTTGACGGGACTTTCACTATCAGATAGCTGATGTCATAAGGAATAACTTAGGCTACTTTTATTTTAGAAAAATATTTAGGGTTCCGCGCAAAAATTGAAAACCCTTGAAATCCAATATATATATTCTATGTCAAGTGTCTATGTCGAAGTACTCTAAATTTCTTTTAAATTAAACGCGGGTGAAACCGCGGGTCCCAGCTAGTATTATAATATAATGTTTATAAAGTGTATAAAGGCTGAATAGGTACTGAAACTTTAAGACCCGAGTGCTTAAGTCTTAAATACTCAGTGGCGTTCCAGAATTAGGCCGTATGGCTGGTTAAGAAAAGATTTTACTCCTTGTTTACTGATAAGGTTTTTTCATATCTGTACGATTTTTTAGTCATGCTAATCGCAGAGGTATTATTCAGAAGAAAACAGCACAATCACATATTTTGAAAGTGGTATATAAACAAATCGCTTATCTAGTAGTCAACTGACGCAAATGGGTTATTATTGTAATTATTGGGAGGTACTGGATTGGCAATCCGTCGTTACATGCTTGTTCTATTTTATTATCAACTAACAATACATTAATATCAATCGTAGTTTTAAGATTCGATGCTACTGCTTGCCTAGACGAGGATACTAAGCGTGTTATTTATATCCTAGCGATAAAATGTTACCGATAGCAGACAGGTAACTGTCGATAGCATAGTACTAGTGACATATAATGCAGTCATTATGTACAATATCATGCTTGGTCGAACAAGCAGGGCGCTCTGGGGCACCCGCAGCGTCGCTGCACGGTCGCTGGCCGCCGCCGCGCGTCGCGCCCACGCCTGCGCCCTGTGACTACGAGCCCATCAAGTCGGTCCATGCTGTGTACGACCATGCTCCGGCCTTCTCCATCGGGCTGCGCGTGAACCCGCCACAGCCCACCGGCAAGACACCAGGTGTCTTCCTCACGACGTTTTATAGCATGTGGTTGTTTGATTTCATCTGGCTTTGGTAATGATTGTTTCAACAAATGTAGCGAATGCGCCATAATATGTTGATTGAAGTTCATCTTGCTTGGATAAATATTTTTGTTCTACGGTATCTGTGGCTGTGGAAGCGACCGGAAAAAAGAAACTGCTTGTTGCTATAACTGCGGTCGTACAAATCTTAATTTTTGTAGGCTTATGTTTGTGCTTTTGTCTGTCTTGTTTTGTTTGTTATTGTAGCTATTGATATTTGGTCCTACATATATAAGAAGGAATAAGTTTGCGCACTAGTACCAATCGGAAACGATTCTGTAGAAAGATTTTGGTTGGTCACTTATGATCCACTATTCATTTTCCTTCCATCTAAATGAATTCTGTTTTTTTTGTTGCTTTTGTTTCAATCGATCTGTTATTTGTCACGTCATTATATTATTTAGAAACATTTAGTTAGCTTTAGTAGGAATCATTTGACTACGTCGTCTATATTGTTGCCTGATGTCATTTTCTATTTTTCATTATTCGTTCTTTTAGTGACACATTGTGTTGTTACACTATTATTTATTACTTTGCTTGGTAATTTTAGCATCAACTACACAATAAACCTATGGTAACTTTTGTGTGTGTGTGTGTGATATAAAAAATGCCCTCCGCTCATACCTAATTACTATTGATTATCACACTCATTTAGATCATGTTTTAAACCTATTGGTCGTATTATTTTCAGCGCCGAACACATATTCTATGCCACCTGTTCTTGGTGAAGCTAAGGAGGGTGGTAAACGAGCAGCACCAGCTTTCAGCATAACAGGGCGTGGTAAGGCTCTAGAATCAAAGATTCCGTTGCCTGGACCTGGTACCTACACTACTGACAAAGCATCTACTGTGCTCACGAAGCGTCCTCCCGCATTCACCATCGCGCCAAGGCGAGAGCTGAGGCATCCGACAGCGGCTGTGCCTGGACCTGGAGTCTATTGCCCGGAGAAGGTAATGAGAAAAATAATACTTACAAATTTGTTTACTAAATGGCAAACATTACTATCGGCGATGATATCATCTATTAATTCATAAATGTCCTTGCATATTTTATTTTTATTGAGTATTCAGTTGTTCATTTAGTTATAGACAACTAATTGAAGAAAAATAACTGCCTGACCACGATATTTATTGGATGCCCTGACTATATGTTTTGCTTTAAATTAATCATTGTCTGTATATCTATATGTGAAGTAGTCCGAGTCGAGGCAAGGCGAATGATGTCATCGAGCGCAAATTTTCTGTATAAATTAATGAAAGAATTGAACGTTTCCTAAATTCACTCCACGCGGAAGCTTTATTTCAGTGCCGGTTACGCCCGCACAGGGGTAGGATAACTAGTGGGCATGAATTTGCAACTAACATTTTGACAACATTAGTCTTCCGCATATTAATAAAAACGACTTTGACTAATGCTTTCAACAAGCAATCCATATTCATTATGTACCTTAGAGCATATGAACTGGAGGCGGAATAATGCCTTATCCAAATATTTTTCATGCCACTTCAGCACGGAGGTTCTGAGCTGGACAAATAGTTTTATAAACGCAGTTCGTATACCCGAATGGTCCAATTTTGGTCAAGGGGAAAGCGGCCGACTCAGCCTCATGTTTAAATGCTCTAAGTGGTGTATGTACTTACATCAAGACATTTACTAACATTGGGGTGGGTGGGCAGGTGTGCGTGAACTTGCCGTGGGCGCCGGCACACACGTTCGGCATCCGGCACTCGCAGTATGTGGGCCAGGCCGTCCACCATCCCGCGCCTGAAGGAATTGCTGCCATCTAACCGACATCTAACTGTAACAAGATTTACTCATCCAATCTCGCCATTCACCCTCACGCTTTATGGGAGCTGAGACCTTTTTACTGTTTTAGTGTATTTGTTTATTTTGTGATGTATATAAAAATTGATTATTTAAATATTCTTCTAACAAAATCAATTTAGCAATAAATTATGTACTATGAGAAACCTTATTCTTAATCATAATCTTTAGCTACAATTTACTAGCGTTTGTTTCTCATCATACCAAGGACTTTATTAGGGCATATTTTATAATACTTGCATGCTGTCGCTGCTTCTACTAATCAAACAATAACAAGGTACTTAATTCTTTTTCTTTATGCTATTAATTTATTCTAAAATGAGTCAGTTAAGCATTTAGAAATAATTCCTTTACGTAATAGTATATAATCGGTTTTGTGATTTCAGGGTAAAAGCACATTACGTGAGAAAAGCTTAAGAAACACCTTGTCAAGAAAAATGAAACTCGATAAGACCGAACATGTTCCTGCACCTAACTCTTACTGCCCTCAAAAGGCAGACAGAATATTGAGAGCAAAATCACCAGCATTTTCATTTGGAACTAAAACTGAAATTATTAAAATACACAATGCCCCTGCTCCTAATGTTTATTCACCAGAAAAATCTGTGAATTCACTTAAGAATGGGCCCAAATATACTTTGGCTGGCAAAGGTGTTGCTGAGAAGCATGAAGTGACACCGGGACCAAATCACTATAGCCCTCAAAAGGCTGATAAAATTCTCCACGAGAGTTCTCCCGCTTATACAATGCGATCCAGAGAAGTAGTCGAAAAATTTGAACAAACACCAGCTCCAAACGTTTACGCTCCAGAAAAGTCTATACATATGTTAAACGGAGGTCCTAAGTATACTATTTCAGGCAAAGGAATATGTACTAAGTCATTAGAAACTCCAGCACCGAATAGTTATAGTCCTGAAAAAGCTGATAAAGTCTTGCACGAGAGCTCACCTTCATATACATTCAGAATTAAAGATCATACAGAGCTGAGGAGTGAATCACCAGCACCTAATATCTACGCTCCAGAAAAATCGATTCATATGTTGGACGGAACTCCTAAATACACTATAAGTGGTAAAGGCCATAGTAACAAGATTGAAAATACTCCAGCTCCCAATGCTTATTGTCCAGATAAGGCTAACAAAATATTACACGAGTCGTCACCAGCTTATACATTTAGAGTAAAAGATCAAGTCGCAAAGGCTGACTGCACACCAGCTCCTAACGTGTATGCCCCAGAGAATTCGGTCCAAATGTATCATAGTTCACCGAAATTTAGCATGGCGGGAAAAGGACATACACCAAAAATTGATTACGTACCAGCCCCAAATACGTACAGTCTAGATAGATCTGATAAACTTCTTCACGAGTCGTCACCCGCTTATACTTTCCGACCAAAAACTGCTATGGATAAGCCGAGTGATACACCAGCACCGAATAATTACGACCCACACTTATTAGATGGCACGCCCAAATATAGTTTGTATGGCAAAGGCCATGACATGAAATACTCAGATACACCTGGACCTAACGTTTATGATCCTCATTTCCTAGACGGAACACCTAAGTTTACCATGACAGGAAGAGTAGCTGCAGGGAAACCATCTGACGTGCCAGCTCCTAACGCATATAATCCCCATCTGGCAGATGGCACTCCAAAATTTACTTTAACTGGTAGAGGACATGATGGTAAGCCATCCGATACCCCTGGCCCAAATTGCTATGATCCTCATTTACTTAGTAATTCTCCAAAGTATTCAATTTCTGGTAAAGGTTTTGAGGGAAAGCCTTCAGATGTTCCTGCACCAAATTCTTACGACCCTCGTTTACCTGACGGTACACCCAAATATACAATTTCTGGAAAGGGCCTATCTGGTAAACCTTCTGACACTCCTGGTCCAAATGTTTACGAACCTCACCTGCCTTCCAATACCCCTAAATTTACCATGTCAGGTAAAGGACACGATTCTAAGATTTCTGATTATCCTGCACCTAACAAATATGACCCCCATATGTTAGATAGTACGCCAAAATTTACATTTGCTGGTAGAGGGCAACCTGCGTACAGTGATAATTATCCAGCTCCAAATGCATACAACCCAGAGAAAGGTGATAAAGTATTAATGGAGAGTTCTCCGGCATATACTTTTAGAATTAAACATCCATTTCATAAACCGGGAGATTCACCTGGCCCTAATACCTACGAGCCTAGTAAATATGAATACATGTTAGATGGAACGCCTAAATACAGTTTCGGCAAGAAAGGTCCGGCTGATAAACCATCGAACTATCCTGCTCCTAACGCCTACAGTCCAGAAAAAGCTAACAATGTTCTCTATGAACATGTGCCATCGTACAAGTTCCAGCCAAGAAACATTAATAGTAGAATATTAAACACGCCTGGTCCGAATGCTTACAACCCAGAAAAAGCCGACAAAGTTCTTGACCATTCGCCTGCCTACTCCTTAGGCCCGAAAGGAAAAGACGGCAAAATTAACGATACGCCCGGTCCTAACTTATATAATCCGGAGAAAGCTGACAAGATTCTTTTAGATAGCGCTCCTCGATACTCATTCAGAATAAAGACCAACTCCCATAGGCCGGACGATGTTCCTGCCCCAAACAGCTACAATCCAGACAAAGCCGATAAAGTATTGTTACACAATGCTCCTCAATATACGTTTAGAATCAAAACCGACAGCATAAAGGCCGTTGAGACTCCAGGTAATTTCTAAATAATTACTTCTATGATGACATTGTTTTCACATTCATGATATTTATTTCTTCATAAATGTATTCTAGCACCAAATTCATACAATATTCCAACGCCCATCGAAACCCCATTGTACACGATTTCTGGTAGACATAAGGAGCCGATAGATGAGCGGATGAAGGTGCCCGCTCCGGGCACATACAACCCTGAGAAAGGCTACAAGTTCATGTTGACATACTCTCCACAGCATACTTTTGGTATTAAAATACAAACTAATAAATTCGCCGAAACCCCTGGTGAGTTATAGTTCCACAGGGATACTGGTGTTACTAATCACAGTAACAAAGCATGGCGGATTATGAACTAATTAATAACAGAACCAAAGTCGCAATTCCTCTAGTAACAACATTTACAATGGATTTAACACTTCATATCATAGAATAAAAATAAAGAATTAGTCATAACGAGAGGACTTATGAGTACTGGCAAAGAATAAAATATGTTTTATTATTTCCAGCTCCGAATTCATACCGCATCCCGTCTGTGTTGGACACTCCGGTATATACGATGTCGGGACGTCACCAGGTACCCGTGGATGATCGCACACGAGTGCCCGCGCCTGGCACCTACTCACCCGAAAAGGTAATATATGATGTGTATTCGTTTTATTTATTTATTGATTTGCGCAACGATTTGATAATCGAACCTTATAACGTTGGGCAAACTTTCATTATATTTTTGAATTCTTTGAATGCGTTGTAACTTGATACTAACAGGTCTATAAAATTATTTACAAATATTCCACGGAATATCATTCTCGCTATATGTCATACATAATCAGCCCATTACTGTCCCACTGCTGGGCAAGGGCCTTTTCTTGCGGTGAGAAGGGTTAGGCCTTACTCCACCACGCTGTCCATTGAGAACATTTTGGAATCCTCTCAGGTGTGCAGGTTTTCTTACGATGTTTCCTTTACCGTTAACGCAATTGATAATTAAATTATATGTCATCAACTCATCATATCATCCATTTATACGTCCACTGCTGAAAAAAGGCCTCCCCCATAGATTTCCACAATTGTTTCGTACATACCCCCCGTATTTGGCAATACTAAGTTTGTTCCATAGAAGGGACGCAACAGCTCATTCCTCTGGTTTAGAGTCCATAGCCGCCTTTTACAACATCCAACGGAAGGATATGGAGTGTTGCTATATATTCTTAATCCGGACACCACACGGAAAATTATATGTTATAAAAGAAAGTATGTAATATATATAAATTATATGTACGTAATCGTTGTAAACGAATAGTTATTGTAACATGATTCGGAACTGAGTAATTGAAAACGATGTCAACATTGCTTTAGTTTCCGCATCATAATATAATTGACACAGAATTTGACAATCAATGACGAATAGCTGATTCAATAATCATATATTTAATAGCATAATCCAACCATCGAGGACAAGACGCATCCAGCCGCAGCCCAACATTTAATTTTACTGGCTATTAGCAATAGGCCCCTTCAATAATAACGTATAAATGACTAAGACCTAATACCGGGATTTGTGAACGACGCCCTGTATTTAATGGGTGGGTCTCGAGGAATAGAGGTTTAATGATTTAGTATTACGGCAAAATTGTTATTATTTTCGTATAACACGTGTTTGGACTCTTTGATTTCCACACAAAATCAAGACAAAAACTAAAGTTATATAAATTGAAACGTCTTGTTTATACAAAAAATACATATTGTGATTACAGGTGCAGATCAACAACAGAACGCCGCAAATAACTTTCGGCATCAAACACTCGCCTTTGTTAGGACAGTTGAAGCCATTACAACAACAGCGTGTGATTGAGACGCAAACTACACAGTCTGCCGATATTGCCGGAGAAGTCACTCATGTCCAAAGGACGATTCCAAAGCAGATGAATGACCAAATTGAAGTCAACAGGAATGTCAACCAACACCAAAATGTGATCGATTCCAATGAGTTCAATGAAATCTACAATACACGCACGCATGTGACTCAAGTCAGACATGACAGTGACGTCAGAAGCGCGACTGTTTCTCCTGAACCAGTTCAGCACCAAGAAACATTAGCGCAGGAAATTGTGTGGGTTCCTGAGAAACCGATCCGTCGGGGTTCATACACTATCGATAATTCTGATGGAAATGGATATTCTGAGCATTACCAAAATAGTGAAGTCATTCCTGTTGAAAATGGAGTTGTAAGGATTGCGGAAAAAGGTGAAAGGGGTGGAAGGTGCACTGAAGAGAGTAGTAACCAAGTGATTAGCAGGGATGGATTTGAGCAGAACGTTGAAAGGAACGTGAAGAATGCGAGTGCTCACGAAAATAAGCAAGCGACGACAGAAGAAGTACGTTCTGACACTGACGTCCAAAAACTTGCCAACGGTGGTATTTCTAAGACGACGACCACAACTACTGTTAGGAAGGTGGGGACCGCGGCCAGAACCGCTAACGAATCTACTGCAGTTACTCGTACCGCCACAGTAGTAACGTCACGTGACATTGGCGTAAAGTAACTCGAGCCCAAGGAACATATAGATGTATTTAGCTGTAGTATTGAATCTACCAATATAGGTACATACCTAACAAGCAGCTTATAAAACTTATGAAATATTAACCATCGAGTCTTAAAACCTTCGAAGTTTTCTATTACGAGATTTTTATTTTTATTTGTTAATGCAAGCTACTTGTATATTTATTAATTAACGAGCCAGTGCCTGATTCGTTTTTCTATGTAGGCATTCATACAATAGAAAGATGCGATCTGTTGATTTACAAATAATTTACTCGTTTCTATTTAATGCTATTGAACATTTATTATAAGCAAAATGTTATTGTTATTAACATTAAATATATACTAATATTGTTTTACGTTGAAAATTTTATTAATAAAGTTTTTATTACATTGTATTATTACATATTTTTGTTTTATACTACTATTGGCATACAACAAGTACAACATTATACAATACAAAAAAAGTAGTCTGAGTTATCGAACAAAAGTACGCTAAAGTCTTGTTTCTAATATTTCAATTCCAATATTTGTTATACGATAATGTTATGTATCTGTATACAGTTTCGTTAAGTCTAAAGCCAGGTAAGATACGCTTGTTCTTATCGTGGGTATTTAAGATGTACATGTTTCAATTATTACAATATTTTGAAATATTTACAAGAATGTTAAAGAGAAGTACGTTTACCTCTTTAAATCGTTCCCGGAGTGATACGTGGGAGCCCAGATCATAAATAGCTTGGACTGCTCTGTAATATAAAATAGTCTAAACATCAACAGCCAATCCCCACAGTAATATGCCATATGCTATACTAAAACCCTCTAGGAAACTAGCAACCATTATAAGCCACCTCAATTCAGATGTTCTTCCAAATACACTTACTTCTGACACAGATTTCCGCATATTACAAACAACTATGTATGTATGTGGAATTCATGTCTGTAAACGCACCCACGACACAGGAGAAATACTAGTGTGGGGCAACGTTTTTAAAAAATTAAGAATTTAGATTAAGATTAAGAACTATATACAGTGCGGCCTATACTTCAGCTAAATTTAATGGTGCTAGAATCTCAGATGGGAAACAGGTTAAATAAACCACAAAGTGGTGACAAAAACGACGGCAAGGAATGATCAATGACCTCAGAGCAAATATTGGGAGACTAACTGAATACATAAGAGGTGTTCGATCACAAACCTGTAGGGCCATTTAGGGGTCCCATGTTGCAAGTGTGTGGTGCCAGCTCAGAATGCCACCACCCCATCTCCTCCCATGGGTGTCGTAAAAGTCGAAAAAGGGATTAGCCGGAGGATGGGCAGCAGCGTCCTTCGAGTACGTTAACAACTCAACTGCAATCGCCAACCCGCCTGCCAAGCGTGGCGATTATGGCAAAACCCCCCAATGAGCCCACACCACATCCATATCGGTGGTTGTGGTGATCTTTCGGGGAGGCTTGTGTCCATCAGTGGACTTCATTCGGCCGAAATGATGTTGCAAGTCGTCATCTACCAAAGAGCTTCAATAAAAGGTAGGATAGGCAGACGCCGTTATTTTCATTCATTTCAAGTTTGCAGTCCATATAATTCCAATAATTTCAATAGACCGTACTTATCATTGTAGCTTCCATCCCATATAATAGTCCTACACCACCGTGGTTTGGCCGTGCGGTGCCGGCTACGAATAGAACCAACCCATCTCATCGCGTAGTTGTTGTAAAAGGCGGCTTTGGGATTAGCCGGAGGATGGGCAGCAGCGTCCTTCAAGTACATTAACAACTCAACTGCGATCGCCAACCCGCCTGCCAAGCGTAGGTAGCGATTATGACAAATCCCCCAATGAGCCCACACCACATCCATATCGGTGGTTGTGGTGATCTTTCGGGGAGGCTTGTGTCCATCAGTGGACTTCATTCGGCCGAAATGATGTTGCAAGTCGTCATCTACCAAAGAGCTTCAATAAAAGGTAGGATAGGCAGACGCCGTTATTTTCATTCATTTCAAGTTTGCAGTCCATATAATTCCAATAATTTCAATAGACCGTACTTATCATTGTAGCTTCCATCCCATATAATAGTCCTACACCACCGTGGTTTGGCCGTGCGGTGCCGGCTACGAATAGAACCAACCCATCTCATCGCGTAGTTGTTGTAAAAGGCGGCTTTGGGATTAGCCGGAGGATGGGCAGCAGCGTCCTTCAAGTACATTAACAACTCAACTGCGATCGCCAACCCGCCTGCCAAGCGTAGGTAGCGATTATGACAAATCCCCCAATGATCATACAACACATCCATGTCGGTCGTTGTGGTGATCTTTGGGGGAGGCCTATGTCCAGCAGTGGACTTTATTCGGCTGAAATGGTGATGATGATGATGACACCACCGTGGACAATTCGTAATTTGTATTCTTATAGTATATAGTGGAGCTACCAAGCGGCCCCGGTTAGTGGCCGATTAAATTTTAGTTTTAAAATGTCTAAAGGGGCTTTGCGTGTTGGCTCTCGTAAGTCTATCAAAAGACCGGATTTCTCCTTGCAGCGACTGAACCCGTGAAGAGAGACAAATAATATATTTAGAATTATAGACCAATTAATTACTAGTAAATATATGTTTTGTTAAATTTTATAAAGTATTTAGTTCTTATTTGTTTAGTAAGTAGTTCAACTTAGTATTTATTAGTACTTCAGCAGTTTTTAAGTGTGATACAATATATATATTATTTTTGTGAGTTTAAAAGTGAGCCATAAATCTTGATAATAAAGTAGCCTTAATAACTCTTGTGGGACAAACAGCTGCAGTGGATAAATACTACAAAACTATACAGTATGTCCGGTCATGGACGGTTATTATTATTATTCTATTCTATGTAACAACTATTTGAATACACAAATACACTACACACTTGGGTCCAATCCATTTCCCAGCTATGTGGCAACCATTTTGTTTTTTTTGTTAACATTTTCTTTTTTTGGTTGTATTGGCAGTAATTTACAATAATTTGTTAATAGAATAAGATCGAACAAATACGTACCTATACGACGAATAATGAAACGCCACTTAATATTAAGTCCCACTTTAACTATTTGAGCTGAGCTATTTGATTTGAATTTGACTTTTTATCTCTTTCTAATATATATTCGATCAAATGACGCCGTCCTAGATCACAGACAGTATCATAAAGGGCAAGCGTACCTACAATTATTTAGATACGCTTTAGTGTAAGTAAATGGGTTTTTAACTTTTAAACTTATCGTAAACAATATTTACAATATACACACAGTTGTTTTTCGAGGCATATTCTCATAATCTAGGCGGATGCGTGATCGCGGTCGTGCCCGCTTTGTAACGGAAGCTTTATGAATGCAATACTGGATAACTGGACAGTGAACCATACTGTGCGCCCACGCATCTCCCCACAATAACACTGCGTGATACAACGATGCGTAGATAAACTATAATAGTTAGAAACATAATGTGTACAAATGTGAATGTACGATCAATAATATCACGATAACGCTTGACAAAAAATAACGCTTATTTTGATGAAAAAGTTCTAAATGTCTACTACGCATAATGGTTAATTTATAACGTTAAGCTGCGCCTGCCACGGTCGGGCTTTAGATGGGTCACCATTCTTTTCACATCAAGACTCCTCCATGCTTCAGAGAATACCTTAAGCTGTCGGTCCCGGCTGCTATACGAATACCTTTAATGCATAGGTGTAACGGAAAATCAGGAATTGGGACTATCGGTCAAAGCCTAAGGATATCTGTATACCCCATTAATTGGGTGGCGAAGATCAGATATCCAGCCGTATGTGGTTAAACTGCAATCTCCCCAACGAAGGTTAAAGGCGGTGACGAAGAAGAAGAACCAAGTATGATTTCGATTTTTATTTATTTATTTAGGTTTAACAGGTATAAAGAACAATTGTTTACAATCACAACATCATAAAATAACGCATGAATAAAAAAATAAGAACAATGTAACAGGTAACTGTACCGCATGTAGTGCATTTGAAGGCACTAGACTAGAAATTGGGGCAACCGCTGGGATGGGCTGTGTGGGAAGATTTAGAAGGACCGGGCGCACTTAACCTTTGATTGTTAAATTGGGGGCCGTTAGAATATGCGGTTCGGTGGCAGAAGGAGTCGGTCGAGGATCTTACATGGACGGTTTCTTCTGTGACCCACATTGTGTCCAGCTGGCGAGTAGCGGAAGAGATGGTCACGTTGTTGGATCGCTGCCACAGTGTTTGAAAGATGCTCCTAGCAGCCTCCAACGTTTTGGTTTGGTCAGAGGTCAACCAAGGGATCCTGCTTGATCAAAAAGAGGAAGCGTCTTGGTTCCGGGAGGATTCAATGCGATGCATCTATGCCCCGGGCCAGGCGCCCCCAACGTATGTTGGTGTACTGGTGGTTGGAGGTAATCGCGCAGTACCACGCTGTCTGCCTAGCATCTCGCCACCGTGCCGGTTCCCACGAAGCCGACGCCGTGTCAGTTCTAGAGCTGAAGAGACTACTGAGGCCTATAGGGCCTACCGGGCGGCCACACTGGCGCTTCAGATCGTAATAAAAAGGCTAAGGCTTGGTCCTTGAGTGAGCTTCTGGGGGGACTAGAGGGCTCCTTGGGGTACACCCGTTATTAATTTTATTATTGATCCCCAGATCCCATCAACATGAACTTCCTCTGTCCCGGGGAAGGACGAAGGGGTATGCCGGACTCCTACCGGTTAAAACCACTGGAGCAGTCAACTTCAGCACCTAAGGGGGGACCAGGTCCTCGTATGATCAATTTAGAGCCGCCCACTGATGCCACGCCCATACGCGGCACATCTAGGAAAGGGTGACTGTAAAGTGGTCACCCCTCGTCCGGGGGGATTTTAAAGGAACCCCCCGCAGCCCCACTGTACGCTGTACTAAGCTGCACACACGGCGGCGCGTGACCACATGCGCACCACTGTCTGCTCGTGGGTCGCTCGGTGTGGGCACCCAGATTCCCGACGCAAACAAAGACGCAAGCCCGTGAACGACCCGCCTTATAGCTTTAAATTTTCACAGTACAATTTTCTTATCGCTTAACTTTGTACTACTGTAAATCCGTAAGATTTTGCTTGCTCTGAACATATGTTGTGTTTTTTTGGTAGGTATTGACTCAAGCTCTCACCTTTTTTTTTTTTATTGATGTCCAGTGGAAATTCTACATGGAACTTCCTTCACCCCGGGGAAGGGTGAAGGGGTATGCCGGACTCCTACCGGCTAAAACCACTGGAGTGGTCATCTTCGGCACCGAAGGGGGGCTCCAGGTCCTCGTAAGATCACACTAGAGCCGCCCATTGGTGCCACGCCTTTAGGCATATCACGGAGGGGATGACTGTAGAGCGGTCACCCCCTCTAGCGGAGGGAAGGCGACTGTAAAATGGTCGCCCCCCAGGCACTTCTCGGGGAGGATTGTAAAGGATCCCTCCAAGCCTCGCTTTGCGCTGTGCTGCGCACACGGCGGCACGTGACCACGTGCGCGCCACCGTCTTCCCGGGGGTAAGCTCTCACCCCCTGCAGTATGTCGTGCTATTTACTGGACACCCTGTATATAGTTTTCTTTATATTTTCTCGTATCTTGCAATATACTATTAGGAATAGGAAACGAGATATTAACTAAAAACTTATTATTTATAGTTTTTTAACGATGGCGTGACTGCCGAGTCGCCTTTGTTTCAAGGCAAAAGAATTATCATGACTCGCCAAAGCTTATTATTAAATAAGCTATAAACTTTCTTTGACCTTTACCTAAAAAACCTTCAGTTTTATGTCTACTGCTTGGATTAGACGCAGCTATAGGGGTTGCTGCAAAGCTGAATGTTTGTGCATGAGTAATTTGGATGTGTCAACAGAAGACATACGATACAGGAAAATTCGGTACTAAGCACCATTTTTTAAACAATATAAATATAAATTATTGATGGTTATTCATATAGCAGTTCACCATCAATAAGTATAGCAGTTTGAGATTTCCATTAGCTGACTGCTTATGGCATTTATTAATAAGGCAGAAGTTATGTCGGTTCTATCGCAACTGTTATCTGTATAACGGCTAAAAATATCTAGATTCATCATATTATCATACATTTAATACCTTCCTATGTCATAATGGTCATCTGACCCATGGACCGTCCTTCCATGTATGGCCCGCTGCCGCCTTCGCAGTGTTTCGATGTAGAGGGACATGACGGTATCTGTCCACACAGGGTCCCAGTAGGACAGAAGGAGGGAAGCAGGTATTGAACCTCTCGAATTCGGCAGCAGCAGCTGCAGAGAAAGATTATTATTATATAAATTGTTCTGGGTGCCTATGAAAACAAAGGGCCGTGACGAGACGGTCTGCAGTGTTTCTCTTAATGAGCTTGCACAAGCACAATGGGCCGGTATGTTTGAGCTTCTTTATTTTGCGAACTAGCTTTTGTCCGCGGCTTCGCACGCGTGGAAATCAGAAATCTATATCATGTTGTTGAAAACATGCAAAAATGAACGTGCAATAGGATTAGAGGGATCATGCTATATCTCCGAATGACACGACCTAGGCCTCACAGTTAAAGTTCAAGACAATCGAAGAATTCAAAACAAAGTTCAAACGCAAAGACAACAAATATAACCCCGTTTCTCTGTGTTGAGACCGCAACATCGCTACCCTAGGGTCGGCACAGTTTAGGTGGAGCTTAGTATTGAAGGTAACTTGTAACGGAAGTGTCATAAAGGAAGCAGAAACGGAAACAGATATCAAAAGTAAATTTTAGCAGAAACGGATGCGGAAATACTATGGAAAAAGTTCGATCCTACGAGGCGGCAACTCTTCTGGCGCGTTTGCCGTCTTTCAACATCCTGGCGGACATGGATTCGAAGGTCTACGATCAGACACGCGCCCTCCGCCAGAGGGGCGAAGGCGCGGCTCCAGGGCGTTGGACAGGCTGAGGCGGCTAGCTCGGCGGCGCCCACTTGGAAAGTGGCGTCACCGCTGCAGATGCAATTTGCGACCAAGCGCGTCGTCGAGGCCGTCCTGCCGCTCTTCGGAGCTTGGCTGAGAAAGAGTGATCACGTTACCTACCGCCTAATGCAGGTGTTCACCGGGCACGGTTGTTTCAGTGCGTACCTGCACAGGAAAGGACGCGAGGCCACGGCACAATGCCACCATTATATTATAATGGCCACCAGGAGGCCTATAAACACATAAAACGACAAACTCCTCCGTCTCTGCACACGCGAGCTCACAAACTCGTTCAACAGAGAGGTCGCAAATATCTAGTCGTTCTTTAAATTTCAAGTGTTATTTTATCATAATTAATCACCCCCCACCTTTATACAATTACCCCCATTATTTATACAAAAAATAATTTTATCTGCCATTTAGCCATGTTTCTGTAAGGCATAAGGATAAGGATATTTTATCCACATTATATTTCTCAGTAAAAATTTCAAGGTCTATAATTTTGTCAGAGAAGCGATTAATATTCTGATGTGTTAAATAATGACAATCCTTCTCTGTTGTCACACACTAAAGTTAAAATTAACAGTTTGTTTGTCCACATTAGGATTAGTACTAGGTACTACTAATTAGAGGAGTGGAGGTTGGAGATGACTTCGTCATACTACTTATGACTGAGTTAATATTATAAGCTACTAGTGCAGCAAGGTGACGCTTACAACTAAAAGGCAGGTACACAGTATCGCCAGTCAATTTTAATCTACCAACAAAACAATTGGTGTCCAAAAATATAAACTTGTCACTATAGTGACTTACTAAATAGTGCACGTGCATATTTAGCACATGAACATTTGATATTATTGCAAGTGTTGTAACTTGCAATCAAAGGCTTAATGTAAAAAATTGGAATTAATTATATTATTAATCTGAAATGACTTGACCGTTGACATGACTCATTTAAAATTGCACATTTTATGTTATTTACTTTAATATTTAATACCTTGACATTTAAATTGACAAAGTTGAAATTACATATTTTTTATGTTATTTTCTTATATTTAATATCATGACATTGATTGACTATTAGTTGTTGTTATTATTGTTCTTGTAACATTTAATTATAATATTCATACAAAACTGTAAATGTGTGAGCATCATGTAGCCATTAACGTTATTTTTAGTATGTATATTGTTTGATTTATCATGCTCACTAAAATGTCTTGCTGGCGGTGGCGTTATGTATCTTTTCGTTCGGTTCCCTACAATATGTTTGAGCTAAGCGATGCTGACGCATGCATCATGCTCGTGGACTGGTGCCGTCTGTTGGAACTAGTCAGCCGTTAACTGCCACGGCAATTAAATTATGAATATATTATTGTGATATGTTTCATGTTTACACATTGACCTACATTTTTCTCGGTATATGTTTCACAATAATTTGTATCAATCAACATTGTAATCTCAATTATTTTTATAATCAATTGTTATGATTAATACTTTTTCTATATTTAGTAGTAAGAAATATAAATATATAAGTATATGCAATCGCGGCCACTTATGTTTTTGTTCCCGATCCTTAATCTAGTGGTATTCATTGTTGATCGAAGTAACGAGCACAACCTACTGAGCACAGCCACTATCATGGATCCACGTGTTCTACTTATTGTATATCGGAATAATATACAGGTTCGAAAGAATGTTCTAGGTATTGAGACTTGTCTACATCGCGAAAAAAGCTTTACGTAAACAACAGAAATTTAGATACACTATTTTTATTTCATCATCATCATATCAGCCAAAGGACGTCCACTGCTGAACAAGCCTCTCCCATATATTTCCACAACGAGCGATCACATCCCTCATCTAACGACTCCCGTCTTCACCAGGTCTGTCCACCTCGTTGGAGGTCGTCCCACGCTGTGGTTTCCGGTGCGCGGTCTCCACTCGAGAACCTTTTTACCCAAACCTCCATCTACGAGCAATGTGGCCGAATTGCCACTCCAGTTTACTAATCGTTTAACCATCTCGGCAGTTTTATTTTTAATGGTGTAAGAAGTTTTGATTGTTTAATTCGTTCGGTGAATTTGAGGGAAAAGTTTGTTCGTGGGAACAATACAATATAAACTAAGCGTCGTAATTGTGACGAAATCGTTTCGAGATTTCTCTAATCTCAACAACTAGTTCGAGTAGTACACGGATAAAAAAAATCGATCACGGGATTTTATTTACCGCATGAGTTCTCTGTGAAAACCTTTATGATTTCAATTCAGTATTCATTGTCACTGTTCTACTCGTATACGGGAAAAAAATGCTATCTAAACGTGGTTTATATGCATATCAAACTTAGAATTATGTGATCTAGTACATACCGACTAGGTCAGCCTTACTTTGAGACGGATCCGCCTCCAATTCATCATTATCGACCTTGTTCTGCGACCGTCCACGATGTTCGTTGGTAAGGTCGATATTTAAAAAAAAAGCGATTGAATCCCATAACGCACCGTTCTTTTCTTTACAGTGTTAGGTCCATGCATATCGTTGACATTGCAATGTTTAACGAAACATTGTTCCAAACATCGGAACTTATTTTTGAACCGACTTCAAATAACATTTATTTAAATTTACATTGAAATGTTAATAATATGTGCATTAATGTCGCAGTCGATGAATATATGAATAAGAATGATGTTTTGAACAAAGGATAGTTTTAGCGACGCTCTTATAGTTACGGTTTTGTCAACAGAATTGTAAACGGTGGCTAACTTGTCACCTTGCTTTTTTTTATATGAACGATCATAGTCAAGTGGCACTTGTATCAATAATTATTGAGGCGCCACCAAATATAATAAAAAATAAAAAACGTTTCGTAGTAGTTAGTTGGTCTTAGGTAGTAAGTCTTTAGTCTATGATTGTTTCATTGACGTACCATGGAAGTAATATTATGTACATAGTTAAAAAGATTTCTTTTTATCAGGGAACATTGGCGACCATGGTGACTCGACTTGTGTGTACGTGGAGTACGTTGAGCTCACGCAGCAAAGGCTTTTTTGTTAATACTAAATTTTGATCAGGTATGTCCAAATTTATTTTTGGAAATTAACTTGGAACATACATACATATATCGAGAGAGTACAGACAATACAAATCTTATTTTTCTCTCGTAAGTATTCATTTTATAGGGATCTTAGTACCTATTGGCGAAAGCAGTCTTCACAATGTCCAGTTGCCACCGTCCCCTCATTCCTGTGGAACATATAATCTTTATTTGGTAAGTTTTGGAAAACAAACCCACATAAACAGTTACCGGTAAACAAATAGAGTAAAATGTACCCAATGTCTTCTACCAAACACAAAAACGTAGGTATAATTCTCTTTATACTCGATCGGTACTGTAATAAAAAAAACTACCGCCTCTGCCGAAAATTCACCACGTACTAAAAATAGTTTTGTATGCAGCTCATGCTACTCCACCTACACACAAAGTTTTAGATGTTTTTAAATCGGGGGCCGCCAGTGTTCCCTTGTTTAGATGTAATTTATTTCCGCCCCAGCTCTTACGTTATTAAGTGTTCGATATTAGTAAATTGAATAAAAAATAATCACCTTGAATTTTCTGGAAAAATATGAAATATTGCCGTGTGGTGCCGGCTTAGAATACCACCACCCCATCTCCTCCCGTGGGTGTCGTAAAAGTCGACTAAGGGAGCTGGAGGATGGGCAGCAGCGTCCTTCGCGTACATTAACAACTCAACTGCGATCGCCAACCCGTCTGCCAAGCGTGGCGATTATGGCGGGACCCCTCAGTGAGCCCACAACACACCCATATCGGTCGTTGTGGTGTACTTTGGGGGAGGCCTGTGTCCCGCAGTGGATTTCATTCGGCTGAAATGATGATGATGAAATACCAATAATTTACCTTGAATTCTATTTAAAATATACACATTAATTACAATAATATATTTTTACAAAACCCCTTCTTGAGGCAATTTCACGAAACAGGCTGTGAGGTCATTATGTTTGTAGTGTATCGATAGCTGAAAGTTACAGATACATAGTTATAAAGCTTTCAACACTTCCAAATGTAAATCTTTAAATTATTACCTATCAGTGAGTGCCCCACGTAGGAACAGTATAAGTTGCATAATACGTGATAAATTGATAATAGACAGGAATATTTCCATCACCTTAATACTAAAGTAGGCAGTGACGTCGAATTAGCATCATTCAGTTGTTATTGTCCATTGTTAGTATATGATACGTATATCTTATTTATATTGTTGGTACTCGTTGGTAACACTGTTTGTGTTAAATGGATCAGAAAAATAAATCTAACATTTATAAATTAATTTCATTAAACAATAACAATTTTGTCTGAAATTTTGCACACATATAATACAATAAATAGAACTTCAGCAATATCTTAACATTTTCTCACGGGCATTTCTGAAAGCCATTGCTTTGTTCCAAATCTAGAATAGCAGGAAACTTGATTATTGGGAGTGAGTTGTAAATTTATATTATTATTACTTCCAGAATTTATTGGTTAATTAACATACGTCAAGGAAACAACAGCAGTCGTAAGTCCGTAGTATGTGCGTTTCCAATTAAATGGCAGGGGAAAAAATAAGTTGACCAGAACTCTAATTTGTTTGATAACGTTGACTTAATTAACCAAGTAATAGGATGTAGTAAATACGGAGCTGTATGTATTTTAAGCCTGGAACAGTTGCCGGCTCTAGATTCTGATGGCCTATAACATATTTATTATACACTACAAGATTGCCCGCGACTTCCACGAAGAGACGTCTACGTGTAAATTGGAATACGTCTCAATTTTTGTTTCCATTACAACTTCCAGAACAATTGGTTTTGAACTTGCATTAGCACCCTGATCATCTGTTCATTTAGCGAGTACTTATCTGTGCTGTTTGACCGATCCTCCACCAGTGAGATTCAACGTCCATCTCTGCCCATTGTGTTTTCTCGTAAACATTTTGTTGCGCTATACCCCCCTATCGATGTAGGACCTGTCGTGACTGACAACATTGAACGCCTGGGTATTTGAAAATATCTTTACTGTAGTTCAGAACCTGGCTATTCCAATAGAGCCATATGTCGTGTGTCCTAAAATACTTATCAAATTCACGTTACAGGGTTTACCACGTATACGAGTACATTCTGTAAACTGTCTTTGTGGCTACTTTTGTTTTACTAAACTATGCATCCAAAATATGAAACATACCTTTAGTGGTCTGACTTGTCGATAAGAATCAATAACTGCAGTGTTATTCTGTAAGAACTTACTAGCAAACTCACTGCTGAATCCGCAGTGAAAATTAGTTAAATCAATATGAAATTAGAGATTTCAGTACGGAATCAGAAGTGAGCAGAATCCGCAGTGAAATCTTTAATTTCATATTGTTTTTAATACCTTTGACTGCGGATTTAGAAGTGAGATTGCCAGTGAGTTCTGCTCAATTCAGAATCCGTACTGAAATCTCAAATTTCATATTAATTTAACTAATTTTCCCTGCGGATTCAGAAGTGAGTTCTTACAGAATAGTACTGCTGTTCTGTTTGCCCATAATATTATGTGATGTGTATGCAATATGTATTAACGATATGTTTATATTTTTTAGGGTACAAAGCAGATAGATGCTTATTTTTTTTTAATAAGAAATTAAGTAATAGCACGTTGCATATTATGGGAAGGTACCGTAAAAATAAAAAGTAGTTTTGAATATCTTTTGATAGTCTCTTATATGATTTCACAAGCAAGCAAACTTACAAATTTAATTCTCTTTTTTCATCATCGCAACCGAATTAAATCCACTGCTGGACACAAGCCTCCCCCAAAGATCGTCACAACGTCCAGTTTGGGTGTGTTGATTGGGGGTTTTGCCATAATAGCCACGCTTGGCAGGCGGGTTGGCGATCGCAGTTGAGTTGTTAATGTAGGTACTCAAACTTCAATCCCACTGTCACCTTTTACGACCCCCACGGGATGATATGGGTTGGTGCTATTCGTAGCCGGCAACAAACGGCTAAGCCGCACGCCTTCTTAAATAATGCTTATTTGTGTCTCCGTCTATTGAGTATGAATATACTGCGGAAACGGCAGCCTATAAACAGCTACGTAGCATTATCAAGTAGATCAATAGAATAGCCATTTAGATTTATTTAGTCACGTAACCCTCGTCTTATATTTATTTTACCCCATTTATGTCTTACAAACTATCCGAACGAAAAGTGACAACGTTATTTATTTCTCACAAATCTACAGAAATCGAAGACAATTATAATGCTGTGTTTACAGGACAACTAGTAAGTGTGGAACTAATGAAGTAGGTACAATCACGCAACACACGGCCGGCTGATTGACGTAATAGCACCAGCGCACCCCGCGCCCCTAGTTCCTGCCACCCCACAATAAACCAAATTAATGTTTGCCCCCGATAAGCATGTGTAGGTTCGAGAACGCACACTACAAAGTTTAGCAACCAATCGTGGCTGCAGCATTTACATTTAGATGTCCTAATAAAACCAATAAATGGTCTCTTGAAATCAAATCGATTATGTACCTTTTATGCATATACTGGCTTAGCAACACATGTTTTTGAGCTCTCAATCAATCAATTACAAACAGAACTGGTTCATGACATTACTGCATACAGTACTATTTTTAATCATTGTCTGTTTGTTTGCATTTTAATTCAAGGATTGTTACATAAATCTTATGTACATATTACACCGTTTAGTGTCCAGATTAAGAATATAGCACCACTCTATCTACTCTCGTCGATGTCTTAAAAGCTGACGACGGGATTCTAAACTAGAGGGATAAGCAGGAGCGTCCCTTTTCTGGAACAACAGCAATTCTGCGCTCACCAACCCGCCTGCCAAGCGTGGAAATCTATATGGGAGGCCTTTGTTCAGCAGTGGACGTCTTTCGGCTGATATGATGATGTTTATAATGTTTGAGTATCACGACGATTCAAGAAATACAATTACACTATTGTAAAATTGTAGACGCAACGTATCCACACGAGATGAACCAAAATAGAGTGGGAGAAGGTAGTGATCTCTGGTAGGATAGCTGGGTGCACTCATGCAATCAAGACCTGGTAATTAACAATGATTTTAATTTGCATATAACTACTATATTATGCATTAACTTGCGTTATATTTAGAATGATAGACAATTGAAATTGGTTTGCGTGATAGTATTTCTCTCTATTTAGTGTTTATTTTGGGAACCTATATTAAAGACACATTATATTTCGTAACGATTGGTTGGCTCATCATCACTATATCAGCCGAAGGATGTCCACTGCTGAACAAAGGCTTCTCCATAGATTTCCACAATTTCCGATTACTACCCGCCCAAATCAAACGTCTCCCCTTCACTAGTATTTTGACCATCAACTCGTCAGGGGCCGTCCCACGCTGCAGTCCGTGGTCTCCTCTCGAGAACGAGCTGTTTCATTACATGTGCTGTATATGATTGTGATGTAACTAATCCTTAAATTATCTCTTGATTTTGTACAATAAAATGTTATAAATAAATAATCCAGACAAACGTTCACACTTAGTCCTTGAGCTTTTTATCATTTGACAGATCCAATAGCACATACTATTGCAGCTCTTTGTTCTGTATACATAGTATTTATGTATATTAAGATTTGTTATCATGTAATTGTAAAAAATAACATCGCGGTACCATAAATGGTATCTACATTACTATGGTTAGAGTACTACGCGGGTATGCAAATACTATGTTATCGTAATAATACCCACTTTATTGTAATTAGTTGCGAGCTATGTGTTGCTAACTGCTGCTATTATATAACCCAACTAGCTGGAAGCCGCGGTTTCACCCGCGTTTAATTTAAAAGAAATTTAGAGTACTTCGACATAGATACTTGACATAGAACATATATATTGGATTTCAAGGGATTTTTTTTGCGCGGAACCCTAATTATTTTTCTAAAATAAAAGTAGGTAAGTTATTCCTTATAACATCAGCTATCTGCCAGTAAAGGTCCCGCCAAAATCGGTCCAGCCGTTTCGGAGATTACCCGGAACAAACAGACAGACAGACAAAAAATAATGTTTTTTGTTATATGTACCGTATATGCTTTCATATGCATTTAGTAAAAAGCTGTTTATTTTGTCATTACAAACAGACACTTTAATTTTATTTATTTGTATAGATTACAAACATAAATATACATCTTGAACTTTATTTGTACTTTTAGTAGGTACAATTATTATTAGATAGAAGATATCAAATGTACATAAAATGGAATTAGCTATTTTTACAGATTATTAATCAATTAAGTGGATATCTTATTAAAAAAGCAAGATTTTTGGCTGTTGAGTGTGATAAGAATGTGGATAAGGTTGACATTTTATGAATACATATAGAATAAATTAGTAGTTTAACATAAATTAAATATAACATTGTAAAAGTAATTTATTTTACACTAGCTGAGACCCGCGGTTTCACCCGCGTTTAATTTAAAATACATTTAGAGTACTTCGACATAGGCACTTGAGATAGAATATATATATTGAATTTCAAGGGTTTTATATTTTTTGCGCGGAACCCTTATTATTTTCCTAAAATAAAAGTAGCCTAAGTTATTCCTTATAACATCAGCTATCTGCCAGTGAAAGTCCCGTCAAAATCGGTCCAGCCGTTTCGGAGATTACCCGGAACAAACAGACAGACTGACAGACAGACAAAAAAATTAAAATGCATTTTTTGTTATATATTCCGTATATACTTTCATATGCATTTAGTAAAAAGCTGTTATTTTGACATTACAAACAGACACTTCAATTTTATTTATTTGTTTAGATTAATTACTTTTAAAATTTGGTTTTACATTTGTAAATATAAAAAAGTACATGTCATGCAATCTGAATATAATGAGTTACTTTTGATTAAACAGACACGACAGGCTGTACTCGTACGAGGGCGGCACTGAAAATTTCGGGAATCAAGGAAGTGACACAACATTACTATTTAAAAATGTATTTATTGCTTTTCGAAGTATTGTCCGCGAAATTTGACACATTTTTCCATACGATGGAACCAATCATTGAAGCAACCATTCCATTCGGAAGTTGGGGTCTCCAAAATGGCCGTTTTGTAGGCGTCCACAGCTTCTTTAGGTGATGAAAATCTCTGTCCACGCAATTTATTCTTTATTTTAGGGAAAGTATAGAAATCATTAGGGCTTAGGTCGGGGCTGTACGGCAGATGGTCTAATAATTCTATGTTTTCTTGCTCTAAAAACTCTTTTGTTCTGTGCACGGTGTGAGAACTCGCATTGTCGTGATGGAGGATGATGCGGCGGTTGCAGTTCTCTCTACGGAGTTCAGAAACGACCTGTGGCAAACAAATGCTAGCATACCATTCTGCATTAACCGTTCTTTGTCCCTCAAGAGGAATAGTCGTAACATGGCCGGTTTTGGAGACAAACGTGGCCACCATTTTTTTTGCAACACTCCGTGAACGAACATTTTTTGTTGGATTTAACTCATTTTCGAACAAAACCGGTCAAAAAGTTCCGGTCAACCGAAACAAAAAACCAGTCACGAGTCCCAAACTCGTGACTGGTTTTTTGTTTCGGGTTCGTACGCATATATCCAGGATTCGTCACCTGATACGATGTTGTATACAGCATTTGAGGATCCTGCGTGGAATCTTTCGAGAGTTCTGACGCACCAAGTAACGCGAGCCGCTTTTTGCTCTTCACATAGCAAATGCGGTATCCATCGGGAAAACAACTTTTTTACACCTAATTGTTCATGCAAGATTATTTGTATTTGACTCATGCCAATGTCTAAAGTTGCCTGAATTTCGCGGTATATCACATGTCGATCTTCCTCAATCAGCTTACGCACAGCATCAACGTTTTCTTGGGTGACTGCAGTTTTTGGACGACCTTGACGAGGATCATCACAGAGCTTGACACGTCCACGTTGAAATTCAGCAAACCAGCGATAAATTGTGGTTTTGGATGGGGCTTCATCACCAAATGCAGAAATCATCCGGTCAACACACTGTTTTTGTGTTAAACCACTTCGAAAGTCATAAAAAATCATCGCTCTTGAATTTTCTCGAGTCAATTCCATTTTCTCAACGACTAAACAAGTTTGACAAAACCTTGTGACAAGACCGTGAATCTTTTTTTAAATAAATAAATGGTATTCGATTTGTAAAACCAAGGAGTTTTCAATTAAAAAGATTTTAATATGACAGGAACAGTGGAAATATTCCATTCCCGATACTTTTAGTGCAGCCAATGTATGTAAGCTGATTTCAAAAACACTAAGTTGACATCGTGTTCTGTTGAGTTCAATTAATATTATAATATTTGTACATTTTACTGAAAAACGCTAACGGCAAGTTTCTAGGCGGCATTTCTATCGCCAGCACGCGACAGGTCAAGGTTACGGTATACCTACTAACAGCAAGCCGACTGGCGACGCCGGGGTACCCGCGCACAGCAATTGTCATTTAGACCAATTTGTGGAATTAATACCATCGGGTACCACTACTGTATGTACATATATGATTTAATTAGTGTGATGCTTCGTAATATTTTTACGTTAAATTTACTGTTCTACGAACCGAGCTACGAATGTAAGCGTAGTCTTTAACTACTTACAACTGGCGGAATAATTGACACTGTCAACTTATATGTAGGTATATTTATTTTTAAGGAAGTCTTACTGATAAAAATCCAAAATACATTATATTATACGTAATAATTATTAAATTCCACAACGTATAATGTGCATTACTTGATAACTATTTGATAGGAGAGTCTTTTGAAGGAAAAATAAACTATAAAAACAATGCTGGGTAATTCCAATCCTGGTCCTGATACAACAAAAATAATATTACGTTATTGATTAATGTAATGTAAAATACATATAAACGCATATTAATATTTTATACGATACTAGGTTGCAGTGACATGCTCTCCCGTCGCTCGCGTAATAAACATAGACTATACTAGTGATGCAACGGAAGTGTCTGAAACGGATGCGGAAACGGAAGTGTAAACACCCACTAAATTATTAAATAAATTGTATTTGTAAGTTATGTTTTATGAAAAGTAGTTTGGCCGCTTTTTTGCGTAACAGTCTGTTCCGGAGTTCTTCATATACAAGACCAGCTCCGCTATATAACTGATCACTGGCGACGCTGCAGGGAGGAGCTGATAAATATTGGCGCAGATACAGAAAAATCCAATAACACTTTGCTCGACTCGGGAATAGAACCCAGGACCTTACGCTCTGCAGTCGCAGTTATATTATTTTTCAGATTATATTAATACTAGTACCTATGCAATTACCGTTTTGCAGAACTGGCCATTTCAAATTTATTTTATTTTATAGACATGGTTTTCACTATTTAAAATCATGTGTATTGATTGGTGTTATGTTTTCATCACGTTTGAATATTTTTCGTCTTCGTGGATACGTTGAAAATTTGAGTAATTATGGAATATGAGTACCGTCGTGGCAGCAACACGGCACAGGGGCCATGCAACATCAACGACGCAGCGACACTACAAACCAACACACAACCCGTGATTGGTATGCCCGCTCCCGTTTTGGAAATTTTGATCCCAAAATGAACCCCGGGGTCGTCCGAAAACTATGGTCGACAATTAGCATCAAAACAATATTGGTCCAATTGCGTCAAATTACCAAGGTAAAAAGCTTGACAAATGGGTGCCCCACGGACGTAACGATCCTCAGCGCAACGTGCGCGTCGAGGCCTGCCTTGAGCTCCTTAACAGGCTCAGAAACGAAGGAATTTTCAACCGCATTATTACGTCCGTATTACCGTCAAAGTGGGTGTGTGACAGTCACCGCTGAGTGCCGCTGAGCTAGCCAGCCAGCCAACTAACATAAAAATGAATTGCACCGCTGTGTCGGGTTCAAATTATTGTCTGCTAGTCGAGTAATAAATTGGTTACGCTAATTTGCCAGCTTTCTTGCCCATCCTTTGCGTCATAAAAATCTATTGAAGAGTGCTATACATTTTAATGTAGAACCATGTAACAAGGTACACTAAAAATAATTACAAATCCGAATCGTTATCAGTTATCGTTATCATTATCGCACCGTAAACACAAATCCAGAGATAGCAGCATTTTGCGAGATGGCATATCATGTGGACTCTACAAAGTATATTTATTTCTGATTGCACTATCTAACAACGATAACCTTTGTCAAACTACATCTAAAAATGTATACCGTTTTGCCCTAGTGCATTTTAGTGGGTTAACGTTATCGCATTGCTTTCTGGTGACGCTTGGTTAGTGATCGCCTTCGAGCACTGGCGGTAATCCTTTTCCCTCGATTGCCTTCTACGAATTGCGTGGGGAGATAGCAGTCGATAATGTGTTTTATTTATCTTTAAGAAGATTTCTGATTTAGGTAGAAGTCTGGATGCATAAATAGTGTGTGTTGTATATTTATAGCTATTTAGTAGTAGAGCTCTTGTCAGTAGAGTAATTTGTCACTCTTTTTATTCTTCGCCAGGGCTTCTACTGCTAGGTAGGAGAGGACACAACTATTTCCTTCACTTGATCAATGTAACTGCATCAGCGTCTGTGTCTCTGTCTCTTTCTCCTTCAAGGATGCTCAGAAAAAAAACATCCCACCACATCAAATAGCCTATCATCTTTCCTTTTCCGTTCTTTCTTGTTACTAATAAGTATCCTTTCGTTTTCACAATCACAACAGTCCTCGTTTATTCTTTCTGTCCAGAGGATTCAAAATATTTCTAACCGTCATAAATTACATGAAAGTTTAATTTACGTAAGTAAACAAATACCTACACATTTGCACTATGTTAATGTATTTATTACTGTAAACGCTCGAACAATAGCAAACACTTAAATATTCTAGCAAAACCTAAGATTTACTATATAAGTGTAAATATTTAATAACGCTAAAAGCCCGGACTAATTTTATGTTTGTTGCTTTTAAAAAGATTTAAGAGTTGGCTGAATACAAATATTTTTGACGGAGCAACGGCCGTTATCATCATCATATCAGCCGAAAGACTTCCACTGATAAAGGCCTTCCCCATGGATTTTCACAATTGTGTCCTCATTTTGGGGGGAATCGGTCAGTACTCAAAACGCTTGGCAGACGGGTTGGTGAGCACAGAATGGCTACTGTTCCACAGAAGAGATGCTACTGCCCATCCCTGTGGTTTAAAGGCTTTACTCGCCTTTTACGTCATCCATCGGAGAAGATGGAGTAGCGCTACGTTGCCAGATCCGGACACCACATAAAGATAAATAAATGAAGCATATTATAACATCAATAAGTACTAACTAAATCGTAGATACACATACATGGCGTATGATTCCCTGCTACATACTTAATACATAGTTTGATATGATTGCAATGTAGTTAGTTTAAACTTCAATGACAATAATTAACAATTATTATCGATTATTATATGCATATTAACAAATTCGCCTCCGAAAATCAAACGAGAGAGTATGTATTGGCGCTTAATGAACTAGTGTGCTCACATACAAATACTTCTGAGCATTCTCAATCACCAATAATTAGCACTAACTAAATTGATTCTAACCTGTCACCAGACCATTAATTGACTATATGTGATGCCATATACCATCATGTCAGAACCTTGTGCCAGTTTACCTACTATTATACACTATTTATTATTAATATTTAACACTTTGTTTATTATTACCCTTTTAATGTAACAAAACAATTCTATTCTTATATTTTGTGATGAAATTGGGAACGATATAGGGCATGTACTGACAAATAAATATGAGAGTCACCCCATAGACACTGGCAACATCATCGCTGTGCCCTCTTCACCACCTACCAGCTTCGCATACTCAAGAGATGCTATGACACGAGAAAATGTTTATATACTTTGAGATACCTTATTTCGGTCTCTTTTCCACAAGAAGACTTGTTTTTGTGTTACTAAACAGGAACGAAGCTTTGTCGCTATACAACTTGTTTTAAGTGCTACCAATTCCATAATTCAAGTTTCTAGTACACGATGAAGAGATTTACATTGTTTTAACGACCAATGATTATAAATAACTTAGATTTTGAGTATCAATCATTATGCAAGGTGTTACTTGTAATTATTATGTATGGCTGTTGTAGTTAACTAGTGACTTTTAATTTCCTTTTGTGTAATCATTTATAAAGGTATTTACTGTAGCTGATGTTTGTTTTGTTGCGTGTGAATATCATAGTAACTTTTTTTTTATTGGTTTCCAGTGGAGATTGTACATGGAACTTCCTTCACCCCGGGGAAGGGCGAAGGGGTATGCCGGACTCCTGCCGGCTAAAACAACTGGAGCGGTCATCTTCGGCACCGAAGGGGGGCTCCAGGTCCTCGAACACTGTGTCGTGGCAAAAATATTTACTCAGGGTTTCCCTATGTTCTTTTTTCGACTAATTCTTCAATGAATGACGAATGACTTGGCAGATATGGAAATTAAGTTATACACTGATAAGCCCATTTACACGGCACCGAAGGGAGGCTCCAGGAACTCGAATAATCTCCATCAAGAGCCACCCGTTGGTGCCACGCCTTTAGGCACATCTCGGAGGGGATGACTGTAAAGTGGTCATCCCCTCTAGTGTAGGGAAGGCGACTGTAAAGAGGCCACCCCTCCAGGCATCTCTCGAGGGGATTGTAAAAGATTCCCCTGAGGCCTCACTATGCGCTGTGCTGCGCACACAGCGGTACGTGACCACATGCGCACCGCTGTCTTCCCGGGGGTCGCTCGGTATGAGCACGCAGATTTCCCAATAAGTGCGCTCGCGACCCCCAAGGCCCCCTATAAAGACAACAGGGGGCTCAGGCGTGTTGGACACGGGCGCCGCGGCGGTTGTTACCCCGGCCCCGTGTCCTCCTCCTCCGAGCGGGATCGGCCCTCTCTCGATCCCGCTGTGCGACCTCCTTCTGGAGCATTACGCTTTCACAGAAGGAGACCACAGCACTCCAATTTTCCTGCTTTGCCAGCATAGCCGATACTACTGCTGGCAAAGAGAGATCTTGCCCGATCCGATCGACCAGGATCCGCCGCTCGGCAGTCCACGCAGGGCACTCTTCGATCGTGTGCTGTGCGGTATCCTGATCGTCTCCACAGTGGTGGCACTGTGCCGTGACCTCACGTTCATCCTGTGCAAGTACGCACCGAAACAACCGTGTCCGGTGAATACCTGCGTCAGGCGGAATGTGACGCGCTCACTCCTTTGGAGCCAGGCTCCGAAGAGCGGCAAGACAACCTCAACGACGCGCTTTGTCGCGTACTGTGGCAGCATGAGCCGCTCGCGCCACAGCTCGAGTGCACGCCGCCGAGCCTGACGCCTCAAACTTTCGAGCGCCCCTGAAGGCACGCCTTCACCGCACTGGCGGAGGGAGCGTCTTTGGTGATACACCCACGCATCCATCTCCGCCAAGATATCAAAAGGCGGAAAGCGCGCCAACAGAGTTGCCGCCTCAAAGGACACCGTTCGGTATCCTCGTGCGATCCGTATAGCCGCTCTACGCTGTAGACCGTGAATCTTGGTTCTGCAGCGCTGGATGCCCGATAGTCGAGATGACCAAACAGGCGCCCCATAGAGGGCCAGACTATACTTACCTACCATTGACTCTGACGAAGACCCGCGAGCCTAACTAACCTATCACCATACCGAGGATATCCTGGACATCAGCCTGTACGAGATTGGGATGGCCTTGAAACAGCTTAAAAATGATGTTAATTTAAGAGATATAGAAGCTTTAACACACAAAATATTTTAAAAACTGTAGACCTGTGGGGGTATTCTGTTAACGTAGCCAAATCAATCATTGACATTGTTTCACCTGAGTTGGCACATTTTTTTATTAAATGTGTTGACTGTGGAAAGCTTCCTGATCTAATGAAAAATAGTAAGATTATTCCTTTAAATCAGGTAGTAAATCTGACCATACAAGTTTTAGACCTATTTCAGTGCTAAAGGTAAAGGTTTCAAAAAAGTATCAATTATTAAATTGCAAGCAAATTGGCTATACAGAGGGTCCTTCAACAACTGATTCAACTTGGTGTTCAGCTTTTAGGACATATTTTCCGAAAACATGTCCTTCACACGATACCTTCGGCATTTTCACTTAAAAATTGATCACTACAACACTAAATATTTGTGAGGAAATAACTATACTACGGTATCAAGGACTATGCGCTGGATCTTCTTGTTTCATATTTGAGTATTTTAAGAAAGTAGACATTAACACGAGAGATCTCCTGGGTATGTAGTTAAAATACTCCCATTTTCCCCAGGGGTCAATTCTAGGCACATTTTTGTTTCTTATTCGTAAGGATAATCACGAGATAGTCTTGTTTACAGATGACATTTGACATTTGACTTTTATTTAAACTCAAACGCCAACATCTGGTAACTGACGACCTAAATTTGTGATTGTGATGTAATGATTGACCTCTTTCTCGAAGTTGGACCTTAGGCAGGTCTATTAGACAGTTTGTTCGAGGTAGACATAAAAGTTCTCCCAGCGGATGACTACGATGTCCTCGGAAAATCGAAGATGAGTGATATACTCGCCATTGATGTTAATGCCGAATCCGTTCCACCCTAGTAGCTTGAAGGCATCCTCCATTACAGCGGTAAACAGTTTCGGGGAAATGACGTCCCCCTGTCTAACACCTCTCCGCAATGGAATTTCCCCCATGCTTTCTTTATGTAATCAGACCGACATGGTGGCGTTTCTGTATAAGCATTTCAACACTTCTTTCTATGTACCGATAGTCAATGTGGCACCATTGCAGGGACTGCAGCACTGCCCAGATTTCGATCAAATCGAAGGCGTTCTCATAGTCCACAAATGCTAAGCATGGTGGCAGATTATACTCGTCGGTCTTCCGTATAACCTGCCGCACCGTATGGATGTGGTCCTTTTCGGAAACCGGCTTGTTCGGGAGGCTGGACCTCATCAAACCTGCGCTCGAGACGATTAGTGATGATCCTTGGAAACAGCTTATCAACATGGCTCAGAAGCGAGATGGGTCTGTAATTCTTCAACAGGGTGTCGTCACCTTTTTGAAGAAGAGCACCACCTCACTTCTGTTTCATGCTTCCGGCGTTGTACCTTCGAGTAAGATAGAATTGAATAGCTTCTGAAGGACTTTAAGTGCCGGTGCTCCACCCGCTTTCAGAAAGCTCCGTCGTAATTCCGTCACCACCCGGTGCCTTATTTTAGGTGCCAGGTTTACCTGGGTTAACTTGGAATTATTCAAGCTCAGTTGGTGGAATACAAAATAAGTATTTATTTTTTGCCAATGTTACTTTAAACATAGGTAATAAGTATAATGTATTGACTTATTCATGTTGAATGTTATCATTCCGATGGGTCTAAAATAGGAGTCAAAGTCCGAAGCAATTTGGATTCGTTCTAGTTCGATAATTTTGTAGTCTTGCTATTGATTTAGTTTTGTACTAAAGTTTCTTCAAGTGACCTCCAAAAGCAGGTTTATATTATGCGGCACTGGCGTGGTCATTTATGCGTGCTTTGCTACTGCGTCGTAAATAAAGCCAGAATAATGCAAATATTGTCACACATTGGATTGAATATACGATTTACATGAATCACAACTTTGCACATAGCATTGGGAATAAACAATAATTAATATGTTCACAAGTCACAACATTGAAAATTTCCAATAGTTAAAGTTTTTTTAAATAAAAGTTTGCTGACGTTCGACAGTAAAGAAAACATGCAAAAATTCAAAATCCATCTGCAAAATATATCATGTTCTGAAATATTTAACACTGATGATGCAAATAAATCTTTTCATTATTGTATAGGATATTTTCAAGCTGCTGTGAATTGAGCTCCCCATTATAATTTCGATTTTTTTATGATGCGTGTTCTCCGCAGATACCTAATATTCTCCAAATTTGTATTGATGCTTTTTTTTACGATACGATTTACGATAGTCTTATGTTATTGGTAATGCCATAGAACGAGTAAACCCAGATATACCTGGATTAACTTGGAATTATCCATGCTCAGTTGGTCTATAAAGTCGGAATACCTATAAAATAAATATTTATTTTTTGCCAATGTTACTTTAGACTTAGGTAATAAGTTCATAGTCATAACAGTTTCATTTCTAACATCAGTACCCCTAGTACGAGTTCTTTTCACGATCAAAGCGTAAACCTATTGAGCAGTCGGTATGCTTCAGCTTCACCGGAGGACAGCAGCGTCATGGCGCGTCTTTCTGCCATGAGGTCGAGAGTGTGATCGGAGAACTTTTTTGGTCTACCTTTACGGTGGGTTTTAAAGAACTTGGACCCAACCGTTTGGATAGTTTCTACAAACCTACCATTTAAATCGCGCACAGATACGCAATGTTCTAGGCACTCGAAGCAGTTTTGGAGTTCGAGTTGAAAACTCTCGGGGTTTTGGACATGAGCACTAGAGGGCCGGAGCGTAGACCTCATCAGACGAGACCTCTCAACTTTGAGATTAATATTTAATGTGCCTCTTGCCATTCGGTGATCACTACCGGTTGATACATAATACAGATTGATACATAATATTCTGTGATATGCCTGCATGCATGATATTTTCAATTCGGCCACAAGCTACATGCAATTATATTAAAAGTGAACATCTGAATCAGGAAAACCGAACAGGTATTATTAGTAGGTAGAAACCATTTAGAATTATACCTTAAGTTGAGTAACGCATGTGTACCTATATATTTATTTACTCCTTTATTTGTTGGCACAGTAACTACGTTTTGGTACCAACCTGCAGAAAAATAAATACGAAAAAAGAACAAAACCGAGCTCACGATCTCATTATATTTTAAAAATTTAATAGTTGGAAAAAGCCCTGTTTAAGTACTCAGCGGTAAATATTTCGTTAAATTGGTACTTAATAATAATGCTTTTGTGGATCATGGAATACCTATTGAAATGGTCACATTCAAATATATGTTTTTAAGCACTACTTACAATACTTACAGACATTTCTGTATATATAAAATCACAAAATAGAAATTTCAAATCATTCCTCTGCTTGTGACTGAAAAAACGAATCATCTTCTAACGACTAAGTATAAAAACAAACAAATGGCAACTGAGGCCGGTCGGTCATAAGCTTGGGCGTGCTACTTTGTTGGCTTATTTTAGTATAGGCAGTACAACAATGTTTTACTGTGTAAAATTTAATTGCCACTTTTGTAGTATGTGGTAAGGATACGAGGGCGGCACTGAAAATTTCGGGAATCAAGGAAGTGACACAACATTACTATTTAAAAATGTATTTATTGCTTTTCGAAGTATTCTCCGCGAAATTTGACACATTTTTCCATACGATGGAACCAATCATTGAAGCAACCATTCCATTCGGAAGTTGGGGTCTCCAAAATGGCCGTTTTGTAGGCGTCCACAGCTTCTTTAGGTGATGAAAATCTCTGTCCACGCAATTTATTCTTTATTTTAGGGAAAGTATAGAAATCATTAGGGCTTAGGTCGGGGCTGTACGGCGGATGGTCTAATAATTCTATGTTTTCTTGCTCTAAAAACTCTTTTGTTCTGTGCGCGGTGTGAGAACTCGCATTGTCGTGATGGAGGATGATGCGGCGGTTGCAGTTCTCTCTACGGAGTTCAGAAACGACCTGTGGCAAACAAATGCTAGCATACCATTCTGCATTAACCGTTCTTTGTCCCTCAAGAGGAATAGTCGTAACGTGGCCGGTTTTGGAGACAAACGTGGCCACCATTTTTTTTGCAACACTCCGTGAACGAACAATTTTTGTTGGCTTTAACTCATTTTCGAACACCCAAACTCGTGACTGGTTTTTTGTGTCGGGTTCGTACGCATATATCCAGGATTCGTCACCTGATACGATGTTGTATACAGCATTTGAGGATCCTGCGTGGAATCTTTCGAGAGTTCTGACGCACCAAGTAACGCGAGCCGCTTTTGCTCTTCACATAGCAAATGCGGTATCCATCGGGAAAACAACTTTTTTACACCTAATTGTTCATGCAAGATTATTTGTATTTGACTCATGCCAATGTCTAAAGTTGCCTGAATTTCGCGGTATGTCACATGTCGATCTTCCTCAATCAGCTTACGCACAGCATCAACGTTTTCTTGGGTGACTGCAGTTTTTGGACGACCTTGACGAGGATCATCACTGAGCTTGACACGTCCACGTTGAAATTCAGCAAACCAGCGATAAATTGTGGTTTTGAATGGGGCTTCATCACCAAATGCAGAAATCATCCGGTCAACACACTGTTTTTGTGTTAAACCACTTCGAAAGTCATAAAAAATCATCGCTCTTGAATTTTCTCGAGTCAATTCCATTTTCTCAACGACTAAACAAGTTTGACAAAACCTTGTGACAAGACCGTGAATCTTTTTAAAAATAAATAAATGGTATTCGATTTGTAAAACCAAGGAGTTTTCAATTAAAAAGATTTTAATATGACAGGAACAGTAGAAATATTCCATTCCCGATACTTTTAGTGCAGCCTATGTATTTGATCATATTAGTTTCTAATTGGGTACTGAAAAAATACGGTACAGTGTCTAGACACAATTTTTCAGTATACATGTTTACCATTATACATTTTAATAGCATGATATCACCTGTATTTTGTTTATAATTCACACAACATGAGGTTGCAACGTTCGCCCGGGGCTACGTAAATTAATTAGGTTGCAACTATACTACAGTTAATTAAAAATATTTTCCGTTCTTGCTGCTATACTACACGAGGCACATTAAATAGTTTTTAATTATTAAGGTGCTGTACACCTTTGTTAGGTTGTTATGTATAGTTGGAAAGCTTAATTAAAATGTTGTTAGGTTTTAAGCTTACACTGACGCGGAGAAAGACTGCAAATTCTGTTGTTTTTTTCAGTCTTGTAAATGTATGTAAATAGGGACATATCGAGCCCTAACCGCCGACTTACCGGAAGTGACAATTTTTTGAATTTGAAAATTTGTGTCCTAAGCAATGGGTGCTTAAGATAAAAAAAGAAAATCAAAATGTTGTCGCTTACGATAAGTCAAGGTCGGTACTCGATATTTGGTGCCGCAATGCATTTATGATTCTGAGGTAGAATTTAACTTGATATAATTTTTCTTATTATGTACACGTTTTATGGTCTAGATCAGTCTTTCCCAACGTGGGCGATAACGCCCCCTTGTGGGCGCTGCAGGCCTAAAGAGACCCAGAAAAAAAAGGGGGCATTGTGTAGGGCTTTGGGGTCGATTTATAATTTCATCTACCTAGCTAGGAAGACTCTTAGACACCGACTGAGCTCTCGACTCTCGACTACATCTTGTGAACATCAACTAATATTAATTAAGATATAGCTCAAACTCGGTTCGATATAAAACACCGCGGGCAATCATGTTTTAACAAGTTTTTCTTAAATAATCCGAATTGTACATTCCTATACCAATCGGCTGGTTCTATAATACTTGTTCTTGCTTGTCGAGTACGATTGGGCGTCGAATGAGATAAACGAGTTTATGCACGTTTGTCTTATTCCTGTTGGTGCGTGCTGCTTATGCAATCCTATATAAACGACGTAAATTTATTTTATTTTCATTTGCGGTTTCGCGCATAATAGATAGCAGTACTTGATTTCAACACTTACGTATTTCTTAAAACAAAACAATGTCGGAAGTAAAAAAGAAGAGACGGCAATACTCTGCGGAATATATTAAATTCGGATTTATTGAAAATCCCACAAACCCGTCGTCGCCTTTGTGTCTTCTATGTCTAAAAACATTTTCGAACGAAGCAATGAAGCCTTCAAGACTGCAAGATCATTTGAATAAAATGCATCCAGATAAGACAGAAAAGATTGTAGCATATTTTCAAGACCTAGAGAAGAAGCATAATACTCAGCCAAGTGTATCAAAACTATTTTCGGCGGCTGCTAAGCAAGATGACGACGGACTTCGAGCTTCGTACAATATCTCTTTGTTAATTGCTCAAAAAGGCAAACCACACAACATCGGAGAAGAGTTAATTTTGCCAGCAATAAAGGAAGTAATAACTACTGTGCTTCATAAGCCGGCCGCAGATATTATCGGAAAAATTCCTTTGAGTAATAATTCTGTGCAAAGACGAATTGATGAAATGGCTGAAAACATTGAAGAATCATTGTGCAATCATCTGAGGACTAGTCAATTCTCAATTCAGCTCGATGAGTCCACTTTACCAACTAATGAAGCGTTGTTGCTATCTTACGTGAGGTTTATTAAAGATGAGAAAATACGTGAAGAACTATTGTTTGCCAGAAATTTGGAGACAGATACAAAAGGCGAAACCATATTCAATACATTGGAAAAGTTTTGTGAAGAGAAAGAGATTCCTTTGAAAAATATTATATCAGTTGCTACGGATGGCGCTCCGGCTATGACAGGGCGCCATAAAGGCTTCATAGCATACTTAAAGAATAAAATTCCAGATGTCCTTGCTATACATTGCGTTATTCATAGACAACATTTGGTTGCTAGAAACTTAAGTGAACGACTATTTCAATCACTGCAGTATGTCATCAAAGCAGTCAATAAAATCCGTAGCAGCTCTTTGAATGATAGATTATTTCATCAGCTTTGTGTTACTAATGACGAAGATTTCAACCGTTTGTTGCTTCATACTGAAGTTCGTTGGCTGTCAAGAGGCAATTGTCTGATTCGATTTTACAACCTGTTTGACTCTATGATAGAGTTCTTGGAAACTAAAGATACAGAACTGCGCAACAAGCTCATAACATCAAAGAATGATATAGCTTACATGACAGACCTGTATAAAATGTTCAACGACATGAACCTCCAACTGCAAGGCGATGAACTAAATTTAATTAAAACAAAAAATGTCGTTGCTGCTTTCGCAGCCAAACTGCTTCTGCACAAAAAGAATATGGGCAGACGTGAGTTTCACAATTTTCCGAATTTATCAGTATACTGCAGTAACGACGACTTGTTTGCCTACTGCCAACATTTGGAAAACCTCCACATTGACTTCACCGAACGATACCAGGACATTTTAAACTTGGAAATACCAGACTGGGTGTTGGATCCGTTTTCAAATGTCAACACAGCAATGTCACCTCAGCTGGAAGAAAAACTTATAGAATTGACAACAAACGAAGAAATAAAAATCAAGTTCAAAAATGGATATCAAGAATTTTGGCTACAAAAACCGATCCCGCAATTGTACCCTGGATTGTGGTCAATTGTTCAACGATTTTTGATAGCATTCCCATCGTCATATTTGTGTGAACGTGGATTCAGTGCTGTGGCAACGCTGCTTACTAAAAAGAGAAATCGTTTGCGTGTTACCGAACGTGGCGACTTGCGGCTGTTTTTGAGTAAATTGGAACCTGATATCAACAAACTTATTGAACAGCATCAGATTCAACCTTCACATTAGTTTTTATATAAGAATTGATTATGTTTGTTTTATTTTCAATAAAAGATACTCTGTCCGAATACTATAAATTTGCGTTCCAATAATCAGTTATAAGTACTTAGCGGTTTTTAAGTATGTTTAAAAAGGGGGGCGTTAAAAAATAATTTATTCTTAAAGTGGGCAGTAGACAAAAAAAGGTTGGGAACCCCTGGTCTAGATTATGAGTGGTGACTTACTTACATGTTAATTTTAGGCACCATTCGTAATGAAGACCGCGTTTTGTTAATTTGTAGTTTCGCCGACTTACTCTTGTTTTAGGGAATTATTAAGGAACTGTGAATAAATAATATTACGACACAGTACGAACTTGTAATGGTTTGTTTCGGTTACAAGTTTACAACCGACCGAAAGGGGTGAATCGCTTGAAAGTTATGGCATAACGAATTTGAATTTCATATTCTGAGTGTCTATTAATAATATGGTAATATTGTCACGAAATTTAATGTAAACCTAGTATGAAAGCACTCTCCAATCTCCATAATATTTACATCAATGATATTGATACCTATTGTCGACTACTTTTGAAAATGTTTATTCTAGTACTAGCCGTTACGCCTGCTTCGCTGGGCGTAAATTCCCTGCAAGATATCGAAATGGTACGTACACGAAAATTGTGGTGACATTTTTTGTTGTTTTATTGCTAAATTTTTTATTGAAATCCGTTGAATCGTTTCGGAACCTATTCGAGACAAACATTCAGACAGACAGACATCAATTCTAAAAACGGTCATTTATGATTAGGCATCGTATAAATAGTAGTGTTCACTTAAATTACGACATTTATTTTGAAATTACAGACAGACAGTTAAGTAAATTTTATTTATTGGTGTAGATGAGTGTGGTTTTAAAGTACCTTAGAATACGTTTACCTTATTCATCATCATATCAGCCGAAGGAGATCTACTGTTGAATAAATGCCTCCCCCATCTATTTCCACAACAACCGGTTACATGCCGCCCGCATCCATCTACTCGCATCTATCTTTACCAACCCAGGTCATCTATCCGTCTCGTTGGAGGCCATCCCACGCTGCTTTTTCTGGTACTCTCACTCAAGAACCTTTCTGCCCCAATGGCCATCAGTTCTACGAGCTATGTGACGCCAATTGCCACTTCAGCCACACTTCATATTATTCATAAACCTTAATTTCAAATTCGTGTGGTGTCGGATTAAGAATATAGCACCACTCCATCTCCTCCCGTGGATGTCGTAAAAGGCGACTAAGGGAATCTAAACCAGAGGGATGGGCAGCAGCGTCCCTTCTGTGAAACGGTAGCCATACTGCGCTCACCAATCCGCCTGCCAAGCGTGGTGAGTAGTGGCAAATACCCCCCAGAATGATGACACAGTTGTGAAAATCTATGGGGGAGGCCTTTGTTCAGCAGTGGACGTATAAATGGCTGATATGATCACGTAGGTATGGTAAGTTTTATATTAATCTGAGATTGAAAAATAATATGTAAACTATAGGTATTCTATCTACCTTAAGTTACAACCTACTAAGGAAATGTGTTATTGCAGTGCTTGCATTGCGTGCGTTGGATTATCAAACTGTAAGTAGGTTCATTTGAAGCGATCCGTACCACAAAGCACAAATATGATTACTGCTACACAAAGTTTGTTTATGAACAGACCAGGCTGACCTTTGATTTCCAAGAACATTAAGATGAAGTTTCATGTATTACTGGCATAGACTACTCTTCTATACCCATGGGTAGCGTAAGAAGCAACTTAGGGTTGATATCAAGATGATGGGCAGCAGTATCCTCTTGTGTGCTATTAACAATATACTGCGATCATAGTATCCGCCTACTAATTTAGAATTTAAACATAACTAGGTACATGAGAAACTCTTTACAACGAATTCTTAATCAATTGTATGGTAATGTACTTGTATTTTACGGACATTACAAATAGTAGTTATGTGGGTCTCGTTCCCTCATGGTGTTTTATCTTGTTTGTTGCTGCGAGAACGGAGTGAGCACGCGATCGCGGTAGCTACTAGCCTGTTTCTATAACATTCCGTCGCAGTCGATGGCGCGAATCGGCCGCGTCATAAACCTTGCATACTTCGTAACGTACGGTTCGCGTAATACAAATAGTTTGTTAACTTTCGTTTTAACCTAACGGCACCACTGATGCATTGTCCTCGTCTAAGAAGAAAGTTGACTTAACAACAGTGACCACTGTGGTACATCATGTGATGACGATGAAAATGTCCATTATCCGTACACAATTACAACGCGTACCTTTGCTCAAACCAAAATGACTCAGTGTTTTTAGAAAAATTGAAGTGTTTACAGCTAGTGTTCCAGACTACTAAACAGTGGAATGTGCGCTCCGAGTCCCGTTCAAACTGGGATACGGGAGCATAAAAATAGATTTTTTTAAAGATTCCATGTCGTAGATCAAGCAGTTCTCTATTATGGGAGAAACCGTTTGCCTCTATCTGTTATAAGTGTAAAGAATCGTGAGCAATATGACAAATAGCTGGGTATGTCGGCTGTTGATAGCCGTGATCACTGTTTTGTACATGATCTCCAACATGAATGCAGATACCAGCTGTCAAGGTTTGATATTTTTTATCTTTCGACACCAAGTGGATCTTCTTTCTGACAGACAGCTGTTAATGTCGTTTGATGATTAATTAGCAGGTTATGTTAATATGCACTATCAATAGTGACTAACTAGTCACGTTTCTAATTACAGTTGACTAATTTCTTACTTAATCGAACTAAAGATTGTATCGCATGATATTCTTGTCCGAATGGATCATAAGATATACTTTTGATTACACCAGCATACAATTTTTTTGCACTGTTTCCTGATGTCAGTGACCAGGGCCTGTTCCAACAAGTAGATTGTTACGTTGTTCTTTATTAAAAGATTATATTATAAGTAAATTTAATTCTCTTAATAAAACAATTTTAAACGGATTAGATCGCGTATATTATAGATTCTTGTTTTTCCTGACGTTTCGAATACTTTGATCTAATCCATTTAAAATTGTTTTATTATAATGTGTAATAATCGCGAAAACCTAAGACATTTAATTCTCATTTTATTTTTAAAGTTAACTATTTGGGTTGCTAATTGTAAATGTTCCTGTTAGCAACCAACAACTAAACTAAATACGCTTATACGAGGAGTGGGTTCACGCTTCACGTTACTAGTGCAATGAGTGCCATTGTAAGTCACGCACGACCCTCGGTCATAGGTCTGGCAAGCAACTAATATATTTATATGTTTAGCACTCTTTAAATTACTAATGATAATTCAGTTAAATTAATAATAAATGCCGTGTGGTGCCGGCTCTGAATGCCACCACCCAATCTCCTCTCGTGGGTGTCGTAAAAGTCGACTAAGGGATTGGCCGGAGGATGGGCAGCAGCGTCCTTCGAGTACATTAACAGTTCAACTGCGATCGCCACCCAAGTGTGGCGATTATGGCAAAACCCCCCAATGAGCCCACAACATACCCATATCGGTCGTTGTGGTGATTTTTGGGGGAGGCCTGTGTCCAGCAGTGGATTTTATTCGGCCGAAGTGATGAATAATAAATGAACTATGAGTTAATAGAGACGACTAAACAAACATTGATATTCCACCTCTAAAATAAAATAAAGTCAGCATCACTAAAATAGAACTTTTATCCTTTAAATATCCTTTTTTTTAATATAAAGAATTTTGAGACATTACGCTGTTGCCTTATTCGAGAAATTTGAAATATTAATAGATATCTACACGTAGAATTTGCCCTATATTTGTAACCACATGTTGGAGCAGGCCTCTGGAAGGTTTTATATATATAGATAATTTAATGTATGAAAATCTAACAGCGACGTCATTTTGACACTTTTCTGCGAATCTAATACTGGCATTTTGAATTTGTTTAATTATGGTCACTAATTTGTAACTAAAGCTTGCTACTGACTTATTATATAGGTACCTACCAACTAAGGACTGCTAGTTGTATATACATAGAAGATAGCTTAGGGAGGGCATGTATACAAATGTATGGGATTCGTATGGTGCTTCATGAATGCCAAGTGGATAACGGCAGTCCTAACAAATTGCGCACAGATATTAATCCTGATTTTATTAAACCAGTTTTTAATACTGAAACCATACACCCCAGGCAATTTAGAAAAGGCTTCTTATAGTAATGGTACAACAAAGGCGTTAATACATTATTTCAGTATTGAAAGGGTTACTTTGCTGAAAATCACTTAGTAAATGGAATGTTTAGGTACTTATTATAAAACGTTTGGTTCAGGGCTACCGGTCTTCCTCCGTAAAATAATGTTTGGCTTGACTTTACAGACTATTTTGACGTGTAGACTGCTATAAATCTTACCGCATGTTTGATTGGTCTAGCTAACGACTTCATATTTGATAGTGTTGTCTCCAACAATAAAACAATTATGATTTGGTATTTAAGTTTTCAATTACACCTTTTAGTTATTAGTAAACTGAGCATCAATAATGTACTTTTATGGCTAATACCATCAGGGAAATATAAGACTTTGGTGACATATTACACTAATTCACTATTTAGAATTTTAGAAATTGTTATTATTATTTGCAATACGTCGGTTTGCAAAATTAACAAAATTAGAAGCTATTTATTTACAGATAGATACTTAGATGAAGAGTTTGAGACACGATCAATCTTTTTCAAGACAATAAGACAATAATAGATTGGGCTTGCACGCACAACATCGATGCTACCATTCAATTAGTATCAGTCGTCAATCTGTTATTCTTCAACAATTAGAACGAATGGTTAAATATTAACGACTATATCAAAAATACTATAATCAGCTGATACCAATAATTCTGGAACTAAAAAATAACACCTACTGTATAGAAAATAGCGAATTCTAATAGATACTAGCGCATGTGAAGGTACGTACGTGATATGTATTATTCTGTCCGATCGTTTTTGGTTGAAGTTTATTTTGATACGGAAATGAAACGCAAACAATTGTACAAGGCAGTGACCTGTCACAATAATGACATTAAATTAATACATTACACTGGACTGGAGTAACAGACGCCTACGCACTTACTGACAGAACTGGCAGTTTGGCATTCTGCCGAGAATCAAGCTGGATCAGCTCTACATATCTGACTATTTCTCATAAACGATATTTAATTTCATTTAAATAAACTGGAATTGACTTCAGATTGTCAATAGCTGCGTTACAAGAACAAAGTTATGGATTTTGCCCACTAGATACTGATTGTTGGGAGAGGGCCGATCCAGCTCGAAGAAGGAGGAGACTGCGCCTGGGTAACACCCGCCCTGGCGCCTAATAGCTATAAGGCGGGGGACATCTGGGTTCGCAGGTTGGGGAATAATGGGGGAAGATTGGGGAATCTGCGTGCCCACACCGTGCGACCCAAGAGAAGACGGTAGCACGCATGTGGTCACGCGTTGCCGTGGGACGCCTTGGGGGATCCTTTACAATCTCCCCGGGGGGGTGACCGCTTTACAGTCACCCTCTTCGAGATGTACCTATGGGCGTGGGGGCCAGTGGGGGCTCTAGTGTGATTATACGAGGACCTGGAGCCGCCCTTAAGCCCTTAGGTGCCGAAGATGACCGCTCGCTCTAGTGGTTTTAGCCCGTAGGAGCCCATGAAGAATTTCCACTGTGCACCAATAAAAAAGAGAAGATTCTGATTGTAAAAGAATGAAGCTACGATCACATCCATGTTACTTTATGGTGTGAAGGAGCAAAGACAGAGTGGCCTCTACTATTAATAATAAAATTAAAATATAGTCAATGGATGCGGGTGGCATGAACTGGTCGTTGTGGAAATCCATGGGGAGGCCTTTGTTCGGCAGTGTACGCGCTTCGGCTGATATGATGATGATGTTGAGTTAGCAGACGACAGCTCACCATCATTAGACGGGCCCTAAGAAAGCCAACATAACGATCACCAGGGCAAAGCATCAGAATATGTAAATTGATGTAAAAATTTGTACTTTGTCTTGTCGTGTTTCTGGGTTATTGCACAGCTCCTTTTAATTTTAGCTTTTGCCACAAGGGACTTGGGAATTCCGATTTTGTTTCGAGTTTTTTACCTTTTTTTTTTTTTTTTATTGGTGCCCAGTGGAAATTCATCATGAACTTCCTTCGCCCCGGGGAAGGACGAAGGGGTATGCCGGACTCCTACCGGCTAAAACCACTGGAGCGGTCATCTTCGGCACCTAAGGGAGGCTCCAGGTCCTCGTATGATCACACTAGAGCCACCCACTGGTGCCACGCCTATTGGCACATCTCGGAGAGGGTGACTGTAAAGCGGTCACCCCCCAAGGGGATTGTAAAGGATCCCCCAAAGCGTCCCACGGCAGCGCGTGACCACATGCGTGCTACCGTCTTCTCTTGGGTCGCTTGGTGTGGGCACGCAGATTCCCCAATCTACGCACCCGCGAACCCAGAGGTCCCCCACCTTATAGCAACGGCAGGGGTTTTCAGGCGTATCGGAATTAGGCGCCAGGGCGGTTGTTACCCCGGCGCCGTCTCCTTCTTCTTCGAGCGGGATCGGCCCTCTCCCGATCCCGCTCTGCGGTCTCCTTCTGGAGCATGACGCTCTCACAGAAGGAGACCACTGCATTCCAATTTTCGTGCTCTGCCAACATAGCCGACACTACTGCTGGCAGAGAGAGATCTTGCCCGATCCGATCGACCAGGATCCGCCGCTCGGCGGCCCACGCAGGGCACGCCTCGAGCGTGTGCTGTGCGGTGTCCTGGTCGCTATCACAATGGTGGCATTGTGCCGTGGCCTCGCGTCCTATCCTGTGCAGGTACGCGCCGAAACAACCGTGCCCGGTGAGCACCTGCGTCAGGCGGTAGGTGACGCGCTCGCTCCTTCTGAGCCAGGCTCCAACGAGCGGCAGGACGGCCTCGACGACGCGCTTGGTTGCAAATCGAGTTTGTTACCTATAGGGAAAATAGATGATGCAACCTAAGCATTGTGTTGTTTTAAATGTTATACGGGCGTTATCTCCCTCTTATAACTATTTAGGCCGTAAAGTAGATTTGTCTGTTTAGTGTTATAAACTTATAAATAAACGCTTCATCTGCACTTTGAAGAGATTTATACAGCAAGCATTAGGAACATAGTGCAGATCTGGGTGTCGATAATACCAACATCCGGTTTATTATAACCGCTCCAGGGAAAACCCTAAAGATCACCTTTATAATTATTAATATGTTTATTATAAGTATTGAAATCGAAATTAGTTCCCGATTCATTAATTTTCCTCGAAGGCGTTTGCCAAATATAATTTCAGGAAACCTATGAATATTCTTGCCTCGATTGGGACTTGCACTCGTCGTAAATTTTGCCTTTATATTTCTTATAAGGGCATTTCAATAAAAATATACACTGATAACGAATTTAGTAAAAGTAAACTACTTTTATAGCGTATCTTCTATACAAATAAATAAAAATGAAGTGTCTGTGTGTAATGTCAAAATAACAGTTTTTTACTAAATGCATAAGAAAGTATATACGGTACCTACAACAAAAAACAATTTTTATTTATTTTGTCTGTCTGTCGGTCTGTTTGTTCTGCGTTAATGTTCACGTGCACTGTTTTATCATCAAACTAGTCCCACATGGGGCAGCGATACTTGGCAGTCATGACTCAGTAAGTCATCAATGGTATCTTGGATAAATTCACGAAATTTTACGAGAAACGTGTGTAGTGACTCATTCTCTGTCTGTACCTCCACAATGTGAATCATACCATTGATGTTTCATCTAAGTTTTTATTAAGAGATTTCACGGTATTTTACATTTAATTATAAAAATACTAGCTGGGACCCGCGGTTTCACCCGCGTTTAATTTAAAAGAAATTTAGAGTACTTCGACATAGACACTGGACCTAGAATATATATATACATTGGATTTCAAGGTTTTATTTTTTGCGCGGAACCCTAATCATTTTTCTAAAATAAAAGTAGCCTAAGTTATTCCTTATAACATCAGCTATCTGCCAGAAATTCTGCTGAAAATCCCGTCAAAATCGGTCCAGCCGTTTCGGAGCTTAACCGGAACAAACAGACAGACAGACCGACAGACAGACAGACAAAAAATTTAAAAATTGTGAGTTTGTTATAGGTACCGTATATACTTTCATATGCATTTAGTAAAAAGCTGTTATTTTGACATTACAAACAGATACTTCAATTTCATTTATTTGTATAGATAGAGAAGTGGGCAAGATAATAAAATTATCTTAAAGAATACCGCCTTAGGAAGAGTACATTTAACTTAGATAGTGCAAATGAAAATATATTATCTTTATCATAGACTAGAACTACACTACTACTATCCCATAGATATAATATGTTATAGAACTAAATGGTGTAAATGATTTCTATATTAAATTAAAAACTTAAATTGAAGACGCTGGTATATTATTATTAGATCAACAAGACACGGTATTTGTCTCGCGTCTGCCTGGGATGTTGATCTTCTTATACTTACTAATCGTTCATAGTTGCCGGATTGGAGGTCACGTAGTATTATTACCAAGGCTCCGCTACATAGAACGCGGGTCGGTGTTTGGGCGGCATTGGCACGTTCCCGCTGAGTTTGTATTTGTGTCATACAAATACAGCCGTACAACTATATCATGTACCTACCTACATTGATCGCGCCACATACCGCCGGCCGCGCCGCCGCCCATCTTTTGCGCTGCTCGCTATCAATGTGGCGGAGCCTAAAATCCTACTTATACAATATTTTTATACGTATATTTCTTGGAATAACTGACCAGATCAAGTCTATTAGATAACATTAAAAACAAAATTATTTCGGAAAAATGGTAGACGTTTTTAATGAATACTAATTGAAGAGATAATCTGGCACAGACAGATGGGTCTGTCTATACAATACGTGCGTCGAATGTAGACAATATTATCAATACACTTAACAAAATACTACAAATATAAATTAATAATATGATGAACAAACCTACCACGTTTAATTATATGTTTGAAGGATTCTTTTTTAAATTATAATTTTTCAGACAAAAGAAGACAAGTGTTTACATATAAGAAAGCAATAACAACGATAAAGATAGTATTTGACACACAATGTGTGATAAGATTACTTTTAAACATATCTATATGTATATAGCAATGATAATATAATCACATTTGAATGGTAATTTTCAATTAACTACTTTGAATTGGGTTCATTCAGAGTCAAGGTAATAAGTGTAATAACTGTTAACTATCGATAATAAGGAACAGTGGAATCAATATTTTTGGGTAAACTAGATAGCCATATCAAGTAGTTTCAAATATTACTGACTTATTTGATTCATTACATCATTCTCATTGTTTTTGTGTATGATGTTTACCATTGTTGCATAGGTCATCGCTCTGGGCTCCCAAGACAATCTAAGGTGGTTTGACTAAACCAGTTTTACTATGAACACAATTATTTCTTGTAGGGTGCGAGATATGAATGATACCTAAACGACTTTTCATGTACTCGAGTAGTCGTGTAACTTACCTAGCGATCTAATAATAATATTAGGAATATAATCAGATTGACCCGTGAGAAGAATCAGAAAATTTGAATTAATATTATTCCGTTGCCTATAATACGCCGCTTGTAATTTTTGCCATGTGGCCTCCTACATTCATCAAGGTCGTCTCGATTTTTCTATATTTAGCTGCAGAGACAAAGTTTAATGATGCATAGACTAGTTATTTGTAATTACGAAGTAAGTCTTACTGCCTGATTTTAAAATATTGGCGTCGTTAAAATTACTAAACATTTTCCATAGAGCTAATTGCTTCAAGACGTCATGCCCTTAATTGTCAACAAACATTTTTTTGGATAATTAAATGTTATCAGTGTAATGAAGACATTCAGTCATATTACTAGAAAGCATTAATTGTAATTAATAAGTATCAGTGTGTCTTACAAAGTTACTCTAGTGATGTTCAGTACACAGTTAATGGGTATATACTAGAAAATGTAAACACCTAAAACTAGAAGATACAAATAACCATATTAATATAATAATATATAACAAATTCAAGCATTTCCTCCAAATGGCTCATCTGTGTCGATAAGACATCAGAATGAGTAGTCGTTAGTACTCGCCCGTACTAACGACTACTCATTCTCATGTGGTTCCTAAAAGTAGAAGCTTTTAAGAGGTTTTCATGTAGCGAAATATCCTCCATTGTTTCAGTATGATGCATACAAATGTATGTTAGGAGTTGATTATCGAATAAATCGTTACCATCATATCAGCCAAAGGAACGTCCACTGCGGAACAAAGGCCTCCCCCATAGATTTCCACAACCGAATAAATATAAATATATTCTATTACTATATACCATCGCTTTCCATCAGATAAGATGTAAGTCAAGAAGGAACCCGCTTATTATTTAGGTTTATAAAAATTGCCACCTCGTAAGCGTACACTCCTGCACATGGGTCTGCTAATGACCGCCATAATTCACAGTTAAAGATATTGCCATAATCACCGCGCTTTGCAGGATTATTAGTACAAAAGAGGGTGCTGCTGTGTACCTATAATGTTGAGAAAGACCCTCAGAGGCTTTGACGATACCTACAATTTTAGAACGGGTAATCTGTTCTATTCGGGGTCAACATTATTCTAAAGAGAGGTATGAACAGAATTAAACTATTTCTGTTGTTTAGTTTTAATGCATATATTATGCTAATCTGTTTTGGAACTTGGGCTCAATCTTATTCAAAGCGTGATGGAAACGCACTCAGGGTTATGTTGCTAGAAAAAACGTCATAATAACTGGAAACCTCACTCCAGAGTCTTTTGGAGCGTGGTGCGTGGAGTTGTGAAGCTCCCTCAAATAGAGTTGAGCTTGAGCTACACTGATTCATATGAACCGTCTGTTGAGCCAGATCAACTTAATAATGCTTTGGCTCTTTCCTCAATTTGTTTTTTGTAGTCTACTTTTATTAAGAAATAGATGCTGTAGTATTTTGTATTATAGTATTATAGGGGTGAGAAATGAGAGTTACGTATGTTTTCTTACAGTAATTTCGAAAACAAATGTACAAACGTGCATACCATTATCGTTTATGTCATTAACGATGGCTTTTATGGACTCCTTGTATTAATAAAAGTGTTTTTAACTTCCATAAGATATTTTATCTCATACTTCACAGAGCAATTTAAAAATGCCGCTCTCATCTAACAACTCCCAGCGACCTTCACCAGGTCGTTTGTCCACCTCGTTGGAGGTCGTCCCTCGCTGCGTTTTCCGGTGCGTGGTCTCCACTCGAGAACCTTTTTGCCCCCTTTGTGCTTTTGTATCGACCAAATATTTTTTATATTACACTTCTTGAATTGGCTAAATTGTCGTCAGCGTCACTATTTTTCTTTCTAAAATTATGTTCTCACAATTTCTCCTGTATAGTAGATACAGTTTACAAACATAAACCTCACATGCGTCACACGTTTGTTCACGTGCACCCAGACCCGAGACAATTATCTTTAAATCATACAAATATTTTACTGTGCGGGTATCGAACCAGCGACACGTAGAGCAGAAAACCATCTGCTTGCCAGATAAAACATATAATTGAATTAAGCAACCTCATTTCTTCTCAATAACGTTATCACGGGCTTGTCTGCTGTAAAGTTATGAGTCAGCCTATCCCTAATGAAGGAGAGCATGCTCTCCGCTCATTTATTATTTCCATAACGTACCTACATAGTGCCGGTATCCTTATACTTTTATCACTGTGGCCTTCTTTATTATCATAACGACTTGAGATTGGACATAAGTTCCTTCCTATTGTGTCACTAGTTATCTTTATAGGTATCAATCTCCGAGAGGTGCTAAAAGTTAAATCTAAATACGATAAAATATCTTTGATTAGTTTAAGTCGTGGGAATTTATGTCTAGTCTTTTCAGAAATTTATAAAGTGGTAAAATTGAAAATGTCATTAAAAGAACTAAAGAAAGACAACTACTGAACAAATGCCTCTGCCAAAGATTGTCAAAGACCGGTTACATGCCGCCGGCATTCAACGACTCCCAGCCACCTTCATCAGTTCGTCTATCCACCTCGAGGTCGTCCCACGCTGCGTTTTCCGGTGCGCGTTCTCCACTCGAGAATCTTTTTGCCCGTGGCCACTGCTACTTTAGTTCTTCTATGGATCTCCTCATTTCCGATTGGATCACGTAGATAAAAGAGCTATGCTTGGTATTTTGTATTTGCATGCTATGAAACGATAGCTTGCTGAGTGACCTTGAGCTTTCTTATGAGGCACATAGTGAGTGACCACGTCTCTGTGTCATATGTCATCACTGGTAACACACTGATTAAATACTTTTAAATTAAGGCGTCGCGGTATTATAGGCGAAAAGATGTTGCGAGGTCTCCTGAACGCTGCCCAACCGAGTCGGATTTGACGATTGACCTCTTTCTTGAAGCTGGTATTTAACTGGACGGTTTGTCCCAGGTAGACATACTCGTCAACAACTACGGGAACAGTTCTCAACGAATATTGGGATGGGCACGACATGGACGTATGACATACCTTTACTCTTGCCCGTGTTCATTTTAAGGCCACCTGTTGGGAAACTCTGCTGAGATCATTGAGCATCGTGATGAGCTTTTGCAGTGATTCTGCCGTAACTACGATATCCTCGGTAAATCAAAGGTGAGATATACTCGCTATTGATGTTAATGCCGAATCCTTTCCACTCTAGTGAATTTTGTGGGCTATGACATCCGCCGTCTCACACCTCTCTGCAATGGAATTGCCCCCGTGCTCTGTTATGTAACCGGACTGTCATGGTAGCGTTTCTGTATAATCACTTTAACACTTCGATGTACCGATTGTCAATGTGACACCGCTGCAGCACTGCCCAGGTTTTGATCAAATCGAAGCTTTTCTCATAGTGCACAAACGCTAAGCACTATGCTTAGATGCAGATTAGATTTATAGTCTATATACAGAACACCGAGGAATATAAACTGCGGCAGCTTATGGATGTGGTCGATGGTACTAAAACCTTTTCGGAAACCGGCTTGTTCACAAAATCTACGCTCGAAACGATTCTTGATTCCCCTTAAAAATTGTTTTTAAACGTGGCTCAGAAGCAAGACTGGTCTGTAATTCTTCAACAGGGTGTATCACCCTTTTTGAAAAAGGGCACCACATCGGCTCTGTTCCATGCTTCCAGCGTAGAGCCCCATAGTAAAACGGAATTGAATAGCTTCTGAAGGATTTTAAGTAGTGTTCCACCTGCTTTCATAAGCACCGTCGTAATTCCGTGGCCGCCTTGTTATTTTTAAGCAGTTTCAAGGCCACGTTAATCTCGTACAGGCCGGATGTCCGGGATGTTTTCGATATAATGTCGGGTTATTTTGGCTCGCTGGTCTTTGTCAGAGCCATTTGTAGGTATAGTTATCAAAGTGTTAGATGTCGGTAGAATTTCTCAATTTCTCCAGCTTACTCGATGTGTGATGGGATATGATGTCGATGCTACACTGCCATCCTCATGCCGAATAGACATGTCTCTTGCGAATGCTATCGAACCCTGGTTACACATGCGTCTATTGACCAGTCGGTATGCTTCTGGAAGACTGGAGCATAATGGCGCGTCTTTCTGCCATGAAAGATTGAGAGTGTGGTCGGCACTTCAAGCGATTTTGGAGTTTGAATTAAAAGCTCTTGGGGTTTTCGATATGACCGCTAGCGGGCCGGAGCGTAGACTTCATCAAACGAGATCATCATCAACTTTGAGATTAATATTAATTGTGCCTCTTACAATTCGGTGATCACTACCGGGTTTCACCTTATGGGTCACGGAGACATTTGATATTTGTCTTTTATTGGTCATGATGAAGTCAGTAATTTTTTTTTGGTATCGTCTATACTTATCTAGGTCCATTCCCTGTGAGGCGGCTTTTGCAAAAAGGAATTCATCAGGAAGAGTCCCTCCTTTTCCAAAAAGTCGGACACACGGTACAGGAAATGTATCTTATTAACGAATATTAATCAAAGCTACCTAATGTTAGTTATTCCTTTTTGGTACTGCAAGTCACACGCCGACAGTTCTCTTACAAGTCTTTCAGGAACAATAAGGCCATCTTTATTTGTAGAAATTTAGTGATTGTCTACTAAAACACAAACCAAGTTATCATTGCTTATATCTTGCGTTTAGAATTTAGGGACTTATGCTACTATATACTTTCCTCATTTGAGGTATATTGTTGCTCGCATTAACCATTTTTTTAATGTTTTGTACATTGCGTTATTAATTTTGGATTGCAATGGCAATGCATTGGCTTGTTTGAACTCAAATTTCAGATTTGCCGCTACGCAATATTGAAAATACCAAAAACTAAAAAAATACTTGATAGAATAATGCACACTAACGTTACGAATTGCTGAAATAATTAACACTGTTATTCTTCTACTGTTTCATTGTTTCAAGTAAGTAGGTAATTTAGTCGACGAGCGACGTACCTAACTGCATAATTTCAGCCAAGGTTGAGTCACAATTGTAAACTAGACGTACCCTTTTCTCGTAAATGCACTGCGTGCAGCACTACTGGTGTTATTAGATTTTAGGACTAATGGAAATCTTTACGTCATACGGCCCATCTAAGCGTGGGTGTGACAATTCATATAATTTGATGTACTAAATGACATTATTAGGGCAGTGTGGGTAGGGACTAGATAACCCAGTAAATGTGTATGACGATAAAAAGCTATTACTTGATATATGTAATTTAAGCGAAGCTGGAAGAATAGTAAAAGTTTTGGATTTTGGGTTCATCACGCAAATGTCCATAGAGTTACCATCTGTCCTATCCTGTCTATCCGGGAGAGCGAAATACCGAGATAGCGAGATACCGCGAAATAAAAAAATGCCTGTCTCAGCTAGGCGCCGGCCGCGCCTGTCTAAAATGCCTGTCAAATGCGGCAAATGCCTGTCACATGGTAATCCTAGATGTCCACAACCTCCTGGATATGGCCTATGTTAGGGCAATAATCCTTTCAGGAAGTCCTAATGTTAATTGATTACTTCCAGAATTAGATACCTAATTTAGTCTTGTGTTTAATTTATTTATCCTAGTAAAAATAATCTAAATATTATTTGAGTTAATAATGCAAATCCATGTAGTAGATATAATGTATAAAATTTGGTAGTGCAGAACATCATCATCAGTTCTGGTTACGTGTGCTACAAATCGTTAGTATTCTTAATAAAACCAACCTCTGGGAAGGGAAAATAAACATTCCCTTATAGGCCGTGAATAACATTGCGTTCACTAATGGCTAATAAAATTGATCGTGGACGACGAGTTTTATTACACAAATCAATGACTAATTCTGCAGATATCGTAAATTGACACTTAACAAGTTTATTATATTAACGTTTATTAATAGCAGGCGTTATATAATTACAGTAGAAACGCTATAAAATATGTTTATTAATATCTGTAGGTACGGTCAGTAACAAAAGTTTGTTTTCAATCGTGGCATTAATTGGAAAAGTAATTGATTCACAATAAAAACTTGAAATGTCCCAGGATTTATCATTTGGATTATTTAAGAATGTTTTTATTTCTATTATATTTATTTTTAGCTTTTACTGTGCATCAATTCGTTTTCCAAATAAAATCATATTTAAAAACTAAAATGTTTAGTTACTTTTGTGGCTGACTGTACCTAATATAACAGAAAGAGTTTATCCTACATGATAGAGTTTATCCGTATCCTGTGAACCCATATGTATCACACATGGGTTTATTTCATCATAATATAACGACTGTTATTGTCTACGATCGGAATGACGTGTCGCCCTCGCTAAAATAGAAAAACCAGATACAGTCCCGAAATGGCAGAATTACAAAACATCATTGTTCGTAAAATATCGGAAAATAGTTATCGTTTCTAAAAACAAACAATTCGAATATAATAATGCAACATTTGGGCTACCATAAGTGTTGAATTATTTGATTACTATAATATTGCGTTTATTGTTATCATCGTAAATCGTTGACTGTCAAAGCCGGATAATACTCATAACGGAAAAATCCCTGTCCACTGTGCGGTAGCAGTGGTAACAGGCAATACTAGTACCAGATATCACTTGTGACGGTATGTGTAAATCACCATATCGTATATATATACTTTCATAACATTTCAGTGTTAAACACTATTGAATGAGCATTATCAGTTTTGCAACCACCATTTTTTAATTTCCTTATACGTATATTATCATTTATCTGGTTGTAAACAGACAATAATTAAAGTTTGAATACCTTTCAATCGATATTTTGTCAATTGATTAATTAAAAAAAAAAGGTATTTTTCAATAAGGACGCTTGATTTTTTCATGTAAATAAAACAAGTTGTGCATGAGATATCCACTCTTATTTTATTTAAAGAAAAAATTGAAGAATATTTTATGGCGATAAGGAGGTCTATGTGCCTAATATACTGTCGCTCAAATGTGTGCCACAGCTTTGCTTGGTCTTCTTCTAAGCGTGTCGACAGCAAACGGAAAGGAAGAATATAAGAAATAGGGAAGAGATAATAACTTTAGACAAAATGTCACACTGTATTGGCCCAGTATTCTGCTACAAGCACTGCACTCACTGTAGCGGCCCTGAGATTGCTTGGTGGCACTTATTTATGAGGTCCAATTTTCGATAACTATCGGCCGAATACTCAAACACCATTTAACGTTAAGTCCCCGCTTAAACAATTTGAGGCGCCCGGTTTTGTACCAAAAACAGGTTTCTTAACGTCGAATAGCGTTTGAGTATTAAATTAATAATAATAAATAATTAATTAATACATAAATCTGGCTGAATTTTCTGGATGGCGTTTCGTTATGTTGACTTTAAGGGCATCAATTGTTTGCTATTTATTCGCATAGACTTGCTATATATATAGATAGTCTCAAAAGAAGAAGTCTAGAGGCGTTAAATCGGACGATCTCTGTGGCAAGTTCACGTCGCCGCCGCGCGAGATAACCATGCCTTCAAATCGCTCGTACAGAATGTCTACCATGGCCCGTGACACATGCGCTATGATGCACGCAGCGTCCTGTTGGAACCACTTGTAATCGGTATCCACATCATCCGTTTGTCCATAAAATTTGCCAAATTGAAGTCGCGGAAAGACCAACTTGTGACCGACCAGAAATTGGCTGCCTCGGGTTTTTCCGTACATTCTCAACACACTTTTGCACAACAGCGATTTTTTCAGTTGACCTTATATTGAGGTGACGAACTCGTAATGCGCGCAACGTTTCTAGAACGGAGCACTGATTTTGATAATACGCACACGTTGTGCAACACTATAACCTGCCATGGTGATTTTCCATACATTAGTAAACAATTCATAACAAAGATCTGGGTCGAAATCGGCCCCGGCGACCCGGTTAGTGAAATACTGCGTACAAAAACAAACTTCATTTTAAATTGTATATTTATTTCCCACTTTTCATTTTACGCACTTATTTTATGTACGTAAAACGAAATGCCGTGTGTGCCGGCTAAGAATACCACCAGCCTATCTCATCCCGTAGGTGTCGTAAAAGGCGACTAGGGATCAGCCGGAGGATGGGCAGCAGCGTCCTTCGAGTACAATTATAACACAACTACAATCGCCAAACCGTCTGCCAACCGTGGCGATTATGGCAAAACCCAACAATGAGCACTCCACACAAACTCATACCGGTCGTTGTGGCAATCTTTGGGGGAGGCTTTTTGTCCAGCAGAGAACATTTATCGGTGGAAATGATGAGGATGAGACATATTTTATGAATAAACTATAGGAATAAATAAATCAAATTTAAATAAATATTGCATCCACGGCCGCCGCATATTGGTAGCTGCGCGCATATCGGGAGGTTGGTTTATTTTTCATATTGGGCCAGACATCAAGAGGGATAGGTGCGCTCGCGGCCTTTTTATATTATACAATTTTAGATATTGATCAAGCCGAACAAAATTGAAATGTTGTTTTTATTTTTCAAGTGAATACGAAATCGTTCTTAAGTTCGTAAGACGATCACTCCCGACAATGCTGATCTAGCCCATAACGTTAAACATAAAAATATGCAAACCAAAATGTTTAGCACTCACTGAAAATAAATATAATACAAGTTCAATTTCCCATTACTCACAGTAATGCGACCCATACTATCCGTAAACTAAAGATATTTATCTATACATCATGCCCTATACCTATTATTTATGTATGCTGTGGGTATATTTTATACTATGGTGCCCAATGACCTTTGATAGATTAAATTAAAACAACGTGATTACATGCTATAGCCTAACAAATTTTGAGCGTCCCTTTTGAAAGACCCATTACATTTCCTATATCCTATATCAATATATCATCATATCATATATAAATAGCATACATACTATTAGCGACACTGGCATACTCAGTTATTTCACAGATAAAACTGTAAAAAAATGACTTTAAAAACAAATATTTATCCATATACCCCATTTTATATGGGAGTTTTCTGAAAAGAGTACTCAATAATTATCATTATTGCATAATCGATAAGCTTATCATTTTCAAATTATAAAGACGCAAATAATTTTTCTATTATCCTCAATTAAAACATGAAAATTTAAAGCCTTCTTGCGCTCTTTTTTTTTTTTTTTTGCCCCACACTAGGATTTCTCCTGTGTCGTGGGTGCGTTTACAGACATAAATTCCACACACAATACACCCAGACCCGGAACAACTACCTGCAGATCATACAAATATTTGTTCCGTGCGGGAATCGAACCCGCGACCCGGAGCGCAGCAGCCGACTGTGTCAGCCACTGCACCAACCGTGCCGTCTCTTTATCTGTTTGTTACTCGTATTGCAAGAGGCGTTCCCGTTAAATGATCTGAAGTGGTGAAAATTATTAGTTCTATACTTTCTATAGGCTGAGGTCAAATCCAGATACGCATACGACAAATAAAATGGAAAAGTTACTATAATGGGGAAAATCTATTTAATAACACGGAAATCGTATTTGTTAAAAATTTATGGACAAGTACTACTAAAACGAATATTATTACTTATTTATGTGTTAAAACATGCTTCGCTGTCAACCTTTACATAATGACAACCATATATCCTACCATCCAATGTTATAATTATAGATCGGATAATGAGAGACATATTTAACTAAAGTTAATATTTCCTACAAAAGTATGTAAACGGCTTCAGAAAATAATTTATTTGAAATGAAAAGCCCGTAATTACGGGATTGCATGGCTAATCAAATGCATATTTACTTAAAAGTTAATTTATACCCTGATGCAAGAAGGTGAGGTACTAGTGCGTTTGTTAAAAATCTATAAATAACTTTGTTAAATTATGTACTCAAATCCTGGTAGGGCATAATGTTGCCTCGGTTACATCAACTTCAATCACTATATATATCACTAAAGTGCGGCCGCCGAGAGAATGCGTTCCTGACGTGTGTTAATTGGTCTAGTTATCTTATATATAAATTCTGTTTGCTATGTAAATCTTCTCACGTTTGTCCAAATAAATGAATTCTTTCTTTCTTTCTTAGTTTATTTTATATTAAATATAAAATTTCATATATAACATGGTTTTAATGTAGTAAAGTCAACACACTATATACTTAAATAGATTACCGCCGAATTAAATCTTTAATACTGGTACAACAGAAACTACACCAATTACTTTACAGATATCAGGACCGCATTCTCTCGGCGGTCGCACTGTATCATTGTATGGATTGGTCACTGTTATCTGACGTTGACTTTCTTTATCTGTTTGTATATTACATGATGCTGCTACGTCAGATTCTAGTGAATGTTTTTAACTGCTTTTAAGTAATTCAGAGACATTCAGAAAATTGTAGTAGATAATAATAGTTTTCTCGAGGTTATAATTTCGTATTATTTCTTTTGATATTCGGGATCTTGTTGGCTGAAAAACATGTTTCGACGTTTACAGAAACAAATGGCGAAGCTGTAGGTAAATTCAGCTTCATTTCCGTGAGAACATCAAATGAGGGTTCTGGCTATAAGTTGCTCCATTTTGTTAATTAATGTATTGTTTGATGTCTGATCTAGAATTAATCTTACATCGGCAAACATTTAAAGTATTTCGGTCCGTACACCTCTTTTCTCTATTTCTCAAAGTTTCAGATTTGACCATACTATCCCATCTCAAAAATCCAACCTATACGAGTATATTATACTCTAAATCATTCTTTAAATTAGGTTGACGGGAAAAAAAGTCGACGATTCAAGTAAAACTAAAATCCAGATCACAATACAAGTCAAACACAGTTGTCGAAAGGCCAAGTAAGTAGTTAGAAAAAGTAGAAAACCACAAAAAAAAAACAAAGCGTCGAATGAAATTAAACAAACCGAGGGAATTATTGTAGCAGGTATAATTTGTTTTCTCACTACACTTTTAAAATGTCAACCATCTCTTACTATGAAATGTGACAGACCCGGCGCAAAATTTTGCCATTATGCTATCGATTGAACATTAATTTGAATTCTTTATCTTGATGTATTTATGTAAATAACGATCGTTATATTACTTTATTTACTTACTATCCGGGTGACTGACTTTGGACTAGCTGCAAATCGGGAAATGGTCGCCTCAGTCCATAATTCTAGACAAGGTCGTAAGGTCAGCACAAAATGATTTTTTGTCGTCTATATCTATACTAATATTATAAAGAGGCAAGATTAGCTTTTTTGTATGTAATCGATAAACTCAGAAACTACTTGACCAATTTAAAAAATGTTTCACCTATAGAAAGCTGCATTATTAGAGAGAAACGTAGGTTTTATATTAGTTTAAAGGATGATTAGAGACAGATTTCGTACCATCGAAATAGTGCTTCAATAAACAGAAACCAGCCAGTTACAAACGATACATCTTGTATATAAAACCGATAGAGAACAAAAAAATGTATCTCTTCATCATCATCATTTCAGCCGAATAAAGTCCACTGCTGGACACAGGCCTCCTCCAAAGATCACCACAACGACCGATATGGGTGTGTTGTGTGCTCATTGGCGGGTTTTGCCATAATCGCCGCGCTTGGCAGGCGGGTTGGCGATCGCAGTTGAGTTGTTAATGTAGGTACACAAAGGACGCTGCTGCCCATCCTCCGGCTAATCCCATAGTCGCCTTTTACGACACCCAAGGGATGAGATGGGTTGGTGCTATTCGTAGCCGGCACCACACAGCTCATCATCCGATCCTTTTTCAGTCTATATATAATATTTGGGTGGCCTTGAATTCTCATATTAGTAGTGATTAGTTTCATTCAAAACAAAATTTTATTCCGTAAACGTATATTTTCATATTCAAATAATTATAGCGGTATGTTTGCCGCAAAAAATGATACCTATTTCTTACTTTTTCTATACAGGTTGTCCAGTAAATAGCTAGACATACTGCAGGGAGTGAGAGCTTACGTCAATACCTACCAAAAAACACTATATGTTCAGCAAAATATTAGGGATTTTTTTTTTACTACTGTAGGTTAAAGTTAAGCGATAAGAAAATTGTACTGTGAAAATTTAAATAAAAATAGTATTTCTTGAAAACATTTTAGTTTTTAATCGAATAAAGACTTATCAATGAGTAAAGTAACTATTCTCAAATAATTTGGTGTAAATAAAAAACTAGAAAAGGAATTTTTCATTACGAGATGCTTAAAAATCTGTGTCAAGGTAGAGATTTTTCGATATTTCGCAAAATTTTGTACTACTGTAAATCCGTAAGATTTTGCTGAACATATATTGTGTTTTTTTGGTAGGTATTGACCCAAGCTCTCACCCCCTGCAGTATGTCGTGCTATTTACTGGACACCCTGTATACTTATACCGTCGCTCTACACGTGGAGATTTGCTCTACCTAGTTCTCAATAGGATCGCGTGACTAGATAATATATATGTAAGTTTAATGGTAAGCAAACAACATAAAAGCCGAACCAATTTGAAAAAGCAAATGATCACTGGTTTAACCGTTAACCCATATATTTGTGACCTAAACCACGTGTTAGATTCATCACGGACAATGTAAGTATGTTCTCAAAAAGGTCTGGGCGGGCCACACACTTTACTCATTATGGAACAGAAGGAAGTATCTTATTTTACAATAATTTTAGCGGCAGGATACACATTTTGATATCTTAACACAGACTTCCTGCTTAGGCTTACTGTACGTACAGTTATTCTTACCGGATGTGTCGACTGTTGTCGAAATATCGATATTTTTTCATAGAATAATTAATATTTATCGTCGATATTTTTTATATTATATTTTTTTGAACGCAGCTCCGTGTCCATTTTCGTGAGTAGCATATATTATATTTTGGGAATACATTTAGACATTATTACCATATCGCTATGGACAAAAAATCGATGTATCGAAATATCGATACATTTTTCGCTGTATACTGTAATTAAATATCGATACGATATATGTATATCTATATATTTTTTCATATGCCCACCCCTACTGTTGAGTCGTTTATTATTTAATAAATAAACATTATAAGAACAATGCTGAACTCATCATGTATTTATTTAAAAACGAATATCAATAAGCTATGTTTATATAATGGGTAAAATATTTGAAACGCCGAAATAGTATTTATTATGTTAGTACCGTCAAAAATAATTTTGGGGCATCCTCTTCATTTAAAAGCTTAAAGAGTTGGCCACCCATGTAATTCTTCGTTATCATAATATGTAATGCAGTAGAAGATAACATTTTATCCATGCATTATCTAAACAAACAGAAATACGATTATTTCATTTAAAAACGTGCACATGTCCGTTCGCATAGGAACCATCTTTGAAATGTATAAATAGCTATTTTGCACACATGTTACACACAATGTTTATTTGTAGGAATACAACAGATAGTATAATGTATCATAATATCGACCATACAACGTCCACTACTGAACAAAGGCCTCCCCATATATTTCCACAATTGTGTCATCATATTAGGGGGAAATTGCCAGTACTCACCACGCTTGGCAGGCGTGTTGGTGAGCGCAGTATGGCTACTGGTCGACAGAAGGTACGCTGCTGCCCATCCCTCTGGTTTAGAGTGTCCCTTAGTCGTCATTTACGACATCCACGGGAGGAGATGGAGTGGTGCTATCCTATTCTTAATCCGGACACCACACGGAAAAATAATGTATCTTACTTGCATTTTATTAATGCATCAAAGCTGTTACAGTGTGCCACCAGGTACCATTTAGTAAATTTTACACTCTGTTGTATTCACACTTTTATTATGTGATTTATTATGTGATTTTGGTAGATAAATGGCGATCATGCTAGTTTTGTATTTTTTATTTAGCTGGTGGATATACATCATGTACTTCCTCCGCCCCAGAAAGGCGATAATGGACCTAGTTGAGCCCTACGTGATTTTCAAATTGATAGGCAGTAGTTCATATGATTATTTAATACAAAATGATTGCTGTTGCGTTTATTGTTTAAGATTGGTTGTGTGTGTATGTAATGAGAAGGTAGGTTGAAATAAAAAAACTCCCTATTCTGTGGTTGAAAGAGTGTCTGACTAGGATAATGTTCCAACTTTGCGTTTTGTTGAACACATAGAGATTGTCAAAAGCAAAACTGCTTTCTCCGTTGCCCTGCACTATCTTAATTATTATGAAAGAGACTAGGTGAATGTGTATTACTTGCTCGAAGATTTTGGATAAAATGGTAGTGCCAGCAGTGGCCAGGTTCATTCGAGGACTACTTTATTAATTAGGTTAACATCTTGGCGCCATGGCTGGCGCAGAGTCTAAGCGATTGGCTTGCTTCTCGTTCGTTCCCTCATGGAACAAATATTTGTATGATCTAAAGATAGTTTATTCCGTTCCGGGTCTGGGTATTTATGTCTGTGAGATTTATGTCTGTAAACTGAACCCACTACTCAAGAGAAATAATAGTGTAAATTGGCAACATAAAACAATGATAATCTGTGGGCTTTGATTTGTTAAACTTATAATAATAATTCTATGATCCGCGTACTTATAACAGATTTTTAACGAGTCATACCAATGCCGTTTTTGCAATGTAGCACAGCAATTTTATGAAAAATTGCTGAGTACGGATAAGACACAAAACCCACTATACCTATAGGTCAAAATATAAAAAAACTGCTAGGTATATGTAGTATTTACAATCCTCCCCGAGAAGTGCCTGGGGGGGCGACCTTTTTACAGTCGCCTTCCCTCCGCTAGAGGGGGTGACCGCTTTACAGTCATCCCTTCCAAGATGTGCCTAAAGGCGTGGCACCAATGGGCGGCTCTAGTGTGATCTTACGAGGACCTGGAGCCCCACTTCGGTGCCGAAGATGACCGCTCCAGTGGTTTTAGCCGGTAGAAGTCCGGCATACCCCTTCACCCTTCCCCGGGGTGAAGGAAGTTCCATGTAGAATTTCCACTGGACATCAATAATAAAGGTATATGTAGTAGTAATTAACCGTGTGGTGCCGGCTCAGAATGCCACCACCCCATCTCCTCCCATGGGTGTCGTAAAAGTCGACTAAGGGATTAGCCGGAGGATGGGCAGCAGCGTCCTTCGAGTACATTAACAACTCAACTGCGATCGCCAACCCGCCTGCCAAGCGTGGCGATTATGGCAAAACCCCCCAATGAGCCCACAACACATCCATATCGGTGGTTGTGGTGATCTTTGGGGGAGGCCTTTGTCCAGCAGTGGACTTCATTTGGCCGAAATGATGAGTAGTAATTATATTGTTTTCGACAGACCTCATTCGTCAGATTGCTACGTTTTTAGATAAAAATACCTAATAAATATGAAATAGCCAGTTGCACTCACTAATCAGTAAACGATTGGCGAGGTTAAGCCACGCTTGGCGCGGTCAGGCTCTGGATGGGTGACCGCATAGTGGTATTTCAACTCAGCGTCCCCGTGCTTCGGAGGCACGTTAAATCGCTGGTCTCGGTTATTGTCATTAGACAGCAGTCGTTAAGCCAAGTCGGAGGCCTTTGGGCGGCTTGAAAAACTCTGACACAAGGGTGGCCACTAACCATACGAAATATATATGATATGTAATCAAAATGGTCAAATATAATGCTCACCAAAATAATAGTAATATTAAGACCCGGACATCCTTTCCATCATTTATACTAGATTCTCTTCCCAAAAAAATAACAACGCAAGAAATGTAAGTACCAAATAAACTCATCATCATATGGCATATGCCAAAAGACGTCCACTGCTGAACAAAGGCCACCCTGGTATATTTCCACAACGGCCGGTTACATACCGCCCGCATCCAACGACAATCAGCGACCTGATCTAGGTTGTCTGTCCATCTCGTCGTCTGTTCCACGCTGCGTTTTATGGTGCGCGGTCTCCACTCGAGGCCCCTTTTGCCCCAACGGACATCAGTTACACGAGCAATGTGCCCCGCCCATTACCACTTCAGCTTATTAATCTTGTCAGCTTTGTCAGCAACTTTAGTTCTTATACAGATTTCCTCATTTCTTCATTGGATGTCGTAGAGAAATAACAAGCATAGCTTTCTCCATAGCTCGCTGAGTGACCTTGAGCTTCCTTATCAGGCTCATAGTGAGTGATCACATCTCTATGACATATCTCATCACTGGAAACACACACTTGTTAAAATCTTTTGTATTGAAACACCGCACCACCACAATACCGCATTGTTAACGAAACGACGTCGCGAAGTTTTCCGAACGCTGCCCAGCTGAATCTGATTGGGCGATTAACCTCTTTCTCGACCGTAGACAGACATACTGGGTCCACAACTTTTTTAGCTCGCGGGTCTATGTCAGAGCCATTATAGGTATAGTTACCGAGGTGTTAGCTGTCGTTAGAATTTCTCAATTTCTCTAGCTTAGCTTTCTTTTTTTTTTAAAAACGTTGCCCCCCACTAGGATTTCTCCTGTGTCGTGGGTGCGTTTACAGACATGAATTCCACATACAATACACCCAGACCCGGAACAACTATCTGCAGATCATACAAATATTTGTTCCGTGCGGGAATCGAACCCACGACCCGGAGCGCAGCAGTCGACTGTATCAGCCACTGCACCAACCGTGCCGTCAAATGCAAAGTTGATGCTACACTGCCATTCTCATGCCGAATAGACATGTCTCTCGCGAACACTTTGGAGCCCTGTTCCCACATATGCTTCTGCATCCCCGAAAGCATCAGCAGCATCATGGCGTCTACAGATACGCTTGAAGCGATTTAATTGGGGAGTCTGCGTGCTCATACCGAGTGGCCCCTGGAAAGATGGTGCGCACGTGGTCGCGTGCAGCACAGCGCACAGTGATGCTTGGGGGGATCCTTTACTAGGCTCCCCGAGAAGTGTCTGGGGAGGTGGCGTCTTTACAGCCGCCATACTTCCGCTAGAGGGGCTGACCGCTTTACAGTCGTCCACTCCGAGATGTGCCTAAAGGCGTGGCACCAATGGGTGGCTCTAGATGGAGATTATTCGAGTTCTTGGAGCCTCCCTTCGGTGCCGAAGATGACCACTCCGGTGATTTTAGCTGATAGGAGACCGGCTACCCCTTTGCCCTCCCCAAGGGCGAAGGAAGTTCATGTAGAATTTCCACTGGGGACCAAGAAAAAAAAAGAGTCCGGCCCTACCCCCTCGGGCCGGGGCCTTCCCCGAGCCGAGGAAGTACATGATGTATTTCCACCGGAACAATAAAACAATAAAATAAAAAAGCGGGTCGCTCGCGGGTCTTTGTCAGAGCCAATGATAGGTATAGTTACTGAGGTTTATAGCTGTCGGTACCAATTCTCAGTCTCTCTCAAAACCTCTGGCTTAGTCGGTGCTACACTGACGTTCTCGGTCTTCAGCTTCATAAATAAAGTCGGAGTATGCCCGATAGACAGGTCTCTCGCGAACACTTTACACCGTACACTGTACACCGTTGGAGTTAATGGTGCATTTATCGTGATGCAAGGACTTCCATATCAGTGTATTGAGCAGTCGGTATGCTTGAGCATCATCGGAGGACGAGAGAGTCATGTTGCGTCTTTCTGCCATGAGGACAAGAGTGTGGTCGGAGACCTTTTTTGGTCTACCTTTACGGTGGGTTTTAAATGACTTATGCAGATAAAGCGTACACCTCACCCCCGGCTGGAGGTAAGAAGAAGGACACCGTGCGGTTTTAGGCGGTTTGAACCCGGCATGCCCCTCCGCCCTTCCCAAGGCGGAGGAAGTCCAAGAGGATTTCCCCACGTTAAAAGAAAGTTGCAACTTAGAGTCTGACGTTTCATAAGCCAATATTCAGTTTATTTGAAATATAAAACTTTGACTTTGCATTTGACTTAAACTCAACCGTTTGGACAGTTTCTACAAACCTACCATTTAAATCGTCCACAATTTTTTTCGTCCACTTCGTCGCAATCGTTATTTTGCTTAGCAAATAAAATAAAGAAAAGCTCTACAAGAGGTACAGTAGTAGCATTTTCCTAATCATATCATCATCAATTGTATAAGTAATATTTTGAAAATGATTTAAGCTAGCACACGCGTAATGGAGTAGGTACTCATCAATATACAATGTGTATCAAAAACTCTTTAATGTTATTACGACTTTAAAAAAGTCGAATTTCTAAAAGAAACTGGCCTATGTTTGCAGATTACAACGTCTTCACCGATCGCTTCATACGACTGACGTCGTTGTTCTGCGCCGGTGCAAACTCCTGCAAACAAGCTGATTAAATTTAGGCTATTATACATTTTCGCACACAAAATTCGTAGCTAATTTTATTTTACATAGTATCATTATTAAAATATGTACGCTCCTTTTGGGTCGGACAGGGTATAAGATACTTTTGTATAGGAAATTTAGATTGTACCACTGATACGGCACAAACGTTTCAGTTCTCTGTTCTCTTACTAAATATAATGATTAATGTATAAAGAAAATATGTTATATGTAGTAAATCTAGTAAATGTGTCATGGTAGACAAAACTTCGTGTCCCCGGACTAACAATCAGTATGAATTCGTTGGAAACAACACTAATTTGATTCAAGTCTGCCCCGCCCATACACGACCGTAATAAGTACGTAGACAAGTTTTCCCATGAACTGCTAGTTTATCATATAAGCTGAAAGTATCGTCACCACTTGCACTTAGCGTGATGAGATGACCGTTAATTTGCTGATAAGTAGAGCTGCGGGGTCCTAATCACTTAATTGGCCGCCGTTCCAGAGTTTAATACGATCAATTGTTATCAGCGAGGGTCATGACGTTGCGGTTCATTTGCTACTGGTAGGATTAATTTTCCGAATGTTGACCGCACCTGTGTCACACCCTGGACGCGAACACTGCTAATTAATAGTGTTTTCGATAGGTGAGCAGCGCGCGCCGCGCCGCCGCTGCGGCTCAAGTTACAAACCCCATTAGTATGATGATAAGCTCGTCAAGTTGCCACAGCTCCACTGTCGTTGCTGAGTTACCTACCTGATGATATATTACCCCTCGATTAGCGCGTTGAAACACTAAACTCACCCTTGTAAGGCTGTCGATATTTGCCTATGCATCAATATTAATAAGTCGTTATTTCCTTCAATGATGATAAATTGTCGAGAAAACTATTCAATGCACTAAATTCAATAATTAGTAAAATGTTTAATTAATACATTGATAGGTTATAATTATAGTTATTTCATTAGGTTAAATTAATCAAAATACAATGCAATATACAATTAGACTACACAATGCATTTTTTGTGTTTAGGGAAATATGGGCAGGTTCAATATGAAGGTCAATTTGATATAATCAATCATTAATATATATGTATGCGCGTATTTATTAAAAAGGTATTTGAATTATCGCTTTCAGATACACGATTGAATGGCCCAGTTATTAGTCCATGTCGAAGTGAAATTATATTGCAGAAGGGTCAAAACTATACACTTACGTGTAGAGGAAAAACCAAAATACAGTTTAAGCAACAGGAAACACCCGAAGAAGTAATCGGACCATTTTATATCAACCAGACTACTTCTATACTGATCGACGAGTACAAGTTCGAAACAGTCCTCGAATTGTACAACGTAGACCAGTTTGCGATTGGCTATTACGCTTGTTTCGACAACACGGTGAACGGTAGCGACATACTAAATAATCTCATTGAAGAACCAAATAACACGGCGCATATCGCCTTTATTTATATTTACGTCAATGGTGAGAGGGGTTTTGTTATCTTTTTACTTGAATTTTATAATTTTCAACTTCTGTATCTCATAATTTATAATACAACTTTTAGGCTCGGATAGCTTGTTTGCGCCCATGAGGGAGATTATCGTTCCAAGAAAACAATGTAAAGTTGTTATTGAATGTAGACCGACAACACCAGACATTGAAGTTTTCCTGACGTCGGTACGTATACATAAAATTCGATGTAAACGATATCATAAAAACGTATTTAACAAGTACCTACAAACGTTTTCATCGTACATATGCGATTTTATTGAAATCATTGAAATTTGTCATTTATGAAAAACAATATACGCTGCATCAACCGCTTATCGCATCTGCATGATAGTAATTTACTTTACTTAAATAACACATACATATCTGCTGTAACTGTGATCTAATGAATTTCGATATTAATCTTTGCTACTTTATACATAACATAGACTGTTGTAGGAAACAGTAGGTACGATATATATCGTAAACATTAAAAGAATGTTATCGTTGTCTCATTTAAAGGCTTTGAAAAACTAACGCTTATTGCTGAAGACAGAGCCGATACTAAAGCATGACAGTTTCAAATCAAGTTATTTCAAATAGTTTTATAATAACATTCTTAATATTCAGATTCAGGACATTGCAGACCCAATGTATCAGCAATATAGTCCCAAAATCGGGTTCATCATTGAAAGCGACATGCTCTCGGATCCTCTCGGATCGAATTCGATGTATCGCACTATCATCTGTGAGTTTCAGAGACAAGACAGTCGGATAGAAAAAGGAGTTGTTTTCCAACGTAGGTGAATAGCAGATGTGTGCGTTTTAACATTTTTATTATATTTAATACCACATTCACGATAATGGGTGTGTAGTTGCCTCGCTCATTGCGATCTTCAACAGACACGACAGCAGTCGAAATTAATTATTACTTTTCCTGAATGTGGCCTGTTATGTTTTTCAATTTTATGGCAAATTAAATACGGTATAGACTATTATTTATTTATAAAAAATTGAAAAACATAACTAATTTACTTAAATACCCATACATACTAACCAGAAATTTATTTGGCAATACTACAATAGTCGCAGAGTAACAAGACACCAGAATCAATATATTCTCCAAAGATTGGGTTTTTAATGAGAACGTGTAGTAGGTCTGCTTACAAATGCCAAGGACAACGCGGAAATCAAACCGAATGGAAACATATACGTAGTAAGTAGTGCTACAGTCTTGATGTCGCCTAACAAGGTAGCGTGGTGTGATGGTTTCATTCACTGGACCAAGTATTTTAATACTCGGTGTTCTACTAGATGACTTTTTAATACTTGATGTTTTGTGTTACTAGCTTGACGCTTACTACTATTTCTTTCATTTCTACTTCCTTGGTGTGTTGCTCTGCGTGACACTTGTATGCATGTACACTTAATATATAACTTACTAACACTGTATTGTTCTAATCAAATTATTAACTTAGGTAGTTGATGTTATATGTTATTTATATTATAACGTTTTCACGGTGGGTTGATTTAAATGTAATAACTTTCTCGTTTTAAAAAATTTCATAGTACATCCATTTCTGCCTGCCATGAAATGATGATTTACGTATATAGAATTTTAATGAAATAATACTACAGATTTAAAGTAAATGAATGCATCCTATTAAGTTAGCGAATGAAATAATACTACATATTTAAAGTAAATGAATGCATCTTATTAAGTTAGCGAATGAATTTTACTCTATAACTTATCCATGACATTAATCCAGTTTGCATACCAACAGCAAAAACAACCTAACAATAAAAATGATTTAATTATAATAAATGTATTCACATTAAGTAGAGCTTGATTTTATGTTCGATTAGCTTTGAAAAGTGTGTGATTCTTTACGTAGTTTTTAAAATCAGCTTACGATATCAGAAAATACGAAGAAACAGTTCGTATATTTATAATATATTCATTCGTTCATATAAATATTATATGTAGTTCTATACTAGATATAAGTGATCTGTGAGAATATCTTGGAAATATGAGTTCAAGTACTTATTCAACATAATGCATGCTTAACTGTACATTTCATATGTTCAAGCAAGGTAATCTCACAGTTACTACCAAAGTTAAAACACGTTATATCCTGTTCTATTCTTTAACATGTTTTAAATAAATTTAATTGATTATCTTTTTCAGAGGGTAGGGTACCACCAAAGCCAACGATATCAGGGAGTCCATTATTTTTCTTGAGAGGAGAAACCTTTTCTATTAATTGTACTGTTGAATACCAACCTGATTCTGTCGTCAACTTATTTTGGAAATATCCGCCGAATGCTTTAAAGGTAAGTTAACAGATTTCCAAAATTGTATTTTAAATAATTGAAACCATTGTAATATTTATCTGTGATAAATCTTGTATTGAATACTATATATGTTATGCTAAAAAACCGCTTAGATAGTTAGACACTGATATTTGTGGTGCTTACCAAGTGTTAAATTAAGGAGGTTCATGGGCGGCGGTGATTAAGTTACACATTCAGTTATATAAAAAAACATCTTACTAAAGGAAAATAGACAGATCTGTATCTGTACGAATATTCAAACAATCTACATTCAGGAAACCTGATTTATTTTATAGGTCTTGATGGAAAAGGTAAAAATGTATACCCTGCCTTAGATATTTAAAAAACAAAATACTTTTTCGCTGGGAATTTCGTTCAACAAGCCTTGATCTATGGACACTAACGGCCCAAATAAATAATCAATCTAATCTTGAACTTAACACAAAAACAGACCAATCCTCATACCCAAATCCAAGATTTTGGATAGAGGATTTCGGCCGTTAGACGAACATTATGTATCCTGTCTCATGTTTATTTCTTCCTATGGAATTAAAAATCTTTTTAGCCCAATGATGCATCAAAATAAATTCAAGATTTAACTATGTACTAATTAATTTACATAACATTATAAATATACATAATCAGCTCATTACTGTACCCTCCACTACTGGGATAGTTAGGATAGTAGTTGGCCTTTTCTCACGATGAGAAAGGTTAGGCCTTAGTGCACCACGCCGGCCTAGTGCGAGTTGGTGGACTACACCCATCATTAAGAATATTTTAGAGCCTTCTCAGGTGTGCAGGCTTCCTCACGATGTTTTCCTCGTCAATCAAATTCTGATCGTCACATGTGTCCGAAAAGTCAGAGGTGCGGCCCGGAATCGCATTCAGACCCTCTTTGTAGTTCCATACAGGAGGTTCTGTTGAGGAAGGAAGGAAGGCTCGTGGAATCTCCTTCTGCATATCGTTACCCATTTGCCTGATCGACGAGACTTCGAAGCTATTCGAGGGAATAATTACGCGAGCCGATCCCGACCTGGTCGAAAGTCCACAATCGACGCAATCTTCGCGTCCGCTCGCTGTCGAAACAGGTAATGTCCCATCGGGGTGGGGTGGCAGATCTTCTTGGTCTGAGTTCGATCCCGGCCCTCACCCTTGCAGCGACGGCAAGAGTTAAACCACTACGCTATCACTGGTCCGTGGCCCTCTACGGGGCGCCTGTATGGTCATCCCGGCTGTCAGGCGTCCAGCGCTGCAAAACAAACTTCGTGGTCTGCAGCGCAGAGGTAGGCTTTACGGACTGGACGGGGATACAGGACAGTGTCCTACGAGGAGGCAACTTTCCTGGCGCACTTTCTGACTTTCGACATCCAGGCGGAGATGGATGCGTGGATCAAAACAGACACGCCCCCTTTTACTGTCGTGGGCAGATCCTCATGGACTTCCTCCGCCTTGGGATGGGTGGAGGGGCATGCCGGACTCTTACCGGCTAAAACTACACGGTGTCCTTCCACTTACCTCTAGTCGTGGGTGAGGTGCACACTTTGTCACCATTAGACCGCGCCCTCGGCAGGTACGGCCCAACGGTGCCGTCCAACAGGGACGGGCCCCGTCTCTGTGCAACCTGGCTGGCCGCACCTATCCTACATAGTGGCGCACGCAGCACACAACCGCCGCTATTTCGGGCCTGTTTCTATTCGGATGACGGACTGCCGTTAGTTCGTCGCCTGCAGGCAGCTTCTCATGGTGGCTGGAGATCGTTCAGCGTTCTGCGGTGGGGATCAGAGTCAGTCTCCTCCCGTCCCCACTGAGCCATCTTCTTTGCTTGCATCACGTCCTCGCAAAAGGCGGCGACGGCATCCCACACTCTCTCACTCCGGACGATGGAATGTACCACGGCCGGAAGCAAGAGGTCATCCACTTCGACCGCCGCGACGAGATCACGGCGCTGTAATGCCCAAGCTGGGCATTCCTCCAACGTGTGCTACGCCGTGTCCTCCAAGCAGTCTCCGCAGTGATGACAATTGGGCGTCGTTTCGCAGCCTATTCGACGCAGATACTTCCCGAAACACCCATGGTTCGAGAGTACCTGCGTCATCCGGAAGGTGAGGATGCCATACTGCCTCTCAAGCCATTCCTCCATGACGGGTCTTACCGTGCCCTGCAGTGGGCTGCACCAGTCGTTCCTTCTACTCCGCCACCAGGATCCGCCGAAACTCAGACTATCGTACCTTGATCGCACGAGGTACTGCCCGTTCGCCCCAACTTAGCGCCTCCCTCTGCCGCTGTATAGCGACGCGAGGGCTCTCGCTTCCAGACCCCAGGGCACTGACCCGGCAAGGAGGGTCCTCGCCGCATAGGAGACCGTGCGGTATCCCCTTATCACCTTGAGGGTCATCGCTCGCTGCGATTTTCGCAACACAGCGATGAACTTTTGAAACACCTACGATATAATAGTATAGTATTAGCCCAATGATTCCTCCCTGAATGTACTTATGCTATAGTACTACAGTGCATGCTATAGTGCATAGCACCCATGAACAACAATTTGTATACCCATCAAGACCTTATAATGAAGTAGGTATCGTTTGTGGACCCCTGTTGGATCAAATCTGGCCATTCCCATTCGTATATATTTAAAAAAATTAAGAGTTATCGTGTCTACGAATGTGTGAAAGTTTATTGAATTTGTGTTGTTTTTAATTCATCCCTCAAGTAATTCGATAGATGTTTGACATGTATTTCCATATCGGTCCCATCATATAGGAGGATAAAATTTACAACTGCAATATATTTTTAATGTTATACTGAATTTTTAACTGACTTCAAGAACGAGGTAGTTCTTAATATGATACGTATTTTTTTTCATGTATGTACAACTTCAAGATTTGTAGACCGATTTGAGCAATTCTTGTTGGATTAGGTGCAAAACCATTTCGAATTACTCCCATATATTGAATTAAATTAAATTATTTTTTAAATTAAAAAAACTGCTCCATCAAATGTAATTACATTTTAATTACATTTGATGGAGCAGTTTTTAACCAGCTTCAATAAACAGGTTTAATTTGACTGCGTTTATGTAGATGACGTCTAAATAGTTTCGATTCCACCGAGATTAGAGAACCGATCTAATTCATTCTTATTTAATTTAGTGTTAAATACTCTCGAATTGATTTCATATAAATATAATTGTTTGGTTATGTGTTTCTTAGGACATGTAGGTATTTCGTGTTGGTGACGATTTAAACTGATACCTAACTTGGAAAACGCTCTATCATATATTTCATATATTTACACTAAAAATAAACGAATAAAACTTATTAAACATGTTTAAAATGTTTTTATACTTTGTGATTCATATCGTTTATACACTCACACATCAGCCCGTTTACATACTACTTAATATGATCCTCTCAATGATCTGTACAATGAACAGTCATATGTTGTCATAATCACCACGCTTGGCAGGTGTATTGCTGGGCTGGGGTGTATGGCTGGCGGGGGACCTCTGGGTTCGCGGGTGCGTAGATTGGGGAATCTGCGTGCCGTCACCGAGCGACCCCAGAGAAGACGGCACGCATGTGGTCACGCGCTGCCCTGGGACGCTTTGGGGGATCCCTTACAATCTCCCCGGGGGGTGACCGCTTTACAGTCACCCTCTCCGAGATGTGCCTATAGGCGTGGCACCAGTGGGCGGCTCTAGTGTGATCATATGAGTACCTGGACCCCTTAGGTAGGAGGTGGAGGAGGTAGGAGATCTTGCACGATCCGATCGACCAGGATCCGGCGCTCGGCGGCCCACGCAGGGCACGCCTCGAGCGTGTGCTGTGCAGTGTCCTGGTCGCTATCACAATGGTGGCATTGTGCCGTGGCCTCACGTCTATCCTGTGCAGGTACGCACCGAAACAACCGTGCCCGGTGAGCACCTGCATCAGGCGGTCGGTGACGCACTCGTTCCTTCTGAGCCAGGCTCCAAAGAGCGGCAGGACGGGCTCCACGATGCGATTGGTCGCAAATTGAATCCGCAGGTGGTGATGCCACTTTCTAAGTGCACGCCGCCGAGTTAGCCGCCTTAACCTGTCCAACGCCCCTAGAGGCGCGCCTTCGCCGCTCTAGCGGAGGGAACGTGTCTGATCGTAGACCCACGCATCCGCTCCGCCAGGATGTCGAAAGGAGGAAAAGGTACCAGGAGAGTTGCCGCCTCGTAGGACACTGTTCGGTATCCTCGTGCGATTCTGATAGTCACACGCGCTGCAGACCGTGAATTTTGGTTCTTTAGCGCTGGGCGCCTGACAGTCAAGCTGACCATATAGGCGCCCATCTATATCGTGACCTAATAAAATGTGTTAAAATTTTGACTATTTCTAGGATGATGCAGTAATCGAAACCTCAAATGAATTTGAAGTGACCGGCGGTATATTGTATCGCAATTTAACAGTTATGAATGCGACTAAGGCAGACGGTGGGACTTACGTGTGTGTCTCCAAGAATAACTGTGGTGAAGAGGAAAAGTCCTTCAAAAAGGTTTACTTAGGTAATTATATTTAGTTATAATTTCCTCATTTCATTAAAACCAAAACAGATTTCTATATTGTGGACTAAAATGAGTTGGTACTAACTATTTCACCCGACATAATAACTGTGTGAGCATAGTTGTGTCCGAGGTTAACAGTAGGAACAGCCAGTGTAACTACCGGAACACAAGGCACTTATTTTTTCATGTATAGGAAAATAAACTTGCGGCATCCCGATTAGCTAAAAAAAAGTTGCCACAGCAGACGCGACAGCAGCTATCGCGTAGCTAGCTAAGGAGCGACCTATGGCAAAATGTCAGAAAAAATGGTATTACGTAAAGCATTCGCTCGCCTGTTACTACTTGTGGATGGTTGCTTGGTTACTAGCGCCAGTAGCGATAACATAGCTGTGTGAGTGTAATTTTTTGTTCATTGATCGTATGACAGAGTGTGCGTCAGAGATCTTCGCCAGTTTCAGCGCTATCAGCTAATACGTATTACCAAAATGACGTTTAACAGTGGCGTCTGCGCAAATCGTCTGCGACACGTAATCAGCCCGCCGATTACCTAAGCAATCAGCGTAGTCCTATAAACATCTGCAACACAAGAGGAGACGCTGATGTATTGCCGAACTTTAGGACAGATATATACTTTTTTCTTCAAGGCTTCAAGAGGAGTCGCTGATGTATTGCCGAACTTTAGGACAGATATATACTTTTTTCTTCAAGGCTTCAAAAGGAATCGCTGATGTATTGCCGAACTTTAGGACAGATATATACTTTTTTCTTCAAGGCTTCAAGAGGAGTCGCTGATGTATTGCCGAACTTTAGGACAGATATATACTTTTTTCTTCAAGGCTTCTATGTTGTATGTCTACCATATATTTGGGGGTTGGGCTTCCGATATTCGTCACTCATTGTACGAACGCAGCAACACTGTTGTTAACAACAATGTTGCTACTTTATTGTTGCTGTTATTTTGTGACGGCGTGGTGCTATCCCGGTCGTGCCAGTCCTTTTTACAAGCTCTAGTTTACTAATGACTAGAGTTAGGCTTTTCCACGGTAATCGTCGCAGGTTTCTGCAGTACGCAAGGATTCGATACCCACACGAAACAAAAATATTTGTATGGCCTACAGACAGTACCGAAAATGTTGTAACAGAAAAGAAATAATATTCTACAAGGTTAATAATGTACCGAGATTAGCGCAATATGATGTTTTGTGTTGTTACAAACAGCGATCTGTTTTTGGTCATAATCATGTAATCTGTATTCTTTAGATAAGCCGCAGCTCGAACTCACTATGATTAATGAGAAGTTTATGGAGTCGAAACAAAAGACGGTAAAGCTGGGCACAGAAATAAAAGATTACCCCGCTGCCAGATTTCACTTGTAAGTATAACAGTAAGTAGCCGATTATCGACGACACGGTTGGCGCAGTGGTTGAGCACTTGGCTTTCTACGCTACATGTCACGGGTTCGATCCCCGCACGTAATAAATTCATACAGATAGTTTTCCGGGTTTGAGTATTTATGTATGTAAACTGTTCCCATAACAAAAGAGAAATCCTAGTGTTGGACATCCTTTAGAAAATATATATAAGCTCGTACCATGTGAGATTTGAAGGACTGAAGCAGCTAAGATGCACTGAACGGAGAACTATAATGTTCGGCAGTGTACTGGGATAAACTGAGTTGATCGAGCATCGCCAAAGGTTGCAAACTACAACTACTACCCCTTTTAAGCACATTCCACGCACGGTGCAATGTGAGATTTGGCATAGTTCAAGTTCACATGGAGTCCTACATCATGCAGAAAGTTAAAATGTATGTTTAGTAGGTGTTACAAATACAATACATCAAATTAATTTTTCGACCACTAGTTTTAATAAATAGGTAAGTTTAACAATGTTAATTCATAATTTACATTAGCTGATGCCGTGTGGTGCCGGCTCACTGCCGTGTGGTGCCGGCTCAGAATGCCACCACCCCATCTCCTCCCATGGGTGTCGTAAAAGTCGACTAAGGGATTAGCCGGAGGATGGGCAGCAGCGTCCTTCGAGTACATTAACAACTCAACTGCGATCGCCAACCCGCATGCCAAGCGTGGCGATTATGGCAAAACCCCCCAATGAGCCCACAACACATCCATATCGGTGGTTGTGGTGATCTTTGGGGGAGGCCTGTGTCCAGCAGTGGACTTCATTCGGCCGAAATGATGATGTTTCATTGTTAACATACACCACTACAACGACACAAAAATCTAACACATAAAACGGCCCTCTTTATAGAAGTATATTTGGAATAGTTTCTAAAATCTGTGGTAGGTTACCTCATGAGTGAAAGCGTATAAACAACTAGAGTTTCGTTTGTTGTTTTTAATGAAAGAAATTAGTGGTGCTGGCTAAGCTTGCCACTACCCCATCTCATCCTGTGGGCATCGTAAAAGGCGACTATGGGATTAGCTAGAGGATGGGCTGCAGCGTCCTTCGAGTACGCTACTAACTCAACTGTGATCGCCAACCCGCCTGCCAAACGTGGTGGTCATGGCAAAACCCCCCAATGAGCACACTCCACAAACCCAAACCGGTCGTTGTTGCGATCACTGCGGGAGTCCTATGTCCAGCAGTGGACATTTTTCAGCTGAAATGATGATGATTATGAGTGAAAGAAATCCTACTCCACGATTAAATTAATACGGGAATTAATAAATAATAATTTAATTGTTCCTGAATATGACATTGAACGTATCTCTGTGATATATAATTTTTCATTATATGCAGCCGGTGTCATGTTTCTATTCTAATCTATACTAAATTGTGTTTCTTTTTTGTTTAACATTTTGTTCGCTTGGCGGCAGAACACCGTGATACCGTCCTTTATCACCATGACCATGACATTTAAAGTAACCGCCACATAAGCATGATGTGTCCAATGTAACAGGGTGGAAATCCGAATTTTATTTTTTTGTGGATTTTAATTTAGTTTTTTTGTCACATGGAATGTGTAAACCGAACAAAAAATTATAGACAGTCAAATATTTAATCTTGTACATTACAGCTTACGTAATAATCTACCTTTACGTCTTAACGACACGAAGTACAATGTAACGAGGAACTTAGGTACTGGTGACGCCATTTTGAGTATATACAACACAAAAGTTACTGACAGCGCTAATTATACGCTCGTTGCCAGCAATGGATACCTGACTAAAAATGTTACATACGATCTGCGAATCAAAGGTGAGTAACAACAAATACGGTAGGTATATTTAATACGGTGTCATTAATATTTGTACATTTAGAAGACAATCAAAAAACCGTGGATATTATTTTTGTATGTATTGTGAACAAACATTTACCGCTCCAGTCCAGTGATTAAGTGACTATTCTGCGTAGCGGGTCGCGGGTTTGCTTCCCACAAAAAACAAATATTTGTGTTGTCTGTAGGTAGATTTTTCTGAATCTGCATTTTAGCGCATGGAGATTTATTGAAGTAGAAATAAATAATATTATAAAAAAATGTAAAGTTCTAAATAAGAATATGAATTTTCTTGAATTGTAATTACACGCTACGTTTGACCTGACAGGTTTACATATGCAGGTATACTTGACAGATATATCGAAGCTCCTTAGTACGGTTATCCGTACATAGTTTTATCACATACACGCTCCGGTTTACCTGTACAGGCATACTGCTCAGGTAAACCGTTACCTCACAGATATATCGAGGCTCCTTAGTAGGGATAAATATCTAGTTTTATTAGATACATGCTCCTGTATACCTACCTGTACAGGCATTATGCTCAGGTAAACCGGAGCATGTATGGCCACCATTAGGCACTACTCCGATATTTTATAAATTATAGTCATCAATTAAAATAATTCGATTTGGACTCAATCATTGACCTTATTTAACAATTCCTGGTACCAAATTTTATGTTAGGTAGGTATATAATAAAACTATTGTGCTATCACAGGTCACTAAAAGAATAATAAGTTGATGCAAAAAGTATTAACTACAGTTTAAAATTTGTGAACAAAATAATAACATAACAACATGCAAATGTTTCCTTTGTTCCACAGAAGCACCGACTGTTGACTTTGGACCCGACGTAGATAAGAAATACATGGAGAAAACAAAAGTATCACTAAAATGTGAGGTTACTGGGTATCCTCTGCCAGATATCAGTTGGACATTTTCTAATGGTGACGAACAGACTATGGTAAATTGATAAGGTTTTGTTCTTGATGGTGGACCACACGGTCCCATAGAAACACTAAGGTTGTGACTAAGCTTCCGAGCCTTAAGCATAGACGTAAAGTATCAAAGCAAGTGTATCCGTTCAATCGGATACGTAACTATATAATTTAATTCCTCCATCCTGTATTTCCGTTTTCTATGTGTTATATAGCTTTTATCTTGTTCCCAGACAAGTTCTTATTTGAAAGTGGAATCAGTGTACAAGGCGACGGCGTACTTGGATATACCAGTCCACGCTTCTGGTAACATATCGTGCAAAGCGTCGAACTATCTTAACTCAAGTAAACAGACTCGGCGACTTCTCGTTTACGAGATACCTGATGGTTTCGGCATTAAAAATGCCGGAAATACATGGTTCTCGGAAAACCATGACGTCACTATCACATGTATTGCTTCCAAGTATGACTTCTATTCTGTAACTTGGTTGGGAACAGACGACGAAGATCCTAATGGAACGGGTTAGTACTCGAGAATATTTTTTTACATCAGTACTTATGTCCTTTTATGATGCAATAATTTACACTTTACATAATTTGTAAACAAATTAATTTATATTTATGAGTTTTCTTATCTCCAACAGCTGTAGAATACACAAAGACTCCGTTTTCGCTTATTGCCAAACTGAAACTTGCCCACATTTCTTTGAATCAAAGTGGCACTTACAGTTGTCGTGGAGTAAAGTTAAACGGTGCCTATAAAACTGAACTCATCAATATATCAGTCGCGGGTATGTAACCTTTTTAATATACTGTACCTACTTACTACACCATTTTTACTTTTTTATTTCTAATTATTATAATAATTTCTAGCTCTGCAAGCGCCTGTTATAACAGAACCTAGTGTAGACAGAAATGAAGTGAGTCTGTTTCAAACAGTGCGGTTTACTTGTCTTGCCGAGGGAGTGCCGTTGCCTAAACTAGAGTGGTATAAGGTAAAGCTTGACGTAACATTGTATAATGTGGTGTACCGTTGTTTTAGGTTAAGGAGTTTCCAAAACTGCAATAAGAAGGCCAGTCTGTAAAAAAATTACAAACTCAATATTACTTAATATCCTTAATCCGAAAGATTATGATTAGGATTTATAATCCCACTAATATCACTACCTAATAATATAAAATAAATACCTTTGCCGTGTGGTGCCGGCTCAGAATACCACCACCCCATCTCCTCTCGTGGGTGTCGTAAAAGTCGACTAAGAGATGAGCCGGAGGATGGGCAGCAGCGTCCTTCGAGTACATTAACAACTTAACTGCGATCGCCAACCCGCCTGCCAAGCGTGGCGATTATGGCAAAACCCCCCAATGAGCCCACAACACATCCATATCGGTGGTTGTGGTGATTTTTGGGGGAGGCCTGTGTCCAGCAGTGGACTTCATTCGGCCGAAACGATGATATTAGTCGATGTATAAGGTTGAAAACATTCGTCAAAACCATTTTCGAAACTGAAGCAGAGTTTCAAAAATGGTTAGTAATATGGTAATATTTATTCGTGTATTCGTCTATAAGGGTATGTGTTATCTAATTTTGCTACATGATCGTTAAACCGTTCAAATGTTGCTGCGTTCCATTATTCATATTACGCTTGGTTCGCATATGTGACCCGCAATTAAGTTTGTTTGAGTGATAATCCGTCTATTTAAAATATAATTAATCTAAAATGTACATTAAGAAATAAATAATATCTCTGTTACCACCAAATTTGTCGATATTTGATTTTATAATTTAGCAGATTAAAATAATGCAATTAAAATAAAATAAAGAAAAATCACCAAAATCCCTCTCATTTATGTATAAGGATGAAGTTCTCATGGGGAATGATACAAACGCAAAAATTTATACGAGCATTATCCATCGCACTGCTGTCAACTCAACAATAGAAATACCTCAGATGAAAGACGAGAACAAGGGAATCTATGAATGTATGGCCAAAAGCGATGATTTAACTGCGCGACGGGTTTATAATCTTGTACTGAAAGGTATGGTATATTATTATTAAGACAGAAGATTCATTATCCCGCCATCGTTCACTCCTAACAGACAATTGAAAATAATGGCTCTGACAAAACATTTCCACAAACACAACAGTTTAGTTGCAATCAGATTAGTCATTGGACTAATCCCTAAATCACCTTTCACGATATTCACGCGACGAGTGATCTATACTTAACCACTCGGAGTGATGCGAGCGGTATTAAGCTGATATAGTAAACTTATTAAAAGTCAAATTAATTATTATTTTAATTCATCATTTCACGCAATGAAAAATAAAAAATCATGATTGTATATTTTTATAACATTTAAGTGAGCACCGTTGCATTGTCATTATACATTTCAACGATTTCAGCAGAAGAACCATACGCAATGTATATGAGCGCGATCATAGTGATAATTTTCGTGTTGATCCTCGTGGTGATGTATCTTACATGGAAGGTACGGAAAGAGAAGCAGTTCAAGCGGGAATTGGCAGCAGCAGGCCTTATAAATTTTAAAGCAGGTGTCACTAAATCTCTGAACCCAGACTTAGGTATAGACGAACAAGCTGAATTGCTGCCGTATAACGACAAATTTGAATTTCCTGCTGATAAATTAATTCTAGGTAAGTTGTGTTGAATTTTGTTTATTTAATTTAATGATGGTTGATAATGTTTTAAAATTTACCCACTTGCTACTATAGAGTTACGATTTGCCAGTTACGCATAAACACATGCACCCTCTGACTAGGAAGCATGATTATTTACGAATAATATTAAAATTATTCGTGAATAGTAATGTAAATCCGTGTGGTGTTCGGATTAAGAATATAGCACCACTCCATCTCCTCCCGTGGATGTCGTAAAAGGCGACTAAAGAAATCCAAACCAGGGGGACGGGCAGCAGCGTCCCTTCTGTGAAACGGTAGCCATACTGCGCTCACCAACCCGCCTGCCAGGCGTGGTGAGTATTGGCATATGGTAAAATGATGACACAGTTGTGAAAATCTATGAGGGAGGCCTTTGTTCAGCAGTGGACGTATGAATGGCCGATATGATGACAGTGTAAATTCTACATGAACTTCCTTCGCCCCGGGGAAGGGTGAAGGGCATGCCGGACTCCTACCGGCTAAAAACACTGGAGCGGGTAAGTTTCGGCACCAAGTTGGGGCTCCAGGTCCTCGTAAAATCACTAGACTAGACTAGGGCCCCCATTGCCACACTAGAGCCCTAGTAGTTGTTATGAGCAATTTCTGTTCGGGGGCCTATTATCATAGCGTACAATTGCACCTTTCGAGAAAGAAGGTTAACTTCGTGTTAATGATATCTGAAAGTTTAATCGCTGATTTTAGCCTGAAGACTAATGGAGCCTCGCAACAAACATCATGGCGGTCACTGTAGGATTTTTTGTAAGCATTCATTAGAATGTAGCAGTCTTGTCTGGTTATGGTGATGCGAGATTCTCCTCCATGCCGCTCTTTTTTTATTGATTATCTAGTTCTGCGATAACCTAGATGGCGTATCATACGCTGGGCTTTGGCGACACCTCGTTGCAGAGAGTCAACTTCGAATATTCCCAAAGTTAAAAACTATGGCAGCATCTACCAGTAATCTGAGTTGATTAGTTTTTTTGAGACTTCTTTAATTAAATTAAAATACAATGTGTATGCAGGCAAACAGCTAGGTGCAGGTGCATTTGGCGTAGTCTACAAGGCGGAAGCGCGTGGCATCATAAACGCTGAAGAAACAACCGAAGTGGCCGTGAAAATGGTGAAGAAAACAGCAGACAATATGTACATCAAAGCGTTGGCCTCTGAACTAAAAATAATGGTGCACTTGGGGAAACACATAAACATCGTGAACCTGCTCGGAGCGTGCACTAAAAACGTTGGAAAACGTAAGACTATATTGTTACTAGGCTTTTTATAAAACTGTATCGGTCTTTATTTACAGGGTCAAACCGAGTCTAGCTGTTTTAGGATTAAAGCCGCTAGTACCATTGAAGTTTTTTGTTGTTGTTGTTTATCTGTTACAAATGTAAAAGAACATTGCCATTTTCTATTATCATGGCCAGTTTGGCTAGGTAATTGAGACACATTCATCATCTCATTCATTATCTTTACATTTTCTTTCATCCTAAATATATAATCATAACTATGTAGTTACGTAAAGGTCTTCTTGAATGCCTTTTGTCGAGTCACTTTTTGCTCGACTCCATCAAGGTAAAAATTACGTTTTACAAGAACTGTTGCTACCATGATCAATACGAGTGCGCAATCTAAAATGTCTTAAGTTTTCGTTAAGTTTATAGAACGTTGCTTCTTATTCCAGGCGAGTTGATAGTGATTGTAGAATACTGCAAATTCGGCAACATTCACAACTATATGCAGAGGCATCGTGAGGTCTTTATTGACCAACTCACCGATAACAAAGAGAAGACTCTAGGCAGAGTGAATAGAGGATTCTCTTGCAGCAGTGGCAGTACTGGGTGAGAATTTAATAGTCTTAAATTATAATGGTATTTAAGAATCATTATAGATCGGTTTATAAATTCCTGCGCTAGGGCAGAAAGCCAAAACAACAGTTTTTTGTCGTATGTCAATTTGTCTGTATGTTTGTTCGCGTTTTACTTTAGCCTGACCGTCCGTTCCGCAATCCGTTTAGGATTTTTATGAAACTTTTATTGTTGTATATTCCGTAGAGCTTGAGACATACATATCTTGATCTTTCCGTAGTAAGTATATGTTGCTATAAAAGGCAATGGTCAAGATATGGTGGGCGTTTCGCGGGTATAGCGACTTTATCTGCGCGAAACGCCTACGCAATAGCTAGTTTTACTTAAAGCAAAAGTGTTCTAAGGTAGGGCCCATGGGTTCACCGCTGTAAGCGCAAAGTTGTGCGGCGCCATGGTAAAAACAAATGTATGAAGCCCGCCACAAGCACCCGCGCTCATGGAATCGGCGAGTGACGCGTGAGAGTGGAGGATGGAAGCATTGACCATCCAGCTTGAATTCATTTGCCAAGTTGTATGGGCTGCTTACCGATAAGGTTCCATGTTTGTTAGCTTCTTTAATAATATTGCCAGTTGCTGACGGGCAGCAAGCGTCATCGGTGCTAGAGAGCCGGCTTTATGACTACAAAGCCGGCTCTCTAGCACCGATGACGCTACCCAACCAGCGAACCCTATATCACGACTGCCGATTACATTAACTTTGATAAAAATATTGTACCTATTTATATGACCTCTGATCATCTGAAATGTTTCTGATTGTATCTCAGTGATAGTTTTGTCATCGCAATGTAGAAAGCCTTTAGTTACATAAAACCATTAAAACGTCCTAAAAGACTGTTAATATTTCCAGGGCACAATCGGACTACTTCGGCTCGAGTACACAAGATACCGATAACACATTCCTGAATACCGCTAATACTAATAGATCTGCAAGAAAAGGTAATTATGTTTAAAACTTCAAGGCCGGGCGACGACTAATATAACATCACCAGTAAAAAACTGCATGATCATAGTTTTTGTAGTTCAACAATACAGCTAAAAAACTTAAGAACACGACGAGTATGGATTGACTGATTTAATTATTATCATCATCAGCCAAAAGGCGTCCACTGCTGAATCAAGGCCTTCCTAAAAACAACTTTTTGAATTCTCCAATACTCTCCACCACGCTTGGCAGGCGGGTTGGTGAGCGCAGCTGCGCGGCATGACTATGTTCCACAGAATAGACGCTGAGTTCCTTAGTCGCTAAATTTTATTTTTACAAAATTTGCGGGAGGAAATGGAGAGGTGATGTATTCCGGGCACCACATAGTCAATCAATTGATTTAGATGAAGCAAAATAGTAGTTGTATACCATGACTAGTGACCCGCGGTTTCACCCGCCGTTTAATTTAAAATAAATCTGATCATTTATAAATCATTTAGAGTACTTCGGCATAGCATGCACAGTTCGGCTCTTCTCGGTAATGCTCGGTTCTCGTCAGTGACCCACCATGTCGCATCGCCCACCCGTGGTAGTATTTCGTTTTCACTTAGCGTTGTTTCCGACATTTTTTCTTTTTGTTCTGCTCCTGAGGGTTGTAGCGTGATGTTAAATAGCCTTCCTTAAGAACTGAGCTATCAAATGCAAAAAGTTTTTTTCAAATCTGTCTGGTAGCTTCAGAGCTTAGCGCGTTCAAAAAAAAAACAAACACTTCAGCTTTATAATATCAGTATAGATCATGTAAATAAAAGTATTCGATTGTTTAGTAAACAATCTAATGCCTTTATTTCGTACATCGGTTATGTGGTTCAAGGCATATAAATGGCTAGACTAAACAGAACATCGGTATGCAAAGTATGTTCAATAACACTGAGTTACTCATAATTGTAATTATTTACGACATATTACTATTTTCTACACTTCTACTTGTTTCCCAGTTTAATAGTAATCTTTTTCTAGTAGTTTGCAAGTTCTATTAATAATAAAATAAGCATTCGTTTTAAATAAATTTACAAATCACTCCTTAAATTTTGCCAGACAACCTCAACCAACAGGTGGAATTCGTCAAAGGTAAAAAATGATTGGGATATGTTTACTATTACTGTATCACTGTGTCTCTTTGTCACGTTTATTATAAAATTTCACTACACTAAGTTTTTATTCGTTGTCTGTAGTCATTAGCTTGATGAAGTAATTTTATTTAACTTTCCGTTAATTTATGTAACATAATTCTTGCGTAATAGAGTAAAGCGTGAGACATTGTTTTATGGGAACTAGTACCCATTTAATTTATGTAACATATTACATAATTCATGCTTCATTTATTTGTTGTGATATGCATACGATTTGGTAGTAATAGAGTAAAGCGTGATACATTGTTTTATGGGAACTAGTACCCATTTAATTTATGTAACATATTACATAATTCATGCTTCATTTATTTGTTGTGATATGCATACGATTTGGTAGTAATAGAGTAAAGCGTGATACATTGTTTTATGGGAACTAGTACCCATTTAATTTATGTATCATAATTCATGCTTCATTTATTTGTTGTGATATGCACACGTTTTGGTAGTAACAGAGTAAAGCGTGATACAGTGTTTTATGGGAACTAGTACCCATTTAATTTATGTAACATAATTCATGCTTCATTTATTTGTTGTGATATGCATACGATTTGGTAGTAATAGAGTAAAGCGTGATACATTGTTTTATGGGAACTAGTACCCATTTAATTTATGTATCATAATTCATGCTTCATTTATTTGTTGTGATATGCACACGTTTTGGTAGTAACAGAGTAAAGCGTGATACATTGTTTTATGGGTACTAGTACCCATAAAACAATGTATCACGCTCAGTGCCCAGTCGGTCGCCCAGTGGTAGAAATTCGACAGTAATTCTTAAATAAAAATAAAAAATATACATTTGTATCATATAGGTTTTCACTTTCTGCACTCCTCCTTCATATGAACTTTAACCATGTCAAATATCTTACTCCTCCGTGCGCAAAGGGATTCAAAGTTTTTTCTTCACGTATTAATTATAGTTTATATCATTTATTCGGAAAATGTGTCCTATCACATTTATCGGGTGAAGCGAATAAAACGTTTTACTGGGAGTATTGGATTGTATGATTGTAATTGGATTGAGAGGAGCGTTTGCATTGCATAATTGCGTAAGTCTTATTATCTTATTGTAACAACCTGTTCATATGAGGAAAATGTAAGTACTCCTTACATATTTCTATATTTAAGTTTACATTAAAACCACAGTTGAGCATGTATAAAATCACAGTATTTTCCTCTGACGTGTCAGCAGAATTAGTATCTCAAAATCTAGTTACCAACTCATCACCCAATTATTTGAACATAAATAACATTGTTCCTGCAGATAACTTGCTCAGGACGATAAGTTTAATTTAATGTAATGACTATTAAAGGTACTGAATGGCTTACGGGGATAACGTATCTTTCGGCAAACCACATATTATAAGTGAGTCCTCATTGGTCACACAGACAGGCTTATTTATTTTACATGGCCAGTTAAGTACAATGCAACCTGTGCTTTAACATGTACACATTTTCCTATTAATAGAGCTTTACATATAAAACCAATCCAAAGCATTTCTGTTATTGAGCAATGCATTACGCAAAACACAAATAACTCTTTATCAAGCGTGTACCAAGTGTGAGGTCCTCGTTTTGATTTCCTTTTCAGGCTATATGTATAACGAATGTAACTACTCCATCAGAAACTATAAAGACTGCTTACTTATAATGTTATTAGTTTCGCATGTCTGAAAATTCTTTTTGTCATTTCGAGATTGAAATTGTGGCTTATAGATTTACGCTAAACCTCTATCACATATGACTTACGTAAGTATACCCGCATCCTCGTTCAGGGATAACAAGCGTGAAAATTATATTTAGGTACTCATTACTTAAACGGCTATTACAGTATCAGAAGGTTACGTGCAACCGGAGTGGAGTACTAACTACGAGAGCGACTACGACTTCGACGGTCGTAACCCGCGGCCACTCACCTCGCGCGACCTTCTCGTGTGGGCCTTCCAGATCGCACGGGGTATGGAATACCTTGCCAGTAGGAAGGTTAGTAAATTTCTATGGACTTCTGTCTACCCGCAGGTAACCAGGGCTTTAGGTGCATTGTCTGTGATGTTTTCTGCTGTTGTATCTGATGATCTATTGTAAAAGCCGTAGGTATCCTTTTGACTCAAACTTGATAAGGCATAGACCCTGGGATCTAAAGAAAATAAGATTCGAGTGTTTGATTAATTATTTCAACTGACCAGGTCAAGCCTGGTGATTATGACAATATTCCCTAAAACATTCACTAGTTAGTAATAATAACTCTAATAATGGGCTGGAGAGGAGTGTTGGTAACGTGATCTGGTTTTCTATTTGAAGTTTTCCGTCAAACACCAAGACCGCAAGTGATAACGAATTGTTCTGAAAATTTCAGGTTCTCCATGGGGACTTAGCCGCAAGAAATGTGTTGTTAGCAGAAGACAACATTGTGAAGATTTGTGACTTCGGTCTCGCTAGAAGCATTTACAAAAATGATGAATATCAGAAGAAGGAAAACGTGAGTACTTACATATTTCTGTACAATAAACGTTCTGTCCGTGAAGGTCGTTTCAAAAGTAAACAGCTACTCAAATAAAATTTTATAGTAAAGCGCATATACATAACATTGTGCAAAAATATTAAATTGCCACAGGTCTTTTCGAAAGCGCGAAAATTGGAAATGAGATATGTACAGTTTAAAATTTTTGGATTTGTCTGTTAACACATACATAATGTTTATATGTTGTTGGGAACTTGTTGAGCCTTTTCTCAGTAAAGTGGCTATTGATTTAATGCATAAATCGCATATTTTCTACAAATTCGGACGTGTGATCGACAGTCATAACAGACGCTGGGAAAAACATATTTACTTATTAATGATAAGTCATCATCATCTCGGCCGAATAAAGTCCACTGCTGGACACAAGCCTCCCTCAAAGATCACCACAACGACCGACATCGATGTGTTGTGTGCTCATTGGGGGTGTTTCCATAATCGCCACGCTTGGCAGACGGGTTGGCGATCGCAGTTGAGTTGTTAATGTATTCGAAGGACGCTGCTGCCCATCCTCCGACTAATCCCTTAGTCGCCTTTTGCGATACCCACGGGATGAGATGGGTTGGTGTTATTCGTAGCTGGCACCACACGGCATTAATGATAAGTATTCATTTATTGTCAGGGTACTTCTTTATAAATTTTTATGGAACCCGTTGGAAACCGTGTATTTCCTACATATGGAGGATGGGTGGAGCGGCATTTCTATCTCCCGGCCTCCGACTAAAATCATCGGATCGGTCATCTTCGGCAATGAAGAGGGCAGATCCTCGTTAAGATCACGCTAGAGCCCCCCATTGATGCCACGCTTTTAGGCACATCACGGAGGGGATAACTGTAAAACGGTCTCTCTCTAGAGAAAGGGAGGCGATTGTAAAAAGACCGCCACCTCCAGGCACATTTTAGGGGGATCGCAAAGAATCTCCCCGAAGTCTCGCTGTGCGCTGTGATGCGCACACGGTGGCACGTGACCACGTCTTCTCGGAAGTTACTCGGTATGAGCACGCAGACTCCCAATCTGTGCGCCCACGAATCCCGAGACCCCCCACTGTATAACGACGGCGGGGGCTCAAACCACGAATTGGATGGTGATAAGCGAGGTTCAACAAGAGGGTTCAAGAACCGACCCCTGTGGAACTCTGCACGATATATCCTTCCGATTTACGCTACCATCATTGCCCAACTAGCAAACATGCCCATTTCGCAGATAGGCCCTTATGATGCTCTGCATGTGGAGGGGCACCGATGGTGCACTTAGGCTCCCTAATCCCGCACCACGAGATCGAGTTGAAGGCGTTGACTATGTGCAGACTGACAGCTAACGCCACCCCACCCCGCCGACACTGCCTGCTCCGACACCAAGCGAAAGAACCTAAGCGAAGAATCGCGTCTGTGGATGACTGCCGATGCCGGAAGCCATACTGGCTATCGCCCAGGTCGGGACCAACTCGTGACAGGTGCTCAATGTCTTCGGGCAATTATTCACTCAAACTGTTTAGAAGCCTTGACAAGCAGGCAAATGGGACGGTGCGCAGAGGTAAAGTCTGGGGCCCTTCCGTACTCCCTTTAGAGAACCAATCCGCCATCCTTCCAGTCGGACGGAAACACGCTGTGGCGGAGGCAGCTGGTAAAAGGTCACCTCAATTAGTCCCCAAGAGACTGCCGTGCAAACACCCACGCGTGGACCGTAATGCCATCCTCCAAATTCCCTTCTGAAATCCCCACTCCTCGATCCAGTCCAATCGGGCAATTGGGGGTGGAGAGGAATCGGGATGGTCCCGGATCGCCGGAAAGGGCGTAAAAAGTATTCCCTTCAGTAAATCCGGGGCCATGGTTTCGGTAACTGGGTGCAATTGCCCACTACCATTCGCTAGGCTCTCCCCCGCGGATCCCTACCCAGTTCCGCCAGTAGCTTATTCCAAGATCGAGCCTTTGATAGGCCTTAGCAGTCTCTGTAGTACTATGCTGCCGTCGGCTACGTGGGCACCGGCAGCAAGATGCCAGACAGACCGCGCGCAACTGTGCGATGTCCTCCGACCACCAGTACACCACCCTCTACCAGTACGCCGCACGCCAAACTTGGGATTAAGGATAATTATTTTATAGAGATTGTATTCTGGGTGATGAAGTCAAGACCCTTGGTCCTTGTAGTCTTATGCCCACGTGATATGGCCATGACGCTCAGCGTATCCCAGGATTAAGATTTGGAGATATTGCTGCCAGTACGTCAATCGTGTCCACGACTGACTTCACCCATCTCGACTTCGCATCTCATCATGGTATCCCCTGCGAACCAGAAGTACGAGGAGCGAAATTCGGGCACTATCCGAAAAAACGGACAACCCATTCTCACTGCAGTCTACATAGGACTCCACCGCTGATCGCTATTATGATCGATAGTTTTCACTTTGTGCTTGTTCATGAATGACTCTCTGGCATACCCCCAAGATCATGGAGATATGCAAGTCCCACCACGATGACAACATGGGGATCTCGGTGAGGAATATCCTACGAGTATGGAGATATCCATATAATATAGTTGGATACTACTAAAGGTCACCATAACATAACCACCTTGACTTGACACTACCTTAACCTCAACACACACTACATGTCAACTAAAATCGGGAAGTTGTTATTGGTCTGGCTTTCATATAACGGCGGGGTGGGCAAAAGTCTGGACTGAGGTCTTCCACGAACATATGCATCACGGGAATCTGGAGGGCTTTGGATCTGAAGTTTGTAGTCTTGCTTGATTCCATTCGCTGCAGCTTTAATATCGCCTCTTCTTTGGCACCAATTCGAATTAGAGTTTTGCAGCTAACATAATCAGGTAATTTTTGTTCCGATGTTTGTTGGTCAAGTTGGGTATATAGAGATATATTGAAGCATACTGGGCGTTTAGACTCAAATATTTCTGCTTCCTGGAGCGGTACCTCGTTGATTGCGGTCACGAGGAACTTGCCGTTTTCTGTTGACATCACTTGATGTCGTCTAAAGCCGTCCTAGTCCACTTCACTGGCCTTAGCAGTATACTTCTGCATTTGAGGTGGAAGCAGTGCTATGGTGGTTATAGTATATAGTGTTTAGTACTTGTGCGATTTGTGCGATCGCGGTAGCATCTGTTCACCTTTGCGTAACTTTCTGTATGTAGCTATGATGATGTTTGCGATAGAATAGAGCGCTTTTTGAGGCTGCAACCTAAACTACTTGCTCAGTGCACTTTGCAGTCATTGCCCTGAACATGCAGCTCCACGAATCAGATCCTTCAAGGACTATTTTCACTGACAGGAGAACTAAACAGCGCGGCCCGGCGCATAATGTTATTGCGCGATGGAGTTCGCGGTGTTACTTGCGCAGTGCTAGCATTGCGTAGCAATAAAACTTCTAGCCTCAATCGGAAGTGGTGCATTCTGAAGCCCTCGAGCTTTTTTATTGAATTGCGACTTCATTTCGGAGTGTCATTAAATCTTTAAGTAGAGCCTGGTAACGGTCAAATAGTCCAAAGTCTCTGGCGGCAATTTGCATAAGTCTCGCACCACGTATGTTGTGACATCGTACCCCACACGTACACCCACGTATGGGTGTGGTTAGTGGCTAACCTTCTGTCGAGAGTATTTCAAGCCGCCCAATGGTCTCAGACTTGGCTTAACGAGTGTCGTCTAATCACAACAACTGGGACCGATGATTTTACATATTATAGATTTCAAATCTACAATATGTAATCTCAATAACGTAGTGCAGTGATATATAGCACACCCAGCGCTGTCACTCTTTACAGGTACTGAAATATTTCATGGTTGTATACATCGAAGTGGTCTTTTTGGCTTTATTATCGTGTTATTTATCAGCTCTGAAACGGAACTCGTCAACCAAATTAAAAACCTTATATCACTGAGTATTCCTACTAGAAATAATCTTAGGTATGGCTCGAGGTCTAAAACACATAGGTCCATGCTATTATCAGCAAACAGTATGAACAGTCAGTGCGCATCATCTTAGATAGATATCTGACCTTCCTCGGATTGTAAGATAACTTATATACCTTTCATTATTAATTTCAGAGCCTTCTCCCCGTCAAGTGGCTGGCGATCGAGTGCATGACAGACCGAATATTCTCGACGCAGTCGGATGTATGGTCATTTGGTATTGTGCTGTGGGAGCTGTTTTCTCTCGCCAAAACGCCCTATCCTAACATTACCCCAGCTAGCTTGTTACAGTGGCTGTCTGAAGGGTACGTAAAACATTAATAACACACAGGTTTCAAGGTGAGAAATCTCAAAGGCCGAATACATAGTGAACATTGCGACATAGCTCGCGTGCGTTCAAAGCTCCGCCACTTTTGAAGATATAAAAATGAGAACGCACGGTGCGATTTATGCCCTTGTCAAGTGAAATTATTCGTAGTCGTCGAATGCAGGCTCAAATCGCTACTCCTTGGACAGAGATCAGTGGAATATGACTAAGATGATAGATGATGATGATTGACGCATCACATGCAAGCAGAACCGCTCTGTGATTTCTTACTCGTACTTACTATATAAAACGTTTTTTGTGGATTCCGGCAAAGAATAGAATACCCTTCTTCCGATATGTGTGTCGTAAGAGGTGACTAAGGGTTGATATGAAGACAACAGGCAGCACATCCTATTTGAGCTAATAACAATATACTGCCAAGCCTGCCAAGCGTGAGGATTATGACAATAGCCCCTTTGACTGATTTTTATAGTAATCATTGCGAGGCACATGTTCAGCAGTCGACCTTTTCGCGTTGATATGTGTGTGTGAGTACAAAATTCGACGTATTGTTACTTACTTAAATAGCGCCTACTATTTTTTACGGGTAAAGCAAAAAAAAAACGTGTGTGTGTCAGCTCCGACGCACGACTGGAGTTTACTCCTTACGAACGATAATTATGATATATATCGAATAGAAAAAGAGGGTAAATGAACGCATCTTCTAAAATGGTAAGAGAAACAAACATATATCTGTAATTATTCGGATTATTTATATTACTTCAATAAAAGCGTATTACTTAAAGTATGTTACAAAATAATAATATGATTTGTACATAAAAATACACGTATCGATGCATAGAAGTACAAGAAAACTTTAAAATCAAAACATTAAATGTTGATGGTTAGGTTGCCGTTTATGTACGTTGTATAAATACAATAAATGCTACAGAACTGCGGCAGAACTTCGTAATACGCAGGCACACAACACACACGTACAAACATACGCACACATTCAACTCTCAGACCAGAGGTAGTGAACTATACAGTGAGACTACGAAACATCGCACAAAGAGGAGGCCCCGAGAATAAGATACGCTGTGTAATGTATACATTTATCTGAAATTTATTATCTCATTCTTTTGCACGTTCAATCCTTCAGATATATATATGTTTGTCTCTTTCTACGTAACGCGTCAACTTTCCAAGTGTTACACTTGATTTTACTCCTCATAACATTTCCGTACCGGGCCTTATAACTCAAATCGTTTCTTAAGGAGTAAACTACAAAAACGTGTGGTGGGCGAAAAGTTAATTATTTGCCAACCTACTATACAGTAATAAACAGATTGAACGATAATATAGGCATCGTTTGGCCAAGCCAACGTACGCGGATGACCGGCTGTACGACGTGATGATGCAGTGTTGGGATCAGAAGCCCACGTCCAGGCCCACCTTCAGCAAACTACAGGAAGTACTCGGCGGCTTCCTTGAGGATAATGTACGAAATGTAAGTATACATAATATACTGATGCCAGGAGATCCACTGGTCCCATGGAGTTTGCGTCCTAGAGATTTAATTTACCATCAGCCATGTCAGCTTCGTTTCGGAGATTTATTTAAAGAAGGCTTCTTTCTCGTGGTCCGGAGAGTTAAGCCAAAGACTAAACCTGGGTCCTGGTCGAAGCCGCGAGACGTTACCATGACACTCCAACCGAGGTTACGATATCGATGGTGGCAGGAAATGGGAGTCCTCCCCCTACCTCTCGGGGCAGAGTGAGTGCACACCGAGCCCTCCCATGCTCCTGGGCACGCGGAGAAACACTCTACCGCCCAAAAACCGGGCCCCTACGGCCCTAAAACTGGGCCCTAAAACATGCCAAATATTATTAAATTTATATCTACATGTTTCTCTATTACACGGGTTTATATCCCCTGTAAGGGGAAACCCGGTCTTTTGATAGGCTTACGCGGGGACATGGGTCCAACACGCAGAGGCCCTTTAGAGAATTTTAATCTAAAATGTAATGGGACACAAACGGGGGACTCTCCATGGCTGCACTATAAAATGCAGTCTCGGATTGTCCCCGGAGGTATAAAACTATTGTATGAAATAGAAACTACAAGTATAAGGTCTATTGCAGTGGGTGCTAAATGGATTTAATACTAAGAAAAACGGAAAAAACGGCGTCTGCCATTTTGTCAGTGAACTTCACTTTAAAGGTCGAAAACCTTTACAGTGAAATTCTGTGGCAGACGGTGACTTGCCACTCACAAGATGGGCCCCCCTAAATGGCCACCACTACAGGCGATAAGGAGCAACTCCGGTGTGAGTGGCTAGGGGTGTAGAGAGGTGTGGCACCGGTTTCACCATCGCGCGTCTCGAAGACTCTGAGCGGGTTTCCCCGTTATTACGCCATTAGACACTTCCACCCCCGAGCATATAGCTCTGGCGGCCCCCCTCCAACCAACCAATAAAGGCAAGCCGGAGACAAGGCCCTGACCGACTCTCTGGAGCATTCGGGTACGCAGTGTCGCCACTCACATTCAGCTCGCCACAAACTGCCCTGCGTTCTGTAAGCTAGTTAATATACTTTTTTTTTCTTATGATACCTTTTTTTTACCATACGGTAGGAAAAAAAAAATTTTTTATATATTAGATGAAATTCTGAGTCATCAGGTATAGTTGCTGATTCTAATGTTACATAATATTTCTACCAGCACTACGTAGACCTGAACTCTGCGTACATGGACATGAACGTAAAGCCGGAACAGGAGGACTACCTGGCGATGGTATGCGCCCCCGACTATAACAACTTGGTGACGCCCAGCCCACACCACTACGTCAACGACAGGAGCTTCTTCCCTTCCACACCTGCTCAAATAGGTGAGAATATCATTGTAATACATCATTATAACAAAATGTTTACAATTATTTGATGACGCCCAACCCACACAGCTACTCATATAGGTGGGAATATACAAAATCATATAAGCAAAACCAGTACACGCTACATTGACATCCAGCCCATAACAACACGAGCTTTTTCACGTACAAGATGTACTAATGGGAGATAACACGATATCCTCATAATAATGTATATTATTCCTAATAAAAACGAAATCGCCTTCAATAACTTAGTAACCAGCCCACCCTACTTCGTCAACACCCACTGATTTAAATAGGTGGCAGTATGCTGAGTATCCAGCAAAAACATATTGAACTTGTTTCAAGGAATTGCCAGAAGTCTTAGTGATGTAACACTCACCCATAACTCTCAGAAATACAACTTACAACAGCTAAGTGCAGTCAACGAATATGGCCAACTCACAGGCCTCTTCCTATGAGATACTTTGTTGCGTAGACAGGCATAAGCTTTACCAGTCCAAATATGTAGACTGTTTAATACTCTTAAGTAGTCTGCCCATTACACCATACCGTATCATAACCGTATCCGTATCCGTATCCAAAAAAATATTCTTTGTATTCTTTCTTTCTTTGTACAGTGTGGGCAGCCAACTGCGTTATAGCCGAATAATTAGTTATAGAGAGATAGATTAGTTCAATAAATTATCTTAAATAACACTCAGCTCTTCTATACGTATGACTCGAAAACGTCGGTAAAGTGGTAAATAAACTACAACCGATTAAATGGGCACCGATAGGTACACCTATTGAATGCGTTGTATACGGATATAATAAGTTGTTGATCGGTTCTAGTGGGCATTAGTACTCTCTATCATGTCTTTTCCAAGCCTGATACGTTCATATTACGGTGTAATGGTACGGTGTAATACCTTTATTAGTCTTCGGAGACGCCTATAGATTCCCGTTAGTAGGCAATCTGAGCCCATTTGGTTGATGTTAGCGAAGCGAATATAAATATTATCGCATGCCCTCGTCATTCAAAATTATAAAGTAATAATTTATGTAGGGAGCGTATTACTCTCGAGTATTGTACGCCCTATAGTTATCAATTATCATAGAAATAACTACCTACATAATAATCTATACTAACATGTTTTTCACGCAGCTGAAGTTAAAAAAGGTAAAATATATTTAATCTAAGTAGAACTACTTTGATTAGCTGCATAATCTTCTATCTATCAGCCGAAAGACGTCCACTGCTGCACAAAGCCCTGCCCCATAAACGACCGGTAACATGCCGTGTGTTGTCATTTTGGGGGGAATTTGCCGGTACTCACCACGCTTGCCAGGCGAGTTGGTGAACGCAGGATAGCTGCTGTTTCACAGAAGGGACGCTGCTCACCATCCCTCTTGCTTAGATTCCCTTAGCCGCCTTTTACGACATCCATGGAAGGATATGGAGTGGTGCTACATTCCTGATCCAGACACGACACGGAATCTTTCGAAACAATCTTCTAACAATATACCAACACTCAAAACAAAGTGTCATTACAGTTTTATTTTCCTTTTATCAGACGGAACGGCTAACACTACATTCTGATTACACAAAATTCTTCAAATGGTAAATCAACGCATGACCTTGTTGTTACTAACAATTGAAGTTGTGTTGGTCAGATAACAGTACTTTTAAATACAACACCTTTTAACTAAAAAATTAAAACATCATATATGGTTGACTTACTATCCACTTCTTGGTGTGGCATGATTTGTTTTTCTTTGCTTCAAATGACGCTGGACTAACTGGGTTGTACACCCTCATTTCAGACGAGGAAGGTTATTTACAAATGAGTCCTGCGACAAAACAAAACATATTCAGTCCACGAGCTCCGGATACGAAATTTGATTTCGATCCTCGCAAATATAATCCGCGGATGTCTGAAGCAAGTAGCTGTGGATCAGAGTCAACACCGATGCTCACTTTGAATAACCTGCCAGCAAGAAGTGGCTCGGAATCTGACCACGAAGGCAATGCATCGCCCTATCTGAATATGTGTCCCAGAATAGACGAAGAAACAGATGACGTATTCGAAACAAACCTAAACAATGCAAAAAACGCACATAACATGGTAACGAACCCGACGTACATAACATTAGACGTTGACATCGAGAAAAAGCCTAAAGATATTATAAATTCGTATATTAACGTACCGAACGGTCTAGTCAAATAATTTCATTTTGTATAACAGAATAAGCTAATCTCATTTACTTGTATAGTAATCTAGGTACATAATATATTCTCTTACCTGCATAAATGTCGAATTTTATTACTGTTATTTTTGATCTCTATACTCTTTACTTTGAAAAATACTATAATTTCTTCGTATTAAATGGATTTTAGCCTTGTTTTTCTGAATGCTTTTTTTATCTTATTCTTTGTGTTTGGTTGTATGTATATCATATTTATCTCAATTCATTTATTTCATTAATAAGCTTATTCTTAGTTTTATCTTCATTCATGTTAATAGGTTTGTATCCTAGGTGTATTTTATGTACAGGAAAGTTTTCTTTTGGTGTAGACGGAATGGCGCAGGTGGCCAACTATTTTGTTGGCATGAGCCGTGTTGTGGCCACCTTAGTGAAAAATTGACGCTCGCCATGATATGGGTTGCCAGATTCGGATGGATACATACGTGTTACCTCAAAAAATGCAAAATATTATTCAATGTTCTACATTTTTCCATTCATGTTTATTATAAATTATGTAGGAGCGCGGTACTCGGATGATCAAGCATTGATCTGGCAACACCTTGCATATGCCAATGCGGTTACTGCTGAGGCATATGTTGTATGATGTGATATTTTGTTATAGGACATTGTAATTGGACTGGATAGTAGTACGAATGTAGTCAGTATTTACGTTCTGTAAAGCCCACCAGTATAATAATTGTGAATATGTTTTAAATATTCGTATTTCTACCCAAAACATTCCTATATTGTATTTTATTTTCTAATAGAAACAGTGTTATTATTTAATTCGCATTAAATTCGTAATTTCGTTATTATTTGATGTACGTTGTAGGCGGATCGTAAACTTCTATGAAATGTTATGAAATTAACAGCGTAAATAATGAATGTTCTATGACTACAAAATTGATTGACTTAATCGATATTCAAGCCCACGTTGTTTAATTTGCTTTGGTGTATTTTTAAGTTAGGCTCTACATATTAAATCCATTATGTTACCTAAGTATTGCAGATATTTAATGCAAGTAACACTTATGTCTAGTACATACGGATATTTGAAAAAAATAAAACAATTTTTAAAATTTTACTCATTGCGATAGCTTTTATAAGTACGAGAAAAAAACGTCACCATCGAAAACATTATAATTTAACGCTACTTTTCTTTGGTAAACAGGTTATCCCACACAGAAAACAATGTTTATTAAAAATGTTTATTATTTTATTTATTAATATGCAGCGTAATTTTTTGTCACTGATACTACTTTAAGGGTTGAAAATACGCGCCAATTCCGAATTTAATTTAAAATGTGATTATGTGAAACGTTATTAATCATATAAATTTCTTAACAGACATAGGACAAAACAAAATTATCTTCCCATGCAAATGTGTTATTACTGTTAACAATTTTGTATGGGAAGGTAATTTTCTTTTTCATTTATTATTTTTAAATGTAAACCTTTTTTTGATTCAAAAGTTGAATAAGCTTTGTTTTGTTAAAACATAGAGTATGAAGATTAAAGTTAAGTTAAACCCAGCCTTAAAAAAACACCGTTATCAGATGATGCACCATGATTTTAAGAAATATTTTAACCAAGTACATTGACTGCTATATTTTAAAATCATAATTAATTATACTTATGACACAAAGTTTTATATTGTAGTGTGCTATGACTACCAATTTGTACCCTTGAATGTGTGTATGTCTTTTTAATAGTAAGATTCTGTTGTTTTTGATCAAAGTATATTTTTGTTGTACAAATTATGTAGATGCCATATATTAGTGAACTCAGTAAAATAAAAATGAAAAAATATCAATGTGATATTAAAATTATTTTATTAAGGTCATTTTATTTCTTGACACTATTTAACAAGTCATGTTTTTATTCTGCTTTTACTTTATTCTCGAAACTTCTATTTCACCATCCATTACTTTCCCAACATTAATCATTAAAATCATTATCATTCCGTAATGGTTCACTATTGAACCTGGACATAGCAGACCACTAATCAGCACGCCGCGCAAACAATCGGTGACAGAGCCATTCTGCTGCCAATTCTCTAAGGGTCTCAAAATTATGAGCGTAAGTAGTGCATTGTGACAGATGGAAGCGTAAGTTCACGCTTAGACTCGTTTCTGAATCATCCTAAGAATATGGAATAACGATGGCTTACGTTTATCACAATACAGAAATGGATGTGGCATATATTATAACAATAATGTTGCGTTTGCAACATTGCCTGATTGTACAGGGAGTTTTAGAATAGTGACGTTTCGTAGTGACAGTAATAGCTTGACTTTCTAAGTCACCTACGCATCGCGGGTTCGATCCCCGTTCGGAACAAATATTTCTATCATCATTCATTATCATTTCAGCCGAAAAACGTCCACTGCTGGACATAGGCCTCTCTCAAATATCGTCATAATTGTGTTGTGTGGTCATTGGGCGGTTTTGCCATAATCGCCACGCTTGGCAGACGGGTTGGCGATCGCAGTTGAGTTGTTAATGTACTCGAAGGATGCTGCTGCCCATCCTCCGGCTAATCCCTAAGTCGACTTTTACAACACCCACGGGAGGAAATGGGGTGGTGGTATTCTGAGCCGGCACCACAACCGAAATGATGAACGCTCATTCCTTTATGCAAGAAGGCTTTGTACAAACGTAATTTAAGGGTTTCCTAAATTATTGCTGACACGGTCATCTAGGTGGCTAACCGATTGGCTTTGTCCGTTGTGGGTCGCGGGCACAATCCTTGCACGAAACAAACGTGTGTATGGCCTACAAGTAGTTGTTCTGTGGGTGTATCAACGGACTGTAAGGTTGCAATAGGGTGACCGCTTTACAGTCACCCTCTCCGAGATGTGCCTATAGGCGTGGCTCCAGTGGGCGGCTCTAGTGTGATCATACGAGGCCCTGGGGGGAGGCTCCCTTAGGTGCCGATGATGACCGCTCCAGTGGTTTTAGCCGGTAGGAGTCCGGTATACCCCTTCGCCTTTCCCCGGGGCAAAGGAAGTTCATGAAGAATTTCCAATGGGAACCAATAAAAAATGACTAAGTTTGTTCTTGGGATAAGCTAATGGTACAAGTCCGAATTTAACAATAGACAATATATTCAGAAATTTCGGAACCCGCTCCACGCGCGTTCAACTCGCACTTGTCCGTTTTTTTTATAATGATTGTGAAATTGCATGTTTTGATGTACTAAGTGTATTAATGTAATTAAAACACAACAGTTCATATAAATATAAATGTTTATTTATTTTAATAACACATTCCGTGAAATTAATATTATTATAGTGCCATTTGTATAAGTATGTTTCATGCATGGTTTCATGTTATCTATAAAGACTACGTTACTAATTAAATGCTGCTGCTCGGTTTTCTAAATTAGGATTAATTCAATTTATCGATTGCTCTTGTTTATCTGTGGTTAGTTATATACGGTAGGTAACAATACTGAGGCAACCAGCAGAATAATATAATATTATAACATCCTTATATTGAAATATAGATGAGGCCTTTGTTCAGCAATGGGCGTCCTTTAGCTGATATGATGATGATGATTCAAATACGAGTATGTATGCAGGATAAAATAAAAAACAACTTCTTTCTAGCAATGATATTGCGTCAACGTCGTTGACTGTGAAACTTTAGGCAGCGTAAATCGATGTTCAATTTGAGCATTCAGCGTAAAGTAGGAACAAAACATTTTCGGCTCTATAGTGTAAGAGTTATTGTTTGCTGTCGCAGACACCATTAATGTAGTTACGTTTTTGAAAAGTTACGTAAGTCTAGATGGTTACACTGGCCACTAAGTCTGAGTAACTAACACCGAATACTGAAACGCCAGTTAATATTACGCTGTAACTTTAGCCGGCCGGTTTTGTACCGAAAAGAGGTTTCTCGAATAGTTTAACTTATTTTCCAGTATCCCAACAACGTTTCAGTCAAACCAACTGCTAAATATCTGAAAATAAAAAAACAAAAGTAAATGGTCTGGTATCATGGTGCTAGTGCGGCTAGCTATCGCGGGGTTCTGATTACAACTCTACATTAGTCATACTAGATGTCACTAGTGGGGTTAGCTACATCAAGGTTCTGAGTACAACTCTACGTTAGTCGTACTAGATGTCGCTAGTGCGGCTAGCTTCATCAAGCTTCTGAATACAACTCTACATTAGTTTTACTAGATGTCGCTAGTGCGGCTAACTACATCAAGCTTCTGAGTACAACTCCACGTTAGTAAATGTACTAGATGTCGCTAGTGAGGCTAGCTACATCAATGATCTGAGTACAACGCCATGTTAGTAAACGTACCACTCTTTAGTGTTTTAGTAATTATAGGAGTTGGGCGGGACTGTGTCTGACTTACTCTTACTTAATTGATCACAAGGCCAGGCCGTACTTTCTTAGCCATGATAATGCCTGAAATAAGTGTCAGTTACATACAACAAGACAGTGATAGCCTAGTGGGTGAAAGCTTGCCTTCCGTGCAGGAGGGTCTGCGTTCGATGTGGGGATCAGAATTTGATAATCACTTGCTTTAACGGTGAAGGAAAAAATCGTGAGCAGACCTGCACACCTGAGCGGGCTCCAAAATATTCTTAACGGTCTGTGTAGTCCGCCAACCCGTACTAGACCAGCGTGGTGGACTAAGGCCTAACCTTTCTCATCGTGAGAAGAGACTCGTGCCCAGCAGTGGGACAGTAATGGGCTGATACAAACAAGGAAGACATCATCATAATATTATGATATACCATAAGAAGTTGGGTTGTACTATCATCAGAAAAAGACAATTTCATCTGCTTAAATCATGTTCGGAATTTAACAAAGCCCTAAAACATACCTACACTTCAAAAGGTAATTATTTAAGTAACAATTATTCTGATATGATGGTAAATTCATTAATTTAGATTTTCATGAGGAAAACGTTATTTTGTAACATATTTTAATGGACGTTCATTGGTTTGTACCTCTACGTATTAAAACAGTTTCTTTTTTCTTCGTTTAATTTAATCTGGTAATGGGATATATTCTATCGATTTTAACTGCAATCCTTATTTTTTCCCTTACTTACTTTATAACAAATAAGCAAGTAAAGTGTGCAGTTTTGAAATTTAATGATTTATTCAGTAATCAATTGTCATAGCTTTCATATCAGGAAGTGGACCTGGATGAGTCTCGATGGTTCCACAAAGAATGAGATTGACTTCATCATGACCATTAAAAGACAAAATATTCAATGATGTCTCTGTGATCCATAGGGTGAAAACCGGTAGTGATCACCGAATGGTAAGAGGCACATTGAATATTAATCTCAAAGTTGAGAGGTCTCGTCTGATGAGGTCTACGCTCCGGCCCTCTAGTGCTCATATCCAAAATCACGACAGCTTTCAACTCGAACTCCAACACCGCTTCGAGGGCCTAGAACATTGCGTATCTGTGGACGATTTACATGGTAGGTTTGTAGAAACCGGCCAAACGGTTGGGTCTAAATTCTTTAAAACCCACCGTAAAGGTAGACCAAAAAAGTTTTCCGATCACACTCTCGACCTCATGGCAGAAAGACGCGCCATAACGCTGCAGTCCTCCGGTGATGCTGAAGCATACAGACTGCTCAATAGACGGATATGGAAATCCTTGCGTCACGATATCCGAACATCCAAAGGTGTTAAAGAGACGATTGAGCGGAATCAAGGCTCCAAAGTGTTCGCAAGAGACAAGTCTAATGGGCAAAGTCGTATTATGAAGCTGAAGACCGAGGACGGCAGTGTGTCGTGCCCATCCCAATATCCGTTCCGCTCTGTTCTCGAAGTTGTTGGCGAGTATATCGACCTGTACGAGTGTCGAGTACCTGCGACAAACTGTCCAGTTAGGTAAATCCAACTTCGAGAAAGAGGTCAATCGTCGAATCCGTCTCGGCTGAGCAACGTTTGGGAAACTTCGCAGCGTCTTTTCGTCAACAATACCGCAATGCCTCAAGACGAAAGTCTTTAACCAGTGTGTGTTACCAGTGATGACATATGGAACAGAGACGTGGTCACTCACAATGGGCATCATAAGAAAGCTCAAGGTCACTCAGCGAGCTTTAGAGAGAGCTATGCTTGGTATTTCTCTACGAGATCGAATCTGACGGCACGGTTGGTGCAGTGGCTGATACAGTTGACTGCTGCGCTCCGGGTCGTGGGTTCGATTCCCGCACGGAACAAATATTTGTATGATCTGCAGGTAGTTGTTCCGGGTCTGGGTGTATTGCGTGTGTGAAATTTGTGTACCCACGACACAGGAGAAATCCTAGAGTGGGGCAACGTTTTTTTAAACCAAAAAAAATGAGGAGATCCGTAGAAGAACTAAAGTTGTCGACATAGCTGAGAGGATTAGTAAACTGAAGTGGCAATGGGCAGGGCACATTGCTCGTAGAACTGATGGCCGTTGGGGCACAAAGGTTCTCGAATGGAGACCGCGCACCGGAAAACGCAGCGTGGGACGACCTCCAACGAGGTGGACAGACGACCTGGTGAAGGTCGCTGGGAGTCGTTGGATGAGAGCGGCATGTGACCGCTCCTTGTGGAAATCTACGGGGGAGGTCTTTGTTCAGCAGTGGACATCCTGTGACTGATATGATGATGAACTGTCATAACAGATATTTTTCAACAGCCGTCATTTTGAAACGCTGAACTACAAAAATATTAAATATGTCATTTTTATGCAAACGCAACGGTTTTTTAATGTGCTTGTTTTTAAATTACATGTATTGTTGATAAGGAGTTGAGAAATAACTTACATCTGAACAGGCTTGCGCTATCGCAACAGGTATGCATGTTATCATGGAAAATAGATCAGGTACAGGCTGCAAAACAAAAGCATATGATATACACTGGTGGCCGCATGATTACAAACACTACTCCGACTTATAGGATGAGAATAAATTAGTCTATTTCGGGCCTAAAGAACTATAGAGTTAATCTTATAATAGGGAACGTTAGTAAGAGAGAGCATATTATATACACAGATAAGCATAACATAATATCCATAAGTCATCATCATCATCAATCATATCAGCCAAAGGACGTCCACTGCTGAACCAAGGCCTCCGCCATAGATTTGCCACTTCAGTTTACTAATCCTCTCAGCTTTCAACTTTAGTTCTTCTACGGATCTCCTCATTTCTGATTCGACCTCATGGAGAAATACCAAGAGTAGCTCTCTATAGTTCACCGAGTGATCTTGAGCTTTCTTATGAGGCCCATCGTGAGTGACCACATCTCTGTTCCATATGTCATCACTGGTTGTTCACACTGGTTAACGACTTTCGTCTGGAGGCGTTGCGGTATTGTTAACGAAAAGACGTTGCAAAGTTAATTTCCATCTAGAGCCACCCATTGGTGCCACGCCTTTACGCACATTTCGGAGGGGATGACTGTACAGCGGTCACTCCATCTAGCGGTGAGAAGGCGACTGTAAAGAAGCCACTCCCCCAGGCACCGCTCGGGGGGATTTTAAAGGATTCCCCCAAAGCCTCGCTATACGCTGTGCTGCGCACACGGTGGCTCGTGACCACATGCACATTGGACCATTCCCCGGGTGTCGCTCGGTATGAGCACGCAGGTTCCCCAATCAGGTACTCGGGACCCCCCCAAGGCCCCCCGCCACATAAAGACGACGCTCACGCGTGTTCGACACGGGTGCCACGAGGGTTGTTACCCCGGCTCCGTGTCCTCCTTCTGGAGCATAATGCTCTCACAGAAGGAGACCGCAGGTCTCCAATTTTTATGTTCTGCCAGCATAGCCGACACTTCTACTGGCAGAGAGAGATTCGCCTGATCCGATCGACCAGGACCCGCCGCTCGGCAGCTCACTCAGGGCACTCTACGAGCGTGCTGTATGGTATTCTAATCGTCTCCACAGTCGTGGCACTTTGCCGTGACCTCGCGTCTTGTCCTGTGCAAGTACGCACCGAAACAACCATGTCCGATGAATACCTGCGTCAGGCGGAATGTGACGCGCTCGCTCCGGAGAGACGGCCTCAACGAGAGACCAACATCTAGGCTATTTGCGAACAACTGTAATTCCATCACATAATTCCAATTTGTCTGTTAATAAAAAACCATCAATGCTTATACTATTTATATACGTTTTGAGTCGTTGTTCGATGAATGTCCTTATTAATTTGTGTGTACTAGTGCTTTGCTTAGTTTTTTATTATTTATTTATAGTAAAAAAGGCATGTACGAAGCTGTATATTGGAGTGAACGTAAATTTGACTAAAGCGAGCAAGATATACGCCTGTCTAAGAATAACACCACAATATACTCCAAAACAGAAAATACTTTAACACTTACTGTTTGCGGTGCAGTTGTTGGAGCAGGAGTGGTGGTTGTTGTAGTAGCCGCTGTAGTTGTAGTGGTGTTGTCATCACAAAAACCAACCCCCATCAGAATTACCAAAACGAGGAACGATTTAATGTACACCATCGCCATTATTGTTCACAATTGTACACCCAAATCACTACACATTACCTTTTATATACTTTTGTTGACAACCGAAACCAACTCTTTGTATCAGCATGACGCATAAGCAGAGATAAATATTTCGGAAATATAATAAGATGTGAAATTATTCATGGTGTTATATTGACTGGAGGCCACTGAATTTTGCTGTGATGAATATTCGTTACGATACATTTAACTGATTTAAGACAATTCGAGGGTGTAGAGTCCATAAATTTATTTGATAGCTATATTAATCATTATTAACCTTTCATCAACGTGTTAGCTTAGATTGTGTGAGGAAGGATAGGAAGAAAACGATGAGGGGATGGCTAACAAGGAAGAATGGAAGAGAAAAACATATTGCACCGACCCCAAGTAGCTTCCCAAGTTACCAGGGCCGGAAGATGATGAAGGAACGTGTTAGCTTATATACTTGACTACAGATCACTGACATCTGCAAAACATTAAAACGGCCTCTCAAAGTAAGATAGCATAATATGAATCCATTATTCAATTAATTCTATGTGATTTCCCGCATATAATAGACTACCTCTCTTTCCGTGAATGTTGTTTATGAAGAACAAATAACAGCTTCATCCGTGCGCTATATGTATGTATGCCATCACCAATTCATTTTCAATGATTATTATTATTATCCTTTATTTTCTTAGTATACATATTATTACATTTTTAAATATATATATATATAAAACAAAAATAAAAACATATATTTAAAAATATAAAAATAGTGACCAACCGGCATCGGGAACAGGGTCCAAGCTGCCGGTGGCTAGGGCTCCAGAGAGAGGAACCTCCTGACAATACGTGCCGTGTCAAGGAGAACCACTTTCTGTATCAGGCCCTTGATCCAGCCGCCTAACAAGAGCCTCTTAAGATGTTGGTCGAGGCTCTTGGCGATCAAGCCGTTGACCGTAACGACTATCGGCACAATGATTGCTGAGTCAACATCCCACATGTCGACAATCTCGTGTGCCAAGTCAAGATACTTTATTTGTTTCTCTTTCTCGGCTTTCACGAGATTCTCATCATGCGGGATGGTAACATCAATAATCATTGCGCGTCGCTCTACTCGGTCTATCATCACTATATCAGGCTTATTAGCAACAATAGTCCTATCAGTGATGATAGACCGGTCCCAGTACAATGTGATATGACTATTTTCGAGAACTGGGTCGGGCATATACTTGTAGTATGGTACCTCAAAGGCCACAAGTTTATATTTCAGCGCAAGTTGCTGGTGTATAACCCTGGCTACTTGGTTGTGCCTGTGCAAGTACTCGCCGTTAGCAAGACGAGAACAACCAGAAATAATATGTCTGATGGATTCACCTGGACGGTGGCATGCCCGACAGATGTCAACCGTACCATCCTTAACAATATATTTCCGGTAATTGTTCGTCATGATAACTTCGTCCATAATCGCACAGACAAAACCTTCGGTTTCCCCAAAGAGGTCACCAAAACGTAACCAGGATACTGATGCTGGAAAATCTACATCGGGACCATGGAGGGCCCGATAAAAACGTCCATGCAGCTCCTTGCTCTGCCATACTTCCTTGCGGTCATTGGTACTGATTACTACAGGTTTGCGCCAGTTCTCTTTTGCCAGACCAAGCGGGGTGAGCCCGTTGTCCACTGCCACTACATCTCGATGCATCCCCACGTGAGTATGGAAAAAATACTCCCTAAGACTGCACACCTCGCGGTTATGGAGGGTCTTAGTATTTAAAAAGCCGCGACCCCCACATCTCCGCGGGATGTACAGTCTCATTACCGAGGATCGTGGGTGATGCATCCGATTTGCAGTCAGCAATGTGCGGGCTCTCCTATCCAGGGCATCCAGTTCTGTTTGAGTCCATTTGAGTATGCCGAAGGAGTACATGAGAACTGGCATGACCCAGCCATTAAAGGCGCGCACCTTGTTACCGCCTGATAAAAGACTTTTTAGCACTTTTTTCAGGCGGCCGAAGAAGCGCTCCTTCAACGTCTGTCTCATGTCAGCCTCATTGATGCCCAACGCCTCCGACATACCCAAATATTTATAGGTCTCGATTGAGGAGAGAGATCGAAGGCTCACAGAATCCGAGAGTTCAATTCCCTCGGATTCTATAATTTCCCCTTGGTTCACATGCATGACTGCACATTTTTCCACACCAAATTCCATCCTGATAGAGTTACTAAATGTTTCGGTCACTTTCAGTAACTCCATCAGTTGCAACTTGGTGCGAGAAAATAATTTTAAGTCATCCATGTAAAGCAAGTGGGAAATAACCTGACCGTCTCTCCGCAATCGATAGCCTAGCCCTGACCCCTCTAGTAGATTACTAAGAGGGTTCAAAGCTAAACAAAACCACAATGGACTGAGGCTGTCACCCTGAAATATACCACGCTTGATAAAAATTGCCTCACCGTCTCCCAGAATCTGGCGACATCCCGGATAGCGAAGAACTGTCTTCCATTGCCCCATACATGACATCAAGAAGGTGCATAGGGTTGTATTTATTTTGTACAACTTCAGCACCCTCATGAGCCATGTATGTGGCACGGAGTCGTAGGCCTTCTTATAATCTATCCAACATGTCGACAGATTCTTTCGGTTACGGCGGACTTGTTGGCAGATAGTCATATCAATGAGGAGCAGCTCCTTAGTACCGCGGGACCCATTCCTACATCCATTTTGAGAAGTAGACATGATAGCGTTATTATCAATGTGTTGATTAATTTTTATTCTCAAAATGGATGTAAGAAGTTTATAGACTGTCGGTAGACAGGTGATAGGCCTATAATTCTTGGGTTCCGCGGTGCTACCTGATTTATGGAGCAGGTGGGTAACACCAGTCGTTAGGAACTGTGGTAGCGACCCACGTTCTACGGACTGTTGGAATTGAGACGCCAAGCAAGCGTGCGAGCTTCGGAGCCATTTTAACCAGAAATTGTGCAGTCCGTCCGGCCCCGGAGATTTCCAGTTTGGCATTGGACGGACTGCATTGGCCACATCTTGAGCGTCTATAGTTATGGCCCCCATGTCCTGTATTGGCTCGCACACTCGCTCAACCTCCCGCATCCAATCGCCCTCAGTGTGATTGACGGGCACCGACCAAATGTTGCGCCAGAATTTAATCGTGGCGTCATCATCTGGTGGTGGCCCATATTATTATTATTATTATTATTTATTTATTCATCAGATAACTATTGATCCACTTATTATTAGTAAAACACAAATTGGTACTTACATACTATGTTAGTAACTCTAATATTTATTTAACTACATTAATTGTAATAAGTGAATAAAAACAAAATACATTTAACAGTCCTAGGTATCATATAGAAGATTAATAGTGTTTTTAATATAAGACTTGATTAATAGCATAACAGATAATTAAAATAAAATCAAACAAACCACATTAAACAATCGATAGCGTCGGGATTTAATAACTAGAATTAGATTTAATTGAATATATCGCCAAATAAAAATTGATATTTGAGATTTATAGATTTTATACACAGTTTATAATTTCAAGATTTAAATTACATTAAATGAATTAAATTAAATTAAAAGGATTAAATTAAATTGATTGAGTTAAATTGAATTGAACTGAGTTAAATAAAATAATGTTTAGTTAAAATCTACTTCCCCAATGTTATTTTTATCCACTTATTTTGGATTGGGCAATCTGTACGTGACGCAATCATCTTCAAAATACTGTTGCTACTGCTCCTTACTCGTTGGAACAAGGAAGCGACTTTCTTGCGAATTATCGCCTGAAAGCCATCCGTGCGTGCGTCAGCGAACATTCCGGACGCACTGCAGCAATGTGGCAGATGCAACAGCATCCTGAAAATATTGTTGTACTGTATACGCAGTGTGTCGGCGGCACGGAGGGTATGGTTTATCCAAAGGCCGCTGGAGTAGAAGGATTGGCAGTAAGCCTTAAAGAGAATGATTTTCACTTCTCCCGAGCAGCGTGCGAATCTACGCGCAAGCATATTCCCCCTTACCGCCAACGCCCTGCGTTCCCGTTCCAAATCAGCATCATCTTTCAGGTCTTCTGACATAATATGCCCCAGATACTTGAAACTACTTACCACCCGCAGAGCTTGACCGTTCAGCCTAATGCTCGGGACATGGGCAGGTGTGTTCGAGCCGCTCTTGAATATGAGTACTTGACTCTTAGTTGAGTTATATTTCAGCCCATGTTCTACCGCATATGCTTCACAGATAGCGATTAATTTGCGAATCGCACCAATGGACGGTCCCAGCAGCACCATATCATCCGCGTAGCTAATGTTGTTAACACACACTCCGTCGACATAACATCCCATATGCGTACTGCTGAGCTCACCGATTAGGTCGTTAATATAAAGGTTGAACAGCAGAGGAGAGGTTAGTCCTCCCTGCCGCACTCCACTCTCCATGCCATAGGCGTCCGACAAAACCCCTGCCCACCTCACCTGGTTTTGCTGGCAGATATACCAGCTTCTTATTAATTGTATAACATCCACCGGTACACCCATACTTCCGAGCTTATCCCATAGCTTACTGTATAGAACGGTGTCAAATGCTTTTGACATATCCAAAAAGCACGCGTATACCGGCGTCTTTCTGTCCGTATAATATCTGACAGCCTGCTTAAGAGCCAATATCGCACTTTCGGTGGATAACCCAGTTCTAAAACCGAACTGAGCATCGTGCAGCTTTATATGTTTTTGAAGGATGTTATTAAGCAAGCTGTCAAGTACTTTCGCCATAATGGTTGCTAATGAGATAGGTCGATAGTTTAGTTTGTCTGACACATTCCCGTTCTTATTTTTAATTATAGGTACCACAATCGTCTGTGTCAGTTCATCCGGTAGATACCCATGACACAAACACAAGTTATAAAACATGGAGAGTACGCGCGGCAGGTGAACGCCTGCATATTTAAGATGTTCAATGCTGAGACTGTCACTTCCAGGAGATTTTCCTCTGCTCATGCTATTTACGACTTTCCTTATCTCCTTGGCTGTAAATCTTACAACTATCTCCGTTGCAACAGACCCAGCACCGACACTGCCAGGTATGTTAACATCATGATGATGTTTCGCTGTAAAATGCTCACGGAAAAGATTAGTTATGCTGCTATGATCATTTACACCATTGATATTCACAGGGAGGCCAGGTTTGCTATTTATGTTTTTAGTTTTTTTCCAAAATTGTTTGAATTCCCTGTCCGAGTGATGTGCGGCAAGCATATCCATTTTTATTTGTTCCTGTCTGTTCTGACACCACTTTAATTTACTTTTGAATACTTTCCTACTTTGAACCATCTCATTATAACTTTGCCCACTTCTTGGCTTGCCAGCTTTAACCCATGCCATAAATTTCCGTCTCGCCTCACTGTGAACCCCTGAAACATGCAAATTCCACCCAGCAACATAACTCCCTCCCCTCTGTGCTCTCCCCCTTTTATACGTAGCCATCGCGGCCTCTGATAGGGTAGCAACAAGTTTCAAATACATACCTCGCAGTAGAACTTTATGTTCTTCCTTGGAGCACATCCCATCACAACAACTAGAGAACTCTCTTGGGAAATCAAATTCCCTAAGATGAGAGTGACATATTTGATGATAATGCTGAACTTGGTCGGCAGTACGCTGTCCCCATAACACATCATTTATAACCTGTAAAGTTGGTGGCCTTTCTTTACGCATTATCTGACCCAAATCACATTCTATTATAAGTGGAAAATGGTCAGACCAGTGTACATCATACTCCACCCGAAGACTAGCAATTGTTGGCAATGCGGCATCAGTAACAATGCAATGGTCTAACCATCTCGCACATCCATGCGCCTCACTTACAAACGTATATGACTCAGAGCCTAACACTTGCATGTCGGCACATGTCCACTTCTGATCGTTACAAAACTCTAACAACTGATCACAAAATAACTCATTCGGATGTGCATTAAAATCACCTAAGATATAGATAGCAGAAGAGTCTTTATCGTCTTCGATTACAGAGCAGATTTTACTAAGACATTGGGTAAATTCAGGTAGATTATCTGCACAATCTGTGGGCATGTAAACACTAAAAACGATCACAAATCTGTTATTCAATTCCAACTTGACAGCCGATAAACGCACATCATCACAATGTATTACACTTGCCGATTGAAAGGCGTTTTTCTTCCACAATATAGCTACGCCACCATAAGGCCTACCTCTCAGAAGACCCGTGGATGTGTCCACAGCTGACGTCCCCGTGCCACCAAAATTTACATTAATACTATTTAGCAAGGATAAATCATGAGATAGCAACCAGGTTTCCTGCAAAGCTATGACATCTGCCATGTTGCACAAATGTTTAACACCCTCAATGGAACGTTTCAACGATTTACAGTTGAAGGATACGAACTTTGTTTTGTATGAACTATCCATCTCCATTATTTAGGGGTTGCCGCTTGATCTGACCGTTTATAAAACGCCTAAATGAAATTCCCTTCGGCCACATTCCGTTTTCAAGAAATTTATCTACGTTGCTTTTGCACACAAATATTTTATAGGCGTTGTAAGTTCGTTCCTTGATCATTTTAATTTTAATCGGCTTAACTTCCTCATGTGTTTTTTCAAGAATATACTCCGCTATATCGGCCTCTAACACATTCTTATGTACATTGCTGATAAATAGTGGTATTTTGGTGTCAGCGGCCTTAAATTTACCTATAATCTCCGCTTTCCCCTTCTGAGTTATATACTTATCCCTCTTTTTCCTATTCTGCACCAAGATCCAATTGTTAACTTGATTTTTAACTTGATTTGTTGCTGGTTGCGATTCTACGTGACTAGTTATAACTGCAAATGATTGTTTTTTGCATAGCTCATGTGACATATTAGGAACATTAGTCGGTGTAAATTGTAGTTCCATGCAAGTGCGCTTATCAGAAGTAGTACTTTCTGTTTCCCCATTACCCTCCTCAATCGCACATTCCACTACCTCGCTCTCTCCTATACCGCGAGCGCTCGGACTCGGCGACGATGGCTTAGACTCGGATGCATCCAGCGCACATAGGTACGAGCGGGATGGAGTACGCTCGTGGCTTTGTTCGTTAACTAACGTCGACACCACAGATTTTACGGTTGACTGTTCTTTGTCATCGCTGTTAACGCCACCTCTCTTTTTTGTGTTTACAAAATCCGTATTGTGATTGTGAGTGTTTATTTGCGAGTAACAATTCGTATTATAATATAATTTATTTTCCAACTCACGAAGTTGTGTAGTGGTAACATAACTACTCTTTATGTCCTCTAATTGCGATCTGAACACCAATAGATCTTTCAATAACGCCGTGACATCTATATGATCGAAAGTCACAGGCGGCAGTTTGTGCAGGTCTTTAGCCACAAAAACAGGAATCAACTCGGGATCTAAACTTTTGATCACTGTAACGATATCATCTAAATCCCTTTGTATCTTGCCATCACCTTTTTTTTTTCTCTTCACGTTTCTAATGTCCGTTGTAATGGAGTCAAACAAGAGTTTTTTTGATTTCTCGACCTCCCGCACATTAAAAGTCGAGATACACACACGTAATAAACTTTCGTGGTCCATCACATCAATTTTATTAGTAATGAATGCCAATAATTCGTCAATTACTACATTACAATTAACACATTTCACTGTACTTGAAGTCATGATCGCGAACAGGTGCGACGTGACGAACAGGTGCGACGTGACGGCTTATGGCTATTATGGCTTAAGGATCTACGAGCAGTATTATTACTTACTCTCATAATTTCGGCCGAATTAAGTCCACTGCTGGACACAGGCCTCCCCCAAAGATCACCACAACGACCGATATAGGTGTGTGTGGGCTCATTGGGGGGTTTTGCAAAGTCAAAAGTCAAAGTTACAGTTTATTATTTCAAATAAACCAAATATTGGCACTTATGAAACGTCAGAATCTAAGTTGCACGGTTCCAAATAGTTGATCTCGTGGAGAAGAGCCGGCAAGAAACTCCAAATTACCATAATCGCCACGCTTGGCAGACGGGTTGGCGATCGCAGTTGAATTGTTAATATACTCGAAGGACGCTGCTGCCCATCCTCCGGCTAATCCCTTAGTCGGCTTTTACGACACCCACGGGAGGAGATGGGGTGGTGGTATTCTGAGCCAAATTAAAAATATTATATGATATATATTAAAAATAACGTTGTTTCACACTAGGATTTCTTCTGTATGGTGGGACCAGTTTATACATCATAAACATCACATTCACAAAAACCCAGACCTGGAAGAACTACTTGTAGCCCATACAAATATTGGCTCCGTGCAGGGATTTAACCTCTGACCTGCAGTGCAGAAAGCCAGTCACTTAGCCACTGCGCTAACCGTGCTGTCATGAATGAATTTTATTACAAGTGAAATAATAACTGTGTAGAGGGTTGGTATCTTAATCAAGACTGCACTAATGAGGGATTAGCTATCAGTTTCTTGTGTAACTACGTATTATAATTTCCTAGAAAACATATTTGCTAGAAAACATAAATGCTGTGGAACAGTTTCCATAGAAAAGCTTATACAGTATAACATGTGCACAATCTGCACTCTTTAGTACACAGGTAGTCTTACGATAGTCGTCTACCTACTACGTATGTTGCCCAGCAGTTGAACAAGATAGTGCCTCTTTCAGAACCTTATGTTTGTGTAGTTTCTAAATTGACAGACAAGCTGTCACATTTTAGTATAAAGAGGACCATATCCACCTCTTTGTACCATAAAATTACCTAGAATAATAATACAATTTACAAATTTCGACTTATGGCGATCATGTGTGACGTATATTATTTATAATTTTTTGTCTTAATTGTCAATGTAGGTACATACCACTCATCCAAATAAGTGGTGGCATTATTTAATAAAACACAAAATATCGGTTTTGACCCTTAAAATATTATCACCTTTAAAATATAAATCAATGCCATACGTTGACCCATAAAAAAAAACAGTCGTCGAAATACTCTTTGTATGTACTTTCCGATATAGTCTTTAATTCAATTTTGTGTAATTGAATCTATGGAAGCAAAAACTTGTACTTAGAATGAAATCGAATGCAGAGCTCGATTAATGAGATTTGATAGGTTTCTGCCAAAAATCGGGTTCAGTGGAGCTATTCTAAACGCATGAAAACTTTCCGTGTCGATAACGTGCCTACAGAGATCGGTATTAAAACCTACCAATGATAAAAGGTGTTGTTCGTGCGGTTTCCGGATTAAGAATGTAGCACCAGTCCATCTCCTCCTGTGGATGTCGTAAAAGGCGACCAAGGGACTATAAAACAGAGGGATGGGCAGCAGCGTCCCTTCTGTAGAACAGTAGCCATTCTGCGGTCACCAACCCGCCTGCCAAACGTGGTGAGTATTGGCAAATTCTCCCCAATATGAAGACACAATTGAGTGGAAATATATGGGGGAGGCCTTTATTCAGTAATGGACGTTGTATGGCCGATATGATGATGATGATGAATAATAAAAGGGAAAAATAAACTAAAAGATAAAAATTATAAATTACCACGTTACTTTAAAAAAAATCGTAAGCATCAATGTTTTAATACTGGCGGTATACATGTTTTCGAAACAGAGAGCTTTCACGCGTTTAGAATAGCTCTTCTGGATTCAATAAATAAGACGTTATCGTGATATAAAATTGTAGACGCCACGCGCATGCATTCATACCTCTTAGACTTAATTACTGCTATGCGTTAAGAATATTTATAATTAAATAAATAATTGGTTCCGGCTCAGAATACCACCACCCCATCTCCTATCGTGGGTGTCGTATAAGTCGACTAAGGGATTAGCCGGAGGATGGTAAGCAGCGTTCTTCCAGTACATTAATAACTCAACTGCGATCGCCAACTCGTCTGCCAAGCGTGGTGATTATGGTAAAACCCCCAATGAGCCCACAACACACCCATATCGTTCGTTGTGGTGATCTTTGTGGGAGGCTTTGGGCTGTAGTGATGATAAAAATATATAAATTCCGTCTCGTTTAAAACAGAACAATTTTGCATGACTCAATACCTATACGTTTTGTTAAGAAGAGACGACGAATATCCCTCAAAAGATTATTTGTATTCCTTACGTTACAATGGGTAAAGCAAACCACGACGGACAACCCAAGGTTAAGTACCTAAAGACCAAATCGAATTCATATCTTACAGGTTTTAAATAAAGAGTTTATAAATATTATTTTTTACGTCAAGCTTGGTTTCATTGTGTACATCCACAAAACGAGCATAATGTGTTTTCACGTTACAGTCAAAATCTTTTGTAATTCGAGTTACGTTGTTTTTAATTTAGTTGTTAGTGAGAATAGGTTCCTCTGACATGACTCTTTTATGTTGATTTATCTTTTTGTAATAAGTAGGTTTCGATGTAGTAACATAAAGTTCAGTCATCCAGTCAGTTCCATTGTTAAAAACTATGTAAAAAATCTAGTGAATAATCTACTAAAATATTCTATTAGTCCCTTAAAAGTATAAAAATGGTCAATCGCAATACTATTGAAGTAACAGGATACCTCATTTCGAATTTATCAGCCCTGGGGAAGTTGCTCTTATCCCTTCATCAACTAAAAAGACCTGATCTTCAAACATCTGAACAGATATTCTTTAATCTCAGCTCAGAATACTCTCGATCAAGTCACCTTTCAAACAAAAGATCATCCGTTTGGGAGCTAGCTACGATGCCACAGACAGATACACAGGTATACATTGAGATACACATGTTAAACTTACGTATAATACCGCTCTGTTTGTGTCGGAGATTAAAAAAGGCGATAATTTGCTATCGTTGATGTCAAATATACAAAGAAAACAAAACCTTATGTTGCTCCACCACCGTTTAAACAAAAAGCTCGAGGATGATACGTAGGGCATGACTTTAAGGCGTACTTGTAAGTAAGAGAAATGAGCTACCAATTTATATAGTCATGAAACCCGTGCATTTTCTATGGTATGTCTATTGTTTTACATGTGTTTTTTATCTATTCTTCACACACTAGGATTTCTCTTACATCGTGAACACCGTGGAAACACTCAGTCGGAACAATCGGGTTGCTGAAATATACACCAAACAAATTTTTGATCCACGCGGAGATCCCACGATCTGTAGCCTAGAAAGCCAATCGTTTAGCAACTCAACCAACAATGCAGTTAATCCAGATGCCGTAGAAACTAGTGTTTTAGTTCAGTTCTTACGTTGCGTCACTAATGAATGAAAACAGTACCCTAAAGAATGGCATACTAACGGCCGAATATAGAAACTCCACTCGATATTTAAATTCCACTTAATTACTTGAGACCTTCCCAACGAAAACGGGCCTTTCGAATGCGTTAAGCGAGATTTAAATATTAAGTGGCGTTTCAGCATTAACTTATCCTTTTGGCTTACCGTAACGTAGTCGTAGACTCGTAGATTATAATCACTTACACGATGGCCATGATAGTCTACGACTATTTGTAGATGCCTAAATCTACATCCACTTAAAAAACAAAACAATAAAACAGCGCTTTAGTTGTGTCATATTTTTATTAAAACTACTTACCCATAAACATTGATGACATAATGTCATTCATAGTTTGCGCACTCTGTAAGAAAATAAAAAGTATTGGTTTATTAAAATATCGCCATGGTTATTTAACTAGGAATTGCAACACTGTTTTATTTTATAGAAAAAGTCTGACTTTCAGTGTCCGTTTGAACGGAAAGGGAACGTTACTCTTATAAGGTCTGCCCATTACATCGTGCCATACCATAACGGTAATCGTACGGTTTTCTCACGATGCTTTTCATTTCCTTCACCGTTAACGCATGTGGTAATCAAATTTTGTTCCGCATATGAATCCGAAAAGTCAGAGGTGCGAGCCGGGATCGAACTCTAACCCTCATGTATAGAAGGCAAGCGTTTAGCCATTAGACTGTCACTGCTATTCCGACTCATTATATGGTCATAATATGACAGTCAACTTATCCTAGAAAGTTGAATTTTGAACCTGGTAGCGGATAAGACACAAAGCTGGAGACGTAAGCTAGTACACGTGCAATTGTTTTGTTGCTGCACAAATAGAACCACTGCATCCTATCTAGAATATCTCAATAGCTGATTTAGGTAGCAGTATCTGACTATATAGGAACAGCATACTATGATCACCAAACGTAGTTAAAATGACGCTTAGACATTGTAAATTGTAATTTTTATGTTTTATGTTTTGTGTAATTACTTACATGTTTACAAGCGGCTGCTAATCCCCAAAAGGGCAGGGTTATTAGCGTGGCCAACTTCTCGATACCCTGTAACACAATACAATCGGATATTTATAGCTATATAACGCCAAAGTATGCTACAAAACCTTTTCCATAATATTATTGTGGGCGGTTTCCAGACTAACCAAAATTCCAGTACACAGTACAACTGTCATCGGAAGGCCAATTCTCGTAATTAATTTACACTATGACTGAAACTTGACCGAACTGAGATTAAATTATGATATGACCGAAAAAATTGTATTCTGCTACTCATAAAGTTCTGTCGGATTTCAGTATAATCTCGATCATTTAAATCTCAATTTTGACGTTTATTTCAAGACAATTTAGTACTTGTGACAGTTCGAAATGTTAGCAGAAACCGTTTGGACTTCGATCAACTTTCGATCTAATCACAGTTGAAGTTCATGTTTGACTTTATTTGTTAGTTTAGGAGAATACCATTTGTACCATTTATGACACTGAGACTAAATCGGAACTATATAATGAACATTTTTAAATTGCGAGAATTGGCCCTCTGACCTTTGCAACCCAAAAACTGTTAGACCGTTTATCAGGTTTTTGGGTTTCTCATCGCCCATAACAGCTTTTAATTATTGGACACCAAAAAGCACAACCAAACGAGCTCTCAGGAGCACTCAGGAATCCTAATGTGTTCAGATCGGACATTTATGCGTGAAATAACGGCCGGCTCAGAATACCACCACCCCATCTCCTCTCGTGGGTGTCGTAAAAGTCGACTAAGGGATTAGCCAGAGGATGGGCAGCAGCGTCCTTCGAGTATATTAACAACTCAACTGCGATCGCCAACCCGCCTGCCAAGCGTGGCGATTATGGCAAAACCCCCCAATGTGCCCACAACACACCCATATTGGTCGGTGTGGTGATCTTTGGGAGAGGCATGTGTCCAGCAGTGGTCTTCATTCGGCCGAAATGATGTACGGCTAGTCCGGCTTCACTTCGCAAATTAAACCAGTTGTGGGGCTAAGAGACTGGGGTCCCGTCCGATGAGCTTATATCGCGCATTATTTGAGACAATGTCTAGAAAACTACTTGAAGGGAAATAAGGTTACAAAATGCTAACGAAAAAAAAAACAGATTTACGTTAGCAAATGTACTTGAAAGAAATACCTAGCTTAAAGTGGTTGCATCGCGTCTTATCTTTATACAAATTAATTTTACGCGAATCTAGGTACAAACACATTTTTTTACTCAACAATTTTAATTGCTTTTAGTTATAGCTGTCGCATTCACATATTAAAGTAAAATTACTAGGTAATAAAATTTCTAAAGAATACTTTAATATTGTCCGAAGTCTGGAGTTATCAGTTCAGAATCATATTATGTATCAACCGTTTGATTTCTCAGATCAGTAATAACAATATGCGACAACACTTATTTCAATTAAACACACAGCATCACGTTGAATAATTGAACTAGATACGATATTTTCTGACTGTTCAATTAAGTTATTTAAACAAATAACGCACATCCACTAAAATCCCAGACGTTAGGAGATTCTTATTATTTTAATTTCATTAAACTTTTGTTAGAAATTTGTTCTACGACACTTTATGTACAAATGTAGCCGAGAGAAGAGCGGAAAGTAGGTAATAACGGACTTTGCTGTTGTAAAATCTCAACATAGATTTTTTTGTGTTTATCATTTCAGCCGAAAAATGTTCACTGTTGGACAAGGGCGTCCCTAAAGATCGCCACAACGACTAGTTGGTTCGTGTTGTGTGCTAATTGGGGGGATAGCCATGCTCGGTAGGCGGGCTAATCCCATAGTCGGATTTTACGACACTCACGGCATAACTCACGCGATGATATGGGTTGGTGTTATTCTTAGCTGGCACCACATGGATGAAATTGTTTTTTTGGAGTAATTATACAAATTAGTGGTCGTTCAAAGATCGAAACTCGGTCGTTTTCTTAATCACAAATTTTAGCTAGACCAAATCTCACAATCCTCCTTGCAGTGTGCTTAAAAAGGGGTACAAAGGTTTTTCTTCATGTATAGATTACATAATTTCACGAAAACATCCAAAGGTGACGTGACTTACTGTTTGTGGGGTTGCTGGTTTGGGGGCAGCAGTGGTTGTTGCGGTTGGTGCTGCAGTAGTGGCTGTTGCTGCGGTAGTAGTAGTGGCATTGTCTTGACAAAAACCCACCCCAGCTAGCAATGCAAACACGCCGAACAGTTTCATGTACAGTGGAGCCATAATCGTTAGCAACTGTTCACTCAAATTACTCCACATAAGCTTATATACATTTCGTTGACAACCGAAACCAAGTAGAGATCATTTTTATGTTACATAATGTTAAAAATTTCACGGTGTAGAGGCCACTTTAAGTTTTACTGTAATGTATATTCAAAATGATGTAAGTAGTTCAAGAATAAATTCTACGCGCGTCTCTCTGAAGGATTGTGCGGCCGGCCAGTTGGCACAGATGGGCCCCGTCAAGGGACGGGCCGTAACCTGCCAGCGGTGTGGCCCAGTGCCTACACAGTGAACACCTCACCCCCAGCCATAGGTAAGTGGAAGGACACAGTGGAGTTTTAGCCGGTAAAAGTCCAGCCATGCCCCTTAATTTAATTAATTTACGGCCCAATATGGCGGCGAGATGAGCAAGTCATTCGCTTTGTGGTAAGCGTCATACCTGCCCATAACAATTGTAATGCTACCGAAGACTATTATTGCGTGGCACCACACTACACTCGTCACTTTTAGACATGAAGTTATTTAGTCTCTTTTGGCCAGTATTTTCATTAGCTACAATGCCGTTCCAACCAGAACGTAGTAATGTCTAAAAATTAAACACTGTTGCTTAGCGGCGAATATCTAGCACTGCGGTGTTAACTATATTTTTTATTTATGTTTTATAAGCCTGGTGGAAATACGTCATGTTCTTTGGGAAGGGTAGAGAGGCATGCCTGACTCCTACCGGCTAAAACCACCGGAGTGGTGCCTATAGGCGTGGCACCAGTGGGCGGCTCTAATGTAATCTTACGAGGACCTGGAGCCCCCATTAGGTGCCGAAGTTGACCGCGGGGAAGACCGTCGTCCCCGGGGAAGGGCGCAGGGGTATGCCTCGGGGCCAAGGAAGTTCCATGTAGAATTTCCACAAGTGACCAATATGGAAAAAAGTCCGGCATGCCCCTTCGTCCTTCTCTGGGGTTGAGGAAGGTCAAGTAGAATTTCCACTAGGTACAATAAAAAAAAGAAAAACTGTAAAGCGGCCACAATCGGTGCCGTGCGGAGCGGTGGGGAGGTTGTACCGTAAGGTGTAGGACTGTAAAAAGGGGGCCCTGAGGCATTTTTCTGCGGAGATTGTTAGGGATCCCTTGCAAGGCTTTGCTTGCTGTGCACTGCGCTGCGCCCACGTGAGCACCACCGTCTTCCTGGAGGGCGCTCGATACGAACACGTAGATTCCTTAATCTACACACTCACTACACTAGACACGCCGAGGCGTCTCACATTTCAAAGCCCAATCCACTAAAGCGAGTTGTACACGGGCACCGGGATAGTTGTTACGCCTGCACCGTGTCCTCCTTCACCGAGCGGGATCTGCTCTTTCTCGATCCCGCTCTGCGGTCTCCTTCTGATGCATTTCGTTCTCACAGAAGAAGACCACTGCACTCCAATTTTCATGCTCTGCTAATATAGCCGACACTACTGCCGGCAGAAAAAGATCTTTCCCGATCCGATTGACCAGAATCCGCCGAATCATACTTGATTCCCCCAGAATTGGGCAAATGTAATGCACCCACTACCCTCTTGACTCCTGGGATAAGGCGCCCGAAGTGTTCTTCGAAGCCCCATGATTGGCCAGGGTGAGCCTCAGGTAGTTCATGTATCGGCCCACCCTAATTTGCGCGTTGCCAACGCATATACACGAACTGGGTGGCTCTCTGCTCCATGACAGTTTGTGGAATAACGCCTTGGTTTTGTGCGGCGCAGACCGTGCATTTTGGCTATGACGATTGCCAGCACTCGTCAAGCCAGATGGTGCCCTCGAAGGTACTCCCCGCTGGCCAATACAAGAGTATCTTCAGCGTAACAGACTAAGCTGACGCCAGCGAGGAGAATGACATGCAGGTGCGCGTGTTAAGGGGGGGCCAAAAACTGACCCCTGCGGAACCCCACACGTAATCTTGCTGTGCTTTACGCCACCGTCCCTGTCCACATAAAACATGCCTGTCGCGCAGAGCCCCGATGATACCCGGTAGATGGGGAGCGGGGGGCACCTATGGTAGACTACGACACTGACAGCAAACGCCATCCCACGCCACCCCACTCCATCGGGACACTACCTGCTAAGAGATGTACCGTCTCAAAATATAGTTTGTAACACACAATCTGCCTAGTCGTGACAAAACATTCGCACTCGCGCAACCCTAAGGTTGCCTGGAAGAAATCACAGAGTGCGATAAGGCCGCCCATTGTACAATATACTTTTAAGATTACCGATTGGTATACAATAAAGAGTTTAGTAAATAAACATAAGTTAAGACCACAATAGTACGTGCAAGTTGCGATATTATTATACGAGTGAAATGGTGAATGCAGGCATACAAAATGCAGTAGCGTCAACACAAAAGAATATTGTGCGTTTCACCGTTTTCCACCTCTTCGTTGCGAGGACGCTCTGTGTACGTGTAAAAATACACTACCCTGTCATCTATCTGCAGGCTAGATTCAAAACATTTGCTTAATGTTTGCAAGCATTTCAAATAAATGGCGTCGTTCTAATGGAATACAATGCTTTACTATCGCATATTGTGACTGGAATTTTAAATGAGAAACAGTATTGTGCTTTCAAGGAATTTATGCAATATGTGAATGATGATGTCTCTCTAAACATGAAATATAATGTATGTTGTTGGTTATTTTCTAAAATAGAAGCGGCTACGATTCACAACACAACATTTGTAATCCACTTCATTATGCTTGTACAATCCCTGAAATGGAAACCGGTTTATTGAAATTACGTTTTGCATTGTTGCTCACTGTCGTGTGTTTTCATAATAGGAATGTAAACTGGAGTGTAACCAAGGTAACTGAATAAATGGACGCTTAAAAGCGAATTGTCGTCGAGAATAGTTAGCTAAAGTCGACTCTGCCGAGTCGCTTCACAAACGATTAAGATCGTACTGATTAGCCGACTCAGAAAAACTAGATACAGTATACATAGGATATGTAAACAGGTGTAGGAAATTCTAACGGTTTTTTGCATTTACTCAGATTTCACACGGATTCAGCACTCTATCACAAGGTGACTCAAGGTTATGTTTTGAAGGGTTTAAAACAGTTTTAAGTGATATTCTGCTAGCTTACCGACTTATTTAAACCTCTGTGAAAAATACATAAATATATACAACCAACCACCTTAAACAAAGTTTTAAATTTGATGAGAGTAAAAAAAAACAAAATATTGCTTTTTCATGCATTGTATTTTCATAACAGCTACAAACTCAAAACGAAACAACTTATATAACAGCGCTCAAGATAAAATGAGTCACTGAAGGGGTTTGTGTAAAATTTAATCGATAAACGGAAACGGTTCAGCTCTCGTACCGAGTACGTACTCAAGTAGCCATTGACCTTTTTAGCTTGAATTGACGGCACTCTACAGCATGCATTATGTGGGTAGTATATTGAAATCACTACCTACGCTATAAATGCCATCCAACCCTGATAACCTGAAACAGAAGCGTAAAAATATAGGTTTCAGTTTATATTTGGATGAACATTATTATTATCGTGCAAATTGTTGGCACAAATGCTTTATTTATATTAACTTTTAATTTTTCAATTACTTAAATCTTTCTAATTTCAAAGTCACGAAACAAATGCATACATACATAACATCACTGTTTCTACCATGCGGGTGTACAGAAACTACAGGACGCTACGTGTTACTACCCTTACTTACTCCCAGGGGGAGTACTGCACATCTGACCTTTTTGAAACACACCACTGTTAAGGTCTATGTCTGTATGTAATCTGTCCCTTAGCCATATGGAACGACGACCTGGAAATTTACTCGAAATGATGAAAGTGCAGCCCTCAACTTTCATCATTTCAAGCGAATTTCCCTTTATGTTTATCTGGTTTTCGTGGAAAATAAGTAATATTTTCATAAAGTTACAGTTGTTTAATAACTATTTGAAGCCTTGGCTTGAGGTCTTAAGGCATAAAAAGACGTACTTCATGCAGGGATGATTAACGATCTGAGCTGGGCTTAATGAAATCATTCAGCTTTGCATACACATGAAAACACATCCAATGGCCCACCCATTGGATGTGTGAAGCCAAAAATGAGCTTGAAGAAGTTCGAAGCGTAGCAGGAACTGAGCATACGATACCAAGAAGATTAAAGAAGCTAGTTTCGGTTCGTTCGTACTCGCCAAGGCTCCAAAATTTGAGGTAGCTCGTCGTAGAAATACTTACTTTGGAACAGCTACTTTGGAACACGGGCCAATAGGGTAAATTATGTTTTGGTGAAGAATGTAGAATGCTTTAAATTAAGTTGACGGCATACAAATAATATATAGACGCAACGGAAAACGGACAAATTGGAGAAATTTTGAAACTACAGTGGCATATTGTAGAGGGTCAATAATAGTTTTATATGTTTAGGGACACCTATTCCGTGTGGTGTCCGGATTAAGAATATAGCACCACTCCATCTCCTCCCATGGATGTCGTAAAAGGCGACTAAGGGGATCTAAACCAGAGGGATGGGCAGCAGCGTCCCTTCTGTGAAACGGTAGCCATACTGCGCTCACCAACCCGCCTGCCAAGCGTGGTGAGTATTGGCAAATACCCCCCAAAATGATGACACAGTTGTGAAAATCTATGGGGGAGGCCTTTGTTCAGCAGTGGACGTATAAATGGCCGATATGATATGATGATGTTTGGGAGCTCTAACGGACTTAGTGGTGATCGATCGAGGGAGTCTGATTGCAGATCGTTATATAAGACAGATTTGAGAAGAAAATATAATAACGTATCCTTTATCGTTGAAGACATCGTTTTGATGCATGATAATGCTCGGCCGCATACTGCTCATTCAACTCAAGCATATTTTAATAATGTGAAGATCACAGTTATGGAATGGCCGGCGAAATTACCGCAAATGAATCCGTTATAACACGTCTGGGACCTGATGAAACGAAGAGTAAAATCTAGAATCCCAGCTCTTCTCAATGTGGGTGAACTGTTAATCGTAGTTGAGGAATGACAGGTAAGTACCTACTAACGTAGCATATCCTTATTCTTACTAAAAAAATGAATCATGTTGTCCGATAATAAATATTTTAATTCTGAGATATTTTAATTTTAAACGGTTTAAGTTTTAGGAAAGTGGTAAATACTAGATTATAAGCAAATCTATATTTTTTCATTTTGGGCTTTATAATGTTCTCTAAATCTGCCGGTATGTCTAATAAAGGTCAGTGATGATCCTATTAGTTGATACACTGACCTTAATCCTCTTCCGGAATTACCACTTACATCTACGCTATTAATATCTTTTATTAATCACCTCTAATTCTTCATTTCTCCACGTGAATTAAAATTATTTAAAATATTCTTTTCACTAATTTTGTCACTACATACTTCTATAATATTCTTACAAAGAATCATCATCATATTATTTCAGCCCAAAAAGGTTCACTGTTGAACGTGGGCCTCCAATAGGTTCCTACAAAGAATACCATAATTATCACATTTAATAGGTAACTTGATATTTGCAGAATGTTGGTTTTAGCACATAGAATGACGCTGCTGTCCATCCTTGGGCTATCTAGTGGGTATCACACCACGAATGGAGAGCAGGTAGTCTATTCTTTCCTAGGTATCATACCATGCCACATATTTAATATCGTCCCTGACCATGACTGTAACTTTCGTGAGTGCAACTTTGAACCACTTTACTTAGTATTATCTAAAACATCATGGGATGGTTTTCTCAAGTCTAGCGACGTTCACTTCGCCGCCAATTGTTGCTATAATATTCTATACATGCCTGCCTAAAAGCAGCGGAGTAAAGATAAAAGTAGACGTTATCCCGTTTGGTTTACTAGTGAAATAATAAAGGGCGAAAAATTCAAGCTTGAATTACATGCTGCGTGGAAGTGTAACTCATTACTACGAAATGTTCTCCAAGTAGGTATAAGACGGCTTTAAAAATACGTATAGCAGCTGCGTATCGTTCATACTTAAACTTCATTAATTACAACATCAAATCCAACCGGCAAGAATTCTTGTGCTATGTTTCCAACCCACGTACTAGACAAGGATTTCGACTTAATGTCACCTTTAAAGGAGAAATAATGACAGGTATCGTGGCAGCTGAGTCTTTTGCAGGTTTTTTCTCAAGTGGCTACCTGTCTGAAGTTCCTCACTTAAACAACAATGACCTGACTAGTGCTGTCACTAGCAATAGCCGCTCGCTCGTTAACGTGTCTAGTTTTTACCCAAAAGACAAAAGATAGTAACAAACAATTCAAACCCAATTTTTCAATTGGGCTGATAATATACCACCTCATGTACTAAAGAGCATGAAAAATGTCCTGGTAAGTCCATTGTGTTATATTTTCAATCTAGCATTACAGTATGGACAGTAACTTCAACAATGGAAGCTTTCTAGGGTTACACCGATACCCAAAAGCATTAATAGGGTCAACGTTAAGGAATATCGCCCTATAGCTATTCATCCACCCCCGATAACGTTTTTGAGACTATTCTACACAAATATAACTACAGGCAAGTTGAAGCAAATTCGGCCTCAAGAACAATGGCTTTAGGACCAAGAGATCGGTGAAAATATTCTTCTTATCCTCGTGGATTACATCTCTTCAAGGATTGACCGTCGTTGCCAAAATGACGTCTTGTACTCTTGAACTGCACCCTCAGGAGGTGACGCCACTTCTCAAGTGCGCGCCACCGAGCCAGCCACCTCATCCTGTCCAACGCCCCAGGAGGCGCGCTTTCGTCGCACTGGCAGAGGGAGCGTGTTTGATAGTAGACCCACTCATCCGTCTCCACAAGGATGTAGAAAGGTAGAAAGTGCGCCAGGAGAGTTGCCTTCTCGTAGGATACTGTTCGGTATCCTCGTGCGATCCGTATAACCATTCTGCGCTGCGAACCGTGAAATTTGGTTCAGCAGCGCTGGATGCCTGACAGTTGAGCTGACCAAACGGGCACTCCCTAGAGAGGCAACATAGAAAATTTAAGAATAAAATTTTGCATACTGCACCATGTAACATATGAAATGGAAGGGCTTATTTTGAGGGTCTCAAATATTAATTTTTTAATTTTAAAATATAAAATTATTTAAGAAAATTTAGCTTTCCCGCCCCCTTATCTCCAATCCTACTGGCCTCAAGGTTTAAAAAAAATACAGATAATAGCTCCTTACCTATAGATTACAAGAAAAACTATTAGAAGTCTACAGCCTTAAAATAACATGGTAAATCGCAAATGGTTTGCAGTTGGAATGTATGAGACTAGTGTTTTTCAACTACGAAGTTAAGTGTGTTCTGGGGTTAAGTAAAATATTAAAAAAAATAGACAGTATATTCAATTTCCCTCTACAATCTGGTACCATACATACTTTTTTTATTTACCACAAACAATAATTTCCATAAAACTAAAACCGTATGCAAGCTGCAGTTAAAACTCCACGTTAGTTTTATTTCTTCTCCGAAAAGCATTCAGCGTAGAAAATAAACCGACAAACAACATTAAAATCTCACTTTTTATCTGAAGATAGTACTTTATAACTTCACCCTACAGCACTCCCACGGATGGCGGTGAAATAGAATTATCAACCGTTTCGGGGAAAAACTGCAGCGGAATGGCTTTTAAAGGTTTTTTACCGAGTCCCGCCGAGTCACGGGTTGAACTGCGATATTGAATTTTACTATACCCCTTCAGCAAGCTGCAAGCTGATAAGTGTTTGATTATACTTTCAACATTTAAGAGTCCATTTAAAAAGGTAACCGATTTATAGATAATATAAACTGTCTGTTAGTGATAATTTTGTGATAATAATAATAAAAAAGTGGTGTTCAGACATTACAGAGAAGCATAACCGAAACTTCCAAGTTCAAGTGCCCCAGTTTAGTTTTTAATATTATTGGTGTATGTTAGTCTATAAGGTATTTATGTTTGGGTGTTGGTTACCTGATAATAAATAAATGTAATGATAATATTTTAGCTGATATGATGATGATTCAGTAGGGTAGTTTTCTTTAGAAGCTTCATTTCGTTTTAAAGGTTAGCATTACACTAGGATTTCTCCTGTGTAGTGGGTGCATTTACAGACACAAATTCCACACACAATACACCCAGACCCGAAACAAACCACAACAAAACAACAAAACCCTGGCTGCCACAAGTGAAGAAGAGGTCACTCCGGTCAACCCCCCCATGGATGGCGCAACAGAGGCGCACATGCCCGAGCTCGAGGCATCGGTAGCACTTCAAAGGCCGTGCCGCCATTGCCTCGACCCTAGCCGATGCTCACCCCACGCAAACACGTGAGGTAGACGCAACCTTTCTGGCCGCCTGCAGTGGGCAGCGCACCCAGACTGTATCCAAGGACACAGGTGAGCGCCGAATGGCCTCAGCCACCTTTTCCGGCGTAAAAGGGGTCGTCCAGGTCACGCACCCTCATCTCCGCCGTCTTTATCGGCCGCGCGATCTGCACGGCAAAGACGGGGGAGAACACCTCCCGCATACGGCACGCCAGGCCATCAGCCTTGACGCTCATCAGCGACGGACTGCACCATTCCACCACTGGCTGCCCTCTTGATGATCACCGTGTCGGACCGGTGCCAAAGTCAGCGAGCTTTATGCTCCTACTGGCCTCGGTCATAACTTCACCCAACCGACTGTTGGGTAAGCCTTCCAGCACGGTGACCGTAGCGGCCGTTGCCACCTTGGGGAGGTTGATATTTCCCCTTCCATTTCTGCCCCCTCTCCGCCTCCCACCCCAGTAAGTAGGTCCTAACAGACACTTCATAATTCAAATTGAAACATTGGATGGCATTTCGGTACATGGTAAACCTCTGAGAAGAAAAGCCGAAAGAAATTCCAAGGTCCTTTTGATTTTTTCGTTACACAAATCTGTGTACACAAAATATTTAAGACAGCTCTTTCATTCATTTCATTGGAAAATATGAACGACGTCTATCATCAACATAGTCTTTGATTTTTATAAGTAATAGGTTTTTCTTATTCTAATTCTTTTAATGCGTGTTACACCTAGTTTTAACAACTCACTTGGCCGAAGATATTGAAAAAACTCTAATATGTGCAATGTTTTTTACCTACCCATGCATGCTCAGTTATTATGAATTCTTATTATCCCCTTTTCAAAAATTAAATTTATTTTATTTTATTTGTGGAAAGGTGTTATGTACAGACATGGTGTTTAGGAAGGAATCATATAAAAATCCTAGGAATTATATAAATTTCCGATAGCATATACTTTTTACATCTATATTCAGATACATATATATTCAGACAATTAATTTTTAATATTATTATTATGAATCAACTATATATTATATAAATACTAGACCAGCTGTTACTCGCGCGTTTATTTTTATCAATATAGGTAAAAATATAGCCTATATCATTCAGTGATAATCTAGCTTTCTATTAGTAAATGAAATGTTAGATTTGGAGATTACCAATACTCCATACTAACTTTCACCCCCTCTTTTACCTCTTTAAGGGTAGAATTTATAAAAATACGGAAACACATATGTCTTTATTTTCAACCAAAAATGCAATTAACAATTTTCATAGATCTAACTTCAAAAATAACGAATACTCCATACAAACTTTCACACTGTCTTTTACTTCCAATTACATAACACAATATTAGGTACAATTTATATAAAACACGTAAGTATTTCTTTATTTTAAACCAAAAAGCCAAATACCAATTTTCATCGACCTAACTTATAAAATGACGGAGTTGCATATAAACTTTCAAGTCCTACTTTTACTTTGGGTTGAATTTCTAAAATTCGTTCCTTAATGGATGCATATTATATTGCAGTTATTAATGGCATCAACTGCCAAAATTTCAAGTTGTAACCCAGCGATTTAGGCTTTGCGTTGGTGAGTCAGTCAGATAGTCAGGACATGTAATTATGCATGTATAGAAGTTACCCGCGACTTCATCCGCGACGGAACTAATTTAATCCCAAAAGGAACTTGATAACGCAATGGACGTTGCATTCCTATGTTTAACTCAGATATGTAGTCTATCTCTCTACAAAATTTATTTTAAATCCGTTCTGTTGTTTCATCGTGATTGAATAACATACATATTATACATTTATATTAAGTATGTATGTAGTATACCTTATATTAACAGATAATGTTCAAACGTTATGTCATTCAAACGTAAGTGATTTGTGCATTGTTTATGTTGACGGAAAGTCACGGAGTCACGGAAGCCTTCTCACTTAACTAAAACATGTTTGCGAAGATCCACGCAATTTAAATACGGAAATGTGGTGGGTGTATTCCGGCGAGGCTTGCTCGACACGCATCCGGATTTAGAAACCGGAGCGCAAGTTAAGCTTGCTCATACGTACAAGGGAATTACCTTATTACTAAATCGGCTCCTACGAGAGAACAAAAAAAACAATTAACGTTATTATGTGTATGCTATTTCGTGGATTTAGAGTTTCCGTCAATTGGAATTCAATAGAAATATTCTTAACTTTAAGCTATAATAAAAACAAATACATATAATTTTTTTTGCGGACCCGTAAAACATGACTCTTTTTTGTACATCTTTATTGTTATTCTAACTCCAATGATACATTGGAAAGTATAAAAATGAAACATTTATTAACAGGACAACAATGGGAAGTTTAAATCGATACTCGTTCTTTTTACAGATGTCCTATCGGTGGAACGATCCAAATTGAATCGAATACGAACTGAGTTACACTAGAAAACGCTTGTCATGCTTACCCTATGGCCCGCGCCTATTTAAGGCGAAGCGTAACACAGTTTGAGCAGCCCAGGATGCTCCAGGAAATTCTACTCGCCTTATCCTTTCACGTAGAAAATTAAATGTCTCGCGGTAATATCCGCGAGCCTGACTCTGTTTTTGGCAGTTGATCTACTCGGGCGTCGTACCTGCTTGCGGCTTCTTCCTAAATGCTGTATAAGTAAATTGTTTGAACACAATTCCAGTAACGTTATTTCTCAAATTGATAGTCTTTACTTGTATTATTATTATTTGAGCACAAAGCAGATCGGATCGCGGAATTATCGTAGATTTTGAAACAAACTGAAATAGGTTAGCCGGGCAGGGCATTCACTATCGTGAGAGAATACCATAGCGTTATAGAATACATAGCTTAGTGATTATGTTCGATAGATAAGTTTAATGGAAGCTATTGACCTATATATCCATTGGCTATAAGCTATAAGTTAATACGATATTAAGAGTATACATTTTTAATAGTTGGTACCTGCTGATTACTTTTCCTTTGAGAATTAATAGTGCTCTGATTAGTGTAATTAATTACTCTAATTAGTGTCTTCCGTGTAGGGACCGAGTTGTCTCCGGTTTAAGAATATAGCACCACTCTATCTCCTCTAGTAGATGTCGTAAAAGGTGACTAAGGGACTCTACTCTACTCTAAACCAGAGGGATGGGCAGCAGCATCCCTTCTGTGGAACAGCAGCTATTTTGCGCTCACTAACCCGCCGGCCAAGCGTGGTGAATACTGGCAATTTGCCCCGAAAATGACGTCACGTGGCATCGTTTTGCATGTCGTCATTTTGGGGATACCGATTGTTTATGAGGGAGGCCACTGTTCAGCAATGGATGTTTTTGTTCTGATATGATAATTAGCTTTCAAGTAAGGGCCGTTAGAACAAATCATGGCTTTCAATTAATCTGGGTAAGTAGATAAAATCAGCTAACTCAGCTGCAAAAATATCCTAAGGCTTACCGTAGGCTACCGTGGAAATTACTTGCATATGCATTGACAGCATCTTACCAGTGCACCCACCTACCGTGATGATGATAAATATGTTACTTTTCTGCCGTTCATTGATTAAGGCTGTACGTAGGAGAGGCCCACATGCACCAGTGGTTACGCGTGATTCTGATAGGATACGGATACAGAAGATCCATGATAATGTTTTAATTTTGTATTTGCAGCCACATTCATGTTATTTGTGAATTGGTAGCAAATACTAGTAGTAGCCGGTAGGTAGTTACCTTATGTAACAAAATATTATTTTACTGCTTGGTAAAACTTTTGTATTCCTAATTCATCATCATCATCATCAGCTCATACCGATCCACTGCTAGACGTAGGCCTCTCCCAGCGTGCGCCACAACACCCCGTCATCAGCTTTCCGCATCCAGCCGGACCCAGGAACCTTTTTTAGGTCATCCGTCCATCTAGCTGGTGGGCGTCCCACACTAAGCTTGCCCATACGCAGTCTTGAGTCTAGGATTCGTCGGCTAGGCTGTCTTGCCGCTCTTCGGAGCCTGGCTCCGAAGGAGCGAGCGCGTCACATTCCGCCTGACGCAGGTATTCACCGGACACAGTTGTTTCGGTGCGTACTTGCACAGGATAGGACGCGAAGTCACGGCACAGTGCCACCACTGTGGAGACGAACAGGATACCGCACAGCACACGCTCGGAGAGTGCCCTGCGTGGACTGCCGAGCGGCGGATCCTGGTCGATCGGATCGGGCAAGATCTCTCTTTGCCAGCAGTAGTGTCGGCTATGCTGGCAGAGCATGAAAATTGGAGTACTGTGGTCTCCTTCTGTGAGAGCGTAATGCTCCAGAAGAAGGTCGCAGAGCGGGATCGGGAGAGGGCCGATCCCGCTCGGAGGAGGAGGACACGGGGCCGGGGTAACAACCGCCGCGGCGCCCGTGTCCAACACGCCTGAGCCCCCTGTCGACTTTATATGGCGGGGGGCCTTGGGGGTTGCGAGCGCGCTTATTGGGAAATATGCGTGCTCATACCGAGCGACCCCCGGGAAGACAGCGGTGCGCATGTGGTCACGTACCGCTGTGTGTGCAGCACAGCGCATAGTGAGGCCTCGGGGGAATCTTTTACAATCCCCTCGAGAGATGCCTGGGGGGTGGCCTCGTTACAGTCGCCTTCCCTCCACTAGAGGGGATGACCACTTTACAGTCATCCCCTCCGAGACGTGCCTAAAGGCGTGGCACCAATGGGTGGCTCTAGATGGAGATCTTTCGAGTTCCTGGAGCCTCCCTTCGGTGCCGACGATGATCACTCCGGTGGTTTTAGCCGGTAGGAGTCCGGCATGCCTCTTCGCCTTTTCCCGGGGCGAAGGAAGTACATGAGGTATTTCCACCGGATCAATAAAAAAAAAAGCATTCGTCGGCTTCATCGGCCATCGGTCCTTCGACAAACGTGACCAGCCCAGTGCCACTTATTCCTATACCTAATTACTACTATAAATTTTCTTCATGAGGATGGTAGGAATACTTTATGTAGCTTTACACAATGCAATGGAAGCTTGTCGGTTTATTTTTCAGCGCTTATTGTTCTTGCTGGCGTAACAGGTGGCGTTACTGAAGCTTCTCCAAGGAAATTTTATATTCAGATTTTTTACGTTGAGTTTCTGTTGACGTTCATTTTAATACCTGGTGGTTGAAAATGTAGGGTTTTAAACAACAGAAAATTAGCGAATAATGGATCGAACAGCTGTTTATTTCTACATTCTGTAACTGAAGATAATTGTATCGATTTTGTTTAAAGTTATAACAAGAAAATATTGCAGCAGAAGTATCAACAAAAAATGCAGAAATTAAGATTATCATTCCAAACAGGGACTGTGTTTATTGCTCAGTCGCTGAACTCGTAAATTCTGTTTAAAATGAGTCTAATTTAATTACTCGAGGTCCGATGGTTTAATTCTTGATCTCTTTAGATCCAAATCTACCCAAGCGCAATGTAGCATTTGATGAATTGTATGAAACAGCCAATTCGTTTAAGTAAAGGCGTTAATTATCTAACATAAGTTCGAATATTTAATTATATTTACTGTGGCTTCGGGGTAAGAATTGTTCCTACCCTTGTTCATCGTCGTATTCTTTTTATATTTTAGATCTTCTTGTAGTGAGCATAAAAGTAAATAATCAGACTTTAATTATCGCTTGCGTTAACGATGAAGGAAAAACATCGTGAGGAAAACTGCACACCTGAGAGGTCTCTAGAATGTTCTTTATGGTGTGTGTTTTCCACCAACCTACATTAGGTCAGCTAGGTGGACCAAGGCCTAACCTTTCTCATCGTGAGAAAAGGCCCGTGCCCAGCAGTGGGAAAGTTATGGGCTGATCATGTACTAGACACGAAATAATAGCTGTAGGTCATACAAACGTTAGATGCTGAGCAGGGATAATCAAACCCAGCTCAGGATGCCAACCGTTTAATTACTGCGTCAATCTGGTGGTCAATAATTGTGATCACCAATCAAATCCACCTGAAAATCGTTGTTATTATGCATAATAGACCTGATTGTTTCTACGAGTAGTACAGCTGATTGTTTCTACCATCCACGCTGTAAGCACAGCAGTCATAATTACGTATACTTTCATATAGATTTACCTATGTACATATATTTAACAAATAACATTTATTTATTTATTTATCAAGGCTGTTTAATCTCAAAGCGTTCTCCTTGTATCTAATTATATTTTTACATGGACTTTTTGTGTTACTTAGAGGGTTTATACCACAAATTCGTTACGGTGCGTTAATCAAGTCAATGTATCGTATTTTGTTTTATTTGCCAAATATAAAATTGGGGTTTCTTCTGTAATTTATATTACGTGGATTTTGGATGTGTTAATGATCAGATACGTAGGCAAATACAATCTGTGAATTTTTACTTAAAAGGTTAATTTTAACCAGTAATCATATTTTTATATTATTCAGTGGCGAAACGATCAAGTCATTCACGTGGTGTCGATTAAACGTCACGCCTGGCCGTACCAATTGTAATACTAGTCCTGCGTCACATCACACTGCGCTCGTCACATTCATCATTTTGGCCGAATGAAGTCCACTGCTGGACACAGACCTCCCCCAAAAATCGCCACAACGACCGTTATGGATGTGTTGTGGGCTCATTGGGGGGTTTTGCCATAATCGCCACGCTTGTCATAATCGCCACACATTAGTTATTTAGTATTTTATGCCCTGTTTTTAAACTACAATGCCCTTCATACCGGAACACAGTAATTGTCTAAACTATAAATACTACTGCTTGGCGGCGAACATCTGACACTGCGATGGTCTACTAAGTCGGACTCCTGCAATAAGACACTTTAGTCTCATTTAGATTAATCGCTAAAATGACTGTGGTGCTCTTTTAATCTATCTGTCGCCAGGGGTGCGGGATTTGCTAGCGTACACACTGCAACTCCGGAAAGTCTCAGTCCACCAATTGGCTTAGCGGCCACCGTTCCTCTGAGCGGCCTGGCCAGCCACACAATAGTCTACAGAGGCGCGCGCTGTCATTTCAGGCCTGTTTCAGGTCGGGTGACAAACTGCCCGAACTCCACCTGGCTGAAAAGTGGTCAGCGTCCTCTAACAGCCGGTGCGACTTCAGCGAAAGGGGGAAGAGGCAATCACATCCCTTTCTGACCCGCTGCTCTTTTGCTTGTATCACCTGCTTACAAAAAAGGCGATCAGTTCCCACACCCGCTGTATATACCTGCCATAACATAAAAGGCAGGAAACAGGAAAATGTTTCTTACACGATGCTACATATTTTACATTATTTAATATTAATGTTCCGTATGTATCTAATGATCAAACATAAGCCGCTACTTATTTGAACTCAGGTCAAAGTCACTGAGATCAAATAAGGTGATTGTGCCGGGAAAATAAACATCTTTTGTTTCAGTACAAATGTTATTAACATTTTTTTTACTGTCTGTGGTAATCGTACCTTAAATTAATTTCACCAAGAGACACGACGTGACGTGTGACGATTGAATATTATTATAAGTATGCTTCAAAGATTATGTTCTTTTTTCGTTTAAGTTAGTGGTCAACCTTTTATCAGAGTTGTTCAAGCCGCGCAAAGGCCTTCGACTTGGCTTAAGACTGCCGTCTAATGACGATAACGAAGACTGATGATTTTACATGCCCTCCGAAGCACGGATATACTCGGTAGAAATACCACTATGCCAGAGATGGCAAACCTATGGCACGCAATAGAAAATTGTGGGCACGGCACTGATCGTCAGCTCGTTATGATTATTACAAATTCAGTTGTGTGTTGCGGTATGTTGCGGAGACGAATATACCTGCTGACAGTAGCTGGAGGTACCTATCTTAGGTAGGGAAAATTAAAGGATTGAATAAATGTACTGGCAATACTGAAGAGATAAAGACAAATCGTCACATCCAGTGCGACCCTTTGCACATATCACGGATATGTTTCATCAATTTTGCGCTATGGAATAGTCATATGGGGCAATTCAGTAGATCTAATCAGAGCTTTAAGGGTACAGAAAAGAGTGTGAGGGAAATAAGTGGATTTTGATCCATTTTGATACTTAGTTGTATTCCATTGTTTAAAAACACCGTATTTCTACCTCTAACTTGTCTTTATATCTGTGAAATATGTATATTTGTCTAGAAAACCTATCACCTCGCTCCAGGTCCTCGTAAGATCACACTAGAGGAATACTTATAACACCTATTGTACTATATTTTGACAAATAACATAGTATTTCTTTCTTTCAATAACTCTCAGCTGTGTAACGGTATGCAGCGATCACTAATCCGCTAGCCTCTAGATAGTGACATAACCTTTCAGGACCGCTCACGAGGCGGTCTTTGAAACCAAAGGATGTGATGTTTTAGTGAAGAGAAAGCATAGTTCCCCAGTTGTTGATAAGGAAGAAATCGATATATCAGTATGGTTTCCCGCCCCTTAAAGATTTCGTGTGGCACTTATTTCACATACAACTATTATTATTACTATCACATACATATTACCTATATAAATATATAGCTAATATATACATCCATAGTATAATTTTATGTATGTACATAAGTAAATTTTTCATATTTGGTTTCACACTACATTTCTGCTCCTATATGGTGGTTATGACAACCAAAACCACATGTGCAAACACATTTGGAACGAATATCTGAACGTCATAAAATATTAGTCCTGACCTATAGGATCAAATATAGGTACGAAATACAGCACATAGAGCACTACGCCATTTGATTTCAGTTCTATTAAGGAGCTACTGCAACCCACTAATAAACTATAGTTATTTGTTTATGTAAAATATTACTTCATCAGCTTTTCATATAATATGTAGTCCAGTGATTGCGACTATGCCGCATATATACATAGGTATATAAGAGTATAATGGACAGTGGGTTTATGCTGTTTGTTTTTCTTGCTCACCTCAGTCTGTGTATGATGCAGTGCGGATGCTGCATTTGCATAAAAGCGTCCATTATCCAGCTTCGAACAAATAAAAAATCAATATCCACCAGAGCACGCGTTTGTATACACCACTGTAAATAACAGACGTATTCAATTCATAATATATATAAAAATACTATATTCTACGTAAACATCGAAATTAATCGTTACAAATATGTATATGTCTTAAATGGTTTGAGAATATAAAAAATGTCAAGGTATAGTTATGCTGCTTTACAATATGCTTTATTTGTCAATGTTTTCAGAGCTGTTTTGTTTGATGACCATTGTATTTATTTGTATCTATAAATTAGTTTAATATTATATTATTTAAAATAAGTCGTTTGGTGCAATTACTGGTAGATGTAACCGAACAGGTTACAAGTTTAATGTAATTTGTAACTCTGTTATTCAATTGCAGACCCTGTTTGGTTTTACTACATTTTTCACTGAGGTGCGACGATAAAACAAGGAGGAGTGCCTCTTTACTATTGTGATTAATTGGTTTCTTTCCAGGGTACATTTATTCGAATTGTTTTAGGGTGGAACTTCTATACGGTGTAGTATTTTGAGTCTTGTATTCATCAAATGGGTCAGCAGGCAGGACACAAATTAAATGAGGTCGCTGCGCCTGTCGCGTTAGCACTTGCGAATAATGCCTTGAGCGGTGACAGGTGATAATTTATGCATGTAGCTTTATATGTGTGCAAAGCCAGCGAGCATCTTCAAAGGCATTGTTTTCATTAGTTTTACTCACGACAAATTTAAATAAATCCATAAGTTTGAATAATGAGATGATTATTTTGTCGCCCTCTTAAATATACCTATATCAAGAACAGTTACGTTATTTGAACTAAAGATAAAAAGGGCTTTTTGTTGCCTAAATTTTCTATGACAACTCACTCGACCACATTTACGCTTCCAGACGTAGGGTACGTACATTTATATAAAATTAGTGAGTTGTAAGAGCGGGTGGGGCGGCAGCACCTGTTTCCGGCCACCGACAGGGCACTAACTCAGCGATCCCGGATCCGACCGACGCTACATTTAATTCTTTGTTATGAGCCATGAAATAGGCGGGACGGGGACTGAGAAATTGTGAGAATGAATTGGGTTCTTTGGTTTTATTCACGATTGAAGGGATGTGTCGCAAGATGAAGCTGTTTAGGTTTATTGGTTACGATTTTTCTGTGGGTGTCGGAATCAATTTCGTGGAAATCGTTGGTATGTATTTGTAAGGCTTACCTTTGTATAAGTGAAAACTGTTTCCTTCTTCCTCTCTTCCTCTACATGGTATTGATAAGTAGAAAAAAAAAATATAGGCACCCGTGTTTTTATAATAATATTGATATAATGATGTTATACTTATATCCTGTAGTTGATTTTATTTTAACACAGCACTTTTCATTTTAATCCTCTCATAAAATTGAATTTCCGATCCAGTGATCGGAAAAATCAGATTAACAGATAACTTTACCCATGTGTACATAACTAAGACTCAAATCAGAAAGTAGGTTTTTGGAGATTTCACTACTTTTGGTATCCATATAGCCACTCTTCGCTGCAGAGTGAAGTTTATCTCTGTAACGCTGGACGCCTGAAAATCGAGATGACCATACAGGCGCCCCGTAGAGGCCGCGAACTTCCTCTGTCGGTCCCCAGAGATTGGGCAGCAGCCGATGTAAAGCACCCACCTCCACCTCAGGGGAGGATGGAGCATGCCAGACTCCTACCGGCTAACTCCCACTGCAGCGGTCATCTTTGGCACTGAAGGGAGGCTCCAGGTCCTCGATACCATTACTCTAGAGGCCCCAATTGGTGCATCATAATCACCCCCTCTACCGGTGGGAAGATGACTGAAACAAGGCAACCCCCGGGCACATCTCAGGGGAATTGTAGAGGATTGCCCCGAAGCCTCGCATTGTGCCGGTGTATAGCACCTTTTTTATTTTTTTTCTCAGTTCCAGTAGAAATTCTCCATTAACTTTATCCACACTGGGGAGCGGTGAAGGGGCATGTCGGATTCCTACTGGCTAAAACCACTGGGGCGGTCATCTTCGGGACCTAACGACGGCTCTCCTTCTGGAGCATGACGCTCATACAGAAGAAGACCACAGCATTCAAATGTTTACGCTCTACCAGCATAGCCAATACTATTGCTGGGAGAGACGGATTTTTCCTGATCCGATCAACCAGGATCCGCAACTCAGCAGCCCACGCGGGGCACGCCTCGAGCGTCTGATATGCGGTATCCTGGTCGCTATCTCAGTGGTGGCACTGTGCCGTGACTTCACGTCCTATACTGTGCAGGTACGCAACAAAAAATCCCTGCCCGATCAATCTCTGATCAATATCTGCGTCAGGTGGTAGGTGACGCGCTCACTCCTTTTGAGCCAGTCACTGGCAGGATGACCTCGACGACGCGCTAGCTCTCGAACTTCATCCTCAAGCGGGGACGTCACTTTTCAAGTGAACGCCGCCGAGCCAGCCGCCTCAGCCTGCGGTGTAAAGCTCCTACTATCTTCTTGTTCAAGGCGGTCGAAACCCCCTTCGAAGCCCCAACGACTGTCTAGGGTGAGCCCCAGATAGTTCATGTACTAGCCCACCCTGATTTGCTATTAACAAACTGGGTGGTTTTCTGCTCCAGAGCAGAGAACCACCAAGTTTCCAGAGTCTTCTAATCAATAACACTATCAGAATAATCCGTATCTTTACAATATCTGTTTACCATCGTATATTGAAACACCACTCCTGTGGTCCCCAAAGGGTTATGCAGAGGCATACCGCTGTGCACCCACATCTTTCTGATAAAGCCGTTGTTTCAGAACTTTGCCCTGCTGAAAATGAATAGGAACTAGTGCGGGTAGTATTGCTTGACCATCCTAACTTGAATGTAATATCTAAATAAGTAAGTTAAGTAAGTATTTGATATGATTAAGTCAAGAATATTCAAGTCTTTAATTTTTATTTGATTGATGTAGTAAACTACTTTATATCTATGGTAATTTGTATTAACTGAAACCTACTTTATCCAGGTATCCAAGGTGTTTTCGCTTATTTCGTAGCCAACCTTACTGTGCTGCGGTTTCTGCTACAGCCTGCTACTGCTGACTATTAACTTAATTTCAATTCAACTTTTTTCTTTAGTTAACATCCATATTGTTTTACCGAATATTTTACAGTTTCCTTACAATTAGATTAAGGTAGAAATTTAAACGTATTATCTACCATAAGTATAACAAAGGCTCTATATTCGTTATAAATAAACCTAATAAAAGACTTTTAAACGGATTACATAGCGTATATTACAGATTTATGTTTTTCCTGACGTTTCGCCTATGAATCAAATCAAATGCCTTAGACAAACCCAACCATTTTCTTCGTTTCGATCAACCTCAACTCCCCGCAAAAGAGAACCGATAAGTACCAAGAATGTATCGTGACGATATTGAAATAAAAAAAAACATCCTAATTTTAATAGAGAAGATGGCTGGCAGGTACCTCCAGTTTGGAACCCTGTTATTAAAATAATCAAGTCCCGAACTAAGTACCACATTAAAAAATATCAATACACTGTGAGTGATTACTGCGTGCATAGAAATAATTTTTGATTAAAATTGTACGGTAGATAAAATAAAATAACTTTTTAAAATCTGTAACGACGCCTGTCACCTTTATCATCCTGCGACCACGAACCCTGCAGTGTTCGAAACGTCAGGAGAAACATAAATCTATAACATACGCGATGTAATCCTTTAAAAGTATTTTATTATAATGAGTAATAATCGCGAAAACCTAAGACATTACAATGAAAACTGTATTAGATTACGTTTACATTTCCAAAATACGTAAAAAGTTTTGATGACAAACAATAAAAATGAAGAATACGGATCAGATTGTGGGCAATAAGAATTAGGAGTTGGGCGCGGGTTCGCATCCGCTGAGGCAGGGAGGCCCGCTTCCTAACTCCAGGTGTCTGCAGGAAGACTTTTACATGCCACTACACATTTGATGTTCCTGCATTTATTAGAATGAGTCGAATGAGGATTGAGTAAGTACTATTAGGTATGTTTGTCTCTCTTTACGAGTTGATAACATCTGCAATGAAAAGCTCGGCCTTTTGTTTGACTTAAGCGGGACATAGGTCCAACACGCAAAGTCACATACAACGGATTATGCTATATACTGCCCATTCTGTTATTACATAAGCTAGGTACAGTTTGTAGTTACAGGAATAATGCTATTTTGTTTGGAAACCCTCATTTCTGATTGTTGATCTTATATAGTACTTGAGATAGAAAGTTCGGAGAAAACCATAAAAGCTATGTATGAGGAAAATCCATTATCGTTTTATTTGTGGAGTTGGTAGGTGTATCAGATTTTTCCGGGATAACAAATTATCCATTATTATGTGGTTGTGAACTAGTGGTGTGCATTCTGTATTCCTGCCTTTATATTAAAACTTTCGGCGGAAGAAACGGGAAATACATATTTAAATGTATATTTATCACAGTTTTAACTTATATGTTATTATTTTTAGTTTTTTCTGGCAAGTCGCGATTTGTGCAATGTCACAAACAGATACAGGTATAATTCTATATGGAATAAAAACTGATTTTGAAAAAGGAATTTGTGATATCATTGGAAAGGATCGGGAAAAGAAAAAATATAAATAATTAACTATTAAAAACGAGTTTTATTTACAGTGATAAATAACGGTATATATTTAAGGCATGGTTGGTGTAGTGGCTGATACAGTCGACTGCTGCGCTCCGGGTCGTAGGTTCGATTCCCGCACGGAACAAATATTTGTATGATCTGCAGGTAGTTGTTCCGGGTCTGGGTGGAATCCATGTCTGTAAACGCACCCACGACACAGGAGAAATCTTAGTGTGGCTTTTGTCCTAAAAAATATTTTTTATATATATACTATATATTTTAGGATCATTAGTGGTAGGTAAAACTGGGATAGTCACTTGACCAAAGGAAAATATTATTCATTTATCCAACCATAATTAATAGGTAATAATGGAAAACATGTTTATAAAATTAAAATAAATTGGAAATTAGAATTCATAGCCAAACAAAAGATATTTTTATTTGAAATAGCCAGTACTGTAGAACGGCAATTTCGTGGGTTTTTAGTTTTAGTTTTTTTTTAAAACGTTGGATAGGAACTGTAATATTTTCCATCACTTTGTCATCAGACCATTCAGCAGGGACGCCTCTTACAACACACATACACAACAGAGAATGAGGGAATGAACACCTTACATATTTAATTTTTTCATTGAGCTGCTCAGGACTTTTACAGTCTAATAAAACAAATGCCTATATGTAAGGTTTATATTGAAACACAAATACAATACCAACAGCATCCCGGCGGTTACAGGTTGTAACTTATTGGTAAAAAACAGTACGTACCGACATTTCCAGTTTCCCCGTTGTCCCCACTTGACTCATATAGAGTGCGTGGATTGCAAGTATAATAATGAAGGCAAGCAGAAACCCATTCCCGTGGGATGCGATGGAATGGACAGTGCTATAGCGCTGTTAGCAGTACAGGGCTTTTTAACAAATTAAATATTATTCTTTCTGGTGCAAGCACTGGCAAAAAGGGAAATTAAACTTAATAGATCACGTGTACAGTAAGTACCTATTTCATTTTTCTATTCCTTCGCAGGTATCTAACAGTTTCATATTATTAATGATTAGATAAGAATATATAAACACGATAGAAACATAACTATAGCAAAATAGAATTTTATCTGAGATGCATTTTTGTATTCTTGCAAAGAGGATTGACTATACCGAAGAGAATTATTCGTACGCTTCAACGAACAAACTTTGGATAATTTTTAATACAAACGAACGAAACTGTTTGTTTGTTTGACGGTAGGTTTCCCTTTGTTCACCAGATAAGGTATAATTTCTTAGTTTCCTACGCAACTAGTCTATGGTGTCCGGGTCCCGTATGGTATTCTAATTGAGAATATAGCACCACTCCATCTCCTCCCGTGGATGTATACGATACTGCGCTCACCAACTCGCTCGCCAAGCGTGGTGAGTAATGGCAAATTCCCTCCAAAATGACGACACAATTGTGAAAATATATGGGGAAAGCCTTTATTCAGCAGTGGACGTCCTTTGTTGGATATGACGATGATGATGATGATGAATTATTATATAAGTTCAGAATATGCGCATAATAAAAACATTTTTATGTTTGAAACCAATGATTTTATATATAAAAAGAACCATTGTTTGAAACTATGTTTTGGACCAACTATTTAAGTCGGATAGCATAAATGTCTCTTTCTTCTGAAGGTAGCCATGTCGCCCGATGTTCAATCACATACCTTATTGTACTTTATTTTGTCTCGTCTTAGATTTACTTCAAAGGACAAAACATGTTACTTTGGGCCATTTATTACGAGTGTATTAAGTATTTACTTTTGTTTCGGATTACGCACTTTCCGATTTCAGAATGTGGATATAGTGCCCTAAAAGCCATTAGTGAAATGATGCGATTTTCTTTTCATATTTATTCAGGTAAATATGAAAAGAAAATATAATAATAGTAATTTTATAATATAATAATAGTACTTATATAATAGAAAAGTAGTACTTAAGAAATTTGTATTGATCCATCTAACTTTGGGTGCAGAGCTTCAAAACCGATCATCCTTTTTGGCGTTGGACTTAATTGACGCCGCTTTTATTATAATTAAAGATGAGAATACCATACTACTACAAAGATAATTATTGAAACTATTCATACCTAATTCCTGAAACTTCATTTTTTTCCCGTAGTGCTTTAATTTTGTGCCCAGATATTTTAATTTTAATTTTGATACCTTTTTGAAACAACATACAAATATACTTACCTACATTGTATTACTTTTTCTGTCGGGCGTTGAAAGCCCTGGCTTTTTTGACCTTGATTGGTTAAGTAATCCTATTTACCTAGTCCTACATCTATAAGCCTGACTGGAGGTATTTTGGCTTCCCCAGAAATTGTCCAAAGTCAAAGTCAAATTGACTCTGTCATCTGACTTTTTGACAGCTAAATGAAAACTTAGCTCCTCTATATCCATGGCAAAACATAATTTCACTTTGGAATACCTATGAAATAATCCCGTAGATTAGTATTATGTGCGCTCAAGCATATTACGTGATTTGAACAGCACAAACCAATTAGCTAATAGAGAATTGAAAACTTTACGAACATCGGGTGGCTCGATGATGTTATTTACGGTTCGTATTATGCATGGGTAACTAAATATAACAAGACTTTTTAACGATTCGAGACAATAGTTTCTTTTTAGAGCAGGATGAAATAGTGCGAAAAATAGAGCTCGACTGCTAAATACTTGACACTTTAGTAGCAGAAAACACTTTTATGGTTACTCGTTATGATTATGTTTACCTTTAATTTGGAGGCCTTTGCCGACTGTTGGCCAAAAGCTTCCCGTAGTTTTTCCATGCATCTCTTTCCTACGCTGCCGTCGTCCGGATCTCGCCATCTCTTTTTTAGTCAGCCTCGGCGGTGTCATCCATCTTCAGGCATCCATTGTGTAGATGTCTAGACAAGAGTCTCATGCCCAACGCTTACGACTGCATGTTATCTGCACGAGTAGACTGATAATGAATGAATTTCTTTTCTTGTCATTTTCATAAGCCGTACATCAAAAGTTAATTATTTGTAACTAGCATAATTGAACTGAAGTCTTCATAGCCTCTAAAAGGACAAAGTGTAATGCGTATATACTATAGCTATATCAGACTGTACTGACCGAAATTATAATATACCTATATTGTTATTGTTATTGTTTAGTGTAGACTTTTTAAGAAGTTTAGACTCTTTCTTCCTGCATTGTCCTCACATTACCATCATTTCGAGAACATTGTACCAATATGATTTAAAAAGAGTAGCCGTGGAGTTTCTTGCCCGTTCTTCTCCATAGGAAATCTACACCTTGGAACGAGGCAACTAAAGTCTTGACTATTCATAAGTGACTATAAATGGTTTTACATGAATGAAAATATTTTTATCTTTATCTTATGTTTATCTTTACCGCATCTTTACGCATGATGTTTGAGGAGAGTAATGAAATAAATGAAAACTCATTTTCTGGCAGAAATTTGATATATGAAAAGTTTAAAAACGGTGGTAATAATTATAGATATAAATCTAACAAATACATGTCCAAGTCCCATTATGTTGATTTGTACTAATTAGGAACTTCATGCAATGTGTGCCGCGTTAATAAATGGATATGTTCATATTAATTGCCCGAAGCCATAACGATGTTACCGACAGTGCCCGAATGGTCGTTGATTTTTGATACACTTCGTTTATGTCCGTGTATTTAATAATTAAATTATACCGTCAAAAGGGGCTTAAAATGAATTTCTATTTTAATATACATATATTAAGGTTATGATGATATTTATAATCACGAGTTGATAAGGTGACAATTTCTGCAAGCTATGTTAAAAAAGCCTGTGTGATTCTAATACAAACATAAAATATGCACTTAACTAAACAACAACCAATAAAAGCAAGGGGTAATGTACTTACGTCAAAATAAATCTAAGTAATTAGCTTTGTATTTAGAGGAGCAATTTAGCAAATGTAAAAAACTTGTAAAACAATTCTCATAATGTGGGTTCGGCGAGTCTTTCCTTTGAGGTGTAAGAGAAAGTTTTGGGTCAGGTACGGTAACAACGACACTATCACATTAACGAGTCACTTTGTTCTCAACTAGCTTCCAATTTAATTAGCCTTCCTGCTCTTTGTAGTACCGGCAAAAATCGAACGGGAACTACGCATAATCTATTTCATTATCGGTTCTTCACTTTTGAATTCACTCAGTAAACAATTTTCAGAGAAAATAAACATCAATATATCACGTTTGCTTGTTATTTTCGTTTGTATTCCAGGAAGTCCCTTTTGAATAAAATGTTCTTGGAAGCTGAAAAAATATTGATGTAGCTCCATTTCTCTTTTTTAGAATATTTTTCATGAAAGCCAGTTAGTTGAGGCAAATACAAGATTTTTTATTACCTATTAACTGTTGAATTGCAGCGGTATCTTGTGTATAGTAAACGTTCTAGGCTGTCGGACGCTAAAAGCCACACCCTAGCTATTAAGATAAATTTATTGTCCTTTGCCGCTCGGTTAGCGGCAGTGGCGGTGTAGCTGTTACTTGGGTCCCAACGGCTATACAAACGGTAGGAGCGATCGTAGGAATGTATTATAGTAATGTTTATTGGCGGCGGAGTACGTTCAATGGCTCTATTTATCAAAGGCGTCATGGCGGCCATGCTGCCGTGGTCGGCAGCTCGCCGCGGGCGCCACGCGTCGTCGAGCCTGCATAAATCCTCGCACAATTACCAAGATACAGGTCGAACTGTGAACACGTTATACATACACGAGTACTACGCTGCCATACTAGCAGGAACATATGTTTTTAGTTAGAGTCTGTCCATTAAGCACATCTATTTAATAAATCAAAGTGATAAACCTAAAACAATATTAAAAGTATATTATGTTGCAATTGTTTAATTTTCGCAAATTGAATATCTACGTTATTTTATGACAATATCGGGTCTATTCGAGTTTAGTAAAAATATTATTTTGATATAAATCTGTACGCGAATAGACCCGATATTGTCTTAAAATATTTTATATTGCGATACTAATCGCTAACAGTTAGTTATCTTAAAAAAATAATCTTGTATATATACAGTTCATGACTGAGTCAGCTTTTATTTCAAAAAACACTCGGCTACAACTATATATGTATTGTCATTCTATAAGAACCTGAACAATATTTATATTCGTTACGTGAGTGGTCATGGTGAAATTATCCAGTTTCCAATAAAGCAATAGCATAATAATGTGAAACATTATATATATTTATATTCAATACAATATTTTTTGTGACCCCCGCAATTTGTTATCGAAAATTCTATTCTAATTACAAATAAATATTGATGAATGTATTTTATTTTCTTATTTAAAATCACATTATAGACACAGTCATTATTTTATTCAGATATTCCAGATACATACTGTATCTGAAATATCTGAATTGACACTGCAGAATGGACACATGGTCTTGTAACACGTAAATGAAGATTTCAACTTTCAAAGGTTAATCCGAAGTTAAGTCCGGTAACAGTTTTCGATATACGATATTTTACGTAAAAGGGGTCGGGTATGCTAAGTGGTCGACAGGGCAGGACAGGACCGCGACACGCGACATGCGACATGTTTGCGGCTGTCGTGTGGTTGCACGCGCCCTGTTCCCCGCTCACTACACCGCACTGTAACACGCAACATACATACACAACGTAACATCTACGTACGAGGTACGTAGCATTGAAATTATGATCATATATTCAAAATAGACTATAAAATTTGTTCTTTTTGAACGTCAACATTAGACAGCACCCATATAAGCCTACTCTACACCGTTTCCTAGTGTTTAAAGCTGGGGAGAAGAAACGGCCCAACAAACTCCCCAGCAACACGTTAGCCTGTCATATACAATATCTTTAAATGTGCTTCATATACAAAAGAACAAAGAGGACGGTTACTTGTAGTAACTTTGTTATGTACGCTAGCACACACCATTATGCAATCGAACTAAGGTAATGTGTAATCCGTGTATACTTCTTATTTCAATAATACACTCATCATCATCATCATTTCGGCCGAATAACGTCCACTGCTGGACACAGGCCTCCCCCAAAGATTACCACAACGACCGATATGGGTGTGTTGTGGGCTCGTTGAGGGGTTTTGCCATAATCGCCACGCTTGGCAGACGAGTTGGCGATCGCAGTTGTGTTGTTAATGTACTCGAAGGACGCTGCTGCCCATCCTCCGATTTACCCCTTAGTCGACTTTTACGACACCCATGGGAGGAGATGGGGTGGTGGTATTCTGAGCCGGCACCACACGGCAATACACTCAGTGCCAAATTATTTGGTACGCTCAGCGTTTATATTAATAATAATATATTTGTACGGTGAACGAGTGTTATTGATACCTCAAAATTCAATTTTATGATTCTATATACCTGGCTCTAGTACATCTCTTGTCAGAGAACACAGTCTTTTTCCCATGATACCATAGATCTGCTCGTTATCATTCAATTTGAATTTTAAGAATAAAGTAATTTACTTGCAACTAAATTGTATTTCCACACTTCACTTTTGGGACGGAAAATTACAGAAGTGGAGGGTAAAAACATTACGAACCACTTTAGGGACTCGTAATTCGTAATAAGTGTCAAAATAAATAAAAAATATGACGGGTTTATTCCATCACCTACACGTGATTACACTTACCATGTATTAAGATCATTTACGCACTGATTTTTGTCGAGTAAAAACATTCGAGATGTCAAAACGGAGTCAGGGTTAATAATGTATGTGATTAGCAGGTAGTTTCTAAGAAATCTGATTTAGTGTTTTATTTCTTCTATATCCTGGGTACATATTTGAATTAACAGTTTCATGACGGCACGGTTAGTGCAGTGGCTGACACAGTCGGCTGCTGCGCTCCGGGTCGCGGGTTCGATTCCCGCACGAAACAAATATTTGTATGATCTGCAGGTAGTTGTTCCGGGTCTGGGTGTATTGTGTGTGGAATTTATGTCTGTAAACGCACCCACGACACAGGAGAAATCCTAGTGCGGGGCAATGTTTTTAAAATAACAAAAAAAAATAACATTTCGGCCGAATGAAGTCCACTGCTGGACACAGGCCTCCCCCAAAGATCACCACGACGACCGATATGGGTGTGTTGTGAGCTCATTGGGGGGTTTACAACATAAACTCAACATAAATAGTTTACTGACGAAAAAACGCAGACCCGGACATGCGAGTTAGAAACTCCGAACTTCAACGCCAAACGAGCGCTCAGATACCTTGCCAACCGAATTGTTACTGATATTTTATTTTAATGTAGATTATCTAAATGTAATATTAGGATTCATAACATTCTTAAAATATAATAGTAAAGTTTAATAGTATATGTAATAAGTACCCACAGGAAATTAGACATATCTCAAAACGGAAGGCGTGGGGGCGTTGGGAGAAGGTACCATCTTCCTGTGTGGCACAGACAACGAGCCTGATCCCCACATCGCATTAACTTGTCTGTAATACATATCAAACAGATTTTTATCCCGTTTCGATCAACGGCCATCTTATCGGTTTTCCATAATCATAAAATGACGATGAAATGAGAACGGTTATTAATTTGTGAATTTTTTATGGATGAATAAAAAAATATTTTGCTCGTTTTGGACGACGCTTACAATGCTGGACGCAAACTTGCAAACGATGGTATGTAGCATACACGTTTGTTTTCGAACTAGTTTGAAAGTATTTGTATTTCAAAATAAGTATTCTGAGCTTATTCAGACATCATAATCATTAATCTTTTAGCGTTTCCGACACGGCCTTCTCCTGTATCGTGGGCACAGTCTACAGACAACCCTCACATGCAAAAACACCCAGACACGAAAGAACTACCTGTTGATCATACAAATATTTGGTTCCGTGCGGGGATCGAATCCTTGACACGTAGCGCAGAATTCCCTTCGAGAGAATGAAACAAAACTTCATTGTATTCCGCTGAAATTTAATAAATAATGAATCAAATATCAGATAAATTGTGCCTAATATCTGCGAGCTGACATGCGGTAGCGGGCGGGAATGCGGGTGTCGGGCGGGTGTCGGACGGGCTGCGGACGACAGGCGCGGCAGGCCGCTCCATTAGCCACTACACACGTGTTGCTATTTGTGTGGAAACCTCGTTATCGCGCCCGATGCGCTACTCACACACTTCTTTTACTATATGAAAAGAAAGAAAAGCTATCAATTTTCGCGCGTGTTTACACGCATGAAAAATATTCCTATTGTGAGAGTATTTCTGAGATACATGTTGATAAAATAAATGTTTACGCGAAGATTTTCACACCTACGTTTTTCATCTCCTCCATATTATTATTTAAATGTCTCTCTTTTCACTAGGATTTCTCCTGTGTCGTGGGTGCGTTTACAGACACAAATTCGACACACAATACACCCAGACCCGGAACAACTACCTGCAGATCGTACAAATATTTATCGGGAATCGATCCCGCGACCCGGAGCGCAGCAGTCGACTGTATCAACTTCTGCACCAACCGTGTCGTCAAATTCACATTAACAGCTCAACTGCGATCGCCAACCCGTCTGCCAAGCATGGCGATTAAGGCAAGACCCCCCAATGAGTACACCACACAACCACATCGGTCGTTGTGGTGATCTTTGGAGGAGGCCTCTGTCCAGCAGTGGACGTCATTCGGCCGAAATAATAATTTAAAAAAAGGAGGAACTCGGTCTGTTGATAAGCAAACGTGGAGACAAGGATCAAACGGGCCCTGTACAGGTGTTTAAATTAAAATGGATAAAAATGGGACATTAACCGGGAGCTCTCCATGGCTGCACTATAGAAATACAGTCACAAATTGTCCCGTGTAGAATTATTGTATGAGATGGAAGATGCAACGGTAATGAGGACTTTTGCAATTGGTATTATATGAACAGAAAACTTAACGGAATAAACGGAAATAACGGTGTCTGCCTTTCAACCTTATATTGAAACTGTGGCAGATGGTGACTCGCCACTCAAAAGATAGGCTTCGAAATGGCCACCAACTACATAACAGGCGACAAGGAGCAACATCTGCGTGAACGGCTCGGGGTGTCGAGAGGTACGATACCGATTTCATCATCGCACGTTTCGAAGATACTTCCACCCCCTTACATATAGCTCTGGCGGCCCGGCTCTGATCGGTCAACTAAAACAAGCCAGAGTTGAGAATCCTGCGGGCACTCATGAGCTTCACTCCAGCCAGCAAATAAAGGCAAGCCGAAGACGAGGCCCTGACCGACTCTTTCGGCTTTCGGCATTCGGATACGCTGCCCTTCAAACCGGAATACAGTAATGTCTTAAGTTAATAGTAATTTATCATCATTATATCAGCCAAAGGATGTCCGACTGCTGGACAAAGGCCTTCCCCATAAACTTCCACAGTTGTGTCGTCATTTTGGGGGAGTTTTCACCACACTTGGCAGCCGAGTTGGTGAGCGCAGAATGGCTGTTGTCCCACAGGAGAGGCGCTGTTGCCTATCTCTCTAGTTTAGAGTCCCTTAGTCGCTTTTTACGACATCCACGGGAGGAGATGGAGTGGTGCTATGTTCTTAGTCCGGACACCACACGGACGGGTGGCCTACAGGTATTCAACTAATATATACAGAATGGTAAAAAGTGTTAAATGGTTAACTGTCTGAAAAATTGACTGCTCACTGGCGTGGTTATGGTCAACCAAGTATCTATTTTATTATGTCCTATGCCGTTTTATTGAGATCAGCGGCTGACATTGTAACAGTTTTAAATTACCAATAGAAAAGGAAAATCCAGCGATTTGGGTCCTTGCTAGTCACACGATAACTTAACTCTTTTTATATATTTTTATAAGTATATATTGTATTTTATCTTAAAAAGTGACTTACGTTACGTTTTGAAATCTGTAACGACGCCTGTCACCTTAGTCATCCAGCGACCACGAATGCTGCAAAGTATTCGAAACGTCAGGAAAATCAAGAATTAACGGGATAGAATCCGTTTAAAAGTATTTTATTATAATGTGTAATAATCGCGAAAATCTAAGACATTATTACGTGACCTTTTAACACAAAATGTACTGTATTTATTAAAGTTACATCAACGATAAATGACGAATAGCGCTAGACGTTTTCGCACAACTTCCCTGAAAACCAGCAGTATTTTATGTATTGTATAGCTACTTACAAATGTTTTATTAATGTATAAAACGTTTTTAAGCCCTGTAAAGAATTGCTTTATAAAAGCCAAGGCCGTCGCAATGTTATTTTTCTGGGACGGGCCAGATTAAAATTCGTGCTGCAGACTGATTATTGATTGTTACTGGGAAATTATTTTTAATAAGTGATTCAATATAATTTTGTGGTGGACCAGAGTGATTCTAGGCAGGGCTCGGCTCACCTTCCCCCATGCTTAAAAGACTTAAAAAGGACATCAAAAAGAAAACATTCGAATAGGACGTTGGATTCTTTAGATATTTTTTCGAGGAAGTAATTGAGGCGCTCATAGCCAGCTTTCCTCACTGATCGGTAAACGATCGGTGAGGTTAAGCAACGCTCGGCGCGGTGAATTTATAGATCGGTGACCGCATAGTCGTGTTTGAACTGAGCGTCCCCGTAATTCGAAGGCCACGTAAAATCGTCGGTTGCCGGTTGTTGTCAGTAGATGGCAATCGTTAAGCCAAGTCGCTGGACATTGAGCGACTTGAACAACTCTGACACAAGGTTGGCCACTAACTATACGAAAAGATAGAAGTAGAAGTAATTATGTAGCGAAAACCTCAAGGATATTTCATGTAACTATTGGGACTTAATTACTAAAGAAATAATGGTACCATATTAAAACACTTTTAAACGGATTATATCGCGTTTATTATAGATTTTTGTTTTTCCTAGCTTTTCCGTTTCGAACACTTTGCAGGGTTCGTGGTTGTTTGGGACTTTATTAATTTAATTACCGGATTCCAAACAGGTGGTACAAATATATATATATATTTTATTGTTGCCCAGTGGAAATTCTTCATGAACTTCCTTCGCCCCGGGGAAGGGCGAAGGGGTATGCTGGACTCCTACCGGCTAAAACCACTGGAGCGGTCATCTTAGGCACCTAAGGGAGGCTCCAGGTCCTCGTATGATTACACTAGAGCCACCCACTGGTTAGAGGGCCACGGACCGCACAACCAAACAGGTGGTACCTGCCAACCATCTTCTCTATTAAAATTAGGATGTTTTTTAATTTTTAATAGCCTCACGAAACATTCTAGGGACATTTCGGTTAACGGTTATCGGTCGGTATCGGTTATTAAATTAATAAAGTCCCAAACAACATACCGCACTAAAAAACATCAAAACACTGTGAGTGATTACTGCGTGCATCGAAACTAAATTTTGATTAATATTGTACGGTAGATAAAATAAAATAATTTTTTGAAATCTGTTTTTTTTTTTTTTTTTTTTTTTTTTTTTTTTTTTTTTGTTGGGCTTCTCGCATACATTTCTGGGAAATGTGGTTGCTTAACCGGTCATTTGCTGGCGAAGCCAAAAGAGGCCTCCAGCCAGGCTTAAATTAATTATTAAAAACTAAGCAACTTTCGCTAAGGGCGCCCCCTGCGGGACACGGACCTCGGCTTAGGGCGTTGCTGGGGATATCAAGCTATTGTTTTGGGGACAGCTGGATCGGTATTATTTAAATTGTATTAAGGGACATTTAAAGCTACAGGCTCGGCACGGGCCGGCGCGAGCAAGAGACGGGAGGGAGAAGTGCTAACTTGAACGGGAAGGTGACGCGGCGATAGGCCTCCGCGACGTCGGTGAGGCGGGCATCCTCGGCGGCGAGGGCGGTACAACGGTCGGGTGTTCAGTGAACGAGACAACGCGAGTCTCTTCATGTGATCTAACGTGATTTTATCGTCTGGATCGACCAGAACGTGCCTCGGGCGGCGTACTCTACTGATACGGGAGGGTTCGTAGTCGGCGGCTGATACCACAAGGGGATTTGGGTGGGACAGGGCAGAATCGAGATAGCGTTTGGACGCTTGTTTCATAAATTGCCTGATGGTCGGCAAGTTAAGGTCGAAATGGAGTTGGTCGTTTCGCATGTACAGAGGCGCTCCGGTGGCCTTGCGCATGAAACGGGTTTGGAGGGTTTCTAATCTACGGAGTGGGTATGATTCGGCGTGTGCGAACACTGGGCTGGCATAGGTCATGATGGGTCGAATGCATGTGGTGTAAATTCTCACCTTATTTCTAAGGGATAATTTACTACGAGCGTTCAGAATATAGTGAAGGCGACCGAGCACAAAGGCAGCGCGGGCACGCACCATCTTTGTGTGGGGAATGAAGGTCAGTTTTTTGTCTAGGGTGACTCCAAGATACTTGGCGTGCGGTTCCCAAGGAACCGATTGGCCCAGCATCGAGATCTCCCTGAAGCGTGGGTGGTCGTCGCCTAATTTGCAAAATAGGACGGCTTTACTTTTGATAGGGTTAACTTCGATCCGCCATTTCCTAAACCATTTACCGTAGACGTTGGCTGTGGTTTGGAGGATCTTAGTTATACTATCGGGACTGCTACCAGAGTAGAATATGGCCGTGTCATCTGCGAACAGTGCTAATTGGGTCGTATTAGCAGGTCTTTTGGGGAGGTCACTGGTGTACAGTGTGAACAATAATGGGGCTAGCACGGATCCTTGTGGGACTCCGGCTCTAATGGGGTGGGGGGAAGAGAGAGCGCCCGTGATTCGATATCGGAAACTGCGATTTGACAAGAAGTCTCGTATGATGAGAACGAGACGGTCAGGCACTCCGAGTTGGTACAACTTATATAATAAGCCATTGTGCCAGACTTTGTCAAATGCTTTCGCAACATCGAAAAAGAGGACTCCCGTCATCAGGCCGCGTGAGAATCCGAACGTGATGTGTTCAACTAGTCGGTGGACTTGTTGTACACACGAGTGTTTGGTTCTAAAACCAAACTGTTCGTCGGGAATGAGTTTCTTGGAATCGGCATAATCCTTTAATCGGGAATAGATAATCCGCTCATAAATCTTCGCAAGAGAATTGAGAAGGCTTATGGGGCGATAGCTGGAAGGCTCGCACTTGGGCTTACCGGGTTTGGGAATACCGATAACGGTGGCCTGTTTCCACGTATGCGGAAATAGGTTATTGTTTAATGCCGCATTGAAGATGACGGTCATTAAGGCGATAAGACGTTCGGGGAAGAGTTTAATCACCTTGTTGGTGATACCGTCAGAGCCGGGGGCTTTGCGAGGGTGAATCTTTTTCACGAGATTTCTGACCTCGTCTGCCGTGACCGGAGGGAGGGGGTCGTCAGGGTCCTCGGCAGGCGGAATAGCTGCTCTACGTTCGACTTCAGCGTCAACCTTTTTGAGGTGAGCTTGGTCTACAGGTAGAGTGCTTGGGGAACATTGCGCTTCTAGACTGTCAGCTAGGCATTCGGATTTTTCGTCGTCATCAAAGGCCGGCCTTTGGTTGGGACGGTTGAGGGGGGGGACAGCATTGGATGTTTCGGATTTGAGTTTCCGTTGCAGATGCCAGAACGCAAGGTGGGTTGGCTCTAAGTCGCCCAACATCTTATCCCAGTTAGCCTCTCGGCACTCCTTGATACGTTCCTTGACAGCACGCTGCAGGTGGCGCATAAAGAGGCGATTGGGTTCGCTGGGAAAAGATGAGTACGCTCTAAGGGCTGCGTTCTTCTCCGTCATCAGTGCACGTACATCGTCAGGGAGTTTCATGCGATGGTCTTCCATCGCAGGAACTCGCCGTGAACACTCGTCCACGACGGACTGTACATGCCCGGTGAGGGAGTCGATCGCACCTAGCGTGTCTGCGACTGACGTTATGCATTCGGGAATTCTATCTAACTGAGCGGACGAGGGGTCGTTGAGGCGTTGCCTAACTTTCCTCCAGTCCGTCGTCACAATGGTCTGAGGGGGTAGCCCTGTGTCCGTGGGGCCAAAGCGGGAGGTGAGGTGAAGGATCACAGGACGGTGATCGGAGTCTAGCTCTTGTAGTACTTCAATGGAATGCAACTTGAGGTTGATATTCATTAGAAGTGCTATGTCGAGTATATCCGGGCGATGATTAACATTGCTGGGGTAGTGAGTGGGATACATCGGGGCGATGATGTCAAAATTGAGGAGGTTACTGAGGGAGTATAATTTACTTCCTCTGTGGTTGTGGGTGAGACAGTTCCAAGACTCATGTTTGGCATTGAGATCTCCCGCCACTATGACGGAGTCGCCTAGATCGAAGAGTGCTTCGAGATCCGATTGGATTGGATCGTCTTGGGCATTGGGGGATTGGTAAGCCGACACTATAGTGATCGGTTGATGACCTGTCATGCCTATTCTGCACACAGATGCCTCTAGATTGGAAAGGGACGGGGTATCTAGGGGCATGCAATAAAGGGATCTCTTATAGTAAATAAGAGTGCCTCCTCCACGGGAGTGGGTCCTATCGTTGCGCACTATATCATAGTTTGCAATTCTAGGGTTCCTGTGAGAGGGTTTCAAAAAGGACTCTTGTATCAACATAATGTCAATAAGGTGGTCGCGGAGGAATAAGGCGATTTCGTCTTTTTGGCCATTAATGCTGTTGGCATTGAAGATGCCTATTTTAAGGGATCGGGGTTTTATTCTGCACCTGCTTTGTGAATCCATTACGGATGAACGCGGTAGGAGAGGAGGGCGGATGAAACATCAGCGAAGTCGCTGAGAACTAGCATGAGGCCGTATTGGCCCTGGTTTGCCCTAATGGCTGCGGCCATTTGGGCGACTCTGTTCGGGTCGACAGAGTTGAGAAGACCGAGGCAAACTGAGAGGTCGTCAGTTTTGAGAAGGGGTGAGGGAGGGGCGGCCCTCTGAGAGTGCACTTGTGGTGCGGGTTGGTTGTACGGCACGGGAAGGTACGGTGCCGTATGGGGGGCGGTCATCAGCGAGGGAATCGCTGACGCTTGGGTCGCCTGTTGGGTCAGTAAACTAGGCCTCAGGGCGGGGAACGCTTGCTGGTGATTCAGCGCGTTCCACGGCGATGGCCTTTGAGGGCTGAGTCGTTGGGACGTGGGAGGGGCCTGAGAGGCGTAATGGGCGGCCGCGAAGGCTTGGGTAGCCGCTTTGCGCTTTGCTGCCTTGTTGTTAGCGCGCGGTGCTTTGGGGCATCCGCGATAATTCGCGGGATGACCCGACTCACCGCAAAGCACACAACTCGGAGGCTCTGTGCAAAGCGTGCGATCTTTGGGGCGATCGCAGTCGGAGGTGCTGTGGTCACCTAGGCACTTAACGCACCTAGGTTTGGCGTAGCAGTGTCGCTGCGCGTGACCATAGAGTTGGCAGCGGTGACACTGCCCGGGAGGACCATAACGATGGGGAGGTTCGATTTTGATGCCTGAGAGGTGACATACAGTCTTGATATTAAAAATCTTCCGATCATTATCGGCGGTCTTTTCGCATATGGCGAGGACCATATCGTAAGCTTCACCGCTGCGACCAGCGTGCATGCGATGAACTTCGAGGACGGGGATACTTTGCGACAGAAGGTCGTCTTTGATGGAGTCGGTGTCGATCTCCTTGGGGATGCCTTTAAGGACTACCCGGAGTGGGCGTTCCTCAGCGAGGGAGTACGTGTGGAAATACACGCTGCGGTCCTGTAGGGCACGGGTCAAAGACCTGAAGTCTTGGGCAGTGGGAACTGCCACTTTGACGCCGACGGCTGTGGTGCGGGCACTTAGGTAGTTAATACCTAGTTCAACACACATTTTGGACACGTCATTCCACTTGTCCTTGGCCTGAATGTAGATTGCGGGCGGTTTTTTGTCCTTTTTAGGGACCTTGGTGGGCTGGGATTGGGGTTGGGAATTAGCGGGGGTAGGGGTAGGGGGAAGACTGGCCTGAGAAGTGGCCGTTGTGGGGACAGGGGCAGAGGGCGGAGCGGAGGACGAAGCCTCGTCCGTTTTCGGGGCTTTAGCGGGCGCAGCTTGTGCGGAGGACTTGGCCTTGCGGGCCCGCTTTTTACGGCTACCGCTGACGAGTTGGAACTCGTCAGAGGCCGAATCGGAGGAGGGGTTTTGGGGAGGAGCAGGAGAGTCCTCGCTCTCTGACATGTCCGACATGTCCGAGGGCATGTCGGCGTCGGGGGACGTGGAGGCGTTCGTGCTGGCGGTGGGGAGGGGGGTTTTTGCCTGAGGGGCGGATGAGATGCCGGCATCCAATTCAGGGGTTGTGCCCCTTTTCTTGGGTTCGGGATAGGGGGGCTGCACTTTTGTGCCTGGGGACAGAAGGCTGCCATAGTTGGCAGCAATGTAGGGGTCTTTTAGAAGGATCTCCCTAATATTTTTAAGTAGCGTGGCGTCGTCGGCCATTTTGTTTTGCAAACAAAATGGCGGACGCGGGACAAAAAGAAAAAACAGAAATACGCTTAAAGCGTAGAGGACAATCGATTTACGCGATCCCTAACCTCCCGGGTTGGATGGGCCCGGGGGTGTGTAACAACCCCTCCCTGCCGGGTGTAGGCAGGGAGGTGTGTGTACCTGTGGTGAGCCCTAAGCTAGTACCATCCGTGGCCAGTCTTAATGGGCAAACGGGTCCCTGACAGCTCTTTTGCAAGGGGCGATAAGGTATCGCCCGCAAGAGACTGTATATCCTGAAAACGTAGACTCGAACTAGGGTCGACTAGGGTAGCCCCCAAGGCCGGTGGTCCTAGTCCGCTGCCGACTAACTGCTTTGCCCTGATGGGGCTAGGCGGGTGTGCCGGGTCAACACCCCACTCGGCTTCGTTGGCACCGTAAGGTATCCGCCGAGGACCACCAAACAGTGGTTTTTCCCTGAAGGGGCACAATAACTCGATGAATATAGTCGGTGAAAGAAATAAAATCAGTAGTCGCCTTGACAAAGGCAACGCGTGATTTATGTGAAGTGACTGCAATCCGACGGAACGGATTGCGAAAAAACACTACACGGCACACTGATCGGGGAGCGCGAGCACTGCACGACCGTCTGCGGCGAGCGTCAGACACGGAATGTTGAAATCTGTAACTACGCCGGTCACCTTAGTCATCCTGCGACCACGAACCCTGCAAAGTGTTCGAAACGTCAGGAAAAACAAAAGTCTATAACATACGCGACATAATACGTTTAAAAGTGTTTTATTATGAGTAATAATTGTGAAAACCTAAGACATTAATAATGGTACCTATTTATCTCATAATTTTAGTAATAAAATTATGTATAAAATACTATCATTCTTCTCTATTTTATAAATATATTAGCCATTGAGTATTACACATTGTAGTGTTTGCGCCAACCCCTCTAACTTAGCTAAACATTGTTTGACTTGGAGTAGTTAAACAGCAATTGTGATGATCTCCTTCTGTCAGTTGACTATCTCAAGTTCAGCTCGAGGCTGGTGAGAGAGAGCGGAAGGTGACGGCCCAATCAACAACTGACTTTTTGGGGGCCCAAAATGGGTAAATAGCGCATTGTTCCGGCCCCCCTAATCTCAACCTGTGAGCGGTGGACATGGGCAACTCCATCACTATACAGGCTCGAGCTGGTGGTAGGTATGTGTTCCATGCGTGCCCCTCAAAAACGGATCGAGGGGAAACAACATTCTTTCCCCCTCCGAGACGAGGTCCGCCCTGGACCGGGTACTAATGGGGTCGCAGACAAATGCAAGAACGCCTCCTGTGACCCCGGCACAATGGAACACCATGGGGTTTTAGCCCGTAAGAGTCGGTAAGATGCCATCTCCTCCTTTCGCCCTCCGGGGCGGAGGAAGGATGTTAGGATGTCCCTCGTACAATTTTTTTAACGTCAAACTTAAACTCCTCTTTCATATAAACATGCCAAAACATGACAGATGTTTCGTCGATCATAGTTTTATTCTACTGAACTTGCGCTGAACATATTGCAGTTTAAATGTTGAGTACCCATCTCAACTTTAATGATGTTCATTTTAGCTATCCTATTCTATTCCAAAATGTGTGCTCAGCTGCGGATGTGCACTCAAACTGTAATGCAAAAGGACCGGCTTAACTTTCTACTCTTGACTTTGCAAGAAAATGCTTCAATTCTTATAGTCATATGAGTTCAGTATGTATTAAAAACCTTTTATAACTGCGCTCGCTTTTCCTTACATGAGCACAAAATTCCTGACTCCTTTACTCCTATAATAGGAGCATTGTCAAGATTTATGTAATTTGCATGTTTATAATATGTACTTAGCGGACTATTTGCGGAAAGCACAAATGTGATTAATATTTATTTTATAACATAAGAGGGATTTGTAGCATAATTACCGTAAAAATCTATACACGCTTTAGATGGGTAACCATGTTCTTTCAACTAGGTAACATGTACCTATTAGGTATTTCTTTCTGTCGTGGCCCCTTCAAGGGGTCATAGGGCAGCTACTCCGTATTAAATAATATGGGATGACTGGAAGATGCTACAACCTTTTGTAGAGGTCATTTTCTCTCTCCAATCCAGTCTTTCTTTCATTGTGTTCGCGGCCAACCTTGTGCCAGTTTCAACCCGCCCAAAGACCTCAAACTTGGTTTACCGACTGCAGCAACAAGCGGAACCAACGATTTTACGAACCTTTCGAAGCAGGGACATGCTCACTTTCAATATCACTATGCGGTCACCCATCCATAGACTGACCGCGCCGAGCACTGCTTAACCTCACCGATCGTTTACTGGTCCATGAATGCAACTAGCTATGAGCTTCCTGTGCAAACGTTCGATACTGTAATGGCAACTGTGCAATCAGGCCCACTATAGTCGTAGTATAGCTAAACGTGGTCGTATATCCACTGCTGAACAAAGGCCTTTCCCATAGACGACACATGCCGTGTGTAGTCATTTTGAGAGGAATTTGCCAGTACTCACTACGCTTCGCAGGCGGTTTGGTGAGCGCAGAATGGCTGCTGTTCTACAGACGGAACACTGCTGCCCATCTCTCCGCTTTTGAGTCCCTTAATCACCACATCCACAGGAAGAAATGAATCGGTGCTATATTAAGTCAGATGTCTTAATCCGGACACCATACGGACACATTTTATTAACATAAATATTGCTTCATTTACAAACAAAAGGGATAACTTTTTTAATATAATCGTGCCCGCCTACATACCGGTATCCTTGTTCCTCCTTTCTTATGTGCTAATGGTTTAGTATGTATTTCGTATTACCTTAAATAAATAAAATATAAAAACAAAAGCACCTCAAAAGTAATGAAAAGGAAAATGTTATCAAATATCTAGCAGGACCCGTTTTTATGTTATACGAAAGGATTAAAACATGTGTTAATATATATTTAGTACCTTTGCATGATGTTCAAACCTATATTAATAGATTTATTTCTTGATATCAACCCTTAGTCGCCTTTTACGACACCCATGGGTGGAGAGGTGGACTATTCTTTGCTGGACCCCACACGGAACGGTACGAACGCCTACAAATCGAGCTATAAATTACCAGTGTAAGCTGATCTCCTATTGCTTATATGCTTATATTGTTCTTCCGTACTAACATGGTTTTCCGTGTGGTGTCCGGATTAGGAATATAGCACCAGTCCATCTCCTCGCATGAATGTCGTGAAAGGCGACTAATGGACTCTAAACCAAAGCGATGGGCACGCTGGTGCCTTCTGTGGAACAGTAGCCATTCTGCGCTTACCAACCCGCCTGCTAAGCGTGGTGACTACTGGCGCATTCCCCTCAAAACGACGACACAATTATGGAAATCTATGGGGGAGGCCTTCGTTTCGCAGTGGACGTCTGTTTATTGTTTTTATTTTTTATACCACTAAGGTGGAAACAAGCATACGGCCCACCTGATGGTAAGTGGTAATCGTGACCTATAAACGCTTGTAACACCAGAGGTATCACTCGCGCGTTGCCTTATGGCTGATGATGACTAACATGGTTGATGAAAAACGAAAAAATAAAAATTCTCCTAATATACGGCCAAATAGAGAAACGCCATTCAATATTTCAAACGTATTTAACTATTAGGACTGATATAGGCAATACCAAAAACGGAAGTCTTAAACGTTAGTCTTCTTGGATTAGCCTCAATATAAGCTAAGAAAAGTTTCTGAATGTGTTCATTCGGAAGCTTTATAATGATGTAGTCAAGTTTATTACCTTAAATTAAACAAGGGACAAATCAACATTTTACACTTTCTTATAGAGAAGATTGAAATATTTCTGAAATGATTAAATCTTTTCCAGAGTCCTTGTTAAATTATTTGGTACGTGTTCAGAATTATACAACGCAACCAAATATAATTATAGGAAATAACGATGTCATACTAATTTCTAAGTAGGTACGAGTTTCCAACATGAAGAAGAAGATGAAATAGTCAAAGGCGTGATGAAAGACTACCGCGGTAAACTATTACAGTGAACCTAGTACAAGCACAGGCGAGAGAGAGAGAGAGAGAGAGAGAGAGAGAGAGAGAGAGAGAGAGAGAGAGAGAGAGAAGAGAAGAGAGAGAGAGAGAGATATATAGCACACAAGATTTTTTTTAAATCACACAACTTATTCTTGTTAGCATTTTTCTGTTCTTCAGTTTTTACTTTGTTTACTGCACATTGAATTAACATATAATACGATAAACTGTGTAGTTCAAAAATGCTTCTGTAGTAAAAAAAATTTAAATTTGTGAAACCTCACCTTACCCTTATCATTTATAGGAATTATAAATGGAGGTAGGTCTCTTATTGGAAGAGTCCGGTAAGGTAGGTACCACCGCAGTATTGCACTGCAGCCCCCACCATATAAGACCCACGCCTTAGTCCCCTGCCTTCGCTCTATAGTGGGGCTTTGCAGTCCCGGGCTCGCAGATTGGGGTATCTGCATGCTCATACCAAGCAATCCTCCACACATACAGCGGTGCAACACAACACATAGTGAGGCTTCGGGGGATCCTAAACAATCCACTTGAGATGTGCTTGAGGGTGGCCTCTTTACAGTCGCTTACCCTCCACTAGAGGAGGTGACTGCTTTACAGGTTACATCATCACCATCAGGTGAATGACTTGCTCGTCTCGTGACTAGGTTGTATAAATAAGTTCATAAATGGAATTCCAACGAAGTCTCACTATTGCGGAGCCAGTTACAATAGGTTATAATTGTAAAATGGCGGAATTTTATCAGAAGCTATGTATTTTGCAATTTCTACAGCCGTTTTACCAAAGCTTCATAAAATTTATATCGCAACACGATAGTTTAAGTTGATTTTCAATTTATCTCACCAGTTTTTTTACTCGAGAAACTTTAACTTGTCTTTTATTATTTTTGTACAAAATATTTACTCTGTATGTTAAATAGTTCTTTACATGCTTAATGTTTTTAATAAACAAATCTAAAACTAATCGTTAGGTTGTACGGTTTAAAACTAGTCGTTAGGTTGTACGGTTTCACTATTTTTTACTTACTTCTTGTTTGTTTTGAAGAAAGTTTTTGATTAGCACGGTTGGATCCTCAATTCTGCACGCGATAAACTTTAGGATATGACCAATATTCTTATAATATTCTCCTTGTAACGTGGTACGTGATTTCATTAGCTTTTAACAGAATTGCCTTCCAAATCACTAAGTACAATTTAATAAATACCAAAGAAATCTTTTACAAACAATTTAATTACCAAACAACTATTTGCAAGAAAAAACTACGTTAATTCAAAACATATGTTATTCCTTACTATGTATTAGCCACGCGAGCGCTGGCTACAAGTCGATGTGCAGTTGCGGAAACATATTTTAGCCGTCGTCATACGCCGCGCCAGTGGCATCCTCACGCTGGTCGAGACACTTGCTACTACGGAGCCGTGAACAGCTAGTGTCTACGCTAACCATTGAGAATCGCTAGTCGGCTACCACCTACATTTATTTAATAAATTATTTTTAGTTACTGTTCTAAAACTGTGCTAATTTTACTTTACCACTTTAAGCACTGTTTGATTCAGTTGTAGCTTACGGACTATCCAGCTATGGTCGGACCTATAAGACCTACCTGGACTCATTATATAAATTACAACTCCGGATATTAAAATTAATAGTTTTGCCAAAAATCAAGTCTAATCTTGTAGACGATTCTGAGTTATTTAAGTACTCCAAAACCCTTCCTATACATGATAAGGTAAAATTCAGCCTCTTAAAAGAACAATTTTTCAACAAGCAACTACAGAAAGAAATAAATCATTCTGTATTTACACGTCAAGTCGCAGAAAACAAACTTATAACAATACCGGCAAAAAATTGCTACGGCGAGCGAACGTGTGCTTATTTGATTCCACGACTCATTAATTCTTTACCTTCCGCCATACGTAATATTATAACTGATAAAAACATAAAATACAAATTAAAAGCATACTTCCTATCCGAATTATAATTCATGCAGATATCATCATAACGACATAAATATATCATAATAATAATATATGACATCATAGCTGTCTAAACTTCATTTATAAGGAGGATCAAACACCAGAATAAAATACATTTATATTGTTGTTATTAATATAAGTAACAAGCGACATGTTCTTATATATGTTAATACGATATATAGAATTGTAAGTACCGCACACAAACCCAAGAGGTTTAAGTGGTGCTTTTTTGTATTTAACAAACTTGAATTGTATTTTTTTATTGATAATGTAATAAATAAATAAATAAAATAACCTAACTGAAGTTAAACCCCAGATCGGGGTTTCCTAGTACCGGGTTTTTTAAGAGTGCTACGATCTTGCTGTTCTGCTTCTTCGAGCGACCTACCCCAGCCTGAAGCACGACCTACCCACATCTATCTGCACTATGACTACGTTCCTGCTACAGCCTATTCAGAATATTAGTGATTCTATATGCGGACTAGAACGTAACGTGAGTTTGATATTTTAAATTCACACGCGGCTATACATTAAATATTTATCTAAAAATATTGTTAATAACCCACTATTTGAAAACTAAATTATTAATGTAAAAACATATGTTTTATTTTTTTAAGCTACCTACTTAAGGAGTTACGTCCTATCCTCTTCATCTGAAATAATAAAGCTATTCATTTCTATATATATAAATTATTACACATCAACATGAAAGGCAATGAACATTACTGATTTATATATTTTATCGTAAATCGCGAAGCTAGAAGCTCAATCGCATCAAACGGCGTTTGGAGACGTGTCTCATCGCTATGGAGGGATTTCCTAGAATCTAGAAAGAAATGGTGCCAAGCAAATATGTACACAGTATTTAAGTTTTTTGTTCGAAACTAAAGTATGAAGCTAAAGATGTGCTATGAATTCTACGTAGCGCAGAAATAGTTAAATGTTATCTGTCAAGTTAATAATTGCAGAGGAGACGGAGGTAATGAGCAGTTATCGCTGACTGAACTTTCCGCTTAGCCATATCGCACTCTCGAAAATTGTCTAGAACAACTGACACGTAAGTAACTCCGAGAAATCACACAGCAATTTACATAACGAGGTGCATCAGGTACTCTAGGCTCTTTGACGCGCTAATTCAATGCAAGTGCAAACGAGCATGCTATCCTTCATTAAATTAGCAATACAGGGAAGAAGATACAAACTACTTGCTGCACAACACTCAAGCGTCCTCGCTAGCATACTCGCGTAGCACAAAATAACATTCCCTAAGTACCTACTTTGATTTGACTAAACAAATAGAAACAGTACCAAGGCAAAAGTTTTTCAAACTAAAAGTATGGAACGAGCTTAGAAGTTTAATATAAGATAATAGAGTTAATGTTGAAACTTTGACATAATTTTACTTTCATCGTCAAAAGGATTCAGTAATTTAATGTAGTCGGCAACTTCAAGACATTTGCCTAATCAAGTAGTTTAATGCGAATTATTAAAATCAGCCACGGTGTTTACAAAAATGTGTAATAACATAGAGCATTAAGACCGTGGCGGTTCAGTACATTTTGTAGAATTTTAACTTAAAAGGCGCGCCTCATTTTAGCAGTACGTCGAAATCTGTTATGTAAATATGAGACCGTGGACCGGAAAATAAGTTTGGTGTTGTGCCCTTTTGATTTGCAGCAACAGTCGGTCGGCAACTCAGCATGGAGGTTCAGAGCGACGCCTGTGCCGTGTTAGGCGACGTAACAATTTTGTTTGCGCACAACTCGCCACTTTATGAATAGTAATCAAACCACCATCCTCCGTTCATTTATCTTGCGAGCGGCGAACGATGAAATGTAGATGAGGCCTTTCTGATAAGCTCCAAGTATTTTGTACATTTACTTTGTAATTATATACTGAGGGGGTATAAATGATGGGCTTAAATTATTATATTCACCGTATCTGATAATGTTCAGTAGAATGATTAATAGAGAAATAATAATTATATATCTACGACATAAATGATTTATGTAATCGACAGTAAAATCCCAGATGGTATCGATAGATAAGTACTTAAAGTTAAATAAGATTTTTCTCGAGACTTAAGAAGTTGCTGGAAGATTGCGTAAAATTTTAAGGTGAAACGCCTTAATTTTTTTTGTAAATTATATATTATTCTGATTAATTAAAACATGGCGTAACATTCTAGTGCAGGTTGCTTGAAATGTTGTACTACACTCGATTGTTAGGAACATAACCCTGGAATCTGAGAGAGCACAAGTAAAAGTTCACTTACTTTCCATTCGCTGAAAAGTCTCTAAAGCTTCTTGCCCCTGAAAACCAAAATCTCTCTTGCTCAAACTCCTATTGAGACCATTATTAACTACGCTGATGCCTGCTATTTGGATGCCACAGAGGAGCTCTTGCATAAACTACAGAGATCGCAAAAAATATACGAGCCCTTCCTTGTTGTTGTTTTCCTCTCCGGTGTCATAGTTATGTGTGTATTTTATTTTCATTTTTTCATTTTATATATGTATGGGTATATATCTCATATGATTATAAACATAATTATGTATTTTATCGTTTTACTTCTTTACACACTGTTTATATTTCTTCTTATTCAAACTCTCCTCTCACAGGTCTGCTGCAAGAGATTTCCTAAGAAAGAAGCAGTACTCGCTTTTCATCATTCATTCTGTTTTTGGAAAATAAATAAATCAAGCTCGCAGAAAACACAATTATCGCAATTTTAAAGACAGTGATTGATTTGTAAGATCATATAAACACAACATTTTCCTACTTGGCCAAATAGATTCTTCAACAAAATGTTCCAAAGTCCAAAGTGTTACCATATTTTACGACACTATTTCACCTCAGAGAAATCGAACAAGTAAATTCCTTAAGTTCTTAACTAAATTTCACAAGTGTGGGCCTACGCTCCGGGAATACTCTATTGTAACACGAAATAGTGTGCGCACTCCAAGATAGACATTTTGACAGTTGTTGAACAAAAAAGTTGAAATAGTGAAAAGTTTTGGAGAAAAGTGCTCACAAAGAAATATTCAGACGCGCTTTATTTTCCTTCAACACCGTTGTGATATGTGACACAACTCCAGCACCAGGTTATTTTTCTTATTATTTGGAATATTTTTACTTATATGTGAGCGTATTACACATATATATGGTAATACATAAGAAAATCATATTTGTTGATATGAGAAAACTGCTACTACCACTTCTTTGTGAGATTTCATGTAGCCAGATTTTCTTTGACGGTGTGATAAGTTCTTATTGAAGCTTTGGGCTTTCTGAATAAGTCTTATATTCTTTTATTAGCCTTAATAAAATATGTTAATGTAGGTACACATTATTTGTGTTTTGGGTAAATATTATAGATATATAGTTTATTAAAATTCACAGTTACATTACTTCTAAGGTACCAAGCGGTGCGTAAGTCTATTTGCCTTTAAATACTAAATGAGCGTCTAAGTTATACAAAACCAAGGAGTCTATATTTATTTCAGAATAACATTTATACAATTGGCAACTACGAGTAGAAAGACTTATACGAGTATATACCCAGATATTTAGATAATTATATAACATTTAGGTACATAATAATAATAACATTTTGAAAATCCTATATCATGATTGGAAAAATAGCTTTACAATCAGCTAAAAGCTATGTGAGTAATAGCTGTTCCGCGACATATGTCAATCTGATTCGTCGATGTGACGTTGGACATCTGTCAGGTTTCTTGTTATCGCGACCCTCATCTTTGAAGAAATTACGTTCGTGCATCCATGTCGCTGCCAGCAGTGACACGCCCCCGCGTATTCGATCGTTGGGCACGTTAATGTGCCAACATCACATCGCCCCTCACAGTTAACATGCCCCACATATTCTATTTGCACGTCACATTTCTATGTTAATAATATCGTATGTTTGGCCAATAACACAGCCACATTGTTAATTGACATTGCTTTATTAAATACCGATGATGCTGTCGCACAATGTATTATGCTAACTCTGACTATACCGTGTGCAATAACGAGAACATAAAGAAGAAATCCAAGAAATAATTCGTCTCATAGCTAAGCTGTAAGATGGTTTCTTTTGTGCCTTTGAATTATGAAATCCTACTCGGTATACAGCACCATAGCCTACGTTTTAGAAGATACAATGTAAAATAGACCATATTTGAATTTTAATATCTGAATAAATAAACAGCCTGCGAAATGAACTCTATAGAGGAAAAAATATGAAGACGCAAACATTCAAGAAGCGTCTACAGTTGAAAAATATAGCTCATTAAGGAATGTTTAGCCGAGCTAATTTAACTAGGGGCCTTAGACATCTCAGGGGAAATTACGAGCTTTCTGCGTATGTACTTTCAAAACTTTTAGGGCGTCTTTGTTAGAGTTTTGAAGTTCAAGAATTTCATTTGTACATTCAACTATCTGTCAAAGTATTCATTGATTCGTTAAATATTTTATGAAGGCGGAACATGAAGTGGCGCAATACTAAACAATAATTGTGTGCGAGAAGCAGATAAAGGTAAATCGGTTAGGTATTTGAACGAATGAGACCGGTTCCCGGGAATTGTACCTGTCGCGTGGACAAATGTGCTGTCCAACGTGTGCCAGATAGTCACTCTAACTGCCGCCATTAGCCCGAGAGATAATCTTAAATTACAATCCGCACACTCAATTGTTGCGTCACGCGCGAATGTGCACTGTACTGAAATATTTGCGTTAAATAACAAGCTGAAAACCTGTGTGGAATGTTAATTAACATTACGAATACATCATTCACTAAAGCATAGTGTAACATATTACAATTACAGGCGTGTCAATCTTGATTGATAACAAACTAACGCGACCGTAATTAAGTGTGGAGGGAAGTACGCGTACACTGGCGGTATAATTGTCAACTTGAAGGACTCGCAAGTTTTCCTCTCGTTGCTTACTGTTTGGGACTAAGGGTGGATTCATCCTGACATAAAGGTGCGAGAAATATAGATACAACCTGTTATCTTCACACGTATCTCCGTTATTTAGTGCCAAACTACACTACTTAGAACAAAGCAAAGCGTAACTTAATATAAAGCATGTTGGGATGTCCACAAACTTAGGGCGAGTTTCAAAGACGATCCCTCGAGTCTCCTTTATGCAAATCTCGGGTAATTTCTTTGGTGAGAGTCACACGGAACCCTTTGCCAAGATTGCGTTGACTTTTCAACCGTGCGATACCTACGTCTTGTTTTATATTAGTTTACATAGGCGCTTTACGTCAAAACTAGAAACAGGTCAATCTGCTAAAGAACAGGATTTTTTAGACAATTACTGTAAAAATATACCTACATAATATATCTCAAAAGCGTCTTGAGTACCTACTAGACACTATTAACACAATTTTCTTTCCAAAAATATTAACTCATCATTTCGGCCTGATTGAAGTCCACTGCTGGACATAGGCCTCCTCCAAAGATCACCACAACGACCAATATGGGTGTCGTGTGCTCATTGGGGGGTCTTGCCATAATCGCCACGCTTGGCAGACGGGTTGGCGATCGCAGTTGAGTTGTTAATGTACTTGAAGGACGCTGCGCATGCTGCCCATCCTCCGGTTGATCCCTTAGTCGACTTTTACGACACCCACGGGATGAAATGGGGTGGTGGCATTCTGAGTCGGCACCACACGGCATAACCGATACCAAACGGCATAAATATTAACTATTGGTCATGATTTGTCTAATAAAATCTTATAACTATTGCGTGTGTAAAAACTATTCCTAAATTATCACACATGGAAGCTCAGCACTACATAAACTTATGCAAATAGAAATGTATACACATACTAGCTGCCCGCCCTAGCCTCGCACAGGCAGGTACATGCAAACCCGATTGCAGCGCCACCTACCGGGACGAATTGTGAATCTAAACCATCCAGGACCTTCTCAAACATACACAAAAAAATCATGCAAATCTGTCCAGCCGCTTAGGAGTTCAGTGACATACACACGTACAGAAGAATTAGAAATAGGTGTGAGATATTAGCAGCCAGTCTTAATCTGGTTAAAGTATCATAATGATGTATACACAAAGTAGCAGACATAGTGAAATCTTACTGGCGCCTAGCTTTTATATAGTCCGCCAAGAGAGCCCGTACGTCGACCAACTCAATTCCTTAGTGCTGCATATAATGACAGTAAAAGAATAAGAATTATAAATGATTAATGACTGCTTATTGTTTTTAAAACTCCCTACAAATTAATCTATGTAGATACGAAACAAACTGTAGTCGCGAAAACATCACACATTAAGCGAAACATCAGGGCAGAACGTTTCCCTTTTCAAATTTCCGGTTATTACCTTTCCTCAAAGACATAAAGAATATGTAGAGCGAAGTGGATTTGACTTTTCGGATTCATGTACTGATTGAAATTTGATTATCACTTGTAACATGCACACCTGAGAGGGCTTCAAAATGTTCCTAACGGTGTGTGTACTCCGCCAACCCGCACTAGGCCAGCGTGGTGGACTAAAGCCTCATATCATATCGGCCATTTATACGTCCAGTGCTGAACAAAGGCCTCCCCATAGATTTTCACAACTGTGTCATCATTTTGGGGGGTATTTGCCAATACTCACTACGCTTGGCATGCGGGTTGGTGAGCGGAGTATGGCTATCGTTTCACAGAAGGGACGCTGCTGCCCATCCCTCTGGTTTGGATTCCCTTAGTCGCCTTTTACGACATCCACGGGACGAGATGGAGTGGGGTTATATTCTTAATCCGGACACCACTAAAGCCTAACCCTTCTCATAGCGAGAAAAGGTCCGTGCCCAACAGTGGGACATTCATGATTACGTGATGTGAGTGTGTCTGACCCCGTCAAAAATATAACTGATTCTCGGATGATAATGGTGATGATGGATGATACACATGATGATGATACATTATATATTTTAGAATGTCACCGTCAAGTGTCAAGGTAAAATAAAGATGAGAAAAATTGAAAATGCATTTTGATAAATTGTTAATATTGGGTGCATCAAAGCCATAACATACACACTTTTATTAAAACAGTGAGTTAATTGTTATATCAAGATATCAAGATATTGCCTGCAGCAAAAGTGCATTCATGGGATGCAAGATGATAACTGGGATATAAAGAACAAAATCAACTAGTATCGGGGCCTAATAAAGTTATATCAAAATATTAGAGAGTATTCATCAAGAGAACTTTCACAAGAAAATAGAACTTATAGAATCAGATACACGAAGAAGAAGAAAATAGACACATTTCACTTGGCAGTTATGAAAGAGCATAAAATTACTTCTGTGGTGGAGGCCTGGTGACCTGAAACACAGGCTTCGCCCTAGCTTAGGCACCAGTCTCCCACAATAAACTTGATTAATACTGTAATTAGACAATATATAAATAAATAAAATAAAAATAAAGAAATACATTGTAAGTAATATAATTTATTTAAATATTAAGGTAAAGAAATTGAGGATTTATTTATTAAAGTTCGATATTTTTGCAACCGTGTTGCTATCCAAATTTCCGTACTTGTTCCTCATTTATTGAAGCAAACTTTATCGACAAATGATTACATTACGAGTATTACAGAAACTTTTCGTATCTTCTTATCATTTTCATGATAATTAAAGGACATATGAATAACCTTAACTTCACGTGTATTAGAAATTAAAAGTTGTAAATTTTAGTGAGCCTTGCCTTGCTCTTCCTTTTTTGTACAGCTTGGTGGACAATTTAAACATACCTCAGGCTAGCGTACCAACAAGCACTAGTGTTGTGGTATGTTAAAAGCCGCACCAACTTAGTTGCATTTGGTGCGGTAGTGGATCTCGGTCTTCTACAAGCGGCTCACCCCGCTATTTCAGAAGTTGCATATACCGCATAGAGGATTTAGAGCGTAACTAAGCTTTATTTTAACTCTCATAATTATAGTCAGTTAGAGTTATAGGAGCAGCAATCGGGCAGCAAGATTATGACGGCGATCCAGGAAATTATTTATTTATTTACTATATTCTTTAGTGTACACCAGTTATTCAAAATACAATAAAAGGTATCATTTAGATTATAGAGTGTCGCGGAGTGCCTCCCTCCGGGTTTTATTCCCGGTTAGCTCAACTAGGAGGCTCTCTCCACGGCAGCAAGTAACGGAGTTCAGTTATTGTGATTCAATGAAACGTAGCATATATCTTATATAGGTATATTGATATTCACAACTTCAACACTTCATCTTCATGGTGATGTTTATATATTTCAAATATAGCTTATAAACACAATATTTAAGCTAGTTAAAAATAAGTAATTGTTATATTGCAGGAGACTATTTGTCAGAGCGACAGCTGTGTATTGAACCACTAGCGTTCAGAATCCAATGTCTAATGATGATAATCAAAATATGAAGAGCGACTCTACGTCACATAAATTCGAATTTTGATTTGAATAAAGAATGAATCGTGAGGTGGACAGTGATGGAAATAAAAAGGTATGAAGTCATGAAAGAGGTTGATTGAAATGAAGATGAAGGATGACTTCACAAGAGTACAATGGGCGGCCTTATCGCACACGGTAATTTCTTCCAGGCAACACTTAGGATGGAGAAACAAAATTGCTCAACAAGATGCGGGATATACTTGAATAATACTATACTAAATATATAAATTAATTAAGTTATAAGAAGTTAAGAAGCCAGTTTCAAGGAAATTAACCAAACAATCACGAACATCAAAACATATTTTGCTTCAATAAAAACACACTACACACAGAGTTACATTGTCATAGAAAAATAATTTTATTCGAAAGATAAAAAGCCTATGCTACAATGGCACCAAATGTACCCATTTATATTTATCAGCAAAAACTAGTCCACTGCTGAAACAAGACCTCCCCATAGATTTCCACAAGTGCGACTTCGCACTAGCAAATTGGCTTCTTACTCACCATGCTTAGCAGGCGGGTTGGTGAGCGGCCTGAGCGCAGAATGGCTGCTGCTCCACAACAATGAATCTGCTGCCCATCCCTCTCATAAAGAGTCCTTTATTTGCCTTTCAAAAATATCCATGGGAAGAGACGGAGTGGTGCTATATTCTTAATCCTGAGACCACACAGAAAGTTTTCTTACGGTATACAATAAATTATACTCTACCCTTCTCTATTCTATACGTAAGCTGTACATGCCTTTTATGCTGTAAAAGACAACTGATTTAATTAAGTTAATAACGTAGACGCTCTCACGTGATAACCTGCCGCTGCTAACGTGACATGTCGTAGCTAAGTGCGATTTCAATTAGTACCGATCCGCCTTAATTAGGTATTATTAATTTATGCTAAATTTAGAAATCCGCCTGGTTCTTGGCAAAGAATACGCCAAACTCTTTCTACTCTTAGGTTTTCGGTAAGGTACTCTAGTGTGATCGTACGAGGACCTGGAGACCTTGGACTTTTCGGTGCCGAAGAAGAAGTCGGTCATATGAGTTGAATCCACACAGGCTATAATGACAACTGATCATGATTTGATCTAACTCGTGTATTTTTTTTTTTAATTTTAATATTGACATCTTGAATTTGTAAATTGACATCTAATACCGTATCATCATCATCATTTCGGCCGAATGAAGTCCACTGCTGGACACAGGCGTCCCCCAAAGACCACCACAACGACCGATATGGGTGTGTTGTGGGCTCATTGGGGCGTTTTGCCATAATCGCCACGCTTGGCAGACGGGTTGGCGATCGCAGTTGAGTTGTTAATGTACTCGAAGGACGCTGCTGCCCATCCTCTGGCTAATCCCTTAGTCGACTTTTACGACACTCACGGGAGGAGATGGGTTGGTGGTATTCTGAGCCGGCACCACACGGCAGGACTGATATAGGCAATATCAAAAACGGAACTCTTAAATGGTAAAAAGCCTTCTTGGATTAGCTTCAATATAACCTAAGAAAAGTTTCTGAATGTGTTCATTCGGAAGCTTTATAATGATGTAGTCAAATTTATTACCTTAAATTATACAAGGTACAAACCAACTTTTAACACTTTCTTATAAAGAAGGTATTCTGAGCCGGCACCACACGGCACAAAGTAATAATTAATACCGAATGTTGACATCAAAATACTTTTTTTTACATTGTTAATATTACTGGTTCTGGGACATTAAGGATTTATATTACCAATTAACACAATTCATATATACATAAATGTGAGTATCATGTAGCCCAGTACATATTTAAATATAACTGCCTGTTGTTTGGCAGTATGAATCTGTCATGCTCACTAAAATGTCTTGCTGATGGTGGCGTTATGTATCGGGTCGTTGAGTTCCCTGCAATGTGGTTGAGCTGAGCGACGCCGATGCATTCGTCATACTTGTGAACTGCTGTTGCTGTCATGTGGGACTGGTCAGTCTTTACTACCATGCAATATCGTTGAATGGCACATAATAATTATTTTACTGGTTTTCACCATGGCAGTACATAATTCTCACGTACGTTAATTCTGTTTGGACATTATAAACTTTATGATTCCGATGATGATGTTGCCGACCTAAGGCTTAAGTTGGAATGCTGTTAGTTCCGGCAAACGTCCTTTAATGAACACATGTAGACTTCCTAGTGACTGTTACCAGAAAAGGTCATAGGAAATGTTGCCATAATCAGCGTTTAGTAAACTTTACCAATCTGTGTGTGTGAGTGGCGTATGCGTTGCGGAGAACCACAACCGATTATGTCACATAAAAGTAAATATGAAGATATCTATGATGATATACCTTTTTTTTTTATTGGTGCCCAGTGGAAATTCTTCATGAACTTGCTTCGCCCCGGGGAAGAGTGAAGGGGTATGCTGGACTCCTACCGCCTAAAACCACTGGAGCGGTCATTTTCGGCACCTAAGGGAGGCTCCAGGTCCTCGTATGATCACACTAGAGCATGATGATATACCTGCAGAAATAGTCATTCAATTCACTGCAACCAATTAATTTCTGTTCAATACATTCAGTTTGGTGTCTGGGTTAAGAATATAACACCACTCCATCTCTTCCCTTGGATATCGTAAAAAGTAACTAAGGTACTCTATACCAAAAGAATAGGCAGCAGCGTTCTTTCTGTGGAACAGCACTCAGCAGCTATTCTGCGCTCACCAACCCGCCTGCCTGCCAAGCGTAGTAAGTACTGTCTCACAAAAATGACGACAACATTGTGGAAGTCTACGATGGCCTTGCTTTGTTCAGCAGTGGTATGATGTAAATGAAACACTTTTACACATCATATAGAAACAACAGATACACGTCCCGATGCACGCACATGAAAAATAAAACAGCACTTTTTGTTTGACACATAATTATGAAACAAAAATATGTACATTGATAAAGTTTTAAACCTTTGGAAGTAACTTTATTTGTATCTTTTATAAACGGACCTCTAATATAGAGACGTATATTTAACAACTGGCTGCTGCACCAAAAGTACCATCATATAATATACTTTATATTACGCTCCTTTATGTATTATAGCGTATTATTCATGACCACATAAACGCACTGAGCTCTAGTACACACCACGCCAATTTCGGAGACAGTAAAAATTATGCCACAATATCCTTTTATGTTATTACTTCCATCTTTTATTATATTTCCACTAAATAGATAACTTCATGAATTTTGAAATACAACGTCTAAAACCAATCTTCAAAACTTTACACAAGAGCCAAACTAGGTCACTTTATTTTGGAAGTACTGTGATTATGACCGACTTTGGTGGGAATTAATTAAGTTCAGCTTAAATAATAAACTGAATGATGTAACAATTCATAATAAATCTTTCTGAAAGAATCCTAACATTATGATGAAATGAATGATTAAAGTACTCACTAACCAGTTAACAAGTTATTCTCGTTCACTCCTCACGTCAGCTTCTCAATTACGCGACAAAAATGCTGTACTTATGTATTTTAATATTTCATTCGTATCCCTTCTCATCATTTACGAGGTCGCGCCTTCAGGAAGTAGGTGGCATTCGAAATCATTCATGCCTTTATTGGTGATGGGAAAAGCTCCAAATTGTGCCATTTACGCCTCTAAATAACACGGCGAACACCGATGACAAATAAATATTGTGCTCGGTACTCTAACACGACAGTGTGATCGTGAAACTATTGTGTTTGACATCCATGGCTACATGCAATCAATCTTCACTCGTGTGACTTTTACACAGGAATAATCAGCATTTATATCTGGCTGTACAGTCGTAAATAGTCCTAGGTGTGAGATCAGTGGAGCGACACACAGTGATTGAGTTCATCTGTTGACCAATGATCACTCATGTTACAACGGCCGTCTGGCCATGCGTCAATGAGGAAGCGATAAGGTACAGTGAGCCACAGAGATAGCCGTACGAACATATTGCACATGCAATTCAGAACCTATCCGATAATGCCTGGCGACATCGCTTACAAAACGTAACTGACGTAGATATCCATTCAGTATATACGTAACATTTTCGAAGGCATCCAGGACAGATGTCCATTTGATACGGTATTTAAAAGTTTGTTGTCACAGCGAGTGTTAACGTCAGAAGCGAGTGTTGATTGTACTTCGTTGAAAACCTTTTGTCTTTGTAGTAATTATCATATAACATTAAAGCGCGTAAACACGTTAGAGCATGGAACTTTAAATATAAACAAATTATGCTAAATTGAAACATGCTTTGAATACAAACAGTTTTGAGGAATTGTCTTTCTATTCGGCTTCCACACTTGCTGAATACTTTGAGTATAACTTAGTTTGGTTAATCGTTACAATGGAAAATATTTAAAGCAATATCTTCTAAAGACAAACGACCATTTTGAAATTTTAATCTCGGGGGAAATCTAAATAGCATAGTTCCCTTCTATTATGTTAATTATATAAAACTAGTTCAGGAAGATGCCTATCACGAACAGTATAAGGTCTCATAGCAAGCGCTTCTAAAGTTTCCAAATTAAGATCGTAGTGGCCAAGGGCGCATATAGCTTTAGTTTATAGGGAGAAGCCGTAGAACGTCCCAACTTCAAAGGCCCAAACTTCTCTGGAAAGTTTTTGTGTTATATTTAGTAAAAGCCTAAAATTCCCAAAGGGCCATAGTTCCTGGAACCTCCACTTACACCGTCATTTCTAGACGTCTTTTGGATATTTATTCCTAAACTATAACTTCCATGAAAAAAGAGTTTGTGTAAAACATAGTCTGTTATTATTTCTGGTACAACCAATTCCAATATACTTAATTGAATTTATTTTTCAGGCTAGCAAATGAATAACAATCAGTTTAAAAGGTCGTTCCGAATGCAGTGGGCCACGAAATTAATTTGTTACCGCCTTGTATTCGTTGTGTTGTTTTTTATTCAGTTTATATACTTATAGAATTTATTTATATATGGATGCATTAATCTTATATGCTATTATCTTACTTACTATTATGAATGTGAAATTTTATATGTTTGAAAGAATGACCTTAACACGCTCAAACGGCTATACGGATTTTAATGAAATTCAGTATCGAAGTAGATTATATCATGGAATACGATATCAAGTTCCCAGAAGAATGCAGATGAAGTCACAGGTAACTGGTAATTAATCATTAATTAAAGGGAAATCTAAATCTAACTATAAACTGAAAAATTAGAACGGTCGTGTTTTTAGCAACTTCAGTAATTCGTTTCTATGTTGAAATAGTCTGTGAAAATAATGTGTGTATTTAATAAATACCTTACATAATGTATCGCACACTCAATGACATAATAGCCATTTCTCTTTTTTATATTTGGGTATCTTAAACAGCTCCATAATGCACAGAGAGCCATTTACCTCACTGAATTCTTGAAAATAAAAGTAATTATTTATTAACACATCAGCCCATTACTGTCCCACTGCTGGGCCTTTTCTTACGATGAGAAAGTTTAGGCCTTAGTCCATCACGCTAGATATACGCATAGACACATTATTGAGAACATGTTGGAGCTCTCTAAGGTGTGCAGGTTTCCTCAAAATGTTTTCCTTTACCATTAATGCAAGTGATAATCAAATTCTGATCTGCACATGAATCCGAAAAGTCAAAGGTGCGGGCCAGGATCGAACTCAAAGTCGCCTGTATGGAAGACAAGCGTTCAACGACTAGGCTATCACTGATAGCTTATTTATTAATATTTCGTATTAATTCAAATTTATTAACATGGGCACACAATATTGGCGATGGTACGCAACGATACGGCAATGATGCGCGCCTACCCTTACGGTTGACGTCCGCCGTCCAGTGCCGGACGAGCGATGACGATAATCTCTGCCCGTGGGACTTCGTATGTGATCACTCACTTGTCATTCACGGCTTATACGATTCTGTGGATATAGCATTCCAAATCTGTGAGAAATGTGTGGGCAGGTGGTAGAGGGTCGTCTCTATTTTATCGTTATCATAATTTATTGTCAGTATGGCAACACCGAATTGTAGTGGGCATGACAAGTGATTGTCTATGGGGCACTGGGTGTGGCTTTTGGCAGATGGACGTGTAACTGGATATCTTTGTAGTTTGGACTGTAATACGGATTTTTACAATAAATGTAATACTAAGAAATAGTAGTCTTTATTTGGACATCATAAAACCAACATGACATTTATCTCGAGATAAATATCTATACGTTTGAATACACATTACTTCTAACCTATACTTCACAATATGTTTTAGTCATACATTACAGTAGTTTTATATATTTGCTATATGGGAATATATGGTTGTTTATGTATATAATAAAAATCTTTTGTACTTAGATATATGTTCTAGATTTCATTTCTAACAGTAAAATAGGGATTGCTAGTGATTTTGGCGGCGACCTTGTATTTATTATCGTAGGATCAAAGTTTATGTATATTTACGATACTATTAATGTTAGTTTGAACAGCAATTCTGCCTTATAACCAAGGTTCAACCATAAGGATGGAAATTTTCGTTCTAATGATTTCATTGGGATGCAGGATAGTGAGACCCCGAACTTAATAACGGTACGGGTCGGGTGACGAACTTATGTTTGTTGAGTGCCCAACAGACAAGTACAGTCTGCAACAAAACTAAATTAAGTATGACTACAAACCTGGTTTCCAACAACATTAAACATATATTCATATACCTACAACATAAATACAGAAATATCACGTGCAATATTTCCGTACGAAGTATAAGTGAAAGTGTGAAATTTTACAGATCTCACTTGTTTTGTTGAATATACCAACAATAATGCGCAAAGTTTTGCTTTACTAGGTCAGGGGGCTTCTTGAGAGCTTGGCAACATGAATATACCTCCTGCGTATGTATGAAATTATTCTGAGATATACAGAACAGGATATTTCCTTAATATAAACGAGAAACTAACGTGTTTAGCTTACCTTGGCATGGCCAATTTTGAGATAAAATAAATGATTCAACAAAACCACTTCTAGATGTACGAAGTACGTGAATTAATAACTGATCCATACCTACTTAAACAACAGTAATTTCGCTAAACGAAATTACTGTGAACATAAATTTCATGATTTTAAGAAAAAATTGGTATCGCACCTGTGCTACGTAGAAACGAAAATGAACGCCATTATCCCACACCATAATCTTAAATCACTTCGGCTTAGTGTTTCGATTACAGACAAAGGTTCGAAGGAAACCCACATTATGATGGTAGTTGAATAATTGTATAGATAAGTGGAATTGATGGCCTCCGCTTTTGTTCCTAGCCCTAACCCTTAGAAATTACGAAAATATTCTTAGATCGAAAATAAGTAAACCATGGAATTACATTTTAATAATTATTTTTTCTAGTTTGGCACTGTTCTATCATAATTATCGTGATCATATCAGCCAAAGGACGCCCACTGCTGAACTAAGGCCTCCTCCACCTTAGATTTACACAACGAGCGGTTACACGCCGCTCTCATCCTACGACCTCCACCAGGTCGTCTGGCCACCTCGTTGGAGGTCGTCCCACGCTGCGTTTTCCGGTGCGCGGTCTCCATTCGAGAACCTTTGTACCACAACAGCCATCAGTTTATTTATTTATTTATCAGTTCTACGAGCAATGTGCCGGCCCATTGCCACTTCACTTTATTTAAAAAAATACAATTATTAATAATTCTTGTAACAAAGATAAAATATTAACAACTAATAGACAACATTTCATAGGTACGTATCGAAACAGTGCGCGCTATGACGATCTAAAGAATTTTATTTGTCTGAGCATTTCACTATACTATTGTATTTTGCGAAGCATGTAAATTAAACTAACAAAGTATTGCACAATTATTTTTATATAAGAAGTTATCTAACATAAAAATATCCGCGATGGATTACTGTTCTGGGTGTTGTAGAAATGGAACCCAATATTATAATCAGCAGAATAGGTCAATATATGTACTAGTTTAAAAACAACACTGTATATAGAAAAAGAACACTGAGAACAATGTCTCCGTTATAATGTGTTTTACAAATTAATTTGAGGCATTGTAGCTTCATGCCGTACATTTGTTGGAGGAGGGAGTGCAACACACAATGTAGATTCTGTGAAGCCGGTCGAGGCCACCGACCGCGTGCAAGCAAACAGCTCTGCCTGATAACCCTCTAGCTTTCCCTACTCTACTATTTGCCTTTCTCTCCAAAGGTATCCTTTTTACCCTCTTCTGAAATGTATTACAATGATTATGTACTGATAATTGGCATTGTCAGTACATAATCGTAGTGCATATTTTTTATAATAACGACGTAACGAAATCTAAACTATTAACATTTTTTTATTCCTACTACTCCGTAAACTAAATTGTGCTCACAATCAAATTTATTGCTGCTGGATAAACCACTTCATAATATAATGCAAAGAAACAGAAGGTAGCAAAGGATAATCCTGCTGAGAGACAGATGTTTACAAGCAATAAAATTGTTGGATGGTTATTGAGCAATAAATAATAATAGAATCTGAGAGTCGGACCCGGGCGACGACGCGATGACGGCGGTGCGAACGCACACAACTTTTCTCGTTATGTCCTTTGGCGATGTTTTGGGATTTTCAGGAGCTTGGTAGTGCATCGGGCACAATAGCCTTATCCTCTTTGCGGGGACATATCTATTTGGACTTTTTGTTGAGGCTGTAGAACAGTTGGTCGCGAGGCACGTACGCTCGCTCGTCGGAGACGCGCTTAGAATTCAATATCCCTATTTCACGTTACTGTCTTTTGCACATACATAAAACAACCAATGGTAGGTACTTACTTGGGCTTTGTTTATACTATTTGTTGATGTTCTAACTAAACCGATATTACATACACATGTCTAGCACAAACTTTGGCTCTTTGACTATTCGCTATTGTAGGTTATTTATAGCAGTAGGCAGCTTTCCGCGTCCACAAGTTTTGCACAGTTGTCATGGATAAATTATTTGATCATCTAATAAATATAAAAGCACTTCGGAGGCCCCATCTATAATTTATGAGTACAGTGGTTACATCTGAGAGATAGACAGGTGTATGATTGACAATGATAAACGGCTTTTAAAAGTTTTTGTTCAAAATCCAACTTAAAACAAACTTGGCATAATTAAGGACGACGGGCTTATGAAATTTAGATTTAGAATTAAAATAAACACTCAAACCATGTATGCAAAAGTAATACCGTTAAAACTTCATACTACGGTGCTTTTTATACCTCTTAATATGCAGCTATGAAGCTCTAACTTTGCAATTTAATTACACTATTCCAGTAATTGTATTCAGCCCGGTCACGGCGCGGCGGCTCGTTCACAGATCGCTACTCGCAGCCGCCGCATGATGTTAATATGCCTCCCGAGGTATATTATCAAAGTATTATCACCCATACCGGAGATGTTAACTGGCACGACGGTACTTCATAGATACAAAACAGTAGGCGCGAGAATCTTACAACATTTTTATCACTAGCTGAAGTAAATTGGGTGAAAAGTGAAACTTTCGAACGTGTTTCATTGTGAAAGCTATTTCAATTTTCTTTCTGCTATTATATTAGTTTTCTGAAGCTAAAATAAAGTGTCTTTCGTTATGATATTCAATTTTGTGCGAACATAACTTGAAAACAGTTATTAACGAGTGGAGAGTTTATCTAGAAACACGAACATATACCTAAGTTTAATGGTCCATATCTATAATGCTCAAGCGACATGTGGTAATTAATGATTTGTTCTAAGTCTCGTGACTTTTAATTCCAGTTTATCAAGCAATCCCCGTTCATGCAAGAGGAGAATCGCAGCTTTCACAAGAAATAGTTAATGAACGCACCGTATTGATATTTAAGCAACTCACGTATAGTGCTCCTCGTAAACCGTTTATAGGCTTACATAAAATACGAGTTACTAAAATTAAAGACTCTGTTTAATACCCCATTCAGAACGTAAACTGAGACGTAAGTAGGTTTATCTCGTTGGTAGATACTTTACAGGCTAATCTTAATATATATAAATGATGTGTCATGTTGTTTGTCCGCTATGGACTGCTATACTACTGAACCGATTTTAATAAAATTTTACACACTGTGCAGTTTTATCCAACTTAAAAGATAGGATAGTTTATATCTCATTTTATAATCGCAATATTATTTTATTGCGATTTATTTGTTTATTAAAGAGTTCTAATTATTTGTTAGTTCGATAAGATTCTAACAGATGGCGGTATAAGGTAATTCGTTGACAGGAAGTAAATATCCAACAGATAGTGCTATGTTAAAAGTACAAACGTTTTATGTAAGCTACAAATGATTAGTATAACCGCAATTTATTATAATTCCACGCGTGCGAAGCCGCGGGCAAAAGCTAGTTAATTTATAAATTTTACACGTGTCACACTCGTAGTTCAAGACTGTTTAGTTTAAAATGATGTACCTATTATTGCCAGTAAATATTTTATGTTCAGTGAACCGGGCATATTTTGTATGTATCTCATATATATACTTATGTTTTAGTACATACGTACGTATTTTATCTAATAGTATAAGTCAGAAAACACGCCCATATTGTGCAGTTATTGGTTTGATAGTCATGTGAGAGATGTACGTGTACCTACTTAGAAAAAAAAGCGAGGTCAGGTAAAGTTGTTGCGTGGCTGGCTGAGACGGGCTGGGCTGGGCTGGGGGGTGGGCACAATACATGTGGGCCTGCAAGCTCCTGCTTCATCGCAACTTGCCACAATACGACTTTCCAAACCTTTCTCATTTCGTTTTTGTTTCGCTTCGCGTCGTTGTTGTCGCGGCCACAGATGTTCCTACGAAACCGACGGCTCATCTACGGATTAGTACCCGTTAGGTTTTCGTATTATGTGGCCTACATTACAAATGGAAGCTCTTAGAAACATTCAGACAGCTATTATTTAAGTTTAGTTATTGTTGGAGATATATTTATTTCGGTTTACCTCAGACTTGTTCGAAATGACATTTTGTTCTGACTACAATTAACGGCACGCCGCGCCATTAACAAGGGTTTAGGGTTAATTTTACTAGCAAAGGTTGATTTACTTTTTAATTTGGACCGTTTAAACTGAATCAGCATTTGAAAATTTACGGTGTCCTTAAAAATTGAAGAGCTCAGGTAAGTATTAATGAGAGGCCACTCGTGTTACAAAGTCTGGCCGGCGCACCCCCACCGAGAAAATTACGCGAAAATTTACATAATAGAGAATCCGTGGCTGCCCTAGTCCTTTGAAAGTCGGAGCTGCGGGTCCGCTTCGAGTGACACCGTCGTACATTAAATTAACATCTCTCTCACTTTGTTTGCGATGGCTACACCGACGGAACCTAATTTGTGATGATAAAGAGGTCTCACTAGCCACTACGTGTCGCTGCATATTATAGCTATGGAAACGTTGAACGAGTTGTTGATACTATTGATTTTTAAGCTACAAACTAATTTCTAATAACTTTACATAAATAGATAATATTATAACAATCCTAGATTATAATAAACTAGCTGCCCGCCCCAGCTTCGCATACGCAGGCCGATTGCATCGCCACCTACCAAAAAACGAGGGTCCAATTGTAAATCTAAATAATACCACTCAAACATGCACATTTTTAAATCAAAATCAGTCCAGCTGTTTAGGAGGAGTGCAGTAACATACACACGTCCGGAAGAATTATATATACAATATAAGATAATCATAGAGAATTGGCCCGTTTCGTTCTAAATTGAAATTCCAAGGTCGCTACGTGTTAGACCTATGATTCCGCTTTCAAAAAACCCGGTTTCCCTTATATTTGAGGAGTTATCCGTGAAATGTAGACATTAATATAAATTTAATGTATAACTCACATGACATTAATATATGTACAGGATGTCCAGTAAATAGCACGACATACTGCAGGGGGTGAGAGAGCTTAGGTTGGTGCAGTGGCTGATACAGTCGGCTGCTGCGCACCGGGTCGTGGGTTCGATTCCCGCACGGAACAAATATTTGTATGATCTGCATGTAGTTGTTCCGGGTCTGGGTGTATTGTGTGTGGAATTTGTGTCTGTAAACGCACCCACGACACAGGAGAAATCCTAGTGTGGGGCAACGTTTTTTAAAAGAAAAAAAAATACCTACCAAAAAAACACAATATATGTTCAGCAAAATCTTATGTATTCTTTTTTTACCACTGTAGGTTAAAGTGAAGCGATAAGAAAATTGTACTGTGAAAATTTTAATAAAAATTGTATTTCTTGAAAACCTTTTAGTTTTTAATAGAATAGATACTTATCAATAATTAATGACATAAAAAAAAACTAGAAAAGGAATTTTTCATTACGAGATGCTTAAAAATCCGTAAGATTTTGCCGAACATATATTGTGTAAGCTAAGCTCTCACCCCCTGCAGTATGTCGTACTATTTACTGGACACCCTGTATAACTACTAAACTGTACAAAAATATGGCCAGCTTTTTATTTGTCGTGACCAATCCGCGAGGTTTCAGTAAATGTGCTCCGTAAATTATCGAGCAAAGCGTCTGAATCAGCGAAACTAAAAACGTAAATGCAGCGGTAGTCGCTGTAATTGGGTAACCGCTGCGCATCATTAGGTAATTGCAGCTGCGGCTCGCAGAACCTCGCTCCCGCCACCCACAACGCTACGCTTTTTGTTTCAGGATGCCCTTATTCCGGGCCGAACCAAAACATGGGTCACACATGACATGTTTGTTTGATTAGTTGTAGTTATTAAACATATGTGTGTAAACTCTAATTAAGTTTTATTACTTTTGGTTTATAATATCTCGGTGTCCTTTTTTGCTTTTTAAGTAAAATACTGTACTGTCTGTTAAATACTCTTTAATATTGAATATATTGATATTATAACTTTACAGTCATTATCTATATTTTTATGTAGTAATTTCCTAACATATATTTTAAAATTCAGCATTTTATGTTTTCTGGACTATGTAGCTTTTCCCCAGTCTTCCTTCCCCTCGTTATCCTACTATTTCTACCTCCATTACATTCTTTACAAAGTCTTTATAATGCTTTACAGGTCTTATAATTGTATCTCTTCCGGTCATAATATTCTTCAGAAGGATGCTGCTTGGATTTACTTTTTGTGATTATACTGTTTATTGTGTTTTCTTAAACATACTGAAGTTGTTTTAATTATATTGCACATAAATCTACTTAACATATGTATCTATAATAGGAGGCTATCAATCTACGATCTTACTGACATCACTTAGGTATAAAAAGAAAATTACTATCTGACTCTATGACATAAACTATGACGAGATAGAAAATCTACTTACTACTCCGGTGTAGTATTCACAGTTACAATACGTTTTATACACGCACAGTTAAGAAATAAATATACTTAAAACACACAAACATAATAAAATATGCTCCATAATCCCGTAACCACAATTAGCCACGCGCATAAACCCATCCACCCCTGCACATACACACGCACACACAGCTGGACAAATAAAGCATTGCCCAAAACATACCATAGAGATTGTAATGTAATAATAATAATAATATCACAGCATTTTATTTTTTATTTTAGCATAGGGGTGGAGGTGTGGTCGCTCGAGGCGTGCCCTGCGTGGGACGCCGAGCGGCGGATCCTGGTCGATCGGATCGGGCAAGATCTCTCTCTGCCAGCAGTAGTGTCGGCTATGTTGGCAGAGCACGAAAACTGGAATGCAGTGGTCTCCTTCTGTGAGAGCGTCATGCTCCAGAAGGAGACCGCAGAGCGGGATCGGGAGAGGGCCGATCCCGCTCGAAGAAGGAGGAGACGGCGTCGGGATAACAACCGCCCTGGCGCCTAATTCCCATACGCCTGAATCCCCCTGTCGTTGCTATAAGGTGGGGGACCTCTGGGTTCGCGGGTGCGTAGATTGGGGAATCTGCGTGCTCATACCAAGCGACCCAAGAGAAGATGGTAGCACGCATGTGGTCACGCGCTGCCGTGGGATGCTTTCGGGGATCCTTTACAATCCCCCCGGGAGGGTGACCACTTTACAGTCACCCTCTCCGAGATGTGCCTATATACGTGGCACCAGTGGGCGGCTCTAGTGTGATCATACGAGGACCTGGCTTCCCTTAGGTGCCGAAGATGACCGCCCCATTGGTTTAAGCCGGTAGGAGTCCGGCATACCCCTTCAGCCTTCCCCGGGGCAAAGGAAGTTCATGAAGAATTTCCACTGGACACCAATAAAAAAAATGGGGGTGGAGGTGTCCTGAAATACAAGCCTATAATATAATTTAGGCACCAGTCTCCCACAGTTTACTTAACTGTTTCATCTAACTACATGGTTTATATCATATACCTATATTGTGGTAAGAAATAAATAATTATTTTTATTACATATCTTACTATTATTATAAATGTGAAAGTTTGTCTGTTTGAACGGTTTTGAGCCTTCGTCACGCTCAAGTGGATGAACGGATTCTAATGAAATTTGGCATAGAGGCAGATTATGTCCTGGAATACGATATAGGACACTCTTTATTTTTATTTAAAAAAAGAACAACTAACCCTCAAATTTAAATGACGTCCAGCGAATAGGGCTGGTTGCTTTGACTAGTAATTTAAATTTCTGATATATTTTGAAAAGTATTTCATTCCCAATGCACATTTGACTTTGTCGTCATTTTATTCGAATATCTCAATTATTCGAATTTTGCTTTAAAATAGGTAAATTTTGGGACCTCAAGTTTGCCGATGTACATCACATTCCTATTTAAAACTTATGTAGTGAGTAAGGAGAAAAAAAGAGGTGTTCAAAATGAAACATGTACATTGTGCTCATACATCGCTTTAAAATAAATCATACTTGTGCAGAATATCCGCTATGAGGTCATCCATGCCGCGTACGATGCTCATGCCGATGCCGGTCACGCCGCTCACCCCGGTCACGCTGCACAAACCTTGCACCTTGCACCGACACTACAATTAGATACCCGTTTGCAGTACACCCACCGCGTATCAAATTTATCTAATTTTCTTTCCTTTTGTTCGCGTAATTACAGGATGTCTTTATATACAATATAGGGTGAACCTATTTATCTCATTTTTATTACTCAAATTTAATAATTTCGGACAGTTAAAGTACTTATTTATTCTGTAGAAAATGTTATGTGTTGGCACAATTTGTATGAAATATTATAAGGTATTTTACAACTGCTTTCTGCCACCGCTATATTGCCGTTGCAGGGATCGCGGACGCGCAGAATTGGGACTCTGCGTGCTCACTCCGAGCGACCCTTGTGAAGACGGCGGCCCGCATCTGGCCAAGGCTTGTGATGTGCCTAGAGTGACGGCCACTATTAAACCACCTTCCCTCTAATCGAATGGGTGATCTCTTTACAGTCATCCCTTCCGAGATTTGTCTATAGGCGCGAACATAGGCCTCCCACTACTGCTACAATGAACGGTTACATATTCCATAATCGCCACGCTTGGCAGGCGGATGGTGATCGTAGTATATTGTTATTAGCACACGGAAGTGTACTGCGGCCCATTGTTTTGATATCGACCCTTTGTCGCCTTTTGCGACACCTATGCATAGAGAGGGGTGGTTAACTCTTTGCTGGGAACCATACGATACAAAATTTATAGGAAACTTTAACTTCAAAGGGGAATGCCCATTAAATGCTTGAAATGAACAAAAACTACCATACATAATTGGCCTAATACTGTTCCACTGCAGGGTACGGCCTTTTCCTCACGAAGGTCAGGAATTAGTCCACCACGCTGCCTAATGCGGGTTGGCGGACTACACCTACCATAGAGAATATTATATATATATATTATCTACATGTCTCTCTATTACACGGGTTTATATCCCCTGTAAGGGGGAACCCGGTCTTTTGATAGGCTTACGCGGGGACATGGGTCCAACACGCAGAGGCCCTTTAGAGAATTTTAATCTAAAATGTAACGGGACACTAACCGGGAACTCTCTATGGCTACACTATAAAATGCAGTCTCGGATTGTCCCCGGAGGTGTAAAACTATTGTATAAGATGGAAACTATTATTATAAGGTCAATTGTAATGGGTGCTAAATGGCTTATATACTTCTAAAAACGGGAACAACGGCGTCTGCCTTTCAACGTTTATAGTGAAATTCTGTGGCAGACGGTGACTCGCCACTCACAAGATGGGCCCCCTAAATGGCCACCACTACAGGCGACAAGGAGCAACACCGGTGTGAGCGGCTAGGGGTGTAGAGAGGGGCGGTACCGGTTTCACCATCGCGCGTCTCGAAGACTCGGAGCGGGTTTCCCCGTTATTACGCCATTAGACACTTCCACCCCCGAGCATATAGCTCTGGCGGCCCCTCTCTGGTCGGCCAACTAAGGCAAGCCAGAGTTGAAAATCCTACGGGCACTCATGGGGTACCACTCCAACCAACCAATAAAGGTAAGCCGGAGACGAGGCCCTGACCGACTCTCTGGAGCATTCGGGTACGCAGTGTCGCCACTCACATTCAGCTCGCCACAAACTGCCCTGCGTTCTGTAAGCTACTTAATATACATTTTTTTTTCTCTTATGACATACTTTTTTTTATATCAGAAGGTAGGAAGAAATCAAGCAACTACTTTAATCTGCCCTCCAGGATTACCTTATCCCATGGTGAGATAACGTTTGCCCAGAGGGGTATATATTATTATCTACATGTCTCTCTTTTCACGAGTTCATATCCCCTGTAAGGGGGAACCCGGTCTTTTGACAGGCTTACGCGGGGACATAGGTCCAACACGCAGAGGCCCTTTAGAGAATTTTAATCTAAAATGTAATGGGACACCAACCGGGGACTCTCCATAGCTGCACTATAAAATGAAGTCATGGATTGCCCCCGGTGGTGTAAGGCTATTGTATGAGATGGAAACTATAACGATAAGGTCTATTGCAATGGGTATAACATGGAATAAAAAAAAAACTAATAAATACGGGAACAACGGCGTCTGCCTTTCAACTTTGATCGTGAAATTCTGTGGAAGACAGTGACTCGCCACTCACAAGATGGGCCCCCTAAATGGCCACCACTACAGGCGACAAGGAGCAACACCGGTGTGAGCGGCTAGGGGTGTAGAGCGGTGCGGCACCGGTTTCAGCATCGCGCGTCTCAAAGACTCGGAGCGGGTTTCCCCGTTATTACGCCATTAGACACTTCCACCCCCGAGCATATAGCTCTGGCGGCCCCCCTCTGATCGGCCAACTAAGGCAAGCCAGAGTTGAAAATCCTGCGGGCACTCATGGGGTTCCACTCCATCCAACCAATAAAGGCAAGCGGAGACGAGGCCCTGACCGACTCTCTGGAGCATTCGGGTACGCAGTGTCGCCACTCACATTCAGCTCGCCACAAACTGCCCTGCGTTCTGTAAGCTACTTAATATACTTTATTTTTTATTTTTTATAAATATAATAATTATAATCATTTCGGCCTAATGAAGTCCACTGTTGGACACAGGCCTCCCCCAAAGATCATCACAACCACCGATATGGATGTGTTTTGAGCTCATTGGGGGGTTTTGCCATAATCGCCACGCTTGGCAGGCGGGTTGGCGATCGCAGTTGAGTTGTTAATGTACTCGAAGGACGCTGCTGCCCATCCTCCGACTAATCCCTTAGTCGACTTTTACGACACCCATGGGGGGAGATGGGGTGGTGGCATTCTGAGCCGGCACCACACGGTAAAATAAATATTAATAATTATATACTGTTATTATTGTTGTTATTTTCATTGTTTGTGTAGTTTAAAATTATGGTATTTGTTTATCATTGGTGATCACGGACTATCTCATGATTTATTTTTCCCTGAACTTCTTTGTCCATCCTAAGGTTGTCTAGAAAACTAGAAAAGATCGCTATTAGCGATAAGACCGCCCATTGTACGTTATATTTATACATACGTTAATATATTGTGTTTCCAAATGGTGTACAATAATGCACATTCTTTTCTATTCTTTCCGGCAACGAGGCTTGCAAAAGTATTTATTTTAGAATTGATTAAATTATTTTTTGAAAATACTTGTTACTGAGCGACTTGTCAACATTTAGCCGAGATTGGACATTGCCTTTCAGTTATTTATCCGTATAAATAGGAGCCTAGCCGATAAGTGAATGCTCGTCGCATAAGGGCTAACGTAATAAGGACTAATTGTAAGTCCGCGCTATTTCTATTCTCCTGATAATCTAAAGGATATCTTATAAGTTAAGTATGGCTTAATATCCAAACGAAACCTTTAAGAGCAATATCAAAGACAATACCAATTGGTATTATACTAATATTCCTCGTATTCTCATTAGATTTCTAAGAATAAATTCGTGACGTAAAGCTAAATTAATCACAATTAGTTACCATTATCGCGATATTAAAGCGAGTGATATAATGATGCTTTTATTAGGCTCTAGACAAAGTTACATTAAGTTTGCTGTTCAGCTTAAGTTAGCTGATCGGGCAGCCTCCGCAGCTATTACCCCACTCCAGACCAACAGTTATATAAAGCGTGTGTAGGTAGACACGATCTCACTCCGTTTGCTTTTAGATTAGTTCAAATTGCCTTGTTCAGTTCAATGCTTCGTGTAATACGTACTGCAAACAGCTGCTTTTATACATTATTATCAATTGGTATTCTATACTGAAAAGCTTAATCCGTTTATTAATGCTCAGTGCAGGCATGCGTTAACAGTTCGCTGTATAACTACTAACTATACTGGATTCACTCTCATATTATAAGTACATTTATACTATGTACTCAATTAGTTACGTCATATATAAGTAGGTACTGTGTTAGTGTGTATGCTGAGTATTTTATATTCTAGATTCCTACACTCTGTATTTTGAATTATAACTATTACATAATCATGGACCCACCCCTCTCTACCCATGGGTATCGTGTGTAGAGGGTGACTGGGTTGATAACAATTAGCAGCAGCACCCTCCTGTGCATTAATAACCTGCTGCGATCACCAATCAGTCTGCCAAGAGTGGTGATTATTGCAATACCCCTCATCGTATCAACCGAATAAAGTCTACTGCTGGACACAAGCCTCCCCCAAAAATCGCCGCAACGACCGGTCTGGGTGATTGTATTGGAGGGTTTTGTCATAATCGCCACGCTTGGCAGACGGGAAGGCGATCGCAGTTGAGTTGTTAATGTACTCGATGGAATCTGCTGCCCATCCTCCGGTTAATCCCATAATCGCCTTTTTCGCCACAGGGTTGGGTGAAGTCATGACCGCGGCTCGCCGAAATATTAAGCTCGCCGACCACGGCATCGGTCTGGACACCGTAACCATCAATAGGTCAGCCAGCGGCAGCATGGTGCTTTCCATCGCTGGCGAGGATGGCGGAGCCAAGGCCAATAACCTGGTGTGCGTGGGGAAATGTGGGTGGTGCTCTCCTCCATATTTGACGTGCATATTGCGCGTCCGATTAAAATGGCGGAGTTGAGGACCTGGACGACGCCGTCACCAAAGTGGAGATCGCAGACGCCATAGTGGCTGCGACGGCGTGTTTACCCGAGGATGTCATGGTGGGCGAAATTCGCCACTCTCCGATGTCCTTGGGTACGGCCTGGGTCCGGATCCCAAAAAGCGAATCGAAAAAGCTGGCGTCTACCGCCGCCGCATTTGCGTGGGTTGGACGTCGGCCAGGGTCGAGGTGTTGGTGGCATGACCATTACAGTATTTCCGATGCCTTGAACTCGGGCATGTGCGCCTCCGGTGCACCATACACAGGAGGGTTGACCAGAGCGACCAGTGCTTCGGCAGCCGGGGCCACAAGATATGCGAATGCACGGCGCGGACAATAACTGTCCGTTGTGCTTAGATTTCGGGTTTCCAGCCGAACACAGGCTGGGCTGCTATTCTAGTGCGGCCTAGAAGAGCAGGAGGTGAAAACCCTTGAAATCCCTTGCTTCGGCCGAGGGGCCAACGACGTCTGTGCAGGCAGCAGCAGTCACACGCTCCCGCTCACCGGAGACGATGGAGGCCAAGTAAGGATCCTCCAGGGCAACCTATATCACTGCCGCAACGCGCAGAATCTGCTGCTGCAGACTGTTGCGGAGTAGTCGGTTGCCTTGGCGGTTGTGGTAGAGCCCTACGGCATCCAGGAACATCCTCGCTGGCACGGGGGCACTGAGGACTCCGTCACTACCTATTGGTATTGAGCCGAAGGTGAGCCACCCTGCTCCCTGTTGGACAGGGGGCAGGGCTTTGTCATAGTAGAGTGAGCACTCAGGCAGTAGTGGGCTGTTATGTCCCCCCCAACGTGTTTCCCTCCGACTTCGAGTGATACCTGGAAGGGGTGGCGCGCAGCATTGGCTATAAATGCTTGCTCCGTCCAGTGCTCGTCCTGGTCCTCCAGGTAAAATGCTCTCTCTAGAGCTTGGGTCAACCATCGGAACGGGCCGAGGGGGAGGATAATTCAAGACCGGGCAGCACTTGACCTCCGATTGCTGAATAGGGGGTCCGTTAACACCTGCGTTCGGTGGCAGGGGGAGTCGGTCGTGGACCTTACATGGGCGGCTCCTTCAGTAGCCCGTATGGATCGGTGGGTAGCCGAGGAAGGTGGTCACACTTTCGGATCAACGCCACATTATATTCGACTCTGCATGCCTTACCCAAGCCGTTCTAGTCCCAGCCCGTGGTCGCAGTGTTGGGCCCTCACATGGCAGGATCGCGAGTTGCTCGTTGCAGGTGCCAACGTCATGGCCAGGCTAGAGGTCAATCAAGGGATCTTGCCCGATCCGGAGGATGAAGCGTTCTGGTTCTGGGAGAAGATGATGTCAACATGCGACGCATCCATGCCCCGGGCCAGGCGTTTGCGTACGGTAGTATACTGGTAGTCGGATGAGATCGCGCATTTCCTGCAACAAGTCCTGGAGCAAGTTCTTGGAGGGACTGGACAGGAATCCGTGGGGGAGACCTTACCGAATGGTCGTGGGTTGCGCCCATATTTCCCCCCGTTGACCGAAACCATGGCCCTGGATTTACTAGAGGGAGTACTTTCAACGCTATTTCCGGCGGTTTGGGTCAGCCTATCTGGAGCCTATCTATTCGGAAGGGAAACTGGGCCGGGAAATTGGCCTCGCTGCTATAGTGGCTGAAGAGTCACTACAGCACCGGGTCCGGACGGCATTCCGGTCCCCCAGGCACTTCTCGGGGAGAATTGTAAAGGATCCCCCCAAACCTCGCTTTGCGCAGTGCTACGTACACGGCGGCACGTGTCCCCGTGCGCACCACCGTCTTCCCGGGGGTCGCTCGGTGTGAGCATGCAGACTCCCCAATCAGCGCGCCCGCGACCCCCTAGGTCCCCCACCATGTAGTGAGGGTCGACGGCGCGCACTCAAGATGTGGCGACAACGCCTACGGTTGCAGTTCGCGACCAAGCGCGTCGTCGAAGCCATCCTGCGGCTCTTCGGAGCCTGGCTCAGAAGGAGCGAGCGCGTCATCTACCATCTGACGCAGGTATACACCGGTCACGGTTGTTTCCTGCACAGAATAGGACGCGAGGTTACGGCACAGTGCCACCATTGTGGAAGCGACCAGGATACCGCACAGCACACGCTCGAGGAGTGCCCTGAAAAAACTGAAATTCAGTGGTCTCCTTCTGTGTGAGCGTTATGCTCCAGAAGAAGACCGCAGAGCGGGATCGGGAGGGGGCCGATCCTGCTCGAAGAAGAAGGAGACAGCGCCGGGGCAAAAACCGCCCTGGCGCCTAATTCCTAAACGCCTGAAACCCTCTGCCGTCGCTATAAGGCCTCTGGATTCGTGGGTGCGTAGATTGGGGAATCTGCGCGACCACACCGAGTGACCCACGAGAAGACGTTGGTGCACATATGGACACGCGCCGCAGTGTGCGCAGCACACCATTGCGCACAGGGATCCTTTACTATCTCCCCTAGGGGGTGACCGCTTTACAGTCACCCTCTCCGAGGTGTGCTAATGGACGTGGCACCAGTGTACTGCTCTAGTGCGATCATAAGAGGACCTGGAGCCCCCCTTAGGTACCGAAGAAGACCGCCCCAGTGGGCAGTTAGGAGTCCGGCCTGACCCTTCGTCCTTCCCCGGGGCGGAGGAAGTTCATATAGAATTTTCACTGGGCCCAATATAAAAATAAAGGCCAGGCTATAAGCCCTATAGCTTCTACCGGCAATTCTAAATTTTAAGCAATTCGCTTTCCCGAAATACAGAAACTGGTGGCGCGGTTGGTGCAGTGGCTGATACAGTCGGCTACTGCACTCTGGGTCGCGAGTTCGTTTCACGCACGGAATATCCCCGGCGGGCTGATTAGCTAAATTAACAGTATCAGCAGAAGCATAGCAGCTATCACGCAGCCAAGGATCCACCGGTGGCAAAGCGTCAAAAATTGGTATTACGTAAGGCATCGACCGCCAGTCGCTACTGTGGAAGATGCATAGTTACTAGCGTCAGTAGCCACTAGTGGAACTAAAAAGAATGAACGTTTTTAATTCAATGACTGTCCGATAAAGGCGCGTCAGAGATCTTCGCCTGTTTAGTCGCTATCGGCAAATAGGTAATACTAAATTGACGTTTGACAGCGGCGTTGGAGCAATTTACGCCTGTTGCAAAGCGTCTGCGACTTACATAATCAGCCCGCGGATCTGGGTCTATTTATTGTGTGTGGAATTAAAGCCATTCACTGGAGTCATAAACTTTTACAAGAGTGATAGGAAATCACACTGAACAACACCTGTAGAAGATATGTACAGCAGGACAGTTGTGACTCGACTCTTTATGAGCTTGGAGCAACGCTCAGCAGCGAGGCACTAAAACAAAAGCGATCGTTTTATCATACAATTTATAGCGGTTGTTATGAACTCACAAAACACTCGTGATCGAGGCACAGCCAATAAAATTCAGTGATTATTTGCCCCCGCCCCCCCTAAAATTGATCCAAATCAATTTATATTATTTACACGCGTTGCACGGATATAAATTGAGTTTTTGTGTTTTATGTTTTCCAATTACCCGCTCGACCCTTTTCACATTGAAAGTGTCCCTGTGTTTTATTTTGAATGTTTGTTGCTATGAGCGCGTAGTGGATCAGATGGGGTTTCTTATTTAGGCAACTTCTAATAGATAACATGACAGAAATGTCACGTATTCTTGTTAATGGGTTTTAATAATAGGCCAAGTAATTTATTGGGCGTTTGGAGCGCGCTTTTGCATAAAATCTGTTTAGTTTCGGTGCTAACACAATCTAATTACCTCAGAAGAGAAGAAGATCAAGAAGTTTGCGTTCATTTTGCTGTCTATGGAGTAGTATATGGGTTGAGTCCATTTTGCCGTCTATGGAGTAGTATATGGGAGCTGTATACGTTACAAATATGAGATCTTTTTATGTTGAAATGAATTACTTATATGAAAGTTTTCAAGGAAAGTGTAGTGTGTAGATTTGTAAATAAAAAGCCGGACAAGTGCGAGTTGATCTCGCGTGGAGAAGTTTCCGTACGATGACTATATTATCTACCATATGTTTTTTAAACTGGTTACTTTTAAACTTTTGCGTTGCATGATAATATATAAAGAAACGGGAATTCATCATGAATCTACCTCACAAACGGAGCGATCTCACTGCATCAGTCTGCTTGTGACCATGATCGGTGCAACCTGTTCAAAACGTCAAGCTTATCAAAGGTAATTTCGCGTTAATTCCCGTTTTTTAATATGTCCCAAAATTTGTGGTATCTAAAAAAAATTCCCTGTAACAAACATAACATTGTGGTTGAAAAACATTATCTCTCATACATTCCAACTGCTAATGTAAGTTTGTACGCACAGTACCGTATTGAAAGATTTACGATTTTATTTTAAGATCATAAACTTCTTATAGGTTTTCCTATAATATGTAAGAAGTTGCATTTTTTTATTTTTATTTAATATCTTATATATATTTAATTTCGTTATCTAACTTAGAAACGATTTATTTAAAGTTATTTAGAAAATGTATTTGAGACCCTTCGAACAAGCCTTCTTCACCTTTCATTTGATATCTTACACGATTCAGTTTTGTTCAATAACTTTTTTTATGATTTGCCACCAAAAGTGTCTCCCATATTCAAAATTCGTTTAACTACGTTACACGTCCGTGTTTGGGTCGCAGAAATTCCTATGTATTTAGTACACATTTCAATTTAATCAGTTCAGTAGCTTCAGTGCAAATTGGCGGTGAAAGATGGACATACGGACAGACACGAGCGATCCTATAATGGACCGATCTTTCATTTGGACGTACGGAACCCCATAAATATGAACAGATTGACATGAGAGAGATATGACAGAGAGCGGTTGGTTTGTTTTATATCAATTTGTGTGTTAGTTTAGTAGTTGGCCTCTGTAAGCACGTCTAGAACTCCTTTAATTAAAAGGGAATCTACTCGTCTAGTGCAGTTAAGCCCGTGTTTGTTCTCCATCTGTGTTCCCTCGCCGCACTTACTGGCCGAGTAAACTAGTACATTATGTACTCAGATAACATAATGCATGTACGTGTCAAATTATGTCTCGGTTCTTGTTTCATTGTACTCTGTGTTGAGTTAAATTGTAGCTATGAAATGTGGTATAATACTTAATAGCGGTGCCCCCATACCTAAGTTTAGATTTATTTACTTGATTTAATTTGTGTTCGTCAACAATTTTTGACCTAATTCCACGTGTCACCAACCCAACGTTAATTTTTTTTACTTAATATTACACTAGTTGTTTCCTCTTTCATTATATTCTTCTTTCTTTTTATTTCTTGGGTTCAGCAATACTTAAAGAATAATTTAAAATGACTAACGGCCGAATACTGAAACGTTACTTTATAGTTAGTCCCGGTTTAACTAGTCGAGAAACCTGTTTTCGGTAGGAAACCGGGCGGCTCAAAGAGGTTAAAAGGGGACTTAATATTAACAGGCGTTTCAGTATTCGGCGGTATGTAACTCTAAAATTTACAGCCGTAAAAGCAGATTTGATATTGTGATGTTTTCGATTACATGGATAGTACTGATAGTGCCTAAGCTTCTTACTATATAAAGAAATAAATGGAATGACTTTACCTGTAGCTCTACACGGCTTACCTTACATCCAGTTATGTAGGAGTACATCTCTGTGTAGTTGTTTGTATGACGTCATACCTGTTCTCGTCGGTACTGTTAGTTCTAACTCGTGAATTGTTAAAGCAAATATTTATCGTTCCATGGTCTTACATACACTCTAAAGCTCTAAAAAGCGATATTATAAGATAGAAGTGGGACGTTCTACGTAGCTTATACTCATCTAATTATAATTGGTTCGAACACTGGTTAAACTATAATGTTTTATGTATTTTATTATTTATATTCATTATGTACACATCAAACAATAACAACTACTACTACTTCAAATACAACTTCTACAAATCTACAACCTTGTTTTAAGTTTTTGTCCGCAAATACAGCATACTGCGATTACCGATTGGTTTAGCTGTCTTTTAGGAGGTCCATGTTTCCATGTCTACGTCTATGGGGTAGTATAAAAAGTTTGTATATTTGCTTCACCCATAAACGATAACGACGAAATAATAACAAAACTATAAAGAATCATATCTAATGAACTGAAGCAACTGACTCAACAATAATATTGTCAAACAAGGATAATAAACTTTTTCAGGAGTCATGTTCATATTATTATTAGTTTTTATAGGTTAATGTACTGCACTGCGAGATTCTACTTTGTCCCATCAGCAGCATATACTTGCTACATCTAACCAATGAGGTTGGTCGGTGAAGTTAGAGATTTTAGGTTTCCGTGGTTATAACGACAGCCAAAGAACGTCCACTGCAGAACAAAGGCCTCCCCATAGATTTCTACAACAATTGTGTCATTTTGGGGGCAATTTTCCAATACTCACCACGCAGGCGGGTTGGTGAGCGTAGAATCGCTGCTGCCCATCTCTCTGGTTTAGAGACCCTCAGTCGCCTTTTGCGACATCTATGGGAGGACGTGGAGTGGTGCTATATTCTTAATCTTGGCACCCACACGGGTACCGTAGTAATCCGTAAAAATGTTTCTCAAGTGTTTTCTCTGGTGGTGGGTTTCTTTATGCAAGAGTTCGGCTAGGTAGGTACCACCGCCGTGCAAGATATTCTGCTGGTAAGCAGTGGTAGTGTATAAAGTTTAAACACAACGACCCGTTATATGCCACCTGCAGCCAACGACACCCAGCGACCTTCACCAGGTCGTCTGTCCGTGTGGTCGGACGCCGTACCACGCTGCGTTTTCTGGTGTATGGCCATCAGTTCTACTTCACTTCAGCTTACTAATCCTTTCAGCTATATCGGTAACTTTAGTTCATGTACGGATCTCTTTATTACTGATTCAATCTCGTCGAGAAAAATCAAGCATAACTCTCGCCGTAGCTCACTGAGTGACCTTAAGTTTTCTTATGCAGCCTATCATTACATAATCTATATAGCTTTGATGAATGGAATATCCAAAATGGTATTTCGTCTTAATCACAAGTAATAACTTATTGAATACTCATTCGTTTATTTTTATTTCTAGAACAAATCAATGCATATACAAATGTACATTCAAATGTATGTACAAATCTCGTCGTTTAGTAAAAAAGTAAATAGTTCCAACAATAAATCTAGTTTCAATGATACAACAAACAACGACTAAAACTATCATTATTGAGGCTCATCCTTAAATTGAATTCCTAGGGCTGCCCATGATTAATTTAATTTCATTCTAAATTAACCATTAATTACAGTTTGACAAGCACTGTGCGCGCTACACCAAATTAACTCAAACATAAATTATACAATTTTCTAATCGAGCTGATAAGAGAAAATGCTGCATAATTAATCAATTTTTATAAAAGTTTTCATCAGCTTTGTTTTATCAAGTTATTTGTCACAAGTCTTACAAAAAATAAAAACTTCAATAACTTTAATTACAATATGAATATTAAATGTATATAAACTTGATTGAGGTGTCTTGATGTCACGTGTTTATTGCCACAGACTTTAATATTTATGGGACTTGTATGAGAAGAAACAAATTAAGCCAAAACTACCAACCCTAGGAATGTTTACTACAAAGGCTATAACGATGTCATTGTGTCGTAGCATCGTAGCGTCGTAGCGCGGACGAGGGCATCGGCCAAATGAAAACATAGATAAAATCGAGCAACGGCTCCCGTGTGACGTGATCACGTAAATAATTGTAAAAGCACTTAAAACACAATCTAACACAACGAGATAATTATGTTTACGGTGATGATCTTGTTGTAAAAAGTTTCTGTAAAACAACATTCGAAATCATTAAAGAAGAACTTGTGATAATTACTAAGATTTATGGTAACTTTGATTACATCCTTTTAGAATTTGTAGAAAACAAAAACTAAAAATGAATAATATACTAAGCGACGAGTTAACTGTTAAATATGGCGTACCACAGGGCAGTATTATCGGTCCCATACTCTTCTTAGTGTATATCAACGACCTTTGCCAACTTCCCCTCCTTAAAGGAAAATCTATTACATTTGCTGATGATACTGTCTTGTTTTTCAGTGGAGATAGTTGGGATGATGATTTGATATTGCACAATTGGGCCTGAATAAAATTAGCAACTGGCTGCAAAGCAATCTATTGACTCTTAACGTTTCTAAAACTAAGTGTATAGCCTTTGCACATAGGTCTAACCTGCTCCCTCCATCACGTTTTAATATTACTGCCCATATATTTGGTTTTAAAAATACCGGGTGTTCATGCCCCGCTCTAGAAAGGGCTGAGAATATTAAATACCTCGGGATAACCATAGACCAACATCTATCTTTGAGAGGTCCTTGTTACCAGACTGCGTAAACTCATATATATTTTTAAAACGCTAAGACACGCTGCAAACCATAGGATTATTAAAATGGTCAACTATGCATTGTGTCATTCGATAATTGACTACTGCATCACAGCATGGGGTGGTGCCGCTAAAACAGACCTTATCCAGTTAGAGCGGGCACAGCGCGCTATCCTCAAGGTTAGTGCTGGTATCCCCTTCCGCTTCCCTACTGTCAACTTATACAAAGAATGGGATGTTCTCACAGTTAGACAAAGTTTCATACTGCGTACTGTACTCACACAACATTCTCAGTTGCAGTTTGATGCAAATTTACTTAAAGATAAGCGACGAAAAGGTAAGGTTTGTTCTACTCATCAATTTAAATCATCACTCTCACATAAATATTATTACTTTCTTGGACAAGATCTTTACAACAAACTGAATAAAAACCTAAATATCTATCCTAAAACAAAATCAAGCTGTAATATTATAATAACAAAGTACCTTAAAACCCTAGATTATCTTACAAACAAAAATCTTTTGACGGTTCCCAAGTAGTCCCAAATCCATTCTATCTATTTTTCATAGCTGTTCCACATCTCGGTAGTCGTAACACAATCATTACACTCTCATAAGTGCACCGATTTTGCACTAGCACTCATACCTCGCACACATACATATGCACAATACACTGTCATACTTATCTTTCTGCAACAATTTTTATGTACCTACTTGTATGGGTCAGGACTTCTTGTGATAAATAAGAACCAGGTATCAAGACTATTTGTAGGATTTAATGCAAGTTGAGAATGTTACAATAAAAATTATGACAAGAGAAAAAACGTGCTGATCGCAGCGGCGGTGACAGGACGACTGCTTTTTAAATATCTATGTACCATAAACTAATATATATTAACAATAAAAAGGTTCGTTCATATTTGCGTCGCTTACATAGCCCCACCCTAGTGCTGCTAACACAGCACTCATTAATCTATTGGAATTCTAGCGACGCGAGCAACAGATCTTTTCAGACTACCTAATTGCGTTTGCACTTGTACCACTCGCATTCTGCCGTCCTTCCCAGAAAAAACTTCCTCTATGATACCTCGCGGCCACATATTCCGCGGAGCATTAGGGTCGGCAATAAACACTAAGTCCCCAACTTGTAGGGACCTCTTACTATCTTCAGCCCACTTTTGGCGTGGTATCATCTCTGGTAGCACTTCGATGACCCATCTCTTCCAAAACATATCCGTCAGCCTCTGTGCTATGCGCCATTGCCGTCGCCGGAACAGATCAGAATCGTCAAAGCTGCCCATATGCGGTGAAGTGGATGACGAGCCAAGCAAGAAATGATTTGGTGTCAACGACTCCTTGCTGTTGACATCGACCGACACGTGACTCAGCGGACGTCCATTCACAATGGCTTCCACTTCAGCCAGCAGCGTATTGAGCACCTCCTCTCTGGGCGCTCTTTCCTTTAGAACGACCTTCAGTGCAACCTTGACACTACGAATTAAGCGCTCCCATGCCCCACCCCAGTGTGGGCTGGCTGGTGGTATGAAGGTCCATCGGGTACCCTGGATGCCGGCAGTGGTCTGCAGTAACTGTTCATCAATTTCACCCAAGCGGTGAGCTACATAAGGTTTATAATACCGCGTGTTGTTACGTATCCATTGTAACACCGTTGTGGAATCGCACCAAAAGAATCGGTCAGCTGTTTTTATTCGATGTGTGGACTGTATTGTGTTCGCCAACCTGGCGGCTATTATCGCTGCCTGCAATTCCAGTCTGGGTATTGTTACAGGTTTTACAGGAGTAACTCGACATTTACTCGCTATGAAACTAACCCGTATCCGTTTATTACTATCCAACCAACGCCAATAAGCAACCGCGCACATAGCTTGTACCGACGCATCACAAAATACGTGAAGTTGTAAACAATCATAACCGGTTTCGCTGAGCCGCTCGGTCGGTGTATGTATATGCGTAGTCGCATCTAAGTTATTGAATGAAGTTACGTCATCTCTGTTGCTAACTCGCGCTGCAGCGTGACGCATCGTCGATATTTCATTCATTCGCCGGTAACATCTTGGTATTCGAATGCTACTAATTGTTTTTAATAATTTCAACCATTTAAACCATTTAACACAAATATCATCCGTTACGTTTTCGTCCCAATTCACATTTGATTTCCATGTTTCCTGAAGTAATATTTTGCCATTAACTGTAAATGGTGAAAGAAATCCGTAAACATCGAACAATGACATAATGACCTTCAATAACTCGCGTTTTGTAGGACATTTTTTACCACTCATTATTACTTCGGGTATCCGTTTAAATGAGGTGACAAAACCTAGGGTGTCGTTGTCCGGATACCATATAATGCCCAGGGCGCGCTCGCCCTCATGTCGTGCTCCAATCTTCACGTTAGCAGCCGAGGTGGCAAGCAGCTCCTCAGGTAAATTATTCAAAACTGTCGCGCTATTACTTAGCCAATTACGAATCTCGAAGCCCCCTAGTTTATGTATATGTATAATATCGCGCGCTAGTTCCATGCAAGTTTTTTCGTTCGGTTGACTATCTATGTAATCGTCCATGTAATGCTGATCGCGAATAGCTTGAACTGCCGCCGGCTTCGATGATTCATAACGTTGAGCGTTCTTATTTTTAATAAACTGTGCAATAAACGGTGCACAGTTCGCACCAAATATTAACGATGTCATTTTATATATCATTATAGGCTCGTTAGGGTTGTCGCGCCACAGAAATCTAAGAGCATCCTGATCGGTAGATAATATTTTTACCCTTAAAAACATATCCTTGATATCGCCCACTATAGCGATCTCGTGTTCGCGAAATCGCCACATAATACCTAATAATGACTTCAAAAGGTCGGGACCCGTTATTAAATAATCGTTGAGCGATAAACTACGCGTTTTGGCTGCCGCGTCAAAAACAAGACGCAATTTATTTTTATTGGGATTATCTACCCCAAAATGAGGTAAGTACCATGTTTTATTTGTTGTAGTTGTATCTAAAACTTTCGTAGCAAAATTATTGTCTAACAAATGCTTAACACGGTCTCGATACCTTTGTGCATATTTTTCGTTACAGGACATTTTCTTCTCCAAGTTATGCAGCCTAGACAGTGCTGTACGTTTGGAATCAGGCATCTTACAACTAGCATCTTTCCACGGTAGACCTACGTGCCATCGACCATCGACTAATTTTGCCGTTTGTTCCAGGTGTTCCAGAGCGCGCAGATCATCGGAGTTCTGGCGTGGTTTCCCGGATATTCCCATAGATTCGATAGTAAATGACTTCCTAACCATATCGTGCAGGTCCTCTAATGAAGTATTTGCCGACCCTGATTGAACTTCGGTAACGTGCAGTGTGGAGAAACACGCGCGCGTTGAGAGTGATGCAGGCACCAGCCCATGGACGCACCATCCCAGCGGAGTACGAGTGGCATAAGGTTCGTTACATTTGCCGATTTTAATCTCTAACGGTAATAACAAATTATAATGATCCTGACCAATTAGTATTTCAGGCTTAGTATTGGTACAACAAAACTCATTTTTAAGATTACGTAAATGAGCATAGTTGTTAAAATTAACTAAACTAATATTTTGTACAGGTACACTTAAGTCCTGAAGACTGCGAACAAAAATATCAAATCTCTCACCATTATGGTTCGCTATACAAACATTCATGACATCAGCGTTGCACACAAGCGCGCTGTTGTCCCACGCGCCGCACACACGCAACGTCTCCCGGCGCCCGCGCAGACCGACTCGTGACGCAAGCGCTGCACTGATAAGGGACACAGTAGATCCATCGTCTAACAATGCGCTAGTATTGAAAATGCCGTTAGGTCCGTGAACACTGACGGGGACTACTTTTAACAACACTTTGCACTCACTGTTTTTAATATGAGTTACTGTTTCAGGTATCGCCGACGGTTCAGCTACGGTACTGTCACTTACACACTGATTAGCATCGTTCACTGTTTGACGCGAGTTGTAATGCAATAATTTATGATGAGCTTGTCCACAATTCTCGACGTCACACGCTATCGCCGGACAGGTTGCTCGGTCGTGATTTGAATCTATGCATTTGTAGCATAACCGGTTTCGTTTGACAAAGCTCCATCGATCCTTACGTAATGCTTTGCGGAATTTCTTACAATCCTGTAATTTATGTTTAGATATACGACAGTACTGACATTTTTCATTATTATCGCATTTTTTATTAAATAACACTGTGTGTTGACCTTCTGGGTATTTTTTCTTGTTGTGGTAACTATCAGTAGTATTTTTCATGTTCAACAAAGCCATAGAAGACACTTTAGCAGCTTCTTCATGTAAAAATTCGGAAATGTCGAACCATGTCGGTCTTTTACCTTGCTTGATGAATATATAAGTATAATCCGCCCACTTTGAGAGCAAAACTGGTGGTAACTTTGACAATATGCATGTAGTTATGCTTATTCCATTGAGATATTCATCTAGACCGATAACTTTCACAGCGGCTACACAATTTCTCACTTTTATTGAAAACGGCACAATATCTTTGTAATATTCTTGTGACACTGGATGTAATTTCTTTAAATCAACCATGATGCGTGACAGTATAACGTCAGGATTCCCAAACTGCAGCTCAAGTGTGGACATTACAGTCTCAGGCGAGGTAGCACTTATTAGCAGGGCCGAGACAGCTTCGCGAGCTGATCCTTTTAGACATTTTCTTAGGCGCCACAGGTTTTCATTATCTTTGAAATTACAGACTTTTGACGATTCTTCATATACCTGTTTAAAGTGAAGCCACTCCATAGCGTCACCAGAAAACAATGGTAAGTCTTTTGGTGTGCAAATTCTACTTAACAGATTGGCGTTCAATCCGTTGCTGGTAGAAGTGGCTGCAAGATCCTTAAGTGCGCTGGCCAGAAGATGAACTGTTCCATCAGTGCCGACATTCTGCGTGGCCGGCGAGCACGGCGCGTCCTTAATATGACCTCTGTCGTGGACGGGCTGAGCTTCCAGTTCTCGATGGCTGCGCTCCAACCACTCTTCTACCTCCTTGTTAGTGTGGTCTGACTGCACACTACACTCGTCGTCAATCTCCGCTAGGTCCGCCGCTAAACGTTTATTTATCAAGTCCATCTCAATTTTAGCCCGTGCTTCTGCAGCCGCTAGTTCTAGCTTTTTCTTACGTGCTAGCACTGAGGAAGATGTAGACCTCTTAGATGTGGCTTTTGAGACTTGATGGGACGTTGAAGGCATAATTTGAACCGCGGGTAACGGCCGTTCCATTTTTACCACACTACCTTCATGTTTATTTTTGAAAAGAACGGTTTTATCTTTTCGCAAATTATCCTCAATAACTTGTTTCTCCTCGCTTGCTGGTAGTGCTAATACCTCTTGTGTCGAAGACTTTACCTCCTGTTGTTCTTCATACTTTTTCATCATTCTCCGAGTATTCACCATACTTTTCGGTGTGTGGAACATTGGTTATAGATCGATATGATCCGGCTCGAAGGACCAGCTGTATGGGTCAGGACTTCTTGTGATAAATAAGAACCAGGTATCAAGACTATTTGTAGGATTTAATGCAAGTTGAGAATGTTACAATAAAAATTATGACAAGAGAAAAAACGTGCCGATCGCAGCGGCGGTGACAGGACGACTGCTTTTTAAATATCTATGTACCATAAACTAATATATATTAACAATAAAAAGGTTCGTTCATATTTGCGTCGCTTACACTACTCATATCGATTTCTCTTAAATCGTTTTACATAAATCATTATTTTCTTATGGTCTGCTAATTACCAGTAACTCTAACCGAGGTTGGGGCACTGGTGACCTGTGACACAGGTTTTTTCAAAACCTACTTCAGGCACCAGTCTTTCACATAGGTGGAATCTAGTTATCAGGCATCTTTGTAAAATTGTTAACTCTAAGACCACCATTGTGAAGAGAGAATAAATTTTATATTTTTATTATATTCTGAGTGGAGTCAATGCTTTACTTTAAGCATAGGATATTATCTTGAGAAATTAATAGGCGCTAGGCAGTCAGTTACTAAGTGTGGCAATACGAAAATTTATATTGGTAACATTTTAGAAATTCTTGATATCTCTAACATGACAAAATTGTTATAAATTTTGTTCACGAACCGTTATTATAATTCATAACATACAAAAGTACACAATATATAAATCAAACATCAGATCGGGAACAAACGGATATAAAATGTTCATATCACGTTTCTATCTGTAATAGGTATTATATTTTATCTTTACCATTACTATTCATCATCAAGCTAGGATAGCCTTTCCCATGTTATCAGATCGGCTTACGTCTAACCGGATGCTACTGAACATCAGAATTTTACAAGGAATGACTGCTTACTAAAGTAGCGTGTAAACTCACGCACTAACATTTCAAGACTATACTATTACCTAGGTTATTATTGGTTGTAATCGATAGGTGCAGAGCCGGATTTGGAGGTGTGAAGGCCCTGGGGCAACAAAGGAGTGAAGGCCTCCATTTATGTGTTAATTAATGACAAATACTTAGGTTACCTGTGTGGTGCCGGCTACGAATAGCACCAACCCATCTCATCGCTTTAGTGTCGTAAAAGGCGACTATGCGATTAGCCGGAGGATGGGCAGTAGCGTCCTTCGAGTACATTAACAACTCAACTGCGATCGCCAACCCGCTTGTCAAGCGTGGCGATTATGACCAAACCCCCAATGAGCAAACAACACACCCATATCGGTCGTTGTAGTGATCTTTGGGGGAGGCCTGTGTCCAGCAATGGACTTTATTCGGCCAAAATGATGACTTGAGTTAAATCAAATTCTTTCAACAATGATTCACTTTGTGATTGTTTCCCGCATATAACCATGATTCATTTATCGGTTTGAAGATTAATATTAACCACTCAATTTAGGAAAAATACGAAACATGATTGGAATGGTTTAAAACGAAAAGTGAATCATGAAAGTGTTTCTTTGTAGAACTTAATGTTTTATTATTTAATTAATTTTTTATAGTACTTTTTCATATTATTCGGTATTCGTTGAAATTTCTTTCCTAGAAATTTTTATTTCCTGTTCCCAGGTTTTTAGCCCCGGTTGCCCTCATCTAAATCCGGCTCTGAATAGGTAATTGCAGTTTAAGTACGTCGAGGTGTCAATGAGCGCGGTTGCGACATAACAGGCGACAACAAACAACGGCTCGAGCGACACGGCGCTCAGGGGCTCGAATGTCGAGCGGAGCCCCTTACACCCCGCGTGTGTACATTATTAATCATAATAATGGCACCTTCTCCTCAACGGGCGGCTTAATTTAATTAATTAAGCAGTACTAAATATTGTAGACGTACATCTAACCGAGGACGATGAAATGTTAACAATGTTATTGTTCTAGTGGATTAAATCCAACAGTGGCGAATGGCTCTAATATTAATTTGAATGTTTGGGTAAAATCCTCCGACAAGGTCGTTGGCGTTACGATGTATTAATTTAACGGAGCGTAAAGTTTATCCAGAGTGAGACTATCAAATTTGATTTGATGTATTCGCTCGACAGATTAATTTAAAAGTTTTAGTACCAATTTTATATCGAACTCCTCATCAGCTATTATAATTTAACATTTTAAATACTTTTGCCTGGGTATTTTTATGAGCTACGAAAACTTTGAAGGTTAACATGAAGATAATCAATTGATTTGGAGTTGATGTTTTCAAAGCAAATACTGAGTTTGCAACAAAACTGAGTATAATCAGCCAAGAACTCGAGATACGATCGCGCAACTTTCCGAGAAGCAAGTCTGAAAACTTAACTCACTATAATAAAACACTTTTAAACGGATTCTATCGCGTATATATTCGATTTTTGTTTTTCCTGACGTTTCGAGTCATCCTGCAACCACGAATGCTGCAAAGTATCCGTTTTATTATAATGTGTAATAATCGCGAAAACCTAAGACATTACTAACTTAACTCACGTATAACCTTAATATTTCTACGTCTGTTTTATCGTAGGTTCCGGGAAGTTTAATATTTTCTAGTATATTTTTGCTAACTAAAAATATTGTTGCTGTCTGATATAACTTGAAATGTATTAATACTAGCTGTTACCCGCGGTTTGACCCGCGCGTTTATTTTTATCAGTATAGCCTATATCACTCAAGGATAGTGCAGCTTTCTATTAGTGAAAGAATTTGTTGAATCGGTTCTGCAGTTCAAGAAAGGAGAATTGCGAGATTGCATGTATTATGGGACCTAGCCTTCGCGATAGCGTGGACTAAGAAAACTTATTAATATTTGTAGAACTATATAAAACTAAGCAAAAAGCTAATGGTAAGTGATTTGAAAGACATGTGAGAAAAAATATATGAAAGCTAGAAGTTTATAACCCATAAAAAATAATCACGATAAATGTATATTATTTTATTTGTAATGTAGGTATTTGAATATCAAAATGATTTAATCTGAATGCACACTACATTTCCCTAGACTGATAATCCTGCGCACTAGAACGCTGTACGAATGACTTTACGGGTCAGCAGCGCAAGGCAGCGTGGCTTTTGTATAGATTGGTGCACTGGCACGCATATTTTATGTATTATGCAACACCTGCTGCACGATTCATGTGCAGCTGTCTCGTTAACACAGCTTAATAATTAAATTATTAAAGAATTACTAGGTGTGTCGAGAAGACGTGAACGGTGCTAAGAGTAATTTTCATATTGACTGAAATCAGCTATAAAACGCACATTCCTCATATTACTATATTATGCATTCTAATGGATTATACCATGGTTAAATACACCACATACAATGCTCGAATGACTCGTGTGTTCGGGTATAGTCATAGCAGGTACTTAGGGATATTCACCTAAAAATCGTCGATTGTCGAATAATGAGATATTGTTATCAAGGCTCTTGAATGACTGATTTATAATAAATCATTCCAGATTTGAAATTACTCTGGCCTGGCTTTTGTAAATCAGATCATTTCGACGCGTCATTATTAATATCGTTTTTAAAAACAACAAAATATAAATCGTATCTTAGGCTGCATGAATCACATGTCCTTTGCCTTACTGACAATTTGGCATTAATGTCACATTTCATTTTTCATTCGTTCACTGTATTTATTTTAATTCATTATTTTGGGTTTGCGACTTGAATTACGGTCTGCCTTTGCTGAATGTTTCTGTTGTTGTTTAATTATTGCTTATTAATCCCTAACTACGTCATTACTGTTATGTATTCTGTGCCCTAACCTTAACATTATCGATCTTTCACAAACAGGTTTAACCGGCTTCTCCCTAATTTTTAGATAATTAATTAAATTATAATAGACTTTCTTTGATTTGTAGTACAATCTGTTGTATAATTCATTTTTATTCGTCTCAGGCTTGTTTTTGTATTGCAGATGGTCATTCCCCTTTCACATGTAATATGATTTTAATGTGACGTAACGGCAACACACAATAAACTTAAATAGTTTACCGCTTAATTATATTAATTGTAACAGAAACTAGACCAATTAACAAATGTCTGGAACGAATTCTCACGGCGGCCGCACTGTAGCCACAGTGCTCTTCTAACTGGAACATAGTAATGTCTAAAATTCACCGCGGAGCAGTACTGTGTAAGTACTGCTCCGCGGTGAATTTCTTGCACTTGGGTGGTAGCTTCCTAGGTGGACTCTTGTAATAAGAGACCTTCCACCAGTATACGTACCAAAACCCTTAAAAATAAAACGTAAAAACGTACGCACATCACGGCTTTTTGTAAGTTCCATATGTTTATAAGTGGAAGGGAATTTATAATATAACTAGTTTTTGCCCGCAGCTTCGCACGCGTGTAATTTGGACATCTACATAATGGATATTGTTCATACAGAAATCGCGATAAAAAATGGGGGGTAGGGGTAGGAGGGTGAAAAATACTTTACGACCTATTCTCATACCCACCAAATATACAAAAAAAACATAAATATCGGTCGAGCCGTTTCGGAGGAGTGTGACCACAAACACCGTGACAATGACAGTATTTATATATTAGATTTGTAAATGTATAAAATTTTAAATAAAATGTATAATTTCATATATTTATAAATACAGTATAAACTATGATACATAATCTAGAAACGGTGGTACCACGTCCCTTCTATTATTCTATCACAACTGATAGATGGAGTTAGATTTTTGTATTTATGACAATTTCATTTTAAATCTTCAGATTCGTTTATATATCTTTTTATAGGTATATCATGAAATCGCGACATTCAAGCTTCAATATAAAAATAATAATATTTAACTCCTTGCTTTCCCAAATATTGCGTACAGATCCAAAATAAATGATTCTTATATAAATATGCAAACCATTAATTCCATCTAACGAACTAGTCTTCGACTCTAAAACATTAAACAGATAAGATCTACGTAATTCATCGCCAGACCACCACACTCTAAATCAAAAGAGATATCTAAAGTTATATCACTAATGTGGCTAGAAGGAATATCTAGAAGTCGGCGACCGGAGCTTTTAGGCTATAGATACATTATAGTATTAAACACGGTCTAATGGGTTTGAAATGCTGCGTGTTGGTGAGATCGGTGCCTCGAGTTATAATCTCATAGGGGACGAATGGGAGCAAACAGCGCAGATTGGTGCACGTCCCCAGCCTTCCCACTTGCAATCTAACTACGATCAACATGGATGATTCTACGCAATAATGCATGATGTACGATTTCCCACTTTCACTGTTAATTAATGTAGCGTTAAGATATGTGATATCTAACCCTTGCGAGTCGCTTACTGGCTGTTAAGTGTGTTAGTGCTTCGTAGTTTATTTATTTTGGTAGAATATTTTTTCTAAATCAATGCTTAATGTAATTTTTTTTTTATGAAACGGACAGTGTTAATATATGTATATATTTGTTTTGGATCAATACTAATACAAGTGAGAGAGAGAACAGTATTTAGCCCTTTCAGTTCCTTCGTGTAATTTGACATCGCGTCTACCATGAGCCTCTTTGATTAATCTGCGAAACTGAGTAATAAGAATCATCTAACTAATGACAACATATACACAGTACAGAGTGCTGTACCGCTGGCTAAACGTCATCTTTAAAGAGTAGGGTGTGTATACATATTTATGGAAAAATGTAATGTAGGATGGCCATGTTGGATAACACAAATTTGTTGTTGTGTAAACACGACGGCGGGGTGGTGGTGAAGACGAGGCGGTGTTTCGTATGCGAGGTGCGAGACTCGTTACCGGGTTGTGCGCCCGCGGGGCATTGCGACATCTCAATTATGTTTAACTTCATTGCTCAGATTCCGTCATAAGCATAAGCTCTAACTTGTCGCGAAGTATATGTGTTGCGTTCAAGTCTGTTTGTGTAATTAATTTGGTTTCCCCATTGGCTGTAACTCCGCCACTCGACACAACGCAATTTTGTTCTTCTGTATTCTAAACATTGTTCAATTAAAACGGTGTTTCGACAAACATAATTAGGATCAGTTTTGCTTCCGTATAACCATGAGAAAGGCAATACAAACAAATGAAATAAAATTAATGTAAACATAGAATTATGTTCTGGTGTTGTTATAATTATAACACTCATAATTACTATCTACGACTGCCAAGAGAATTAACACTATACCAATAATTACTATCTATGACTGCCAAGATAATTAATACTATAGACTACCATAGCCATATTCTCTTCACTTCGTTAAATATACTCTTGTCTTTTTAATTAACATTTAATTATCCACTATTCAGCTATGTATTTTCTATATCAGGAAACTGGAATATCTGGTAAAAAACGATAGCCTGCAGTGAAAATCTATCCTTATGGAAGTTAGAATATCTTCGATTCCACATACGGCACATGGACTTACACAACCAACATGATCAACTTCAATAAACAGTTTCACTATTTCAATAGTGCAGTGACATACATAAAAACCTTTACAGAGGATTTCTGAACTGGAACGTGACTGATACGACATTCATTCATTCATAATCCAATACTTCTGTGTTGGGGAAAGCAAGAGCTGGTGGACAGGCTGCGGATAGTTTGTGTAATAAGTCGGTAGGGAGTGAGAATGATCTGGTGTGTGAGCCAGCTGTTACTGTCGATTTGATTACTGACGATACCATAACTATATTTTCTGTTATAATAAGTCTAACAAGTAAATATATTAAAATTGAGAAATTAATCAAAAGGACAAAGACGGCCCAAATCACAACTTCTTCTAAAATTTTGTTTACCTTACAAAATATCGTAGTGACTTAATTAATTAAACACATGCACAATGAATTAGAATATACAATACATAGTTTGTATAATTGTATAATTTCGACACTGAGCGCCTTCAGGAAAAACGACTTCACAGGCCGAATATTCAGATATTTTCAACAAATATGAGTCTAATCAAGAAGTACTGAGTGAACGCATGCTTGAGGCTGGAGAGCTGGTAGATTTGGTTTGGTACAATGCTGAGAGATACAACTTTCTGGCTAACAATCTTTCATGCAGCTATGCATGCCACCCACCGCCTAATTCTCTGCCTGCTGCGATCTCTCCTGTATCGGTTCAACCAGTAAGGGCCTGGGCCAAGCATCAAGCAAAATATACATAAAAATGTCGTATTTGCAGATCAATTAGGGTCAAATTAAAACAATAGTTTGTTAAATTACATATTGAAATAGCAAAAAATAATGGGAACATAACAATAGTAGATGACAGTTCCGTAATCCTATTGTTAGATAAAATTTTAGGTGTAAAAAAGACGTATTGGATAATATAGACACATTATATCCTATACCTATTGAAATCAAATATAGGGCGGCTAAGGAGAATACCCGTTTTCTATGGAACTCCGTTTCAATGCCAATGAAACTGTATGATAGCAAAAATTTGCTGACCAATAGCACACATTATAAAAAATGAACAAAAAATATCCTTTGTTGTTGTGGGGTTTACTTACTGTAAAAACTTGCATGTTGAGAGTAGATTTTGAGGTTAGGTTTGACGCAAACAGTACCACACATAACTGAACTACTATTAATTACTTTAAAAATACCTATTACATAGCTAAAACATAGCTAAAAGTACCACACGAAAATACGACTCGAAAGGAACCCGTAACGCAGATATAAGTTACAGGATACTTATTACGGAAATAAATGAAATTATGAAGCATTTGCTAGAAAATAGGACGTTTTGCTTGATACTGACGTCCTATAGAACAGTGTTATCCAACTGTCGAAAAACTGTAATCCATTTGATTTCCCCAGTTTTAAAGTTGACCGAGTGATGTCTGCTGATCGATATATCATGTTTTATACTATATTTCTACAAGCACTTAAAATCAATTTCAAGACTCCATATGGCGCAGCGGCAGATCCTGTTCGATAGGATCGGGCCAGATCTCACTCTGCCGGTAGTAGTGTCGGCTATGTAGGCAGAGCACGAAAACTGGAATGCAGTGAGGTCCTTCTATGAGAGCGTCATGCTCCAGAAGAAGACCGCAGAGCGTGATCGGGAGAGTGCCAATCTTGCCCTGGCGCCTGAATCCCCTGACATTGCTATACGACGGGGATCGCGGGCGTGCAGTTTGGGGATCTGCGTGTCTACACCGCACCACCCATGAGAAGAAGGTGACACGCACTTATTCAGGCTTGCACACAGCATAGCACAGTGCACAGTGAGGCTTCGGAGGGATCGTTTACAAGCCCCGACCGCTTTACAGTCACCCTCACCGAGATGTGCCTATAGGCGTGGCACCATTGGGCACCTTAGGAACAAAAGATGACCGCGCCAGTGGTTTTAGCTGGTAGAAGTCCGGAATGCCACTTAACTCATGCCGGGGCGGAGGAACTTCATTAAGAATTTCCACTGGGGATCAATAAAAAAAGTATTACGCTTGATTCAAAGCTTCAATGGGATCCGCATATTTCATCTCTGCTAGGATGGTTGAGTTCCCTGGCACCTTTTCCGCCTTTCGACATCCTGGCGGAGATGGATACGTGGGTCTGCGATCAGACACGCTCCCTCCGCCAGAGCGGCGAACGCGCGATTCGGGTTTGCGGGTGCGTAGATTAGGGAATCTGCATGCCAAGACCGAGCGATCCAAGAGAAGACGGTAGCACGCATGTGGTCTTGCGCTGTTAGAAAATCAGACTCCTAACAGATATAGCTACCGTAAGACTCATTTACTTTAGCTATATACTTTCACTGTGCTGTCTTTGAAGTCCTATAGGATTTTAGTGTGGGGCCGGGGAATGCCATTTGTTTTTCCTTTGTCTCACCCAAGTATTTCTCCTGTGTCATGGGTGCGTTTAGAGACATACATTTCACACACAATTCATCCAGACCCGGAACAACTACCTGCAGATCATACAAACATTTATTCCGTGCGGGAATCGAACCCGCGACCCAGAGCGCAGCAGTCGACTGTATCAACCACTAACAATATTGCAGAAGAGAGCTGTTTCGAACCTTGGTAGTAGGGATCCTATGAGAATACTCTTTAAAAAAATAACATTTTGAATGTGCCATCTTTCTACTGGGTTAGTCGGAAAGGGTGTACTAAGCTGAAAGTGTGTAATACTATGGGTTGTAATGAGCGACTTTTGTTCTACGACTTTTCCTAAAAACTCAATAGTTACAGAGTTACAGCTGTTGAAATTTTTCATGAAAAATACTTTGACACAACCCTATCACCAGCTGTGTCTTAAATTTAACGTCATATTTGGGTTCACAGACCTAGTACTTTCCGAAAAACGATGATTTCGGAACGAAATAATAAACCAAGCCCTGACCGCCATCTATGACTACAATTTGTGATTTAAAAAATATACGTTTCATAAATTACGGTGAAACAGTCATCAGTGATACTTTAAATTGGCCGCTGACCCGGTATATACGAAAATTATTATGCTTACTTTAGAGAAAAAAAAAAAACAACTTTTACAAGAAAACTTGATCGACATAAATATAATACTAGACATAAAACTAAATCAGTATAGCCAAAATTTAGTTTAACTGCAGTCCATACTTCTTTCAAGGGTGGTTGGTGGGTGGTGACTGGTGGTTCACTGTAGTATAAAATGTTACAATAATATACCGGATATTTATTTATTTATTACAAATACTACAAATCATACAAACAAAGATTATTGATATTGGTCCATCCATCCTCTGAGCCTTTTCCCGGTTGGCTTAGCTTAGATTAAACCAGATGGTGCTGTATATCGATATTTTACATTGGAGCGACTGCCATCAGACAGAGTCAGACAAAAACTAGATACTGGCCATTATCGAAATTCTTAGGTTACAGCATTTTTTGACAGACTACACACTGAAGTTTTGGGCTTCTGACTACCTGAACGACTGTCATAAATGTTGATATGACAATCGGGATAAACGGTCTAAAGTGCTGTTTTTTTTTGCAAATAAATATCATTAATATTTTATTGACATTAGTGGTTCTGGTATATTTTTGACAGTAGACATTAATAATTTACATCTGTAATTTGTTATTACATAACTGTATTTATTAGCATTGTGACTAATTATGACTGCGATGCAGCTACTAAAGTAGTACACTACCGAGTGGTGCCAGCTCAGAATACCACCACCCCATTTCCTCCCATGGGTGTCGTAAAAGTCGACTAAGGGATTAGCCGGAGGATGGGCAGCAGCGTCCTTCGAGTACATTAACAACTCAAATGCGATCGCCAACCCGTCTGCCAAGCGTAGCGATTATGGCAAAACCCCCCAATGAGCTCACAAAACACCCATATCGATCGTAGTGGTGATCTTTAGGGGAGGCCTGTGTCCAGCAGTGGACTACATTCGGCCGAAATGATAAAGTAGGCAAATATACGTACATCCATTTAGCAGTAGCCTAATAGTTATAGATTGCCTTTATCTACACTGATTTCACATGTTGACTGTTATAAAAACAATGTATTCACTATTTAATGGTAAAACGTATAACAAATTTAAAAAAATACCTAGCTAGCTTCTTTCTTCATTTCTTCTCAGAAGTTGTTATAGAGTGAATTGCCCCCAGTCATTAAAATATGACGTGTAAAAGTGTCTGTTAGTGCATAATTACTCCATAAACGACTCTATTCTATAACATTTTTTTTATTTAAGTATTCTAGCAGTACTGAATTATATAGATGTTTCATTATACTGATAGCTGATAACGTTTCCACGAATACTGTTACTTACAATGGTTTACGTTTAATTTATATATAACAAAAAGTCGACGTTTCTATAAACCACTTTAATTAACAATACATTGTGGATTTTTAAATAAACAATTAATGAGGATGCGCTATATCCTTTATCGTCCTCTGAACTCCAAGCCAACGTATGCAACAAAAAATAAATAAGCGTAAGTTATGTTGTAACTACAACTTTCAGCGCAACTAAGTCGAGAGCATGTTTAGCCTGATTGGAAAGTCGAGTTGATACGATTAAAAGTTTATTGAATAACGTAGCTAACAACGTTCCAACCAGCTGCAACGCCGCGGTTTTGCTCAAACTTGGACTTGCAGTTTGACCTTATATCAATTACTTGGTAATGATGAAAGCCGTTAACATACTTATCAAGTACCAAGTATTTCTGAACTCTAACAGAATATTAAAACTTTTAATCACAGCTATCGTTTTGAAGGGGAACTTTTCATAACACAATATTCTGTTTGTACCGTATAATTAGTTTCAATTTTGCACACATAAACATAGCTTTCACTCGTAAATCCGAACAAAAACATTCAATCAACGCGGGATGCGATGTGTTCATTCGGAACGGCACAGCTAACGAGCGTGGCACGCGTGCGTACTCCTACAATAATGAAGCAGAAGTAATTTCTTAATAATTGTTGGTGAGAAAGAGCCGAGGAAGTTGTCGACTGGAGGCGAGACTTCAAAGAAATTAATGAGTGTTAGGAACTCGCGACGTGCTACCGCCGACTTGATCAGTTTGGACGCCAGCCGGAACAAAGTTGCCGTAAGAGCTTAAGAAATTTGCTGCTAATTGCAGACGAACCTCAATAGCTATTTCAAATGCCTTATCAAACGATTCAAATTTTATTCAAAACAGCGAATAAATTTGCGTCACTTCGGGCTTTACTATCTGAACTTATGAATTATTAAACACAAATTGTTGTGACTAGAACTTTATTTTAAGTAAATTCTATGAAGCCACATCAAGGCCATTTGAAATATTTTGTAAAAAGTCGGTGCCAAATGCTAATATTATCTTTATTGGCTTAGGATAGGGAAAACTTAAAAAGAAACCTGGTGATGGTCGGTGAGAGTCGTTGGATGCGGGCGCCATGCTACCGGCCGTTGTAGAACTTTGTGGGGGAAGTCTTTGTTCAGCATTGGCTGATATGATGAGGATGAGGCATAATTCTAAACAATGTCTGCTAACATGAGATGAATCAAAATTGAATGAAGTACCAACAGATAAAATATCTTCATTTAAAATAATGATAATTGTCAATCCAAAATATAGGCAGCAGCGTCCTTCTTTGCGATCATCAATCTACCTCCCACGTGTGATGATTACGGCATGTATATTCATTAATTACTCATTGTGGCAGTAATTGGAAGGTCCATGTTTTGCACTGGAAGTTTACTAACCGATATGACGAAATATTATAGCACATATCTTCCATTATAAAATATGAAGCTCTGTTCTCATTTATTAAAGAAAAACAGAACCTTTATGCACAAAAAATGTAATTGTGCATGTACAACGTTAACGACGAAAGAACTGTTATTACAATAAACTGATCGAAATGAAAAACAAAGTTTATTGTTTGCACTATAGAGTCGATCTAGTTCTTGTCGATATAATTTCCGCTGCCTTATAAATTGCAGATTCCTATCATATTAAACAAGAGAATTTCTTTTATTATTTACAAATATTTGTTCCGAGCGGGAATCGAACCCACGATTCGGTGCGCAGCAGCTGACTGTATCAGCCACTGTATCAACCAATTATTTTAACCAATTTATTTTCTTTGTACAAAAATAAACGTTATGCGAAACTTCTTATATGTGGGTTGTATTATTTTATAACTTTCTCAGAGTAACTTTATTTTGGCTTATCGAAAAAATCGAATAAAAACATATGTTGAGGTACCAATGAGGTACTAAAGTTTAACCAAAATATGAACTGGTTATAATGCCTACAACCAGGCAAAACCGACGTGGTCCAGCCATTCTGATGTCAGAATGGCTGGCCACTTTCTTCATAATAGTTGTGCTTCTTTAGCGAGGTACATATTATTTGATATCTGGTACCAAATAGGTACAAAAACTTGGTATTGCTCAAACTTTCAAAATCTCTCTTGGTCCAGTCATCCTGACGCTCACGAAAATCCGACAATCTGAAGTTAGCCATAAAAGATATCTGATGAGAGTAAAATTAGGAGTTGCCCGCAGTATATCGTCAATTCGTCAAATCCTGTCAAATACTGTTGTAGGAAGTTGACCGTGAAAGACAATTAAAAGTGCATAATTATTACCTGACTACGGCGAAGCATAAAGGAGGGTTATGATTTTGACCGGTATGTAAATGTGTGTATGTATGTAAACATATACCTATGTATCAGTTTGGTATATTACCCAGGGACATGTAAAACATAGGCCACCCTGCTCTCTGTTAGACAGGGGGCAGGGCTTTGTCGCAGTAGAATGGGGACCTCTGGCAGAAGTGGGTTGCTACGTCTCCCCTAACTTGTCACTCGCCGACTTCGAGAGAGTAAATGCTCGCCCATCGAGACGGGCCAAGGGCGAGCGTGTTGCAAGTCTGGGTGGCGTCGCTTGACCTCCGATTGTTGCATCGGGAGTCCGTTAGCACCCGCGTTCGGTGGCAGGGGGAGTCCGTCGTGGGCCTCACATGGGCGGCTGCTTCCGTGGCTATCATGGTGTCGGGCTGGTGGATGGCGGAGGAAGTGGTCACGCTGTCCGATCGGCGCACGGCGGTGTACTGGTGGTCTGAGGAGATCGCGTAGTTGCGCATGGTCTACCTGGCATCCCGCCACCGGTACCAACGAAGCCGACGTTAGGGTTGTGCTATAACCGGAGAAACTGCAGAGGCCCATCTGGCAATTCGCGAGGCGAAGGCTCGATCGTATGCTCGTGGGCAAATTGTGCCCATGAGTCCCTCCGGTGACCAAAACCAGGGCGTGGGATTTGCTGGAGGGAATACTTTCAACGCTCTTTCAGGAAATCCGGGACTGTCACAGTTCCTCTCCACCCCCGACTGCCTCACAGACTGGGCCGAGGAGTTGAGTTGGAGGTTTCGGAAGGGGGGTTGCGCCAAGCCATTGGCCGCCTGAAGGTCTCGCTACACTGCACTGGGTACGGACAACATTCCGGGCCAACCGTGGGTGTATGCACTGCAGTCTCTTGGGGACTGCTTGAGGCGGCGATTCACCAATTGTCTCCGTCGTAGCGTGTTCATGTTCGACTAGAAGGAAGCCCACGGAGTCTCCTTCTGCATACCATCCCTTTTGCTTGCTCAACGAGGATTCAAAGCTATTCAAGAGAATAATTTCCCGAAGACTCGTTTAACACCCATAGCGAGTTGGTCCCGACTTGGCTGAAAGTCAATATGGCTTCCGGCAGCGGCACATTCCACATTCGATGCGATTCTTCGCGTCTGCTTGCTATCGGAAAGCAGTGTGCCCGAGGCGTGGGATTGCATTGACGGCCAGTCTAGACATTGTCAACTCCTTCCTTCCATTCCGCAGGGTGCGATTAGGGGGGCACTAGTTCATCATGCCTACAGGTCATCATAGGGCTTATCTGCGTGATAGGCACATTCGCTACGTGGGCAGGGACGGTAGCGCAGGCAGAAACGTGCGGGGTTATGGAGCAAGCAAGTCCACAGGGCTTGGTTCTCGGCTCCCTCTTATGGAACCTCGCCTACGACGTGGACATGGACATGCATCATCTTTTTGCAAATACATAGATAGGTTAGATATACATATTCAAATACGATGACATTAATATGATGATGTCGGATCCCAGCGGGTTAATGGATTAGTAATGCAAGGAACCCTTTAGGAAGCCATAATAATACTTAAGCGAAAAGCAACAGAGGATATCTACAAAACCTTACGCTACGTTCAAGAATCAATTGAATAGTTTTATTTATTTGTCTTTTTGTCATGTATTCATTCATACATAACACATAATACGCATCCCATCTATTAAATTGGATTTTATTCTACCATTAAAACATCTCTTATTCGTTTCTAAATAATAACAGCTGTATTCTGTCTTTATTACAGCCCAATTTTTCGGTTCACATAGCAACAAAAGTTCTATTAAAATGATTTTTTTTCTTTTGTACTGTATTCCTATTGCTCTGAAATTATTTGTCTGTAAACATCCTCTGATCCATCATTTATTATAACAGTACGCGTGTACTTACTTACTACTGTATAAGATTTCATTTGTACTTTCATTTGCTTGACTTTATATTCTTCTTCTACAAGTATATGACATCAGTGAAACTTACAGTTTCTGTACCTAGTTGTATGGACAGCTGTAAACCCTGCATGTTTTCTTCAATGTAGGCACAGAGCAATCATTCTGAGCGGGTCTCAAGGATGAAAATCGATTTGATATTCGTTACAAATTTTATCGAAAGAAAACTAGAACAGGAAGTAAGTATTTTACCACGTTCAGCGAGCTCTAGATATTTCAGCATCTCAACGATGCATACAGCAATTTTATAATGTATGTATTCAAGTGGTGTGGATTTGAGATTTGATTTCTATAAAAAATGTAATAGTGTATCTATTTCTATAATCTCAACAAAGATTCCCAACAGGTGAGTCTTAAAATGAATATAGGCAAGACGAAAGTCATCTTCGCAACGTCTTTTCGTCAACAATACCGCAATGCCTCAAGACGAAAGTCTTTAACCGGTGTGTGTTACCAGTGATGACAAATGGAACAGAGACGTGGTCACTCACAATGGGCCTCATAAGAAAGCTCAAGGTTACTCAGCGAGCTATGGAGAGAGCTATGCTTGGTATTTCTCTGCGAGATCGAATCAGAAATGAGGAGATCCGTAGAAGAACTAAAGTTGTCGACATAGCTAAAAAGATAAGTAAATTGAAGTGGCATTGGGCAGGGCACATTGCTCGTAGAACTAATGGTCGGTGGGGCAAAAAGGTTCTCGAATGGAGACCGCGCACCGGAAAACGCAGCGTGGGACGACCTCTAACGAGGTGGACAGACGACCTGGTGAAGGTCTTTGGGAGTCGTTGGATGAGACCGACATGTGACCACTCGTTGTGTATATCTACGGGGGAGGCCTTTGTTCAGCAGTGGACATCCTATGGCTGATATGAAAATGACGATGATTTCTATATCTAGAGATCAGTAACAAACCATCAAGTATTTTAGTGCATTTTAATGTTAAGCAATCGTACAACAAGTTTTTGAAATCATATTGATACGAATATCAATTAATACCGAGAAAATATACAATATTTATGTATATAATACAATCCTATATGGATAACATAGAATAATAATGCCAAAAAACTGTACCCACTCGTACCTAGCCTTCAACAAGATCACATAAAACTTTCAATCATACATAAGTAGAACATTTGCATGAGTAGCTACATGGTACAGGTCCATTAAGGCAGCATACAAACTGCCCTCGGCGGGGCAATGCCGTGATTAACGTAATGCGATTGCGGCCGGCCCGGCTGAGCCGCTTCAGTCCGCTATGATTTCAAGCACGTGCTATTGATTATTGTCGCTACAACAGAAACCAACGTAATGCCTAATTGGCGGACATTGCTATGTTGCTGATTTGAGATTTCGTAAATACTATATATGTGTTCATATATAATAGACGCTACTGTATCACAATTGGGTGCGATAAATGAAAAAGGGCTCTGTCGGTCCACGCGTAGCTACACTCAACTTCACACGGATTAATTAAATTACTAAGAAGCGAAATCACACTCCCAGCGGCTGCGCAATCTGAACCTGTGCTTTACAACATCTACTTACTGGTATCACAATCTTCATACTTCGTGGTAAAAATGAATGCAAGTATGGATAAATCACTCTCAGATACAGATATCAACCAGCTGGGAAATTATACTGATAATAAAAATAAAAACAATCAGTCAACGCCCAACTACGTGTTCCAGCGGATCAAGAGAAGTAGGGAGGACATGGATGAACCACTCGCTAAGCAACTGGAAGAATTTAAGGAGGAGATGAGAAAAATGATGTCACTTTTTACAGAAAAATATGTAGTTGAGATACAGCAGATAAACTCGACTTTAAAAGAAATTTGTAAGTCAAATCTCAGCATAGGAACTTCCATCACTAATTTAACCGCGCAAAATGAGGAGCTTAAAGCGAAAATTGATGGACTGGAGAAGCAAGCTAAGGAGGACAAAAACTATATCATAGTTCTAGAAAACAAAATTGAGGATATACAAATGGGAGGTCGAAAGTCTAACTTTGTCATAAAGAATGTGCCAAAAAAGGACAAGGAAACCAAAGAAGACCTTATAGAAATGGTTCTGTGTCTCTCCCGTAACTTGGATTGTAATATCAATATGACGATATATATAATGACGTCAAAGACATCTATAGGGTGCGTGGGAAAAACACCAAAAATGTAAACACTCCAATTATTGTCGAGACCGGTTCCACTCTACTAAGGACTGCAATCATGAAAATGGGTAAGACTTATAACAAGCAAAACCAGTCTTAGCTATGCTGTAAGCACCTAGGCTTCAAAACACAAGAAGATACCCCCATCTTCCTATCAGAACATCTGACTCCAAAAGGGTCTCGCCTACACTTCCTAGCACGTGATCTTACCAAATCAGGAGCATACAAGTATTGCTGGACAGCATACGGTAAAGTTTACGTCAAAAAAGACGAAATCTCACCAACTGTAACTATTAGAAGTGAACAACAAGTACATCAGCTATTATCGAAAGAATGACAATCAACCTGTAAGCTTATTCATCCACCTTATCTTTATAAAATAGTTATTGGTATTGTATACCTGCAACATATTCGTGTCTCCTACTGCGTATTGTATATTATATCTGTCGCCCTATAATGACCTCGCCTTAAACGTCACTTCAATGTTAATTGTTAAAATACACACAAAAACTCTCATACGCTCACACTTACACAACTTATGTACTTGCACTATTTTAATAACTCTTACAAAGCCTCGAGTATTCTTAGTTACACAGTACAAAACATCATACCTATACATCATACTCTCCATTAATCAAACGCAGCTTGCGCCTGTCGAACAAAACCTTACAGTATTATGCTACATTCCACAACTTATTTCTTCTTACATACACACGTACTTTAAAAAGATGACCATTCTATCTAACTACAATGAAAATGGGTGATACGCTATTAACGGTTACTGACGTAGACAACATTGAAATCGCCCGCACATTTGAATGCGACACCTCAGATCTCGATAAAAACATTCATGTAAACAAAAACGACTTTACTATTATCTCCCAAAATATAAGGAGCATTTACTGTAATTTTGACGACTTTATGCTCACAATCGCTAACCTTAAATTCCAAACGGATGTTATTGTTTTGACGGAATGTAGACTAAACACCAACAAGCCAATCCCGCAATTAAATAATTACACGTCCTACACTACTACACGCCAGCTGAACCAAAACGATGGTGTAGTTGTGTACGTAAGAGAATCCTTAAGGCATAAATTCAAGGAAATTGAGCTTTCCCAGGCGTCTTGTCTTAGGCTGGACATACTTAATAATGTGGTTTATTGTGTCTACCGCTCACCTTCATACTCAAACACTGACAGCTTTCTTGACTCACTCAGTGTACAGCTAGATACGCTTACCACTCAAAAAAATATAGTCATAGCAGGTGACATAAATATTAATATTAAACCTAAAGACATAGAATCGTCTCACGAGCGTAACAATAGAATTAGCTACCTTAATATGATGTCGTCATATGGTATACTTCCGGGACATACGTTACCCACTAGAGAAAAGAACTGCCTGGATCACTTTATGTTAAAAATACAGAAAAAAAAGTATCGGCTTCTATTGCCATACTACACACTACCATCACTGACCATTTCACAACTCTTCTGAGCCTCTCTAAGTTAAAAAACACCTATTTTACAAAGAAGACCACTACTTCTATAAACTTTGAACAAGCTCTTAAGAACTTACAAGAACAAAACTTACCACAACTACTGTTCTGTAATGATCCAAATATATTAACACAACATCTAATATATAGACTAACTAACACCATACATAATAATACTATCACTATGACTATACCAAACAACAAACGGATCATAAAACCTTGGATAACACCGGGCATCCTGCGGTGTATAAGAAACCGAAATAAACTACAGAAACAAAGTCGTAATGACTTGCATAATGACATTCTAAAAATAACTTACATCAGATATAGGAACTACTGTAATTGCCTGATTAAAAAAAATAAACGTAAATATGAAAGGGAGTTAATTGCAAATTCAGTTACAAACACTAAACTCCTTTGGAAGAACATAAAAAATATAACTTACACATCTAAATCAAAAACTCCAAACTTAGAATTGTTAAATATAAGGTCATCTCCAATTGAATCAGTAAATTTTATTAACAATCACTTTGCCAATACTGGTAAACAGTTAGCTCAGCAGATTTCAATCCGGCCTGACCTAATCAATGATCCTACTATTCGACTTAATAGCATACCTACACATGTAAACACCTTTGTGCTGCCTAGATACGGACCCTAAAGAAGTGGATATGATAATAATGAGCCTAAAGTCTGACAGTGCATCTGGCTCGGATGATGTCTCAACCAAATTCCTAAAGTACATAAAAAAAGAAGTGGTACCTATAATCGCTCACCTTGTCAATCTTTGCTTCGGTAAGGGCATCTTCCCGGTCCCACTAAAGCAGGCTCTTATTACCCCAGTACACAAGGGTGGGGACAAAGACGATCTCAACAACTACAGGCCCATTTCCGTTTTGACAACTTTATCAAAAATACTTGAGAAATTACTAAATACCCGGCTAAAACAGTATCTGAATAAATTCCGTATATTATCGCGTTCACAATTTGGATTTAGAATGGGTATATCCACTGAGGATGCAGTTTCTGCTCTGAGTTCTCTAGTTGTTGATCATCTAGACCGTGGAAATAGATGCCTAACTATATTCTTAGACCTTAAAAAAGCCTTTGACACAGTCTCTGTCCCCATCCTTGTAAACAAGCTGGAAAAGGTTGGTATTAGAGGAACCCCACTCATGTTATTTAAAGACTATCTTTCAGTTAGAAAACAAAAAGTAAAGGTGGGACAATACATCAGTGATGATGCAGATATATCGTACGGTGTGCCCCAGGGTAGCGTGCTAGGTCCAACATTATTCCTGGTGTACGTCAATGACCTCTGCAACATGCAAATCAACAATGCTCAAGTGTTCTCTTACGCAGATGATACTGCCGTTGTATTTTCTGGAAAATCTTGGGATGAGGTTAAAACTAGGACAGAGACAGGCATGACTAAAGTAGCTAGCTGGTTAAATAACAACTTACTCACCTTAAACACAAATAAAACAAACTATATCTGCTTTGGTATCACAGATCGCACACTGCCAAGGGAACAGTATACTATAAGAGTACACGGATGTGGAGATACTACAAACGGAAATTGTAATTGCGAAACTATTACTAGAGTTACACAAACAAAGTACTTGGGTGTGATAATCGATCAGAGATTGTCCTGGTATCCCCATCTAGAACTAGTTACTAGTAGGATTAGAAAATTAAACTGGATATTCAGGGCGCTAAGGCATATTGTACCAAGAAATGCAATCACTAACAGAGATTCTCCTAGAAATGTTTTAAACGAGATATATGCTGCTCTGGTTCAGTCTGTCTTGGTGTACTGTATCCCTATTTGGGGAAGCGCAGCTAAAACTTATTTCCTAGACGTAGAGCGAGCACAACGTGCACTGATAAAGACAATGTATTTCAGAAAGATGACATACTCTACTGATAAGCTATATCAAATAAGTGACTTACTCTCGGTAAGAAAACTTTACATCACCCACATTGTTCTAACAAAACATAAGACCCTAACATATGATGCCGACGTAATCTCCAGAAGAAGAAAGGACATTATTGTGCAAACCCCCCAAACTAATACCATGTTTGCTTGTATGCAATTCAATAAGCGCTCAGCCCAACTATATAATAGAGTAAATAAAAAAGTATACATTTACACCAAAACATATTATGATTGTAAAAAAATAATATTAAATTGGATAAAAATTAAATTGGATAAAAACACTTACCTATGAACAGACGGAGGCACTATTGGAACACAATAAATAACACCCTACATGTCCCCATAGACATAAACTCAAGCCATACAAACTCATCCACGCAGACAGACACACACACATTCAACACATAAATACCCACCCACACACACGCGCTCACACAAACATGCACACACCCAGCCACACACGAAGCTAATGTATCCATTTTATATTTAAAACCACATTAATTGTATTTTTTTTTTTTTTTACATTATCCTTTAATTAATTTAAAATTGGAAGAGCGGAGTCCCCTAACACAGGCATTATTTGCTTAAAAGGAGACTCCAAGCACTAACTTAAGCCTTGAATTGTTAAAGCACAATAAATTATTATCTTATTATCTTATTATCTTGTCTTATCAACAGCAATAGTAAGTGATGCTTGTTCCAGGTTCTAAAAGTGATTTATGCACAATATATATGTTAAATTTGCTAGTTTCTTTTTACTAAGTATTATAGATAGACCAACCCGCATTAAGCCAGCGTGGTGGTCTAAGGCCTAACCTTTCTCAACGTGAGAAAAAGTCCGTGCCCAGCAGTGGGATAGTAATGAGCTGATTATGTATAGATAGAGTAAAAAAAATACACTAGTATTATGATCATACAGTATTGCCTTAACGTTAAAACTACACTGTGACATGTAAAACACTACTTCGCAAGATACGAGTAATATTGTGTGCATTTCCTTACCTACCCAGGTAAGCTACAATGCACTTTTTAGGCACTATAGTGACTAGTTTATATTTTATGTTACAAATTGTTTTGTTGGTAAGTTAAAATTGACTGCCTTGTAATCTGCCTTTGAAATGTAACCGTTAACTTGCTACAATAATAGCTTATAAATATTAACTCAGTCATAAGTAGTATGACGAAGTCTTCTATTCATCATCGTCAGTCTTCTCTTACCTCCACTATAATAAGTAATAGTAGTAAGGTGGTCAAACTTCCCCTAATACTATTTAAATAATAATACTGATCCAGCTGTCCCCAAAACAATAGCTTGTTATCCCCAGCAACGCCCTAAGCCGAGGTCCGTGTCCCGCAGGGGGCGCCCTTAGCGAAAGTTGCTTAGTTTTTAATATTAAATTTAAGCCTGGCTGGAGGCCTCTTTTGGCTTCGCCAGAAAATGACCGGTTGAGCAACCACATTTCCCAGAAATGTATGCGAGAAACCCAACAAATATAAAAAAGGTGGTCAAACAAAATGGTATTTAATTCAAGTTCATACCTTCATATGGTCCTGTAGTTGCTGGTCTAAAAGCTGGTGTAAAAAGTATAAAATACCATGTAAAACGTGTTGTAGGCACTACTGTACTTACATATGAAGAACTCAATACAGTTCTTATTCAAATTGAAGCCATCCTCAATTCAAGGCCTTTATGCCCTATGTCATCTGATCCTGATGACATGTCATGCCTGACACCGGGTCATTTTTTGACTGGTGCCGCATTGAGATGCTATCAGGAGCCAGACATAACTAGTAACCCAGTTGATCTCTTATCCTTTTGGAAGCAATGCATTAAAATGCAACAAGGTTTTTTAAACAATAGCATAAGCAATACTTAACACAACTAAAAAATAGGCCAAAATGGAAAGGCGATCAACGTAATATAACAGTAGGGACATTAGTTATATTAAGGGATCAAAATGTAACACCTCTTATTCTCCCTATAAATGACTAGAAAGATGCTATTAGTTTAATTTATGTTGTGTTCCTGTGTGAACTACTTGTATTACATATAAATACAGTTTTCTATTACATAACTAAATACATCAAATTATAAGTTTTACAAAATTTTGAATAAACATTTTTATTTTTAGCGTTTTACTTTAGAATAGTAGGTACTTTTAGTTTTTAACACCTTATAATATTAACATCATAACAATCACTAGATAGTATTAGGCGTAATTGTAGTTTCCATCTTATACAATAGTTTTGCACCTCCGGGGACAATCCGAGACTGTAGTTTATAGTGTAGAGTCCCCGGTTAGTGTCCCATTACATTATAGATTAAAATTCTCTAAAAGGTCTCTGCGTATTGGACCCATGTCCCCGCGTAAGCCTATCAAAAGACCGGGTTCCCCCTTACAGGGGATATAAACCCGTGACAAGAGAGACATAGCAATAAAATAGTAATGATAAAAGCTACAATAATGTCTAAATTTTAGAAAGTTTGAATATATAATATTCACTCAGTGAAACTTACACCATACGTGTTAATTAATTAATAATTGTGTTGAGCTGAACCCAGCGACCAGCAGTTTATGGTTGATGTTGTTGAGTTGTTTTATGTATTTATTTATAGTTATGTATATGTAAATATATATACCTTTTTTTTTTTTTTTTTTTTTTTTTTTTTATTGGTGCCCAGTGGAAATTCATCATGAACTTCCTTCGCCCCGGGGAAGGACGAAGGGGTATGCCGGACTCCTACCGGCTAAAACCACTGGAGCGGTCATCTTCGGCACCTAAGGGAGGCTCCAGGCCCTCGTATGATCACACTAGAGCCACCCACTGGTGCCACGCCTATTGGCACATCTCGGAGAGGGTGACTGTAAAGCGGTCACCCCCCCAGGGATATATATATACCTATATAATATTTTTTTCCAGTTTCTTCATGAGACACATTCAAGATTCTTAAGGTCATCACAGAATCTGTCGTTGAAAATGCCAAAACATTCCACTAATTTCGTTGGAAAGTCCTTCACAGTCCAAGCTGCTCGCTTATGAAATGTGCTGCCAAAAACAATTAGACGTGCTAAGTCCCTAGCAATATTCAAAAGACTATTAAAAGAAGACTATCATTCTCTGTAATGTCGTACGTCCATCTCTTAGTCTTCTCTTACCTCCACTATAATAAGTAATAGTAGTAAGGTGGTCAAACTTCCCCTAATACTATTTAAATAATAATACTGATCCAGCTGTCCCCAAAACAATAGCTTGTTATCCCCAGCAACGCCCTAAGCCGAGGTCCGTGTCCCGCAGGGGGCGCCCTTAGCGAAAGTTGCTTAGTTTTTAATATTAAATTTAAGCCTGGCTGGAGGCCTCTTTTGGCTTCGCCAGAAAATGACCGGTTGAGCAACCACATTTCCCAGAAATGTATGCGAGAAACCCAACAAATATAAAAAAGGTGGTCAAACAAAATGGTATTTAATTCAAGTTCATACCTTCATATGGTCCTGTAGTTGCTGGTCTAAAAGCTGGTGTAAAAAGTATAAAATACCATGTAAAACGTGTTGTAGGCACTACTGTACTTACATATGAAGAACTCAATACAGTTCTTATTCAAATTGAAGCCATCCTCAATTCAAGGCCTTTATGCCCTATGTCATCTGATCCTGATGACATGTCATGCCTGACACCGGGTCATTTTTTGACTGGTGCCGCATTGAGATGCTATCAGGAGCCAGACATAACTAGTAACCCAGTTGATCTCTTATCCTTTTGGAAGCAATGCATTAAAATGCAACAAGGTTTTTTAAACAATAGCATAAGCAATACTTAACACAACTAAAAAATAGGCCAAAATGGAAAGGCGATCAACGTAATATAACAGTAGGGACATTAGTTATATTAAGGGATCAAAATGTAACACCTCTTATTCTCCCTATAAATGACTAGAAAGATGCTATTAGTTTAATTTATGTTGTGTTCCTGTGTGAACTACTTGTATTACATATAAATACAGTTTTCTATTACATAACTAAATACATCAAATTATAAGTTTTACAAAATTTTGAATAAACATTTTTATTTTTAGCGTTTTACTTTAGAATAGTAGGTACTTTTAGTTTTTAACACCTTATAATATTAACATCATAACAATCACTAGATAGTATTAGGCGTAATTGTAGTTTCCATCTTATACAATAGTTTTGCACCTCCGGGGACAATCCGAGACTGTAGTTTATAGTGTAGAGTCCCCGGTTAGTGTCCCATTACATTATAGATTAAAATTCTCTAAAAGGTCTCTGCGTATTGGACCCATGTCCCCGCGTAAGCCTATCAAAAGACCGGGTTCCCCCTTACAGGGGATATAAACCCGTGACAAGAGAGACATAGCAATAAAATAGTAATGATAAAAGCTACAATAATGTCTAAATTTTAGAAAGTTTGAATATATAATATTCACTCAGTGAAACTTACACCATACGTGTTAATTAATTAATAATTGTGTTGAGCTGAACCCAGCGACCAGCAGTTTATGGTTGATGTTGTTGAGTTGTTTTATGTATTTATTTATAGTTATGTATATGTAAATATATATACCTTTTTTTTTTTTTTTTTTTTTTTTTTTTTATTGGTGCCCAGTGGAAATTCATCATGAACTTCCTTCGCCCCGGGGAAGGACGAAGGGGTATGCCGGACTCCTACCGGCTAAAACCACTGGAGCGGTCATCTTCGGCACCTAAGGGAGGCTCCAGGCCCTCGTATGATCACACTAGAGCCACCCACTGGTGCCACGCCTATTGGCACATCTCGGAGAGGGTGACTGTAAAGCGGTCACCCCCCCAGGGATATATATATACCTATATAATATTTTTTTCCAGTTTCTTCATGAGACACATTCAAGATTCTTAAGGTCATCACAGAATCTGTCGTTGAAAATGCCAAAACATTCCACTAATTTCGTTGGAAAGTCCTTCACAGTCCAAGCTGCTCGCTTATGAAATGTGCTGCCAAAAACAATTAGACGTGCTAAGTCCCTAGCAATATTCAAAAGACTATTAAAAGAAGACTATCATTCTCTGTAATGTCGTACGTCCATCTCTCTATTTATTTTTATTTTATACTAGCTGGGACCCGGTTTTCACCCGCGTTTAATTAAAAAGAAATTTAGAGTACTTCGACATTGACACTTGACATAGAATATATATATTGGATTTCAAGGGTTTTATTTTTTTGCGCGGAACCCTAATTATTTTTCTAAAATAAAAGTAGCCTATGTTTAGCCTTATAACATCAGCTATCTGCCAGTGAAAGTCCCGTCAAAATCCGTCTAGCCGTTTCGAAGATTACCCGGAACAAACAGACAAACAGAGAAATAAAAAATTTTAAAATTGCTTTTTTGTTATATGTAACGTATATACGTATATACTTTCATATGCATTTAGTAAAAAGCTGTTATTTTGACATTACAAACAGACACTTCAATTTTATTTATTTGTATAGATGTTCCTACATATAAACAGCGTGTCCAGTAAATAGCACGACATACTGCAGGGGGTGAGAGCTTGGGTCAATTCTTCTTGATCGTTACACTCTTGACAGAGTGACAGTGAGACACCACATTTCTAGAGCATCTATCCGCTTTTTCTCACTTTCTCGAAGTGTCCACGTCTCGCAAGCGTAAAGAAATATGGGAAACACTAGCCATAGCTTTGGGTCAATACCTACCAAAAAAACACGATATATGTTCAGCAAAATCTTATGGTAATTACACATACCTTATGGTAATTAGTTGACTGGATTGAGTAAGTATCCAATAGATGGCGCTATGTTAAAAGTACAAACGTTTTATGTAAGCTACAATTTATTAGTATAACCGGCCACGTGTTGCTGAAGTCAAAGTATAAATAAGTTAAAGATAGGATAGTTTATACCTCAATTTATAATCGCAATATTATTTTATTGCGAGTTATTTGCTTATTATCTGACAAAGAGTCATAATTATCTGTTAGTTTGATAAGATTCTAACAGATTGCGGATAAGGTAATTAGTTGACTGGATTGATTGGACCCGGTAGGTGTCACTGCAATAGGGTTTGCATGTACCTGCCTGTGCGAAGCTGGGGCGGGCTGCTAGTATATATACATATATATTAGACCTTTATTCAGCAGTGGACGGCCTGTGGCTGATATGATGAAATACATGATATATATATAGTTGTTGTGTTATTAATGTTATTACGAACCGGGGTTCGGGATAAATTAAAATTTATCAAAATTACACGAAACACAATATATTCTTGATCACAATTAATATCACTTATAACACTTACAGGATAATTGCTTGGTATTCCACTTTCTCTTCACTACGTCGTATCATAGCGTAAGCTGAACTGAATTGTCCCTCCATCACTGAAGGTCTTCTACGCGACCCATAAGGGCGCGAGGATCAGCTCCTGGCCTATGTGGCCTAGCTGAGGGATCGGGCGCAGTCCACTAAAAAGTGGGCTGGGATTGTGGTTGTCACATATAGTGATTATTTACCTAGGGCAATATTGCCTGGTTTAAAAGTATCTGTATGTGTCATAGTATTGGGTGCCCGAAGTGGTTCTCGACACCCGGGTGAGCAGACCCTACAGGGTGAGACCCCCGGGGGAGGCCCCGTAGAAGTCCACCCAGCGACCGAGTGTCGACTTCAGGAGGCTCCTTCATTTGCGGCCGCTATATATATGGCCCGATTGGTACTGAGTAGAGCAATTCTGAATGTTCGCTTTCAGTTTCTAGGTAATGTAATGGTATAGGGTACCCATAATAGACTCTAGATGGCGCCACAAGAAACAATCCCGAACATTCCATAAGTTACCACACACGTAGTACAGCTACTGTACAATAGATGGCACCACGTGTCTTTGTATGGCAGAATGATCCAGAACATTCTATAAGTTACAATTCCGCTACTAAACAACAGATGGCGCCACTATTCGCTATTATTTACTAGACGGCGTAACAATATGTTAAATATTTTATTCTTATAACAACATAAGATAACCCTTGTACTTTCCATAACATTCCAGTCCATTCAATGGTTATCTGGAAGAGATCGCCGAATTGCGATAAGACCGCCAATTGTACCTTTTCTTTCTTAGGATCAAAATAATTGTACTTTTATTTTATTATGGTGTGCAATAAGATTTATTATTATTACCAACATACGTCTTGCAGTATCTAATATTTTCTTAAATTATCTTACTGTTTATGCAGACAAATAATAAAAAGTCTATAAATCGGTTCCAAAGTTATCATTACCAGCACAATAAAAACAACCGCACGGTCGTTTAAATCACAACAAATTGGTCGATGCTTAGATTTTACGACCGTTGTGGTCAAATTACACTGGTCACAATTTGTTAGAGCTTTAAAAACCCAACGTTCAATTTAGAATTTATGAAATCATATTACTTAAATCGATAAATGCTTTTATGCTTGCATTTAAAAGGCCCCCCCTTTAAATGAATCATAAATCAATATTATCTCGAGTAACTCGACCACGAGCTAACACGTTCTTCCGATTGTAAATGGTATAAGTAAGCACACGAGAGCGATTGCCCCGTCTCGGAAACTAAAGCAAAACTTAATGCTGAAAGCTAAAACTGCAGACGGAAATGCACTCGTACCGAACTCGAAACAAGAATGTTATCAACAAATTAATAATGAGACTTGCGCACAAATTTTGTGTGTCAGCATACTAAATGTGGACTTGTACATAGTTAGTGAGCTCTGGAACGATGCTCTAAATGTTACTAAATAATGACTTTGCTTACCCCCGGACTTTGCTAACGAACCCTCGAGTAATGGGAAAAAATGTTTCCTTTTTTCCCTTTGGGGCTCATGGGCGTGATGGCGTGTCTATGATTGATTTCGGTATGATAGCGCCTATACAAAACGCTACGTCGTTTATATCCATTCAAGAGTTTAATATTCAATCAACTGACGTTATAGTTAGTAATTGTATATATATTTTATATATTTCGTGTGGTTCCCGGTATAGAAAAGACCACCCTTCTCTACCCATAGGTGTCATAACTAAGCTTTAATATCAAGAAGAGGGACAGCAGCATCCTCCCGTATGCTAAGACCAACATATAGATCACAACCGTGTCCGTGTGGTGTCCGGATTAAGAATATAGCACCACTCTATCTCCTCCCGTGGATGTCGTAAAATGCGACGAAGGGACTCTAAATTAGAGCGATGGGCGGCAGCGTACCTGCTGCAGGACAGCAGCCATTCTGCGCTCACCAACGCCAAGCGTGGTGAGTACTGGCAAATTCCCTCCAAAATTAAACACAGTTGCGGCAGTTCCTATGGGGCACCACACGCTGTTGCTAATAGTCCCGCCAAACAAGCTCTTAAATCGAAAGTTGGACGAGCTGGCAGGTATTTTTTTGACTAAGTGTGAGGCAAATAAAACTTTTATTAATAGAAAAAATTAAGAGACCATTTTAATGTAAAATGTTATAATGTTTTTACTTTAAAGCACTTACTTTTTAGAATTTAAAAATAACACCATATTTTGTCTTCTCTGGGGAAGTTAATTTATTGTTTTATTTTTTATTGGTTATATCAAAAATTCAGTCAGCTCGCTCAGATTTCGATTTTAATGGTTGTTTGACTGGACTATAAGAATAGCGTTGGCTTCGGCATTCCGTTTTCTAATTTCCTGTAACGACTGACTGTCATTTATATTTGCATGTGCAATTTTCTCTCCGAAACATGAAGGGATCTTGATGTGGAAACAATGTTCACCCATCCAAAGCTTGACCGCGGTAGCTTCAACGGATCGACCGTTCTGTGTGGTAATCATTTAGACACAAACACTTAACAATGATCTACCCTTGCTCCATCCCATCTTCCAAGCACGGCATCCTGTGCTGTCGCTGCCGCTTCTGTAGCAGAAGCCCTCAAACGGCGCAAATAATTGTATTGAAGGTTATTGAACCTTATTGGCAATTATTGTTTTGAGCCGTTTGGGGTCGAAACGCTTGGGTCATGGGGTCCGAGTGCACGTCAGCTTTTCAAAGATATAGCTAGACGGTTGGTCGACACTTCGCGTGATCAGAGGGCTGGCCTTTTCTTTGGCCAAAGAATAAGCATTGCCATTTAAAGTGGCAATGCTGCCAGCCTTCTAGGAACATTATCAGCTGACAGCGATGAGGAGCTATACTTTGACGCCTAAGTACATGTTATGCTTTTACACATATTAGCTTTTATACATGGTTATTTTTTATGTTTAGTGTAATCATAAATAGTGTACTTATATATATTTAGTTTTAATGACAATGATTTTGAAACAACACTGTTAAATAGTGCGTTAGCATAAACAAACATTTAAGTCGAGAATTCAGATATTACAAGTTACTTCTATGAAGTCAGCTACCTTGTAAGCGATGTTAATTCATAGTTAGATGGTTCTCTGAATAGCAACTCAGATCATACCTTGTATTCTCTGCTCAAATTTTTATTTCTCTTATAATATTTTAAGATTAGGCTAGATTTGCCGATGCTATAATTACTATAAAGGTATACTTGCAATTAACTGTATGTAATTTGCCTCTATTTTTTTTAAACTAGATTTAGCGCAACAAAAACTTATTAATGACAGCCGGTAAGACAGACTTTATGAACCGATTTCAATTAGACGTGTTCAGTCGCTACCACTGCTCAAAAGACTAGTGGGGAACATTACCTGTAACCGTAATAATAAGCATTATTGTTTTGCTTTTACTGTGGTCTGTAAAAGTATATAATGCCATATATTATGTGTGTTGTGTATATATAATCTACATTATTTATGTATTTAGTATAGTACGATTATTATTTAAGTATATGGCATTATGGTATTTGTGTGCACCATAGACTACCCCATATCTTGTCCACTTATTATTTCCATCCTAAGGTTGCCTGAAAGAAATCGCCATGTGGAGGTGCTCACTCCATCTCATTTGATTCGAAGTGCATATTGCGAATCCGATTTAAATGATTTTTTTATTTTATTGTAAACCGATTTCCTAAAAATGCATGTAAAGACCGTTGATGTAATTGCTACCAACTAAAGTTTAAATATTAGTTTCGTGTAGGGAAAATAACCCCCGACATGTAGCGCAGAAATGCAAGCTGTTGCCCCCTGCGCTAAACGTAAACTCGTTCGGGTACGCAGTATCACCACACCCATATAGCTCGCTTCGAATTGCCCATTTTGGTCATGGGGAACTCCTAATGGACTTCCGCCGCCTTGGGAAGGGCGGAAAGGCATGCTGGACTCTTACCGCCTAAAACCAGTGTCCTTCCACTTCCACCAGCCAGAGGGGCTGGGGATGAGGTCGCTTTGTCAGCATTAGACCGCACCCCCGGCAGGTAGCGGCCCGTCACTGTTTGACGGGCCCTGTCTCTGTGCGACCTGACCGGTCACACCTATCTTCAGAGAGGCGCGCGCAGAACACGCGCGCCGCCTGTTTCTGTACGGGCGACGGACTTCGCTTCGAATTGCCCTGCGGTTTGTATGTAGATCTTAGTTTTTCGATGGTCAGATAACGGCTAATTATTATTTTTCTATACAACCACCGATATGCCTATGCACAGGGTCAATATTAACGAGCATAAAAATAATCTTCAGCTTTACTAATTGGTATAGCATCGATAAAAATAACGTCACCGAACATTTATTTGTGCGATATACCTAATTGTTTGTTGTAAGTACCAGTCTGAGAACCATAATATTTTGCCCAATGTACATGGATATTTATGATTGGCATATAAGAAGGAGTTTTATCAAGGCTGAGTCTACGCTTAATCCACCTAATTACCTATCTAAAAATTCATATCCAGCATTCAGACGGAGTCAACCCACAAAAAAATCTTTGGACCATGTATGTATTCACACGTCCTACAGAGTTCTGTATAAAATCCAATATTAGCATCTTATTTGTCATCATTTCGGCCGAATGAAGTCCACTGCTGGACACAGGCCTCCCCCAAAGATCACCACAACCACCGATATGGATGTGTTGTGGGCTCATTGGGGGGTTTTGCCATAATCGCTACGCTTGGCAGACGGGTTGGCGATCGCAGTTGAGTTGTTAATGTACTCGAAGGACGCTGCTGCCCAACCTCCGGCTAATCCCTTAGTCGACTTTTACGACACCCATGGGAGGAGATGGGGTGGTGGCATTCTGAGCCGGCACCATCTTATCTTATTATCTTATTTGTGTCAGCAGTTAATTATTATTGTTTTAAATATATCATATTACTAGTGTGTCAAGTATTTGAAAACCTAACATTTCATTATGCAAAGAAAATGTAGTTATTAATTCATAAAACGAAACGAAATGTATTAGAACGATAATTTACTTTTATTCCGAGTGTACATATTTGATGGTCATTATATAAAAAGTCTAAAAATACATAAGGAGCGTAAATGGAAAGTAATTATTTTTTATTGTTTTTATTTCTTTTAAAAAGCGTTACCCTACACTAGGATTTCTCCTGTGTCGTGGGTGCGTTTACACCCATAATACATAAATTCCACACACAATACATCCAGACCCGGAACAACTACCTACAGATAGACATCATACAAATATTTGCTCCGTGCGGGAATCGAACCCGCGACCCGGAGCGCAGCAGCCAACTGTGTCAGCCACTGCATCAACCGTGCCGTCAATGATTTTATGACAATTATCTAATGATTTTTGTGTCGTCGTATTAAGAGATAGGTATTGAGGAATTTACTGATGATCTCATTATGTAACTATCTTCATTAAACTACTTTACTAATCATTTAGTAGTTCCGGAACCTTAAGCATAAATAGGGCGCATTTAACTGCTATTGTCAATCGACTTTGTCACTTCAAAGAGATCCTGATTCTCTAAAATAGAACAAGTAAATTTAGTACATAATCTTGACTTATACGTTGTTTTGGCAAGCTGGATAGCTGTGTATTGCCAGAAACAATTGTGTTCCAACTGAATTTAAATCTTGCAGAAGAAGACCTGGATACTTTAAGGTAATTTTGTAGAAAATCCAGTCAAGCTGTTTGCATGGCAAAGGAACTCTTAAACGTTCAAGAAACAATATGAAAACTGGTCGACACAATGGATCGGCCATTTCGTATTATTTTGCAACAACCAACTGAAGAGAATCAAGAAAATCCAGAACCTTCAACAAGCAAATCCGCATCTGTAGCACCAATGTCCACGTAAACCTTTTGAAGATTTGGATACGAAAAAAAAAACCGTAGGATTGAAGAACCAGGCTAATGAGACAGTTATGAACTAGCTTACGATACAGTAAGCAAGTTAAGGAAAAATGGCAAAGAAAGTTTGGCTGAAGTCATACAAGTCATGAAGTGCTACAGCCAGAGAGGCTGACGAGGCCTATAGGGTGGCTACGCCGCCATTCAGACCGCCACTAACGAGGAAAAGGCTCGGTCCTGGAGCGAGCTCCTGGAGGGACCGAACAGGAATCCATGGGGCAGACCGTACCGAATAGTAGTGGGAAAGTTGCGCTCCTTTTTCGCCCGGTGACCGAAACCATGGCCCCGGATTTGCTGAAGGGAGTACTTTCAACGCTCTTTCAAGTGGTCCGTCCTGGTCCCTCTCCACCCCTGATTGCCTCGGACTGGGCCAAGGAATTGGGGGTTTCTGAAGGAGAGCTGGGCCGAGTCATTGGCCGCCTGAATGTCGCAATACCCCACCGGGTCCGGACGGCATTCCAAATCGCGCGTGGGTGTATGCACTGCAGTCTTTTGGGGACCGCTTGAGGCGGCTGTTCAACGCGTAGTTCGCGCGCTCGTAGCGTGTTCCCGTCCGGCTGAAAGGAAGCCGGATTGGTTATCTTGAAAAAGAAAGAAAGGGCCGTAGAGTCTCTCTCTGCATACCATCCCATTTGTCTGCTCGACGAGATTTCGAAGCTAATCGAAAGAATAATTACTCGAAGGCTCGTTGACTCGACGCTTCTGGGGATCCTTTACAATCCCCCGGGGGGAGTGGCCGCTTTACAGTCACCCACTCCGAGATGCGCCTATAGGCATGGCACCAGTGGGTGGCTCTAGCGTGATCATACGAGGACCTGGCACCCGGCCCCTCAGGTGCCAAAGATGACCACCTCATAGTTTTTGCCGGTAGGAGACGGGCAAACCGCTTCGTAAGCAACTTCCTAGTCTAGCCTAGAGGAAGGCCTTAGGGCAGAGGAAGTTCATGACGAATTCCCACTGGCTCCACTACAAAAAAAAAGAAAAAGAAAGGTCCGTTATTGCAAGAGTCCAGCTAGGTAGGCACCACCACAGTCCCCGTGAAGACGGCAGCGCGTTCGTAGTCACATGCAACCATGTGTGCAGCACGGCATACAGTGAGGCTTCTGGGGCAGCCTCTTCTCTTTACAGTCGCCTCCCCTTTGATAGAGGGGGTGACTGCATTACAGTCATCCCCTCCTAGATGTGCATACTTTATGCTAGCATTACAATTTTTATGGGCAAGCGCGACGCAAGAAAACGACTTGCTTGTCTCATCTCTAGGTTGTGTAAACGAGTTAAAAATATAATTACAAGAACAACCGAGGGGCGTCTTATAACACAAACCATAACAAGGCCTTTATATATGTTTTATTCAGAGCGAAAAGGTCAATAATTGCTACATTGTTCAGACTACATTGTATTATTAGTTTTAGGAAAAATCTTTTGTGTTCGTTACTTGTTATCCATAATTCACGTTACAGAAAAACCCTCCTAGTTAAAACATTCTATAGCCTGTAGGTGTTTTCTTCTTTATAATTATAAACTGAGTGAAATGAGCACAACCCGAACGCTATAACAAGGAAACAAAACTTCGTCAAAGAAACGTCTTAGTCTTAGTCTTAACCAGACCTCTAGGAAAATGAATGATTATTGTATCGAGGAGAGGGGAGGGCGGAGAGAAAAGTGGCGGCGGTGGAGCCTGGACTTCGAGAATACTGATGCTAGTGACAACGAACTGACTAGCCTGAATATCAGAGAGATCTTTTATAGAAATCCCATACATTATGTGTTTATAAATGGACGGCATGGTTGACGCAGTGGCTAAGCGATTGGCTGTCTACGCTACGGGTTATGGGTTCGATTCCAGCACGGAACAAATACTTGTCTGGCCTACAGATAGTTGTTCCGGGTTTGGGTTTTTGTGCAAGTGGAACTAATATCTGTAAACTGTACCTACTGTGGGAGAAAAAGTGTTCGGTAAAAAAATGTTTTACGTTTTTAGAGCGCTTTAGTCCACTCCTCGCGTGTATAATATAGAGGTACAGATCCTACATAATGTTATTATGTTTCCCAAGCTAATTTATATATAAAAATAATAAAATGTACCAAATAATATATACCAAAAAAACGAGTCTGTTAAGCTAGGCTTTTTGTTTGTATTTGTTTAATATTACCTTGAAATTATTTATGAATAACCTTATTTCAAAACTATCAAGATGGAAATACGAAATAACTTTCTCAACCTCTTCACGATTTTCGTCCTATCATTTGTCATTGTTCATGCCTCGCTGAAAAGCTATAGGGCGAATTTTAATAAGACTGTAATTGCTGCAAAGCTTAAGACCGCTCAAAACTAAATGGCATATAATATTTAAGTATAAGCTGCTTATTTCGGTAGAGGGATGGCCAGTAAATGTTGTCAGCATTCCAAATCCTAGAGAATAATTATGGTACCGGCACAGAAGAGAAAAGAAGAGTGAGACGAGAGATCACCGTAAGCATGCGAAGGCCTTCATACAGCCACAGGACGTCCACTGCTGAACAAAGGCCTCCCCCATATATTTCCACAACGAGCGGTTATATGCCGCCCTCATCCAATGTGTCCCAGCGAACTTTACCAGGTCATCTTTCCAGCTCTAGTGTGATTCTACGAGGACCTGGAGCTTCCCTTAGGTGCCGAAGATGACCGCTCCAGTGGTTTTAGCCGGTAGGAGTCCAGCATACCCCTGCACGCTTCGCCGGGGCGAAGGAAGTTCATGAATAATTTCCACTGGGCACCAGTAAAATAGGGCGTCTGTCCACTTCGTTGGAGGTCGTCCCACGCTGCGTTTTCCGGTGCGCGGTCTCCACTCGAGAACTTTTTGGCTCCAACGGCCATCAGTTCTACGAGCAATGTGCCCCGCCTATTGCCACTTCAGTTTACTAATCCATTCAGCTATTTCGGCAACTTTAGTTCTTCTACGGATCTCCTCATTCCTGATTTGTACTGTATTCGTATTCTCGTTGAGAAATAACAGGCATAACTCTCTCCATAGCCCGCTGAGTGACCTTAAGCTGTCGTATGATTACAGCCTCAAAAAGGACAAGATATAGTTATTGTAGTTGTTTATTCTATCTTTTCCCTGACTTATGGTCCAAGTTTATATTGATACATCGTATTAAGGTAGCATGCAGCCTACTTCTTCGCCAGAATATCAAGATTTCGGTGTTTGAATTAAATCTATTAAATATCAATTTAATTCAATTCAATAATTTATTACATCCTAACATAGTCCAGCAGTGGACTTCATTCGGCCGAAATGATGATATCCTTTACACGTAACATTCGTTGTACAACGGATGGCATTTTACCAAGGATGAAACTCAAAGCTAGATCAGGTCTAGAGACAATTCCTTTAATGGAAGTTTTTAAGTTTCCATCAGTAATATCCGTAATTGGTTTTTGTAACTTATTACAAAATCGAACACAATGCGGGAGCACGGTACAAATATTTGTACGATCTGCAGGTAGTTGTTCCGGGTCTGGGTGTATTGTGTGTGGAATTTGTGTCTGTAAACGCACCCACGACACAGGAGAAATGCTAGTGTGCGACAAAGTTTAAAAATAAATAAAAAGATATCATACAAATATTTGTTCCGTGCGGGAATCAAACCCGCGCCTCGGTGCGCAGCAGTCTACTGTGTCTGCCAGTGCACCAACCGTGCCGTCGCCGCCGATATGTTTTATCCAGATTTCTTTGCCCGGGATTATTGTAGGGCAGGTATAGAATGGACTGCCAGCTCAAGTGATTTGCTAAATCCAAGCACCTCTACGCCCTGCCGTCTCTACTACCCCCAGAGTATCCACAATGTTGCTTTCCGACCACCTGAAGTAATATTTTAACTCTCTTAGACAATATCCAAAGGAATAAATAGAGTTGGTTATGCTTATCCGAAAACTACCATACCAATTAAAAGTTTAGCTTGTTATAAGTGCGTAGTTGCGTTTAACATTGTGCTATGGAAATCAATTACAAAAGCTGATGTCAATAAGCTTATAATTGGTATAATTCCGATACATTTAAAAAAAATATTCGACCTTGAATAGAACCGAAGCTCAAGTGATTGTCACTATGTGTACTGATTAAGTAAAATTGTTACAATATCATTGATATTGTTGTTCTCAACCTTAGGTAGGTCTTTTCTCGGGGTGGGCCGGTACATGAAATACCTGGGGCTCACCCTGGATAGTCGTTGGGGCTTCGAAGAGCACTTCCAGCGCCTCGTCCCCCGAGTCGAGAGGGTAGTGGGTGCTCTACACCGCCTGCTGCCCAATCTCGGGGGACCATGTGAGGAAGTTCGCCGTCTCTACGGAGGAGTCGTGCGATCCGTGGTCCTATACGGAGCGCCTGTATGGTCAGCTCGACTATCAGGCGCCCAGCGCTGCAGAACCAAAATTCACGGTCTGCAGCGCAGAGTGGCTATCCGGATCGCACGAGGATACCGAACGATGTCCTACGAGGCGGCAACTCTCCTGGCGCGTTTTCCGCCTTTTGACATCCTGGCGGAGATGGATGCGTGGGTCTACGATTAGACACGCTCCCTCCGCCAGAGCGACAAAGGCGCGCCTCCAGGGGCGTTGGACAAGCTGCGGCGGCTAGCTCGGCGGCGCGCACTTGTAAAGTGGCGTCATCGCCTGCGGATGCAGTTTGCAACCAAGGGCGTCGTCGAGGCCGTCCTGCCGCTCTTCGGAGCCTGGCTCAGAAGGAGCGAGCGCGTGACCTATCGCCTGACGCAGGTGCTCACCGGGCATGGTTGTTTCGGTGCGTACCTGCACAGCATAGGACGCGAGGCCACGGCACAATGCCACCATTGTGATAGCGACCAGGACACCGCACAGCACACGCTCGAAGCGTGCCCTGCATGGGCCGCCGAGCGGCGGATCCTGGTCGATCGGATCGGGCAGGATCTCTCTCTGCCAGCAGTAGTGTCGGCTATGTTGGCAGAGCACGAAAACTGGAATACAGTGGTCTCCTTCTGTGAGAGCGTCATGCTCCAGAAGGAGACCGCAGAGCGGGATCGGGAGAGGGCCGATCCCGCTCGAAGAAGAAGGAGACGGCGCCGGGGTAACAACCACCCTGGTGCCTAATTCCGATACGCCTGAAAACCCCTGCCGTTGCTATAAGGTGGGGGACCTCTGGGTTTGCGGGTGCGTAGATTGGGAATCTGCATGCCCACACCAAGCGACCCAAGAGAAGACGGTAGCACGCATGTGGTCACGCGCTGCCGTGGGACGCTTTGGGGGATCCTTTACAATCCCCCTGGGGGGGTGACCGCTTTACAGTCACCCTCTCCGAGATGTGCCAATAGGCGTGGCACCAGTGGGTGGCTCTAGTGTGATCATACGAGGACCTGGAGCCTCCCTTAGGTGCCGAAGATGACCGCTCCAGTGGTTTTAGCCGGTAGGAGTCCCGGCATACCCCTTCGTCCTTCCCCGAGGCGAAGGAAGTTCATGATGAATTTCCACTGGGCACCAATAAAAAAAAAGGTAGGTCTTTTCTGCTCTATTGTGTAACACACAGATCAGCTCGTCGTAAACGTCCACTGCTGAACACGGGCCTCTCACACTACAGTGAGAAGTTCGTTGTTTCAATATGACGTATAAAATGTCTGGTAGGACCTAATCTATACAAATAAATAAAATTGTAGTGTATTTGTAATGTCAAAATAACAGCTTTTTACTAAATGCAAATGAAAGTATATACGGTACATATAACAAAAAATCTTTTTTTTGTCTGTCTGTCTGTTTGTTCCGGGTAATCTCCGAAACGGCTGGACCGATTTGGACGGGACTTCACTGGCAGATAGCTGATGTTATAAGAAATAACTTAGGCTACTTTTATTTTAGATAAATAATTAGGGTTCCGCGCAAAAAAAATCCTTGAAATCCAATATAAACATTCTTTGTCAAGTGTCTATGTCGAAGTACTGTAAATTTCTTTTAAATTAAACGTGGGTGAAATCGCGGGTCCCAGCTAGTTACTAAATAAATGTTTGAATTGAAAATTGCCATGCTTAGCCAGCGAATCGGTCATCCTCTTGATATCAATGCTTACCCGCTTTTACCAATGGGTAGAGATGGGTTTATTCTTTGCCGGCTGCCACACGATTTCGATTCCCGGTTGATTGCTTGGGAATATCAAGGTGTGGTGCTGAAAAGGCAGGATCCTTTAACCAGGCAGGGACAATGCCTGGCCGAAGCTCTGTTGCATAAACACAGTATTTTATAGAAAATAAAAATACCATCTCGTTAACAGGCTATATTACTCTAACCTTCAATTATACGAAGCTTAACATAGAAGTTAACATTTGAGTACGCATGTTCACAATTCATTACATTGTTCAGGCCGCGCTGGGCCGTCTGTGCAGCGAGCTATTCCGCTGTGTCAAGCTACTCCCCCAGCCCGCCTGCTTAATTGGGAACGCTTTACAACTCGTATCCAATGTCCTGGGTTAGCTTTCAATTTAGATGTTCACTTGTAAACGCCACCTCACTTTAATACTTGATGTTAAAGGTAATTTACGGTTTAATTAGCGTGTAAATTTGTTGCGAAATACGTGTAAGTGAAGCTCAAGTGCAATTGTGTTAGTTAAAGCAATATATGCATGTATTTTTCTTTGTGCCTAGAAATACTGACACAATTTTGAAGTAAAACTTCAGGTGCGACTTTATAGTAACTCGGGTCTTTTTTCGGCAATTTGAAAAGCAACTAACTATAGTATTACGTGACTAACTTTGGATGGCATTTATATTATACATAAATTTTTTTCAATTCCATTTTATGTAATCAATAGTAATATTAATAATTATAATAACATAATTTATTAGCTAACATTGACAATATAAACCTAAATATTACACAAAAATATTTTTTACTGCTGGCGGTGCTGTTTATTTCTATATTTATAAAAACAAACATGTCGATGACGAAGTAGTTACATACAAACAAACATAAATGGATGCTACTTTAACCGTGGTTGACTTAAACTTTTCAATGGTCAAAGTTAAAGTCAATAGTTTTTTTATTTATGTAAACCATTTGCTGGCACTTACGAATAGTCAGAATTTAAATAGTTGCACGGTTCCAAGTCGTTGGTCCTATGGAAAAGAACCGGAAAGAAACTTCATGGTTATACTCTTTTTAAAATAAATATTAATTTATACTAATATTTATTAAATTAAAAACTTGTATAAAACATTTTACATCAACCACGCGTACAGGTTACATACACTCTTTTTATGGAATTGAATTACAAGAAATTCTTAGAAACGTTGGTGAACATTCGCATTACCAGATAATAGCAACATATTTAAATAATTACTTGATTAAGAAAAAATATGGATAAGATTCAAAACGAGGGGGTGCAAGCGATTTGTTTTTTTTTTTTTTTTTTTTTTTTTTTTTTTTCATACATTTCTGGGAAATGTGGTTGCTTAACCGGTCATTTGCTGGCTCGCTAAGGGCGCCCCCTGCAGGACACGGACCTCGGCTTAGGGCGTTGCTGGGGATATCAAGCTATTGTTTTGGGGAAAGCTGGATCGGTATTATTTAAATTGTATTAGGGGACATTTAAAGCTACAGGCTCGGCACTGGCCGGCGCGAGCAAGAGACGGGAGGGAGAAGTGCTAACTTGAACGGGAAGGTGACGCGGCGATAGGCCTCCGCGACGTCGGTGAGGCGGGCATCCTCGGCGGCGAGGGCGGTACAACGGTCGGGTGTTTAGTGAACGAGACAACGCGAGTCTCTTCATGTGATCTAACGTGATTTTATCGTCTGGATCGACCAGAACGTGCCTCGGGCGGCGTACTCTACTGATACGGGAGGGTTCGTAGTCGGCGGCTGATACCACAAGGGGATTTGGGTGGGACAGGGCAGAATCGAGATAGCGTTTAGACGCTTGTTTCATAAATTGCCTGATGGTCGGCAAGTTAAGGTCGAAATGGAGTTGGTCGTTTCGTATGTACAGAGGCGCTCCGGTGGCCTTGCGCATGAAACGGGTTTGGAGGGTTTCGAATCTACGGAGTGGGTATGATTCAGCGTGTGCGAACACTGGCTGGCATAGGTCATGATGGGTCGAATGCATGTGGTGTAAATTCTCACCTTATTTCTAAGGGATAGTTTACTACGAGCGTTCAGAATATAGTGAAGGCGACCGAGCACAAAGGCAGCGCGGGCACGCACCATCTTTGTGTGGGGAATGAAGGTCAGTTTTTTGTCTAGGGTGACTCCAAGATACTTGGCGTGCGATTCCGATTTGAAAAAAATATTGTTCAGCGACTTATGTCGCTGACCGAAAAATTGTCATCATCATCATATCAGCCAATGGATGTCCACTGCTAAACAAAAGCCTCCTCCATAGATTTGCACAATGACCGGTGTTATGCCTCTCGGATCCAACGACTCCCAAGCACCTTCAGCAGTTTGGCTAACGAAATGTATTGTAAAAAAATCGCTTATGCCCGCGCAAATTGAGCAACTCCATCAATCGTGAAATCCTCATCTGCCTTTAATAATCCTTTACATAAAAAACATCGCGTTCTATTTAAAAATAACTTAATTTTTATGTATATACCCGGCCCGGTCAAATGCATGGATTCATCTTAACATAAAATGTTGGCCGTTTTAATTCCACATCCCAACAAAGTGGAAATCAGGTAAGACATGTTGTCAGTTTTTTTTTAAATTGCTAATAGCCTGTATTGAGATCTTGCTATCCTCTCTCATGTTGGAAATGTTCACATGCCAGCCGGCGTCCGCAACTCGAGTGTCTTAAGAGTGTTTCCGAGGTAGGGTTTTATGTGTAAAGAATAGTCATCCATTAGTCTAGAGTTAACATATTTTTTGTCTGGTAAATGTATGTAGGACATTTAGTTTATTAATATCCGCGGTCGGCAACCAGCGACCCTTAAGTCGGCTCTGTAGGGCAAAGTTACAATAAATACGAATTAAAACTGTACTACAACGTGTTATTTGTGGATTTAAAAATCCGTATAAATAAATATGCGGCTCTGACTGATCTCCATGTAAAATGTGTGGCGCTCGTATAATAAAACGTTGCCGACCCATGGTTTGTATTAAAACGTTTTATGTATGTTCATTTGAATTGTAACAGATTAGAATAAAACTTTTTATAATAACTAATAATAATTAATAACAAAACGCACAATACCGCACTAAAAAGTAATTACCGACAAATTTGTAACTTAGCCTCATAGATTGATTCATATAAGTACTCAATTTTCTTCAAAGGTGAATATATGTGTTAAGGCGAAGACATAGAATAACACAGTGTATGTATAAATAAGCCGTTTGTTCATGATATGTAGGAACATGCAATTCAAGGAATACCAGTCTAATAAATAAAACGGAAACTGGTTTATCTTTTTAGACTATTGTAAAAGCTACCGTTTGCTGAACTTATTTTATCCGTCGCAGAGGCAGGTCTGAAATGCAAACACGGGGTTTTACATTTCAGGCTTTGCTACATTTTCAGTCGCGTGGTGAGAACTGGCAAATTCCCCCCAAAATTACGACACAATTGTGGAAATCTATGGGGACGCCTTTGTTCAGAAGAAGACGTCCTTTGGCTGATATGATGATAAAGATTATCAATAATTGAGGCATTCCGATTTGTAGTACTTACACATTCCGTTTAAATTGAACCTTTGTCATTCAGCACACTTGTTTTATTTTGTGCCAATCAGATATTAATTTGGTACTATATCACAATTCAATATTCCCAGCAAAAATTGGCCCCCTTTTTCTTACACTGGGGCTCGTTAAAGCTAAGGAAGCCAGCCACACCCTTCCAACTACTGTAACTCCATAAGCCTTCCCGAGGGCGAAGGACATCTAAAAGGTATTGCGCAGGATAGAAAACAAATGATCTACCATGGCAACCACAGATCAATGAAGTTTAGTTCCTGCAGGAAAATGAATTACTGACTTGAAATTCTCGATGAAATTTACCAACCAAGCAAAATAAGAGCAGGAAAGGAGAGAATTGCGTCAGACAGTTATCAGCATTATTTGGTGCGAATGTCAACTTGGTGCAATCACCAATCAATTCTGGCATAATTGCTCCCTCACGACCTGACCGTTCGTTGAACATTCTAGGGGAGGACGTTCAACAGTGAACATTCATTAGATGATGATTTGATACTAATTGATTTGGTTATCTGGATAAATATTAACTCACTGGGAAAGGTTGAATAAATAAATCATAACAACTTTCAACTGTAATGTCGATACTTTCAAATGTAACTGTTTTCATCTAAAACTTCAAAAGCTATATCAACAAAACTAATTTCTAGATACATTTTAATTTAAATTAGGTCAGTCCAAACAACTCACGTTCATTTCAAAAACAAATAGGCACTCCGGTGAAAACATCTAGGTAATAACATTTTTAACGTTGAACGTTTACCTGTGAAAATACTAATTACAGTCATGCGTTGTTTGAAAAACCACAAGTGACATTATAAAGGGACCTGCTAAAACAATCTGGAATGAGCGGTCGTTATGGTCTGCTTTGGTCGGCAAAACAAAGCAATGTTGTACTACCGTCGCGCATTGTCGCTCACGTTCGCGACACTTCTCGTTCGCTAGTAAACACAACTTAAAAACTCCGGTCAGATTTATTTTCTACTGTAGAAGACGGATGTCTCGTGTAATATAATTAATTCCGTGCGTAATAGTGAGATAATATTCATAATTAATTGTATTTGTGTATTTATTTACTTCTATGGAAGACTTCTAAACCGAATAATGACTGTAAGTTAGACTGATAGTAAATGTTAGGTCTACGCGTATAAACATACTTATATTTTACCATGTTCTATCACTTCTATCCACCGCTTTACTCAAGAGGAATAATTACACGCCTAATTAGGTGATGGATGAAAATATAATTAGTATTAATAACATTGCTAGTATTACCTAAGTAACTAGACAGATATATAGAAGACAGATTAAAAAATTATATATATCTGTCTTCCAGACTTGACATTTATTCCCCAGACAAATTATTCATCTATATAGAATATTCCTGATAACTTACACATAACGACACTTCACTTTGATGTGCTGCAGTGCCTGATACAGTCGACTACTGCGTTCCGGGTCGCGGGTTCGAATCCTGCACAGAACAGATATTTGTATGATCTGAAGGTTATATATAAAGAAAACGTATATCATATTAATGATGCAGCGAGATCACTCCGTTTGTGAGGGGGATTCATGTTCATCCACCCCCGTTTTTTCTTTATTTATTTTAGGGCTGCAAGACACTACAATTACTATGTCCTTATAATTAACCGACTGCGAATTGCGAGGTTGTGTTATTTTAATCACTGGATTCTATGTCGACGATAACTTGAAACCGTATTCTCGATTGAAATTGTGTTGTTTCTTGATTTCAATTGCTTCACGCATAGAAGAATCATGAATAGAAGTGGCGTTCGGTGTAGAGGACTTCGGGACGATGAAACTCGATCCAGTGATTAGTGACTGATTGCAATATATGTTCGGCAATCGCTGATTTGCTAGTCTTACGGTTTTTTATAGCGGCGATATGTTCTTTGACGCGTTCAGCAATAGTCCGCTTCGTTTGTCATATGTATGTACTACCGCAGCTGCAATTTATTTTATAGACACCTGGCGTTTAAACGGCAAGACATCCTCAGGTAACCTAATCCTACTACTACCTAATCCTAAGGTAACAAATATCGTAGGCACACCACGATATTTGTTACCTTTGCCCCGGTGTGTATATGTATGGAATATTTCTTTAACACCAAACCGATCTTATCTGTCACTAGGGCATATAGGCAGGTCGTCTGTTTACTTCTGGATGCTTGCATCTCTTCGCCGGCCGGTTCAATCATCTACTACCTTGGTATCCGTTATTTCTGTGGCCCAACTGAACATGATCTAGCTCTTGATTCAAATGCTCAGGGTCACACAGGTTGTAAGCTCTGTTCTCATGGGATGTCGTCACGGATTGCAGGTATCGAAGATCGTGATGTCACGTTGTGTGCAGGTATTGCGTTGCGTGTGTTCAAGAGGAATAAAATACAATGAAATGTGAAATTTGTGTCTGAAAACGCACCCACGAAACAAGAGAAATCCTAGTGTGGGGCAATTTTTTTTTTAAAGATCAAATGTGCAATCTGCCTAGGCAAAGTTAGAGCGTCACACTAAACGTTTTTAGAATTGGCCAGTAAGAAAAACTGCCGATGGTTTTTTTTTTCTAATAAAGAATTCTTTGGAAAGCTGTAGAAGTAAATTGAATTCATATGACTTTTATTTTATTTTATTGGTGGCTATTTAAAAAAGTGCTAGTCGTGCGTCGAAATGAAAATTTGACCACAGAAAATTTTCGCTCCATGATTTATTACGACTTTTGTTGCAGTCTTATTCAACAACTATGTTATGACTTATGATAGACTCGCATTTCATGATATATCTACATCTCATGCCACTGTTTACAACTAGTTTAATGAGTTTAAACGTGGTCGAAGCAATCTCACTGATGATTTATGCGAAGGACGTCCTTCTACGTGCTTCTAGTGCTGTGCGGCTAATAACAGAAGCTGATATTAGAGTGACATATCAAAACATCAAGTTTAGGTATTGGTATGAGTTAAGTGCTAAAAGTCTTTGCACCATTTGGGTAAGCACGGTAAGTTTACCGGAATGTGTAAAGAAAAACCAACAAAGCGCCAACAAAAACCAATGTTTTGAAATGACACTATTTATGATGTCGTATTTTTAAGCTTAAAAACCATATAACCATCCCTATATTATTAAAGTAACTTTAAAAAGTATTGTATTGTTTGTAGTACATCTTGTTGGACCGTTATAAAATAAATGTTCGAGTTTATGGTTTTATGTACACATATAGGCCGAAATAACACGGAAATTTTAACATGTGACCGAACTGAATACTTGTACACTGTCGAAACCTCCGTAAAACGGGAGGTCCTTAAACAAGTAATTTAATCTCTGTATGAAGCTGAGTTCGCCTTTTTAATGTGTAAACACTTACACAAATTGAAGATCTAATGAAATTTCAGATTGATTGGGTGGAATATTTTATGAAACTGCTGAGAGCAGATTGGGATACCTTTTAATGGCAAAGAGCACGTTTGAATTTAGAATTAATTATGTATAATGTTCGACCGTAGCACTACGACTTCCGGATTGTAGAAATTATTCGACTTTATTTCATTAGTCGTTACGTATTAGGTCGCAGAGAAACCTTACAAGTGATAGCCGCAAGGAGCCTCTCAAAAGAAATACGACATAGAATTATGTTCGTCTAAACTTTGAAATTTGTAAATTAATTAATACCAATTTTATCTACCCAACAACATACAACAAATTTATCGAAATGTTTATGTTTTTATCGTATCGATACAGCTCAATATGAATATGGTTTGCAAACCTCTCTACCTGCTTAAAAATACTTCGAAAAAGCGATAGGTTTCCTCAATAATTCCTAACGCCAAAAGAGGATCGGGTACGTGCTATAACGTTTGAATTACCCCATTGATATTTTCAATGGGAAATAACCTAGTTTCTGGAACAACAGGCATATAACAGTGTTTTATACTGATGTTGTTCAATATGGTGGTAAAGCATTTTCCCCCAAAAGCTTTTACAGCAAAATTTGGGCAATGAAAATAATGTTTTATTACATCCTCATAGGTAAGTTAATATGTGCTCAAAGTATTAAGACAGGACTTGAGTGAAACTTTTTTAATTCAAGCGAAGACAATAAACCTACGAAGTTGGCCGGAGCTTGGTCGGAATCAGTGCTGCACGCCGCTCTTCAAAACATTATTTAAAAACTACTGCAATTTCTAAATAATTGCGTTTCTCGTTTATTAAACTTTCTTTTCTAAATAATAAAATGATATCCCTAAATGGAGTATGTAGGCACTATTTCCAATCGCCTTAACGTGATACTTTCCGAGAAATTGTAAGTTAATATATCAGGTAAACACATAAGGAATTATATGATAACTAAGAAAAACATAAATAATTTCTCTAAAAGTGTAGCTATTTGTTATACAAGAAAACTAACATCATCCTCATCATATCAGTCAAAAGACGTTGACTGCTTAACACAGGCCTCCTCCATAGATTGCAACAATTGTGCCGTCATTTTGGCGAGAATTTGCCAGTACTCACCACGCTTGGCCGGTGAGTTGGTGAGCGCAGAAAAGCTGCTGTACTACAAAAATGAAGCTGCAACTCATCCCTGAGTCTCTAATTCACTTTTGAAAACATCCAATGGAGGATATTGAGTAGTGCTACCTATATTCTTAACTCGGACACCACACGGATAATGAAGCTAATATCTGTATGAAAACCAATAGGGGTTAAATAAATCTGCTAAAAATAACTAACTAACAGTCAAAATAGCACCTGCAAAGTTGACATTTAAAAATAAATAAGTCAACTTTGCAATTATTAATTATTAACCATTCAACAAGTCTTGGTTGCATGTAGCTGAATATTTTTTCTAATGCAACGTTCTTTTTTCCGTTCTGTTTCTAATTTTTTTCTCATTACGAAACTTTATTTACTGGTTTGTGTTGAAATGATCGCACCACCATTTCAACACAAACCAGGATTTTCTAATATCCTTCTACATTGAAAGTTGTAGCTTACACAATCAGTAGCAGATAAAAACAAAAATACGAATTAGCTAAGATTAGTCGTAGTCTGATTTAGTGCAAAACTTTGAAAACAGTAAAAGCCAATGGGCAAAGTTTCCATCTAAACTGATCGTTCGCGCCTGATACTGTAACCTACATAAAGGAGTAAAAATAGATAATCGACGCCATGATGTACAAATTGTACGAAACTTTCTTGAAATAAAACATTAACTTAGCAGTTGCTTTTCCGTTTCCATTATTCTTATCACTCAGTTACTGCGAGAAAGAACAGCGAAGGTACGTCCGAACTTCCTCCTCGGAGACCCAACTCTGCCCGCTGCCCAAACGACTACTAAACTTAATAACATAGCGAGTAGAACGAGTATATTTTAGTAATTCCGGGTTTACTCTGCAGGATCTAATAGCCAGCGAAGGCAATGTTTAAACACCCTCCTTAGTTCAGTTTCTTTTGTGTAATTACTGTGTGTGTGGGGTTCATATACGTAACAGAAGTAACTGCTAGTGCTATCTGGGTGTGAGGCTACGGGTCTGGAATTTAAGTGATCTTATTTGGTGGCCGGCGAGCCGATTCAGGAGCGCCCGTGCGCCCTGCGCGTGTTGCGAATCGACAATTTCCTACCTGCCGGATCTTTTTGCCTAATTATTACTTGGAAGTCTATATTCAGCTCTATTTAATTCTCCAAGTCGTTCGTTGAGAATTTTAATTATTTACCTGTTGTGTTGTAGATTTTTGAATTAATTATCATCATCATCACCATTATCATATCAACCAAAGGACACTTCACAATTGCGTCATCATTTTATGGGGAATATTGAGAGAAGTGGGGGTATGGATTATAATTAACTAATGAATAATTTTATGAAAACAGTAGATATTTCATTAGTTAAGTACTGTAAGAGAGGATAAATACAAAAAAATATATACATTGTCTAACAAAAGGTATTTTTTTGTAATAATGGTGACCTGCAAAATGCCTAAGGGCATTCAGGAAATTGTGATATGGAGTAAGTTTCGTATACGCACATAGACGTAGAAACCTTTTATATCTATCCAGTATTGGCATTGATATACTTACACATCGGACTGTATACGAAGTCAAGTATCGCAACAAAGAAATTCTTAGCATTTTCCTTAGAAAGCAAAGAAGGTGTTTTATTATAAATGTTTAGATTTGTAATAAGCTCTAAGCAAGCTTTTAATTTCTACAACAAAGACAGCAAAAAGTATATTAGAGCTACACTCACTTAAAAAGCAATTAAATACCAAAACCCGCTTTTTTGTTATGTTTAAAAAAACGTAGCCCCTCACTAGGATTTCTCCTGTGTCGTGGGTGCGTTTACAGACACAAATTCCACACACAATACACCTAGACCCGAAACAACTACCTGCAGATCAAACAAATATTTGTTCCGTGCGGGAATGGAACCCGTGAGCCGGTGCGCAGCAGCCGACTGTATAAGCCTCTGCACCTTTATGCTTTATTTCACTTTGTTTATACCAACTCAACAACGAATTATCTTGATCCCTGCGTATGTCAAGGAAACTTATTACTATAATTAGGTAACTAATTAATAATGAGATTTGTTGAACGCGATAACGACTTAAATATTTCTGTGCTAGAATATTAGATTCTACATTCAAGCACCATTGATGTTTTGCTTGACGTAGTGACTTGGCATTCTACGTTACCTATGGTGGGTTCGATCCTCACACATCGACACAAATATTTGTATGACCTACAGAAAGTAATTCCGGATTTAGATCTATATATATATATCTATATTTCTACATGTGAGATTTATGTTTATAGCCTATTAGGTATGTTTTGTTATTATATCTAGCGGAGGAGGCCTTGTTACTGTCCTCGAAGGATTGAAAACCTTTCAAAAGCAATCCAAAGGTACCTATCTCTTAAAGGAAATAGCAACACAATCAGTTAAAAACGTTATTGATATAGAACGTCAGGAAGTCGACCCAGACTATAGCTGGTCGACAAGTCAGTTGATTTTATTTTGCCACCGGCCGAGTTCGCGGGTGAATGTCGTTACCCGACCAAAGTTTAGCTATCGGGATCTTCCATTATTAAAGTTTTATACAACTGGGCCACACGAGAACACCGATATCCATATGAATTTTGCAACCGATTTCAGTTCCGTTTGCGTTGTATAGAACCGACTTCGCACTAGCGTGTTAGCGCGGTATTGTTTGATCGTTAAGCTTCCTCAAACTTGTGTAAAAAGTTCAAGACGCACATTTGTAAGCTATGCGTAACATTTCTAAGAATCTCAGTTTATGCTCCAGGGTAATTATTGCTTAGTTTAATTATTCATACCTGAAATGTTACCACAAGTACTCAAAGCAGTCAGCATTATAAGGTATGTAGGTATGTGTATCTAATTGATTTGTATCATGTATGATTAATTACGAAATTGAATTAATGGTAAATGAATAGACGGGTAATTGCTTCACAATTAATTTCTCTACCATGATCCGTACGTACATGTATTTCAATATGGATTTTGTTGATAAATATTTGTTATCTGTTAAAATGTCTGTGGGTCTGTTTAATACTGGCTGTATTAGCTTAGTTTCAATTTATTGTAATATTGTGGTACATAGGTAGATAGATGTAGGTGTTAAACAAATAACATTACACACACACACACATGTTGGCATACAAAACATTAAACATATTGGCAGTATTACAAGAACACAAAATTATAAACATAGTCACTAAACAATGACGGCACGGTTGGTGCAGTGGCTGATACAGTCGGCTGCTGCGCTCCGGGTCGTGGGTTCGATTTTCGATTCCCGCACGGAACAAATATTTGTATGATGTGCAGGTAGTTGTTCCGGGTCTGGGTGTATTGTATGTGGAATTCATGTCTGTAAATGGGGCAAAGTTCTTATCTATCAAAAAAACCTATACAATTATGTAGATGTCAGTTTATAGCAAGTTCAATAGATTTGTCGGAAAGTTAATCTTTAACAGTGTAGTAACATTTCGTTCGAACAATATTATTATTATTGTTCCTGAAATAATTAAAATTTGATAATTCGTTAACTGAATTTGGTAAATGATTGTAGATACAGGGAGCCATACATTTAGTACATATTAGCCAGAACGACTTTTTTTCGTATTATTACCTAACCTATTATAATATTTTTCATCATCATCATCATATCAGCCATAGGACATCCACAGCTGAATTAGATTCTGTGAGGTCTTAGTGTGAAAAGCCACGATGTCCACACTTTCACGGGATGTCATCGTCATCATCATATCAGCTACAGGACATCCACAGCTGAACAAAGGCCTCTTCCGTAGATTTCCACAACGAGCGGTTACATGCCGCCCTCATCCAAAGACTTCCAGCGCCCTTCACCAGGTCGTCTGTCCACCTCGTTGGAGGTCGTCCCACGCTGCGTTTTCCGGTGCGCGGTCCTCACTCGAGAACCTTTTATATATATTTTTTCTACCAAAACTAAACGGAGCTACATCATACTATGATTTCTTATGTATCGGGGTACAATTATCGTACATAAATATAATATGCACAAACACCTAGATTCGAAACAACTACCTGTTATTCTACAAATAACAAAAAATAAACATGCGGGAATAAAAACCGACCGTTGCTGGGGGCAACACAACTATCAGGGGATGTTTAAATCTATAGGCTCGGCTACAGGGACAGGGGGAGAACTACAAAGAGGAAACTTAAAAGGTTTAAATAATACTTGACGTCTCTGATTTCGGGGATGCGGTGAAAGCATATACAGTTGAACTAGGTGGTGCAAGCTGCTGTAATTCCATTTCAGAAACTAGAGTAAATATCTTATTTTTTGCCAATGCTTGTAGATATGGTGAAAACTTTTTAACTGTCTCAGAAATATTTAAAAAAAAGCGATCCAACTCATCTTGTCCTCGAGGTGTTTCAGGTCTGTTTTGGTCGTACAGTAATTTTGCCATTAATATAGCAGATGCTGATTGATCTAACTCAACTGCCTTCCGCTTTACTGCTTTTGACTTCTTTTTAGTTTTGTTTCGTTGTGGCTTATTATTTTGGACAATATTATTTTTAACGTCGTCTGAACTTCCAGTACTGCAACTACTGTTGGAATCACTAACATCAATAACGGCAGTTTCGTCGACTACAACGTCTGTGTTGGGCTTTTCAGATGGATCAGGGTCACTTGCATCTTGAGTTTTTCTTTCCATGAAGAATGGAGCCACAAACGCCATTTCATTTTCATACTTCCATTGTTTAATATTTTTCGCTGCTTGTCCACTTTTTCCTTTTCTTTTATTTAAAGCTCTTCTGTACGCATCCCTAAGACATTGCCACTTTTGTTTACAAGCCGGAGCTGTAAAAGAAAATTAAAAACGAATTAAAATTATCTTGTTACATTACAGGTACTTAGCAACTAATGATTTGTTTACTCCAATTGCTTTTAGTTATCGCATGAGATTATCGGTCGAATACTGAAATGCCAATTAACATTAAGTCCCGCTTTAATTATTTGAGCAGCCCGGTTTTGTACCGAAAACAGGTTTCACGAATAGTTAAAATGGGATTTAATATTATCAGGCGTTTCAGTATTCGGCCGTAAGTAACATAAGAGGTACAGATAACGAAATCTGTGACGCTTTAATAAACAAAAACTTACGGGAAATGATTCCTATGCCCAGCATAGAGTAAAAAATAGAAAAGAATACGTGAAATTTTCCTAGTTACTGATGCTCTTGACAGTAAAAAATACATTTCCTGCGTTACCGTCAGTACTTTCAGTAAAGATAGTGATGGAGGCATTTAGTTAAAATCAATAATGGGAAAAGCTATATTTCAAAATAAGTTCTATATACCAGGTATAGTAAAAATATTCCTGGGTCGAAAAGATCATCATCATATCAGCCAAAAACCGTCCACTGCTGAACAAAAGCCTCCCCCCATAAAACGTCGGATTACATGGCGTGTGTTGTCATTTTGGGGAGATTTCCCAGTACTCACCATGCCTGGCAGGCGCGCGCAGGTGAGCGCAGAATGGCTACTGTTCCACATAAAGGACGCTGCCGCCCATCTCCTTCGTTCGACCCTGAGTCGCATTTTAGGACATCCACTGGAGGAGATGGAGTGGTGCTATATTTTTAATCCGGACACCACATGGTTTATAGGTAAATATGACATGTGTTCAAGCCACAGTGCCAATCCAATCAAATTGTATTTTGTGTAATTTTATAAGATGCGGAGAATATGTGTCTGTATTCTCGGAGGCAACCGATACTGTACAGTTCAACAACCTGCGACGTCAAGGGTGTAACACAGTTTATTTCGCTTTTGATGTTCTCAATCAATTCGCTGATTTCTTCCAGAAGTCAAAAGGTCAAATATGCTGGATAAAAAAAAATGAAAATAGAACAAAATACCTGGTAGTTTTAGTTGTTCCGCAATCTCCTCCCACGCAATCTCTTTCCTAGTGGTATCCATATATTTCGGGTGTTTTAAATTATATATAAACTCGTATTTACGAACTAATTCTATTAGTTTTTCGTCTTCCATTTTACTAAGCGTCTTTTCGTGCACGCGTGCCCCATGAAACTGACGAAGCGGCAACGCTACCCGTTTAGAATGGTCAGCATACGCGGTTACAACGTGTTTGTCCGCCTGCGCCCAGCGGTCTGGCAACGTGGCGTGCCATGCACGGAGCGTACCAAATATTCTCGTCATAAATTCGTCGGTCCGGATGGAACGGTCTAGTGAGCGCTGTTTCCTATTAATTTATACAAAGAACATTTTTTGCATGTACCGACCGATACGGTCTTGATTATGAGGGGTGTAATGAGCAGAGGCCCTTGAAATAAATTAATTATTATTCTTCTAATATTTTTTCTATTAGGTACTTATAAATAAGAGTTTCTTTTCGCGTTGTTACTCTTATTCAAAACCACTGAATAGATTCGAATTCCTTTCAGTTTTGACAGTTGGACAGCGTGGTTCTTGTTTCATAATTTCAGCCGAAAATATCCTCTGCTGGACAGAAGCCTCTCCCAGAGATTGCCACAACGACCGGTATAGTTTTGTATTGTGGGCCCAGTGCGGAATTTTGCCATAATCGCCACGCTTGGTAGACGGGTTGGCGATCGCAGTTGAGCTATAACTGTACTCGAAGGACGCTGCTGCCCATCCTCCGACTAGGCCCATAGTCACCTTTTACGACACCCACGGGATGAGATGGAGTGCGGGTATTCATAACCGGCACCACATGGTATGGGCATGGCTTATTTTATTTTATTTTGTGAAAATATCGTGACTCATGACAAATTGTAGAGAGTCGAAGAGTTGTATACATATTGTACCTTTCTTTTATTGATGTCCAGTGGAAATTCTACATGAACTTCCTCCTCCCCGGGGAAGGGCGAAGGGGCATGCCGGACTCCTACCGGCTACGTTTTTACTTTAATTGCCATAACTTGGCCATGGCCAATAACTACAAAGAATAGGCTGGATGTACTTATATCCTACTGTCATCATTAATCCGTTTTCTAAGCTTTGTCAATAGCACGGTTAGTAGAGTTAGGTATATTTAAAATAAACTAAACATAGTACTTTTTGAACATCAACATAATTTAGGACAACCCCCAAAACGCCCACCCTTCACCGCTTCCTAGTGTTTAAGCTGGAGCGAAGAAACGGTGCACCAAACTCCCCGCTTCCCCAGCAACGCATATGTCTGTCAAGTTATTTATAATATTGAACTATGTCTTATATCAAATTAAATAACAACAAAAGCGTTACCTGCTTAGGCCTACGCTGTGGGTTTGGTTGGTAGTGCTAGAGGGGGTGACCGCTTTACAGTCATCCCCTCCGTGATGTGCCTAAAGGCGTGGCACCAATGGCCGGCTCTAGTGTGACCTTACGAGGACCTGGAGCCCCCCTTCGGTACCGAAGATGACCGCTCCAGTGGTTTTAGCCGGTAGGGGTCCGGCATACCCCTTCGCCCTACCCCGGGGTGAAGGAAGTTCCATGTAGAATTTCCACTGGACACCAATAAAAAAAAGGTTTGGTTGGTAGTAGCTAGCATACATTGTTATATATTTGAATAATACAGAGATAAAAATAAATAATCAAATGACTGAAAATAAACTGAAGCACTACAAGGGATTTTATGAAATAATTGTAGGCCTCTACATAAATCCGTCATGAAGGGTGAGCACAGCGATTCGTGCAACAGCACAACATCATCTGCCTTGGTTGTACAGAGGTCATGCAACTAGGACCTGAACACTCATAGTTTTCAAATAAAAGTTTCGGTACAATATATAAATTATGGCAGCAGGACGACCAGTCATCGCAAGCATGACGCAAAGATCAGCCATCATATCCCTTTCCATTTTAGAGGGAAGGAGATGCCCCGATATGGATTATATTCCGCGACCCATCATTGACGTGATTATTTAACAGCGCAAGTTTTGTGTTAGACTACAGATATCGGAGGTCGCAGGACCCGGAGTGGGGATATAGCGCACTCATACCGAGAGACCCCGGGAAGACGGCGACACGCATGTGGTCACGTGCCACCGTCTACGCAGCACAGCGTACACCGAGGCTTCGAGGGGTTCATTTAAATTCCCCCCGATATGTGCCTGGGTTGGGTGACCGCTTTGCTGTCACCTGTTAGGAGTAATCTGTTCACAGTCACCCCCTCCAAGAAGAACCTATAAGCGTGGCACCAATGGGCGGCTCTGGAGCCCTTGTTCTCGAGAATGCGGAGTGTGTCCTTCTGTACCTTAGATGACCGCCCAGGTGGTTTTAGCTGGTAAGAGTCAGGCATAGTCTTCGCCCTTATTCCCCGGGGCTTTAGATGATGCATTTAAGCCGCGATGAAAAAAGGAGACTACAAACTAGAATGATAGACTTATTTCTGAATGCTTCCTAAAAAATGTAGATTAATACTCATGATTTGATCAAGGTGTTGATTGGCCAATCATCCGGCTCCCTGTACGAATAAAGCGCATTAGGTGTAAGTACAGTGTGAGCACAGGATAAACTCATTGCGTACAATAGGATCACGTGCGGTGAGTGAGGGGTACCGGCGCCGCCTTGTTATTGGACTTGTTCCTCCATGTTCACAAGAATACGCGTTTTCTTACTAAAGCTAATATCTTTATAAAGGTTTTACTTGGGTTTACTTTCATTCTTTCTCTAGACCTTAGCAATATTTTGTTCGTAGAAATTTTTCTCTAAAATCTCTTTACTTTTATAAGTGCAAAGTAAACAAGCGTTGCTTGCAGCATTTACCCATCTCTTGCGGAGAGAAAATGGAAAAGACAAGTACCGAAGTGAATGAAGCGTTCAGAGCGAATTAAAAATTAACAGTTAACAAGGCGCGTATTAAAACTTTAATTACATCTTGCCGAATCGAATTATATCGAAGTAGGTACGCAAAAGTTACCAAGATACTTGTGCAAAGCATGGTATTATCCGGGAGAGCCCTGGTGTCGTATCTCAGTGTTTAATTACTCCGCTTTTGTTGTTATAAACAGTGCCACAAGCCGGCGAGGCGCTAGGCTACCGACCACATCTGCGGCGGCATGCGGGCATAAATTGCTGACCGAACCCGCCTAAGCAAATTCACCCAACCCCCTCTAATCTGACACTTTTAAATGGATTACTTCCAAACTTGGAGCGAACACAAACATTTGGCGATATAGTTTAGCGCCGAGATTTCGAGATGCTCCCCTCTCGTTACTTTATAATGTAGAAGCACACGAGAGCGGGAAAAGCGTTAAGTTTGTCTATAACGTATGTAACAACTGTGTTTCGGGAAACCTTTATACTTATTCGAAAAATAACTATCTGTACGTACGGTCAAGTTCATAAGTCCAGTAGCAATTTCACAAAGCGATAGATTGACACTTTTTGGTTTGACTTACGGTCTACTCTTAATTAGGTAGTTTGTATACGATAGACACGCACACACTCACTATTGTCTGGAACTGATTGTAGTTTATAATTTCAATCAATCAGTAAATAACATGCTAGCTTAGCGGGTAACTTGCTGTGGTGGGTGCGATCAATGGCAAACAGTGGGTTCGATACTCACCTGCTGTGACAGTTTTTTTTAATTTTAATATTACTCGCAGTGGTTTGATGATAATTACCTACCTAGTTCATTGACCATTACGTCTCATTCGCATAAATTTAAGTTAGTAGGTAGGTAGGTAGGCCATAATAACTTAATAAATTACATCGTTTTTTGTAGGGTAGACATGCAAATACGACTCATTCGCCTAGATCAAGTAGAACGGTGTTTGTTGGTTAGTGACATGTAACCTATTAGCAGTGTTGTTTTCAAAATACAAGCAAAACCAAAAATCTAATGGAAATGTGATCGCAAACTCACCTGCCAAGCGTGGCGATTATGGCAAAACCCTCAATAAGCAAACAACACAGGCAAACCAGTCGTGGGAATCTTGGAGGGGGGGGGGGGGGTTATACCTTAAACTACACAAATCAAAGACTTGTTAACGCTTTAATTATTCTTTAAAATTAAGTTTTAAATTCATCGTGAGGTTTACATAAAATAAAAAGACAATTAATTTCAAGGTTAATTTATTTTGAATAATGAATGGTGAATCATAATTATGTAATAATTTAAATATTATTAATTATGAAACAGTAAAATCATCAGTCTTAGTAATTTGAATTTAACATTATTTCTTTTTTGTTCTAGAGAAATACTGTGACTACTACGAGTCCGTATTAATGGGGTTTGATGGTGCGAAGGTGGGAACCACGAGATGAAAGGCGTGTTCAGCAGTTGAAGTCGCATTACATGAAGATATGGAAAAATATAAGAGAAACCGAAAGATGTTTTAATCTCATAAGCTCCATGCGTCAACGTCTACTTGACTGTATTGAGAATAATGGGGTCATAAGTATAACCTTTTCATATTTTTTTATAAATAACCAAAGTATTAAACGGTCACATTATTTTAGGAATATTATTATATTATAAATATATTGCGCTATATCCGTGATTACTTTATGGTTTGATGTTAAGGTTCAATCTTCTTTTCGTAAAGAAAATGAATACTTAAGCTATAACCTCAATGCCCAATAAATAATTGTAGCAGTTTGTTAGCTTTATGTCAGTAATTATAACGAATAAACGTTTTTGGTTTGTTATCACTTTATTACTGTCAATACGCGTTTTTATTCTCAACCCTTTATTCCAAGAACAATATCACAATTATCATCTAGAAAACTTTGCCGGTATCACGGTAGACGAAACTGGATACACCTTTTCTATTACAAGAGGGACTTTTGTGAACATGTTTCTAAAACTGTTAGAAGACAATAAAAAGTTTAGCAATGACTTTTATTATTGTTGCAAAATTGCATAACTAGATCGGAAATTGAGCCAGGCGCATCACATTCCAACACTAGACGCTTATGGCTATCGGAACGTATTAATTTACTTCCAATTTTTGTAATCGTATGAAACTGGCCAGTATCTGCGACTTAAATAGTTCTGTTTCATGTAGTGACAACAGTGTGCGAACTTTGTAGTGTGCTACTTACTGTGTTGAGACACTATTTACATGTACAGACGTTCACAGACTGTACCGTGTTTACAGTAATACAAACCTTGCAGCATGTTGCTGCACTTATGAATACTAACTGTACAACCCTCTTGACGAACAATACCTACGCTTTTCCGTCATGCTACAACAACTACAGCGTGCCAGTACTTGCAATACACACATTGCTTTTAACTTGTCCATTCAAATAATACAATCAATTTAAATGAAAATCCATTTTTCACTACGGGGATCATTACAATATTACCTATAATGTTATATGCCTTGAAAAGGTACTCCATAAGAACCTAAACTGAATAATCCGGTACTCAAGGTTATTAATGATATAAAAAACCTTTTTGCGCGGCCCGTTATAAACTTTTTTTTACATTTCGTACAATAGACACGGCTTTTTGAAGCTCGAATTCAAAACTCATGGAGAACTAGCGAGATCATTGTAGATGGGGATCTTAAAAGGACGGCATTAATAGATTGTATTTTCTAATTTATCGGTCGAAATAGTTCCTTAACTAAGTCTCTGTGCCTGACTATCAGTTCAAGTTTGTATTTTTTAATAGATTCTTAGCATACCTGAAATAAGTGCGAAATTCACATTTATATATTCATTTTATATCTTTGGAATGTAGTTGGTTTGTTGGGATTGGAATGCAGTCTTTAAGTAATAAAAAATGGCATCCGGATCTAATAACGGATTAAATAACATAAAAAGCATTGACAATTTCTAACTAACTGCGAGTATACAATAAACAATATTATAAGCAATATGGATTGTCTTAAGTCTGTATGTCTGTGTGTTACAAGGGTCATAGACAAAGAAACAGACATACATTTATTCAAAACAGACGAAATAATCCTTAAAAGCTACAAATCTGTATTAGTGCGTGTGAGCAAAAAATTTTGGAGTGGCACAACGGTATTGCCGGCTGGCCGGGATCACCAAATGACCGCCGACTAACGGGCTCAACGAGATAATCCCGTGATTAGGAAGGTCGACGCCGTTTCCTTCTCAGTTGTTCAAAACATTCATATATATATAAGATGATTTTTATTATGATTTTAAATACTGATAGATGAGGATCAGAATTCTTCCTTTGTCCGTTCCATAAGTAAATTTTATCTTATGTCTGTCTTTGAGAAGGTTCCATTATATCATTCGACCATCTTGGAGCTTGTCTAGAACTTTACATTGTGACGACTCGGTCGCCACTCGATCGCTCTTACTGCCTAACTTCCATTTATAAGTGGACTTGGGTGTCCTTTCCATTTTCGCACTTCAACAAGGCTCTGAATAGCCAATTTGAAGTAAGTTTTCAATGTCAACAAGGTTGTTCTTGTAGTGGACGTCAACATTAGAAAGGATCTGGTCCTAAGGGACAGATCAAGCACCTTGCGCTTTATAGCTTTTTGCTCTAACATGTGTAGTTTTCGCTACTAACATAAGGGCTTTTGTCTATACAAATAAATAAAATTGATTTGATTGTTTGTAATGTCAAAATAATAGGTTTTTACTAAATGCATATGGAAGTATATACGGTACTCAACCTAAAAAAACATTTTTTTATTTTAGTCTGTCTGTATGTTCCAGCTAATCTCCCAAATGGCTGAATTTTGACGGGACTTTCACTGGCACATAGCTGATGTTATAAGAAGTAACTGAGGCTACTTATATCTTAGAAAAACAATAGGGTACTGCGCAAAAAATGATAATCCAACATATGTGTATCAACTGTCTATGCCAAAGTAATCGGATTTTTTTTTATTAAACGGCCGGTTATACCGCGTTGCACAGCTAGTTGATAAATGACATATTTTTTTTAAAACTGTGATTTCTCCTTTATCGTGGGTGCGTTTACATACAAATTCCACACACAATACACCCAGAGCTGGAACAACTACCTGCAAATATTTGTACCGTGCGAGGATCGAAACCGCGACCCGGAGCGCAGCAGCCGACTGCAACATCAATGATATACTTGGGCATGTAACTGTGCAACTATTTAAATTCTGACTATTCTTAAGTGCCAGCAAATGGTTTACATGAATAAAATACCTTTTGACTTTGACTTTCCACATTAAGAACTAAAACGAGTAGTCAATCGTGTAGTAGGAATTGTTATTTTATTACACCATTACACTGCTTAATATATATGCCATGCTCGTGAAAGGCTGCTAACAAGTCTTGCTAATTCGTAAAATCATTTATTTAAATATGACAGACAGTATTCCTGACATCTTATAATATATGGCCTCTAGCGAGTTAACATACAGACGGCTGTCTAAAGAGTTTTCAATATACTACATCTCTCCCCTCCTAGCTGCTGTGGATCAAGGGTGCACCCAAAAGCTGGTCGAGGTGTCGGCGCCAGACATCACCATTATCGGTGCGAACCTCGTAGTGCAGTCTGCCTAAACGTTTTATGATGCTGCCAAACTGCCACCGCTGCGTGGCACTCGTGTAGTCACGAGCCTGTACCCGATCGCCTGGGTTGAACTCTCTGACATTGACCTCCTGAAGCGTTGGTGCGGACTCCTTTTCTTTTCTTAAAAACATAGAATGTAGTGCCGTGCGTATTTCTCTGCCAAACATAAGCTGGTACGGAGTTTGACCATTAGCATTTGGTGTCCGTCGGAGACGAGTTTTCACTGTCACCAACTTCTCTACTAAGTTACCTCCTTCCCCCTCTATGCTTCGTAAGATTCTCTTAATTGTCTGCACAAAACGCTCGGCTTGCCCATTGGTTGCAGGGTGGTATGGAGCGGAGGTCTTATGAATGATCATACAATCTTTTAAGTATTTTTCGAACTCTTCTGAAACGAACTGTCGACCATTGTCTGAAACCAAGATGTGAGGTGTCCCAAAGGTGCAAAATAGTTCTTTCAGTTTTTGTATGCACCAAGAGCTTGTAGTTGACTTGGTTGGTATAATCTCAGTCCATTTTGAGAATGCATCTACAATAACTAAAAGTTGGTGTCCGTGCACAGGTCCAGCGAAATCAATATGAAGTCTTTGCCATGGGCCATTTGGCTGTTCCCAATGGTGCAGTGGCGCTTTCTCTGGTTCATTTTGTTGCAATCTACAGGTTCTGCATGATTTGACTTTGGTCTCAATCTCGTTGTCAATTCCTTTCCAGTATACGAAACTGCGAGCCAATAGCTTCATCTTTACAATGCCTGGGTGACCGAGGTGTAGTTCATCTAGCACTTGTTCGCGTAGTGCTTTTGGAATTAAGACTCGTGATCCTCTCAATAAACAACCATCATGCAAAGTAAATTCATTGTCCTTGTAACCGAGTGTTTTTAGTGATTGGCCAGTTTCCAATGCTTGTAGCAAAAATGTACAGTCGACGTCTTTTCTTGTTTCTGTCGCTATGACATCTGGATTAATATCAATGGTATGGATTTGCTGAAATTGAAAACTGTAATTCTGGTCAATTCTGTTGGTCTTGGTGTTTTCTATTGGGAACCTGGATAAATAATCAGCATTTGAGTTGTTCGCCGAAGTTCTGTATTCGATGTTATAGTCAAATCCAGATAAGAAGTGAGCGTAGTGAAACAGCCTCATCGTACTCATTGCCGGTAGCGTTTGATGTGGGTGGAAAATTACTGTCAGTGGTTTATGGTCTGTGACGAGGATGAATTTCCGACCATAACAATAGTAGAAAAACTTTTTCAATCCCCAGTGTATCGCTGTGGCTTCCTTGTCGATTTGACTGTAATTCTTCTCGCTACTAGACAGCGTTCTCGAAGCGAATGCTATAGGTCTTTCTGATCCATCTGGAAGTCTATGTGATAGTACTGCTCCGATTCCCAGTGGTGATGCGTCTGTTGAAAGTACTAACGGCTTCTTCGAGTCAAAGTGTATCAGTACTCTTTCACTTACAATTTCTTTCTTTATTTGTTTAAAAGCTTGTTCACACTCTGCAGACCAGAGGAAGCTTGATTCTTTCTTTAGTAAGTTGTTTAGTGGGTTCGTGATCGATGCTAGGTTTGGTATGAATTTGTTGTAAAAATTTGCTATCCCAAGAAATGTTCTTAATTCTGCTGTATTGGTTGGGTGTTCTGTTTTAACTATTGCATTTATCTTGTCCCTGTTTTTGTGTAGACCTTCTTTGTCAATAGTGTGTCCAAGGTAATTTATACTTGTTTGGAAAAAATGGCACTTGTCTCTGTTTACTCGAAGGTTACTTTCTTTTAGTTTATTGAGTACGAGTTTGAGCCTATGTAGTAGTTGTTCTTTGTTAGCTCCTTGTATTATTATATCGTCAAAGAAACATTTAACTCCTTCTAGGCCTTGTAACAGTTTGTCCATGAATTTCTGCCATAGGCTCGGAGCTACCTTAACTCCAAACATGAGCCTGTTTACTCTGTAAGTTCCTCTGTGTGTACTGAGTGTTTGTAGCATTGCGCTCTCTTCATCCATTACCATGTTTAGGTACGCCTGAGTTATGTCGCGTGTACAAAATAGTTTACCTCCATTCATCTCTGAGAAAATATCTTCAATCATAGGTATTGGATATTGTTCATCTTGTATAATTTTGTTTAGGGTAACCTTATAATCAGCGCATAATCGGATATCCCCATTTGGTTTGACAACTGGTACTACTGGAGTACCCCACTCAGAGTGGTCAACTTTCGTGATTACACCTTGTGTGCATAGTCGCTCTATTTCTTCATCCACTTTGGTTTTTAAAGCATAAGGTATTCTACGTGGTCTAATAAAAATTGGCTTAGTGTTCTCTTTCAGGTTTAGGTGTCCTCTGAAATTAGGTATTTCGCCAAGGTCGTTTCTGAAGACTGATGTCTTGTAGAGCTCCAGAAGTTGGTCTAATTCTATGTTTTCAGTAAGTGGTACAGCTTTTATGTCTGCTAAGTTAAGTGTATCGAGTTCTTTCATCCAGCTGCGGCCAAAAATTGGATCAACGTTGCTGTTGATAATGTACAGTTTTCCGTGGAATTCTTTTCCTTGGCATCTGCATTGAACGTATGCTACGCCTGTTGGTTTAATTATTTCTCCAGTATAAGTTCTGAGTTTTAGGTTTGTCTTAAAAATTCTTCTTCCAATGTTTAGTTTTTTATAGTCTCGTAATGACATTGAACTTAGTGTAGCTCCAGTGTCAAATTCCATCTTTATCTTAACGTGTTCAATATGTACCGTTATCATATATTTTTCAGATGATTCTCCAGATATGATATTAATATTATTCCAGTCATCGTGGTCACTTGTCATTGAGTCTTCTAATAGGTTCGTATTCGGTTTATTCTTTTTAATACTCGCATTAGAGTGGCGCTGAAGGCAAACACGGGCTAGGTGACCTATTTTATTGCATTTATAGCATGTAACGTTTATAGCGCCACATTTGTTGGATTCGTGATTCGCAGCACCACAGCGGAAACATTTCCCTTTTAGATCTTTAGGTGTAATTTGTCTTGGACTTTGTCCTCGTCCTGCCGGTCGCTTATAGGGGGTAATTTTGTTGATGTGGTCACCATTGGCACTTGGTTGTTCATTAGTAATCATTGATGCGTTTTCTGCCTTACCCGTTTCAATAGATATCGCAATCTGTGTCAGTGATTTGAATGTATGTACTGTTCGGTCTTGTAAGATTTTTAAACGTGCATCGCTATCTTTCAATCCCCTTATAAATTGTAGGGATAAAAAGCTTTCTGATGTTCCTTTCTGACAGTGTTGGCAATTGAAATCACAGTTAGTGGTAAGTTTCTTCAACTCTGCGGCGTACTGCGCTACAGTTTCATCAACTTTTTGCATTCTTGTTATGAATTTATGTTGTAGCGCCCATTTGCTAGGTTTTGGGTCTAAGTAGTCGTTAAGTATTTCAGTGATATCAGCAAATGACATATTCATTGGTTCTTCCGGTGAGGATAAATCGCAAAGTTTTTCATGGAGCTCTGGTGATAATGTTGACAGTAAGATATTTGATTTCATGTGTGCATCTGATATATCGTTCAATCGAAAGTATACTTCCAGTCTTTTTTTGAAATTGTTGAAAGTTTCTGATTGTTGTAAGGGTTGAAATTGTATCTCCGGTGTATTTTTATGCCTGGATTCACTTTGTCTTATGTGTTGTTGTTGTTGCTGGTTCTGTTGTTGACCTCCATTCTGTGTCTGTTTAGTTAAAAGTTTAATTTTTATCGTTGTATGAAGTTCTTCGAACTCGTACCTGTATTCTTGTTCTTGATCATAAGCGTCATCGTCCTTGTCGTCGACGGTCTTGTTTTCGATTTTCTCTTGTACTTCCCGTATAGCTAGGATCGTCTCCTTCAGGCCCAGGAAGCGAGCATTAATGTCTTCGTCAGACATCGTTGCCCTCTGATCGATATAGGTGTCGAGTCGCGTGAGCATCCCGCGCAGGGTGCCACGATATTTTCTTAGTTTGTCCATTTCATATTTCTATTTATACAACGTTTATTTAGCTTTTTCTCGTCGCCAATAACAAGTCTTCTTCTTCTTCTCTTAGATTATGGCTTCTGTAGGTTATCTTCCACAATTTCGCCAATGTTAAGTTTAAGGCAACGTCGTACGGTATTTAGATGAATAAATCTTTACATATTCAGAAAATATTTCTCAAAAATGAAAAAAATTCTAAAAAATATGTCGGCAACGTAGTACGGTTCAATTGTTTTTCAATAACAAGTCTTGCTAATTCGTAAAATCATTTATTTAAATATGACAGACAGTATTCCTGACATCTTATAATATATGGCCTCTAGCGAGTTAACATACAGACGGCTGTCTAAAGAGTTTTCAATATACTACAGCTGCCTTGTATCGGAAAATCTCAGCTCTTAATAGCTATGGAAATATTATTAAAATGCAAATTATGTATTATTATACTTACCATCTTTTGAGTATATTTTTTATTGGTCAAGTGGAAATGGAAATTTATCATGAACTTATTTGTATTCATTTCACATATTGGCGTTGCATTATTCTCCCGTTCTGTCGTAACTATCCAAGTGTAACATGTTTAAATGTTGCAAAATATTATCCTTGTGGTGTCCAGATTTCGGGGAAATGACGTCCCCCTGTCTCACACCTCTCTGCAATGGAATTGCCCTCGTGCTCTGTTCATGTACTCGGACCGACATGGTGGCGTTTCTGTATAAGCACTTCAACACTTCAATGTACCGATAGTCAATCTGGCACCGCTGCAGAGATTGCAGCACTGCCCAGGTTTCAATCGAATCGAAGGCTTTCTCATAGTCCACAAACGCCAAGCATAGTGGCAGATTATACTCCTCGGTCTTCTGTATAACCTGCCGCAGCGTATGGATGTGGTCTATGGTACTGAAACCTTTTCGGAAACCGGCTTGTTCGGGAGGCTGGAAGTCATCAAACCTGCGCTCGAGACGATTCGTGATGACCCTTGAAAACAGCTTATAAACATGGCTCAGAAGTGAGATGGGTCTATAATTCTTCAATAGGGTGTTATCACCCTTTTTGAAGAAGAGCACCACCTCACCTCTGTTCCACGCTTCCGGCGTTGTGCCCTCGAGTAAGACGGAATTGAATAGCTTCTGAAGGACTTTAAGTACCGGTGTTCCACCCGCTTTCAGAAGCTCTGTCGTAATTCCGTCTCCACCCGGCGCCTTGTTATTTTTAAGCTGTTTTAAGGCCATCCTAATCTCGTACAGGCTGATGTCCGGGATATCCTCGGTATAGTGTCGGGTTAGTTTGGCTCGTGGGTCTTTGTCAGAGCCAATGGTAGGTATAGTAACCGAGGTGTATAACTGCCGGTAGAAGTTCTCAATCTCTCTCAAAACCTCTGGCTTAGTCGACGCTACACTGCCGTCCTCGGTCTTCAGCTTCATAATACGACTTTGCCCAATAGACTTGTCTCTTGCGAACACTTTGGAGCCTTGATTCCGCTCAATCGCCTCTTTAACACCGTTAGTGTTAAAGGTGCGGATATCGTGCCGCAAGGACTTCCATATCCGTCTATTGAGCAGTCGGTATGCTTCAGCATCATCGGAAGACTGCAGCGTCATGGCGCGTCTTTCTGCCATAAGGTCGAGAGTGTGATCGGAGAACTATTTTGGTCTACCTTTACGGTGGGCTTTAAAGAACTTAGACCCAACCGTTTGGACAGTTTCTACAAACCTACCATTTAAATCGTCCACAGATACGCAATGTTCCAGGCACTCGAAGCGGTTTTGGAGTTCGAGTTGAAAGCTCTCGGGGTTTTTGATATGAGCACTAGAGGGCCGGAGCGTAGACCTCATCAGACGAGACCTCTCAACTTTGAGATGAATATTCAATGTGCCTCTTACCATTCGGTGATCACTACCGGTTTTCACCCTGTGGATCACAGAGACATCATTGAATATTTGTCTTTTATTGGTCATGATGAAGTCAATCTCATTCCTCGTGGAACCATCGAGACTCATCCAGGTCCACTTCCTGTGAGGCGGCTTTTGGAAAAAGGAGTTCATCATAAAGAGTCCCTCCTTTTCCAAAAAGTCGGCCAGCCTCTGTCCCCTGGGGTTCCGTTGCCCATATCCAAATTGCCCCACTCTCAACTCACCATCGCATCGAGTGCCCAGTTTTGCGTTGAAGTCCCCCATCACAACAGTGAAATGTGTCTTCGAGGTATGTATGGCCCTACTTACGTCCTCATACATACTCTCTACTTCATCATCTGGGTGTGTCGAGGTCGGTGCGTAGACCTGTATGACCTTCAACGAATATCTCTTGGATATTCTGAGTATAAGGTACGCTACCCTGCTCGACACACTTTCGATGGCCACTATACTGTTAATGAGGGACCTGCGGACGAGAAACCCGACACCACCTTGAGACAGATGTTCGCCTTCCCGGTAGTAGAATAAGTTGCCGGATTTCAGGGTTATCGTGTCCTCCCCCTCTCTTCGGACTTCTGATAGACCCATGATATCCCAGTGCAACTTATCTATTTCTTCTTCCAGCTCAACCATCTTTTCGTCTGCCCTCAGTGTGCGTGTGTTATATGTCACCAGGGCCAGTTTTCGGTTTGGGTGGTAGCCGAATCCCATCCGGAGATTCTTAGCACCCCCTGCCCCGCCGTTTCCGTGGCCGCTACCATGACCAGGAATGGCAGGGCTGCCGGGAACTGGGGGCCGGTGCTTATGTTGTGTTGTCATTTTGGGGGGAATTTGCCGATACTCACCACGCTTGGCAAGCGGGTTGGTGAGCGCAGAGTTGCTACTGCTCAGCAAAAGGGACGCTGCTGCCCATCCCTCTGGTTAAGAGTCCCTTAGTCGACTTTTACGACCTCCACGGGAGGAGATGGAGTGGTGCTATATTCTTAATCCGGACTGTTGCAATGGAGGATGCCTTCAAGCTACTGGAGTGGAAAGGATTCGGCATTAACATCAATGGCGAGTATATCACTCACCTTCGATTTGCCGATGACATCGTAGTCATGGCAGAATCGCTGCAAGAGCTCAGCACAATGCTCGATGATCTCAACAGAGTTTCCCAACAGGTGGGCCTTAAAATGAACATGGGCAAGACAAAAGTCATGTCAAATGTCCATGTCGTGCCCACCCCAATATCCGTTGGGAGCTCTGTTCTCGAAGTTGTTGACGAGTATGTCTACCTAGGACAAACTGTCCAGTTAGGTAGGTCCAACTTCGAGAAAGAGGTCAATCGTCGAATCCGACTCGGCTGGGCAGCGTTCGGGAAACTTCGCAACGTCTTTTCGTCAACAATACCGCAATGCCTCAAGTCGCAAGTCTTTAACCAGTGTGTGTTACCAGTGATGACATATGGAACAGAGACGTGGTCACTCACAATGGGCCTCATAAGAAAGCTCAAGGTCACTCAGCGAGCTATGGAGAGAGCTATGCTTGGTATTTCTCTACGAGATCGAATCAGAAATGAGGAGATCCGTAGAAGAACTAAAGTTGTCGACATAGCTGAAAGGATTAGTAAACTGAAGTGGCAATGGGCAGGGCACATTGCTCGTAGAACTGATGGCCGTTGGGGCACAAAGGTTCTCGAATGGAGACCGCGCACCGGAAAACGCAGCGTGGGACGACCTCCAACGAGGTGGACAGACGATCTGGTGAAGGTCGCTGGGAGTCGTTGGATGAGAGCGGCATGTGACCGCTCGTTGTGGAAATCTAAGGGGGAGGCCTTTGTTCAGCAGTGGACGTCCTGTGGCTGATATGATGATGATATGATGTCCAGATTTAGAATATAGCACCACTCCATCTTCTCCCGTGGATGTGGGAAAAGGCCACTAACGTAAACACTAACCTTGCTGCCAAGCGTGGTGAGCACTGACAATTTCCCACAAAATGACGACACACGGCATGTTATGTTGTTGTTGTTATGTCTTATGGAGGCTTTAGTTCAGCAGTGGAATTCTTGGCTGTTATGAATACCACTATTATGTTATTATCTATAGAGTTACTTTTAGCTTACTGGCTCTACTCCATAGTATCTTTTTTTTCCTAATTCATCATAAACCTCCTTCGCCCCGGCGAAGGGTTAAAGGGCATGCATGATCATCATCTTCGGCACCGAAGAGGGGCCTAAAGCCGGGTGGCTGGTGGCTACACCTTTAGGCACATTTTGGAGGGGATGACAGTAAAGCGTCACCCCTTCTAGGGGAAGGAACGCCACTGTAAAAGGCAGGCTGTTCTCGGGGAGGATTGTAAAGGACCCCCCCAAGCTTCGCTGTGCGCTGTACTACGCACACGGCGGTACGTGTCCACGTGGGCGCCGCCGTCTTCCTGAGGGTTGTTTAGTATAGTGCCAATAGCTGCATTGCAATAGTGCATTTTTTAAAATACTATTAATAAATTTCATTCATAAATTCCTATATATGTATGTCAATGAATCAAAACATTTTAGCTTGAATCACATGCTAGTGAATTACTGCCATGAGTAAACATGACTATGCGTCTACCTATCTATTCCTCCTCCTCCCGATACAAACTTCTATTTTCATCTTAGAACATCCACGGAACTAGGGTAATCTATTCGTAGTCCACAAACCCAATAGAATTAAACTCAGCAACGTGACGATGAGAAAACTTTTTTATTTTTTTTCATCTAAACGAAATCGCTTTACTTTGAAATGTGCTTGTGAAAGCAGTTGAAATAATGACCGATAAATGTTAATATTCTAATATTTTCAGAAGTCTAAGTCTAACTGCAGAATTACGATAAGACAATGCGGTGGAGTTTTATCAACAATCTCCAAGTCGTTAAAACAGCCGTAAAATAAAGTTAAATTTGAATCGTAATGTTTGACCGTAATTCTATATTAAAATCACGGAAATCATTTAATTGCAATACGTATATCAATATATTAAATGGATTAAATGTATATATGTATTACATTTCCATAACAAAGAGTAAAATCACATAAAATTCGTGATCCTTTCTTACAAATTTTGTAATATAGTAATAATTTTCTATTACAATTAATTGATAATGGAAATTGGAAAGATTTATTTTTCTTTTTGAAAAACATTGCCCCACACTAGGATTTCTCTTGTGTCGTGGGTGCGTTTACAAACACAAATTCCACACACAATACACTCACACTCGAAACAACTACCTGCAGATCGTACAAATATTTGTTCCGTGCGGGAATCGAACCCACGACCCGGTGCCGCAGCAGCCGACTGTACCAGCCACTACACCAACCGTGCCGTTAATTATGTAAGTATGATCACCGCACTTTGCAGTAGGCAGAACATTACATAATTTATTATTGTTAAACATTATACTCTGAATTTTGTTAATATTTGCACATCATCATAGTTGTTATTTCGTGTGATACCCGGTAAAAAGTATCTCTCCACCCATCATATCAGCCAAAATACGTCCACAGTTGAACAAAGGCCTTCCCCATAAACGGTCGGTTACGTGCCGTGTGTCGTCATTTTGGGGAAAATTTGCCAGTAGTGATCAGTGGGAGGCCTATGTTCGACAGTGGACGCTCTAAAATGTCGATTATCGTGTAGATGTTTTTTATACATTAATAGGAGCAGAGTTTACAAGCTAAAAGCCGTAATTTTATATGAAATCTTACTTGACTTACGACTGTGAGTTGAATCTATATCATAATAAGGTATGTGCTGTCTTGAACAAGACATTCAGAATACATTATTGTTCTTTTATTTGACCTTCCATACATTCCATACTCTGAATAAGAGAACAATTATTAACAAAGAAACCGCATGAAATAAACTCACGCTAGGCCATTTTTTATTCTTATCCGTCGGAACGTACTATAGCCTGTTAGGGACGTCACGTCGTCGGCCGCAGACGAGCGCTGGAGCGGCTATGCGCTCGGATCGTACCATTCATTGGCTCCGTTGTTTCACTTTTCGACCGACGCCGATCTAAATCTGCAAAAGCTTTGATTGGCTCCCGTCAGAACTGGAATAAATCCGCTAGCACCGCTATACCACACCGGCTACAAAGGCTCGTCGAAGCTACGGTGAAAATTGGACATTTAAGAGAGTTTCATTCTTTCGTGTTTCATTGTACCTAAAACGGAGCAATTTTGGGAATATCAGTCCCGTCAAAAACGGCGATTCGTTGCTGAAATTTCAACAGAATATAACAGCTACAAAACTGAAAGCAAAGTTGAACAAAAAAGTTTATTTCGTTTTATATTGACAATAAAATTGAATTAGCTGACACGCGCAGGCTTTCTAGGTCTGTCGGTAATCCTATTTGCGGTCCGGGCTCGAGCCAGTTGTTCCTAAAAGTTGGGTGCGCGTTACCAACAAAACGCTGCTAACGCCCCGGGAGATTGAGACTGGCCGAGGGAAGTATATTTTTACACATGCGGACCTACTTATGTAAGGCATTAGTTTTATTCCGCAATAACACGTCCGAATTACAAGAAAAACGTGTTTCAACGTTTCTAAACTTCCATTATTTAGCCTTTACCAAGTGCAAAGCTAAACTTACCTACCCCAGATTTATTATCAAAAAATATCGGTATTCGACTTTTAGGCAGTAATCGGTACTATTAATATTGAATATTGAATATTATTAAGTATATAGCACCACTCCATCTTCTCCCGTAGATGTCGTAAAATGCGACTAAGGAACTCTAAACCAGAGGGGTGGGCAGCAGCGTTCCTTCTATGGAACAGCAGCCATTCTGTGCTCACCAACACGCCTGCCAAGCGTGGTGAGTACTGGCAAATTCCCCACAAAATGACGGCACAAAGCATGTAATCGGTCGTTGTGGACATCTGTGGCAGAGGCCTTTATTCAGCAGTGGGCATCGTTTGGTTGATCTGATGAAGATTATGACATATCAGCAATTAGTTTTCTTCTGATAACTTATATGATTAGTTACCTTCCCACGTTCTATATCACGATGAAATCCCTAAAGGGGGTACCGACTGAATGCTGCAGCGTCACTTCGTCTCGCATTATAAAATATGCAGATAAGTTACGGGAATTGATTCAAGGCACAAAGGAGGCGAGCGCACTGTCTATAGGCGGGCGCCGAGATTTCGGCAGTAATTTCCCGTGAGAGTACACTCTTATCTCATGACACTGAAAATATTTTGAACAATACACGTTTCAGTACAACTTCTTCGCTAAACACCGATCTATGCACTGGCCAGAATTTTGCTAATTCTCTGCCAACAAAATGTTAATAAAACACTTAGTTGGGTTACATCGCGTATATTTTTGATTTTTGTTCTTCCTAAAGTATACGCGATGTAATCCGTTTAAAAGTGTTTTATTATAAAACCTAAGACATTACTAACTAAACATTAGGAATAAAACATTGTATGTTTTAACAAACGAAATTAAACGTTGATTTTCTTGTTGCTATAATTTTACTCCAAACAAACAGCTTTATTGGAATAATTGTAGAGTTGTATAAAGAATATGTGGACTTCTATTGGCCTGGTTCACATTCTCATAGTTAGATCATTAAAAGTTACCAAGTTGCTTGCGCAATCCTAGCCATTAGTTATTTACTTATGTTTCAAATAAAATCTTAATACTAATGAACTTGATAAGATGAAGTTGTGGTTTTGGTTCCCCGCTGGAAAACTTTAAATCATTAATAAACTCGAGGTACACGGATCAAACTGAAATTAAAGTAAACTACACTCTTACTCTTACCGTGTGTTGCCGGCTACAAATAGCACCAACCGATTTCACCCCGTGGGTGTTGTAAAAGGTGAAAGTAAAAGGTCCTTCGAGTACATTAACAATTCAACTGGGATCGCCAACCCGCCTGCCAAGCGTCGCGATTATGGCCCAATGCGCACACAACACACCCAGACATGTCGTTGTGGCGATCTTAGAGAGAGGCTTGTGTCCAGCAGTGGATTTTATTCAGCTGAAACGATTAAAGATGACACTCACTTACCTCGATGCCCTGGACGACGATTCACAAATATATTAATGTGATCAAAAAGGCTCATCTCATCAGCCCAAAAATGTCCACTGCTGAACATCGACCTTCCATAGACCGCTGAATGGTGCTAGGAAATATTGCTATAATCACCACGCTTGGCAGGCGGATTGGTAATAGCAGAATATTGTTATTAACACACTGGAGAATGTTGTTACCACGCTCGAGAACTGTTCCCCATCCTCTTGAAGTCAACTCTTATTCGCTTTTAACGATTTCGGTGGGCGGAAAGAGGTAGTCTATTCTTTTCCGAAACCAAAAGCTAAAGAAATGAGATCATTAGAACAGCATTATAGCTTCGATATTCACATACCTACTGTTTTCTTCCACTTGATATTTATGTAAACAAGGAGATAGATAAATACACAGAAACAGTACACAAAGGGCACATTAGTCATATTATGTACATAAGTATTGGTCGACTAATGGTATCAGTATAAAAATACTATGAACCACGATACCGATGCGCCCCAGTATAAAACAAAATTATGTAACACGAGGTCCTATAAAACAAGGCAAGACATATACATAGTAAGAATTTAAATAAGTATGATATTTAATAATATGGTCCTTTAGAAGAGCCGAACATAGCCGAAGAGCCGACATGAAACTCCATGGATACTATTTTTGACTATGTGACAACAAAAAATATCTAGAGATTTATTTTTCTTTTTTCTGTTAAGTATAACGATGTTTTGTACTCGTAGTAGTATAACTTATTAATGAAATCATAGGATTTCTTTAATATGGCACATACAGTTTTCAGTCCAAATTCATACACACCCAGACCCGGAAAAAATATCTGTAGGCCATACGAATGTTAGTTCCGTGCGAAGATCGAAACCGCAAAACGAGGTGTAGAAAGCCAAGCGGTCAGCCACTGTGCCAAAAATGCCGTAAACTTCTTCTACTATCACGCAATATAAATATCAGTTAAGATATAAATTTACGGCACATTCATTTTTCTATCATGTTTTTCTCTTTATATAAAGGGCTATATCGCTTAGCGATGACGTCGCCCTATAAAGTCAACAGTATTCACAATCCACTCTTAACTACTTATTTAATCAATCCAAGCAATCTACTTCGCATATCTGCATTTCGTACACACTCCATCAAAACATGTTGGACATCCTCAATTAATTCACACTCTACACAATTAGGTGAAGATGACTTCATCATCAGAAACCCGAATTTGTTCGATGGAATATCCGGAGTGCAGTCTGAAAGCAATCACTTAATTATTTTATCATGATGCCAGTGCTCATTTTGCAACCATTTTATTGATACAGTTTTGTTGTGCCTCTCGGATTGCGAGTTAATCCTGCTTTTGTGAATCTACCAACGAACTACGTATAGTAACGCAACGTATATAGTTATATATATTCGTTGTGGCTATTCTAGTAGATATCTATAATTATCTGTACAGATAATTGTTCCATGCGAAAATCAAACCCGCGATACGTAGTGCAAAAAGCCAACCGACTAGCGAATATATATAACTATATTGTTCCGGCGGGCTGATTAGCTAAAAACAGCAACAGCAGACGCGATTGCAGCTATCGAGCAGCCAAGGATCCACCGGTGGCAAAGCGTCAAAAAAATTGGTATTACGTAAGGCATGTCCGCTTGTCGCTACTTGTAGAATATGCATAGTTACTAGCGCCAGTAGCCACCAGTGGAACTAAACAGAATTAACGTTTTTAGTTCATTGATTGTCCGACAGAGGCGCGTCAGAGATCTTCGCCTGTTTAGTCGCTATACCAAATTGACGTTTGACAGCGGCGTTGGAGCAATTTACGCCTGTTGCAAAGCGTCTGCGACTTAGGTAATCAGCCCGCGGGTCTGAGTGTATCTGTATGTGAGATTTATATATTCATAATCACAGTCTTTATTATGTGTTATAAATAGATACATAATACAGATGTTGTAATAATTGGTCAGCTATGTCCCGCCTCTCAGGCAATATAATATTACAATAACAATTATTATGTAACTTATATTAAAAGAATTAGTACTGCCATCAATTCATAATTAGTTTAACCCAATAAACCTGTAAATAATTAAGTATAATAATGATTATATATATTGTAAAATTTACATTCATTATCATTATCAATACATTAAATATTCCCACGAAAGAACAATAGAACACGGAACAGATCATGACTAAGGCTAATTATATTTTGAGATCTATTTATCAGATAAAAAGTGTTTGACAGAGTAGTAGCAGCATTTATTCGATACATGTCATGTAGATTCTTTAATATCTTTATTTCTGGAATGGCTCTAATAGGTATCAGAATATTATTTGATGGCACGGTTGGTGTAGTGGCTCATACAGTCGGCTGCTGCGCTCAGGGTCGTTTCGGGTTCGATTCCCGCACGGAAAAAATATTTGTATGATCTGCAGGTAGTTGTTCCGGGTCTGGGTGTATTGTATGTGGAATTCATGTCTGTAAACGCACCCACGACACACGAGAAATTCTATTGTGGGGCAACGTTTGTTTAAGGATTTCTTTTATTTTTTTATTTGTACAAAGTCATACAAAAAATACTTCCATGGAATAGATGTGTCTTGCTGATGACTGTGCGCAACGTATCCTGATGCCTTACTCGGATATGATATTCAAATATTTCATTGTTAGACCATAACCTAGATGAGTACCACAATATCAAATATATATAAACGAGGCAATGTTACTATTTTCATACTCTTTGATGAATAATCCAAAGGAGTCAGTTTGATATAGATTAAACAGTGCTAAGCAAGCAACCGCAGGTCTACTTATACAGCGCTTCTGAGCACTTAATGCACGTTTCTTTTATGTACTATTGCCCCAGAATGTTACACTGTATCTGAGTGTTGAGTTAAAAGTCGTACGCTGTAGTAGGACTGACTTGTTTATTTCCTTGATATGTAAAGTGCATACGAAAACTAATATAGTCTTTTACACGGTCGATATGCGTTAGCCAAATAATGTTAGTGTCAAGTTGTAATCCTAGAAACTTTGTTTTTTCGGTTGCTTCAATGTTACTATCTAGTTAACAAGTGTTTAAAGGAGAGATTATTAAAGTTTAATTTAAAATTTTAGATTATTAATTTATTATTAGATTATTAATTAATTAAATAAATTAGATTATTAATTTTATATTTGTAACTCAATATTTGTGATTAAGTTATTTTTATTGAGCCAGTCCATACCTGATAATAAAAGTTGCTCAATATCAGCTTCTAGATTAAATTTTTATTGGTAAATAAAATGGTCCTGTCATCAGCAAATAATGTAATGTCATGGTTTGTTACCGAAGGTATGTCGTTTATTTAGATAAAAAAGAATAAAGAGCCCAAGGTGGTGCCCTGTGGAACACCAAATATAACATTTCTAGTTTTAGAAACGTAGTCTACTTTCATTTTTGTTATTAGTTGCCCCCTTTATTATTTCTGTGAACTGTTTGCCCATTGGAGAGATATGATTTTACATTCACCTATCACACCATATGCATAAATTGTTTTCATGAGGATATTGTGGTCGACGCGGTCAAAGGCTTTTTGATATATCTATATATAATGCTATAGCGAGTTGTCCTTTGTTTATGTTAATCATTAATTTATTTACATTTCATTTTTTTTCTATTTGATTTGACGCCTTTTTAAACACTGGTTTTATGACTGATATTTATAATTTCTCAAGAAAGATACCCTCCTCTATACATACATTGACAATGTAACTTATGGTGACACAAATAATTTCGGTCTGATCTTTAACTATATTGGTCAATATATCATCATAGCCTGAGTTTTTTGGATTTTTCAATGTCTTTATAATTTTATATATGTCATCAGGAATCTGATTATTGGTAACTGAATTAGAATCATATGTGATGATTTATTTCTATAAACGGTACCCAAGACATATAAGTGTGGGCATAGTTTCCTTTTAAAGAACAAGTTTCTTGTTTTTTTAATTTCTCTGTAATAAAATCTTGTTGAACATAATCTAATATAGAACTCAGAGAAAGCCGACCTCATATACTCTTTTGCTTGGTGTACTAATGACCTCGGGGGTCGCGGGTGCGCAGATTGGGGAGTCTGCGTGCTCACACCGAGCGACCCCCGGGAAGAAGGTGGCGCGGACGTGGACACGTGCCGCCGTGTGCACAGCACAGCGCAAAGCGAGGATCCTTTACAATCCTCCCCGAGAAGTGCCTGGGGGGGCGACCTTTTTACAGTCGCCTTCCCTCCGCTAGAGGGGGTGACCGCTTTACAGTCATCCCCTTCGTGATGTGCCTAAAGACGTGGCACCAATGGGCGGCTCTAGTGTGATCTTACGAGGACCTGGAGCCCCCCTTCGGTGCCGAAGATGACCGCTCCAGTGGTTTTAGCCGGTAGGAGTCCGGCATACCCCTTCGCCCTACTCCGGGGTGAAGGAAGTTCCATGTAGAATTTCCACTGGACACCAATAAAAAAAAAAATGGTGGACTAATGATGCTGGATGTTCATTCTTCGCACAATTGTAACTTTCTGTTAAAATAATGAAGTCAACTTAGCAATAAATAAGTTAACAATCTTTGAGCCAGTTCGTTTGATTTGAGGTGCAATTTAAGTTAAGATCTCTTTACAGTCCTTGTTGGTGACAGTTTAACAAAGCCAAAGATTCTCTGTAACCCCATTTTTTATAAATAACTTAATGCGCTAATTGAATTTAACGCTAAGCTGCCTTTAATCCTTATTCATTTTATTTAAGTAATCAGGTTAACGAAATAGCTTTTGAACAACTTTCCACCCGAGACCTTTCGAAGGGCTATTTTATTCCACGTGTTTTTATCAATACGCAAATAAAAAGAAAATAAAAAATACCGTTTTCTACGGATACGAACTATTGAATAGATTCAATGGAATTTTGTTATTGTGTTAAGCGTACTGAAGAATTAATCTATACAAATAAATTAAATTGAAGTGTCTGTTTTTAATGTCAAAATAACAGCTTTTTACTAAATGAATATGAAAGTAGTATATACGGTACCTACAAAAAAAGCTATTTCTATTTTTTGTCTGTCTGTCTGTTTGTTCCCACTATCCGAAACGGCTGGACCGATTTCTACGGGACTTTCAGTGGAAGATATCTGATGTTATAAGGAATAACTTAGGCTACTTTTATTTTAGAAAAATAATTAAGGCTCCATGCAAAAAATTAAAACCCATGAAATCCAATATATTTATATATACATAATCTATGTCAAGTGTCTATGCCGAAGTACTCTAATTTATATATAAATAATCCACTTTTTTTAAAATTAAACAGCGGGTGAAACCGCGTGTCCCAGCTAGTATTATCAATAAAAGTAACTATTTAGCTGCTTTCTGAGCAGCTTGGATCTGTGTGGTAGTGGTAGTGGTCTGAATAGTACTAAGTCATCATCATATCAGCCAAAAGATCTCCACTGCCGAACAAACCATTATCAACTGATAAAATGTCATCATTTTGGCACTACTTATCACGTTTGGCTGGTGTAAGTGAGCGCAGAATGGCTGTTGTTCCATAGACGGGAAGCTGCTGCCAATCCCTCTGGTTTAGAGTCACTAAGCCGCCTGTGTAACATCTATTAGAGGAGATGGAGTGGTTCTATATTCTTAATCCACACGGATGATAGTAAGTCATAGTAGGCAATTATCGTTTCGAAGCCTCTTCAAGCAGGTGAATGGGACAATACGAATAGGAAACCTCCGCAACCCTTCCCGCCTTTCTCAACAGAACCAATATTCAAGCCGGACGAGAACACGTTGTGACAGACGTTGCTGGTGAACAGCCGCCTCAAGCAGAAAAGACTGCAGTCCAAAACGCAAGCCTAGCTCGAAATGCCATCCGGGCCTGGTGCGGTGCTGCGTGCCTTCAGGCGCCAACAACCCACTCAACTTCCGAAACCCCCACACCTCGGCCCAGTCTGAGGCAGTTCAAGGTGGAGAGGGACCGAGTTATTTCCAGCAAATCCGGGGACATAATTTCATTCACCGGGGGGGACACTCATTCTATAATAATATAATTCTAATATACGGTTTCCTGTTATATTTTAAAGTAGTAAATACTCGTATATACAGAATAAGATAGCTTAATAATTCTTTTTCACAACATTCAATTAGGTTTTGCTGTACTGTCGATACAAAACCCGAAACAGCCTTTTTTGTTAGCGGCTGTCAGTCTGAAAGCTCATAACGTCAGAACCAGTTGACGGAGTTTGATATAATATTCAATACCGTGCTACTTAAGGGTAACCTTTACATAAATATGTATGATTACGCTATATCTGGTAGCAGCTGTACAGTGAAACATTTATTTTATTTTATTTGGTTACAAACTTTCCAATTTTACAAATTAGTGATGAATTTATTTCTTGCTTTTCTTTTTGTGTACTGTAATTTAGGTAGATTTACGTATCACGCACAACATGTTTATTTTTCCAAATCATGAGTATATATATGCACCACGCGGAAGAAGTCGCGAGCATATAGTTTTTAATAAAACAAAGCTAAATACTTTGATTTCTGTAAGTTTATTAATATAAAATAACTGACTAATGAATTCAAATATTCAATACGAATAATGTTTTGCTCTATACTCCACACAGAATTAATACATTTGCTGAACTATATGTTTACAGAACCTAGGAAGATGTTATTCTAACCTTAAAAGTTCCCGCAAGTAATTTGCATGGTATAGGTGTCAATCAGGTGGTTGTTTATTCGGAGGTGAGGGGTGAAACGGATCGAGTAAGAGGTTCAGGGGGCGGCGGAGGTATTCGTTTGCCGAAACAAGGCTGAAGCCGGAGAGTGCTCACGGAACTCAAACACGGCGCACTATAATGAATTAAGTTAGCAACTCTGCTGAAGTGAACCTTCCTCGTGTCACACTTACGTGAACCGCCTGCTAGCTAAATTATATAGCTGCATTAAAGGTCGTCTGTAAGAAATCGCTTATAGCGATAAGACCACGCATTGTACAATTACTTTTATAATCATTTATTTTCCTGACAGCTGTTATTCTAATGGTGTACAATAAAGAATATTCTATTCTATCCTAACTCATTTTTTATAAGATTTTGATCAGACAATTTCGCTGCAGAACGCATAATAATAAATATTCATAAAACGACCGCATTTCGGATCTTCTCTATACCAAATTATTTGTATGTTGGCAAATCTGTTTAAAATCTCGTCGGTTCGCCATTATCCGTATTAAAAAGGTCGAATGATAACAAAAATCAACGGCAATCGCTAACGAGTCGCGTAATACGATAACCATCAATTATGGACATGTTGATTGAATGATTGGTCCGAATGCGAAGCTGATTGAGAATCTCCCAAACGTGAAATTAAATAACTGCTGAAAACATTTACCGAGAATGTAAGAGACATTCTCGATAAATATTTTCTGAGTTTATCTTTTTTATTCATAACAGATTTTGTCAAGCGTTTAAATAATTCAGTATCAGGGAAAAAAGTGTATCTATTAATGCACAATGAGCTTGAAGTAATGCAAATACTCCCTATATTTATTTTAACAAAAGTAACAGAGCATATGTCAGTTTAAAAAAAAATGTATTAATAATACCTTTATAGTGACCATCTTCGAAACGCTGGTCATTCTTTGTGGTTAATGGTGTCATTTTTAAATCTATCGTTGAAAGATATTTTAGACACTCTAATATGGGACACGATGCCAAGTTCGTTCTATCTCTATACTTAGTTGTTTTTTGTACATACTAATTGGACTTCGTAAAGTACATACTCATAAATCTTCCAACTTCTAATAAAGGAAATACATTAATTAATCTTCTATGTACCTGCCTATATTGATAGGTACTTGAAACTTATAACTATGCATGTGGACTTTTAGATATTATTGGATAAGTCTACTGACTTATAGTTGATATATCAGATCAGATTAGATGAAGTAAGTATTGATATTTTGCCGTGTGGTGCCGGCTAAGAATACCACCAACCCATCTCATCCCATGGATGTTGTAGAAGGCGACTGGAAATAGCCGAAGAACGGGCAGTAGCGTCCTTCAAGTAGGTACATTAACAACTCAATTGCGGTTGCCAACCCGCCTGCCAAGCGGGGCGATGAACAAAACATACCCCGATCCAACGTTGTAGCAATCTTTAGGGAGGCCTGTGTCGGCCGAAATGATGAAGAGAAAATATTTTATGTTAAATGACTAAAGCGGGGTAAGCACAAGAGTAGCGTAAATATCTGAACACGTAAAGACATAGGATATATTTACCTCATCGTGTGCGTTTTCAGTGGTAAAATGATTCAAACCACAGTTTGGACGTGGGTAAACACAAGCAACGTGTAAAATATGGAAAACTTGACAGCGAGACAGAACGAGGCGCGGCTTGGTGAAGCGCGGCTCAGCTGCAGACAAACGGGATTGTTAGAGCAATGCGGAACACTTCATGATAGAAAAAAGTCTGCTGTTTCTACCACTCTGAATACTGGCTTTTATAGGTACTACCCATTTCGCAGTCAATAACAGTTTTTATCATACATATTCGGTAATCGCTAACAAATTATGTGAAAATGCACGATTGCGTCTTCGCGTCAATTTCTACAAAACATACCAATTCCTATTTAAAATTTATTTAATCAAATCTCGTATAACCGTATAAGTGTACTTGGTCAATTAGAAATTAATAATTCAAACAATCCAACCTCTACTTGCTAACAACCTGTGTCTCGAATGAAATTTATTTCACAGGTCAGGGAAAAACATTGCCTTTTTGGGAGAAGATAACTCAAAATATAACGGATTTGCGTAAAATATGTGAAACCTTTTGTATGCTAATACGATCCCATTGTTCGGAGATTGAATTTTCGGGTTATCATGCTTAAGAATTATTCATGACAGATAGGTTGCGATTGTTAGGATTTCGTGTCGTTGTTATACAGAATGAAAAGTTTGAAGTTCGTTTAAGATTTCAATAAAAATGAATGGATTAAATATCAGTAAAACACTTTTAAACGGATTATATCGCGTATATTATAGATTTTTGTTTTTCCTGACGTTTGATGTTAGTAGTATTTTATTTCATCTACCGTACAATTTTCGTAAAATTGTACGGTGGATAAAATAAAATAACTTTTTAAAATCTGTAACGACGCCTGCCACCTTAGTCATCCTGCGACCAACAAAAATCTATAATACACGCGATATAATCCGTTTAAAAGTGTTTTATTATGAGTAATAATCGCGAAAACCTAAGACATTACTATGATTAAATAACAATCGTGCAAAGTCAACTACTACTAAGATGAAATCTATAAAAAGCACACATATCTGCTGTGAATTTATCTTTTGTAAGCTTTTCATTGCAAAAACATTCATTCTTCTTTGTAAAAATCAAATGCGATGCAAAAATGAACTGGGTGAGTGCAGTCTGAAACTCGGAAATGGAAATATGCGCTGTCTGATGTTGAACATACCGTACGGAATATTTCACTCGAAAAAATAGTGGACTCGACTTCTGTGAGTTTAATATTGAATACGCATTAATGAACCGATCACAGTGTAGAACGAAGTGTGAGAGAGACAGATCAGAAAGGGCATTCATTTCAGAAGGCACTGCACGTTCCGCGGACTGCGGGGAAATTGAAACTTTATATTTGAGCGCACTTTATCTGACCGACGAACCTGGAACCTCTCTAGCGGAAAATCCTTAGTCGAAATAAAATAAAACTCCAACGAAATTCCTCAATACTTTCTACGACTGGAACATGTTTCACGGCTTTCACTGCGATTTGTGCAATGTATTTATTTTCGTTTTTATTTTGTGACGCTTAGCAACTGGCTATTGTTGCTGTTAGCCTGAACCATTTGCATTAATGTTTGTTTTTATTATACAAACAACGACGTCAGATTACAATGTAATTTAGGCTTTACGTGGTATTGTACCTTTACAAAATAAGTAACTGTAGGTATGAATGTAAGAATAATTCTCGGTACCAAGCAAAATATTTCATTACCAAATATGATACCAATTTAAAAGTCTTTGAGCATGGTATTACTAATGAAAATATGGCGTCGATGCTCACAATATTGTGATTATTTGACATTATTCTGACGCGGAACATTGCAATCGGAATATTGTTTATCATTGTGGAAACAGACAAAACTCCAGAACAGTTTTAATTTCGCTTCAGAAGTTGTTTCGACTGTTCAGTTTGCCATTTGTATGTACAGTAAGTACGTACACACAGTAATAAGTGGAGAAGAGAATCGTACGTTAGATATTAAAGGAAAGGAAACAGGGGGATATTCTTCATCTAAAAATATATTTATGTACACATAGAAATTATTAAACCATAATTACATAAGAAAGAGTAGCACAAGACACTTATATCTTTAGGAAATCTCTTCCAGCAGACCTGTGAGAGGAGAGAGAGTTTGAATATAAGAAATGTAGACACGCTGTAAGGATACACAATATATCGTGGGCATAGGTGGAGAATTAAATAACTGACAATTATAAAGTTCCGAGAAAATCACGTTTCATTGTTCTATTTTACTTGAAATAACAATTTTACCGAACGTCAAATAAGAAGTCTTATTTAGTCCTGCCTAAACTTTATGTGTGTATGTATGATTTATATATACACACATAATCATAGAATAATTATACCTTTATACTGCAAATAGTATATACCTTATACATTAGTAAGTAGGTATATATACCATCATCATCACATCAACCAACGTCCACCGCTGAATAAAGGCCTCTCCTATAGATTTCCACAATGGCCGGTTACATGCCGCCCGCATCCAACGACTCTCAGCGACCTGTCCATCTCGTTCGAGGCCGTCCCACGCTGTGCTTTCCGGTGTGCGGTCAACACTTGAGAACCTATTTGCCCCATTTTTTTAGCGTGGCGAAATCTTCCTGGGCTTCCTCCGCCTTGGGAAGGGCAGAGGGGCATGCCAGGCTCAAACCGGCTAATACCCCACGGTGTCCTTCTTCTACGGCTACCAGTTCTATGAGCAATGTGTCCCGCCCGTTGCCACTTTACCTTACTAATCTTTTCAGCTATATCGGCAACTTTAGTTCTTCGGATCTCCACATTTCTGACTCAATCTCGTAGAGAAATACCAAACACAGCTCTCTATAGCTACATACTCTATATATAGGTACTACTCGTATATGTAAATATCAATAATAGAAACTATTTTATTATTAGAATTGTACGGTAGATAAAATATAACAACTTTTTTAAATGTGTATCACCGACGCCTGTCACCTTAGTGCAACCACTAATACTGTAGTGTTCGAGACGTCAGGAAAAACAAAAATCTATACATACGCGATGTAATCCGTTTCAAAGTGTTTAATTATATTATTAATATACATATAAATATATATGAGTATATAGATAAGCAATTAAGTGGATAGAGAAAAATAATGCCCGTTGTATAGTTTATTTTTTAAATAATACTCCATTTTACTATCTCTTCTCACATTATATAGTCAGAAACACTTGTGTTACCCCGTTTTTTTACCAAAGATCTGTCTTTGTTTACTACCGTTATATAGTGAAAAAAAGAGACGCACTGTAAGAAAATCTACACGTTAATAATAGAGTATAACGTGTCCATATATAAAGGTTCTCATGATGGCCATAAACGACGCCATAACACTCCTGGAAGCATTCATTATCATTAGAAGCTCGATTAAGTATCTCAGCTTACTCAGAAGGGGAATCTAAGTGGCGATACTTATTTATGACTACCTTTTTTTTTTTTTTTTTAATTTTTTTTTATTGATCCGGTGGATATACCTCATGTACTTCCTTCGCCCCGGGAAAAGGCGAAGGGGCATGCCGGACTCCTACCGGCTAAAACCACCGGAGTGATCATCGTCGGCACCGAAGGGAGGCTCCAGGAACTCGAAAGATCTCCATCTAGAGCCACCCATTGGTGCCACGCCTTTAGGCACGTCTCGGAGGGAATGACTGTAAAGTGGTCATCCCCTCTAGTGGAGGGAAGGCGACTGTAAAGAGGCCACCCCCCCAGGCATCTCTCAAGGGAATTGTAAAAGATTCCCCCGAGGCCTCACTATGCGCTGAGCTGTGCACACAGCGGTACGTGACCACATGCGCACCGCTGTCTTCCCGGGGGTCGCTCGGTATGAGCACGCATATTTCCCAATAAGCGCGCTCGCGACCCCCAAGGCCCCCCGCCATATAAAGTCGACAGGGCTGAGCCCCCTGTCGACTTTATACTGCGTGTTGGACACGGGCGCCGCGGCGGTTGTTACCCCGGCCCCGTGTCCTCCTCCTCCGAGCGGGATTGGCCCTCTCCCGATCCCGCTCTGCGACCTCCTTCTGGAGCATTACGCTCTCACAGAAGGAGACCACAGCACTCCAATTTTCATGCTCTGCCAGCATAGCCGACACTACTGCTGGCAAAGAGAGATCTTGCCCGATCCGATCGACCAGGATCCGCCGCTCGGCAGTCCACGCAGGGCACTCTCCGAGCGTGTGCTGTGCGGTATCCTGTTCGTCTCCACAGTGGTGGCACTGTGCCGTGACCTCGCGTCCTATCCTGTGCAAGTACGCACCGAAACAACCGTGTCCGGTGAATACCTGCGTCAGGCGGAATGTGACGCGCTCGTTCCTTTGGAGCCAGGCTCCGAAGAGCGGCAAGACAGCCTCGACGACGCGCTTTTGCGCGTACTGTGGCAGCATAAGCCGCTCGCGCCATAGCTCGAGGGCACGCCGCCATAGCTCGAGGGCACGCCGCCGAGCCTGCTGCCTCAAACGTTCGAGCGCCCCTGAAGGCACGCCTTCCCCGCTCTGGCGGAGGGAGCGTGTTTGGTGATACACCCACGCATCCATCTCCGCCAAGGTATCAAAAGGCGGAAAGCGCGCCATCAGAGTTGCCGCCTCAAAGGACACCGTTCGGTATCCTCGTGCGATCCGTATAGCCACTCTACGCTGCAGACCGTGGATCTTGGTTCTGCAGCGCTGGACGCCTGAAAGTCGAGATGACCAAACAGGCGCCCCGTAGAGGGCCACGGACCGCACGACTCCCCCGTAGAGGCGGCGAACTTCTTCCCTCGGTCCCCCGAGATTGGGTAGCAGCCCGTGCAAGGCACCCACTATCCTTTCGACCCGGGGGACAAGACGCTCGAAGTGCTCTTCGAAGCCCCAACGACTGTCCAAGGTGAGCCCCAGGTACTTCATGTACTGGCCCACCCTGATTTGCGCGTCACCAACGCGTATCCCCGAACTGGGAGGCTCCCTGCTCCGCGGCAGTTTGTGGAACCATAGCGCCTCGGTTTTGTGAGGCGCTATCCGCAAACCCAGAGCGTGGATTTTGGCCACGACAATTGCCACCGCTTGCTCGGCAAGCCGGATGGTTCCCTCGAAGGACTCCCCGCTGGTCAACACAAGAGTGTCATCAGCGTAGCAGACTAAGCTGACGCCAGCGGGGAGAACGACACGTAGGACCGCATCGTAAGCGAGGTTCCATAAGAGGGGACCGAGAACTGACCCCTGTGGAACCCCACACGTGATCTCCCTCCGCTTTACGCTACCGTCCCTGCCCACGTAGCGAACATGCCTGTCGCGCAGATATGCCCCGATGATACCCTGCAGATAGGGGGGGAACCGATGGTGGACTAGTGCCCCCCTAATTGCACCCCACGGGATAGAATTAAAGGCGTTGACTATGTCAAGACTGACAGCCAACGCCACCCCACCTCGTCGGGACACTGCCTGTTCCGACAGCGAGCGGAGGCGATGAATCGCGTCGGTAGTGGAGCGCCGCTGCCGGAAGCCATACTGGCTGTCGGCCAGGTCGGGGCCAACTCGCGACAAGTGCTCAACGAGTCTTCGGGCAATTATTCTTTCGAATAGCTTTGAAGCCTCGTCGAGCAGGCAAATGGGACGGTACGCAGAGGGAGAATCCGCGGCCCTTCCTTCCTTCTTCAAGAGAACCAATCCGGCTTCATTCCAGCCGGACGGGAACACGCTGCGACGGAGGCAGCTGGTGAACAGCTGTCTCAAGCGGTCCCCAAGAGACTGCAATGCATACACCCACGCACGACCCGGAATGCCATCCGGGCCGGGTGCGGTGTTGCGAGCCTTCAGGCGGCCAACGGCTCGGCCCAACTCTCCTTTTGAAACCGCCAATTCCTCATCCCATTCTAAGGCAATCGGCGGTACAGAAGGACCGGGATAGTCCCGGACCGCTGGAAAGAGCGTAGAGAGCACTCCCTCCAGCAAATCCGGGGCCATTGTTTCGGTCACCGGGGGGACCCACGGGCGCAACTTGCCCACCACCATACGGTAGGGTCTCCCCCACGGATCCCTGTCCAGTCCTTCCAAGAGCTCTCTCCAGGACCGAGCCTTCGCCTCGCGAATGGCGCTTTGGAGCGTCATAGTGGCCGCCCGGTAGGTCCGATACGCCTCGGCAGTCTCTCCGGCTGTAGCACTTCGCCGGCGCCGGCTTCTTGTGTACTGGCGGCGGGATACCAGGCAGACCGTGCGTAGTCGCGCGATCTCCTCCGACCACCAGTACACCGCCGTACGCCGGGAGCGCCTGGCTCGGGGCATAGATGCGTCGCAAATCGACGTCATCGCCTCTCGAAACCAGGACGCTTCCTCTTCTGGATCGGGCAAGATCCCTTGGTTGACCTCTGACCACGCCATGACGTTGGCAGCTGCGACGAGCATCTCTCGGTCGAGCTGTGTGAGGGCCCAACGCCGTGACGGCGGGCTAGGACCTGGACGGCTCGGGCCGGGAGGGTGGAGGGCCACATCGAATACTATGTGGCGGTGGTCTGACAACGTGACCACCTCCTCCGCCACCCTCCAGCCCGATACCATGCGGGCCACAGAAGGAGTCGCCCATGTCAGATCCACGACTGACTCCCCCTGCCACCGAACGCAGGTGCTGACGGACCCCCGATTCAACAATCGGAGGTCAAGTGACGCCGCCCAGTCTTGCAAAGTCCTCCCCCTCGGCCCATCCCGGTGGTTGCCCCAACCTCTGGAATGAGCGTTGAAGTCCCCCAGGACGAGCACTGGACGGGATGAGCATTTACATCGAATGCTGCGCGCCACCCCGTCCAAGTATCTCTCGTAATCGGCGAGAGACACATTGGGGGAGACGTAGCAGCCCACTACTGCCAGAGGTCCCCACTCTACCGCAACAAATCCCTGCCCCCTATCTAACAGGGAGCAGGGCGGCCCTCCGTTCACCGCAGCCCAATGAATGGCGACGGAGTCCTCGGCGTCCCTGAACCAGCGAGGATGTTCCTGGACGCCGAAGGGCTCCGCTACTACCACCAAGGCAACCGAACACTCCGCAACAGTCTGCAGCAGCAGATTCTGCGCGTTGCGGCAGTGGTTCAGGTTGCCCTGGAGGATCCTCAAGGCTGGGAAGAGGACGTCTCCATGTCCTCCGTAGGGCCTGCGACCAAAGCCACCGGCGCTGCCTTCTCTTGCCTATTGGCAGAGGCAGGGGGGGCTCGCTTCCCCCTCTTGCCTTTCTGGGCAGTGCATGGTTTACTGCCCAGCCTATGTTCGGCTGGAAGACCGAAGTCCGCGCACAGTGGACAATTTGGTGACTGCGCCGAGCACTCTCTTGCCTTGTGGCCCTGGCCACCACAGGCAAAGCATCGGTCGCTTCGGTCAACACCCCCATGGATAGTGCACCGGAGTCGCACATGCCCGAGCTCGAGGCATCGGTAGCACTGCAGTGGCCGTGCCGCCAACACCTCGACTCTGGCCGACGTCCATCCCACACAGACGCGGCCGGTGGACGCCAGCTTCTTGGCAACCCCCAGTGAACAACGGACCCAGACCGTGCCTAAGGATACCGGTGAGCGACGAATTTCGCCCACCCTAACCTCCTCGCATGAACACCCTGTCGCCGCCACGATGGCATCCGCCACCTCCGCCTTTGTGACGGCGTCGTCTAGGTCCTTGATCCTCAACTCCACCATTTTTTATTGGACGTGCAATATGCACGTCGAAGATGGGGAGGAGCACCTCCCGCATACGGCTCGCCAGGCTATCGGCCTTGGCACCGTAGTCGTCACCAGCGACGGAAAGCACCATTCCGCCGCTGGCTGCCCTCTTCATGGTCACGGTGTCTGGACCGATGCCGTAATCGGCGAGCTTGATGCTCCGCCTTGCTTCAGCCATGACCTCACTCAAGCGACCGTCGGGTGAGCCCTCGGGCACAGAGACTGTAATCGCGGCCGATGCGGGAACCTTGGGGAGGTTGACCTTCTTTTTTCCCCTACCTCTCTTTCCTCTTCCTTCTCTTTTCTTCGTCTGCGGAGATGATAGTGTGTTCTGCGCAGCACTACTAGCACTATGTGCCTTAGGAGGCTTAGGCTGCCGCTTCTTCTTCCCTCCCACAGTGGACCACCCCTCCATGGTTTCCGCTGTAGCCTGAGAACCCTCAGGCGCAGTGGTTGTTGGCGGAGTTTCAGTGGACGCTGCATCCTTAGTGGCCGGTGGATATGTCGCCGGCTGACTAGCTGGCGCCTTCGCTGCGCTGCGACTTCCCCTCTTTTTCCCCTGCGTCTGGTTCGCAGGGGAAGATCGCTGCGCCTTGGCAGCGGCCGCGTACGTATCTGACTGAACCGCTGTCGCCGACCGCTGCCGTCGCCCATCCGCTGCAAGTGGCGGGCGGATACGTTGCTCCGGCAGAAGCCGCCCCTCAAAGGCAGCCAACTTAGCATCCAGCATGCTACCGACCTCAAGGACAACGGACCGCCTAAAATTGGCCTCCGCATCTGGTGGCAAGAATGCCGGAACGATGGGTGTGACGGTGCTAGTAGGCGCCGGCCCGAGATCACCATGCCGACGGAGAATATTGATCTCTTCCGTCAGTTTTCCTACCTGGGATGAGAGGCTTAAGAGTTTAGAACGCAGATCTTCGTTCTCCCTCTCCAGCCTCTCAATATTTGCCCCGGTAGCGGTGCGCTGGGCCACTTCATGTACAGCGGCCTGCACCGTCCGCGCGGCCATTCGGAGGCTGCGGGCAAATGCTCCTTTGAGGTTGCGGGACTTATCCGCAACGTTTTCCACGGCCTCTAGCTGTTCTTTGATGCAGGCACCAAGATCGGCCGTTGGTCGTGCCTGCATCTCTTTCGCGAGGTCCTCCGGCTGAGGCAACTCCTGGCCAGCCCGAGCGCTGGGTGGAAGCCCCGACAGCTCTGGGTCTACCTCCTCCACAGCGATGTTAGGAGGTCCGCTCTGGACCGTCATCCGTTTCGGCCCTGGCAGCTCTCCAGTCTTAGTCGGCCGGGTCCGCTTTCGCGCGCGGATTGCCGCCGACGCCGTCGACGTCTGGGAGGTGAGTGATATTTGGGAGCAGTCAGACTCACCGCCATCACTCACCATCCCGCTACTAACCGGTGCAGCCGGGCGCGGGAGCACCAGCTTCCCATGCGGCCTTGTCGAAGCCGCAGCCGTATAGATAGGCACCGGAAATGCCTCTTCAGTCGGGGCGCTCTGCGCCTCCGACCTTTTCTCCGATATAGAGTTAGTTCCCAACTCTATACCAACATCGTCCTTTTTGTTTAGTTTTTTAGAATTTTCCATATTAATCCCACGAGTATGGGGGAAATAAACAGTCCACCCGAGCAGTGCCCCCTGTACCCGGGTAAGCGTATTTACTACCAGGGTTTCCGCTGGTGCCCTGGAGTTGCGTGCTAGAGACTGAACTACCCATCAGCCATGCATCCCCTCGCCGCACGCCAACTTGGGATTCGGGGTAATTATTTTATAGAGGTTTTCTTCCTCGCAGTCCGGGCGATTAAGCAAAGACCCTCGGTCCTTATGCTGAGCCGCGAGACATGGCCACGACACTCGGCATACATCAGGATTACGACGTGGAGACGTTGGCATTGCTGCCAGTCCGTCAATCGTGTCCACGACTGACGAAACCCGTCTCGGTTTCACATCCTCAGTATCCTCTGCTAAACAGAGCAATACGAGGAGCGAAATTCGGGCACCATCCGAAAAATCGGGCGGCCCGTCCACACGGCAGTCCACATTGGACTCCACCGCTGATCCCTCTTAGTCTGGTCTCTCCCTTTGGGCCTGTCCGGCATGAGTGACTCTACCGGCTTAGCCCCAAAGATCATCGAGACACGCAAGCCCCACCACGACGACAACGTGGGAATCTCGGTGGGGTATTTATGACTACCTAAATGCTACAAATACTGGCTCATAGGTCCAGTTGCACCCATGGCTGCCGTGACCGTGATGTTCAGGATTCCAGCTTCGGAGAAAATGTTATTAAGCTTTCTATTAAGAAATATTCAGTGACAGCTCCAATTTTCTTTTTCTTTTAAATGGTTTTCACCTTTCCAGTAGGTACATTTTAAATTCCACATGCAATATTATTTGCTCCGTGCGGGAATCGAGCTCGCGACGCTTAATGCAGAAAGCCACACACTTAACGCTGCGCCAACTGTGTCGTTAAAATTATGGCCAAAATGATATACCTATAGTTTTAATTACATAGGTGCCTATAAGTAAATCATATTATGTTCTCCAACTGAACTTAATACCGTCACCAAGTTTTGACTGATAACATGTATTCCATGCAATCAGGGGAACCTGCTAGCCATTTGGGAAAAACCGGCGTGAGGTCATTTCGGCCGAATGAAGTCCACTGCTGGACACAGGCCTCCCCCAAACCCTTCACCACAATGACCGATATGGGTGTGTTGTGGGCTCATTGGGGGGTTTTGCCATAATCGCCACGCTTGGCAGGCGGGTTGGCGATCGCAGTTGAGTTGTTAATGTACTCGAAGGACGCTGCTGCCTATCCTCCGGCTAATCTCTTAGTCGCCTTTTACGACACCCACGGGAGGAGATGGGGTGGTGGTATTCTAAGCCGGCACTATACGGAGAGGCGTGAGGTATGTCTACTTATTTATAGAAACCAGAGTATAAAATTATGATTATTATTATATGATGAAAAGTTTGTTACAATAAGTACCTATCGTGTATATATATTTCTCACTCCTCCTAAACGGTTGGACCGATTTTGATGAATTTTGTATTTTTAGATTCACAATTGGACCCGGTACATGGCCCTGCCATCGGGTTTGCATATACCTGCCTGTGCGAAGCTGGGGCGGGCAGCTAGTATACATATAAATACACAATGACTTCCATTCATCTATCACTGCAGGGGTGCCAACTGACTTGGGGGGATCCTTTACAATCCTCCCCGAGAAGTGCCTGGGGGGGCGACCTTTTTACAGTCGCCTTCCCTCCGCTAGAGGGGGTGACCGCTTTACAGTCATCCCTTCTGAGATGTGCCTAAAGGCGTGGCACCAATGGGCGGCTCTAGTGTGATCTTACGAGGACCTGGAGCCCCCCTTCGGTGCCGAAGATGACCGCTCCAGTGGTTTTAGCCGGTAGGAGTCCGGCATACCCCTTCACCCTTCCCCGGGGTGAAGGAAGTTCCATGTAGAATTTCCACTGGCATCAATAAAAAAATAAAAATAAAAAAAGGGGTGCCAACTGAATATCAGCGCTGAATCCCCCGCGACCAGTAAATGCTGAGTTGGTGACCTTTTTGGCATTGGCATGCTAGATAACACAATTTGCAAATTATTTGATGCATGATGACTGGTTTTGTTTTGTTTAATTTCTTTACTGTTAATTGTTTGAACGGTCATTATGTCCCGTCTTGCATAAATAAATCGAAGCAACAGTTATCTCAACATGAGATAAACGCCGTCCCGGAGGCCGGAGTAAACCAGCTTCATACCCATTTGATACAAAAAAAAAGATGTAAAATGCATGGCAGCTTATGGAGAACTATATGCGACACTGCTTACCCGAATTCCCCACACTCCATCAGGGCCACGTCTGGGGCGTACGTTTATGGGCTGGCTGGTAAGAATCCCGGGATTGCGGGACTCTCAACTCTGGCTTGCCTTACCATCGAGTCCTCTAGACACGCGATGGTGAAACCGGTGCCACATCTCTCGACACCCCGAGCTGCTCACGACGGTATAACTCCCAATCGTGTTGGTCCCATTTCCCCGCGTAAGCCTATGAAAATACCAGGTTCTTCCTTGCAGAGGATTTCCATGATGAGAGACAAATAATAATAAATTATTAATGAAGCCAAATCAATACTTTGTTAGCTATAATAAATACTTATATGCTAGGATCAGTAATAAATAATATGATAGTGTACATTATATGCGGAAGACGACGCCGCAGTCCTCAAGATATAGTTGCGCCTACCCGTACGCTGCTCAATATTTCTTTCTTTCTTTTAATTACACTCATTTATAAGACAGAGCCTGACTTGCATAGTTAAATGAATAATTCTGTAAATAAATAAATGATTCTGTGCTGTGTAGGGTCCACATGCACTGGAGTAACATTTTTGCTGTTATTTTAAATATATTGTACCTAGAAATACAATCATTTTTTAGCACCGCTTCAATTGTAAATATATGAATGAAATGAAATGAATTTTAACTGAAATGAAATTATATGAAATGAAATTAATTTATTCCTCAGAAAATATAGTACATTTGGTGTACACCAACGGAGTGGTTATCTTGGGTACCAAAGAGGCTCCACGATCTCGCAAACAATTATACTGGAGCCGGCCATTGATGCCACGCCTTTAGGCACATCTCGGAGGAGATGATTAACGCGGTCATCTCCTCTAGTGAAGAGGAGGCGACTGTAATAAGGCATACCTCAGGCATACCACCCCCTAAGCAAATCTCAGGGGGGGAGGTTGTAAAGGATACCCTCCGAAAACTCCGGAACTTCGCTATGAATTCGGCACGAAACCACGTGCGCTTCGTCGTATTCCCAGCAGACGATGAGCATGCTGTTTCCCCAATTTACCCACACCCCCGAACCCACGAAACCCTCGCTGTTGGTCCTAGTCCATCTGAGCTCCATAGACGCATTTCTAAGCCCTCGGGAAGACGGCAGCAGGCACGTGTTTACGTGCCACCGTGTGTACAAAACAGCGTACGACGAAACTTCGGGAGGATCCTTTACAATCCGTCCCGAAATTAGCCAGGGAGGCAGCCTCTATACAGTCGCCTCCACCCTGCTAGAGGCGGTGGTCTTTTTACAATCACCTCCTCTGAAATGTGCCTATAGGCATGGCACTAATGGTTGGCACCGAAGCTTTCGTTCTCGAGAACCCAAAAACTCTTCAGTGCCTATAATGACCACCCCGGTGGTTTTAGTCAGTAAGAGTCCAGATCAGCTTCCACCTCTCTCTCCAGGGGCGTTGGATGACGCAAGATATACCCACCGCGGTAAAAAAAAAAATACGTCCATGAAGAGCGGTGTTAGTCCTCTGTCCCTCTGAGAGCTTGAGTTGTCGTACAAATATTTATAAAACGCATTACAGTAAGTTAGAAGACCGGAAGCTTCTCCCAGTAGTTAGTCTGCCAAGCGTAGTGATTATGGCAATATTCTCCTATGACCACTTCCTATAGTGATCATCGGTAGGTCCATGTTCAGCAGTGGACGTTTACAGGCTGATGTGTGTATGTTTGCTGCTACATCTGATTTGATCAGAGGCTGACCCCGACATACCCAGTTTGGAAAAGTCTAGGCAGTTGATAAAAATGCAGAAAAATGCAAATACCTCATCGCAATATACGCTTGTAAGTAATACAATACGATGACAAATAAAGCACATCGTCTGCTCTATACATTATTGACACAATATGCTTCTCTCTCACTCATACTCGTACATGCATCGCGATATGCCATAAATATTTACATGAAATTAACCATCGTGAGCCACAGATGAACCTTTGTAACCACAAGTAATTAGTTATTTTAGACCAACGTGACAACAGTAATTAGATATTTCAGCAGCGATCCCACTTACTAAAGCGTCTATATACCAGATGAGATTGCTAAGCCAGACATTAAATAACTTATTCAAAACCTAAACTCCACTGCTATGGATTTTACAGAACATTTTCTCAAATCATAATTATGGTTAAATCTCGACCATTATACTCCATCTGAGACGTTTCTCCATCAAGGAGAAAGTCAGTAACAGATCGTCTTATATACGCGCACAGACAAGATCTTTTGAGTTATGAGTGTTGTGGGAATACTCAGTGTTGTACTAAAGTTTTTGTAACGTCAGAACCAATATAGTTAAAGAATTTACACAACTCGTATTTTATTGAGGATAAAGTATATATTCAGGAATGAGCTGACAAGTAAACGCTGATCAAGCAATCATTCGATCCCCGTGATTTGACCCATTTCCTGTATAAAATTGTATTGTATGGTTGAGGAGTACAAACGGATATTTCATTAGCTGGCCGGTGCGCGGTGTGTAGATGGCGGACGTAGCTCGCCGTGACCCGGAGCGAACTTCACAAACATCAGACAGAAACTCGTTAGCTGTCCCCCGCTCCACACCTTGCCGCACCACGCTCCCCGCTACTAAATAAATGTCTCACTCCATTCCGTAGATTAGCACAACTTTATATGATGAAATAGCAATATGCGATTATATAAATCCACATTAAAAGGTTTACTTTCCATTATTCGATTAATAAAACAGCGTAGCTAAAAGGAAGTTCCGATATTTTCCCTTTGTTTTATGCTCATTAAGGCAGAATTTTTCATGACCCGAAACACGAAAGCTCACATTTTGGGCATACGTTTATAAGGAATTCACAAGAAGTATACCTTGTTCGTAGCACTTGGAATTTTATGTATTCGTGTGTGTGGGCCTTACCAAACTAATCATATTGAAAAGACAAAATATTGAATATTCTTCTAACCCAGAAAATGTCTGCCAGGACGACGCGAGACCTTTCAAGCATCGCTACGAAAAGGTATATTTCTTATATTTTTAGAGAAGAGTCTTCCATGTTGTGTTTTTAATAATGCACGTTGTAAACACACAGGATGTTTCTGCTTAACATCCTCATCATCATATCGGCCGAAAAAGTTCCACTGCTCAACAAAGTCCTCTGTCAGAGATTTCCACAACGACCGGTTACGTGCCGACTGAATCCAACGACTCCCAGCGACCTTCTTTCACCAGGATCCATCTCGCTAGAGGCCGTCCCATGTTGCATTTATCGGTGCGCGTTGTGTTTCTGCCTAAATAAATGCTTCTCTAGTTTTTAGGAATCGCAGTTAAAATGTCACCTTTGTATGCTTTTTGTATTTTTTATATATCTTCTCAACTAAAAACGTCCATTGTTGGACAGAGACCTCCCTTAAAAATCTCGTCAATGACCGGTCTGGGTTTGTGTTGTGTACTCATTCGGGGGGTTTTGCCATAATCGCCACGCTTGGTTGGCGATCGCAGTTGAGTTGTAAATGTACTCGAAGGAAGCTGCTGCCCATATTCGAATCCTCTAGTCGCCTTTTACGACGCCCACGGAATGTGATGGGATGGTACTATTCTTAGCCGGCTGCACATAGCTTATTTATATTTTTACCGACTTCGAAAAGGAGGAGGTTCTCAATTCGATGCGTTTTTTGTTATGTATGTACACCGATTACTCTGAGATTTGTCGACTGATTTGAGCAATTCTTTTTTTAACTGGTGCAGAATGCTTTCGTGTTGGTATATGTATCTATTATAATAATATTTTTTAATCTATTATAATAATATTTTTAATCTATTACAACAATATTTTTATTATATATATATTATTGTATGTATTAACTTAAAAGTATTGTTACACCGCGAACTACCCTTTTCTTTATCGCTTACAAATCTGTCCATCCCAAGGTTGTCTGGCAGAAATCGCCGTGTGCGATAAGACCGCCCTTTGTTCATGTCTTTTTCTACATTGGATCTTATTTTTGTTATTTTTGGTGTACAATAAAGAGTATTGTATTGTGTTGTATTTTTTTTGTTAAAAAGTTTTATTATAACGACTACATTATTAATGAATAAGATAAAGTAAATGTTTATTATACAGTTCTAAATACTCCTATTGCACAGTCCAAGAAACTAATCACTTCGATTCGAAAACAAATAAAACATTTTAATTTGAAGTGTTAGCTAGTTATAATGATAGATATTTACCCTATATTTATCAGTTGCTTGACTTTGTCGGTCAAGTATGACGATCATTTGAATCAACCAGTAAAAGCGTTTCTGATCAAATCTGATAGAGTTTTTATACACGAAAGTTAACAGCACCGTACCCTAAGCCCCAATGTAAGTTAAATTCATGTCTTTAGATGCAAATGAAATTATCTGAAATTCAAAATTAGCACTAAAGTCAATAGTTAAGTGCACGGCTCGGAAAAGTCAGTCCTATGGAGAAGAGCCGGCAAAGAAACTACATGGACATACTCTTAAAAGAAAGTTAGATTACAATTTTATTACTACACTAGCTGGGACCCGCGGTTTAACCCGCGTTAATTTAAAAGAAGTTTAGAGTACTTCGACATAGACACTTGACATAGAATATATATGTTGGATTTCAAGGGTTTTATTGTTTTCGCGCGGAACCCTAATTATTTTTCTAAAATAAAAGTAGCCTAAGTTATTCCTTATAACGTCAGCTATCTGCCAGTGAAAGTCCCGTCAAAATCGGTCCAGCCGTTTCGGAGATTACCCGGAACAAACAGACAGACAGACAGACAGACAAAAAAATTAAAAATAGTATTTTTGTTATAGGTACCGTATATACTTTCATATGCATTAAGTAAAAAGCTGTTATTTTGACATTACAAACAGACACTTCAATTTTATTTATTTGTATAGATTGTAATAAGTTAGGTATGTGCGAACAAAGTAGACAAACAATTTTTTTAAACTTTGCCCCACACTAGGATTTGTCCTGTGTCGTAGGTGCGTTTACAAACACAAATTCCACACACAATACTTGTACACCCAGACCCGGAACAACTACTTGCAGATCGTACAAATATTAGTTCCGTGTGGGAATCGAACCTACGACCCGGTGCGCAGCAGCTGACTGTATCAGCCACTGCACCAACCGTGCCGTGGAAAATACACAATAACAAAACACGACGATTGCCTCTACCATACACAATAGGAAACTGATAATTATTAATGCATAGCACTTATAAAGTCAACGAAGTTCACACATTTACAAAATATAGAAGAAACTAAATTATATAAATTAAAGGGCATTTTGGACGCCAGAGCTTTAACTGTTATATTGAATATATTAGTAATATTAACATGTCAAAAGTGTATAATAAATATACAATATATATAAATAGCACATATATTCAAAAAATTATTATTATCACTAACAAATTTTGAGTTGTTATGAGATAAATGCATATTTCGTCAATAAGGTTCCAGGGAAGCCACATGTTCAGAAACAATCAATATCAGACATGTCTGTCGTCAACGTAGTCATTAGCCCTGAAGTAAAACACAAAACCTTATCTTTCGTACGGTATACGGCAACACAAGAAAAGTACATCAGTTCGTATGTACATATTAATAAATCTCAAATAAAACGCCTCCGTTCCATTACGTAAATTGAAAAACTTTTCGATGATCCGTATTCTGTAACCAAATCTAAATTATTATTCAATTGTCTAACACAGTTACACTGTATATTAATTCTAATGGATAACAGCTTTGTTTAAAATAGGAAAAGCTGAATATCCTCCGAGTATAGATAAGCCATAGAAAGTTCACAAAATCGTCGAAGTTTTGACTTTTCTACCCTTTAATCCTGCCAGCGTTGCTGTGAGTTTTAGTTTGTTGTAGATATAATGTGATCTGGTGCAATTTTTATTGAGAGTTTGTTTTGTTAGTGTGCGCCTTAATAATTCAGTTAATCCTGCTTAATACTGAAACCTGCTTACATGCGGTGAATTCATTAGACATGATTTCAAAAACATACATACATAAAGTACAAATGTATGTGCCAATATAATGCGTATATTCATATCATACAAGTTGAATACCACTCTCCGTAGATGTGATAATAAGCGACTTAGGAATTATAACAAGAGGATAGGAAGTAAGATCCTCCTGAGCAAGATTATATCAATTTTTTGTAACTTTGAACAAACGATAGTTGTTGTTTCATATCCTATGTTCATTATTCTAGCATTGGACTTTTTCCGAGAACGATTGTTAAATTGATCCGTAGGTAACAACATTTTACCGGAGAAAATGCGCGACTGCAAATCTTCTTCGCCGGAAAAGGTTCTGCTCCGAATCCAGATTCCAGGTGTCGGCGGAACAATGCAATTCCCGACCAAATCGCGTCGGGTAAAGCGCCACCGTCCCCGCACCGTCGCCGCCGCCGGCTGCCTACACGTCCTCAGTTCTCGTTCTTCGAATGACGGCCACTAATACCTGCCAAGAGAGCTATGAATCGAATATGCGGGGATATAAACTAATCAACTTCAATGTGTGTATTTCAATGCAAATATATCCATTTATGCTTTTTACATACAAGCTCTTTTCATATATTGTATATTTATTTTCATTAATGTAATAGTGTTGATATTCCGTATGGTGTACGGATTAATCTATAGCACCACTCCGAGGATACCGTAAAACTCAGGGACTTAACCAGAGGGATGGGCCGAGCGTACTTTCTGTGGAACAGTAGCCATACTGCGCTCACTAACCCGCCTGCCCAGCTGGGTGAGTGCCGGCAAATTCCCCCAAAATGAGGATACGCTTGTGAAAATTTATGTGGGAGGCATTTGTTTAGCAGTGGACGTTCTTTGGCTGACATGATGAATAGTGTTGATGTAAAATTTATTATGTAAGCTAAATAGTGTTATCAACAACATTTCAAGTAATCAGTTAATCAAACAGTTAAAACAAACATTGTTCGACAGATAAAGGGATATTTAGCGAACTTACTAAACTAATATCTACTTTATCAATAGTAATAAAATTTAACCGTGTGGTACCGGCTGCGAATAGCAACAACCCATCTCATACCTTGGGGTTCGTACAAGGCGACTATGGGATTAACTGGAGGATGGGCAGCAGCATCCTTCGAGTACAGTAACAACTCAACAGTGATCGCCAACCCGCCTGCCAACCGTGGTGATAATGGCAAAACCTCCCAATGAGCACACAACACACCCCGACCGATCGTAGTGGCGATCTTTGGGGGAGGCTTGTGTCCAGCCGTGGACTTTATTCAGCTGAAATGATGATGATGAATAAAATTTGCAATATTCTCATGCCAATGACAGATAGCAATAATATTCTTGGTAGGTACTATAAAATTCTTAAACCCAATAAATAGTCTACGATACGCAGATACAAAGACAAACAACATAAGTTAAGCTAAAGATATAAAGCATAAGCATTCGTCCATCCAGTGGCTGAGTAACTTTGTTAAAAAGAAAACCGGTGCTAAAGGAAAAAGAAATAAAATTGTTGGCTGACGAATTCGACAGAGATTTATCACCTCCGCGAGGTTTTAGCGGTTCCTAATTTACCTACTGTGGAGACGGCTGAAGGACGATAATTCATTTTAATACATTTTCATTTTATTAAACAGCGGAAGTCTTTAAATGGCAAATATTTGTTACTACGTAGGTACATTAACCTACGTTGTAACAATTCAAGATAATGTTGCGTTATTCTTGGCTCAAAGAAATTTGCACATTTGTTAGTTAAGTTACCTTAGTTGTACACCTAAATCAAATAATGAACATTCATGCTCTTATTAATTGCAGTCACTATTCTGAGTAGTATTATTTGCCATTTCATAAGATCTATTCAAATCACAGATTTTAATTTGATCATCATCACATGTACCGAAAAGGGTTCACTGCTGAGCATAGGCTTCCCCCAACGATCACCATAATTTCTGGTATGGGTGTGTTGTGGGCTCATTGGGAGGTTTTGCCATAATCACCACGCTTGGTAGAAGTGGTTGGGGATCGCAGTTGAAGGGTAAATGCACTCCAAGGACGCTACTACCCATCCTCCGGCTTATCTTACAGTCACCTTTTATGACACCCACGGGATGAAAGGTGGTGCCATTCTAACCAGGCCGACACGGAAACTATTTAGATTGTAATGAAATATACCTAATTATGCGTGTGTGTATTCCGTGTGGTGTCCAGATTAAGAATATAGCACCACTCCATCCCCTCCCGTGGATGTCGTAAACGGCGACTAAGGGACTCTAAACCAGAGGGATGGGCAGCAGCGTCCCTTCTGTGAAACGATAGCCATACTGCGCTCACCAACCCGGCTGCCAAGCGTGGTGAGTATTGACAACCACCCCTCAAAATGATGACACAGTTGTGAAAATCTATGGGGAAGGCCTTTGTTCAGCCATGGATGTATAAATGGCCGATATGGTGGTATGGTATATAGTAATTATACGTTGAGTCATTGTCAAATTATTCCCAGTCAAATCAAAATTAATAATTCATTGTTATTCCAAACATCCCACTGGGCATGTTATTTATTGTCGGTAGATAATCAATATTTCCCATTTCACAATACCACGATTTCAATCTTTGGGAAATCAACAAAAATTTGCATACAAAAAGCGCTATCTGTTTTGCATAAATCGATTTACCTATCCTCTTTCCAAAAGCTTTTTCCTTCCCAATTTCAACGCCAAGTTTATTTGTAAACAAAGTAGGAATTGCTCTGGGGTATTACCAAATAAAAGTTTGGAATGTAGCAGAAAATTATTCTAAATTTAAGTTTTTATGGCTGGTGATAAATAAGCGCGACGGTAACACGTCATTTGGTTATATTCAAGAAGTTTCCAAGCAGTGACACGTAACTGGCTGGATGAAGAATATTAAATGGTCGTGTCTAATTTTGCTATACTACTATAAGTTCAGTTTATGACGTTGTGTACATTTATTGGAACATACAAGTGTCAAGGTATGTAGGTATATTTAATGCAAATTTTCTCCTGATTAGAATACTTAACTAGGTGAATCTAAATTCAAGAACCGCCCTGTATCGGGTGTTGAATTTTAGATACAGCTATTGAGTGTATCGACACTCAACGACAACGAGCTATTAAAGAGACAGAGTCCAAAATATTTTTCGTTTTACTCTAGCCTTTTCTCGTTAATGAAGAGACAGTAAAATTATTATTAATAATAATAATAATAAATTGGCCATGACTTTTGATAATTAAGAAATTAGCCATCTGTAAATGACGAACGACAGAGACGAATGTCGAAAGAGATACAACAGTCAAGAACAAGACGTATGAACGACTTTAGAATTCCTTCACTACTATTAACGTACAAACACTGCTGATTACCACTACTAATGTAAAGGTTCAGTTTGGATGTGTGTTTCTTAATCACGCCGAAACAGTTCAATTTAAGTGAAATCTACCTGATTATGTTATGAAACAATGCATAGGATACTTTTTTGCGTTATCAGGTTCCCTTATAGATTTAAAGGAGTTTACTCGCGGATCATAAAGTCTAAAATAACTAACGTTAATCGAGAATATATACCTAACAAAATTCCCAGGAAAATAAGAGAGGTTAAAGATGTTACAATTTTCAATACAATGACATGACTGACCAGTGAGATCTGATCCCTTTAGAAACAAGACAGTAACCAAGCTCAGATTGAAAAAATTGTATTTGATATATCTTTTTTTTTGCCGTTGCAAAGTTATTGGGTCTTTGGGAAAAACAAAGTCTTTAATAATCATGTGATCAAAAAATGTCCAGTACCCATTTAATATATTCATAGATTTTTATTTCTTCAATTTGCATGTTTTTAATCATAACAACATTTTCAATTTAAATGACAAAGGGCGAACATTATTTTATTATTCCAGTATTAAAGCTCGCATCATCGCATTTCATTCTGAACCCCCAACGACAGCTCTGTCACCGCTCCACCGCTGCTCCGTCGCGGGGGAATATGTAATCCTGAATAGAATGATACTTAAATGTCAGGTGCGAAACCTCCTCTGTGAAACAAATTCGATACCGGCCGCTTTTTTGTCTTTGCTAACGAATCACCAAGCTCATGGGGCTTTCAGCGTACCGCTTCGTAACGGCTATTGTTTCATTCCAGTTCGTTTTTTTTACTTCTTCTATCTGCTTCGTTCTTTTATTTTAACAACTATCGATCTTCTGAATATCCGATATCGAATGACACTTCTCAGTTCTTCGCTTTTTGCTTCGCCGTGTTTACGAAATACGAGTGCCGTTTGCCACCTAAATCAATTTATCAGTATATATTGGATATTTTAAAACCTTGGTTTGTTTTACGTTCCGTGTCATTTACGACGGTAAATAGATCTCCCCACACCACCCATAAGTAAAGGCAACTAAGGGTTGATATCAAGAGAATGGACAGCATGCGTCCTTCCATGTACTGTAACAACATAGGTACTGCGATCACCAATCCGCCTGCCAAGCGTTGTTATTATGGCAATATAACAGCTCATTGTAGTGGTAATTGAAAGGCCCGTGTACGACAGTCGACGTTTACGGGCTGATGTGTGTTTTATTTACAAACATGGACGATGTTTGATGTAAAACAAGAACATTAATATGTATCGGATATCAATACTACGTATGTTTTTATTTAGTTTGGAAATCGTAACATCAAACATTTAAAGCGACCTTGTATGACCGTTTATAAAAATTCCCGTAAAAATACTCATTTATATATTTTTATTTAACCCGGTAGAAATAGGCATCGTGTATATCCGGGGCATGCCGGATTGCTACCGGCTAAAACCACCGGAATGACCCTGTTAGGTACCGAACTCGAAAGATCTTCATCTAGAGCCGCCCATTGGTGCCACGCCTTTAGGCACACCTCGGAGGAGAGGCTGTTAAGAAGCCGACCCACCAAGCATATTTCGGGAAGCTGAAGCCTCGCTGTGTGACGTGCTGAGCACAAAGCGTCACGATATCACCTGCGCACCGCCATTTTCCCGGGGTTCGCTCAACATGGGATCGCTCAGATTGCCCAATCCGCGCTCGCGACCCCACAGCCCCTCGCTATATAACGACGACAACTGGGAGCTCAGGATGGGTGCTAGGGTGGTTGTTGCGCCGTGTCTTCCTTTCCGAGCGGGATAGAAAGAAAGAAATTAAAATTTGTTATTTTGGACTCGTACACAATGGAAAACGTAATAGTAATAAAATAAAAGTATGACTTGACTTAGTAGTGCTGTACGAGGCCAAAAAAGGTCCTCAGCATATGCTGCAGCAGTTTATGCTGCAGCGCTGGTCTTCTGATAGGGCCTATATGTTGATGCCACGGGCGATTACGACATAACATTAACATGTATATACTTATTTATGACTGAGGAAGAAACACATAAAATATTGGAGGGATACGTAGTAGGACCAAAGATTTTAATACATGTAATGAAATGATTACCTATCATTCCATTGATTTGAATTTGAAGAGAGGTGACAGTGTCATGTTGCGCATGTCATTGTGATAATTGGAGGTTATAAACTAGTGTGTTAGATAAAATACTTGAAGATTAAAAGGAGCCGATATTCGTGAAATTATAAGCTTTGAATGTTGTTTCTTTTGTACAGGTAAAGCAATATTTTGTAAAACATGTACGTACCTACTTACTTTATAAAACAACCCTTTTGTAATACAATAAAAATACTTTATTTACAGAAACGCAATTGAGTTTATTGACGAACGTCAGTTACCTTAAATAAGATATCTTATATACATTTAGTCAGTTTATATAGATACTAAAGTAGGATTGAATATAGAAAAAATCTACTAAAAGTCAAAAATTAACTCTGTGCAACATTCCGATTGGGCGCTTCGGTCCGTACTCTTTGTCATTTTGTCTATGTCATGAAGGAAGCGACACTAGCGCCACCGGCTGGTGTCGAACCTCTCCCGGTCTCGCTTGGCAATGTCCTCTTGGAGCATGACACTCTTACGGAAGGAGCCCACAGAACTCCAATTCTCATGTTCTGCCAGCATAGCCGTAGCCAGTAGTGTCTACTGACAGATCTTACTCGATGCGATCGACCAGGATCGTCGCCTTGGCAGCCCACCCAGGGCACTCTTTGAGCGTGTATGCCGCTCATCTCCACAGTGGTGACACCGTGGCACTGTGCCGTGTGCCGATCGGTCCAGCCGTTTCGGAGATACGGGAACAAAGACAGACAGACAGACCGACAGACAGACAGACAAAAAAAATTAAAAAAGTTTTTTTGTTGTAGGTACCGTATATACTTTCATATGCATTTAGTAAAAATCTGTTATCCCGATATTACAAACAGACACTTGTATGTATATATATGTATATAGAAGATAAATAGTTTATTGTGTTCTCATTCAAAATAGCGTTAGGATGGACAAAAACATTGATCACTATCAGAAAATTCATGAAAATCCCGACGTAATATGTACAAGGAATTCAATACATTTTCTTACATTTATATCAATCGTATCCGTTGAATCTAAATAACTATAAGGCAAATCAAACGTTTATTATATTTAGCTAATGCCGCATGCGTTACAATGTCATTTCAATTATTCAGATTTCAGATGTTTTATGTCAATCTCCTACATTAGCCTCCAATAATTGTACCAAATTCCAACTCAACCGGATGAAGGATATAGGTACGGGAGAAAGGGTAGCTTCCAGTCTTACAAAATAAATTTATAAAATGAAACTATTTTGTAATGTCTTACACGTATGTAGAATATGTTTACGTGTGTATTGCACATAATACTTAGGTAATACATAAATAAACGCGAATGACACAGTATAGCATATAATTATATCGATTTAAGGGCGATTTAATAAAAGTAATGATTTTGTAATTGGTGTAAAAAAGATATATGGACACAGGCCTCCCCCAATAGATTGCCACAACGATCGATCTGGGTGTGTTGTGTGCTCATTGGGAGGATTTTGGACTAAATCGCCTCGCTTGGCATGCAGGCGGGTTGGCGACCGCAGCTCAGTTGTGCGTGTTGCCAGCTTTCGTCTAATCCCATAGCCCCCTTTTACGACACCCACGAGATGAGATGGGTTGGTGTTATTCATAGCCGGTACCACACAGCATATAGCAAACCTCCACAACTGCAATATCCATGAAGCAGCACCATCCGTGTAAATCTCAAATAAAAAGCTCTTAAAATAAATTGAATCGAGTATATACTATATAACCAATATACTAGACAAAAACTATTTGCCTTCAGTAAGAAATTTCTAATACTCATAAAAAGTAATTGTGCTAATTTGCTTAAAATTCGAATAAAAGTTGTAATAAAAGATCTTGATTCTGAAAAATGCTTGAGTGAGTAAAATGTTATCAACCGTGACTGATGTTGATTGTTCTCATTTTTGCGCAGATATTATTATGATTGTATTTGCTATGATACGTGAGGTGTAGCAAGTATGAAGTTTGTCTAGGGATATTACGGAGGTTGTTTTATCGGAGGCGGAGGCGGAGTCAAAGGTCTCGTTATGACCTCTGCGATAAGATAAGTTTGTAGCAATCAATACTAACTTAGACAATTATAATAAACTAATATAAGGTAATAAACCAAAACGTACAGTATGTTTTTATAACAAATTAAAAATGTTTTTTAATTTGCGTCCATTGGTATTTCTTATTTACCATATATTTTACTCATTTTAAGCTCATAGCCACAATGATCGGTACACGATCGGTGAGGTTAAGCAACGCTTGGCGGGGTCAGTCTATGGATGGCTTAGTTAGGTATAGTGGTATTCCTGGCGGAGATGGATGCGTGGGTCTAAGATCAGACACGCTCCCTCCGCCAGAGCGGAGAAAACGCGCCTCCAGGGACGTTGGACAGGCTGCGACGGCTGGCTCGGCGACGCCGAGTAACAACCGCCCTGGCGCCTAATTCCGATACGCCTGACAACCCCTGCCATTGCTATAAGGTGGGCGACCTCTGGGTTCGCGGGTGCGTAGATTGGGGAATCTGCGTGCCCACACCAAGCGACCCAAGAGAAGACGGTAGCACGCATGTGGTCACGCGCTGCCGTGGGACGCTTTGGGGGATCCTTTATAATCCCCCTGGGGGGTGACCGCTTTACAGTCACCCTCTCCGAGATGTGCAAATAGACGTGGCACCAGTGAGTGGCTCTAGTGTGATCATACGAGGACCTGGAGCCTCGCTTACGTGCCGAAGATGACCGCTTCAGTGGTTTTAGCCGGTAGGAGTCCGGTGTACCCCTTCGCCCTTCCCCGGGGCTAAGGGAGTTTATGAAGAATTTCCACTGGGCACCAATAAAAAAAAAAACAATAAAAAATGTATTGTGGTATGAACTGATCGTCTCCATGCTTCGAAGGGCACGTAAAATAGTTAGTCCCGATTGTTGTCATTAGACAAATCGTTTAGCCAAGTCGAAAGCCTTTGGGCAGCTGAAACAACTCAGACACAAGGTTGGCCACTAACCACATGAATAGAAATAAAGAAGACTCATTTCAACTTGCACTTTATAATACAACAAACAAAACACATTGTCGCAACTCGCATGATACTTAACTTTTCGTCGTTTGTCTTCGTACCGGTAAGCTCCGTCAACCTCTGTTTTAATAGTATCGCAACCTGAGCCGAAGAAAAGAATTGAATAGCAGGTTCCGACATATCGGATTCGGAGTTGAAGCACTGTAACTTAATTTTGAAAACATCATCATCATCATCGTCATTTCAGCCGAAAAACGTACACTGCTGGACAGAACTCTCCGCCATAGATAGCCACAACGACCGGTATGGGATTGTGTTGTGTACACATTGGGGTGTTTTGCCATAATCGCCACGCTTGGCAGATGGGTTGGCTTTAGACAATATGGTAGGTTTCAATAGTGTTCCCCCCAGAGTGGGGGAAGGTGACGTGGCAAACGGGGCGGAAAGAAAGGAAGAAAGGGGAAGGTCAACCTCCCCAAAGTTCCCGCATCAGCCGCCATGACGGTCACGATGCCCGAGGGCTCACCCGACACAAGGTTGGGTGAAGTCATGACCACGGCTCGGCGAAGTATTAAGCTCGCCGACCACGGTATCGGTCCGGACACCGTGACCATCAAGAGGTCAGTCAGCGGCGGAATGGTGCTTTCCGTCGCTGGCGAGGATGGCGGCGCCAAGGCCGATAGCCTGGCTCGCAATATGCGGGAGGTGCTCACCCCATATTTGACGTGCATATTGCACGTCCAATTAAAATGGCGGAGTATGGTATTGGACCTGGACGACGCCGTCACCAAAGTGGAGATCGCAGATGCCATAGTGGCGTCGACGGCGTGTTTGCCCGAGGATGTCGGGGCGGGCGAAATTCGCCGCTCACCGATGTCTTTGGGCACGGTCTGGGTCCGGATCCCATTGGAGGCGGCCAAGAAGCTGGCGTCTACCTGCCGCCTTTGCGTCGGTTGGACGTCGGCCAGGGTCGAGGTGTTGGCGGCACGGCCATTACAGTGCTTCCGATGCCTCGAACTTGGGCATGTGCGCCTCCGGTGCACCACCGGGGTCGCGACCGGTGCTTCGGATGTGGCGGCCAGGGCCACAAAATTCGCAGACAAAAAACTGCCCTCTATGTGCGGACTTTGGCCTTCCGGCCGAGCACAGATTGGGCTGCAAATCTTATGCAGCCCAGAAGAGCAGGAGGGGAAAACCAAGCCCCCCTGCCTCAGCCGAGGGGCTGAAGAAGTCTGCGCCGGCGGCACCGGTCGAACGCTCCGGCTCACTGGAGGCGATGGAGGCCAATTAAGGGTCCTCCAGGGCAACCTAAACCACTGCCGCAACGCACAGAATCTGTTGCTGCAGACTGTTGCGGAGTGGTCGGTTGCCTTGGCGGTTGTGGCGGAGCCCTACGGCGTCGAGGAACACCCTCGATGGTTCGGGGGTGCCGGTCTCCGTCGCTATATATTGGTCTTGAGCAGAAGGTGAGCCGCCCTGCTCCCTGTAAGACAGGGGGCAGGGCTTTATCGTAGTACAGTGGGGACCTCTGGCAGTAGTGGGCTGCTATTTCTCCCCCAACGTGTCTCTCGCCGACTTCGAGGGATACCTGGACGGGGTGGCGCATTCGCTGTAAGTGCTCGCCTCGTCCGGTGCTCGTCCTGGGGGACTTCAACGCTCACTCTAGAGCTTGGAGCAACCGTCGGGACGGGCCGAGGGGGAGGATAATGCAAGACTGGGCGGCGTCACTTGACCTCCGATTGCTGAATCGAGGGTCCGTTAGCACCTGCGTTCGGTGGCAGGGGGAGTCGGGGGGGTCTAAGGGGGCTCCAGATCTTCGTATGATCACACTAGAGCTGCCCACTGGTGCCACGCCTATAGGCCCATCTCGGAGAGCGTGACTGTAAAGCGGTCACCCCAGTCGGAGGGGGTAGTAAAGGATCCCTCGAAGCGTCCCTGTGCCTTGTGCAATGTGCATATGGCAGTGCGTGGCCACATGCACTCCACTGTCTTCTCGCGGGTCGCTCGGTGTGGGAGATAATACTACCTATCAGTCCGTGTGGTGTCCGTATGAATAATATAGTACCACCCTATTTCCCACCTCCCGTGGATATCATAAGAGGAGTCTAAAGAACTATAAACTAAAGGGATGGATAGCAACGTCCTTTCTGTGGCACAGCAGTCATTCTGCGCTTACCAATCCGCCTGCCAAGCGTGGTGAGTACTCGGAAAATCCCCCCAAAATGACGACACAGCATGTAAGCGGTCGTTTATGGCGAGGCATTTGTTAAGCATTCAACGTCTTTTGGCTGATTGGCCAGTGGAAATTCTTCATGAACTTTCTTCGCCCCGGGGAAGGGCGAAGGGGTATGCCGACTCCTTTTTTTATTTTTTTTTTATTGATGCCCAGTGGAAATTCATCATGAACTTCCTTCGCCCCGGGGAAGGACGAAGGGGTATGCCGGACTCCTACCGGCTAAAACCACTGGAGCGGTCATCTTCGGCACCTAAGGGAGGCTCCAGGTCCTCGTATGATCACACTAGAGCCACCCACTGGTGCCACGCCTATTGGCAGATCTCGGAGAGGGTGACTGTAAAGCGGTCACCCCCCCAGGGGGATTGTAAAGGATCCCCCAAAGCATCTCACGGCAGCGCGTGACCACATGCGTGCTACCGTCTTCTCTTGGGTCGCTTGGTGTGGGCACGCAGATTCCCCAATCTACGCACCCGCGAACCCAGAGGTCCCCCACCTTATAGCAACGGCAGGGGTTTTCAGGCGTATCGGAATTAGGCGCCAGGGCGGTTGTTACCCCGGCGCCGTCTCCTTCTTCTTCGAGCGGGATCGGCCCTCTCCCGATCCCGCTCTGCGGTCTCCTTCTGGAGCATGACGCTCTCACAGAAGGAGACCACTGCATTCCAGTTTTCGTGCTCTGCCAACATAGCCGACACTACTGCTGGCAGAGAGAGATCTTGCCCGATCCGATCGACCAGGATCCGCCGCTCAGCGGCCCACGCAGGGCACGCCTCGAGCGTGTGCTGTGCGGTGTCCTGGTCGCTATCACAATGGTGGCATTGTGCCGTGGCCTCGCGTCCTATCCTGTGCAGGTACGCGCCGAAACAACCGTGCCCGGTGAGCACCTGCGTCAGGCGGTAGGTGACGCGCTCGCTCCTTTTGAGCCAGGCTCCAAAGAGCGGCAGGACGGCCTCGACGACGCGCTTGGTTGCAAACTGCATCCGCAGGCGATGACGCCACTTTACAAGTGCGCGCCGCCGAGCTAGCCGCCGCAGCTTGTCCAGCGCCCCTGAAGGCGCGCCTTCGCCGCTCTGGCGTATGCCAACTCCTAACGGCTAAAACCACTGGAGCGGTCATCTTCGGCACCTAAGGGAGGCTCCAGGTCCTCGTTTGATCACACTAGAGCCATCCGCTGGTGCCACGCCTATAGGCCCATCTTGGAGAAGGTGACTGTAAAGCGATCACCCCCTGGGGAGATTGTAAAGGATCCCCCAAAGCATCCCACGGCAGCGTGTGACCACATGCATGCTACCATCTTCTCTTGGGTCGCTCGGTGAGGGCACGCAGGTTCCCCAATCTACGCACCTGCAAACCCAGAGGCCCCCTGCCATTGATATAAGGCCGGGGCCTTATAACAATGGCCAGGGGGTTTCAGGCGTATAGGAATTAGGCGCCAGGGTGGTTGTTACACCGGCGCCGTATCCTCCTTCTTCGAGCGGGATTGGCCCTCTCCCGGTCCCGCTCTGCGGTCTCCTTCTGGAGCATGACGCTCTAACAGAAGGAGACCACTGCATTCCAGTTTTCGTGCTCTGCCAACATAGCTGACACTACTGCTCGGCGGCCCATGCAGGGCACGCCTCGAGCGTATGCTGTGTGGTGTCCTGGTCGCTATCACAATGGTGGCATTCTACCACCACGTCCTATCCTGTGCAGGTACGCACCGAAACAACCATGCCCGGTGAGCACCTGCGTTAGGCGGTAGATTACGCGCTCGCTCCTTCCTTCTAGCCGCCTCAGCCTGTCCAGCAGCGCTGGGCGCCGGCCACGGATCGCACATCCCCCCCCCCCCCCCCACCCCCCCTCGTAGAGACGGCACGCCGACGAGAACCTAGCGGTGCTCTACAATGGAGCTCTACAATACCATGAAGTGAAACTGTCACCTGATTTTCGCGGTTTCAGGGTTGGTCCTATATTAAAAGTTGTAGACAATGATGACTACAATGACCCGCTTTCGGATGTGTATATACGCTTTTCCGTTATACAGTGATAATTATGAACGTAATGGCGTATTGCAAATCAATTTCCACCCACTACTAGATATCTAACTGGCTTGAAATTTTGCAAACGTGTCAAGAATCGATGACACTACAATAATTTGACATGAATATTACCTGGTTCTTTCATCAGCTCATGATTTAACAAACTTACTAACAGGTTATTATTATACATTAGACATGAGTAAATACCTAATAGTAACGCAATAGTAGGTTTTAAAATAAATAAAATTTATACTTTTTTTTCTTTGTTCTTTAATAATAAGGTATTAAATTAATATTTCATCCTGTTTAAAATAGAAAAACATAGTTTTGTTTGTGTGTTAAAAATCAATCTAAGTTATTCTAGGTCTAAAATCGTCTAGCCTCCGATAAAATGTTTTATATCTCTCACGAAGTCTCACAAGGATTGCATATACATTCTATCTATTTCCATAAAACCATAAACAGAACCGATTAAGCTAAATATTATAGAATAAAAGTATCGTGCTCTTTGTTTTTCTACATTCGTATCTCATTTTGCACATTTCATAAAAGGGTTATGAGAACCAATTTCGCTACAGAGTTGGGTACAAGAATATTGTATGTACAAGCGTATCGGTGCTAATTTTTCACAAAATGTTTTTCAAGCTCTGTTTGAATATTGGTACTACTAGTATATTACACTATTCATAAAATCTTTTATGCTTGTATTCACGATGGTTTAACCAGAATATCACGTTTAGAAATTGAAATCAATGAATAGTTTAACGTTATACGTGGGATTAAATTTTTAAAAAAGAACGGGTCGGTTTCACTTGCCTCTATTATCGTAATTGATACGGCACCACTTTATAACTCATATCAATATGCCACCAATTAGGTTTTCGAATTTAATTGGCATTGCATTCCTCTTATAATGATATGAAACATTACAAATTGATCATTTCCGTATTGATCGAACTACAATAATACCGAATAGCAGATTTACTAAAGATATGAGTAAGCTATAACTCTTAAAGCCGAATACCGAAACGCCGCTTAGTATCTAAATCCCGCTTAATGATTTGAGACGCCCGACTTCCTAACCACAACATTACAGTTTTCGGCCATTACTTAGTTGTAATAGTTACAATTTCTTTCTGAAAGTCGCCAACTAAATTGAATTCATTTTAACTCGGGATGGATTCACTAGTTAATTTTGAGACACTTTTTGCGACACACACACACATTTGTTATTGTTGAAAAGAATGAAATGATTTATAGAAGATATTTATAAAACCAGCGTAAATGTGTAGAGTTCTATATAATTTCGTCAAGCAAGAACGTACAGCAATCAATGTGAAGTACCCCAAAATGCCATGAGTAATGTTCACAATTTTGTCACCCTCATTGCCACCCGGGACGCTCACTTTTTATTTCAATAAATGCCAAATGGCTGTCACCTAAATATTATATCGTTATTATACATCTTGATATTTTAATGAAGTGCTTTTTTATGTTACCTTATCCGATTTTGTATCTCCTAAATAAGAATTTTGCGCACTAATAGAGTCTTATACGAAGGAAAAATAAATAGAAAGAACTTAGATTTAGAATAATGTGGAGCCAGAAGGTTAATATTCTCGCGAATTGCCAAAAAGTTGAATGTTCGTCATAGCAACAGAATATTATAAGATAAAAGACAACCGTGTCAATTTTTTTATTACAGCTTTACAAGGGTAATGTTTATTTAAGTTGAATCAAATATAACCTTGTGTTGTATTATAGTTGCTATTCTCTTTTATAAAGTAAAGAAAGTCCAATAATTGTAAGGTATGGATTGATTGGCAATGAACTATGGGCACAATCATAAGTTGAGGAGTATAATAAAACACTTTTAAACGGATTACATCCCGTATTTTATTATTTTCCTACGTACGTACCGTACATATTTTCTGACGTTTCTAACACTTTGTAGCATTCGCAGGATGACTGAGTTGAGGAGAAATTGACGATAAACTTAAACACTAGGAAGCGATGAATGGTGGGCTTATATGAGTGTTTTCTTGTGTTGACGGTCAAAAAGAACATTTTTTTGTCTATTTTGATAAATTCCATTTCATTTTACTAAACCATCATTTAATATCTGCTAAACAAAAGCCTCTTCCATAGATCTCCACAACTGTGCCGTCATTTTGGAGGGGATATGCCAGTACCTACTCGCCACGCTTGGCATGCGGGTTTCTGAGTATAGTATGGCTGCTGTTGCTCAGAAGGTATCCTCTGGTTTAGAGTCTTACAAATCCTAATCATAATTTTTTTCTTTCTCTCTCTGGGTGCGTGTACAGACATGAATTCCACATACAATACACCCAGACCCGGAACAACTACCTGCAGATCATACAAATATTGGTTCCGTGCGGGAATCGAACCCACGACCCGGAGCGCAGCAGTCGACTGTATCAGCCACTGCACCAACCGTGCCGTCAATCTTATAACAACGAGGACAAATAACTATAATTAAGTAAAGAATCAGACCAATATACCTAGTATCATAATTAATTTGGTTCGTTCCACTTGTCGACTGCAGGCTTTCGAAATGAAGAGCCATCGGACCTTTAACGTACACGTTCCCTACAGATAATTCAATTTGCTGGGTTGACTCACCCAATTATTATATCAGCACCAACTCATTTTAAAGGCTACTCAGTTCTAATTTACTGTAATTTCATTCTGGGTTCCCGTTTTATTCTTACCGTATTTGCGGTATAAACATGGAGTCTGATTACGTTTTCTGATATTTAAGTTAACTTTATGTATCATATTTATTTAGGAATCCGGTAAATATGAGAAGCGCTATAACATGCCTATTAGTTCCTTTATGTTCGGAAAACGAAATATAATTAAAATATTGATATAATTAAGAGTTTTTTGTTAACCGTTATAATTAACCTTAGCCCTCGTTATAATTAAACAGCTATCTACATTGACATGTTACATATAGACGCGCCATACACGAACATTATTGCACTACCAAAGGCGCGCCGGCCGCCATTAGAACGCGATTTTTTTTTTTTTTTATCTACAATATAGATTTACGTGACGTATTTGTTTATTTATGAAATAAAACTGAAATATACTGAATTACGCTTATGAACCACGTCGAACCACGACACTGATCGGTCCATGACAAGTGAACTCCGGGCCTTACCGTGCTTTCATGTGACCATCGTAGAACGCGGGCAACGCATCTACACTTATTAAAACATCTTAGGCTTTCTAGCTATTATGTGATAATATTTTAACCCAGTTATTAAATTACTAGCATTTTCCCGCGGCTTCGCACGCGTGGAATTTAGAAATGTATATCATGCTATTCAAAACATGCAATAATGACCTGAGCTTTTATTAGGAACTTGTTATAGGTGTAGAGGGATCATGATAGATTTCCGAATGACACGACCCATAGGCCTTTTTTTTATTTTTTTTTTATTGATGTCCAGTGGAAATTCTACATGGAACTTCCTTCACCCCTAGGGGAGGGCGAAGGGGTATGCCAGACTCTTACCGGCTAAAACCACTGGAGCGGTCATCTTCGGCACCGAAGGGGGGCTCCAGGTCCTCGTAAGATCACACTAGAGACGACCCATAGGCCTGCCGCATATTGCAGCCAGCCCAGCCAGCCGAATGCCAAACTATGCACTTTTGTCCTTTGTTTCGAAACGCTTCCCACATGGCACTGGGTGTCATCATCAACTTTCATAAAATGTAGCTTGCCCTTTTCCGCCCAGTATTAACAGTCCAATCACTCATTATAGCCACACCGCTCATTTTGTCATTTAAATAAGGGGGTTTAAGTCGTGTGTTGTACCATACTTTTATAATATCAAGATACATTTCGCGAGTGCGCTCGCAACTGCCATGCTCCCATCCCACATACAGCGTATAGACCGAGTGAGCAGATCGCGCGCTTCAAGCGAGCATACAGCGTGCCGATTGCGAGCGATCTGCCGACACAACCACTGCCGCCCATTATACAGACACGCGTTTGAGATCACTCACTATAATGTGCGCTGAGTGAACAGCAATAAGTTGAACCCTGGCTGTCGGTGCTTAGAAGACCAACATGATGGCGAATAAATGTCGCAGACGACTGAGACTGTCGCTGATCTCCTCGAGAGTATCGTCCCAGTGTTGATCATCGTCAAGTAGATGGAGCGCTCTGTAATCTGGGTGATATTTGGGAAATTTAACGACATCAAAAGCATCGTGTGTAGTAAAATGCGCAAAAAATTGCACTTGCCATTATTTGGATCCACAGTGTAGACCTTACCCAATGCAGCGTCTTTCATAACTCCCGAGAAACTATATTCTGTACGCCCACGTTGACGTCGATCAAACACACCTATTTGCTTCTCGTACGTATAAAATGACGGCATCTTGCCATTCGTTCCCGATTTGGCGAGCGAAAAGGATCCTCTTCGCACAGTTTAAAAGAATTGACTAGCTTGATCTCTCAAAACTGCAGTTGATCGTGAGGCTCAGTTAGCTACTAAACGTGCACAGAGCACAGAGCATTGCACTGGAGCTTCGGAAGACATTCGCCTTCTTTCTCGGAGGCATGTAAAATTCCCTTCTGAATCCGATGTCAATACGAGGGCGGCACTGAAAATTTCGGGAATCAAGGAAGTGACACAACATTACTATTTAAAAATGTATTTATTGCTTTTCGAAGTATTCTCCGCGAAATTTGACACATTTTTCCATACGATGGAACCAATCATTGAAGCAACCATTCCATTCGTGAGTTGGGGTCTCCAAAATGGCCGTTTTGTAGGCGTCCACAGCTTCTTTAGGTGATGAAAATCTCTGTCCACGCAATTTATTCTTTATTTTAGGGAAAGTATAGAAATCATTGGGGCTTAGGTCGCGGCTGTACGGCGGATGGTCTAATAATTCTATGTTTTCTTGCTCTAAAACTCTTTTGTTCTGTGCGCGGTGTGAGAACTCGCATTGTCGTGATGGAGGATGATGCGGCGGTTGCAGTTCTCTCTACGGAGTTCAGAAACGACCTGTGGCAAACAAATGCTAGCATACCATTCTGCATTAACCGTTCTTTGTCCCTCAAGAGGAATAGTCGTAACATGGCCGGTTTTGGAGACAAACGTGGCCACCATTATTTTTGCAACACTCCGTGAACGAACTATTTTTGTTGGCTTTAACTCATTTTCGAACACCCAAACTCGTGACTGGTTTTTTGTTTCGGGTTCGTACGCATATATCCAGGATTCGTCACCTGATACGATGTTGTATACAGCATTTGAGGATCCTGCGTGGAATCTTTCGAGAGTTCTGACGCACCAAGTAACGCGAGCCGCTTTTTGCTCTTCACATAGCAAATGCGGTATCCATCGGGAAAACAACTTTTTTACACCTAATTGTTCATGCAAGATTATTTGTATTTGACTCATGCCAATGTCTAAAGTTGCCTGAATTTCGCGGTATGTCACATGTCGATCTTCCTCAATCAGCTTACGCACAGCATCAACGTTTTCTTGGGTGACTGCAGTTTTTGGACGACCTTGACGAGGATCATCACTGAGCTTGACACGTCCACGTTGAAATTCAGCAAACCAGCGATAAATTGTTGTTTTGGATGGGGCTTCATCACCAAATGCAGAAATCATCCGGTCAACACACTGTTTTTGTGTTAAACCACTTCGAAAGTCATAATAAATATCGCTCTTGAATTTTCTCGAGTCAATTCCATTTTCTCCACGACTAAACAAGTTGGACAAAACCTTGTGACAAGACCGTGAATCTTTTTTTAAATAAATAAATGGTATTCGATTTGTAAAACCAAGGAGTTTTCAATTAAAAAGTTTTTAATATGACAGGAACAGTGGAAATATTCCATTCCCGATACTTTTAGTGCAGCCTATGTAACAACCAAATCAAACAAAATTAATCAACACTGGTCCGTAAGAATCGGCAATTGTTCAAATATTTCAGATATTAATAAAATATCGTAGGTAAAGTTAGTAAGTTGTTTATAAAAGTTTAATAACAACACAGTCTCGGACGAAAGTCACGGACACTGACGGCATGGTTGGTGCAGTGGCTGATACAGTCGGCTGCTGCGATTTGGGTTGCGGGTTCGATTCCCGCACGGAATAAATATTTGTATGATCTGCAGGTAGTTGTTCCGGGTCTGGGTGAATTGTGTGTGAATTTGTGTCTGTAAACGCACCCACGACACAGAAGAAACCCTACTGTGGGGCAACCATTTTAAAAAGAATATAAGTTAACAAATGTAGCATCGTATGGTACCGGCTACGAAAAGCACCAACCCATCGCATCCCGTGGGTGCCGTAAAAGGCGACTAAGGAATAAACCGTAGGATGGGCAGCAGCGTCCTTCAAATACAGTAACAACTCAACTGCGATCGCCAACTCGCCTGCCAAGCGTGGCGATTATGGCAAAACCCCCCAATGAGCACACATCATACCAATATCGGTCGTTGTGGTGATCTTTGAGGGAGGCCTGTGTCCAGCAGTGGATTTTATTCGGCTGAAATGATGAACATATGTAGGTAACGCTTTGCGTGGATATCGCGACAATCGACATCGGTAGCGGTACCCTTTGGCGCATATAAGGAAAAATACTACGTTTAATCTGAGATGACCCTTAACTTCACGTTTTGCCAACGAAGCCAAACCGTGATGTAATTCGACAGTAAAGCCATCTAGTTGGAAGAAAAAAAATAAGTATTTCAACTTTATAAATTTAATCATTATAAAACTAAGTAACCCAGAAACGTCTTAATAAATAGAAAATATTATCCTTTATTTAAGGATACCAACACAAATATTTTATCACGCTTTTTGGCTTAGCCAAGCAGTTACGAAAATGCACAATGAGTCGTTCAAAAGAATTTTTGGCACCAAATTCAATCGTTGTTCTCTAATAAACACAAATACTTTATTAAACTAAGTCCATTTCATGATGACAATTTATGCAAAATATAAATGAAAATTTATGCCTGCCTGCCTTGAACCCGTGACTTCTTGTTTGCACCCGTCTCACAATAACATATAATAAAATATCAACTAGAGACCAGAGAGAATATTTAATATAGAAATTGCTTTTCAAGAGAATAAAATTAATGAAAACAAAACCCAAAAAGAAAGATTAGAAGTAGGTTTGATCCCGAGAATAAAGCAATGACAACCCACGTGTTAGTTTAGCAGGCTACGTAACCAGTTGCGAGACGTTAAGAAATAAGCTTTGTCATTCCTAAAATCTGTAGCTTAGCTCCCTTTAGATATAGCGTGATGGTAATGTTTTTTTTTGATAATTCTTATTACGTACTGATAACGAATGTGTTCACTTGTGTGATTGTTTCATAATATTCGCTGTAAAACAACACTTTGTAGACATATTGTTATACAAATCACGTCCCATGTACAAAAGCGTAATGATTTGTATTCTAAAGCCATCTTTAGACAGTAACGTACATTTTTGCCAAATTTCAACGAATTCTAGTGTAGTTTTAGCGGTAACATCCAGCATAGAAACAGACAAACAGATAAACAGACGGAAATTCTAAAAATTACAGTTTTGGAATCAGTCTTATTCCTGCATCACGCGGCAGTGATTTTTTTCAATAAATATTCATTGTACAGTTTTTGTCTCTCTACGATTTTATTATACTATAGATTACTGGTGGTCTCTTATTGTAAGAGGCCGGCTAGGTATGTAACACCCCAGTGCCAGATTTTCACCGCTAAGGCTAAGTGTTTAAACTTTAGACATTACTGTGCTCCGGTTAGAAGAGCACTGTAGCTAGTGAAATTACTGGGCATAAGAGACTAAATAACTTTACGTCTCGAGGTAACGCGGGCAGTGTGCTGCCTCGAAGGACTAGTCCTGGGTAGCATTCTAAGTGTTATGGGCGGGCATGTCACTTACCACCAGGCAAATGACTAGCTCGTCTCAGCACCAAGTAGTATAAACGTAACTAAAAAATAATGAAAAATACGTCTATTATAATTACCAATTATACAAGTAGATACGATTTTTGTAGTGTAGTGCCGGCTAATAATAGCACCACCCTATCTCATCCTGTGGGTATCGTTAAAGTTGACTATGGGATAACCCAGATGATGGGCACGAGCATCCTTCGAGTACATTACTTATCATCTTATCAACTGCGATCGCCAACCTGCCTGCCAAGTGCGGCGATTATGGCAAAACCCCCAATGAGCACAATACATAAAACCAGATCGATTGTAGTAGCGAAATTTGGGAGAGGCTGTGTCCAGCAATGGCTTTATTTGGCTGAAATGATGATTATATCATTGTCATTATATACCTATTACTACATTTTCCAATAATTAATCATATGTTGAAATAATTGTTTCCGAACTACTTATCAGGTGTAATATTAAAATTTAAATTTTCCTGACATTTGAAACATTACGGGTAGACAAGCCATGACCACGAGTGTGGAAATCGCCTTGACCACGACGCAGCTCAATAATTCGCAAATTTAAAATTTAAACAGCTTTAGCCAGAATAATATCCGCTAACTTTGCTTTTGTTAAACAAAGTATTTATTGCTTCACTCATCGTTCATGTTTGCGTGTATTTACGCTTATCATTAACGTAACGGTAACGAGATAAGCTGAGTTACTTTTTCTGGCAAAACACCAAGTTAGTACTGACCTAACCACTATTGATGAGGATAAAAGTACGATTAAAGTCTGCTGCAGCATCGTGTTTTTTTGTCAGCTTTAGTTCTATATAAAGATATAATCCCATACAAATTATGTTTGCCCTCGTCGCCGCCCAAATCACGTACTCATCGACCCGACGGCCCAGTCTGAGTTTCTTTTCGTAATCGAAACGTGAATGCGTGCTACGCGTTTGCCGCGTTCGGCGCTGCGATTCGCCCGCTTCATACTCTTCAGCCAATTGGAACACTGATCATAGTCGCATGCGTTTACGTTTCGATTACGAAAAGAAACTTACATTTGACCTGAGTTTAAGTTCAGGGCGACGAAATCACCTCATGTCATGTAGCACACAAAAATAGACTCGCAGTCTCGTTCACTCAACAGACCGTTTTACCGTTCTCGCCGCTGAAGTTCACCTCATCGACGCCGTCGTCATCACCACAAATCGGTCAATCTTCCCCGACCCCTGCTTGTATGTAGTACCAGTAGTTTTAAATATTCCTTAAAAATATATAAATAATACCGATCCAGCTTTCCCTATTTCTTCCCATTGATCTATCATTCCTATTTGATCCCCTAGCAAAGCCCTAAGCCGAGATTTGAGTACCACGACAGCTAAGGGCACCCCGCCCTTAGTTTATAAGTTTAAATTCACGCCCAGCTGCAGGCTTCTTTTGGCTTCACCAGATAGCCCGGCTAAGCAGCCACATTTTCCTGGACTGTCTGTGAGAAGCCCTACAAAACAAATATAAAAACAAAACATAACAGTATAAAAGACGTTTATAATTTTAAGATTGCAAGGATAGCGCTACTTAGCCATTAGTAATTTACTTACTGTGGGTCTGATTCCGGCACGGAACAGATATTTGCAGGGGCTGCAGATAGTTCTTCTGGCTCTAAATGTTTGTGACTTAGAATGAAAAGCAATTTATTTTAGCGACAAACGTCGACGCACATAATAAGTACACAGGCTATAATTTTACATATTATTATGGCATGACCGCATGACTAACCAAACGATTAAAACCTATACACTATCAACCCTATATATTATCCATACACGTGAAACACGATTTATATGTGCTAAATATATTTGTGGGGCTAGGAAATCTTAGTGTCGAACATGTGTATAAAAAAAATCACGAAGTACCTACATAAACCCCAAAACGAATCCTTTATTAACCGCCGAATCGAATAACCTATTTATTGATAGTAATCCCTATAGGGATATTGGTAAATTTTAAGTAAGCTGCATATATAAATAATGTCAAATTTCTATCTCGTGTAAGGCAAATAATTGTAAGGTTCTAATATGTTTACCGATCATTTTATGAAAATTATTGTTATTTAAGGACCGATTATTAAATGTATTCGATTAATTGTCTCAATCGATTCGTTGTGCTTGCAATACTGACGTGAACGTAACTATCAGAAGTCATTTTTGGAAAGTTATGAGTGGCGGGAGGGAGTTTGAAGCGGATTGCGTTACTGGCGTTCGTCGAGCAAAGACACAGCAGATCGATTAAGATTAACCATTTTTATAATAAAAGTATTGTGTGTGTAATCTGCCTGTGGAACAGAAATACAGAACTGTAACTGGAATAACCCTGTGGAGTTTTATTATACTTCAGAAGTGGTATGTACACGCCTACAATATTATTGCTTAGATTTTTAGATTCAGACATTTGGAATCCTGATCTACTTAGTTTGTTAAGAGTTTATTTTTTACATTTTTCTTTTAAAAAAGAAGCTTCCGTAGCAGCACCTTTTGTAATCAGTGACTACAAAACACTGTAGTTAATTGGGTAATTGGGTTGTACGGAAAATGATTATTATAATGAGGGTAAGCAAAAAAAAAAAAAAAAAAAAAAAAAAGACGTTGGGGTTTTTGTTTTTGAGCTGTGTATTTTGCGCTAAGGTACAGGGGTTCATAAAAGGGGGGATAATTTTGGTTATTTTTGAGCTACGACCTTCGGTTTAGGAGATATGTCTATTGATGCATTTCTAAAAACTTTATTTTTCGTAGTAGCCCAGTTCAATTCCTAACTTGTATTCTTCTGTTTAACGAGCCCCGTATCATGCCACGCGATGAAGAGAGTGGCTCGCGCCGCTCGGTGACGCCTGCACGCGGTCCTTCGCGTCACGCGATTGATGAGACCAGAACGACTGCGCAAGGCGGCAGCAGTGCGAGGCAGAGCCGCCGTCGCAGTCGCCTTGGTAGTCGCAGTCGCCTTGGCAGTCGCAGTCGCCCCGGGAGTCGTAAGCGGTCTCGAGAGCGCAGTTCTCCGAGCCTACGCGAGCGGGAAAAGGAGCTGGAGCTGGAACGCGAGCGCATCAGAATCATGGAAGACGAGGTGAGCAGAGCACGTTTTCGCTTATCATCGAAGCGCCGATATAGTTCGCATGTTCTACAATCTCCGCAGCGAGAACCTACTGAGACGCCATGCCGACGTCGTCGCAAGAGTGGTCACAGCGATGATGATAACGCCCCTAATAAAGTAGGGCAATCCGGAAGATCAGATAGCGTCACGTTTTCCACAAAGGACATTGTAAATTTATTAAGTACCATGAAACAATTGACGCCTCAGCCATCGACAGCAGCTGCGCCGTTAAACCGGTACGAGTCAAAAAACATATTGCCTGATTTTAACCCATCTTCGAAAAATCAACGTATTGACATATGGCTTAAGAAAGTAAACGAGTGCGCTTCTGTCTATGGATGGGACGACAGAACAACAATTCACTTTGCAATGCAAAAGCTGCAGGGGTTGGCCAAGACTTGGTATGAAAGTCTCAATTCTATTCTCTTCACTTGGCCCGAGTGGCAAGGAAAATTACTAAGTGCATTTCCGTTCGAACAGAACTATGGCCAATCCCTGGAGGAGATGTTGAGGCGGAAAAGTAGGTACAATGAACCCATTGAAAATTATTTCTACGAAAAATTAGCTCTCTTAAACCAATGCGATATTAATGATAAGCGTGCGGTCGATTGCATTATCCATGGAATCAGCGATAAAACGGTTAAGTCCAGTGCTTTGGCGCTACGATGCAGTCATCCCGATAAGTTGCTGCAGTTTTTAATGAGCAACAAAGAGAGTTCGGTTATGGCAGAACGTTCTGCCAATCCTCGGTTTAGGTTAGGGAATGATGCAAACTTAAAAGACACTAGAGCCCCAAATAGAATCAACGTTCCATTCAATTACCAGTGTTTTAATTGCAAGGAAAGGGGACACGTGTTCTCTAGATGTCCAAAGCCGCTCAAAACCTGCAGCAAGTGTGGCAAAGCTGGTCATGGTATTGAGAACTGTTTTCTTGGTTCTGAAAAGAATAAGTCCGAAGACGCGAGTAAGACTATGCGTATTACAGCCTCAAAAACGAATTAAAAATTTATTAAAAATATTAAAGTTAATGATTTACTTGTGGAAGCATTTATAGACTTTGGTAGCGAGGTTTCGTTGACCAAGGAAGCCTTAATAAAAGAATTGGGACTTCAGCATGATGGCACAGAGACTGGTTTGAGAGGTTTTGGCAATGAAATAGTACGATCAGTAGGTAAAGTAAACGTTGATCTGTCTGTGGACGATGTTTCAGCCAATATTTCTTGTCGCGTGGTGGACGATAAATACTTGGACGTGCCAGTTTTAGTTGGTCATACGTTTACTGAACAGCCTCACGTAGTTGTGCATAAAACTGCTAGTGAGTTACAGTTTATGAACATAGACAGCGAAATGCCGTTTTCACAAACTTGTACAGAAAATGACAATATGGTCAAGGTTGTTATGCCCAACGACGTGACGTTGAGTGGAAGCGCCACTGTTAGAGTCTGTGTGGAGCCTAGACGCGAGGGCTTCCTTTTATTAGACGGTAAATTGATTGGTAAGCCCAGTCAAGAGTGTATTGTGACGGGCGGGCTGTACACGGTGAAAAGTGGTACGATATATGTCAATTTAACGCGTCTCGGTGGAGTCTCTTCATTAGCAAAAGGAGCCACCCTAGGCAGAGCAACGATCGTAAGGGTAGTGAATAGAATTAGTGCTCCAGAGATAAAAATATCTTCAAATTGCTCAAATTCCCGCGATACAAGTCAGTTTCGCGTCGGGACGGCTGTAAGTAAATTAGATAAAACTAGATTGATTGAACTGTTACAAAATATAGGCATTGTTTTGCTTCCTCACTTAAAGAGTTAGGTTGTACTGATACGATAGAGATGAGCATTGAACTGAATAGCAAAGCACCGGTCGTTTACCGCCCATATCGATTATCTCATAGTTGATAAAATGCTTGACGCGGGGATCATCCGAGAATCAGCATCAGAGTATGAGAGTCCCATAATATTAGTCCGCAAGACAAATGGTAGCCTTCGGTTATGCATTGACTATAGGATGCACAACTCGATAACGGTCAAGGAACGTTATCCTATGCCAATAATAGATGACGAAATCGCTAGGTTGTCTGGACAGACCTGTTTCATCTCCTTAGATTTGGCATCTGGCTACTATCAAGTCCCCATTTCTGAAAATTCAAAGCCACTTACTTCCTTCGTTACGCCAGACGGTCAGTACGAATTTAATCGTATGCCGTTTGGCCTAGCTAATGCGCCAGCAGTTTTTCAGCGCATGATGAATAAGGTTTTGGGATGTGCACGTTTTACAGAGGCTACGGCATACCTAGATGATTTATTAATCTACAGCGCGAGCGTAGACAGCTGTCTGGCTAAGTTAGAGCATGTGTTGAAGTTGCTTGAGAAAGCCAACTTAACGCTTAATTTGGGCAAATGCGAATTCTTAAAAGATAAACTAGATTACCTTGGCTACGAAATTAGTTCTGCTGGAGTGAGGCCTGGTAGCAAGAAAATCCAATCAGTTGTAGATTTCCCTCGTCCCACTCAACAACATGGCGTACGGCAATTTCTGGGCTTAGCGAGCTACTTTCGCAAATTCATTCAAGGTTTTGCCCAGGTCGCGCACCCTTTGAGTAAATTATTGAAGAAAGATGTTGCGTGGACTTGGTCTTGTGAACAAGAGGAAGCGTTCAATACTTTATAGGAAAGGCTGGTCAAGAGGCCAGTACTAGCTATCTACGACCCTTCTGCCGAAACGGAGCTACATGCTGACGCCAGTAGGGTAGGAATTGGTGGCAGCTGTGTCGTCTTAATCACGATGACATAGGTCATCTAGGCATTGAAAAGACGCTAGAGCGTGTCAAGAAGGCCTATTGGTTTCCCCGAATGGCCAAATTCGTAAAAAAAATACGTAGGCGCGTGTATAGAATGTGCATATCCAAAAACAGACTTCAAAAAAGCCTGAAGGGTTAACCCCATAAATAAAATAGAAATCCCTTTTCATACCCTTCACATCGACCACCTCGGTCCTTTTGTAAAGTCAAAAAAAAAAGGAAATTCTTACCTGCTGGTGGTTATCGATGCCCTTACCAAGTTTGCCTTCATTAAGCCTGTAAGAAACACGAAAACTTTGTCTACTTTGACAGTATTACAGGGTATTCTTGACACTTTTCGTACGCCTGATCGTATAATCAGTGATCGAGGCACGAGTTTTACCTCTCATGCTTTTAAAAGATTTTGTACTGATAAGGGGATCGTACACGTGCTAAACGCAGTCGCTAGCCCGCAGTCAAATGGGCAGGTAGAACGGTACAACCGTACCATACTAGGGTCCTTGACAGCTCAGACTATCAATGACGATGAGAGGACTTGGGACACCAAGGTTGGCAAAGTTCAATGGGGTCTTAATAATACTGTTCAGAAGACGACGGGAAGGACCCCGACGGAAGTTATGTTCGGTACGCATATGAATAGCGAAATTGACCCGCGACTTAATGAATTACGCCAAGTGACTAGGGATGTAACCGAACTGACAGCTATACGTGAACAAGTTAAAGATAGGATTGACGAAGAGCTGCAAAACAAAAAAAGTCGCTATGATAAGGACAGGCGACCAGCTCGTACGTACAATGTAGGTGAATTAGTGAAAGTTACAAGAGCCTCATTCACTAATGACGGTAAAAATAAAAAGCTTCTACCAGCTTACGTAGGCCCATATCGTATAGTTACATCACTCGGAAATGACCGATGTAAATTGGCCGCGATTCCCGGATTAAGTAGCACTAAAAACAAACGCAAGACGGTAGTAGCCGCTAGTAGAATGTTGCCATGGGTTCATGTAGCTGCTTTAGAGCTTAATGAAAGCAATACAGATACTGATAATGAGGATTCTGAAGATAACGATGTAAACGAAGAAAATTAAAATAGTTTATTACAGTTAAAATAAATTATTATTTGTTATGTATTGTGTAATGGATAAGATATTGATATTTTGCTTATGAGGTGCACACATTATATCCTAATAAATTAAATCATTATGTTATGAAACAATTATGTTGAGTGTAGTATGAAGGTATGATATATGAATAACAGTGACTGTTATTATGTAAAATAATATAATTTCTTTGAAATGAATACTGTTATATTATAACCATGGAGGCTATATTTGGGTTTTATCAATGATACTGTAAAACAACTCCAAAAGTTGGAGAAGTATAAGGAACTCCAAAAGTTGGAGATGTGTGAGGAACTCCAAAAGTTGGAGGACTCCAAAAGTTGGAGGAGCGTAGGGTACTCCAAAAGTTGGAGAAGCATAGGGAACTCCAAAAGTTGGAGGACTCCAAAAGTTGGAGGAGCGTAGGGTACTCCAAAAGTTGGAGAAGCATAGGGAACTCCAAAAGTTGGAGAAGCATAGGGAACTCCAAAAGTTGGAGAACTCCAAAAGTTGGAGAAGCATAGGGAACTCCAAAAGTTGGAGAAGCGTTGGGAACTCCAAAAGTTGGAGAAGCATAGGGAACTCCAAAAGTTGGAGAGCTCCAAAAGTTGGAGAAGCATAGGGAACTCCAAAAGTTGGAGATGTGTAGTGAACTCCAAAAGTTGGAGATGTGTAGTGAACTCCAAAAGTTGGAGAAGCATAGGGAACTCCAAAAGTTGGAGAACTCCAAAAGTTGGAGAAGCATAGGGAACTCCAAAAGTTGGAGAAGCGTTGGGAACTCCAAAAGTTGGAGAAGCGTTGGGAACTCCAAAAGTTGGAGAGCTCCAAAAGTTGGAGAAGCATAGGGAACTCCAAAAGTTGGAGATGTGTAGTGAACTCCAAAAGTTGGAGATGTGTAGTGAACTCCAAAAGTTGGAGATGTGTAGTGAACTCCAAAAGTTGGAGATGTGTAGTGAACTCCAAAAGTTGGAGATGTGTAGTGAACTCCAAAAGTTGGAGATGTGTAGTGATCTCCAAAGTTGGAGAAGTGTAGATTACCCATTAATGCAAATGTTGCATCTTAGATGATTATGTAATGTAATTATGTTTTTGGCCGAGTGTAAGGTTTCATTTGATGCGTGTATGGGGACATACACGTCGTCAGGATGGACGAGTGTAAGGTTCTAATATGTTTACCGATCATTTTATGAAAATTATTGTTATTTAAGGACCGATTATTAAATGTATTCGATTAATTGTCTCAATCGATTCGTTGTGCTTGCAATACTGACGTGAACGTAACTATCAGAAGTCATTTTTGGAAAGTTATGAGTGGCGGGAGGGAGTTTGAAGCGGATTGCGTTGCTGGCGTTCGTCGAGCAAAGACACAGCAGATCGATTAAGATTAACCATTTTTATAATAAAAGTATTGTGTGTGTAATCTGCCTGTGGAACAGAAATACAGAACTGTAACTGGAATAACCCTGTGGAGTTTTATTATATAATCAATAGATTAAATATTCTTTACCAGCGTTTTCACAAAAAGTGTGAAAAGTAGCTGGCACAATCACCTTTGTTGTCATAAAATTCAGCATATTCTACTGTAAGATAGTAAATATACTTCACGGAGTGTCGGTGACGAATGCTTTGCAGCGACAAGGCCTTGTGACAGGGGTGCAAATAATTTATTTCGCACTATATTTGTAAACTCATTGACTAATCCAACAAATCTAATTCTAACTCGACTAAAAGAAGCTTTAACAAAATGTTATATAAGAAAATAATGAAAACTGTATCAGAAGATTGATGAATGAAAGTTTGGTTAAATTTATGGTAAAAAAATACAGTCGGAGGTTAGTTTTATTACAGCTATCCATTTCAACATGGAGATATAAGTAAGATAGTCTAGTTCAGTTTAACTAAAATATCTTTGAAACTTCGCAGTTCTCTTTCCCTGAATAGAAACAGAATTGGAAGCCGTTTTGCCCTCTATACAAGAAATATGTTGCTCGTTATATATTTGTGAAAATAGACGTTTACTTATACTTATCATTAGCAACTTCAGCCAAAGTAAAAACTTCCTCCCTTTCGTTTTACCCTTCTCAACACGGATTTATTGTTTGAAGCTCAGTTTGATCCTTATCTCGTCTTGTAATCGATCCCGTTGGATTCTACCACTTACACTTCTGTTAACCACTCACCCGTATATTTAGATTATATAGATCATTTAACAAGTATCGGCCGGGTTAATGTATCTGGACATTCTACGCCTATAACCCTTTAGTAGCTGTACAGTCATAATTCCATAGCATTTGTTATGTGCCATATTAAAACGTTTATCAAATAGCTATTAAAAGTTCTCGAATTTGAACTCCAGGCCTCATTATTATGCTTACTGTTAGGACAAGTACTTATAGTTAGCTTAGATATAGGGATTATTTAATGTGAACATGCAACACATATCAAATTCCTTTTTTTTTATCACGCTTTTATTAGCTTCACCTGTATGTATGTTTGTTTGTAACCGACTCCTTTGAGCTCGATTTTGCCCTACTGTGAACGATCAGATTTGATTCAAACTTTGCACACCTGTCAAAGGTCGATGACAATGCAATAATCCGATCAAAATATCCGATTATCCTAATTAGATTCGCCAGGATTAATTAATTTCTTTCCGCATCCTTTGCATGCGAGTAAGAGAGACAGAGCTAGAGCGCGAACTACGCATGCGTGCAGTTCCAGACTTGCTCTTTCGGGCACTCAGTTCAGCACAACCTAGCGTGTTTTTTTAGTTTTTTTAAACTAATTTTATAATTATTAAACGTATGCGCTGGGCGTTACTTTATCTGAAGGCGACCTAGGTTGGCGTAATAAGTTATGGTATCATTCGGGTTCCTATGAAATACGACAGACAAGATAACACTGCGGAAAAATTCCTGTGTGAGAGCATATCATACTTTTCTTTATTTTATCTGTGTTCAAATGATTTTGGAGAAAACACAATTCCAACATCGCTCTAAGACATCAAATTTAATATAATATTAATAATAATAGTAATAGTGATACAACCCCCAAAACTCAGAAGAAACGGCGCAACAAATACTCCAAAAAAGTCATAGTCAAAATCAAAGTTTTTTATTTCAAATAAACCAAATATTGGCACTTATGAAACGTTAGAATCTAAGTTGCACAGTTCCAAATAGTGGATCTCGTGGAGAAGAGCCGGCGAGAAACTCCTTGGATACTCTTTTAAAATAATTCAGATTACAATGTTGATTGATACAAATTATTGTAAAACACACACTGAGAAAAATGTAGGTAAAGATGGAACATACCACAATAATATAATAATAATAATTTATTTGCCGTGGCAGTTAACAGCTAACCAGTCCCAAGAGACGGCACTCGTTCACGAGCATGACGCATGCATCATCACCGCTTAGCCCAAGCCAATACGTCTCTGTCTGTCATGATATTTTGAATATTCAATACTTAATTATGCCTCATATAAAATTAAAAAACAACAAAATCGTTACCTGCCGTTGGTTGGTATCTCATTTCCACATAATATCAGTTAGCACCCAGTCTTATACGTTTGAATAATGAAATGTTTTTCTTTTTAAATCTCAAGCTCTATGATGTTATAAAATAATTGTAGGTCTCTATATACATCAGTCATTAAGGGCGCACCCAACACTTTCAACAGCACAACGTTATTTGCCTGGGTTATCCAGAGATCGTGCTACTGTGACCTGAAGACTCATCGTTTCCAATTAAAAGTAAATTCATCATCATCATCATTTCACCCGAAAGACGTCCACTGCTGGATATAAGTCAGGGTGACTTATATCCAGCAGTACAAAGAACGAATAACGACCGGTCTGGGTTTTTGCTGTGTGCTCATTGGGGGTTTTGCCATAATCGCCACGCTTGGCAGGCGGGTTGGCGATCGCAGTTGAGTTGTAAATGTACTCGAAGCACGCTGCTGCCCATCCTTCAGTTAATCCCATAGTCGCCTTTTACGATACCCAAGGGATGAGATGGGTTGGTGCTATACTTAGCCGGCACCACATAGTGAAAAGTAAATTAAGGACAATAAATAATAAAACACTTTTAAACGGATTCTATCGCGTATATTTTAGATATTTTTTTTGATTTTCCTGACGTTTCGAATACTTTGCAGCATTTTACTGCGTGCATCGAAACTAATTTTTTGATTAAAATTACTTTTACGACGCCTGTCACCTTAGTCATCCTGCCACCACGAATGCTGCAAAGTATTCGAAAGGTCAGGAAAATCAAAAAAAAAACTAAAATATACGCGATAGAATCCGTTTAAAAGTGTTTTATTATAATGTGCAATAATCGCGAAAATCTAAGACATTACTAGACAATAAATAAATCACGGTCCGCAGGACGACCAGTCTAAAACCCTCCTCCCAAAACATTCATAATATACATGTTTAACAATTGTATTCCATCTTACTAAATTGACACAGTTCAAAGCGAACTAATCATATTGCAATCAAAGTATCTAAAAGGTGGTACTATCAAAACAGCACCGTTTAGGACATACCTTGAAGTTTAGTTAAAGAGGTTCCATATCTCAGCGGTAATAAATGGAGGATCTTCTCGCAGAACGATGACAAAAGGTATAAAATAAGGTTATGTCACAGTGTAAAGGCGTAAATTCTCCCCTTATCGCACAGGTATGCTACCGTTACCGTTGCTGTATAGCAAACTGCATTGAGTTATGAAATAGACATACATATAGCCTGGGGACTTCGATCTATATCAGAAAGAAAGAAAGAGACATTTATTCGTTGCAGAACATGAGACACAATCTATTAGATTAGGTACTACTAGTAAAATCGGGGGTCGCGGGCGCGCAGATTGGGCAGGCTGCGTGCACATACCGAGCGGCCCCTGGGAAGACGGTGGTACACACGTGGTCACGTTAGTTTATAATCCTTCCCGAGAAGTGCCTGGGGGCGGCCTTTTTGCAGTCGCCATCCCTCCGCTAGAGGGGCTGACCGCTTTACAATCATCCCGTCCAAGATGTGAGATGCCTAAAGGCGTGGCAGCACTCGGCGGCTTTAGTGTGATCTTACGAGGACCTGGAGCCCTCCTTCGGTGTCGATGATGCCCGCTCCGGTAATTTTAGCCAGTAGGAGCCCGACATTCCCTTTCACCCTTCCCCGGGACGGAGGAAGTTCATGATGAATTTCTGCTGGGAACCAATGAAAAAAAGTTACTGCTAGTAATAGAGAAGCTTTGTTTTTCTTTTTTTAGAACCCAGTGACGAGACGTTACGTCTGTCCATAAAGATTGTATTGCTACCCAGAACCTGAGTCCTGCGTTCCATACTGCTGTTGTCACCTCTAGACAAGTTATTTAGTCTCTTATGCCCACTAATTTCAGTAGCTACAGTGCCCTTCAAACTGAAACGCAGTAATGTCTAAAGTATAAATACTACTGTTTGGCGACGAATATCTGGCATCGTGGTGGTACCTTCTTTCACTAAGAGCCTTACGACCAGTATATAGATATACCATTATATATGTCTTGCGGCTGAACAGACAGGTGTGAGTTCAGTATGTGCCAGGAAAACGTTGCCTGGTGCTGGTTTTTAACTTAACATATTTTGAAGGTGGCACACAGACATGAAATACTGCATTCAGCATTACTGTAGTGTATCATAAAATAAAAAATATATAATATAAATATCATAATTGGCACTCATTTCAAACTAAAAAGGCAAACGTGTAAGGCAGTTCTACTATAAAATTCCTCTGTCGTTCAGTAAATTAGTAATTTTATGAAGTGAATTAATTCAGAGTATGTTTAGTAAAACAGTTATTAAACTCACATCGTCGAGTCGCGTATAGTAAGTTACTACGTGCGCTTCATCAAATCCATATTTGCAACAAAGGATTTAACCGCTCCGAGGCATAGCCTATTTCTCAATGTTTATTTCTTTTCGTGTACCACAATTGAGAACTTAATCATATATTTTCAACTTTTATACATAGTTACTTATTTCCATTGGATAAATGATTTAAATACAAGTTTTGTATTTCCTATAAAGCATCTTACTCAGATTTTTTTTCGGAAAATACAATATCAAGGTACATTTTCCTCACAGATATAAAATCATTACAGTCGTATTTCCTTTTATTCAGTCCCTTTTCATTTTGGAGCCGTCAGGTGCAGGTAGAGCCGCGGGTCATTAGGACGAATCGTAGCTCCGCTACGCCGTAGCTCGAGCTCTAATAATACCAACCCTCAATCAACACCAATGTCACGACTTGTATAGTAACGTGAAAAGTGAAAACATATTTATTAAGGGCCATAAGCTGAATATAAACCATAAATTCAGAAGTATGAACTTTTATGATGATAGTTAATCCCACAAAATTAAACTAAAGCATAGAGTTGTGAGAAATCTAAAATACCGTGTATCGGTAACAAAAGATCTCGAAGAAACTTTGCTCCTCCTTTCGGCATTCACAATGGTATTACAGGCAGGATTCAACGAAATGGGACGGAAAATCGCTTTGATGCGTAAATAATTGAAAGTTAGATGTAAAATTGGGCAAGCCGATTGTTGGTCCGTCCGGAATCAGCACAAAGCTTTAGGATTGTTTCGGACGTGTCGAATTATGGACACTGAAGTTAGTACTATAAATTGTGCTTTTGAGAGTCGGCAGTGCGCTTGTACGTAGGAGTCGTCCGATCGATAGCGCACTAATGAGCCGTGACAAGCTGTCGACAATCGACATGGGTGTATCGAATGCCCTAAGCCTATGGCCGTTGCGTTGGTCTGTCTGTCCCTGACCGTAGCACGCGTGTGCTGTTCGCAGTCTACATTCCTAGCTTTTAGTGCTGAATACTCGCATGAATACCAATTTCAAAATGGCCTGTCACCTTAGTCATCCTGCGACCACGAATGCTGCAAAGTATTCGAAACGTCCGTGTGGTGTCCGGATTAAGAATATAGCACCACTCCATCTCCTCCCGTGGATGTCGTAAGAGGCGACTAAGGGATTCTAAACCAGAGGGATGGGCAGCAGCGTCCCTTCTGTGAAACGGTAGCCATACTACGCTCACCAACCCGCCTGCCAAGCGTGATGAGTATTGGCAAATACCCCCCAAAATGATGACACAGTTGTGAAAATCAATGGGGGAGGCCTTTGTTCAGCAGTGGACGTATAAATGGCCGATATGATGATTCGAAACGTCAAAAAATCAAAAATCTAAAATATATGCGATAGAATCCGTTAAAAAGTGTTTTATTATATTTTAATTATCTACAGTCAGTTGTTTCGGGTCTGGGTGTTTGCGCATGTGAGATATGTGTCTGTAAACTGTACACACGTGAAATCCTAGTGTAGCCAACATAAAAAACCTACTCTCCACTAAAGAGGGTAACTGCTTTACAGTCATCCCATTCGAGATGTGCACTAAGAGGCGGCTTTAATGTGATTGTTTGCGAGATCCTGGAACCCGCTTCGGTGATGTATTACCACCAGGTGAAATAAAAGAAGGTAATTGCCTACCCCATCTCATCCTATGGGTGTCGTAAAAGTCGACTAAGGGATTAGCAGGAGGATAGGCAGCAGCATCCTTCGAGTACATTAACAACTCAACTGCGATCGCCAACCCGTCTGGCAAGCGTGGTAATTATGGCAAAACCCCCCAATGAGCACACAACACACATATAAACGCCATATCGTTCGCTGTGGTGATCTTTGGGGGAGGCCTGTGTCCAGCAGTGGACTTCACTCGGCCGAAATGATGATGATGATGATGATGATGAATTGCCTACAAATATTTACAATACTTTAAAAAATTGTAAATATTTGTAGGCAATTCATTAAATATTTAAAATGTTTAAAAAATGTACCATTTAATTTTTCAATATATATTTACACTTATCACTTACTCACTGACTGACTCATTGACGGGCTCACTGATTGACTGACTGATGGGCCACCGACTGACTACCGACTGGCTCACGCTGTAATACGATTCATTCTTTTGATAGTTCATTTTTAACTTTTTCTTTTGATATTTCTTTTTTTTTACACGCGCTTTATTCATACTTCATATAAGAGGATATGCTGATTCATCAAAATAGTTATTCTAAAAATAATGTAAGTGGTTCGTATTCCAGTAGTTAAGAACAAACGATATTTGGTTGTCTGGGAGGCGGACAGCGGTCGGCCCCGTGCTCACCGCTCTCGACCGACGGAACATTACTCACCCGCTATCTGATGTCGTCTGCTAATTGACTAGAAATACAGATAAACGCTATTTTTACTCCACCATAAATCTTAAATACCTTTTCTGATTTATAGATCGATCATGCTTAAGGTTACTGTTCAGAGGAGTAAAGTATTTTATATTATGTCCCTAACAATATCACTTCTCTTTAATGTCGATACGGTAAATAAAAGTAAAGTAGGCAAACAGGCATTTCCAAAGGCAAATTTTATTCATGGTCCAACGTATACACAATGAACGGACCCTTTCAATGTAAAATTTCGCATTATTATTTTCACTCGCATATATTACAATATTTACAAATGGATACATTTCACTTAATTGAACACCGGGGGAAGTTAACTACTCGCAAGAAAGACGAGGGTGGCGGCGGTGAGCGCCAGCCGCGGCGAGAGGAGTGCGTCGCGCGCCCGCGCCCCAGCGCCGGCCGCGCGGGCGCGCGCACTGCCTCCAGCGTCGCCACGGCATCCTGCTCCACTCGTGCCCACGCTGCCCAAGCTGCGACCCCGTACTTTCAGGGGTGATATACAAAAGTTTTCCTCCGCGAAGTCTTGCGTGAGAGCTAGTGGGTTAGCGAGAGGATCCCGGCCACACTCACATGGCAAGTGATTACCACGTATCACTATATTCTCAACCTCAAGTATCACTGCCTCCGGCGACTCCAACATATGGTTTCCCGTCAGTTTAAACGTAGTAACGCTATTATTCTGTACCAGGGAAAGTTCCTCAATGCCGTCGATTTTATTGTTACATATTTCTAAGGTGTCGACGCGCTGCAGACCATCGAATGCACCGACTCGCACGATACCCAGATCAGATTCACGCAGAGCGAGCCGGCCGACCCGAACCAGTCCACGGAAAGTATCGGGTAGCACCGCTGGTAAATCCATGTAGGCGAGCTCAAGTACCCCGACCCCTTCCAGCCCCGCAAACGCTTGAGGCTCGATAGATCTTATTCCTGACGGAAGTTCGATTTGCGCAACGTCATTAAGCCCCGAGAAGGCATGTGCTAAAATACGTTTAATGGGATTATTCCGTAGGGAAATCAGCTTTATGAAGTTGGTTCCTGCAAAAGCATATCCCTCGATTTGGGCTATCTTGTTGTGTGTTAGGACGATTGAAGTAATGTTTTGAAGAGCGGCGAACGCGAAAGCATCGACGGTCGTAAGCGGCGAGTGCTGGATGTAAAGCTCGCGGAGACGCGGAAGGCCCCTAAAGGCAAAGGGGCGAATTCGTGTCAGATTGCAGGCGTCGAGCGCGAGCCGGCGAAGTTGTCGCAGGTGCGCAAACGCGTCAGAGCGCAGCACGCGCAGATCCGCGCGTGACAGCGATAGTTGCGTCACGCTCGCACTCAGCGCCGATGGCACGCCACGCAGCGTCGCACTGTTGCACACCACCTGATACAAAACAAAACAAGTATAATAAACAATTCACATTTCAATCAACGTTATAGCCTTTTCAAATATTTTGACAGTACCGCGTTCATGGCAAACAACAATCCTATAAAAAAATATGAATTATCAGTTTCGCAGTGTCACGACCTAAGGGGTTTAAGGGGCCACTGTTTGCTTGGTCAATAAAATTAATCCTGCCCGAAATGCCGTCATCGACGCTCACAGACCAAAGCCTATATTTTGATTGAATTGTTCCAAACTTAAGCTTCGCACATAATCGACCAAAACAAATATCAATTCGATTCAGCCCTGTAGATACAATCATATAAAGCGACCTCGATCGAATCTTATTTAATGCCGTAGGTACCGGAAAATATTATATATCTGTATTTATAAGCGGCATCTTTGTGCATTTAATCGATCGACAAAAATACGAAACATGTGTCTTAAAACAGTGATATTAAACTATATTTTGCAACGGCGCATAAAGTGATTATTTTAAAAGACTTCCCGGGAAGCCTGGCCTCCCGGTCTTACTTTTTGTGAACTTAAAATTTATTTTTGTTTTTTTATACAGTATAGTGACAAGACGAGCAGGTCATTCGCCTGGTGGCACGCCTGCCCATAACAACCGTAATGCCACCCAGGACCAATCCAACATGGCAGTACACTGCGCTCGTCACTTCAAGACATGTTATTTAGTCTCTAAAGTCTAGAAATCCTACTAACTACAGTGCCTTTCTAAGCGGAACAACATGACTAAAGTTTAAATACTACTGCAAAGCGGCGAATATAGTACGGTGGTACCAACCTAGCAGACTAGAATAAACTAGACTGTTTACGATATTATTTATGTTGTAACCGTAGGAATTTAAAAAGAATAATAAAAATACCTACTGAAAATGATTTTGTCCGGAAAAGAAGCATAGAAATGTACCTATCTGAGAAGTTGAGACACGGGCTCACTCCAGTCGTGAAGACTACAGTCTCTAATTTAAATTTAATCCAATAACTCAAGATTCCTTTACCTTCAGCTATGTACCGTAAAATAGTATTAAATTCGGTGAAATGCGCATCAGACAAATTAGATTATAATGTGATTGAATCTGTTGTTCGACTCAGTTACTTTCTATGGTTTAAATAGTAGAACAGCAGAATGAGAGTAACATTTCAACAAATACTTTTTAATAACTTTATTTTTAATTATTACAAATGTCATAATAGGCCATCATTTACAGGAATAGACTTCATTATAATATCATATAGATATTTTATTTCAACTAAGTAATAATTAAAGAAAATTTGATATTACGCCCTGCGCTTAAAAAGTTTGCTAAGTTGTCGGAATTATCCAGCCAAACGCAAATGAATATTTTGGATTATCATAAGCGACGGCGCATAGCAGATGGAGACGCAACTTGAGTCAAGGCATTGGAGGAAATCATTACAGAAAAACTTTCTATGTACTTCATACAGCTTTATTATAGTTTATTATTTATAAACCTTTTGAGAGTATGATTTATCTATATACTAACTATACCCATGGCTTCATACGTGCAGACCATAGAAATAGGTAGCGCAGTTGCATGACATGAATAAAACAGAGACTATAACAAAAACACAAAAGTATTTTTAATTTAGTAGACACTACAACGAAACTTTTCGGTAGACATATTTTGTTGTTAATAACACCCATCATTTGTTAAAAAGTTCATTTGTTTAATTTCAGTTTACCCTATCCACAATACTAAAGAAATGGGACAATTTTAATTGACCTTAGCGTATGATGCTGCATACCATGGAAAGGTGTAGATGATGTCATCTCTCATCTCTGCGAGTGCGTTTGCAACAGACACTAGTGACCTCTAAAGACGCACAAGACCACTCTAAGTATCTATTACTTATGGCATTAGAATCACCTTGTGTACCACCATTGTATATAAAAGTATATACAACTAAGTAACTAAACTATTATGACTATTATGACCCATTGTTTTACTCCTTGTTTTTGTCATTTGGTATATAATAAAGTGTATATAAATTAATTAATTAATAAACTTAAGAAGTTACCTGCGATTGAGACAGACAGATGCAGTGCGTCGGGCAGGGCGGCGTAAGCGCAGGCATAAGTGAGGGCGAGTGTGCTCGCCCGCCGCCGCACAGTGCTCCCCACGCCATCGCCATCACCAACCAACGCAACACCCATCTGATGACAAACGACTTCTTTGTAGCCGTATGTAAAAGGATGCAAAAAGTAGTGTACGAAGCAAGCGGAAGTGCTAAAATTGTCGGAAATATGTACGCGCAGATTGAAATGCACCATGTATGTACCTACCCACTTTTTACATACACGGTATATACCAGTTACCGAGATTCAAATTCCCGAAGATTTGAGTCCCCTTTCTGCTTTGGAATATAATAGAATAGAATAATTTATTAGTCAACAAGTCCTAACAGACACTTTTACACGTCATATTGAAACAAAGGAGGGAATTTCTCTACATGCCAATCTCTGAGAAGAAATTCCGAAAGAATGCCGTCATAGTTGAACCTGTATTTTGCTAACCACTGCATCATTTTCAATATTTAAATGCTTTAATTTTATTGACTTTCACAGCACTTGACTGGTTTACTTCGTGTTAATATCAGATATCGTTAACTGATATTACAAAATATGAGCCTCCTACAAGAACATAGTATTATCACGCTTTCCAGGCAGATAATTAAGAGAATAATAACCTAATCTTGTTTATTTCTTCTTGCAATGCCATAGATACTGCTAGGAATGCCAAATATCTCGTGACTCTCTGGATATACCGAAAATAATCACACACCGCCACTTAATCCCGTCACATCCCGTTGAATTTCTCGTCAACGATATCGTGAGCTGATTGACCCAACGATCCAAATTGCATCCACATATGCACATGCAAGCTGAATATATTATATACGTAGTAATTGAATCGACGATTCGTGTCGATCGATTGGAAAGTGTTTCTGAAGATTATATCCACGTAGCACGATTGGGATCAAAGTTAACCAATGTGTGCAAGTTATAACAGGCTATCTTCGCCAAGCCCCCTGCCGTCAGTGGTGTGGGGCCTCGGGGGTCGCGGGCGCGCAGATTGGGGAGTCTGCGTGCTGACACTGAGCGACCCCCGGGAAGACGGTGGCGCGCACGTGGTTACGTGCCGCCGTGTGCGCAGCACAGCGCAAAGCGAGGCTTGGGGGGATCCTTTACAATCCTCCCCGAGAAGTGCCTGGGGGAGTGACCTTTTTACAGTTGCCTTCCATCCGCTAGAGGGGGTGACCGCTTTACAGTCATCCCCTCCGTGATGTGCCTAGACGTGGCACCAATGGGCGGCTCTAGTGTAATCTTACGAGGACCTGGAGCCACCCTTCGGTGCCGAAGATGACCGCTCCAGTGGTTTTAGCCGGTAGGAGTCCGGCATACCCCTTAGTCCTTCCCCAGGGTGAAGGAAGTTCCATGTAGAATTTCCACTGGACATCAATAAAAAAAGGCTATCTTCGCTAAACATGATCAATAACCAGCGATGGGCCTTCTTACGTCAACAGATAGAATGTAGTAATTCTTAAAATCTCGCGACTTTAATACAGCTTACTTTAATTTAGCCAAAATATTATTTAGATTTTAATCTTTGAGCGAATAGATAGAATGTACCATTCTCTAAAGCAGTCTTCGGAAATATAAAGGCTCATGCAATATAATAGTTTCCTATTTGTGGTTCAATTCTAGGCTAACCTCCCAAAGGAGAGGACCTGGCCAGGTCCATGTACACTACACAAAAAAAATTGCTCGATAAACATAAAACTGATTTCTGTTATTCATTTCTGACCAAATGCCATTGTTTTCTGGTACAAAACTAGAATTTCCACTTAGAATTGCAACACACAACGTAAAAATTCAACATTGCTGTTAAGAGACATTTAGGGATGTATGATACTGAGATATCGACACTGTTACTCATTACTTGTACCGAAAGAAAGTATCGATACTTGCTATCTACTTGTATCGGTCAGTTTCTTTTTTGAACGCTTGTATCTTTGGAACTATGTAAAAACACGTTACATTTTTTGGGACTCAGACTTACAAATGACAGTTCCCATCCATCTATGGTCCATCGTTATTATTTTTTAACCACACAGTAGCTGAATCCTTGAGTCGCCATATTTAAAGTCAGTGAAATTACTGATTAGAGATGACTTTTGTACCACTAAAGTATGCATATAAAAATGCAAATTATAAGTATTTTCTGGGGGCATATGAATTTTTCTAGATTGTTTGTGGATTGGTTGTTATCACCCAGATGATGAAGTAGAGAGTATGTATGAGGACGTAAGTAGGGCCATACATACCTCGAAGACACATTTCACTGTTGTGATGGGGGACTTCAACGCAAAACTGGGCACTCGATGCGATGGTGAGTTGAGAGTGGGGCAATTTGGATATGGGCAACGGAACCCCAGGGGACAGAGGCTGGCCGACTTTTTGGAAAAGGAGGGACTCTTTATGATGAACTCCTTTTTCCAAAAGCCGCCTCACAGGAAGTGGACCTGGATGAGTCCCGATGGTTCCACGAGGAATGAGATTGACTTCATCATGACCAATAAAAGACAAATATTCAATGATGTCTCTGTGATCCACAGGGTGAAAACCGGTAGTGATCACCGAATGGTAAGAGGCACATTGAATATTAATCTCAAAGTTGAGAGGTCTCGTCTGATGAGGTCTACGCTCCGGCCCTCTAGTGCTCATATCCAAAACCCCGAGAGCTTTCAACTCGAACTCCAAAACCGCTTCGAGTGCCTGGAACATTGCGTATCTGTGGACGATTTAAATGGTAGGTTTGTAGAAACTGTCCAAACGGTTGGGTCTAAGTTCTTTAAAGCCCACCGTAAAGGTAGACCAAAAAAGTTCTCCGATCACACTCTCGACCTTATGGCAGAAAGACGCGCCATGACGCTGCAGTCTTCCGATGATGCTGAAGCATACCGACTGCTCAATAGACGGATATGGAAGTCCTTGCGGCACGATATCCGCACCTTTAACACTAACGGTGTTAAAGAGGCGATTGAGCGGAATCAAGGCTCCAAAGTGTTCGCAAGAGACAAGTCTATTGGGCAAAGTCGTATTATGAAGCTGAAGACCGAGGACGGCAGTGTAGCGTCGACTAAGCCAGAGGTTTTGAGAGAGATTGAGAACTTCTACTGGCAGTTATACACCTCGGTTACTATACCTACCATTGGCTCTGACAAAGACCCGCGAGCCAAACTAACCCGACACTATACCGAGGATATCCCGGACATCAGCCTGTACGAGATTAGGATGGCCTTGAAACAGCTTAAAAATAACAAGGCGCCGGGTGGAGACGGAATTACGACAGAGCTTCTGAAAGCGGGTGGAACACCGGTACTTAAAGTCCTTCAGAAGCTATTCAATTCCGTCTTACTCGAGGGCACAACGCCGGAAGCGTGGAACAGAGGTGAGGTGGTGCTCTTCTTCAAAAAGGGTGATAACACCCTATTGAAGAATTATAGACCCATCTCACTTCTGAGCCATGTTTATAAGCTGTTTTCAAGGGTCATCACGAATCGTCTCGAGCGCAGGTTTGATGACTTCCAGCCTCCCGAACAAGCCGGTTTCCGAAAAGGTTTCAGTACCATAGACCACATCCATACGCTGCGGCAGGTTATACAGAAGACCGAGGAGTATAATCTGCCACTATGCTTGGCGTTTGTGGACTATGAGAAAGCCTTCGATTCGATCGACACCTGGGCAGTGCTGCAATCTCTGCAGCGGTGCCAGATTGACTATCGGTACATTGAAGTGTTGAAGTGCTTATACAGAAACGCCACCATGTCGGTCCGAGTACATGAACAGAGCACGGGGGCAATTCCATTGCAGAGAGGTGTGAGACAGGGGGACGTCATTTCCCCGAAACTGTTCACCGCTGCAGTGGAGGATGCCTTCAAGCTACTGGAGTGGAAAGGATTCGGCATTAACATCAATGGCGAGTATATCACTCACCTTCGATTTGCCGATGACATCGTAGTCATGGCAGAATCGCTGCAAGAGCTCAGCACAATGCTCGATGATCTCAACAGAGTTTCCCAACAGGTGGGCCTTAAAATGAACATGGGCAAGACAAAAGTCATGTCAAATGTCCATGTCGTGCCCACCCCAATATCCGTTGGGAGCTCTGTTCTCGAAGTTGTTGACGAGTATGTCTACCTAGGACAAACTGTCCAGTTAGGTAGGTCCAACTTCGAGAAAGAGGTCAATCGTCGAATCCGACTCGGCTGGGCAGCGTTCGGGAAACTTCGCAACGTCTTTTCGTCAACAATACCGCAATGCCTCAAGACGCAAGTCTTTAACCAGTGTGTGTTACCAGTGATGACATATGGAACAGAGACGTGGTCACTCACAATGGGCCTCATAAGAAAGCTCAAGGTCACTCAGCGAGCTATGGAGAGAGCTATGCTTGGTATTTCTCTACGAGATCGGATCAGAAATGAGGAGATCCGTAGAAGAACTAAAGTTGTCGACATAGCTGAAAGGATTAGTAAACTGAAGTGGCAATGGGCAGGGCACATTGCTCGTAGAACTGATGGCCGTTGGGGCACAAAGGTTCTCGAATGGAGACCGCGCACCGGAAAACGCAGCGTGGGACGACCTCCAACGAGGTGGACAGACGATCTGGTGAAGGTCGCTGGGAGTCGTTGGATGAGAGCGGCATGTGACCGCTCGTTGTGGAAATCTAAGGGGGAGGCCTTTGTTCAGCAGTGGACGTCCTGTGGCTGATATGATGATGATGTGTTTGTGGTACTGGGATGAACCTGGCCGAAAATGGTAATCTCCTTTTCATTAATTTGTCTTGAAACGTACGATAAAATATGTGCTGCATAAACATCTCTTCTTCACGGTCTTCACAGCGTTCGTACTATAACCGTGAGCCACTGAAAGTCGTATTCTACTTTTTATTCTATTCGTCATCATCATCATATCAACTAAAGAATATCCACTGCTGAACAAAGGCCTCCCCCATCGATTTCTGCAACGACCGGTTACATGCCACGTGTCGTCATTTTGGGAATTTGCCGGTACTCACCACGCTTGGTGGGTGGCTAGGTGGGTTGGCGAGCGGAAAATGTTTGCTGTTTCACAGAAGAGATGCATCATCATAGTCCACCCGTCTGACTTAAATTCCCTCACGGCCGAATACTGAAACACTAGTTGATATTAAGTCCCGCAAACTCTTTGAGCCCCGTGGTTTCCTACCGAAAACGGGATTTTCGAATAGTTAAAGCGGAACTTAATGTTAACTGGCGTTTCAGTATTCGGCCGATAATCGCCTTTTACGACATCCACTGAAGAGATAGAGTGGTGCTATATTCTTAATCCAGACACAACAAGGACTAATTCTATTACATATATTCCATTACATACATATTACCTTAGGGAGTTCCAAGTATCAGCACTTTGTTGTGCTAACAAACTATGAAATTCGAACTTCAAAATCTTGTTGCGAGTTCAATGTATTTGGCTTTCTATAATGAATCTTAACGCAACAGTTTGAAGTAACTTTGCGATTAGAAGGTCCCAAGTTTAAGATGTTGTCCTAGTTAGTATTCAGTTAGTATTAACTCAGTGTCAGGGTTAGTTATCTGTTTAATTTCTGTAGTTATCAGAAAAAAACCTGTAGTTAGATCTACAACGTTGTATAGAAATTAATCGGCCAAGCGCGATAATCATGGTAATGTCCATTTGGAACCGCTCGGTGAAGCAAGCCATCAGGGAGATCATTGGATATTTACCGGTTGACGTCATCTATAGAAATTTGTCAGTATATACGTATAGCTATTAATATACATGCTCACTAATTGATATAGGTTGAACGTATGCCGTACGGGCGGCATGTGCCTTTGCAGCCTTGTGGAAATCTATGGGGGACGTCCAGGGACAACCTTTGGTTTTTATGATGATGAAGAAACAAAGCCTGGTTATCTCAATAAAAAAAAAATCCCGAACAGAACGTGAAACGCAAATTTCAATCATAGAACGATAATCATGAAATTATTATGCGTTGGCGTCGCGATCCAGGTATACACATAAATATAAAACTTCACTAGATCCAAGAATACTGCAGTCGTTTAGCAGAAATTTTTTCGAATTGAACGGTCCGTAAAAAGTACATATGAACTCGTATGCTATAAATACATCTAATAGAAAAATTACGTGCGAATTGCAAACGGGCAGTCGCTTCGGATTAACAGAATAAACAAACATCAAACATTTCCAGGTGTTATTTTTACAATATCTACTTTTATTCGTAAATTTTAATCGAATGAAAACAACGGAAATTGGTTTGTTATTAAGTTCAAAGGTAGGTAGACAACAGCTTTGATCTGACAAAGAAGTAGGCAGCGGCCTTCTCGACTTCCGTCAAGCTGTAATCCGATTACACATTAACTAATAGGTACATTATTATTATGCTCAACAACTTACTTTTTTAAAGCACAGATGCCACATTTGCTAAGCGATTAGCCTTAGCTGCGTGCCGCAGGTTCGATTCTCGCATAGAACAAATATTACATGTACAGGTGTTCGTGTATTAAGATTTATGTATGTAAACTGTTCCCTCACGAGATATCTCGTATATCTTTTTTTTTATTGGTGTCCAGTGGAAATTCATCATGAATCTCCTCCGCCCCATGGAAGGGTGAAGAGGCATGCCGGACGCCTTTTTTATTTTATTTTTATTGGACTCAGTGGAAAATCTTCATGAAATTCTTTCGCCCTGGGGAAGGACGAAGGGGCATCCTCCCGGCTAAAACCAGTGGGGTGGTCATATTCGGCACCTAAGCGGGGTCCTCGTATGATCACACTAGAGCCGCCCATTGATACCACGCCTTGCCTATCTCAAAGGGGATTACTGTAAAGCGGCCCCTAGCGGAGGAAAGGCGACTGTAGAAAGGTCACCACGGCACGTTACCATGTGCGCGCCGCCATCTTCCCGGGAGTCACTCGGTATGATTTCTTCTTTTTCTCGGTATGGGGCATTTTTTTTTTAACCCCACTCTGGAATTTCTCCTGTGTCGTGGGTGCGTTTACAGACATGAATTCCACATACAATACACCCAGACAAGTGACAAGACCAGTGTGTGTTACCAGTGATGACATATGGAACAGAGACGTGGTCACTCACAATGGGCCTCATAAGAAAGCTCAAGGTCACTCAGCGAGCTATGGAGAGAGCTATGCTTGGTATTTCTCTACGAGATCGAATCAGAAATGAGGAGATCCGTAGAAGAACTAAAGTTGTCGACATAGCTGAAAGGATTAGTAAACTGAAGTGGCAATGGGCAGGGCACATTGCTCGTAGAACTGATGGCCGTTGGGGCACAAAGGTTCTCGAATGGAGACCGCGCACCGGAAAACGCAGCGTGGGACGACCTCCAACGAGGTGGACAGACGATCTGGTGAAGGTCGCTGGGAGTCGTTGGATGAGAGCGGCATGTGACCGCTCGTTGTGGAAATCTAAGGCGGAGGCCTTTGTTCAGCAGTGGACGTCCTGTGGCTGATATGATGACACCCAGACCCGGAACAACTACCTGCAGATCATACAAATATTTTTCCGTGCGGGAATCGAACCCACGACCCGGAGCGCAGCAGCCGACTGTATCAGCCACTGCACCAACCATGCCGTCATTTTGGAACTGGAAGCCGGAGCGGTTGTTACTCCGGCGCCGTCACGTCCTTCTCCGTGTGGAATAGGCCCTCTCCCGATTCCGCTCTGCGTTAAACTTCTGGAGCACGACGTTCTCGCAGAAGGAGACCACTGCACTCCAATTTTCATACTCTGCCAACATAGCCGATATTACTGCCAGCATTGAGAGATCTTGCCCAATCCGATCGACCAGGATCCTCCGCTCGGCAGCGTACGCAGGGCACTCCTCGAGCATGTGGTGAGCGGTATCTTGGTCGCTTCCACAATGGTGGCACTGTGCCGTAACCTCGCGTCCTAATCTGTGTAGGTACGCACCAAAATAACCATGACCGGTAAATACCTGCGGTAGGTGACGTACTCGCTCCGTCTGAGCCAGGCTCCAAAGTATAGATAGATAAGATAAGTCATGCTTGGTCGCGAAGTGCAACTGTAGACGATGTTGCCACGTCTCGAGTGCGCGCCGTCGAGCCAGCCGCCTCAGTCTGTCAAACGCATAGGAGAAATCCCAGTATCGGGCATCGTCTTTCTTAGTTAATTGTCATCGTTTCAGCTTTTACAGACCTCCCCATAGACAGTGTTGTGTGCTCATTGGGGGGTTCTGAGGAGGGTCCACGGTGGCCATCCTTGACAGGTGGGTTGGCTATCGCAGTTAAGTGAATAATGTACTCCAAGGACGTGCTGCCCGTCCTCCGGCTAATCCCATAGTCACCTTATACGACAGCAGCGTAGCTAGTTATCCCGTCTTTTTATTTTGCCAGTTTCTTTGTTTATTACCTGCCGATCTGCTTTTATTTTACTGCGAATTAAGTATTATATATGTAAAGAAAACGACTTCACTCATATACGAGCTCTTTTCTTTATGCTTGTCTTTGCCGTGTTATCGACAAAGCTAATAGATGTCACGACTGACAGTGGTGACATGGAATTAAATATATGAGAGTGAAGAATAAATATACTTATTTAAAGATATTTTCTAAATTTGATATTATATAAAAAAGACCTGAAATAAAGGCTTTAAATGTTGTTTCTTTTGTTTTACAGGTGAGGGACTGTAACAGATACTGTAATTAGTTAAATAATGATAATATTGCATATAAATAAATTTCTTTTGTTTTACAGAGAAACGCAATTACGTCTTTATTTTATTATCCCAAATTAAATTATAAACTCTATTATAAAACAACATTTTCTGCAAAATATTTCATCAAGCATGGAAAAATTGAGGTTTGATTTTGCTGTGAAACCGGCAGCAGATGGAAAATCCAACATAATATGCATAACCTCAATAGCCACGCCTGATGGACAGGTTTTCATAATACCAGCCGAATATCAACCTGCGAATCTACACCAAGCAATTACAAATACTCCCAACTATGCCAAAATCAAAAATTCATTAAATAAAAGACATCAAACAAGGAAAATATGGATAACATTGACAGATGATTTGTCAAAAATATATTTGGATGAAGAACACAACTTACAGTTCAATGATTTTTATCTGGAACAAGTTTTTGAAAATACAAATAGTGCTGAATCTATACCCAGTAGCTCAAATCAAACGTTAGAAAAACTGCTAGAGAAATTGCTTGAAGATAAAAAAACTAAATCTGAAACTCAAACCTTAGGAAAAATTGCAAAGGATTTCATGATTGAAAAATTCACTGGCAGAAACTCAAATGCTTACCAGTGGATTAAAGATTTTAATAAGGAATGTGAACGTTTCCAAATAATAGAAGATAAAAAGAAAATTGAAATTTTAAAATATTTTTTTGAGTTCTCCTGTGTTGATTGGTACAACTGCATGCTAATGAAACTTACAGTGGAATCGGAATGGAACAAATGGGAAAAAAACTTTTGTGAGACGTTTGCAAACAAAGGATGGTCACCCAGCAGATATGCTCTTGCCTTTAAATATCAAACAGGGACGTTACTTGAGTATGCTTTAAGAAAAGAAAAATTGTTATTGGAAGTACGAAAATCAATTGATACTGGAACACTTATAGATCTTATAGCATTTGGCTTACCTAATTTTGTAGCTGATAGAGTTGACAGAGAAACTTTACAAGGAACGGAAGATCTTTACAATCAAATAGGAAAATTGGAATATCTTGTTGGGAAGAATAAATACGATAAAAAAAGTTATATATATTCTAACACTAGATCCAAAAAAATTAAAGAAAAACAACCATGCCAAATTTGTGTCAATGAGAAAAAAGGGAAACGTTACCATCCTGAGGAAAATTGCTGGTTTAAAGCAAAAAATCAAAAGGCAGTTGTGAAAACTGTTAATAATTCAGAACTGGAAATTGAACTAAACGAGAATAATCCAAAAAACTAGAGGTGCCACCATTAATACAAGTAAAGTTACTATTAAATGATACTTTAAAAGTTTCTGGAATTTATGATTCAGGTTCAAATGTCTCATTAATTAATGCGAAATTATTGAAGATACAGCCAAAAGAAATTAAAAGCGATATACAAATGGTAAACTTGAAAACTATTAATGGTGAGAAGAAAACAAAAGGTATGGTAACATTAAAAATAAAAATCTACAACATTGAAAGAAATATGGATGTTTTTGTAGTAGATAATGAAAATTTTAATTACGACTTTCTAATTGGTTTGGATTGTATCAAAAATTTCAAGTTATTGCAAAATGAAGAATTGCAGATCATACAATGTCACAATCCAAATGAAAAAAAGGTAACTTCAAATGAAGAGGATATGAAAAACAAAAACTACTTAAAAAATGATACTTCCAATTTAACAAATGTCAAAATTCCTGATGTACTAGGTGACAAAAACGAAGAAGAATTTATTTTACACTCTGAAGTATTAAAACAAGAAACTAAACACATGAACAAATATGAAATAAATTTTAATGAACATATAAACTCGGATGGATTTGAAATGTTAGTAAACCATCTAGATTTATATCAACAATCAGAAATAGATAAGTTGATAGAAAAGTACAAACCAGTCTTCGCTAAGGATAAATATGACGTCGGTACTGTACGAGATTATGAAGCTCATATTGATTTAATGGTGGATAAATACTGTTATAAACGTCCATACAGATGCACAGCTGAAGATAGAAAAGAAATAGAAAATCAAATATCTAAACTATTAAAGAGGAATTTGATTGAGGAATCTTATAGCCCATTTGCTGCTCCTGTAACTCTGGCATATAAAAAAGAAGATGACAAAAAAACAAGGCTATGTATAGATTTCAGAGAATTGAACAAAATTGTCGTCCCTCAATCACAACCTTTTCCATTGATTGAGGATTTAATGGTAAAAACTGTAAACTGCAAATATTTTTCTACTTTTGACATAAATTCAGCATTTTGGTCTATTCCTTTGAAGATTGAAGATAAATACAAAACTGCATTTGTTACACAAGAAGGCCATTTTCAATGGACATGTCTCCCATTTGGATTAAAGACTGCTCCGGCCATTTTCCAAAGAATATTAAGCAACATCATAAGAAAATACAAACTTTCTAGTTTTGCAGTAAATTTTATAGATGACATTTTAATTTTTTCGAAGACTTTTAACGAACATTTACTACATCTATCAAGACTTCTAGAAGCAATACTATCAGAAGGCTTTAGACTAAAATTTTCGAAATGTAGTTTTGCAAATAAATACGCCAAATATTTAGGTCACATAATAGAAAACAATTCTATTAGACCTCTAAAAGATTATTTAACAGCTGTCAGAAATTTTCCAGTTCCAGAAACAAAAAAAAATATACGTCAGTTCCTAGGAAAAATTAATTTTCATCATAAATTTGTACCACACAGTGCAATTATCCTGGACCCGTTACACAATTTACTACGGAAAGATGTGAAATTCATATGGTCCGCAAAATGTCAGGAATCATTTGAGAAAATAAAAACATTGCTATGTTCAGAACCAATTCTGAATATTTTTGACCCTGAACTACCAATAAACATTTATACGGATGCTAGTATCAAAGGAGTGGGAGCGGTGTTAAAACAAAAAGATAAAAACGGGGACAGTAAACCAGTTGCTTATTTTTCAAAAAAGTTAACTGAAGTTCAAAAAAAGAAGAAGGCAATATATCTAGAATGTCTGGCAATAAAAGAAGCAGTAAAATATTGGCAGCACTTGCTTATGGGAAAAGAATTTGTGGTATACTCAGATCATAAACCATTAGAAAATATGAATATCAAAGCTAGAACTGATGAGGAATTAGGGGATTTGACGTATTATTTATCCCAATATAATTTTAAAATAAAGTATAACCCAGGGAAATTAAACCAAGAAGCAGACTGCTTAAGCAGAAATCCAGTTCTAGAACCTTATGATAATACTGACGATTTTTTAAAAGTTGTAAATTTATTAAATCTAGAAGATATAAAAAATGATCAACATACAAATTTAGACCTACAAAATGGAAATTTTATATTGGAGAATGAAATATACTACAAAAGGAATAAAAGAAGAAAGAAAATCATACTATCAGAAGATTTTAGCAAAATTTTAATAAAATATGTCCACGATACTTACTGCCACATTGGGAGAACACAGATGATAAGTAAAATAACACCATTCTACACAGCAAAGAATATCATCGCAAACATTAAACAAACTTGTGATGAATGTGAAATTTGTATAAAAAATAAATCAAGGAGGAAGTCAAAATATGGCTTAATGTCACATTTAGGTCCAGCAACATACCCATTTGAAATTATATCTATTGATACTATTGGAGGCTTTGGTGGATCACGGTCAACAAAAAAATACTTACATCTTCTGGTTGATCATTTCACAAGATATGCTTATATTTTAACATCTAGAAATCAAAGCTCCAGTGATTTTATTAAATTAATAAAAAATGTGACACCAAGTTACAATATTGATATGGTTTTAACGGATCAATACCCTGGCATAAACTCCAAAGAATTTAAAGACTTTCTAACCAATAATAACATAAAAATTGTTTTCACTGCTGTAGATGCACCATTTTCAAATGGCCTAAATGAAAGGCTAAATCAAACTTTAATCAATAAGATAAGATGTAAAATAAATGAAAGTGATAAAAAAATAGCATGGTCTACTATTGCACAGAAATGTGTAGAAAAATATAACGAAACAGAACACACAGTCACGAAGTTTGCTCCAAAATACCTTTTGGAAGGTGAAAATGTAGATATTCTGCCACTTGAATTGAAATCAAGATGTACAAAAGAAGATCTGAAAAGAGATAGGAAACTAGCTCTTGAAAACACAATAAAATCTCACAATTATAACAAAAAAATATTCGACCTGTATAGAGAAGAATATAAATTGGAAGCGGGAGACATGGTCTACGTAGAAAACGGAAATCGACTTAATAGAAAGAAAATGGACGAATTGAGGATTGGACCATACAAAATTCTAAAGAAGATTTCCAATTCAATCTATGAAGTTGATGCTGGACACAAGAAAGCAGAATCCAACTTATACCACATTACAAAACTATCTCCGGTGTTTGTTAACAAATAGACAATTACATACATCGTCATTTGTAATTGTCTCTTTCTGAGGGGGGAGATGTAAAGAAAACGACTTCACTCATATACGAGCTCTTTTCTTTATGCTTGTCTTTGCCGTGTTATCGACAAAGCTAATAGATGTCACGACTGACAGTGGTGACATGGAATTAAATATATGAGAGTGAAGAATAAATATACTTATTTAAAGATATTTTCTAAATTTGATATTATATAAAAAAGACCTGAAATAAAGGCTTTAAATGTTGTTTCTTTTGTTTTACAGGTGAGGGACTGTAACAGATACTGTAATTAGTTAAATAATGATAATATTGCATATAAATAAATTTCTTTTGTTTTACAGAGAAACGCAATTACGTCTTTATTTTATTATCCCAAATTAAATTATAAACTCTATTATATATATATATATATATATATAAAATAAAAGTATATTAGCTTGCTCTTAAATATCTTCAAATAAATTCTTATGTAATAAATAACAACGTAATAATGACTTATTATAAGGCTAAATGGATATTTTGAAGGTAAGTCAAGAGGATCAACAACTTAGGTTGCTATGTCCCGAGGATGTTAAACGCCAAGCAAACTGTAGAACTCTACGCCGAAAATTTGAGCTTCACATTTGTAGGGCTGGATAACGCCAATTAGTAAAATATTCCCCCGTAGAAAAATATTGGACATGTACATTATGGCGAATGTCGCATTTTTTTCTTGGGTTTTATAATCGTCCTTGAGCGAGAGTGCAGATGACCCATGCTGTCTAATATTTGTAACCTACGTTTCTTTTTTTTTCTGTTATGTTTTTTATCCTTTCCCCACACTATGGTTTCTTCTGTGTCTTGGGTGCGTTTACAGACATAAATTCCACACACAGGTTACATAGTATATACATGGCTTAACCTTATAATTGAAATAATTCTGACATAAAATATACACACGTTTAATCAACAATAAGTCGAAAATAGCCATTAGGCTATCGTTGATTTGCACTATAGACGTGAACCCATTCCAATATCAAGGATATTATTACAATCAAGTTTAGTTGTAGGAGTTAATGAAAATACTAGTAATGCGTAGCCTATATTACTAGTAAACTTTAAAAGAAAATTTAAGAGCCGCTGAGTTGTAACCCATAATAGCCAATAGCCATAGTTTTTTAACAAACCATTAGGCAATATCGAGTTTTTTTTGTATTCACTATAACTAAAATACAAATAGATTTTTACCTGAGTCTGAGAGCAGGGGCCATGGGCGGACGCAGGCGGGGCGCCCCGCCCGCCGCGCGCCCTCACCGATGCCCCTCCATCTCCTACTACTACAAAGGCCTGTAAACAAATAATTAAACAGTTACTTAATTTACTTCCGTGTACCCACTAACCGCATTACTACGTCCGCAATACAATCTCGTAGTACACGTGACAAGCTATATTTTTGGGTTTCAATTTTTCTTCTGCTAGTTCTTTTAAGCATTCGAACCTTAGTATTGTCTAAGGGAACCTGAAACAGGCCTTCCCAAAGTTCACCACAATGACCGATATTGGTGTGTCGTGTGCTGATTGGGGGGTTTTGCCATAATCACCACGCTTGGCAGGCGGATTGGCGATCGCAGCTGAGTTAAGTAAGTAAGTAATTTATTTTCTCACCACAATAATAAAAAAGATGCAACAGAATACAATATTGCCCTGTTACAGTATTATCAAAATGTATTGTGGGAGACTGGTGCCTAAGCTAGGCCGAAGCCTGTGTTTCAGGTCACCAGGCCTTTCATTTCATTTTAAGTCCAGAAGTCCAATTTTGCTCTTTCATAAACTGTGCCATTTATTGTTTTTCCATTTTCTTCTTCTTCGTATATGTGACTCTAAAAAGTTGTTTCCTATTGTTGAAGTTCTTTTGATGAATACTCTCCAATACGTTGATATGACTTTATCAGGCCCCGATACTGGTTGATTTTGTCCTTTATAACCCGGTTATCATCTTGCATGCCCACTTTCGCTGCAGACAACATCCTGATATAACAATAAACTCGAATAACTGATCTAATAAAATGTGTATACTATGGCTTTGATACACCCAATATTGGCGATTTATCAAAATGCATTTTCAATTTTTGTATCTTTGTTTTGCTTTTGATTATTATAGTTGTTAATGTATTCGAAGGATACTGATGCCCATTCTCCAGCTAATCCCATAGTCGCCTTTTACGACACCCACGGGATGAGACGGGTTGGTGCTATTCATAGTTTCGTATTCCGGCACCACACGCAGTCTTAATATGAGCTATTGGGCTAATTGGGCTATTCAGTTCCCAGTCATAATGTCATTTTTCATCCAAAATTACAGTTCGCCACCGGAAGTACAGATGGCAATTAACGCTCATCTAAGGCCAAGGGACCTTGACTTATCCATGATATAGCAAGTTACTAATGTCTAGCATCCATAACCACCCCTATAATATAATCACTTAGTCATATTTTATAGCAGCCATATGTATATATACAAACCAATATTCTTAACGATGGTCTATGAATTATGAAGTCACGAATGATTTTCCTTTGAGAGTTAGCTGCTTTCTGAACTCAACAAATATGAAATCCTGTGTTTGTACTTTAATACTAACAAGTTTATGTAAATACTGCCTAAGTACACAATTAGTAACAACTTGTTCACCCTTTCTTCTGCGCAGTTTGTAAACTGTTTCCTCCAGTTAACTTTTACACGTTGCGGGGTATAATAAGCCTGTAATGACTCTGTTTTTACTGCATAAATTATTTACGTATACAGGTAGTAAAATATTATTATTTTTTACTATAAGACGATAAAGTGAATTGGTTACGTGCACTAAACAATGATAATTGTAAAGATCTTCATCATCATATCGGCCATACAACGTCCACTACTGAACAAAGGCCTCCCCCATAGATTTCCACAACTGTGTCATCATATTGGGGGGAATTTGCCAGTACTCACCACGCTTGGTAGGCGGGTTGGTGAGCGCAGAATGGCTACTGTTCCACAGAAAGGAAGCTGCTGCCCATCCCTCTGGCTTAGAGTCCCTTAGTCGCCTTTTACGACCTCCACGGGAGACGGAGTTGTGATATATTCTTAATCTGGTCACCACACGGATAACGGATTGTAAAGATATTCATAGGAAACACTTATTCATTCAAAGATAGAACTCTCAAAGACCGCTAGAAGTAAATATCAAGCACTTGCAAATTCATAAGATATGAGCTAACGCGTTGCAAAGTTGCAATGCCTTTTTCAATTACACAATTTTCTTATTTCGAAGTCAGATTCTTTCACGCAAGTGCCAACAACAACTGTTCAAAGTTTTAACTCAACCGGGAATGGGACAGAAACTCATACGGGACAAACAAAGAAAGAAACATTCATTATAGAAGATTATATCTCCCATTATTTGAAGAATTGAAAGAAAAAGGCGCATATTCAAAATCCAATTATACTCAAACGGAAATTGAAAATGTCGAGATGATAAGGCCGCCGCTGGAACCTATTCCACTCTCGCAGAAGTTTTAGTTTTAAATTTACTTGTGTGACAGGTTGAGAACTATGTGACCTTTGCTATAATTAAATTTTACCAGATATACCGTCAAAACCAAACAGCGATACTACGTATACATGTAAATGTATGCAGTATAACAGTGACGTCAACAAGGTAGTTACGCATTTAGCATGCTCTAGCTAGTCCAGCGTACTTGTTTTATTTTCAGGAATATAACAAACTGTATGTAATTGCTTTGACTACAATTTTGACTTTTTGGACTGTTGCCACTTTTGTGAATGGACGATATCAATGTATGTTTATTTCAATAGTTTCCTTTATATATATAAATTATATTTTGAAATATACACAAGAATAATGTCATCATCTTCATCATCGTATCAGCCAAAGGAAGTACATTGCTGAACAAAAGACTCCGCCATAGATTACCACAATTTTGTCGTCATTTTGGGCGGAATTTCTCAATACTAACCACGCTTGGTAGGTGGGTCGGTAAGCCCAGAATGACTGCATTTCCTCAGAAGGGACGCAGCTGACCATCTCTCTGATATAGGGACCTTAGGCGCCTTTTTGTCTGAGAGACCGGTGGCTGGGGCTTCAAAGAGAGAAATCTTATCTCTATGTGTACCATCCATTATTATAATTTACTATTTAAAACACGAATGTACAGATCGCTGTTATCACAACAACCTCTAAAAGTGCACAAGTGAACCTGGGTCAAACAATGACCGCTATAATGATCAATCATAGAGATAATTGCAATAATCTCCAAGCCGAGCATGTGAATAAGTGTTTTTTTATAAATAAACGATGCCCCACACTTGGTTTTCTCAGGTGTCGTGGTACTGTTTAGAGACATAAATCTCACATGTACAAACTCCCAAACCCGGAACAACTATCTATAGGCCATACAAATATTTCTTCCGTGCGGGAATCGAATTCGTGATACGTAGCGCAGAAATCCTAAAGGCACATCAAAGTGCACATGGTGTTTTCAGACCTAAAAAGGATGCCTTTGGCAATCTCTTTGTTATCTTTGAAGACACTCAAGGGTAGACAGGGGTTGAATTTTCTCTACCGGGAAACTCAACATCAGAATAATGTAGGTTTTATGTATTTAAAGATACGCATAAACAATCAGTACCATAACATAAAAAAATACTAGAAGTAGCATAATATACCTAAATGAAATATAACCAAACGTTTGCCAAGAATAAAATACGAAGCCCTACTTTCCATAGAGTAGTCGAAAATAAAGCGGCGGGAACATTGAAAGACCTACGATAAAAGCTTACACGTGATGACACACGTCTGAAGAGGTTCCTTGTAACACAAAACGCTTTGAATAATGTACGTGTTGCATGCCAAAAACTTAAAATTGTACGAATATGTTTTGAGCTTCGCGGGGAGATTTCCCACAAAGAATAGTCCCCCGAGCGCCATTACCCCGCCCAACGAAGACGCATACGCTTTTAAACTAAACCATGCTTAAATTGCTCCCAAAACAAATTATACTTTTTTGAGAATACACTTGAGGATAAAACCTCACTACTAATCATGCAGCAGAAAGCAATTTAAGAGATTAAATATAAAGTTGTGTGGGCAAATTAAAAGGTGAAAAAAATTATAAGGACTTTAGGAAGATATAGAATATTGTGCTCGCTATTTGTGACTTCCATTAAAGATACATCTTATCAATCAATTCTCATAATAATTATTTGACATCAAACAAACCGACATTCTATGCAATAAACCGTGTGCTGCCGGCTAAGGACGTAAAAGTTTTTTTTTTTTTCTCATTTTCGTAAAAGGCGACTATGGGATTAGCCGTAGGATGGGCAGCAGCGTCCTTCAAGTTCATATTTTAAACCTCAACTGAGATCGATTATGGAAAACCTTTGAGCACACAGCACACCCAGATCGGTCGTTGTAACGATCTTTGTGGAGAGGCTTGTGTACAGCAGTGAACTTTATTCTGCTAAAATTATGATGATCAAACTTAGATTATACAGGTTTATTGGTTATGGGTTCGTGTTTTAAATGAACACGTTGTAGGACACGTTCTGCCTTATATATATTTATTATGTAAAATATAAAGTATATACATATATTTTTGATGTAAAAGTTAACCATTTCGGAGATATGTTCCTTTTATTTTATTCAAACCAATGACGACGTGACTAACAAAAATATTAAAATAAACACTGTTGAAATGTTTTTCTTGTTTACAGTTTTAAGACACAGTTACAAAAAATAATCATACTGCGAAACAAAATAATCTAATAACATGTTTAAACTAAGAGTCAAATTCTCTGCAAGTTTAATAACTTTCCTAATTTTCTTTGAATACATCTTTTCTTTATAAAATCTCTTAGCTACTAAATCTGCAAATCATTAAAAAAAGCAACTACACATTCTTAGCTATCTAAAAGGTAAGATTTTAACAAATTCACCAGATAATGGGAATATAAATTAATTAATAGAAGAAATCCAACAATGCGGATTTATTTATGGTATTAACTAAACTGTGTTTAATGGTTTAGAATAATAAGAAGTACTTACTAAAATAGTTTGGTCGGAAGGATTTTACCATCATTGCTATTTACTCCTTGATGTTATAATAATGGTTAAAAACAATATATACCATCTGCCAAGCGATTTTTATGATATTGGTCACAGATACACACGATACACGGCACGGCTTTTACGTGTCATCTAGAGGCAAGCTTTTTATGTACGAGTATTTTATTTCATCTTACAAGGATATGTCAGTCCCATAAGACCTTAAACTTTAATATACATACAAATTTTACAATTATTATCTATTACAATATAACACTTTAACAATTATTAGAATATGGTAAATCATATACTTACGGCCGAATACTCAAACGCCATTTAACGTTAAGTAAGTTAAGCTTTAACTATTCTTGAAATTTGTTTTTGGTACAAAACCGGGCGACTCAAATGGTTAAGGCCCGACTTAACGTTAAATGGCGTTTGAATATTCGGCCGATAGACTCATAGCTTGTTTAGGCAAGAATTAGTCTGTTCGTGCTACTTGTTGTACTTTGCAGATGCATTAATATGCTTATATTTCATTTTGATTCGGATAAAGCAAGTGGGACGCAGCAGCTGCTCGTCGTGTATTCTGCACGTCGGTTTCCTAATCGTCAAACAGCCCAACACCACTGTACGAAGGCTATTAACTGATGTTGGCAGGCCACGCGTTCAAGAGGCGTCGAGTAAACAAATATTCATCTTCATCTATCAGTCCAAAGATGTCTACTGCTGTAGAAAGGCCTCCCCCATAAATTTTCACAATTGTATCGGCATTTTGAAGGGAATCTGCGATTACTCGCCACGCTTGGTAGGCACGTTGAGTGCAGTATGACTACTGTACCGCAGAAGGGATGCTTCTGCCCATCCTTCTGCTTTAGAGTTCCTTTAGTCGCTTTTTGCGATATCCACGGGAGGAGATGGAATGGTGCTATATTCTTAATCCGGACACCAGATGGATAAGGATCCTAATACATCTACCAATATTGTTGCAAACCATCTTGGCTGGTCTCAATGGATAGTGTGGTTTACTATCTACCGCTCTAAATTATATCCGTACCATTACATCGCAGCACAAAGGTTCTCGAATGGAGACCGCGCACCGGAAAACGCAGCGTGGGACGACCTTCAACGAGGTGGACAGACGACCTGGTGAAGGTCGCTGGGAGTCGTTGGATGAGAGCGGCATGTGACCGTTCGTTGTGGAAATCTAAGGGCCTTTGTTCAGCAGTGGACGTCCTGTGGCTGATATGATATTACAAGTGATCGTAGAAGGGAATCCTGCAAGGTTAGATTTCTGCAGATTCGTGCTTAATGCAGATGCAGAGGACCCCGTTTCTTCGAAAAATGTTGTGGACAGACTGTAAATTTGATCAAGATGGAGTTACTAATTACCATAATGCTCACTTTTGGGGTTCCCGGGATCGAAGGAATTCGAATAAAACGAAATCAAAGGGGTCACAATAACGTTTCTCTCTGAACGTGTGGATGGGCATTATAAACAATACTTAAATTTAAACATTTTCTAACAACAACTTGAATGCAGAAGCCTATCGAACATTTTAAGTGAAAATATGTCAGATTTACTAAACGACGTTCCCCTGGCAATCATACGGAGCATGATTTACCAGCACGATGGATGCCCTGTCGATTACAGAATCACAGTTCTGGATGGATAGTCAGCATCCAAATCGATTTATAGGTCTAGGCCGGCCCGAAGTATACATTGTAATTTTGAAATTTAATTCCTTCAAAGATTTTGTGTATCATTCAATAGAAATTCATTCCAACTCTTTGGATAGCCACATAATATTGTGAAGTTGTTTTTTTTTAATTACAGTGGCAGTGGCAGATTTAGTAACTGAGTGATTTTTTAAGTAAACTTGTTTTTGTCGCAGAAAATTACTAAAATTATTATTTAATATGCAGAGGTCCAAACTCCAAGTTTCAAAATGGTTTTTATACCATTTTTATTTTATACTTGATTATTCTTTGTTAACTTAAAATTTAAAAAAACACCGAATTAGAGTTTTTTTATAATTTTTTAAGTGGCTTATCCCTTACTTCACGGAAAATAATTGAAAAAAACCAGACCTACAATTCTTTCACAGGATCGTGAGTACAGTACAGTACAGTAATCGGTTACCCGGTATAGTTAAACCCTGTTTGTAAAAACTCTTGTCTCAGTATTTTTTTAGATTCCCCAACCTGCGAGCTAGCGACCCCCGACGCCGGGACGGTTGTTTTCCCCGGTACCATCTTGTTCGGCCCTCTCACGATCCCGCTCTGCGATCTCCTCCAGAAGCATCTCATCACGCTCTCACAGAAAAAGTTTAGTAAGTAAAGAGGACCAAATTACTCAATAAATGCTTGAACTTGCACCTATACACGAGTACGCATAGATACATGCGTAAATACATTTATTATATAAATCGTGACCGCTATAGACTCCATTAAAATACATGTGTGATAAATACAGGTAGAAACCGAATTTTCTGTAAGTAACTGATATAATGGTATCCAGGTAAAAATGCTATAAACTCAACTTTCGCCATCTCATGGTGATTTTACGAACTGAATTCCTATTTTATAGTCGTTTTTATCCCGTTTATTGCATGATACCCAGTTCAGAGGATTTTAAAATGTCCATAAAATAGCACGAAATAGCAATCATGTCGTGGAGACTACTAAAGATGTAGATATGACAAATACTAAACATATTTTGCGTTGTTTTGTTAAAAAAAAATGTTTTTAAAATGTTGGTCGCTGTATAAGGTAAATTTGTAGACTTGACAGTCGTCATAAAAGGTACTCTGTGGTCGTCATCGTCGCCAATAATCTGAAGTTCTAAAGTTTACAACCGCTCTAATTTTTCATATAAGTAACCTCAAATAATTATTGAACGATATTATTCATATTAAGTTACATCTGGCCAAACTAGCTGCCCTAACACAGCTGGGAACCGGCTTAGATGACGATATGGTGCACAACAATTGCAAAGACCTGACTGAAATTTAAGTAATGTTAGCAATTCTTGGGCAGGCAACATTGACTTTTGTTTATTTTATGGGGGGTAAACGGGTATGCGGGTAATCTAAGCAATCACCGCCGCCCATATATGGATGTATGATGCAACACCAGAGCAATCGCAGACCTTCAGCGCAGACACACCTTTTCTTTGGCCCCCATGGATGTTTTTAGGCATTGGGCTTGTGGTGATCGTCACTCACCGTACAAGCGCAGCAACTTATTGCTACTATGAATCTTGCTACTTCACGAGTTCTGTGACGGCATAATCGAGCAAACCCATTTACGTGCTCTAGTCGACTTATTACTACAGCTAGGGTCTCCTACGAAACCAAAAAATCTGTAAGCAGTTCTATTCACTGAGAACGACTCACTGAAACACAGAGACAGGTCTCAGCACTAGGACAGTACCGAACCCAAGAAGGTCACTATCCAAATGAAGAACTTGCAATGCGCTTACTGCTTCGCATAAGTGCAAAGAAACAAGACCACAAGCAAGAATACAAAATAAAAAATAACCTTATACATACATATGTAGTAATAAGGGCCAATAATTTTGTATATATATATATATAATATCGGCCATATGGATATATATCATATTAACTAGAAATAGGGATGGACGATATACATCGATGCATTGCACATAATCGGTGCATGGAAACGATGCATTCAACTGACCGATTTATCGCTAATGCTACGATTTATTCGATGTGTCTATGTTTTCTCATCCGTTATACTTAGATTTTCGCAACAAGATACACAGTTTTCTACTACACTACACTACACTACACTATTTATAAATGATAATTGCTTTTCACGTTGCTACTCTTCCCCTCCTGACCTTCTGAATAGATTCGACCGGGGTTTTACTGTTGGACGATATGATTTACCTTGAAAATATATCGCATTAAATGCTAAGCCGGAGTGCGTAGTTAGTCATACATAAAATACCAATGCACCAATCCTCAAGTCCGTAAAAGATATTGACCAATCGACTGACTGATATATAGTTGATATTGACAGGTCCATAAGGACCATGCAGTACAACTGCATTGTAATTGCCAGCGATGCCTCCAAAATTATTTATAAAAAATCAAAGCCATAATAAAAAATATGCATTACATCTGTAATACTTAACTGTTTTTTTATTTATGTAGTAACATATAAATTAATAAAACTGTAACTAATTCATTTTCATTACACCCCAAATTATATTTTAAACCTATTGTAGATACGAAAATAATTTTCACTCTTTTTCGGATACTTGGGAGTGTTGACGTTACTAATTATACTAGCCTTTGGACGTTATCAGTTGAGCCGCAGAGTTTGTAGAACCAACTGCATGGCCCTCGCTTCTTAAACTATGGTTAGGTTTTGATTTTATTTTGGGGTGCTTCATTAAACAAGGCTTTATATAATAAAAACTGCATCGGACGTGAAGAGTAAAGATACTATTGCTTTTTTTTACTTTGTCCAACACTAGGATATCTCCTTTAACGTAGGTATAGTTTACAGACATCAATTCACATGCACAAACACCCAGACCCGAAACAAATATCTGTAGGTCAAACAAATATTTATCCCGTACAGGTTTCGGACCCGCGACATGTTGAGCAGAAAGTCAATCGCTTAGTCACTGCGCCAATTGTGCCGATTCTGATTCGTATTATTATAACAGTTTTGTTAGAATACTTAACTACTTAATAATTAATTAATCATCATATCATATCGGCAATTTATACGTCCACTGCTGAACAAAGGCCTCCCCCACATATTTTCATTTTGCGGGGTATTTGCCAATACTCACCACGCTTAGCAGGCGGGTTGGTGAGCGCAGTATGGCTACCGTTTCACAGAAGGGACGCTGCCGCCCATCCCTCGGGTTTAGATTCCCTTAGTCGCCTTTCACGACATCCACGGAAGGAGATGGAGTGGTGCTATATTCTTAATCCGGACACCACACGGAAATCCGGACACCACACGGATTTTATTTTTATTAATTACTAATTCAGAGTTAATTGTTTCGGACATCGAAATTTAGCAACGAAAACATTGATGCTTTTCTTGAATGCCCATCCCTAAATAAACGCAGTCATATTAACACCGATTAACTCCGAATATAATTTACCTTAAAATGATTTCAGCCAAACGTTTGATGTTTGATATATCTTACCAAATTGTATGTGTTCCAGTGCAGTGGGCAAGTTTAATTGGTCCCCGGCAGTGCACGATCAATCATAGCAGTGGCGGCACATGTCGTCGCACCAAGAGCGACCGCCATTATATGATGATGTGGACATTTGTAGGCTTTATTTTTCATTGTTTTAACTAATAGGTAAACATTCCCAGCGCTATGAGTACATTTTTTGGCCTTTAAATAAATGGAAATTTACATACTTCATAGCCGCGGAATATTTGACAAAGACTTCACAAATATGGGCCTTTGAACTATACAGACACATAACTATAGCTGTGTTCAGGACAAGCCCAAATATTCGTAAAGCAAACTTCAAAGTATAAAGTTATAAAAGAAAATATTAACGGCTACAACGTTAAACATATAAATATAATAAAGGCTTTTTGAAACGGTCACAGCTTTGTAAATAAAGCAAAAGGAACACTCGCATAATGATGTCGGTATAGACACAACGTACCTTTACATTAGTAAATCCTTATTATTACAGAAAACAGGTCCATCAATGTTATTTTCTTATAAACATGAGTAAAATACTTTTGTTGGAGAACGTCAAAAACATGTAGGTATTATCCGTTACATAAGTATTATCCTTTTTTTTTATTAATAAAAAGAAACGTTGCCCCACAAGGATTTCTCCTGTGTCGTGGGTGCGTCGTTTACAGACATGAATTCATACAATGCACCCAGACCCGGAACAACTACCTGCAGATCATACAAATATTTGTTCCGTGCGGGAATCGACCCCACGACCCGGAGCGCAGCAGCGGACTGTATCAGCCACTGCACCAACCGTGACTTATAATGTACATACTTATAATATACCTTAAATCATCATGCACCTTGCCTTATTTCAACAAAACATTATATCTCAGCAAGTCGAAGTCCAAGTAAAAAACAGTAGTACAACGTACTAACCACAGATACCGGTAGATTTTAAAGGTTTTTATTGCCTGTGTAGGTACTTATCAGTCTTTAGATTTTTGAAAAACAGCAAAGGGCGCGAAAGGTTCTCGATTTGAACACGGCAAACGGTCACCCATGGGCCTATATGTGGTTTTATCTTATGGTTCAATCAATCTGCGAGATGAATGGACTCCACAATAACCCTATTCCAACGAAAACACCATTTTAAACGATATTACCAGCGTTAACTATATAAATCTATACCAATATAATAAAATCGAATACACAGACGAAACAGAATAAACAGACAGACATGTCTGTGATTTAATAATAAATGCCAAAATTTTAGTGAAACCTGCTGTCTATACGATGCCGATAAATTACCATTTTTAGAATTTTTGTGTCTGAACGTTTGTCTCGAATAGGCTCCGAAACAGCTGAACGAATTTCAATGAAAAGTTTACGTATTAAATCAGGAACCAATTTCTAACTAAAATATTCGTGTATGTTCATTTCGACATTTTGCAGGGTTAGGTTAGGAATAGGAATACAAATATACTTTACGCCTAGTGAAGCGGGCGGGTAACGGATAGTTTGTAAATATTATTCATAGAGATCCATATTGTAAATTGCGGTGGCCTGGATGCCAGGTTGAAAGTTCAAACCTGATATATAACTATGTGACTATTTCCAATGTCATATGTACTTTCTTAGTTACTTAGCTCTACTTAACTCACAAAGTACATATGACATTGGTGGTAGTCGCCACTGACTTCAGGTGAAGGACAACATCTTATGGACGCTAGATCTAATTAATATTCTGTAGTAGGCAACACGCAACGAGCAAGCGTGGTTGTGATCAAATCGTCCTAGTCACAACAAGGTGTGTATAGTACTCCGGATGTAACTTGCAAGCAGTCAAATATAATATTGCATTATCTACCCAAAGTATCCGTCAGGATATGATGTGCAGACTGTTCATATTTACAGTCCGGTGTTGAACATCGGCAGAATGGTTAGGCAACAACCTTGAAGCTAAATAATTTACTCTTAAAGTTACCATGACCCGTGAGAAATTGAGCCATGCAATGATCAACTTCCAACCATGCACTTGCCAGCCACATGTAAGAACGAGCTCCTTTGTCTTTATAAGTAGAGACCCTTGCCTATGGGACAGTTACGGGCTAATAATGATTATATACAAAGTAATAAAATTAAAGACAGAAAGACTTCATTATAGCACGTTATAGATTTAAAAATAAGAGGTTTATTTTTCTAGTTATTTTTCTTAATATGGAGAGAATAAAATACTATGGACTACGGGGTGGTAATTATATTGAAGTCCTTTACGAACATTATTTCAAAAGAACTCAGTAAAACCTTATGAAATATTGATAATGATGCAACAGTGCAAATTAAATTCTAAGACTAATTAGTGTATTCATAAATTTGATACATTACTAGCTTTGTTAATTTATTCATCATTAGAATTTTAGTCTTTTGTTAAGCAATATTAAATATTCAGTTACCGAGTCTGCTGGAGTATTTTTAAAGTTTTTACATTATAATTACTTAATACAAAGTATGAAATTGTAAAGATCATGAGAGAGATAGCGAGACTGAACCCAGTCACACAATTTGGAAACTTGACAAACTCCGGTTGTGGTGGCTCGGCCACTTTGTAATTTACGGGTTAAGTGTTGCGACATCGTCTCAAATTGCTTTGTAATTTGTAATCGTTTGTGCGCTCTATACTAATAACGGTTATAGATCAGGATCTATACCTCAATTTGGAAACCAAACTATAACCTCAGGAGATTCTGGGTTTGATTGAAAGTTTTCTGTTGGAAATTATACCAATACAGGTCAAGATTTTAACTGTGGTCTTTGTTAGTGGAAGCTCTTCCATATCTCATAGAATCTAAGTTCTTACCTAAAGCAGACACAAGGTACCCACTTCATATCTTGGCTGTACTACGTGAAATGGTACTATCGTTTATAAGCTTTCGCGTTGTATTATATTAGAAACAGGATGTCCACTGCTGAACAAAGGCCTCCCCTTAGATTTCCACAACGAGCGGTCACATGCCGCTCTCATCCAGCGACTCCCAGCGACCTTCACCAGGTCGTCTGTCCACCTCGTTGGAGGTCGTCCCACGCTGCGTTTTGCGGTTCGTGGTCTCCATTCGAGAACCTTAGTTCTTCTACGGATCTCATCATTTCTGATTCGATTTAGTAGAGAAATACCAAGCATAGCTCTCTCCATAGCTCGCTGAGTGACCTTGACCTTTCTTATGAGGCCCATTGTGAGTGACCACGTCTCTGTTCCATATGTCAACACTGGTAACACACACTGGATGAAGGCTTTCGCTTGAGGCATTGTGGTATTGTTGACGAAAAGACGTTGCGAAGTTTCCCAAACGCTGCCCAGTCGAGTCGGATTCGACGATTGATCTCTTTCTCGAAGTTGGACCTACCTAACTGGATAGTTTGTCCCAGGTAGACATACTCGTCAACAACTTCGAAAACAGAGCTCCCAACGGATATTGGGATGGGCACTTGTATTATATACAGGTGATTATATCGTGACTGTCAGTTGCGTCACAACAACCATAACAGCACAGCGTCCTTTGAGTACATTTACAACTCTACTGCGATCGCAAACCCCAGCGTGGCTAGTATGCCCAAATTGCCAGATGAGGTCACAACACAAACCCAGACCGGCCATTGTGGCGATATTTGGGGGAAGTCCTGCTGGACATTTCGGGTGAAATAATGATGATAATGATGAAGAAATAACAAAAGTGAATTAACACTAATTACGTTTCCACAAGATTGCAGTGGTCATGATCATTATCAGACTGATGCACGAAGCTCACTTCGTTTGTAAGGTAGGTATTTTTTTACACATCCTGTTTTTGCTTTGTATTTTATTTATTTATTTATTTATTTATTATATTCTTTATTGTACACCAGTTATTCAAAATACAATAAAAAGTATCACTAGATTATAGAGTACAATGGGCGGCCTTATCGCACACGGCAATTTCTTCCAGGCAACCTTAGGATGGAGAAACAAAATTACTACACAAGATGCGGGGTAGTCTCTGGTGCACACAAATACATATCTATATACTTGAATAATACTATATAAAATATATAAATAATGAAAATCATATATACATAACATACATAATTATATACATACATGGTAATATATATACATAATATATTAACAAAAAAAGTTAATCCGACTTAGGACAACTGATAACACAGATGTAATGTGACATATAAGCAAGGTAAATGTGAAAAATAACAAAAATATATAATTACGGTGACATGTAATGTTCCCTCACCAGTCGCTTGAACACTGGTAGCGACTGAGCCCGTCTAATTGAAATTGGCAATGCATTCCACAAACGAGCGGCCTGAACCGTGAAGGATTTGTCAATAAAATTTGTAGAATGCATGGGTATTTTAAGCCTTAGGTTTTCTGATGATCTTAGGGTACGCGAATGAGTATCACCAAGGAACTCGAAACGTTTTTTAAGATAGGAGGGAGTAGCAGGAATGAATAGTACACTGTAAAGTAGCGAAAGAATGTGTGTATTCCGACGAAGACGAATAGGTAACCACTTGAGCATAGTGCGGAATTCTGAAACGTGATCATATTTTCTTAAACCAAATATGAATCTAATACAAAAGTTTTGAAGTCGCTCAAGCTTATCAAGTTGTTCCTCTGTAAGATCAAGATAGCTGGCATCAGCATAATCGAGGATCGGAAGGAGAAGGGATTGTGCAAGCGCAATTTTAGTAGTAATAGGAAGAAAGTTGCGTAATCTTCTCAAGGAACCTGCCGAGGCAAATATCTTACGACTAACTTCTTGCAGCTGGCAAGTCCAGGATAGATTTCTATCAATGATCACCCCCAAGTTCCTAATCTTTTCACTGAAAGGAACTGAACTACCTTCAAAAGAAACCTGAGGAAGTGCGTTCCAGTCGATTCTAGAAATCATCCTAGAGCTGCCCACGACAATAATCTGAGTCTTCGTTGGATTTACCTTTAGTCCATATTTCTTACTCCAGTCACATATTCGGACCAGATCCATATTAACAGTGGCAACAGCGTCTGATAGCTTAACAAGGGGAGCTTGAGAGTAAATTTGAAGATCATCTGCATAAAGGTGATAGGAAGAAAGAAGTTGACTAGAGATAGAATTTATAAAAATTGCGAAAAGTAATGGAGATAAAACGCCACCCTGCGGTACACCGACAGTAGTATTGGACCATTTAGATGAGATGTCTTCAATGCAGGTACGTTGTCGGCGACCAGACAGGTAACTGCGAAACCAGTCAATTACTGGTGGAGATATATTAAGAGAGCATAGTATGCCAAGCAAAATATCGAAATCCACGGTATTAAACGCATTGCTAAAATCCAACAACGCTAGGACCGTTAGATTACCGATTTCCATGCCCGACCTGATATCATCCGTAATATTAATCAGGGCTGTGGTAGTGCTGTGACCAGCGCGAAAACCAGATTGAAATGAATTAAACAGGTTATTCTTGGAGAGGAAGTTGCTGAGCTGGTTGTGGATCAAACGTTCAAGTACTTTGGAGAGGAAGGGTAAAATCGAAATAGGGCGAAAGTCTGAAAATGAGGCCGGATTCGGTTTTTTGGGTAAGGGGATTATATGGGCTTCTTTCCATTCCCATGGAAAGATACCACTGGAGATGGAGTAGTTAAGGATATGGGATATCACGGGAAGGATAGCGTCTAGGATAGGGAGGATCATATTACGGCTGATACAGTCACTTCCAACTGCGTTAGAAGTACTCGATAAAATGCTCTTCTTAACATCACACGCAGAAAATTGATTAAAGATAAATGGTGAATAACTGGGAGTCGGGAGAGATGAAAGATAATTTAATGTATTTGATTTAGTTGTCTTATCAAAATTAGACGAGGCAGTAAAATGAAGATTAAGAACATCGATGTTTAAATCCTTAAGAACTGTTGACTCATGTCGAGACTTCCCGACACCCATCGATCTAAGAAATTTCCAGACTTTAGCTGGTTCTGCGTTTTGAACAGAATTGTGGACATGTTGGCGTTGAGCGTTCCTACACTCCTTATTGCAGTGATTTCGAATTAAAATATATTTTTCCTTGTTAGCATCGGTGGGCCGACACTTAAATAAATTACTACTACAAACTACAATCTCTATAATATCCATTTAATCTACCGCAAGCAAATTGCGAGATTGTGTTGTTTTTGTTTTGTTGTGTTGAAGACAACTGGAAGACGTGTTCGATATTGAAACTTTTGTACTTTTTACCCGTAAGCAAAAGTGATGTTCGAGGATAGGCCTTGTTGGCGATAAAACACTATCCAGTGATGAGTGCCGAATTGAAACATGTAATCAATCTAACCTTAATCGTCGATATGCTAGTCAGACCATTTTTTGACAGCTGCGACATATTATTTGATCCTTCCAGCGATAGTCGCATCGTTTGTCCTATGTAGAAGTACTAATTACCTACCGAATTACTGCAGCTACAATTTATGTTATAGCCATCTAAGGCTCAATTCGTAATTAAAAATGATCTAATTATAGTTCGGATTTAGTCGCAATGTCGTATTTGTCACAAATTGTATTCTCCAAAACTAACAACAACTTTAAAAGTGAACTTATATAAAATCTCAGTTCAGTCAACTTTCAGTCAATAGCGTAAATTAATTACGAGAATTGGCTCTTGGTTATTGGTTTGAAACGGCAAGACATACTTCGGTGTGTCCACTATGTTGTTAATATTTGCTCCCGGTGGGTATGAGATGAATGAAGTATTTCTCTATCACCGAATTCATTCTTCACACTTCTGACGTAGGTCTTCTCTGGATGTCTGCATCTCTTAGCCGAGCGCTTCAATCCTTCACTCATTTTGTATCCGTAATGTTTAGTAGCTTCTCTCCTACCCTTAGTATTATCCAGCTCTTGCCATCAAATGCTCAGAGTCATAAAAGTAGCGGGCTATGTTCTTGAGTGATGTGCACGTGTAATATAACGTTGCGAGAAGGTCTCAGTATGATGGTATAGGTTTGTAGTATACAGTGTGACATGATTTTAATCTCGCAGATACCTCGAAATCAGTGCACACCAATGACCTGTCCATCTCTATTTCTTATATGCACCTAATATTTGGATATCCACCTGGAGTTAAGATGCTGCATGTACTGTTTCCACTTACTGTGTATTTCCTTTGACGATACCGACCACATTGTCGACGTATGTATTAGTATCTATATGTATACGAATCTTCCAAATTGTGATAGTCTTCGCACCATCATCATCATCATCATTTTCAGCCGAATAAAGTCCACTGCTGGACCCAGGCCTCCCACAGAGATCACCACAACGACCGATATCGATGTGTTGGGTGCCCATTGGGGGGTTTTGCCATAATCGCCACGCTTGGCAGACGGGTTGGCGATCGAAGTTGAGTTGGTAACGTATCCGAAGGACGCTGCTGCCCATCCTCCGGCTAATCTCTTAGTCGCCTTTTACGACACCCACGGGATGAGATGGGTTGGTACTATTCGAATTAGCGGCTAGAATTTAGCAACTGAAGGAGCAACGTCTAGCGATTCAAAAGTCATCATTATTTCATGCTAAAGACGTCTACTGTTCGACATGGCCTCCCTCAGAAATCACCGCAACGACCGATTCTGCTGTTCGCTTTCCGCAGTTTCCCGCAACCCTCAGTAGATCGACGGTCCACCGTGTGGGGGGCCTGCCGATGCTGCGTCTGCCCGTACGCGGTCGCTACTCGAGAGCTTTTCAGCCCCATCGATCTTACGCTCTACGAGCAATATGCCCCTTCCACTGCCAGTTAAGTTTAACAATTCTTGGGCAGTGTAGATCTCCTCAAACCTGATTCTATCTCGCAAGAAAACTCTGAGCATAGCCATTGCCCCTCGGGTGACCTCACCTAGGCCTATGAAAAGCGACTATGTCTCAACCCCATAAAAAAATTGAAAGGGAATTCCCATATCGCAATTAAAGTGCCATATAAAAGATAAAATGAGAATTAAAAAGTTTATCCGCAACGTCATAGAAGCTCGGCTGCAACCTAAATATCGGATGCACCCGATGCTATTAAATATGCTGTCGGAACGGATAACGCTACCCATCGATCTCATATTTATTTTGGTAACGTAGCCCTCCTGGATTTGTACCGTACAGGAGGATCGGTGAGTTATTATTATTTGTATACTAGAGTCTAGTCGGTTAAGTTTGGATGATATTCTTCAGGGATCGTATATTGCCCGGCAGTGTTAATGCGAGCTTGAACGCCATGCTCAATCAACACATAAAGCAAGTACTTACAATACGGTAGCAATTACCTCTAAAACGAATGACAGAAACAATTTAGGCGTATAACGTTCTAATAAATGTACCAAAGGTAAAATTGTTTTCGTTAACTGGTGTCGTGAACCGCGGAATGTTTTCCATTATCCAAAGATAAACGAGGTGGTATATGTTGACACATATAATCTTATACAAGACGAGTATGAGATTACATCTGTCAGCTAATAATTCCCTAGCCTTCCCGAACACAAATGTTGGCAGTGTTACTCGAAAAATAAATAAATGAAATCACACTTTCGTAATTCGTTTATCATTCTACATACATTGTCTGTTTATAGCGAATTATTTACATCTAGTAGTTCCCAACGACAACTAGAAACAAATTCAAATTCTTAAGGGAACTTTGATAACGCAATAAACATATCCTGTATGTATGTATTATTTAGTCCGTGTAGTGCGTGGATTAAGAATATAGTACTATTCAGTCTCCTCCCGTGGATGTGTAAAAGGCGACTAAGAGCTTCTTTAAAGAAGAATGGGCATCAAATTGTGCCGGAGGCCTTTGTTCAGCAGTGGACGCCCTATGGCTGATATATTTTTATTATTCTAAGATATAAATCTATCTTTCTGCCCTTCAGCCGTTTCGTGGTGATTGAGCGACAAACACAGATTACAATTTCATGTGTTTTAGGGTTCCATACGTCCGAACTTAAAAAAGGGGTCCTTATATGATCACTCGTGTGTCTGTATGTGTATGCATCGGTCACAGCCAATTTGCTTAGAATATATTAGACCGATTAAGTTGAAATTTCGTACACATGTGAATTTCTGGTAGGGTCTAAAATGCTTTTTTTATAATTTCAAAATAAAATATAGAACATACTTGAATTTAACGGTGCCTAAAATGTTTAAATAATACTGATAATAATTCTTTACTTATAGATTACAGGAAACCTATTAGAAGACTATGGTCTTAAAATAACATCGTAAATCTTTCAATATTGTGCGTACAAATTATATGTAATTATATGCAGTTGGAATGTATGGAAAAACTTGTTTTTCAACTTCAATGTTAAGTTTGTTTTTGGGACAAATTATTGGTGCAAGACATAATTCAACAACCCCAACGCAAACGAGTTTTATAAGTTTAACACGAGTATCTGTATATCTGTCCCATCATAGCTCCCAAACAGATAACCCGATTTGGATTTGGTTGTTTTTTGTATGAATGGTGACTTGATCGAGAGTGTTCTTAGCTATGATTCAAGAAAATCTCTCTCTTTGCTAGGTAATGAAAGGATGTGAAGCTACTTCCACGGGTATGATTGATTCGTAATTAGGTATCCTGTTCATCATCATTTCGGCCGAATGAAGTCCACTGCTGGACACAGGCCTCCCCCAAAAATGTCCACAACGACCGATATGGATGTGTTGTGGGCTCATTGGGGGGTTTTGCCATAATCGCCACGCTTGGCAGACAGGTTGGCGATCGCAGTTGAGTTGTTAATGTACTCGAAGGATGCTGCTGCCCATCCTCCGGCTAATCCCTTAGTCGACTTTTACGACACCCATGGGAGGAGATGGGGTGGTGGCATTCTGAGCCGGCACCACACGGCCACGGTATCCTGTTACTTCAATGATATTGCAAGAATTTGATGACCATTTTATACTTTTTAGATGTTTCTTTAAAATATTTTTTTGTTTATTAGATACAAAAGAAATAATGAGTCAGGCTAAATAAACATGGTAGATAACATATTCATCGTACGGAAACCTCTCCACGCTAGTACTCTCACATGTGAGGTTGCTTTTATAAAATTCTAGTAACATATTTATCCTACTCCATGACATATGGCCTCCTTGGCAAATTTCATTGGAACCCGTTTAGCCGTTTGAACGTGATGGAGAATTCAAACCATCACATATCTATAATATCTACGTAGTAAGAAATAGTAAGATTACAAGCCATGTGGTGCCAAGAATAGCGCCACTCTGTCTCTTCCCATAGGTGTCCTAAAAGACGATTATGGGATTAGCCGGAGGGTGGGCAGCAGCATCCTTCGAGTACGATAACACAACTGCGATCACTACCTGTCTGCCAATCGTGGCGATTATGGCAAAACCCCCCAATGAGCACACAACATAAACCCAGGCTGGTCGTTGTTCTGATCTTTGGGGGAGGCCTATGTCAAGCGGTGGACATTTTCTCGGCTGAAATGATGATGACACAGCTTTTTGCTGTATTTGAGTTGGGTCAAAACTATTACTTCCCGTAATCAGTGATCTGTTTTACAATTGTATCTTTTTAATATAACGTATTAACGGATAAAAAAAGTACGAGTAAAGGTAAATAAATTATTTGTGCCGTTTAAATGAAAGTGGTCATTTATATTTTTTGAAAACCCCTTTTACATTGCTCGAATAATTTGGTTGATCCTTTTTACTTTTACGAGTTCAATTATTCAGACCATAATAGTAGTAGTAAATTAGTTGGCATTTCGAAAAAGAAAATTTAGTCTTATGATATACCTACGTGCATTATAAAGGATATCTATTTGCTTAACACGGCAATATTACACAACTCCTATTATATACACGATACGCTACTTCGTAAAATATTATTTTAAAAATTTAACAAAGGTAAAGACTCCATTGGCACTTAAAAAAATAAAGTCGCGGCTGTATTAAAATATTTTTCATAAAACGTCGGGAAACTTGACACTTTTCGCCTCGCTATACATACGGAGCTCGTTTTTCTTATCGTGTGAGTGTGCGTGAAACTTATGTATGAGGAACAGCGACGTACGGCGTGAGTTTACGACGTATTGTCGCGAACACAACACAAATCTTCCCCAGGGCGTAGTGTTTACCACCTCGGCCTCGCGCCTCGCTCATGGGTGGTCTCCCCATTATCATTCAGCCCTGAAAAGCTTTTAAAACATTCTTGATTGTATTGGAATTAGGAATTCAGTATCTCTATTTTTTTCTAAAAATCTGTTACTATATTCCAACAAAACATTTCCATGAAAATGGATTAATAGTAATTTACATGTTTTAGTTTTCACATACCCCACTCAATAGAAGAGTACCTACATATTGCAAACTGTTGCTAGTATACCGTGGTAACTAACTTAGTTTTCAAAGTCCACAAAGTAGGATTTCCGGTTACTAACTATTGTCCCAAGACCTTAAGTGAGTTAGATGTAGCCAGTCCATTTCATCACGAATACTCTAAAATTAAATTGGAAATGGAACGTGACTGCGGGTGCTGGCCACTTACCTACATAGTCGTCTCTACAACGAGATAGATATAAACCCAGTAAAGGTAATGGGGCCAGGGCGTCAGGATGCTAAAAGAGTTTTGACAGGGGCATACTTATGACACGAATAACTGATGGATGTCGTCCGCTTTCCTCTTCACTTGATTAACATTCAGAGTAGCTCGCGACTCCCAGCTTGGCATTCTTGTAACAATACCCGAGCACAAAATAAAAGCTTTGCACGTTCACTCGCTGAAAGGCGGACTTCCCCAACTTACGTCATTTCAGTTTACCGTAGTTGTAGAACTTTATCGAAAACAAAACACTGGGACCTATTGTCAATCGAGGCTCTCATTCATACCTTTTAAACATTTCATACAGTAGAACGAGTTATTTATCTGATGTTAGAAATAAGTTGGACTTAATCAGATTTATTACACGGAAGCAATGTCCTTGGGGGAATCGTGACGTCGGCGTCGGAGCCACATCAAGTTGTTCCGAGACGCTAAGTTATCTAATCTTGCATTCTGAAGGAAAATACGAGGTGGAAAGCGGAACATTACAAACACAATAACCAATAGGATATAGTTACATATGTATTGTTTCTTGTTAAATAAATAATGTGATTCTTGTTAAGTTATCTGGAGTTATAAAGAGTTAAGTATTTATTTTATTATATATTGGATATCGGTAGATGAGTGATGCATTCACTCATGTACCGATATCCTATTGGCTGTGGCGAAAACCTATATTTGATTAGTGAAAAAAATAACAAGTGAGAGGAAATATTATGGACATATGTGGTCGGTATTTGTTTTAAATTTATTATGTGATATTAAGTACCTGTAATAAACGTTCTGTTTTGTCTGATCTACCAATCTATCACTTACATCGCCCCGGGGAACAGTTATGTAAGAAAACAAGGTTTGCTTTTTTCATAAAACCCCTGAAGTGATAATGTAGATCATGTTTAAAGTATCCAGGCCTGTAAACCACAAGGATGGCGAGATTCCCTCACGCTCGTTAATTTTAGTTAGGTATTTAATTTGTACTGTACATTTTACCCCAAGCATTTAACCTATGACGTAGAATCATAAAATTCGTTATTGCCTATTCCCTTCCCTTTATTGTTCGCGCGTTCAGAGTTGCCATTGTCACCCGAAAGCTTATTAGCCACCATTACTTTCCTCTGTCGGCGCATTTATATTTTAATTAAAGGAGGTTCTCCAAAAAATACAGCAATGAAGTGGATATTTTCAGTACCTAGTTTTAACATATTGACATGGTTTATGCAAATAACGTTGACTTATTTGATACAAGGTATATGTCACGTAGGGAAACTCAACTACGTTTTAGCACTCTATTTAAAGAAATGAAAGACGTGGAAAGTCAACTAATCTAAGTCTCTGTTCATAATTATGTGCATGACAGAAAATATAAGAAACTTCTGAATCACCTGAACATATTAGTGAGATGTTAAAATCTTATATGTAACTTCTAAGTAAACTCCGAGCACGTTTTTACTTTATTATACACATCCAATACAATCTAATACAATCTGGTGACGAGATGATAATTCGGCTGTTGGTAAGCGTCATGCTTGCCATAACAATTGTAATGCTACCCAGGACTAATCCTGTGTGGATGCGCTCGGCACCTCGAGACATGAGTTATTTAGTCTGATATACCCTGTAATTTCATTTCTTGAAATACTAGAACAATATTATTTCAATAAATCTGGTTTTATGTGACTGAAACCCGCGCGTCCAGAACTGACCGCAGTTTTTACATTCTATTGTCAATATTATGATTTTGTTTTTTATATTAACATAGAAAAAATACGTGATAAGTGGAGACCAACCATCTTAACAATTACTTCTGAAATGGCAGAAGAGAGATGAACAAAATGTTTTGTTTATAATACCAAATACGTAGATTCTCCTGAGACATGTATTTCTTATAAACAAAAACAGACAAATGGACCCTTAAATTTCACCATTAAACAATTTTTTCGTATATTTTTACGGTACCCTACACCTTCAAATACAACAGTCGTTTAGAAGGCACCTATCTGAAATAAAAATGCAAATTAGAGTAAGACGAATTGGGTTAGCTAAGACTTTTTATATTTCTTTTTCCTTGTAAATTAAAATAACGTGAGATATCTATCTATAGAGAGATGGTTGGCTACACGTCGCAAACACAATGGCTGTTCTTGTAATATTTAGCGCTAGCCTGGCTACAATTCCCAAAAGTCTAGCTTAATCTGGTGTGTTCTTGATATCTCGCACACGTGTTCTTTGTTTTGCGGTGTGAAATAAATTCTCCTAATGTTTACCTATTTAAAGATATTCAAGTAATGGCTTAGAGTATATGTTATTGTTATAATAGAGATAATTTCGCTTTTGCAAAGACATTCAAGTAATGAATTAGAGTCCGTTTTATTATTAGCATAGAGATAATTTCAGCTTTGTAATTTTATAAAGAGTAGATCTCTCAGGACAGTTTATTCGAGTAAAAAACAAAAATAAGTTTCTCATATATATTTATTTATTAACTTACTAAATACCAAATATATAAATTAAAATAGCAGCAGTTTAATATTGTGACTTGTTGAGAAATAAATTTCATTCAACTCTTATAATTAGATTGTGCCAGGCGCCGACTGGTAAAAATGGGCCTGCCAATTAGATTGCTTAGATTTGAAAGACAATGAGTCATAATCAGCAGCTGGACTAGCGCCGTTTGTAATTCCGCTGCCCCACCACCTAATATCGTGCCTTATTTACCTCTGACGAATCCCATGGGAAGATAAATGTCTACTCTTAGTGCAGAAAAAGGCTAATTAAGTTATAATTATCAAATTTCTATTTTAGTATTCTTATATTTGTATCCTCTCTTTTTTTTATAAAACCCACAATCTACATTAGCAGCGTCCCTTCTGTGAACTGCGCTCACCAACCCGCCTGGCAAGCGTGGTGAGTATTGGCAAATTCCGCCCATAATGACGACACAATTGTAGAAATCTATGAGGGAGGGAGGCCTTTGTTCAGCAGTGGATGTCCTTTGGTGGTATGATGATGATGAAATTAGTAGTAAACGGGCATCAAGCTAAAGTATAGTAATAGTATAGATTAATTAAACTACGTAAACAAAAGCTGGTTCTTAGCACCAATCCGTCTCATCCTGTGGGTGTCGTAAAAGGTGATTAAGGGATTAGCCGAAGGATGGGCAGCAGCGTACTTCGAGTATATTTACAACATAACTGCGACCGCCAACCTGACTGCCAAGCGTGGCGATTATGCAAAATTGCACAATGAGCAAATTTTCCCCAAATTGGTAGTTGTGGCGATCTTTGGCAGAGTCCTATGTCCAGCAGTGGACTTTTTTCCGGCTGAAATAACAATCACTATGAAAAAAACGTCTGTCATCATACAATAATTTCGGCCGAATAAATTCCACTGCTGGACACAGGCCTCCCCAAAAGACCACTACAACGACCGATATGGGTATGTCGTGGGCTAATTCGGGGGTTTGCCATAATCGCCACGCTTGGCAAGCAGGTTGACGATCGCCAATCGATATTCGAAGCGGGCAACACAGCACATAAGTATAAGTTAAAAAAGTCAGTAGCAGCATAAACAATAATATAAAATATCAATATCTTGCACATAGTTTTTTTTAATACATTGTGATTTGATGTGATGTGATGAGAGGAGCAAGTCAGTCGCTTGGTGGTATTGGTGGTAAGCGTCATGCCTGCATATAATAATTGTAATGCTACCCATGACTAGTCCTGCGTGGAAATCCTACATGAACTTTCTCCGCCCCGGGAAGGGTGAAGAGGTATGCCGGTCTCCTACCACTGGAGTGGTCATCTTCGGCACTGAAGGGGGTCTCCATGTTTTAGTAAGATCACATTAGAGCCCCCATTGATACCACGCCTTTAGGCACATCTCGGAGGGGACTACTGTAAAACGGTCAAACCCTCCATAGCAGGGAAGGCGACTATAAAAAGGTCGCCCCCAAGGCACTTCTCGGGGAGGATTGTAAAGGACCCCCCCCAAGCCGCACACTGTAGCCCGTGATCACGTGCGCGCCGCCGTCTTCCTGAGGATAGGTGAAGACCTAGGATAGAAATACCTTGTTTGTCACAATTTCCCAAACAATACGTGTAGAAGTAAGATGTGTGCTGCCCAGATGCATACATAGCATGGTAAATTAGGATGTGCTTTAAGAAATACTGTGTTCGAACACTTACTTCGTCCAAGTATTGCAAAAATAAAACTCGTTTAACGAACACTGAGTACGGAGTCGGATCAAAGAAGCGTCTACCTTTTGCACATATAATTTTTATGCATAACCATCTAGTTACGCTTTCAGAATTAGAGAAAAGCGTTAGAGCGCTTGTTTTAATTAGCAGCCGCTCTCCAGTCTCAAGTGTGTGCATAGCACAAACTTTGTACACCAATGTATGGAAGGTTTCAATTTCCGGCACGTTATGGCTAACCACTTATATGAGGTGCTGTTGTGTTTGTGTACCAAATTCGATGAAAATGAGTCCGTGCCTAAAATTTAAGGTTAGAAAGACTATTTGTATCTTATTTTATTTTTAAAATAAAAGATAAGATAAAGATAAAGAAAATTTATTACCACACACACATAATTATAAAATTAAAAGAAAAGAAACATAAAATTTTGTGTAGTATGGTAAAGGAACGGACTCAGCAATGTTGGCAGTGCGCAGTGTTTAAACCACGCACTGGTCAACGCTAGTTTTCAGTCCGTCCCCTTTACTACGAATAATAAATTAACAATTAGACTGCAGGTCCTACAAGAAAAAAGCATAATATAGTACGAAAAAACTTAAACGAGAAATATTTTAATACTACCTGATTGCTATGCTTGCAACGCTGATAGCCAGTTGCACTCACTGATTGGTTAACGACTGGCCAGGTTAAGCAACGCTTAGCGTGGTCAGTCTACGGATGGATGGCCGCAAATTGGTATTTGATTTGTGTTTCCGTGCTTCGGAGGGTACGTAAAATCATCGGTCCTGGTTGTTATCATTAGACGGCAGCCGTAAAGCCAAATCGGAGGCCTTTAGGCGGCTTGAACAACTCTGATGTAAGGCTGGCCACAAACTACAAGAAAGAAGATGAATGTGCTTATGTGTTCATGCCCGAATAGTTTAACTAACCGACCGTTATTAGTTACAACTACGACGACTATGCCAGTGATGTACCAATAATAAAAAGTTGTGTTGTAGCATTGTCGACCCTGTTATCCGTTAGTATGATTTGCAGATATAATTGGCTTACACCTACCAAAAGGTTTTGGTAGGTGTAAGCCAATTGACATGTACAAACTTTCTTTCTTTGTCACAAAATGATTGATTTTAAGATAAAATAACCGGGTAGACATACCTACATGTCATCTGTACTGCAATAAATGTAAACCTGTAACCTGAAGATCCCAACCTGCAGTAGAAACCAAAATATTTCTAGAAAAGCTTTATTATTACTAGTTGTACGGATAAGTAAGCTTTTGCGTTAATCGTATGCGTAAAGTTGTCCACGTGTGTAAAAGTACCTATCTGAACCCTCTGAGGTGAAATAAAACCCTTATCAGATGAAAACTTGTAAAATATATGGATTACAATATAATTTATTGTATATTTTATTTAAATATCGTTGTTTTAATTTTTGCTACAAGATTACATTTTGTCAATGCGAAATATTTATTTCAGTCTGATAAAACTGCACTGTGTAATCAATGTACCGTGAATACACTCTTTAGGGATAAAAATGTTTCCCAGTGTTCATTTTATAATGAACAAAACGAAGGACTTAATTCATCGTTCATCGTTTCAGCCAAATAAAGGCCACTGCTGGACACATTAAATCGGCCATACAAAGTCCACTACTGAACAGAGGCCTCCCCCATAGATTTCCACAACTGTGTCATCATATTGGGGGGAATTTGCCAGTACTCACCACGCTTGGCAGGCGGGTTGGTGAGCGCAGAATGGATACTGTGGCTTAAGAATATAGCACCACTCCATCTCCTCCCGTGGATGTCGTAAAAGGCGACTAAGGGAATCTAAACCAGAGGGATGGACAGCAGCGTCCCTCTTGTGAACCGGTAGCCATACAAGCATGAATGTAACGATTATACTTAGCTGATATTTATACATAGTGACTAGACATATCTAAACTATGCATTTCATGTCAACCGCACGATTTCAGCGCGATGAAGTCAATTCAAACGTTTTAGATGGATTTTTTAATTTTAATTTTATTCCGCACCTCTTCATCTCATCCCGTGGGTGTCGTAAAAGGCGACTATGGAATTAGCCGGAGGATCGGCCAATTTTTCTTCGAGTACATTTACAACTCAACTGCGATTATCAACCCGCCTACCCAGCGGCAGCGTGGCGATTATGGCAAAAGCCCCCCCATTAGCATACAACACAAACTCATACCGGATCTTTGGTGGAGGCCAATGCCCAACAGTGGATGTTTTTTGGCTGAAATTATGATGATGATGATGAGATGGATTGTTGACATGATCAGTTTCAAACGTTGAGATCTATTACCTCGGTCGAAAATTCATATGAATTTAATTTTACTGTGTCAGTTTGAGTTCGACTTTGAATTTCACCATCATATCAGCCAAAAGACGTCCATTGCTGAACAAAGCCCTCCCCCATAGACAATCGGCAACATGCCGATCGCCAGTAGGTACTCGCCACGCTTGTCAGGCGGATTGATGAGCACAGAATGGCTAAAGTTCCACAGAAGGGACGCTGCTGCCCCCTGGTATAGTCACTTAGTCGCCTTTTACGACATCCACAAGAGGTGGTGCTATATTACTAATCCGGACACCAAAAAGATAAAATTTCCGCACAATTAATTGGCAATCATTTTGTAATTTTATTAGTGGCCAACTTTGTCTGTGTCGCTCATGCCACCCAAAGGCCTTGTCTTAACGACTGCTGTCTAATTACAACAACCGAAAGTGACGATTTAACGTGCCCTTTGAAGCACGGAGACGCCCAGTTCACATACCCCTATGTGGTCACCCATCCATTGATTGACCGTCCTGAACATTACTTAACATCACCGATCGTTTACTGTTCAGAGAGTGCAAAAGCTCTCATTCTTTTCGCTTCTCTCATCAAACTTAAAGGCTTAAGATTAAAAATGAATACACATACATACGCCAAATTTCAACAAATTTGCAAATAGCTACTGATCCGATACAGGAATGTTATACACATTACTGCATTTCCTTTACACAGGAAAACAAACGAACGAGCGATAATTTAACCTTTGTCTACGGAATATATGAAGCACATAGTTAAATGGCTATAAAAAAATTCGCATATACATAGGCTGCACTCAAAGTATCGGGAATGGAATATTTCCACTGTTCCTGTCATATTAAAATCTTTTTAATTGAAAACTCCTTGGTTTTACAAATCGAATACCATTTATTTATTTAAAAAAAGATTCACGGTCTTGTCACAAGCTTTTCTCAAACTTGTTTAGTCGTTGAGAAAATGGAATTTACTCGAGAAAATTCAAGAGCGATGATTTATTATGACTTTTGAAGTGGTTTAACACAAAAACAGTGTGTTGACCGGATGATTTCTGCATTTGGTGATGAAGCCCCATCCAAAACCACAATTTATCGCTGGTTTGCTGAATTTCAACGTGGACGTGTCAAGCTCAGTGATGATCCTCGTCAAGGTCGTCCAAAAACTGCAGTCACCCAAGAAAACGTTGATGCTGTGCGTAAGCTGATTGAGGAAGATCGACATGTGACATACCGCGAAATTCAGGCAACTTTAGACATTGGCATGAGTCAAATACAAATAATCTTGCATGAACAATTAGGTGTAAAAAAAGTTGTTTTCCCGATGGATACCGCATTTGCTATGTGAAGAGCAAAAAGCGGCTCGCGTTACTTGGTGCGTCAGAACTCTCGAAAGATTCCACGCAGGATCCTCAAATGCTGTATACAACATCGTATCAGGTGACGAATCCTGGATATATGCGTACGAACCCGAAACAAGAAACCAGTCACGAGTTTGGGTGTTCGAAAATGAGTTAAAGCCAACAAAAATTGTCCGTTCACGGAGTGTTGCAAAAAAAATGGTGGCCACGTTTGTCTCCAAAACCGGCCATGTTACGACTATTCCTCTTGAGGGACAAAGAACGGTTAATGCAGAATGGTATGCTAGCATTTGTTTGCCACAGGTCGTTTCTGAACTCCGTAGAGAGAACTGCAACCGCCGCATCATCCTCCATCACGACAATGCGAGTTCTCACACCGCGCACAGAACAAAAGAGTTTTTAGAGCAAGAAAACATAGAATTATTAGACCATCCGCCGTACAGCCCCGACCTAAGCCCTAATGATTTCTATACTTTCCCTAAAATAAAGAATAAATTGCGTGGACAGAGATTTTCATCACCTAAAGAAGCTGTGGACGCCTACAAAACGGCCATTTTGGAGACCCCAACTTCCGAATGGAATGGTTGCTTCGATGATTGGTTCCATCGTATGGAAAAATGTGTCAAATTTCGCGGAAAATACTTCGAAAAGCAATAAATACATTTTTAAATAGTAATGTTGTGTCACTTCCTTGATTCCCGAAAGATCATCTACGAGTGACCGCTCTCCCCTGTGTCCGGCGACAAGGGAAGGCTTTTCAAATCTCATTACTAACGTGACCGCATATCAAATGCAACGCGAATATCGACTGGCGTGTGTTTTAGTAATGTGATCAAAGCAGAGTTTAGTTTATCAAAAAAAAATGTATTTACTTCAGTACGAACCCCAAGACCTGGATTTGTAACTTAGTTCTATATTATCAGAGACGAGCTAATGCCTCTTACTAATGCGTTATTCCTCTTTTAATTATTCAGGTTTTGTTTTATGCTGTGTCAGAATCTTTTACGCATGTGCCAACAACGGCTCTACAAAGTTGCAACTAACGCAAGTCAATCGGATGAAACGTATAGGAACGCAGACAAACAAACAAAGTGATAATAGATTTATGATGTCAATTAAATATGGTTATGTCTACCTTAAACCCTATCATTAGGTACGTTACGGTATAGGCAAGCACCTGAAGTAATTTAAGACCCAAATACCCACCTATTCTAGACAGAAGAGTGCAACATAAAGATCTTCCAATTCAATAAGATACATACAAATTTAAAAAAGCTACTCCACGCGTTTGATTTTAGATGGTCCGGACAAGGCAATAACCGAAATAAAATGTACTAGTACCTGAAAGGAGCTGTAAAATCGAGGGTAGGTATGCCTCGACGGATTGCGAAGATTATCTTCACAAAGCTGTGCACGAAATATTAAACTTTCAACCGTGTTTCAACGATGTTAAATGATAATAAAACCTGGCGTATTACCACTTGCTACGTCTCTACCTAAAAATAAATATATTTATCCATCGTCACCTAGCAAGAAAAGAGGACATGCCGTTTCCATTCAGAGTTACATCGAGGTTAAATTATACCAGCGCTATAAAGGTTAGCTTGAGGATTTTCGCAATTATGGAGAAACGAATTTTGTACTGTCCTGCGTAATGAGAGAGGTACAAAAACTCTAACGCCGCTTTGTGCTACACATCTATTTAAATGAGAGTACTAATAGTGAATGCTACTCCTGGGGCTCAGTACACGATTAATGTGTGTCGCCCACATGTAAATCTCTGCAAGCACACCAAATAAATGTTTTGTAAAATGTTTGCCCCCGACGGAATACAACACCTGATAAATGATAGCTACCGGCGTTTTATGAATATGTGAAACTATAAATATTACCTACGTCCCTTGCCGAGACAGGCTTCCCTGAATATAGGAATCGACTACACCACCAGCAAATTTAATACTGGACCTGTTCCTATTTAATTACGATAGGACTGTTCCTGTGTCGGGGGTACAGTTTACAGATGTACCTACATCTCACATACACCAACGCCCACTCCTAAAACAACAATCTCAAACCGAACAAATCGAACCCAATACACTTAGCACAGAAAGCTAATCGATTAGCCACTGCTCCCACCATGCCTCGGGCCTGCCTCTATGTTGGGATCGGCTTTCAATCTAACCAGACATGGCAAAATATCTGTATTTGACACGGAGCGACGGAATCAATGTGGTGCCCGGATTAAGAATATAGCATCACTCCATCTCCTCCCGTGAATGTTGTAAAAGCTGACTGAGGGGTTCTAAGCTAGAGGGACGGACAGCAGCGTTCCTTATGTGGCACAATATCCATACCACGCTCGCCAAAGTTGGCAGAACCTGCCAAGCGTGGTGAGTACAGGAAATTCTCCCCCAAAACGACGATACAGTTGTCCATCTATAAGGGATGGCCTTTGTACAGCAGTGGACGTCCTTTGGCTGTTATGATGAACGCAATCTGACCTCCGCAACACAATTATATATATTATAAAAAATAAAAATAAACAGGTTATCGTAAAAGGTGATTAAGGATTGATATCATGTTAATTAAGTGAACCCCTTATGCTAACAACAAACTGCGATCACCAATACGCCAGCTTGGTGATTATAGCAATATGAGCGCTGATTGTAGTGATCATTGGGAAGCCTATTTTCAGCAGTGGAGGTATACGGGCAGTTAGTATCATAGATATTCGTATGCCGGCCAGGACCGACAGCTTTTCATGCACATGAACGGATGGGATTTATGTGGTTATAAAGGGTGACTATTCTTTCCATCAAAACAAAAGCCAAAGCCTGATCGCAGCAAGCGCAGCTTAAACCTCGTAGGTCGACCGTTCTGTGTGTTATTTGTCACGGCAGGTATAGGTCGCACGGCATTCACAGGTAATGTACCAAAGTTATGACAATTTACGCTCCACATGTAGATAGTTGCCTATAAGCGAGGCTTCACTAGATTTTCACTACACTATATTCCTCACACTGAACTTTTAATCATAAGGTAACGTGAGCTCATTCTGTCCCACTGCTGGCCATGGGCCTTTCTCACGATGAGAAAGCTTAGGTCTTAGTTCACCACGCTGGCGGTTTAGACACACAATTGAGAATATTTTGGAACCCTCTCAAGTGTACGAACCCTCACGATGTTTTCCTTCACCGTTAACGCAAATGATAATCCAATTCTGATTCGCACATGAATTTGAAGAGTCAGAGGTGCGGGCCGGGATCAAACTGAGACCCTCCTCGTATGAAAGGCAAGAGCTCAACCACTAAGCTGTCACTGCTTTAATTAATTTTAAATGGAAACTTACACAATAAATTTTTATGAAAAGACACATCAACATAAATAGGGTCACATGATATTCCATAGCCAGGACCCATTCACTCAACATGACTTCTATTATTTTGTATTTAACTATTCCCTAAACATCTACCATACTGTTCCGGAAATGAAAGAAAACATATGTAGTTTGCCAGTTGGCTTCCCACGCATATTGTAAAGGTCAATTAAAGCAAAGAGGTCGCATGGCATTCACAGGTATTGAGCCAAACTTATCACTATTTACGCGCCACATGTAGATAGGTTTCTATAAGCGCGGCTTCATAAAGGTTTTCTCCATCACTATATCCTTCCATGACTTTGTACTTGCATTAAAAACTCGACCCAAAGAAGCTCTTTTTACTTTTGCGTTCGCACTTCGCAGTGCGTCAGAAACAAGAATTCCAAAAGCTTATAAAAAGGCAGCAAGAAGGTCATACTGACAAAAACTTTCCAAGCCCCTAATGTCGACGCACAAAGACATATTTAATGAACGTGAGAATTTTAATTAAATCACAGTCAACATGGCCGTCGTCATTAAGGACATGTTTACTCGAGGCATTAGATGCCTGCGTTAATGACAATTTACTCTAATAGATGCTAGAGATAAACAAAGTAGTAAAATTACACAGTATATGCTTAAAAGATTCGCCTAAACACTGAGCGCGAAATTGAGAACTATTACGACACATATTTTGTTTAGATTATTTAAATATTTCACGATGTTTTTACTTAGCTTTAACACAATGCTCCTATAAATAAGGCATATATTTAAATTTTCGTTTACACTTACACATCAGTGATTGTTGAAAACTTATTTATATAAGTAAATAATATATTTCTGTCATCATATCAGCCAAAGAACGTCCACTGCTGAACAAATGCCTCGCCCATAGATTTCCATAACGACCGGTTACATGCCGTGTGTCGACATGTTGGGGGGAATTTGCCAGTACTCTCCAAGGTTGGTAGGTGGATTAAAGAGCGAAGAATTAATGAATAAATGAATTTATGGCTGCCACATAAAGGACGCTGCTGCCCATTCGTCTGGCTTAGAGTTCCTTAGTACGTCTTTGACTACATCCACGGGAAGAGATGGTATTCTATATTGTGTGGGTCTACATTCTTAACACAAACACCACAGGAAAACTATTCATATACATAACAAATATTTCTGTACCAATCAAGATAGAAAATCACGTAATTCTGCCAGACAACTAATGGCAGAGAAAGTAATCATTGATAACAACTATACAGTATAAATGCTGTATAATCATCATTTCGGCTGAATAAAGTCCACTGCTGGACACAGGGCTCCCCAAAGATTACTACAACGACCGATATGGGTGTGTTGTGTGCTCATTGGGGGGTTTTGCCATAATCGCCATGCTTGGCAGGCGGGTTGACGATCGCAGTTGAGTTGTTAATGTACTCGAAGGACGCTGCTACCCATCCTCCGGCTAATCCCACAGTCAACTTTTACGACACCCAAGGGATAATATGGGTTGGTGCTATTCGTAGCCGGCACCATGGCTGCTGTATAATGTAGAATACGAAATCCAAAAATAATCAGCATAATTATTGACTGAGAGATTTGAAATTTGTTCAAGAAAACAATAACGTGAAAATTAATATTAAGCATCACTCACGAAACTTTCACAGTGCAAAAAACTAACATCGGTAAATGCATCATGGCCTAAAGGGGCGTGAAGTATTTTTTTATTGCAGTCCGCCAACCTGCACTACGCCAGCGTGGTGGACTAAGGCCTAACCTTTCTCATCGTGAGAAAAGGCCCGTGTCCAGTAGTGGGACAGTAATGGGCTGATTATGTTATAAAACTTTTACCACTCGATTAAAGGGACTTTTATTTCTTTTGGCTGGCAAGTGTAACAGTTCTTTCGCTTTCGTTTTTCAATCTTAGGATAAATTAATTATGCGCAACACTAATGTTATGGTACCACTTTATTGTCTACAAGCTGGGACCCGCGGTTTCACCCGCGTTTAATTTAAAAGAAATTTAGAGTACTTCGACATAGACACGTGACATAGAATATATGTATTGGATTTCAAGGGTTTTATTTTTTACGCGGAACCCTAATTATTTTTCTAAAATAAAAGTAACTCAAGTTATTCCTTATAACATCAGCTATCTGCCAGTGAAGGTCCAGCCGTTTCGGAGATTACCCGGAACAAACAGAGAGACAGACAGACGGACAGACGGACAGACAGACAGACAAAAATTTAAAAAATAGTGTTTTTGTTATATGAAACGTATATGTAACATTTAGTAAAAAGCTGTTATTTGGACATTACAAACAGACACTTCAATTTTATTTATTTGTATAGATTGGGATCAGAGGATGGCATAAGATGGTGGTTATGCAATGTGTACGTTAATGACGAATATTAATAAAAAAAAAAAAAACATAATTCTGTGGCTATTACTACTTTACTTCACAACATTACATGACGCAGTCGGTGTTGAAAAGCTGAAAGATTTAAATGAAGGTCAGAAAGTTATAGTTACAACAGGGAATAGGAAACCAATGATTTACGCAGAAGTATTAAAGCAATGTAAAAGACCTCATCATCATATCAGCCACAGGACGTCCACTGCTGAACAAAGGCCGAGAAAAAAGGCTGAGTAAAAGACCTAATTCATATAAACTTTTAACTAAAAATGGAACAGTTATTGATAGAATTAGAAAATATTTAATCGAAAGCAATAATAATAAGTAAATGATTGTTAAAAAGAAAAGGAGGTAGATTTAGATGAAACCTTGGATATGTGTAAAGATGATATGTTAAGAGATAATAACTATTATTGATAATACCAATTGTACTCCTGAAAATGACTTAATGTCTAAAGAGCAGGAAATTATAGAGAGTAATAAATATTATAGCAGATCGGGAAGATAAATAAAGAAACCGGGTTATTTAAATTTGTGTTTAACTTTGTGATTTATTTTTTAAGAAACGAAAAGAGATGTAAGGATTAATTAGTTATGCACAACACTAATGTTGTGGTACTACTGTATTATCTACTGGGATCAGAGGATGGCAGGAGGATTGTTTACTTTACATTACACTCAATTAGTCTGAATCTAAAAGCAGGTGGTCTGGGAGAAACATCAACTGCATAGATTTGCATTAGCAGAATGCCAACGGAGCTACTCGGTTTACTTTAATAAAGAGATAGCTTTAAGTTTGATGTTGTCGTTAGTTAAATTCCAATTCGATTTATTACTTTCCTGAAGCGAGCTTTAACAAAAAACGGGCTATTGGTATTTTTGTTTCTTTGTTTTTTATTTGGAAAATTATTTTCAATCGGCAGTATCTACGACGTATTTACTTCTTCAAGAAGAAACGGCACGAATTCTTTTCAGAAAATCATCCAACGTGTAAAAGCTCTCACACGGACAGTTTGTACACGTTGGATGGTGATGTGTCCGGATTAAGAAGATCCACCACTCCATCTCATCCCGTGGATGTCGTAAAGCTACTAAGGGACTCTAAACCAAAGGGATGGGCAGCAGCGTCCCTTTTATGGAACAGTAGCCATACTGTGCTCACCAATCTGCCTGCCAAGTGAGGTGAGTATTGGCAAGCTCCCCCCAAAACTACGACACAATCGTGGAAATTTATGGGGAAGCCTTTATTTAGCAGTGGGCGTATAAATAGCTGATATGGTGATAAAAATTCTCCTCACTTAACATTTTTAGGGTTCCCAACGTACGAAGGCAAAAACGGTGGAACCCTTATAGGATCACTCGTGTCTATCTGTCTGTCTGTCCGTCTGTCACAGCCAATTTGATCCGAATCTACTGGACCGATTAAGTTGAAATTTGGTACATGTATGTATTTCTGCGACCCAAACACGAACGTGTAACGTAATTTTTTTTTAAACATATGTTCACTTTTCGGGTGCAATATAAAAAATTAAAGAATTAAGTTTTGCAAACTGTACCATGTAACATATGAAATGGAAGGTCTTGTTGTAAGGGTCTCAAATGTATTTATTTTATAATTTTAAAATGTATAGTTTTAAAGGTGGTTTTTCATATTTTGATATCATCTAGGGTTTAAGAGGTTTCCCGCCGCCAGTACACCAGAAGTCGGCGCCGGCGAAGTGCTACAGCCGGAGAGACTGCCGAGGCCTATCGGACCTACCGGGCGGCACTATGACGCTCCAAAGCGCCATTCGCGAGGCGAAGGCTCGGTCCTGGAGAGAGCTCCTGGAAGCACTGGAGAGGGATCCGTGGGGGAGATCCTACCGCATGGTAGTAGGCAAGTTGCGCCCGTGGGTCCCCCCGGTGACCGAAACAATGGCCCCGGATTTGCTGGAAGAATTTTTTTGAATTTTGTAAAAGAAATATTAATAATAAATCGGCCTTGATATTATTAGACAAGTACGTATTCTTTTTAATACATTATAAACAAATTACTTTCTTCATTTCTTATTTACTACACTGATACTCAGCACAACTATTACACACTCCATTCATGCATTCATTACACACAACATAAATCATAATACATTTTGTATTATGTCATACGTGACATTGACATCCGTGGTGTACATAAGGTTCCAGATGAAAACCAGCGTCCGGCACTTAAGCCTGGCATGAAGCTGATCTGGACACCTATTTGGTCCAACCGTGAGACATATATTATTAGGTATCTACGAAGGTTTACGTTAGTTTTATTTGGACTTGTACATTTTTATATTTTTAAATTTTGTTATCTATGTCCCTGTTTTTACAATCGTGTCTCTACGTTGTGATGATCTTTCTTTCTTTCTTTCTTTTTCTCTACGCTCTTTCTGGCGGTCCAGGACTATCCCAGTCCTTCTGTACCACCGATTGCCTTGGAATGGGATGAGGAATTGGCGGTTTCGGAAGGAGAGTTGGACCGAGCCGTTGGCCGCCTGAAGGCTCGCAACACTGCGCCCGGCCCGGATGGCATTCCGGGTCGTGCGTGGGTGTGCATTGCAGTCTCTTGGAGACCGCTTGATACGGCTGTTCACCAGCTGCCTCCATCGCAGCGTGTTCCCGTCCGGCAGGAAGGAAGCCAGATTGGTTCTATTGAAGAAGGAAGGAAGGGCCGCGGAGTCTCCCTCTGCGTACCGTCCCATTTGCCTGCTCGACGAGGCTTCAAAGCTATTCGAAAGAATAATTGCCCGAAGACTCGTTGAGCACTTGTCGCGAGTTGGCCCAGTATGGCTTCCGGCAGCGGCGGTCCACTATTGACGCGATTCTTCGCGTCCGCTCGCTGTCGGAACAGGCAGTGTCCCGACGGGGTGGGGTGGCGTTGGCTGTCGGTCTTGACATAGTCAACGCCTTTAACTCTATCCCGTGGGGTGCAATTAGGTGGGCGCTAGTCCACCACCAGTGCCCCCCCTATCTGCAGGGTATCATCGGGGCATATCTGCGCGACAGGCAGGTTCGCTACGTGGGCAGGGACGGTAGCGTAAAGCGGAGGGAGATCACGTAAGGGGTTCCACAGGGATTGGTTCTCGGTCCCCTCTTATATAGATAGTGGGTGCCTTGCACCGGCTGCTACCCAATATCGGGGGACCGAGGGAAGAAGTTCGTCGCCTCTATGGGGGAGTCGTGCAGTCCGTGGCCCTCTACGGGGCGCCTGTTTGGTCATCTCGACTTTCAGGCGTCCAGCGCTGCAGAACCAAGATCCACGGTCTGCAGCGTAGAGCAGCTATACGGATCACACAAGGAAACCGAACGGTGTCCTTTGAGGCGGCAACTCTGTTGGCGCGCTTTCCGCCTTTTGATATCTTGGCGAAGATGCGTGGGTGTATCACCAAACACGCTCCCTCCGCCAGAGCGGTGAAGGTGTGCCTTCAGGGGCGCTCGAAAGTTTGAGGCGGCAGGCTCGGTGGCGTGCACTTGAGCTATGGCGCGAGCGGCTCATACTGCCACAGTACGCGCCAAAGCGTGTCGTCGAGGCTGTCTTGTCGCTCTTCGGAGCCTGGCTCCAAAGGAGCGAGCGCGTCACATTCCGCCTGACGCAGGTATTCACCGTACACGGTTGTTTCGGTGCATACTTGCACAGGATAGGACGCGAGGTCACGGCACAGTGCCACCACTGTGGAGACGATCAGGATACCGCACAGCACACGCTCGGAGAGTGCCCTGCGTGGACCGCCGAGCGGCGGATCCTGGTCGATCGGATCGGGCAAGATCTCTGTTTGCCAGCAGCAGTGTCGGCTATGCTGGCAGAGCATGAAAATTGGAGTGCTGTGGTCTCCTTCTGTGAGAGCGTAATGCTCCAGAAGAAGTCGCAGAGCGGGATCGGGAGAGGGCCGATCCCGCTCGGAGGAGGAGGACACGGAGCCGGGGTAACAACCGCCGCGGTGCCCGTGTCCAACACGCCTGAGCCCCCTGTCGTCTTTATCTGGCAGGGGGCCTTGGGGGTCACGAGCGCGCTTATTGGGAAATTTGCGTGCTCATACCGAGCGACCCCCGGGAAAACAGCGGTGCGCATGTGGTCACGTACCGCTGTGTGCGTAGCACAGCGCATAGTGAGGCTTCGGGGGAATCTTTTACAATCCCCTCGAGAGATGCCTGGGGCGGTGGCCTCTTTACAGTCGCCTTCACTCCACTAGAGGGGATGACCGCTTTACAGTCATCCCCTCCGAGATGTGCCTAAAGGCGTGGCAAGATCTTTCGAGTTCCTGGAGCCTCCCTTCGGTGCCGAAGATGGTCACTCCGGTGGTTTTAGCCGGTAGGAGTCCGGCATGGCCCTCTGCCCTTTCCCGGGGCGAAGGAAGTACATGAGGTATTTCCACCGGATCAATAAAAAAAAGGGTTTAAGAGGTCGGTATTTTTTTTGTTACAAATGTTTATTTGTTTCTTTTTAGTATAAATAAATGTAAGAACTTTTTCCAATTTGGTATCAGTATTTAACACTAAAAGTAAGAATGACTCAAATCGGTTCCGATCTGAGAGGAATCGAAACTATTAAGACATCATCTAGGTAAGCGCAGTTAAATTAACCAGTTTATTGAAGCTGGTTAAAAAACTACTACACCAAATGTAATAAAATTTATATGGGACCAACTCGAAAGCATTCTGCACCAGTTAAAAAAGAAAAAACCTCCTACTTTTTAAAGTCGGTTAAAAATAGACGAAAATTGACCATTCCCTCATAGATCTACGAAATGAATGGCATAAAAATTTAAAAAATCTGGTAATATCTCTTTACCATCATAGGAAAACCTATAAGAAGGCTATTGTCTTAAATTATCTTGGTAAACTTTTCAATATTGTGCGTTCAAACTTAAGTTTGCGGTTGGAATGTATGGGAAAACATATTTCTCAACTAACAACAGACAATTATAAAATATAATTTCAGCAGTTTCCGAACGCTCTCCACGCAAGTTCAACTCGCACTTGTCCGGTTTTTTGTTATGTAACTTGCATAGATTTCACAAGAAAAAAGCCTAGTACATTCAGCATGGCTAGTCAGTAGTCAAAGTTTTATTTCAAATTAACCAGAATAAGTTTTCAGTTACTATCAGAGTTTTAGTTCATCACTTCCGCTAAAAGACGTCCACTGCTAAACCGGCCTAGGTTTCCATAATTGTATAATTTTGAGTATTTTGCAAGAATGTAAGTTGCACGACTTCATTCTTCATTAGTTGGTCTTAAGGAGATGAGCTGGCAAGACTACATGGATACTCTTTTATTTAAAACTAACTGGGACCCGCGGCTTCACCCGCATTTAATTTAAAACAAATTTAGAGTACTTCGACATAGACACTTGACATAGAATGTATATGTTGGATTTCAAGGGTTTTATTGTTTTCACGCGGAACCTTATTTATTTTTCTAAAATAAAAGTAGCCTATGTTATTCCTTATAATATCAGCTATCTGCCAGTGAAAGTCCCGTCAAAATCGGTCCAGCCGTTTCGGAGATTACCCGGAACAAACAGACAGACAGACAGAGAAAAAAATTAAATGCATTCTTTGCTACATGTTCCGTATTGTGTATACGGAACATGTAACAAAAGTTCATATGCATTTAGTGAAAAGCTGTTATTTTGACATTACAAACAGACACTTCAATTTTATTTATTTGTATAGATAATTGACCTTACTATGATTGATACAAATGATCGTTAAACATATAATGAGAAAATAGTAGCTTAATGTGTGAAGCGGGAACATACTACAATAATAACATTGTGGGACACAATTTTTCTAACATCAATAATATTGCGTGTATTGAATTATTTATTCAATTATAAACAAAATTCCCTTATGACATAAGTATCTAACACGTCACATTTCTTAGTTACGTTTAATAATACGATAGAGATAGGGAGGGTTTCATATCGGCCACACAACGTCCACTGCTGAACGAAGGCCTCCCCCAGAGACTTCCACAATTGTGTCATCATATTGGGGGGAATTTGCCAGTACTCACCACGCTAGACAGGCGGGTTGGTGAGCGCAGAATGGCTACTGTTCCACAGAAGGGATGCTGCTGCCCATCCCTCTGGTTTAGAGTTCCTTAGTCGTCTTTTACGACATCCATGGGAGGAGATGGAGTGGTGCTATATTCTTAATCCGGACACCACACGGACAGGGGGGTTTAGGCAATATTATTGTTTTCTTTGTTTATGGGACAGTAGAGACACTAAAAAGCATTATAAAGTTAAAGATTGGCCACTGATTTTGTTTGTGGTAAATCAGCTTGGCCGTGTGGTGCCGGCTTGGCCGTGTGGTGCCAGCTCAGAATGCCACCACCCCATCTCCTCCCATGGGTGTCGTAAAAGTCGACTAAGGGATTAGCCGGAGGATGGGCAGCAGCGTCCTTCGAGTACATTAACAACTCAACTGCGATCGCCAACCCGCCTGCCAAGCGTGGCGATTATGGCAAAACCCCCCAATGAACCCACAACACATCCATATCTGTGGTTGTGGTGATCTTTTGGGGAGGCCTGTGTCCAGCAGTGGACTTCATTCGGCCGAAATGATGATGAAATCAAATGTCAAATATGAACCTCTGATTCCACGAAAAAGGTTTAGTGAAAAATTTCGTTAAGGCTAAGACAATAATAGTTCGGGATTTTTATATTTGAAAAGTTTTTCTACCAAATCAAGTGATGCTAAATTAAAAGAAGGCATTTTCGTTGGCCCACAAATAAGAAAACTAATGAAAAACAATGAACTCGATGAAAATCTTACCAAGAAAGAACTAGCGGCTTGGTAGTCTTTGAAGAAGGTAATACAAGGATTTTTAGGCAATCATAAAGCTAAGAACGTAGAGATTTTAGTTAAAGACTTGTTAAAAAAAATTAAACCATGCGGTGTAGAATGTTTTAAAGAATACATGTTTTACAGTCCCATTTCGACTTTTACCCCCCTAATCTTGGAACAGTAAGTGACGAACAAGGTGAACGGTTTCACAGGATATTAAACGGATAGAAGAGCGTTACCAAGGCAGATGGAATGCCAACATGTTAGCAGATTGATTACTGTTGGTTTGTTATTCAAGATGATTTCACAGTTCACAATAGGAAAAGTTAATTTATTGTTATTTTCTTTCATAATAAGTGGTTCATTTTTATGTTGAATATTTTAATCTGCAATATTTTAATTCACTATTTAGGCACAAGTGTATAATATCACTATTTTTGTGTTGAAATTCAAAATACAGATAAATAAACATGTTTATAATTGATTTAAAACTGTCACACTGTTTTTATTTATATATGAAATTAAAATTTATCATAACTCCAAAATGGTACGTATTACACAAAATTAATGCATATATTCCTATTTAGCAGATCCGAATGACAATAAATCAGATATTTTGATTAATGTTATTGAAAAAAAATATGTTTTCTCACACAGTGTAATTAATTTGCCATGGTAGTCCCGACTGACGGCTCCCGTATACGAGGATGACACATGCATCAGCAATTGTAGGGAATCCAATGACCCGATCCATAAAGCCGCCGCCACCATCAAGAAAATTCAATAAGTTACGATGCAGAAGAACAATGCATGGTCTTTTAATTCGAATCCTTCATCGCTGTGATAATATTAGAGAGTTTTTGGTGTTACGCGAAATGAACTGCCGTCTGCCCTCCACAGAACTAACTTCGTAAAACGTTTTCACTTCCTTGTAGTGTAACCTAATTTACTATCACGCGATAATTATAATAAAACTAAACTTTTTATCCAAAAGAATTATATAATGAAATATTTTAAATTCGAGAGAGCGCGCTTTCGTAACCTTGAAAGACTAACCAGCAACAGCGTGACCCGGAAATCTTTTTAAAGGTTACTAAATAAATTCCACCCTTTATAATTTCTAAAGGTCTGTACCGTCTGACTTAACAGTAAAAAAATAAGGACGTTAGATGTTTAGTGAACATTTTATAGAATAATAGCGTACCTAAATCAGAAAAGCGAATGGAAATAGTTCTTTCACTACGTTTGCGTTAAGGAGAGAACTTTATTCAGGTATAATTCAACCTACCTCTCTTTTGTTTGGCCTACTTACCTTCAATAACTACTCGACTTCGTTATTTATTATGCCGGTACCTGCATCAAAAAATTGCTGCGGGATACATTGTAATTAAGCCAAAGCAAAAACTAAAGCAAATTAAATTCCCGACTACGTAGCTACGTAAAGAATGAAATAGCTATGGGCAAAAATGAATTTAGCTAACAATTCAAGGCAATGAGTAGGGACAAGTCTAAGAAGGCGGCAAAAGGGCGAGTGACGCATAAGTCACTGTCACAACCCGCGACCACCGACACTTTTTTGTTCTCCAGCGCGGTTTGTGCTAGCAACAATGATTAAATATGTGTTCTAAGACTCACTTTGAGCCGTAATGGGCAGTGGTTACACCACAGAGGCTACAAGTTAAGAAGTAAAGTATGCAGCGGCTAAGTTTAACTTTGCAAATTGTAATGGTAAATTATATACTCTAATTGTTTTATTTTATTAATACATTGCCTGGGGGCACTAGGATTTCTCCTGTGTCGTGGGTACGTTTACAGACATACATTTCACACATAATACACCCAGACCCGGAACAACTACCTGCAGATCATACAAATATTTGTTCCGTGCGGGAATCGAACCCTCGACCCGAAGCGCAGCAGTCGACTGTATCAACCACTGCACCAAACGTGTCGTCATTCGTTTCTCGTTCGTATAGCGTATTTCTTTTAAAAACTGTAAATGGTATTTATCACGCAAGTCGTAAAGCTTGGCTGAGGGAAAGGTTAAGACTACAGCATTGGAACCTCTCACGGCTCTCACCCCATAGTTTATATGGATTTATATTTTTTACTCGTTGGTTATGTTTATGCAAATTTGGTTTTGAGTAAACTTGTTCTTGAAAGGGCACCCCCTTTAATTAATCATTTATTGTATCAAAATAAATCTACAACTAAAATGTACAGAAAATGGAGCTGAGGTGAGGCCGTGTAATCCGATCCTCCTTTTTCCACCGTGATGGAAATTCTCATGGAGCTCCTCCACCATGGGAAGGGCGGAGGGATGTGCCAGACTCTTACTGGCTAAAACCACCTGAGTGGTCAACTTTGGCATCCAAGGGCCCTCCAGGAACTTATAGTACCTCTACTGAAGTACCTCTGCGGAATCCACTGTAAAGATGCTGGCTCCCAGGCACATCTTGGGGGGAATGTAAAGAATCAAAGAATCTCCCCGAAGCATCGCTGTGCACTGTGCGGCGCACAAGGCAGGATGTAACCACGTGCATGCCACCGTCTCCCCGGGGGTCGCTCAGTACGAGTACGCAGATTCCCTAATCTGCACGCCCGGTCTCTTGAGTTCCTCGCAAGCGGCAAAAGGTTTAGGCGTGTTGTAAATAGGTGGAACGGTTGCTAACCCGGCGCTCGCTTTTCCTTCTCCAAGCGGGGTCGGCCTTTCCGGAGTATGACGCTCTCACACTAATTTCATGCTCTGCTAACATAGCCTACATTGCTGGTAGAGTGACCTCGTGCCCTATCCGGGCAGGTACGTACCGAAAGCCCTGTCTGAGTTATTCTATTAAATTGAATTAAATCATTTATTCAGTAATTAGGACCTAATGGACACTTTTGCACGTCATAGATTGAAACAACAAAGGGCATTTCGCTAACCTCTGAAAATAAATGCCGAAAGAAATACAGAACTAGGTCTTTTTTATTGTTTAACATAGTTTTTGGATTTTATAGTAGGTAGGCTTTTTATTGGAATTGTTTTAATGCGTGTTAAACTTCCCATCAGTAAGATCCGTAATTTGTTTTGATAACTTATAATAGAATCGGACACAATTCCTTAAGAAAGATTTATTACTAATCGATTTATTTATTTAAGAATGTATTTAGGGTCAGCACCTGCGTCAGGTAGTATGTGATGTACTCGCTCCTTTTGAGCTAGGCTCCGAAGAGCGGCAGGACGGCCTTGACGGGCGCTTTCGCCGTGCTCGTGGAGGGCGGGTGGCTCGTTAAACCCACATATCCATCTCTGCCAATATGTCGAAAGGCGGAAAGCGCGCTAGGAGTGTTGATGACTCCGTCCGAGCCTAGTGACCGATAACCTATACTGTAAAAAATACTAGTACTAAACTATAATTATTTACTGTATGCAAAGCCCTGGAGCAAAGGTACATACAGCATTTTCATGTCCGAGATGATAATAATTCTTCAACCTTCCGTGTTCCTTAAAAACCTTGCCGCCCACACATAACATTTAAAAATTACATGTGGCGACAACGGTCATCGTAATTCATTCTCCCGCTAGATCCTTACACAAAAACGGGGGTTTTGGCACTTCAGCCAAAATATACGCATTTCACATTCATTTCGTTAGACTCTCCTTTTATATAAAAAGATTACCTGCAATGCGAGATGCATTACTTACATTGTTATTCACCTCACCGAATAAGATAAATGAACTTCCAGCTCTCTTAGGAACGTAAACTATGTTATAAATACCTTTCTATTTATAACATAGGCTTTTACAGCATTCATTTTCTAGACAAAATTAGGCACATAGCCCTAATTTAATCTAGAAAATTAATGCTATACCTACTAATAGTAATGATGCAAAGGCAACGTTGTCTGTCTCTTTGGCTGCCGGTTAGCTTTGTCGGTCTGGCAGCATTTTGTTATTACTTCATGACTGAACTGCTAAACAGATTCTAAGATAATTTGGCAGAGAAAAACCATACGTCTCAAAAAACTTAACAAGTATCTTACGCGGCAGAAATCTAAGGCACAGCTAGTAAAATATAAACCGGCGAGGTAAACCTTACGAAATGCAAACATAATTTAATGAAGCACATTAATAAGGCAGGGCGGGATTAGTTCTCCGCAATCCCGACTCTCTGAGAGTACGTAAGTAGAGATTGCCCGGTATAATAAATTGATGCGCCGACCAAAAGGACAATGGCCAGTTTTATTGTCCTGCCAAGCGAGAATCGATGATTATTTTACGTGAAAACAAATGTTAACATAAATGATTTGTTTAAAGAGATATAATCAATGCATTGTAACTTGACATTATACTTATTGTTATATTATGTACTGATTGCACTCTTCTACGGGATATGCATAGTAATAAAATAAAATCTGCTAGATGTATCTGCTTACTATGACAATACTCGTATAGTCTGCAACCGCCATAAAGAAACAAACAACGATGAAATTAGATCGACAGAAGCTCCCAAATGGTCGGATACGTCACCATTTGGTAGTTAAACCCGCCCTACCTTATTAATGTATCGCATTCAATTATGTTTGCATGTCATAAGACTGACCGTTTTATCTTTTACTAGCTGTCTGAGATTCTGTCCACGTGTGTGTAACATGTGAAGTTTTTAGGGATGAATGGTGATTTAGTTCTTTCTCTGCCAAATTATCTTAAAGTCTGTTCAGCTTATGTCTTTCCTACATATTTCACTGATGCACCATTTTTTGCCGATAGGAGATGATTTTACTTCGTAATCATCATCATTATTAGCCAAAGGACATTCTCTGCTGAACCAAGTCCTCCCCCATAGATTTTCACAATTGAAGGGTACAGGACAAGAACCGGCTCATTACACGGAAAAAAAACGAAGCACTAACAAAATAACAAATTGCTTGGTTAAAAATCACTCAGCTCATACAACCTAAACTTATTTAATAGTTAATCTAATTAATAAGTAATAAATTCAAAGTTGGCAAAACCCCCCAATGAGCCCACAACACATCCATATCGGTGGTTGTGGTGATCTTTGGGGGAGGCCTTTGTCCAGCAGTGGACTTCATTTGGCCGAAATGATGAAATGCAAGGTTGACTTATTTGTTTTTAACTGTCAACTTTGCACTCTCGATAGGAAAGCATATTCTTTGATTTTGCATGTGCTATTTTGACAAACAGCTTATTCATTTTTAATCTATACGTTTTTACAGTGTAACGCTTATCAAACATTTAAGATTTAATGTAATGTATGACCGATCGTTCAAAATTACGACGAAAATGACGCGTGCTTTGATTTAACAACTACAATGAGATCCTTCTTTACCAGTTTTGCATGCAATGTGAACTTTGAGTTCATCAAACACCAAACATTGTGAACTCATGTTTGAGCTGCAATGGACTCATTGATGGATTTTATACAGATATCCTCTAAAACGAACCCATTACAGACATTTGACATTTAAAAGGAATCGAATTATAAAAGTTAACTTGATTTACGTAAAATACCTTTGTGTCCCTTTTCAATTGTACCATCATATTGGGGGGATTTGCCATTTCTCACTACGCGTCGCGGGTAAATTGGTATGTACAGTATAGCTATTGTTCCACAGAAGGGATGCTACTGCACATCCCTTTATTTTAGAGTCCCTAAGTCGTTTTTTACGACATCCGCGAGAGGAGATAGAGTGGTACCATATTCTTAATCCGGACACACGGAACCACAAAATTATTTTACCCATACCACTCTTACTCGTAATAAGAAGAATATAAACTTCGTTAAACACGGTTCACCGCCTTATTGGCCCAGAATAGAAAGCTCGACTGCGAGTCATAAGTGAGAAATAAGAGCGCCAGTTCAAACATATTGAAATTTACTTTTTCACATAACTGCAACGGCTTTGTCTATAACCAATAAATGACGGGATACTTTTCCTTTAGAACATGGGTCCTAATACCGATAAAATGTACCAGCATTTCCCCATTGGCTACAATGTCTTTGAAGTGTGAGGCAGTGGTAGCACTATATGTAGTTCACCAATGCTCACTTCAGAGACATTTTGAACTGATTACTAGCTATAAGAGACTTAATAACGGCTCGTGGTAACGAGCGCAGTGTGGTGTCACGCAGGACTAGTCCTGGGTACATTACAATTGTCATGGGCAGGCGTGACACTTCCACCAGGCAAAAGACAGAGCAGTAAAAAAAAAGAATCATTGCATCGTTATAGTTTAAGTAGAAGAATAGTGCTTGTTGATATCTGTAGATATCACGCTGAACGACCAATCTGTTGTGTTAAGAACATTACTGCGGTCAAGAGTTAGACGGTTTGCCGTTCTAGTCACATCGAGCGAGTCATCCATCATCGGAAATCACCTCAATTCTTCGGTCCTGGTTATCTTATGGTATGGAGGACTTTTCAACCGAAATTGCAATCCTTTGAAATCTGACATCATCCTAACTTTAGGATACCATAACGCTGCGTAATTGGATTTTGATGGTGCTCATTTCGAGTCAAAAAACTGCATTGCAAAATTTGCAGCATCAGGTTAAGCTGAAACTGTCCACGAAGTTGTTGGAATGGCTAGATAGCAGTAGAATGTTGACTGAACATATCCAACAATTTATTTATTTATTTATTTATTTTTATACCTGATTAAAATTGTCGGGCAGAGCAAACCAGCAATGTGTAATATATACTAATGTTCTCGGTTTCAATCCACAAACAGAGCAATTAAAATTTATTTTCACATAAATATAAGAACCTTAAATTAGTTGAAAACTTCCGTGTGGTGTCCGGATTAAGAATATAGCACCACTCCATCTCCTCCCGTGGATGTCGTAGAAGGCGACTAAGGGAATCTAAACCAGAGGGATGGGCCGCAGCGTCCCTTCTGTGAAACGGTAGCCATACTGCGCTCACCAACCCGCCTGCTAAGCGTGGTGAGTATTGGCAAATACCCCCCAAAATGATGACACAGTTGTGAAAATCTATGGGGGAGGCCTTTGTTCAGCAGTGGACGTATAAATGGACGATATGATGAATTAGTTGAACTGGTGCTTAATTTGGTAAGTATTCCTTTCGATATCTATAACAGGATTGTCTATCGTAGGATAAAGATACACCTTTGCTATAAAGCTCAGTTCCTTTTAAATTGCCATAGCAACTGCCTACTAGAGATCATAATACATTCATGCAATTAACGCTACTCTCATGGCAAAATAATTCTTTATCTATTACGAAAACATCGAGAAGGGTGTAATTATACTTCTAATAATTCGCTGGATATCAGTTTTTATCGCACTTACAACTCGCACGATAGTCAGTGTACGAGAGTTAAATTTTTTATTTTTTTTATTAGGCAATGCTGACGAAAGCTTTATTTAAATTTCAAATTAAACTCTTTGGGAAGCTGTAGATGTACATTTAATTCATATGTCATTTGTTTTTACAAATTGGCGGCAATTAAAAGTGCGTGTCGTGCTTCGAAACGAATTTGACTGTTTTCGATCTATGATTTATTACGACTTTCGTTGCGGTCTTAATCAATAACTATGATATCGTAGACTTCGATTGGCATTTCACAATGAAGCCCCATCTCGTGCTACTGTTTATAACTGGTTTAATGTGGTTAAACCTAGTCGACAGACAGCCTGACTGATGGTTTGCGCTAAGGACCTTCCTCTTCGGCCACTACTGAAGATAACGTGAGTGCTGTGCGGCTAATGATAGAAGCTGTTAAAAGAGTGATATCAACAGATCTGGACAAGTTTAGGCATTGCAATGTGTCAAAAGAATAAAATCTATAAGGATAACTCATAATTTTACGGAAGATTCAAAACGCTGTCGTTTGGATTGGTGCCACGAAATGCTTGAGAAGTATAACGGAAGTGACTCGAATGCTATGTTTGACATCGTCACAGGCGATGAAAGCTGGATAATTTTCCATTCAAAGATTTTTACCTCATTCTATGGACAAACGGGTTATTTGGCAACAATATTGCTAGAGTATAAAAGAAGTATTCCTACAGATTGGCATGATAGTCATTGTTTACCGGTTGTCTTGGAAAATGTTTGACAGTAGCGCCCAAGAAGCAGAACCCTCCTCCATCACGACAACGCTCCAGCTCACTCCGCCAGACCGACAATCGAATATTTGTCTATGAAAGGTGAGAAATTAGTCAACCTCCTTACAATCCCGAACTGGCACCGTGCGACTTTTATTTATTCTCCAAAATAAAAGATAATCTCAGAGGATTTCGCTTTATGAAGCCCGAAGATGGACATGGCTGCGTTAAAAAAAAAAATTGAAGAGATCCCTAAAGAAGAGTGGAATCACTGCTTCAGTCAAAAGTTCCATCGCCTGCGACGGTGCTTAAAAAAGAACGGAGAATACATCGAAAAACAACAGATTCCTATCACTCAGTTTTTTATTTTTTTAAACTGTTAGTGTGACCTCGTGTGGTATAAAAATACTTTTGACACTACAAATTAAATGTGATAGTTAACTTGATTGTAAATAAATTATAAAATGGAAACCAGAAACACTACCTTGTCCTAAATAAAACTTTTTAACAAAAAAATACCGACTTGATCAATAAAATATCTTTCCTTTTCAGTGGTTTTAATATATTTTGAAGTCGGTACTTTTTTGTTATTTTTTTATTTGTTTCTTTTTAGTGTAAATAAATGTAAGAACTTTTTCCATATCAGTATTTAACACTAAAAATAAGAATGACTCTAATCGGATCTCTGATCTGAGAGGAATCGAAACTATTAAGACATTGTCTAGATAAGCGCAGTCAAATTAACCTGTTTATAGAAGCTGGTTAGAAAATTACTCAATCAAATGTAATGACATTTATATGGGAAAAATTCTAAAGCATTCTGCACCAGTTAAAAAAAGAATTTCTCAAATCGGTCAACAAATGTCGGAGTAATTGCTGTACACATACAAAAAAAAATACGCATCGAATTGAGAACCACCTCCTTTTTGAAGTCGGTTAACAATACCCATTAATACATTGACGACAGCTATGCTACTTTTGAAACTTTCATAATTACGTCATAATTACCTACTTACTGCTAACTGTTAACAAGCAAAGTGCGTTATAGTCGTTGATGTCTGTAAAATGGTGTAAATACTTACTACTGTGAAGACTTTTTGTAACTCTTCTTTGTATAGGTTATTATAAATATGTTGAAGATTTAACTAAGTAATTAAAACAAAGCAATACCTTAAACCAACTCGTGTTAATATCGCCTTATTTTTTGCTAACTTGTGCATCCAATAGATGAAATAGTCTACACTTGTTAACTTCTTATAAATTATCAAAACCAAGGCTAACTAAAACAAATCTACAATAACAATAGCAAAATAATTTTTTTTTTTGCTTATGGCAACGTAAGATTTACACGTTAGTATTATGTACTTACAGTTGCTTATCTTTTCGTTGGCATGGAAAATTTATGAGATGAATAATATATCATGAGGATCGATATTGATTTTACTATTTTAATCGATCAATTCAAGTCAAAGTTCAAAGTCAGTGGATCAAAGACAGTTTTCCCCAATTTATAACTAATATTAAATAATATAATTACTTATCGACTTCAACCTTATAAAATCATATGCATTTTTATTACTGAAAATTTATGAGATGAATAATTTATCATGAGGATCGATATTGATTTTACTATTTTAATCGATCAATTCAAGTCAAAGTTCAAAGTCAGTGGATCAAAGACAGTTTTCCCCAATTTATAACTAATATTAAATAATATAATTACTTATCGACTTCAACCTTATAAAATCATATGCATTTTTATTACTGACTTAAGTCTAAGGGTATATTACTGTCTTAAGTCTAAGGGTATATCTTTACGAGATTATGTTGAAATTTGACTACCTCACCGATCTAGGTACTGCAAACTGTATTCAGTATAAACAATTATTATTTACAATTATAAAAATAACAATATCAAATCATTTAAAATGATTAATACAAAATTCCAAATTGGTGTCCGCATTAAGAACATAGCATCACTCCATCTCCTCTGGATGTCGTAAAAGACGAAGGCAGTGTCCGTTCTGTGGAACAGCAGCTATTTTGCGCTCAATAACCTGCCTCCCAAGCGTGGTGAGTATTGGCAAATTCCCCCCAAAATAACGACAAAACTGTGGAAGTCTATGAGGGAGTTCTTTGTTCAACAATAAACGTCCTGTGGCTAATACGATGATGATGATGATGAATTCAGTGGAATTATATTAAACTCTAGCAAAAAATAAAAACTAATAGGTAAACACATCCACAAAATGAACTTGAAGTACTTTCTCAAACAGATCCTTCGGAAAGAAACATCGCTTCCATTTCGTGTAAAAAGTTGACAAATAACAGTCATAGAGTCACGGAAAGTTACATTCCAGGGGGACTTAAATTTGTATTAAAGAAAGTGGAATCTTTCAGAATACGGGGAACATACGCAAAGGTAATTCAACAAAACAAAGTTCACCTGTTTTAATGTTAATATTAATCACTTGGGCTGTCACTGTTAAGTAGCAATAATCATGCAATCACGCGCGTGTGAACATTACGCGTTCGCGATTCTCAGCTGTGGTCGACGGGACCGAGCCGACGACTGTGTCCGTAACACGCGCCGTAGCCGCGGGAAGCCAACTGCCGAAGCTACGTGCTACGGAATACGCGCTGCATTCCTCTACAGTTCGCGCAGTCGCAACTCTTGCAACCATTGGTACGCCCGTCTGTTAAATTTATTCAAGAAAATATTCACAATAATATATCTACATAGATATATAGTGTTGCAATGTGTCTGACAAATATTTTGCATAATATACCGTTTGTTGCTCAACTCTACCAAAAGTATTATGACTTGCAAATCGATGTGTTTATTTGCTTTTTAAGTTGCAAAATAATGTACAGAATAATAATACCCAGTATACTTTATTGTTTCAAAAGTAAAAGAAACGCCATAATGAGGCGTTGTACAGACATTGCAGTATTTTGTTATATACAATGAGCCCATTACTGTCCCACTGCTGGGCACGGGCCTTTTCTCACGATGAGAAAGGTAAGGCATTAGTTCACCACGCTGGCGTAGTGCGGGTTGGCGGACTACACATACCATTGACAAAAAAAATTTGGAAACCCTACCTAATTTTCAGATTTTATCAGGATGTTTTCCTTCACCGTTAACCGATAATCAAATTCTGATTCAGACGGGCCGGGATCGAACTTTGACGCTCCTGTATGGAAGGCAAGTGTTAGTCCACTAGACTATCACAGCTATTTTGATATACCTACAGTTATTACAACAGTATCACAAAGCCAGAATTAATCAAGAAGAACGAGTTTCAGAGGCCAAATATTTTCGATTTTAATTAGTTTGCCATATGAAGCGGATAATTATTCTCTTAGGTGCTCTGTACACGTTGTGAGGCTTCGGGAGAATCTTTTCCAATCCCCTCGAGGGATGCCTGGGTCGCCCTCCCTCCGCTAGAGGGGTTGACCGCTTTACAGTCATCCCCTCCGAGATGTGCCTAAAGGCGTGGCACCAACGGGTGGGTATAGATGGAGATTATTCGAGTTCCTGGAGCCTCCCTTCGGTGCTGACGATGATCACTCCGGTGGATTTAGCCGATAGGAGTCCGGCATGCCCCTTCGCCCTTTCCCGGGGCGAATGAAGTACATGAGGTATTTCCACCGGATCAATAAAAAAAAAGTTCTTCTGTACAAAGGGGCGGCCCTAGCAAAAAATTTTAGGTGGTGCGAGATCTCAAGGGGGCCACTCTAAATACATAACCTTAGCGTTGTTTCTATAGTATGCAGTTGCTTATTTGTGATTATAACTAGAATTGGATAGACCTACCAAATATCTAGGTGTGTATGCAGGGTAAGTACAGTGGAGTCTGTCGCGCTTGACATAGCAGCTTTTCTGCTCATTCTCTTTGAAGGTATGTTGTTCATCCCGTTCGCTTTACTCTGTCGCGCTCGACCTCACCAATGTGCTTGCCCTCTTGCATTGGTGAGGTGACAAGTTGTACAGATGAGAAATAATAATAGTCAATAATTTTGTTTGACCACTTTTATTTCCACTATAATGCTGCAGACAGTCTTAAGAAAGATAAAAGAACTATCAACAATCAATTTAATGAAAAAACTTAGATGGTCACCTTTCTAGCTTTTACGCTTGCAATTTTTTTTATGAATTTGTACGAATTGAATTTCTGGGCAATGGCATTTTCTATGGACAAGATTCCAAGATCTGCCAGTCTTTTCCGACACTTGATAGATCGTAGTAAGTTTCAATTTACTGAAGCTTCGTTCCCCTTTAGTGACAATTACAGGTATGGTCAGCAAGATACGAAGTGCTGTCCACACATTCGGGACAATATCTAGCCAATCATTTTTTCATAATGGGTTCAAGCTCATAAGTCCCTCAACCAATTCACAACCAGACACATCACATTTTACCCCATCTGTTAAACTGATTTGCAAATCAGCACAGGCTTTATATGCACCAATTAGCAGTTATTTTCTAGTTGTATCAAAATTACCACGTGTCATTAAACTTTGATAGTTGTTTAAATTCAGTGACCAATGCACTTTCAATACTATCGATCATAGGGTAGAAAATGTTAATTTTAAGTAGTACTTCAGGATCAGTTGGTATTTCATCTATAGCTGAAAAGCCTTGGTACTGCTTCACAAAATCCGAACAATTTTTCAGCAATTTGCCACGTTTGGTAATCCCATAGATTCAGACTGCATAGCCTTACTAACAATGTTTACTTAAAATAATATATCATACTAAGCCACTATTGTAACTATGAATTCAAATTGCTTCATGTATCTACTGAATTAGCGACAAGGCCTCTGATGCTGCAACTGAGTCATTTGTTTCTACATGAAGATTTAGAAGGACAAGTTTAGTTATAGATAACAGCAGCAAGGCTAGAAACTCTACTCTCCCAGCGAGTATCCTAAAAATATTTTCAGTGATAATCCTTCTATGGGCTTAGTTATCACTACCCATCGCTTTGTTGATCCAGGCAATAAAACAAACAGTCTTTGGAGAAATCGAAATAAAAAATCTGATTTAACGGAAGCTTTGGATGCATCAGCTTCAGCTATGACTAAATTCAAACTGTGACAACCACATAGATTGAAAAATACCCGAGGATATTGGTTCATAATTCTGGTTTGGACACCTTTATTTATTCCTACCATGTTCGCTCCATTATCGTACCCTTGACCTCGAAGATCGTTCATGTCCAAGTCAAACTTTTGAACAATTACATAAAAAAGAGACCACTTAGTCCTGCTAACGAAAAGTCACTCTCAGGCTTGTAAACACTCTCAAAATTACTTTAGTCATATTTGCCTGGTTTTCGTTACTCATTTTATTACTTATGAATTATTTCATCTCTTTTTGCAGAGAATGACTGGCCATTCTGTGATATCATCATATTATTTTTCTCTAAAAGGTGATGATGATGGTATATCTTACATAATTTCTTCCAATATAATTAAGTCCAGAAGAGGTTCCAGGAATACCTAAATAAATCGGGGTTCTAGTTTTCCACCACAAATTTTACGCCGGATTACTTTCACTACATAAAAAATGTTTACCAACTAAAGTTTTGCATAAATTATTTTGCCGTTTGTTTCATTTCACTACTTGTTGTTTTCATCATCATTTCGGCCGAATGAAGTCCACTGCCGGACACAGGCCTCCCCAAAGATCACCACAACGACCGACATGGGTGTGTTGTGGGCTCATTGGGGGGTTTTGCTATAATCGCCACGCTTGGCAGACGGACTCGTTGTTTTAACTAGCCGTTAAACAGCACGCATACATAGGCTGCACTAAAAGTATCGGGAATGGAATATTTCCACTGTTCCTGTCATATTAAAATCTTTTTAATTGAAAACTCCTTGGTTTTACAAATCGAATACCATTTATTTATTTAAAAAAAGATTCACGGTCTTGTTACAAGGTTTTGTCAAACTTGTTTAGTCGTTGAGAAAATGGAATTGACTCGAGAAAATTCAAGAGCGATGATTTATTATGACTTTCGAAGTGGTTTAACACAAAAACAGTGTGTTGACCGGATGATTTCTGCATTTGGTGATGAAGCCCCATCCAAAACCACAATTTATCGCTGGTTTGCTGAATTTCAACGTGGACGTGTCAAGCTCAGTGATGATCCTCGTCAAGGTCGTCCAAAAACTGCAGTCACCCAAGAAAACGTTGATGCTGTGCATAAGCTGATTGAGGAAGATCGACATGTGACATATCGCGAAATTCAGGCAACTTTAGACATTGGCATGAGTCAAATACAAATAATCTTGCATGAACAATTAGGTGTAAAAAACGTTGTTTTCCCGATGGATACCGCATTTGCTATGTGAAGAGCAAAAAGCGGCTCGCGTTACTTGGTGCGTCAGAACTCTCGAAAGATTCCACGCAGGATCCTAAAATGCTGTATACAACATCGTATCAGGTGACGAATCCTGGATATATGCGTACGAACCCGAAACAAAAAACCAGTCACGAGTTTGGGTGTTCGAAAATGAGTTAAAGCCAACAAAAATTGTTCGTTCACGGAGTGTTGCAAAAAAAAATGGTGGCCACGTTTGTCTCCAAAACCGGCCATGTTACGACTATTCCTCTTGAGGGACAAAGAACGGTTAATGCAGAATGGTATGCTAGCATTTGTTTGCCACAGGTCGTTTCTGAACTCCGTAGAGAGAACTGCAAACGCCGCATCATCCTCCATCACGACAATGCGAGTTCTCACACCGCGCACAGAACAAAATAGTTTTTAAAGCAAGAAAACATAGAATTATTAGACCATCCGCCGTACAGCCCCGACCTAAGCCCTAATGATTTCTATACTTTCCCTAAAATAAAGAATAAATTGCGTGGACAGAGATTTTCATCACCTAAAGAAGCTGTGGACGCCTACAAAACGGCCATTTTGGAGACCCCAACTTCCGAATGGAATGGTTGCTTCAATGATTGGTTCCATCGTATGGAAAAATGTGTCAAATTTCGCGGAGAATACTTCGAAAAGCAATAAATACATTTTTAAATAGTAATGTTGTGTCACTTCCTTGATTCCCGCGTACATTAATTACGCAGTTTTTTGCCATTACTTAGTATTTAACGCTTGCTTAATACGCATTGTCAGGTCGCAGTACAGGTGCGTAAGGTGAATAAGGTTTAATTAGGTTAGGTTCACAGAAATAGGAAATAAGGAGAAGTGGTACGGGGGCATACCCCCGTGACATTTTTCTCGATGATATAACTTGATCAAGGAAGGAATCATATACAATATGCAAGTGAAGGAATTTTCTTGTATTTGTCTATATAAAGAGTAAATTAAAAATTTGTGTTTTCTTTACTATGTCACGTTTGGATTGATGGAGCAGATTTAATTTTTGTAGAAAATACAATGCTTCATAAGCAGTGAATAGAACAGCGCATGGTATTCCCAATAAACATACGCGTTGCGTGGTACGGCTGTCGTTTGCGGTCTGCACGCTCGGTATGATTGGCTACCTACAAATTCGTGGGTGTGTTTTAGTCATCATCATCATCATTTCGGCCGAATGAAGTCCACTGCTCACAGGCCCACACAGGCCTCCCCAAAGATCACCACAACGACCGATACGGCTGTGCTGTGGCTCAATGGGGGGTTTTGCCATAATCGCTACGCTTGGCAGACGGGTTGGCGATCGCAGTTGAGTTGTTAATGTTTTCGAAGGACGCTGCTGCCCATCCTCCGGCTAGTCCCTTAGTTGACTTTTACGACACCCACGGGAGGAGAGGGGGTGGTGGTATTCTGAGCCGGCACCACACGGCATATTTTAGTATGAGAAGCAATTATGTTATAAATATATTATAAAGTATTATAATGTTGTGTTAATTCAGTTCATCGGATGAGAACTTGTAACTGTGTACATTAGTGTGCTTTTATGAAGTAGTAAATGGTAGTGGGAAAAAGGATTTCTAGGCTCGCATACATTTTGATCTACATGGCATATCTCCTTTCTTCCAATATCTTTGGTTAGGTTACTTTAGGTTTCTTCCCGCTGGTGTCAGCTTAGTATGTTACGGTGACGACACTCTCGTGTTGGCCAGGGGGGAGATCTTCCAGGGAACCATGCGGCTTGCCGAGCAAGCAGTAGCAATTGTCGTGGCCAAAATCCACGTGCTGAGTCTGCCGATAGCGCCTTAAAAAACTGAGACAAAACCAAAGCCAGTCAGGGTAGGAAGGGTAAAAGATTGTTGAGCTGGAAGAAGAAATTGATAAGTTGCACTGGGATATCATGGGTCTATCAGAAGTCCGAAGAGAGGGGGAGGACACGATAACCCTGAAATCCGGCAACTTATTCTACTACCGGGAAGGCGAACATCTGTCTCAAGGTGGTGTCGGGTTTCTCGTCCGCAGGTCCCTCATTAACAGCATAGTGGCCATCGAAAGTTTGTCTCTCAGAGTATCCAAGAGGTATTCGTTGAAGGTCATACAGGTCTACGCACCGACCTCGACACACCCAGATGATGAAGTAGAGAGTATGTATGAGGACGTAAGTAGGGCCATACATACCTCGAAGACACACTTCACTGTTGTGATGGGGGACTTCAACGCAAAGCTGGGCACTCGATGCGATGGTGAGTTGAGAGTGGGGCAATTTGGATATGGGCAACGGAACCCCAGGGGACAGAGGCTGGCCGCCTTTTTGGAAAAGGAGGGACTCTTCGTGATGAACTCCTTTTTCCAAAAGCCGCCTCACAGGAAATGGACCTGGATGAGTCCCGATGGTTCCACGAGGAATGAGATTGACTTCATCATGACCAATAAAAGACAAATATTCAATGATGTCTCTGTGATCCACAGGGTGAAAACCGGTAGTGATCACCGAATGGTAAGAGGCACATTGAATATTAATCTCAAAGTTGAGAGGTCTCGTCTGATGAGGTCTACGCTCCGGCCCTCTAAGGCTCATATCCAAAACCGCTGCAGTCCTCCGGTGATGCTGAAGCATACCGACTGCTCAATAGACGGATATGGAAGTCCTTGCGTCAAGATATCCGCACCTTTAACACTAACGGTGTTAAAGAGGCGATTGAGTGGAATCAAGGCTCCAAAGTGTTCGCAAGAGACAAGTCTATTGGGCAAAGTCGTATTATGAAGCTGAAGACCGAGAACGGCAGTGTAGCGTCGACTAAGCCAGAGGTTTTGAGAGAGATTGAGAACTTCTACCGGCAGTTAGACACCTCCGTTACTATACCTACCATTGGCTCTGACAAAGACCCGCGAGCCAAACTAACCCGACACTTTACCGAGGATATCCCGGACATCAGCCTGTACGAGATTAGGATGGCCTTGAAACAGCTTAAAAATAACAAGGCGCCGGGTGGGGACGGAATTACGACAGAGCTTCTGAAAGCGGGTGGCACGCGTACTTAAAGTCCTTCAAAAGCTATTTAATTCCGTCTTACTCGAGGGCACACCGCCGGAAGCGTGGACCAGAGGTGAGGTGGTGCTCTTCTTCAAAAAGGGTGACAACACCCTATTGAAGAATTATAGACCCATCTCATTTCTGAGCCATGTTTATAAGCTGTTTTCAAGGGTCATCACGAATCGTCTCGAGCGCAGGTTTGATGACTTCCAGCCTCCCGAACAAGCCGGTTTCCGAAAAGGTTTCAGTACCATAAACCACATCCATACGCTGCGGCAGGTTATACAGAAGACCGAGGAGTATAATCTGCCACTATGCTTGGCGTTTGTGGACTATGAGAAAGCCTTCGATTCGATCGAAACCTGGGCAGTGCTACAATCTCTGCAGCGGTGCCAGATTGACTATCGGTACATTGAAGTGTTGAAGTGCTTATACAGAAACGCCACCATGTCGATCCGAGTACATGAACAGAGCACGGGGGCAATTCCATTTCAGAGAGGTGTGAGACAGGGGGACGTCATTTCCCCGAAACTGTTCACCGTTGCAATGGAGGATGCCTTCAAGCTACTGGAGTGGAAAGGATTCGGCATTAACATCAATGGCGAGTATATCACTCACCTTCGATTTGCCGATGACATCGTAGTCATGGCAGAATCGCTGCAAGAGCTCAGCACAATGCTCGATGATCTCAACAGAGTTTCCCAACAGGTGGGCCTTAAAATGAATATGGGCAAGACAAAAGTCATGTCAAATGCCCATGTCGTGCCCATCCCAATATCCGTTGGGAGCTCTGTTCTCGAAGTTGTTGACGAGTATGTCTACCTGGGACAAACTGTCCAGTTAGGTAGGTCCAACTTCGAGAAAGAGGTCGACCGTCGAATCCAACTCGGCTGGGCAGTGTTCAGGAAACTGCACAATATCTTTCTCGTCCAAAATACCGCAGTGTCTCAAGACGAAGTTCTTCTACCAGTGTGTGTTGCCGGTGATGACCTACGGTACCGTGACGTGGTCGCTCACTATGGGCCTAATAAGAAAGCTCAAGGTCACCCAAAGGGCAATGGAGAGGGCTATGCTCGGAGTTTCCCTGCGAGAGCGAATAAAAAAGAAGGAGATCCGCAAAAGGACCAAAAAAACCAACATACCCCGAAGAATTGCTAACCTTAAGTGGCAGTGGGCGGGGCGCATTGCTCGTAGAACGGATGGCCGATGGGGCCGAAAAGTTCTTGAGTGGCGACCGCGTACCGGAAGACGCAGCGTGGGTAGACCCCCCACGAGATGGACCGATGACCTGGTGAAGGTTGCGGGAGTCCGCTGGGTGCGAGTAGCAGTGGACGTCTTTCGGCTGAAATGATGATGATGTAAAATCGAATGTATCTTTTGTAGTTTTTCGAATTAATATAATATATAGATTTAGTAATAAAATATATTTGGGGAAGGATGAGGTTTAGACGTTTTAAGGAAGGAAGGTAACGGATGACAACAGCAAAAAGGAAAGAAGCTTCGCTATAGTTATGCAAACAAAGAAATAGCGTACGTACAGGGGGACAACGAGATTAGAAAAATAAGTGGTCTATAGTACCTTCTGGCATGCCATATTCGCTGAGAAAATTGTTACTAATACGGAGTTTAGGTAAAACCAATGGGGTAAATTATTATGTAGTCTATGGTTTCTCTGTATAAGTAGAATAATCTGTTTACGTGTAAATGTCATGTGGGTCGGATGACATTGACATCTGACATTTAGTCTATTGACTTTGATAGTATAATCTGTCAAGTGTCGCTTTTTATTTACTGACCATTGGCCAATGCAAAATACCGATCATTATTATCGGTTGTTCGTAAAGATAAACACTTCGTCTACTTAACTTTAGTTTCTTTATAAAATAAAATAATAATGAAACCTAAATCCGGCTTAACGCGATTCCATAATTGTTATATTCTTCGTAATAGTAAAATTATCAAAGACGACTTATGGATAAGAGATGGTAAAATTGAGAACCCTGAACAAGTTTTTTATGTGGAGCAACTACAAGCAGATGTAACTGTAAATTGCGAAGGACTGCTTATCGCTCCAGGGTTCATTGACATACAAATTAATGGTGAGTGTTTATGTATTAGTTTCTCCAGAATTATATGGGTATTAATCAGTAATAATGGTTTGAAATTGGAATTAACAATATTTCGGTCTCATGTTTGATTCAAATTTCAAACGAATTCAATTAAAAAATCTTCAAATTTTGGACATTTTATGATAACAGGTACCATTAATAATTGTACTACATATTCTATTGAATTTAAACATCAGCTGAATTTAAACATCTGCTGTAAATCATCACAAATATCCTAACCATTCAGTTATTAGTAACAAATATAATAAATTTACTTCTTCATTTATTTGTCTATAAAGGTGGATGGGGAGTGGACTTTTCATATGATTCTGAAAATGTTAAAGAAGGTGTAAGAAAGGTATCAAAAGAACTCCTTGCACATGGTGTGACCTCATTCTGTCCTACAATGGTGACATCAGATGTAGAAAAATACCATAAAATCCTACCACAAATTAAAAAAACTGATGGTGGCCTACATGGAGCAACTGTACTTGGAGTGCATTTAGAAGGACCATTCATTAGTTTGGCTAAGAAAGGTGCTCATATGGAAGAATATATTAAGACACCTGAAAAGGTTTGTATATATTTACTTTTTGGCAGGAACCCATCAAAACTTTTTCTGAATGTTATAGCTTACAATCATAGAAACCATAATTAAGAAAAACAATATAGTAAGCACATTATGGTGCTCTGAAGTACACAACAAGTGGCAGTAGTAGTTATAAATGTACTTAAAAATAACTCCAGCAAATCCCATAGTCACCTTCCTTCAATTTCATAGAGAAATACCAAGCATAGCGGAATAGGATAGGGTGGTGCTATTCTGGGCTGGCACCACACAGGTGATCATATTTATATATATGAGAGCTACTGCAACACATTTATGTACTGTAAGTTAGCAATAATTAAACACTTTTGACAATTTTAGATGTATGTAAGGATTGAATTTCCGTACAAAAGATGCAAAGGGATTTCAGCTTATACAGCCATCAACGTGAAAATGCTATCAGATAATACATAAAGTGCAAAAATCAAACTTTATTTTACCTGCCTTAGCGGCAACATACACACAAGATTTTTTTAGTCTACATCTGTGCCACAGTACCTTTTGAATATTAAAAGTTTCATTTCACTCCTCGGTAATTTATTAGTTGAAATTCGACCAACTGTATTTGTAAAGTAACGAAATTCCTCTTGTCTTTAGTACAATGAATTAATTGGGCTTTATTTGTATGCCATATCTTAATTCCATTTTTTTTTAATAAATCAGAATGATTTTATAGTGTCGCAATTCGTGTTTCGTTTATGGTCACTCTATACAGTTGCTAGTTCTGGGAATCTTTATAAGTTGATATCTTGTTATTTAATTAATAAATCAACAAAATAGCACTTCTGATATTTAGTAAAGATTTTTTTACTAAAATTTTTAAAATTGCTAAATCTGCAATTATAAAAATACTTGGAAAGTTATGAGCAAATTTGTCTTCGTGGGTCAAAGGATTGAGGGACACCGCGTTTACCGGTATTACTTTAAAACCGTGGTGAATTTCCTCAGTATTCTCTTTTTACAAATTAAGAGACATTTTTTACAAATTTTTTATAGAAAAACATATTTTGTAAAATTAGTAATTTCGCCAATCTCGAGGGACACTCAATCCTTACAAATCAGGATTGAGGGACATATAGGAAACCTCTGTAACTTTTTTATATGATTATTGATCCACTGAATTTTTGATAATACATTATAATAAAACACTTTTAAACGGATTCTATCGCGTATATTTTGATTAATTAATGATTTTGCTGCAAAGTATTCGAAACGTCAGGAAAATCATTAATCAAAATATACGCGATAGAATCCGTTTAAAAGTGTTTTATTATAATGTGTAATAATCGCGAAAATCTAAGACATTACTATTTTGATAATACGTTTAACAATTTTTTTACTAAATATTTATACAGTCATATAACTCCTACTTGATACTGTTTATGAGATACAGGTATCGTGGTGTAAGGATTAAGGGACACCCTTAAGACCATTCTATCTTTTATTTTTTTCTTTTACAACTTTCGGGATTTGTTTTACAAATTTTTTCATAACTTTTACTAAATATTGCTAACATCAGTTTTCCGATTTTTTACAGGGACACTCAATCCTTACGTACATCAATTTTAGTTATTTTTATTAGCCATATCTATATTATGTGATGTTGCTAGTGGCAAAAATTCGCCGGGCCACTATATACGCGATTCTTCGCGCCCGCTGGCTGTCAGAACAGGCAGTGGCCTGGCGGCGTGGGGTGGTGTTGGCTGTCAGTCTTGATATAGTGAACACTTTTAACTCCATCCCGTGGGGCGCGATTAGGGGGCGCTAGTCCACCATCAGTGTCCCCCTTAACTGCAGGGTATCAACGGGACATATCGCCACGTAAGGCATGTGCGCTACGTGGGCAGGGGTGGGCAGGGATGGTAGCGTAAAGAGAAGGGAGATCACGTGCGGAGTTTCACAGGGGTTGGTTCTCAGCCCCATCTTACGACTACGCGTAACTACGACGACTCGACTACGACGCGATCCTGCGTGTCGTTCTCCCTGCTGGCGTCAGTTTAGTATATTACGCTGACATCACTTGTGTTGGCCAGCAGGGAGTCCTTCGAGGGAATGGGTGGTAATTGTCGTGGCCGAAATCCACGCTCTGGGATTGCGGATAGCCTCTCGTAAAACCAAAGCGCTAAGGTTCCACAAACTGCCGCGAAACAGGGATCGTATTCTCAATAACAAAACATCATGCAATGTTTATTATCTTTTGTAGTTGAAGTTACCCAGTTAAACAATATATTGCAGTAGGTACTTACTGACATTATCAGTTTAGTATTTATCATTAACCTACTTTTTAGAAGTTGTAAATAAATAGTCTACAGATTATTAACCATTTAGATGTTACTGAACTTTTATCTTTGTATGGTTACTTTTATTTACTATTCTGTGTCATATCAAACCTTAACATCGGACCTACACACTTGCCTGCTTTTTTATAAGTGTACTATTATATAAATAAGGTCCTATAAGAATAGTAGTTAATTTAATTTTAAGGCTAGTTTACTTGAAATAATAAGTTACAATTTTATTTTTTGCAGTAATTAATAATTACGTTGGTATTATTTCCCTATTCTACTTTGTGATCCTAATTCCCTACTGATCATACCCTTAAAATAAAGTTCACTATTTTGTAGGATTCTGTTTGAACAGGCGACCCAAAACATGAGGTTTGTCGTCGATTTTCGCTCGCGCAACATGAATGAATAAATAGACGAAAACACCCGAAACATTAAAAACACAATCAACCCTATGCAATGCACCTAAGTTGCAAATCAATGGTCGTGGCGTCTATTTCGCTTACACTTTCTATGTTTTGCAGTTTGCATTTTAAAACTATTGGCGTGCAGCTGTTGCTTCCCAATTTCCCAGGTATTTAAATTTTGTCAACTGCCCAAGTACATTGCTGGGCCATATTAAATGTATACTACTGTACCCATATCTGTTAGCACAATGTGGTGCTAACAGTCATGGAAATTGTTAGACAGAACTGACAATAATTCTACTGATTGTCTGCCTCACAACAGGAAACCTCAAGAACTGCAATAATTTAAAAAAGAACGTAAATGTAATTTTCAATTCATTATAGGTACGCCTACATTCCACGGGGTTCGTTTGCCATAATTTTAGTATTGTTGTGGGTCGGTCCCGGTCTCCGCTCGAAGATTTGCCGGCTATAGGATCTGGTTAAAAGGCCAGGCCTTGCCACAATAGCTAGCTTACTGCATGTTAGCGCAATACGTCCTTTATATTTATGTACCAGTTTTAATTTTAAATTTCAGGGTATAAAGACTATTGAAGAGGTATATGGGTCGTTGGATAATGTTGTAATAATCACACTCGCCCCGGAACTGCCAGGTGCTACTGAGGCAATTAAGGAACTGACTGAAGCGGGCATCAAAGTTGCATTAGGACACTCTACTGCCAGTTTAGCTGAAGCAGAAAAAGCAGTTGACTGTGGAGCAAATTTAATCACACATTTATTTAATGCTATGCTTCCAGTAAGTATTAAGACTTATACAATCGAACGACATTCAAACTAGATTTTATAGTCGGCTTGCAGCTTGAATGAAATCTGTTGTGTGATTGACTTTCAACTTTTAACAGATTGGCTTTCTGCGCTACGTGTCGCGGGTTCGATTCCCGCACAGATGTAATATTTGTATATTCACAGATTTTGCATGTGAGATTTATGTCTGTAAACTGTACCCATGACACTTGAGAAACCTGAGTGAAATTCAAAGTTTAAAAAAAATAGGAAGGCAGATTAAGTTTGTACATTTCCTTTTTGATGCAAGTCTAAAGATTTTATTTGTAATGGCTGTATTAGTAATAGTTAAACTTTACTTACTTTTATACTTTTTCAAGCTGAATTGGTATTTTACTCGCGCAAAAGTAATACCTGATAATTTTCTTTGAGTCTTTTAGGTAATGATTAAAACGCCTTATAATATCGCGGGATTGTATAACAGCTTTCGTAAAAATATACCTATAAAATAAGTTATATGTCACTTACGATGTTCTTCCCGAAAAGGTATGATATAAATAATGACTACGAATCGGAATTAACGCGAAATTACCAAAAAGCAATCTGCAATCAGTCTATTGCTGACAATCAGCGCAACCTGATCGAAACGTCAAGCGATTCAAAAGTAATTTCGCAATAAAGTCAAATTAGCATTGATCTATAAAACGAACTTACCATCCTAAAATATTTTTCCTTATTATATATGCATTCAAGAACTTATAAATCTGACCTTAGTTAAAAACTATATAGGTATATAATATACACGGGCGACCTACTACATCCTTGAATACAGAATTGAAATAACGGTGACAACCCAATTTGGTATTCCCTAAGACTCGCCCCCATGGCTCACCATCTGCAACATGTCCTTGAATAGCTTCAATCATGTCTTAGCGTATATCATATTGGTATTTCCCCCTCATTTTGAATTCTGTATTGAAGGATGTATGGATGTTTGACCTTAAGGAATTGCACCCTGATCATGCCACATCGAACCGACACCCTTTAGACCAACAAGTGATTGTGTAATTATTTTCGATAGTTCCATCACCGTGATCCTGGACTGGTTGGCTTGTTAGCATCTACAACAGAGATACAAGTTTTCTACGGTATTATATCGGACGGTATCCATACGCATCCAGCTGCTTTACGAATTGCAAGTAGAACGAACCCTGAAGGTACGTGAGTAAGCACAAAACGTTTGTGAAGTCCTGTTTCTCAATAATGATATTGACTGACCAAATTTACTGAGCAAGATCCGTGTAAGTCTGTCTTAAAGAATCCTGCGATATCCCTCACTCTATACTTAAAGCTTCTCGACAACAGACGAATCATAATCGTTAACCCAACAAGGGCGGACCCAGGGGGGGCTTAGAGAGCTAGCCCTAAAACTGTTAGATGCAGTTGACTTTAGACCAAGAATCATCTCTAAACATCTTGAAATGATACCTAAGGGGAGCCAATTAAAATCCTAGATCCGCCTCTGTAACTCAATAATAATATAATTACCGGTGTGCCAGACTCTTACAGTCTAAAACTCTATGGGGAACAAGGTGCGGTGTTCTTCCATAGAAAAGGGAGGATCCTCCGGCCAGGCTGATGGTATGCCTGGCGGGCTGAAGCCCAACGATTAATGTTGGGCGACTGTATATATGCTGCGTTGCGCGAATACTTTAATAGCGTGATTCAGGACTCCTTGACGTCATCGGAGAGTTGCATTTAATAGTCAAGTAGATGTCGTTGTAAGTTGTAGTTGTATTGCTGGCGATGTAGGTGTCGCCACAACTCCATGACGTTCCTTTGGCTAACTTTGGGCGTGGGATAAGCTTACGCGTTAAGCGCACACGCGGCAGGTCTTGGCTTGCCACTTGCTCCGGCGTGGCGGGCCCCTTCCCTCGGTGTGGCCTGGCCGGCCGCACAATTCGTCTATAGTTTTTATTAATGTTATCAATATGAGTTATTTTAATTATTTATTTATTTTATATCTTATTTATGACTCATCATTTCAGTCGAGGAAATGTCAACTACTAGATAACTAGACTAAAGACTGGCCTCCCCCAAAGATCGTCACAACGACCGGTCTAGTTTTATCTCGTGTGCTCATTGGGAGGTTTTCCCATAATCACTACGCTAGGAAAGCGGGTTGGCAATCGCGGTTGATTTTAAATTTACTCGAAGGATGCTACTGCCCCTCCTCCATCTAATCCGAAGTGATAAGGGTGGTGCTCTTATATAATCATAAATAATATGCTCATAATCTTATATGCTCATAATTCATATCATACTATTTTTTTATTTAAAATGCATTATTAATTGGAATTAAATATAAATTTATTGCTTGTATTAAATTTTTTATTTATAGATCTTGTTTTATAATAATTGTTTGCTGAGGCCTCCTATAATTGAGTAAGCATGTGGACCTAAAAATAACTGTTTTGCTTTTTAGAGTGTGATGTGTGTACTTTGTAAGACCCTGATAAAAGAAACATTATGTTATTAATTAGTATATGTGTGTGACATACGCGACAAGGACGACACATATTTCATTGTAAGATCGCTGTACTAACATACCGTGAGCTTGTAAGACAAAGTCAAATAATCTGCCAATCGCATCTAAATATCGACGGCCACAGTTCAACGTGAGCTCTGGGATCTGTGCTCCATAGTGAATAATTTACTCGAATATTAATGTAATGTAAAGATATTAACTCTACGAAATCATGTGTAAGTTAGAAAGGATATATAAACCCCAGCGGATTTTCGCGGGCTGTGACCCATGAATTTGTCACGCCGTGAACGCGTAGCGACAAACGTCGCAAACAAGGGTTATAAAAAATAATAGTTTAAAAAAAACTAAAAAACCACGGTTTTGTAGATAACCGAACCAAAAGGTAGAAAATAACTTTCAAAAAAGAAGAAGAGAATAATTGAAAATAAAAATAACATTATATAGTTAAAAAAGCGTGGAGTGCTTAATGGCAATTATTGTAAATATTTTTGTGAATATTTGTAAAATTAGCGTCATCATGAAAAATATCTAATAAAGCACCCCACGCTTTTTTACGATATCATGTTTTTTTTTGTTAATCACTCGTATTCTTATTTAAACTATTATTTATTTTCTATTTTTAGTGCTACTAAATTCAAAAACGAGGTCTTTTTAGACGAGTTTGCAATGTCATCGGTCCTTGATAAATGTGCGAAGTTTCAAATCAATCCGACGAAATTCCGTTACATAGATTCATAGATACATGCGTGTTAAAAAGATCGCGGGGGTACACGCGCGCAGCGGACGAACTACCATTTATTAATATATTAATCTTGCTGATAATGTTTTCTATAGTCGTAACTTCACCCTGAGGAAGGCCCAGGAACGTATTGGAATCTTAAGGACCTATCACGCGGTCAAAACTATCCATTAACAGAGATCACCTTAGTTGAATTTACTTTGTAGACGTCGGTTGATATCAAATATTTGGTTAGTTGACGGACGACCTTGGTCGCAATCGCATCCCTCGCCTCCAAGGGCTAACTGAGGACTTCAAGGGTTGACTCAGGCCTGGACTGTGTAGAAGCTTGTTGCCCTTCAACCGCAAGAAACGTTCCATGTCTATAGGACATAGGATCTTAGCCACACAAAGACAAGAACCAAAAGTATTTATAAAATGTTTAAATGGCTCAATGCTGTTCTCTCTTTTACCGATTGTTACATCGATTTTCTTTTCTTGTTTTGCTCTTGGTCGTATGTCATCATCATCATTATATCAGCCAAAATACGTCCACTTCTGAACAAATGCCTCCCCTATAGATTTCCACAATTATGTCATCATTTAAGGGGAATTTGCCAGTACTCACCGCGCTTGGCGGGTTGATGAGCGCAGTATAGCTACTGTTCCACAGAAGGGACGCTACTGCCATCCCTCCGGTTTAGTCCCTTAGTTGCATTTTACGACATCCACGGGAGGAGGTGGAGTGGTGCTATATTCTAAATTTGGACGCCATACGAATATAATATGGTCGCATGTGCATAAAAGAGATTGTGCCACTCCGACTTACTGATGATGTCGTAGACGTGATTTGACTCTCCTCGGTTGAACCTTTGCAGAGTTTTCTTACACCATCTGACGCGGGCCGCCTTGTGATCGTCGGAAAGCAGATGTGGTATCCAACGGCAAAATAGCTTTCTCACACCAAGCGCTTCATGCAAGATCTTCTGAGAATGGTTGTCCCTGAGATGCCTAATAGAGCCTCTATCTCTCGATACGTCACATGACGATCTTCGAGAATTAGTTGTCTCACAGCAATGATGTTATCTTCAGTGAAGGCGGATTTTGGGCGTCGTTCGCGAGATTTGTCACTAACACTAGTATGTCCACGCTGGAATTCTAAATACCAGCGTTCGACAGTCCGCAGACATCGGGCTTCATCACTAAACACAGATGTTAGCTCTTCAAAACACTGAAGCCGTGTCCGGCCTCTTCTAAAGTTGTGGAAAAAACAGATTCCAATCGACGCAATGACTAAACAATAGCATTAATCCTAATACTTTCAACTGTATTGAGATTCAAAATTTAAACACATTCGAATATACAACAGTTTTAAATTCAAAATTGCCGGGAAATATGGAAACGACAGAACTTAAAAGGCACGCCCAGTTTTTTTTTTTTTTTTTTCATTTATTATGGGCATTGGACGAACCATCAACCCAACAAAAGATTTACAAACTCATAACAGTTTCTTATCCAAGGTAACAGAATATTTATCTTATAAATAACTAAAATACTTATAAACAAAGTTAAGAATGACTCTACCACTTATAAATTATAAACGCAAATTACAAAGATAAACAAAGTTATCTTAAAATTATGTATCTATACATATATCTTTACAACAACAAAAATTATTATTACTATGCAAATAATAACTAAAATTCATACAGATCCAATTGTACTTTGGATGAATTGAAATATAGAATTATATAAAATAGGAAATTTTAATAAATCATAAATATTTTTAGGTAGGTCACATTTCCCTAGCAAGTCTTGACATTGACAAATCAACAATAGTCGTTGCACTGAAAATTGTTTACAATCAAAGAACAAATGTTGCAGGTCACAACTTTCATAATTACAATGTATACAAGATTTACTATCGATGAGTTTTAATCTGTACAAGTGAGAAGGTATTTTACAGTGTCCAATTCTTAACCTACAAATAGTGGTAATTAACTGTCTACCAAGGAATATCTTGTTTCTTTCAAACCAAGAAGACGTTGATGGTTTGTGAGTGATTTCTGCTAACCATTTTCCTTTTACTTGCCGAGTATAGCTAAGCGATATCTCCCAGCGCTTAATCATTAAGTCTTTGATATAATTATTCAAATCAGTATATGGCACAGGACAATTACAGATTACAGAATAGGAAGATTTTGCAAGGCTATCAACTAGTTCATTACCAAGTATACCCGAATGGCTCGGAACCCAGCAGAATTCAATATACAGAGCCTTGAAAGAAAGCTCATAAACCAAACTTCTTATTTTATAGATTGCATAGTGAGAATACATGTTCATATTTTTATTACAGAGAGCTTTTACCACACTCATTGAATCAGATAATATTAGAAAATGAGATTGAGTATAGTTATTGTAATTTTTAAGTACATATTGAAGAGCATGTAAAATAGCAAGCATTTCAGCTGAAAAAACAGACATATAGTCATTACATCTGAAGACTTTACCATAGTTATATATTTGATCAAAAAAGGCAAAAGCAGTTCTTTCTGGAGTTTTAGAAGCATCAGTATAAATTTTTATGAAGTTACGCACGCCCAGTACTTCGAAGTAGTGTTGCTTAAAAATCGACTATCGATAGGACTACCCCTATAACATTCATACTATCGATTGGCCTATCGATACTATCGATAGTATTACATGATTTTTGACTATCAATAGTATCGATAGTATTTACGACTCAGTTCGATAGTATCGACACTATCGATAGTATTGTTGCAAAGCTCCCAATCAATACTATCGATAGGGCAATCGATAGTATGAGTGATTTGGGGTTATATGACACTATCGATTGACTATCGATAGCCTATCGATTTCTAAGCAACACTGCTTCGAGGTGCATTCACTGCTTGCGTTCTCAGATAGCACTGACAAGTTAGCACACCGCAAATGTTGTGGAGCGAAATAAAATTTGGTTGAAGGTGTTCAAGGTGACCTCTGTCGGTGGTTGGTTCCAACCGTGTGGAAAGCATTTTACAGGTTAAACCCACCACGGTATTCCTTACATTCCGTACCTTACGCCCAGTTTGATTCGACTCCCCCGCGCATCTACTGCTCCTGTACTCTATACAGGTGAGCAGCCGCCGCCGTCGCGGGCCTATTTTTGATCGGGCCATGAACTGTTTCGAGTCCGCAGCCGAGTAATTGAATAATTTAGACATTCAAATCATGGAGCCGGCAAGCAGGCTAGTTACCGTGGCTTTAGTGTCGCAGGACTACCCAACGAAACGTTTTTAAAAAAAACAGGCTTTTTTAATACATTCCTGAAAATTAAAAGATATTCGGTACTGGAACGAAAAAAAATTAACAGTTGGTTTTTTAACGCCTTATAGATAACCAAACTACAATGAATACACATATATATTTTTGAGATACATATTCAATTCAATTTATATTGTTTTAATCATTAAATATTGTAATTTTCCAAATTCTGATTATAGGTAAAAACAAAGACTTGATACCAATATAAATTTAATTAAAAAATGCGCAATATCAATTGACTTTGTAAATGAGTTTACACATTGGTCTAAAAAAAGAATTGACCAAAGGAATATTTAATATATTATGACAGGTGAAACATTTCTACTTCCAGGTCTAGTGCTCGTAAGTGATGCAGTGGCTGCTCAGGGTCTCGCCGATGGCAATTACCACATAGGCCCACAGCATGTCACAGTACAGAGCGGTCGTGCTTACGTCACCGGCACTAAAGTGCTCTGTGGCAGCACAGCTGCTCTTGATGCATGTGTTGCAACTTTTAAACAGTCTTTAGGTGAGTATAAACTTCCCACGCTATCGGTATCCTGTAAACATAGTAAAGGTGTTGTTAAGAACTGTTTTTGTAAAGATTTAACATATGCATACGTATGCCTAGCATGGGTTTTAGAAAATAGGGCATCAAGCCCGTCACATATTACGCTACGAATTACGCTGTGTTATCGAGTAACATGCGCGTGGCCCGCTGTGTATTTGATACAGAGTGTAGTCCATACTAATAAAGCTAGACTTATGTAACGATGCCGTGCGCTGTTATAATTCCGCGCAGTGCCAACGCGCCGTCTAGACATACCTGCAAAATGGCGGATAAGCTAAGGTTTGTCACGTGAATAGTTTATTCACGCGTGCATCGGCGTGCGCCCGCGGTATTTCTCAGAATTGATTTGAGTAGCATTCTACTGAATGTTTTTAGTACCTCATAATCTCAGCCGAAAGACGTCCACTGCTGGATATATGCCTCCCCCAAAGATCGTCACAATGACCGGTGTGGTTTGCGTTGTGTGCTAATTGGGGATTATGCCATAATCGCCATTCTGTAGGCGGGTTGGCCACCGCAGTTGAGTTATAAATGTACTCGAAGGACGCTGCTGCCCATCTTCCGGCTAATCCCATACTCGCCTTCTACGACGGGATGAGATTAAGTGGAGCTATTCTTAGCCGGCACCAAACAGCAAAGTCCCTATCTATACATCAATGGTTCGCCTATGTAGTTTTATAATTTATGTAAACAACAATCAGAACATTACACAAATATCATATACATTTCTTAGATTAAACTAATCACGGTGACGAAGCGGCTAAGGTTCTTTTTTATATAATTATATTATTATTAGTATTCCTAGGTTTCATGGTATTTTGTTTACTTATATATATAATGTTTAGTATAGGATATTTGGTATTTATTTTTATTGTTATTATTTATAAAATCAATGAATATATCTGTATAGAAATGGTATTTTATCGTTAAAGTATTCGTTTACAGTACCTAGTAGCTTTTACTTAATAGGAAATATTTTAATTTTTTAATTAAGATATTATTGTATATTTTAGTAGACTGGGTAGCATAACAATTGGTTATTGGCGAATGATTTTCTGCGATCGTCGCGAGATCGAATATATAAAACTGTGAATCCAGGATTTGAATAGGGTTGAGGGGGCTCGAATCTCATGCCTAGATTTTTAGAGATCGTTGTTGCTACTAGGTCTAAGGTCAACTGCATCCCACAGTTTTGGGCCACCTTTGAATCAAAAATATATGTCACTTCTTTAACTTATCCGATGTGAATGTGAGCATCCTTTTCTTTCGTAATACATTAAATATTGTTATAAAATGATTCTATGACTTGTCCCTTATACTCTGTTAAGTTTTTTAGGCTGTCACGAGGTCTTTAACGAACGAATACGCCATACGCGTAAAAGGTGACAAGCGCAGTTTTAAGGTCAGTAGTTTTTTTTATCTCGCGTAGAGGGTACAAGAACGTGAAATTTTAGCTTTTACTTTTTGAATGTCTGACTTCCAATTAATGTGGGAGTCTATGTCTAAGCCTAATAGGTAGGTAATTGGTAAAGGTGAATTTGTTTAAGACTTCTAATTTAGAGCCATTGAAGCTGAAACTTATATTAATCAGTGTTTTCTGGTGAGGGTTGTTTTACTGAAGTTAATTCCTAGATTATGTTTGGTTAGCCAAGGTGTTCTAGTTTTAAGAACGGGATTTATTTTTTCTTTTATTGATATTGGTTTGGCAAGAAGTAAGTATTGATACATCATCCGCAAACAAAACCCACGGTTCGCTAATATTTTTAGGAAGGCTATTGATGTATACAAGAAATAGCAGACATCCTATTACACTTCCTTGTGGGATTGCGGCATTGATTGGTATGTTGTCAGACTGAATTAATTCTATTTCGTTTGTTCGTTGGTTGTAAAATTCTATTTATTTATTCTTGATGTACAAAAGTGTACAAAGGCGGTCTTAATGCCATAGGCATTTTCTGCCAGCCGACCTTTGGGTGGTGCAGAGAAGAGACAAAAATGTAGATGCACCAACAAAATAAAAGTGAGACATAGATCATATCAGCCACAGGACGTCCCTGCTGAACAAAGGCCTCCCCCTTAGATTTCCACAACGAGCGGTCACATGCCGCTCTCATCCAACGACTCCCAGCGACCTTCACCAGGTCGTCTGTCCACCTCGTTGGAGGTCGTCCCACGTTGCGTTTTCCGGTGCGCGGTCTCCATTCGAGAACCTTTGGGCCCCAACGGCCATCAGTTCTACGAGCAATGTGCCCTGCCCATTGCCACTTCAGTTTACTAATCCTTTCAGCTATGTCGACAACTTTAGTTCTTCTACGGATCTCCTCATTTCTGATTCGATCTCGTAGAGAAATACCAAGCATAGCTCTCTCCATAGCTCGCTGAGTGACCTTGAGCTTTCTTATGAGGCCCATTGTGAGTGACCACGTCTCTGTTCCATATGTCATCACTGGTAACATACACTGGTTAAAGACTTGCGTCTTGAGGCATTGCGGTATTGTTGACGAAAAGACGTTGCGAAGTTTCCCGAACGCTGCCCAGCCGACTTATAGATGCGATGACATTAATATACATAGGATACTGATATGTAAACTTACATAAACATTACATGTATATATTTATATATACTAAATAAACATATATAATATATATGTGTAACTAGGACAAATAGAAACAAAATCAGAGCCGAGATGAATCTGCCAACGTCTTATCATGTAGGTACTTTCGTACTTTAATTTTAAAGTAGTGCCTACTATTAGCCATTCTGATTTTAAGGGGCAGCACATTCCACAGTAGAATAGATTGAACAAAGAAGGTAGAGTGAATAAAGTCGGAGTGATGAGCGAGACATGGAACTATTTCTATTGTCGCGGCTACACGATGCTCCTCGCACTGCCCCTCGCTCTGCTCCTCGTGCTGCCGCGATGTTGCCCTAGGCAGCCACACGCTGCTCTACTCGCCACACTACTCGCCACGCGCCGCATTTGGCGTTCGCCTCTCGGCAGTGGAGGTCAACATGCGTGCTTTGCGTTTATAGCATAGCAAATTATATTAAATAATTTAAACGAAACAATATCATTAATCGCCCTAAAGGGGTTAATTAGGAGATTCCCATATACAAGTACATAATAATAAATTAATAGTAAGAATATTTTTAAACACATTACAAGTTTTTAATTTAGTTATAATGTATGTTAGTTTAGTAATGTCTTAGATTTTCGCGATTATTACACATTATAATAAAACACTTTTAAACGGATTCTATCGCGTATATTTTGATTTTTGATTTTCCTGACGTTTCGAATACTTTGCAGCATCCAGTCATTAAAATAATAAAGTCCCAAACAAGATACCGCACTAAGAAACATCAAGACACTGTGAGTGATTACTGCGTGCATCGAAACTAATTTTTTGATTAAAATTGTACGGTAGATAAAATAAAATAACTTTTTAAAATCTGTAACGACGCCTGTCACCTTAGTCATCCTGCGACCCCGAATGCTGAAAAGTATTCGAAACGTCAGGAAAATCAAAAATCAAAATATACGCGATAGAATCAGTTTAAAAGTGTTTTATTATAGTATGTTAGTTTGTTTAGGTCAAAACTTCCAAGCCAAATTTGAACCTTTTCCTCTAAAACTTAGGACTTTGAAATGTTCCATGCTTCTTCAGTTACCACAATACACTAAAATGACTCAAATAACTTGATGTTGCAGACAGGATTGTCTCCTCATGAGGACACGCCTCAACGGTTAGTAGCATGGACATCAACTTTTGCATATACGTTTAAATTTGATAGCTAAACATGATCTCGTCTATAAACTGATGCTGCAGCAAGTATTGTCTCCTTTATGAAGACACTCCTCAACGGTTAGTAGCATGGACATGAAACTTTGCAAGTTTGTTCAGTTCTGATGACAATACAGTAAAATGACAGAAATAACTTGATGCTGCAGCCAGGATTGTCTCCTCATGAGGATACTCCTCAACGGTAAGTAGCACGGATATTAAATTTTACAAGTTCGTTCGGTTCTGATGAAAATACTTGTCAAGCGGTAGGTATATAAAGACAATAAAATTTAACAAGTGTTTCTTTGCGTTAGAAGGACACTAGGATTTCTGCAGTGTCGTGGGTGCATTTAAAGATACGAATTCCACACACAACACACTTAGACTCGGAACAACTACCTGCAGATCATATAAATATTTGTTCCATGCGGGAATCAAACCTACGACCCGGAGCCTTCTTTTATAGACATTATGCGTGACAAGCTTTTTAAAATCAAATAATTCAACATAAAATAGTAATGTCTTAGATTTTCGCGATTATTACACATTATAATAAAACACTTTTAAACGGATTCTATCGCGTATATTATGATTTTTGATTTTCCTTACGTTTCGAATACTTTGCAGCATTCGTGGTCGCAGGATGACTAAGGTGACAGGCGTCGTTACAGATTTTAAAAAGTTATTTTATTTTATCTACCGTACAATTTTAATCAAAAAATTAGTTTCGATGCACGCAGTAATCACTCACAGTGTCTTGATGTTTCTTAGTGCGGTATCTTGTTTGGGACTTTATTATTTTAATGACTGGATTCCAAACAGGTGGTACCTGCCAACCATCTTCTCTATTAAAATTAGGATGTTTTTTAATTTCAATAGCCTCACGAAACATTCTAGGTACATATCGGTTCTCTTTCGCGAGTACTTGAGGTTGATCAAAACGAAGATAATGGTTTGGTTTGCCTAAGGCATGTTCACACACTGCAGACTTTGTGGAGCGTCTATGCTTGACGTCAGCTATATGTTCTTTTATTCGGGTGGCTATGCTACGCTTTGTTTGCCCTATGTATGATAAACCACAATCACAGTCAATCTTGTAGACCTTGTAATTATATTAAATCAAATGTTAGTACATTTTAACAGTAATAAGATATTACACGCCAAACAGTTTGGATTTACAAGGGGACGATCTACAGAGGATGCTGGATCTACTCTCATTAAAACTGTATTGGGGGCTTGGGAGGATGCGCATGATGCTTTGGGCGTGTTTTGTGATCTGTCCAAGGCGTTCGACTGCGTGGACCACCGTACGCTCATTATGAAGCTTAAATACTACGGAATTCAAGGTAGATCTATAGATCTTTTAATTTCCTATCTGGCAAATCGAGATCAAAGAGTGGCAATTGAGAACGTCACATCTACAGGCTCACAAGTTAAAATAGGAGTACCTCAAGGATCAATTTTGGGCCCTTTTCTGTTTCTGGTTTATATCAATGACTTGCCATATATGATAAACGACACAATGTCAAACATAATCTTATTTGCTGACGATACTTCACTTATATTTAAGGTAAACAGAAAGGATAGGCATCTTGTAGAACCCAATGATATACTTCGTAAGATATCCGATTGGTTTTCGGCTAATAATCTACTCCTAAACGCAGAAAAAACCAAATGTGTAAAATTCTCAACGGCAAATGTGACCCATTTAACTACAGAAGTAAAACTTGACGGAAAAACATTAGATCTGGTTCCCTCAACTGTGTTTTTGGGTATTACGGTAGACGCAAAATTGCAATGGGGACCCCATATAAAAGCACTTTCAGGCAAACTGAGCTCTGCTGCATTTGCCGTTAGGAAAATTAGACAGGTTACGGATGTGGCTACAGCTAGGTTAGTATATTTTGCGTATTTTCACAGTATTATGTCCTACGGAATTTTACTGTGGGGATCGGCTGCCGATGTCGAGACTATTTTTATATTACAAAAAAGAGCAGTCCGAGCTATTTATAATATGGGCTCTCGTGAGTCACTCCGGGAACTATTTAAGGAGATAAACATACTAACTTTGCCATCCTTGTATATATTCCAAAATATTATGTATATCCGCAAAGACATTGTTAGTTTCAATAAAAGAAGTGACGTGCATAACCTAAATACTCGCAATAAGAACAAGCTTGTCTTGCCTGGCTTTAGACTTAGCAGAACCAGCAAGTCGTTTATGGGAAACAGTATTAGGTTCTACAACAAAATTCCTTCTAGTATTACTGATTTACCAGAACTAAAATTCAAATCTTTGATTAAGCGCGTTTTAATATTGAAAGCCTACTATAACATACAGCATTACATCGATGATAAAGATGTGTGGCAAACGATTCCCTTCTGCACACTGCGACCCTCTGGCGCTGTATAATTTATTTTATAACTTCTGATAATTGACATGATTGCAAGTGTTTTAACTTGCAATCAAAGGCATAATGTCTACAAATTGGAATTAATTATATTATTATTGTAAAAATAACTTGACATTTCTAATATCGCATTTAAAATTGCAAATATTTATGTTATTTACTTATAGTTAATAAATTGACATTTGACTTGACTCATTTAAAACATTTAAAAAAAATGTAAATTTACTTATATACATTGATTGACTATTTGTTATTGTTAATATTGTTCTTGTGACATCAAATTATAATATTCTTACAAAACCGTAAATCTGTGAGCATTATGTAGGCATTGATGATATATATTTAGTACTTAATTTTGATTGTGTCTTTTGCCTGGCTGTATTGGTCTGTCATGCTCACTAAAATGTCTTGCTGATGGTGGCGTTGTGTATCGGGTCGTTCGGTTCCCTTCAACATGGTTGAGCTAAGTGATGCTGATGCATGCGTTATGCTCGTGAACGGGTGCCGTCTGTTGGGACTGGTCAGTCATTAACTGCCACAGCAAAAAATATTATTATGGTACGTTCCATCTTTAGACATTGACCTACATTTTTCTCGGTATTTGTTGTACAATCATTTTTGTATCAATCAGCATTGTAATCTCCATTATTTTAAAAGAGTATCCATGGAGTTTCTTGCCGGCTCTTCTCCATGAGATCCACTATTTGGAACCGTGCAACTTAGATTCTGACGTTTCATAAGTGCCAATATTTGGTTTATTTGAAATAAAAAACTTTGACTTTGACTTTGAGACCCCTGCATCTTGTAAGGGTATGTGACATTTCACTGGTTTGAGAAGTTGGCTGATCTTCTTGTGCGGCTTGAAATAGGTTTTTATAGAAGCATGCTTTAAGATATGACCAATTCTGTCCGTGACTCCCTTAATAAATGGTAAAACAGCGGGCCGTCGATCAACCGTGGTGGGTTTCGGGCGGCTTCTGCGACGGGGATGTGGAGCTTTCAAATTGTTATTTTGAAGAACTTGCTTCACATGGTTAAGCTCCCCTGCCAGGTGGTCGGCGTCGCAGATGCCGTGTGCTCTCTGTAACAAAGATTTGGCCACAGTAGCTAACTGACAAGGATGGTGGTGAGATTCACCGTTAAGGTACCTGTTTGTATGGGTAGGCTTTCTATACACAGTGTGGCTAACAGAATGATCTGGATTATGGATGAGAAGTATGTCAAGAAAATTGTACGGTAGATAAAATAAAATAACTTTTTAAAATCTGTAACGACGCCTGTCACCTTAGTCATCCTGCGACCACGAATGCTGCAAAGTATTCGAAACGTCAGGAAAATCAAAAATCAAAATATACGCGATAGAATCCGTTTAAAATTGTTTTATTATAATCAACATAAAATATTAGTTTGATTTATTACAAAGTTTATTTTATTCTTTTCAGAGCATATAAATAAAAGCTTGTTTTTTTAAAAACGTATTTTACTATTAATTTATTAGTTATTTCTATAATTTTAGTGTATTGTTATCAGAACTGCACAAACTTGCAAAGTTTCATATCCATGCCACTAACCGTTGAGGAGTGTCCTCATGAAGAAACAATTTTGGCTGCAGCATCAGTTTATGGTAGAAAGCATGTTTAGATATCATAATTAAACGTATATGCAAAAGTTGATGTCCATGCTACTAACCGTTGAGGAGTACCCTTATGAGGAGACAATCCTGGTTGCAGCATCAGTTCATGATAGAGATCATGTTTAACTATCAAAATTAAACGTATATGCAAAGTATCGTTTCCGTACTGCTAACCGTTGAGGAGTGCCCTCATGAGGAGACAATCCTGGCTGCAGCATCAGTTTATGGCGGAGAGCATGTTTAGTTATCTAAATTAAACGTATATGCAAAAGTTGATGTCCATGCCACTAACCGTTGAGGAGCATGAGGGCACTCATTAGGAGACAATGCTGGCTGCAGCATCAATTCATGGTGAAGATAATGTTTAGCTGACAAAATGAAACGTATAATTATATGCAAAGTTTCGTGTCAGTAAGCTTGTAAAATAAATAAATATAATAATCACCAAGCTTGGCAGGCGGGTTGGCGATTGCAGTTGAGTTGTAAATGTACGCGTTGTACTGTACACTCACTTAGATTACTTACAATAAAAACAAAATCATAACAATAACCGTAGCAAATTATATAAATAATTTGGTATATCTATATAACAGTAAATTTTTTTACAATCATGAGTCGTACGTAGATTAATATTGATGCTTAATTTTTGGGTCCCAAATTGCTGGCTCAGCAGCTAATACTCAATAAATTTTAATACTTTTTCATAAGAGCGTCCATCGATCGGCGTATGACTGCTAACCTACAAAAACATATGTCATCCCAGTACGAGCGCTCGATGCAGACTGAGCTCTCGCGCGCAGTGTTGCCACCTCATAAAAAATAAAGTCACTAGATCAACACACAAAAGTCACCAGATTGGGCTAAATTCGAAGCGAAAGTCACCAGAAATTCCGAAAATATATTTTAGTTGAAACAACATTGTAATTCCATCTATAGAAGTATTGACAGTACTGGAGAGACTACTCAAGCGGCAGTACATGTTCAAATTGCCGTGTGGCTCCAGTCACGGTTAGGGCTACCCCATCTCATGCCGCGGGTGTCGTAGAAGACGACTAAGGGAGTTTGAAACCCGGTGTGTACCATTATTGTTAGGCACTTTGAGTTGTCCGCAGGTGACGGATAAACAACCGACTACTACTACCATACCCAACGAGGGTTAGTGTCAGGCAGTCGGTCGACTGTAAAACCCTTTTGCAATATAAATAACACTAATTTCGCCAACCCCAAGTAACTTGTGACAGCAAGGCAGGTAGAAGAAAAATCATTGTTCAAATATTGTTACGTAATAACAATAAACGCTGTGACTCCATACCACTTTTTATTGTGTACCAAACATTAAAATATGTCAAAAACCACACTTACATTTGGTTGTAATACTTATATTGTAACGTCAAGACAAGAATATAAATAGTAATTAATATTCTATAGGAACTTTTAGGATGGATGAAGACGTCACAAAATCGCTAAAAGTCGCTAAAAACAAAAAATCGCTAAACGACAGAAATAAATCGCCAAAAGGAGTTAAAAGTCACCAGATCTAGTGACAAAATCGCTAAGGTGGCAACACTGCTCGCGCGAGTGTGTAGCCGGTCACTCGTGTTGATACTGCCGGCCCTTTGACTCGCGCACAGAAAACCGACAAAATAGGGAGCGGTGGGCATGGCGAGGAGCATGACGAGCGGCATGACGAGTAACGTAGCTACACTACTTCCCTGCCTCATTCCCTCGCTACTTCCCACACCATTCGTCGAGTGTGTAGCTGGGGTATATGAGTTGTTCTCTATTTTGCAGATAAGATAGAAGAAGCTTCGTAAAGTGTAGTATTTTTACTGTCGCTACAGCCTTTAGTAATCTTTATTTTCCCAAGAGATTTTTATCTACAGTCAGCCAGTATTTTTTTATGTTGTGATTTTATTTTGCATAATAGTATGCATTGTTTTAGAATATTTTAGTAAGTGTGTCACCGAGCGTTTCGTAAATTACGTTAATATTTTCATCACCTGTTGCGATATCGTTCTAGTTTAGTTTCTGTTATTTAGATTTGAACAACGGTTGCCAATACTGTGTTTTTCTTACAATTCTGTCCGTATAACACTATCACTTGTCATTTGTGCACTTCTTTTTACTAAAATCTAAAATCATATGTTTTTTCTAATTATTATTTAAACACGGAGCCAATGTTTACTGCATAGCAGCGCCATCTACCTATCCATGACATGCTGCAATTACATTGTCATATTTATATGAGAATAATATAAATATATGATAGTGTGATATGCGCCTAAGACACAAGAACGATTACTATAAATGAGACGCACAAAAAATAAAACCTCCCGTTCCTCTTAAATCCGGCCTTCGGCCAGACACCCGACAGACTTTGCGGCATTCGATCAGACACCCTGTAGAATGTGCGGTAGTCGGGCACAGGCCGTTGCAACACACGTTCGTGAAATGCAAGTGTACCAACGTACGCCAAGCACACTTATACAGAGTCAACTCAAATCGACTTACAGCTAGGGTTGCAAAATGACGTAATTTTACTGAAAAGGCGCGTAAAATACGTGTAATTTACGGTCATTTATATAAATTACGGGTAAAATTACTGACCTTGGTAATTTATACTCGGCGGTATAAAATACTATATATTTCGACTTCTTTCTACTTTAAATCAATTACAAGTTTTTCAAATTGTCAAATAGTTTTTAGTGATTTGTAAAGCTAAAAACGCAAATACTTGGTTACCTACCGTTTTACATTAAGCTATTATTTTCATAACCATTTTTATTTTTTATTTATCCCGGTTAAAATACATCGTGTACTTCCATGCCGGACTCCTTTTTTTTTATTTTTTTATTGATCCAGTGGAAATACCTCATGTACTTCCTTCGCCCCGGGAAAATGCGAAGGGGCATGCCGGACTCCTACCGGCTAAAACCACCGGAGTGATCATCTTCGGCACCGTAGGGAGGCTCTAGGAACTCGAACGATCTCCATCTAGAGCCACCCATTGGTGCCACGCCTTTAGGCACATCTCGGAGGGGATGACTGTAAGGCGGTCACGCCCTCCTGTAAAGGATTCCCCCGAAGCCTCACTATGCGCTGTGCTGCGCACACAGCGGTGCGTGTCCACATGCACACCGCTGTCTTCCCGGGGGTCGCTTGGTATGAGCACGCAGATTTCCCAATAAGCGTGCTCGCGACCCCCAAGGCCTCCTGCCATATAAGACGACAGGGGGCTCAGGCGTGTTGGACACGGACACCACGGCGGTTGTTACCCCGGCTCCGTGTCCTCCTCCTCCGAGCGGGATCGGCCCTCTCCCGATCCCGCTCTGCGACCTCCTTCTGGAGCATTACATAAAAACCTAACAAAGGTGTTCAGCACCTTAATAATTAAAAACTATTTAATGTGCCTCGTGTAGTATAGCAGCAAGAACGTAAAATGTTTTTAATTAACTGTAGTATAGTTGCAACCTAATTAATTTACGTAGCCCCGGGCGAACGTTGCAACCTCATGTTGTGTGAATTATAAACAAAATACAGGTGATATCATGCTATTAAAATGCATAATGGTAAACATGTATACTGAAAAATTGTGTCTAGACACTGTACCGTATTTTTTCAGTACGCAATTAGAAACTAATATGATCAAATATCCTTACCACATACTACAAAAGTGGCAATTAAATTTTACACAGTAAAACATTGTTGTACTGCCTATACTAAAATAAGCCAACAAAGTACTCCTACCGACTAAAACCACCGGAGCGGTCATCTTCGGTACAGAAGGAGGGCTTCAGGTCCTCGACATAATAATACTAGAGATTGGTGCCTCGCCTCGAGGGGCACATCACGGAGGAGATGACTGTAAAGTGGTCACCCCATCTAGCAGAGGGAAGAAGGATGTTAAAAGGCCGCCACCCCTTTAAGCACATCGCAGGGGGATAGGAAACGATCCCCCGAAGCCTCACTGCGCACACGGCGGCACGTGACTACGTACGCGCCACCGTCTTCGCGGGGGTCGCAAGCAAACTCCCCAATATGCGCGCCTGCGACCCCCGATGCACCCCGCTGTATATCGACGGCGGGAGCTCAGGCGTGTTGGACCTTCTTTTTTTTTATTGGACCCACTGGAAATTCTGCATGAACTTCCTCCGTCCCGAGGAAGGGACGAAGGGGCATGCCGGACTCCTACCGGCTAAAACCACTGAGATACAAGCTCCACTGTCCACTCCGGCTCCAGGACCTTGTATGATCACACTAGAGCAGGCATGTTGGACCTACGGCGGTTAATAGTTGACGCGGTCGCTCCATATTAACCAGGCTTCGAAGATCGGCTGGACGGCCTCGACGACGCGTTTGGTTGCAAATCGCAACCTAATGCAGTCTCGCCACTTCTCGAGTGCGTGCCGCCGAGCCAGCCGCCTCTGTAGTACCACCTAGTACCTACATTAATCTCGTATGCATGTCGGCTACACGTGCATCGATGGAAACGTTGCGCGTTGACATCGCGTTGCTGGTCCATTCACGGTTCAGTTGTGTTGTGAACTTCTTAACCATGCGGTGGGCATGGTTCAGATTATCAATAAGTGTCAGTGTTTTAATATGACATTTAACTATTCCTTGGTACTGCACTGACAGCTGCTGCAGCTTGTATGCATGCGTGTGTGTAGTACAACTTGTTGAGGAACTTATCAATGTTCACGTGTTTACAGCACAAAATATACCTAAATAAAATGAATTATTAATTTGCTGGATAACTTGACGATAAATCGTTTGTTATCAAAACAAGAATATTCTTACTTACTCATTGCACTTTTAGCATTAAAACAAACAAAAAGGAATTTAACCGGAGTAGTTCACTGGTTTGCATCTCTACTCACAGCTAGTGCGAATCATCTGTCTACAGCCATTTTATGGCCCGTAATAAAGCAAATATCTTGGAAGGTGTATTTATTTGTCTATTTCAAATTACAGATTGCTCTATGGAATACGCCTTAGAAGTGGCTTCCCTCCACCCAGCAAAAGCTTTGGGCATCGACGGTAGAAAAGGGAAATTAAACTTCGGGTATGACGCAGACTTTGTTATTCTTCATCCTGAAAAATTCAAGATCGTGTCTACTTGGATCGCCGGTGAATGTGTTTTTAATTGTGATAAAAATTCATAAATGTGATTAACTAAGGTCTGACCATATATTTTTAATGAACCGTATGTATATCATTATTGTTACCAATTAAGAATTAAATATATACTTTTTTACAATAATCAAACCATCATAAAATGTTGGAAATATATTTGTTTTTAATAAAATTATTAATTAAAGACTACCTTATTCATAAGTATTATAGAAACAATCCGCAAAAAAATTATACGTATTTTGAGAGGTCAAAAAATGAGAATGCAGGCGTTCTTCAAATGATCACTTTTATTTGTACTTCTCGATTATACTCCAAGACAGTCTTTCCTCGTCAAGCGCCAAAATCAGAATGTGTATGTCGGCGTGTCACATCACAATTAGCTGAACGATAGATTGAACGTCTGAACAAGATTGTAAGTATACTGAATGACTATTGATCAAAACAGCAACTGTGACACGCAGACATACGCGTAAAAGTACCTATTTATTATTATACGTGGATAACAATGTTATATAATTATCTTATTCAATTAAATACTAGGACTAAAATAAGAAAAGCTAACAGTCGGCCTTTCCTGGCAAATTCACGTCTCGTGAAATAACTAGAACTAACAGTTTACATTACTTTCGCCCTGGTTAGGTTTCCATTTATTATTTTATTTTATCACGACTATACACTGCTGTTAATTATGAACAATCAAAATATGTAATATCCTATTTTAATAATATACCTAGTCTCATACATAAAGAGATAATCCACCACCCTACACTCGCACAGATAAGCACCGGAGTTACGGTGGCCTCTAAATATCCACGATAACTCTAGCATGCTATAGCCCCTACATGTCCATAACATCCTGGCTTACGGTACTGAAATGCACAAGTATAAGCGTGGGCAAAGCACTGTAGGAATTACTATGGCCTCTGCATATCCATAATAATTCGGGTATGTGGTGGCCCCTTCATGTCCACTTACACACCTACTACAATGCCAAAATTAAAGTATTTATTTCATTGAACTACTGTGGTCTCTTCATATCCACTATAATTCGGGTATGCGGTGGCCCCTTCATGTCCACTTACACACCTACTATAATCATTTATAACTAATTACTTTATTGAACTATCGTGGCCTCTTCATATCCACGATAATTCTGGCATGCGGTGGCCCCTTCATGTCCACTTACACACCTACTGTAATCATTTATAACTAATTACTTTATTGAACTATCGTGGCCTCTTCATATCCACGATAATTCTGGCATGCTGTGGCCTCTTCATATCCACAACACACCTATTACAATGTCAAAATTACAAGTACTATTCGGGTATGCGGTGGCCCCTTCATGTCCACTTACACACCAAGTATTATACAATATTATATTTACAACTAATTACCTTATCGAACTGTCGCGGCCTCTTCATATTTAGGATATTCTGGCACGATGTGGCCTCTTACATGTCCACAACATACCTAAACTTTTCCTACGTGGCACATAAACATTCACATGCATTTAAACATCTTTTTTTTATTTTTTTTTGTTCGTTAACATACTTCGTTAGTTTACATACTTAATCATTAAACACATATATCTTAACCAGTTATTTAGTCAATATCGAATATTACAGCCAAATCAGTAGAATGGATCACTCGTCGTCATCATTAATTGATCCTGTATCACTGTCACTACTATGTCTAGAGTACACTAACCATGGGTGAATCTTGTCCACTGGGAAGACGCCTACAAAGTTTCTGCTACCCTTACGAGATAGTGGAGTATCCTCTATTTTGTATCTATCATTTTCAAAAATCTCTATGATGCGGTAAGGCCCGCGAAGTTTTGGGATCAACTTTCTACTTTGCCCCGTTGACTGAATTTCTCTTTCTACTCTGACTAAATCACCAATCTTAAAACTAGCTTTTTTTCGGCTTCTATCAAACCTTTTTTTTTGTTGAGTTTGATTCTTCTCGATATGTTGCGATATTTCTTCTCTAATATTATTTAAATCATGCCCTACTTCTTCGGCCTCGTCTATTACATTTAAGTTAAGGAGAGAGTTAGACGTACCTATCAGGTCTAATCCAAATAATGCTTGAGATGGGGTCTTTCCGATACCTTTATTAAGTGTATTATTTAAACCCCACTGTATTTCAGATACAGATTGATCCCATAAATTTTCAGGTTTGTTATGATTAGTGGCGGATAGAGCAGCTAGTATCGTGCGATTGTAACGCTCGACCTGTCCATTGGCGCGTGGCGTTGCTACTGCATTCATTACATGCTTAATACCTAAATTATTTAAATATTCTTGAAAACCTTTAGATGTGAAGGATGTCCCTCTGTCGGAAATTACTCGATTAGGAACACCGAATATGTGAAAATAATTTTTCAATGCAGAAATTGAACTAACAGACTTTGTATTCTTTACGGGTACTAACATTATATATTTTGTATATGCGTCAATTATCACTAGTAAGTATGCGTTTTTCTTTTTACTTTGTACGAATGGGCCTAAATGGTCAATGTGTAATGTATGAAATGGACGGTCTATTTTAGGTATAGGATGAAGTTCACCCGCCTTTTTACCGGCTGGAACTTTGGTACGAGCACATTCCAGACAAGAGTTTACATACTTTTTAATGAATCTCCTCATTTTGGCGAACCAGTATTTGTTTTTAATTACGTCGTAAGTTTTATCAAACCCAAAATGCCCCATGCCATCGTGATGATTCTTTAACACCTGCCATCTAACCCCCTTTGGTACAACCCAGCGATCCCCAATCTCGGTTTTTCTGTATAATAAACCTCTTTTGCATACAAAGTTATTTGTTATTTCAACAATGTTATTTGTATCTTTATCCTTTAATATAGTGACAATACGCTGAAGCTCGGGATCACTCTGTTGCACCGTAGCTACCCAATTAGTGTCGACACATCTAACCTCCAACTCTACAGATTTTGACTCTATTGGATTTCGGCTAAGAGCATCAACGTGTGACATAGTAGCTCCGGATTTATAAATAATTTTGAAATCGTACTCCTGCATTATATTCCACCATCTTGCGACTCTAGGTAAAACGTCTCTTTTCTCAAAAGTGGCTCTCAATGAGTTACAATCTGTTACAATAGTAAAGGGCACTCCTAAAAGGTAAATTCGGAAACGTTGTAAAGAACACGCGACTGCTAATGTTTCTAAATCATACGAAGTAAATCGAGATTCCTCAGGTGAGGTTTGTCGGCTATAATATGCTACAACGCTAAAGGGAGTATCTTTGTTGGGTCTTTGTAAAAGGATTCCCGCAATGCCAATTTTCGAAGCGTCTGTATGTAATTGAGTCTCAAACGCAGGATTGTAGAATGCTAGAATAGGACGTTTTACTAGTTCACCTTTTAAACTAACGTACGCATTCTCCTCAGAATCACCCCAATGCCACTTTGCATCTTTCTTTAAAAGCTGCGTAAGTGGGCGAGCAATACCTGAAAATCCTTTTATAAATCTGCGAAAAAAACTCGCAAGCCCTAGAAACTGCCTAACTTTGTGTTGATCTGTGGGCCGGGGAAAAGCTTCGACAGCTTTTATTTTTGCTTTACCTGGTCTTATTCCATCAGCACATACTTCAAATCCGAGGTATTCGATGGATTGCATCAAAAAGTTACATTTTGATAATTTAAGTGTCAAACCTGCTGCACGAAATAAATCCAAAGTTGAGCGAAGTTTATAAAGACCCTCTTCCACTGTTTTAGATGGTATTATAACGTCATCCATATACGCAAAAGCTTCCCTAAACCGCGCATTACCTAGAATATTATTAATCGCTCGTTGAAAGTTAGCTGGCGCATTCACAAGTCCAAATGGCATTCTATTGAATTCATAATGCCCATCGGGCGTTATGAATGCCGTTAGATGTTTGGAGGACTCGTTCATAGGCAATTGATAGTAACCAGACATAAGGTCAATGGTAGTATAGTATTTAAAGCCTGATAAACAATCCAATTGATCGTCGATTCTTGGTAGCGGATAGTGTTCTTTTATCGTCTTTTTATTTAGAGCCCTATAATCTATACATAGTCTATATTCTCCCGATTTCTTTTTCACAAGAAGAACAGGAGAAGCATAACAGGAAGTCGAAGCTTTAACTATATCCGAATCTTCAAGCTCCCTTACTATATTACGAACTACTTCACGCTCTGTATAAGGTATTCGGTATGGTCTATAAACTACCGGCGTAGTATCATTCAACTTTATATCCATCTCTATACCGGCAATACATCCTAGTTCTTTATTTGAAAAAGCAAAGCAATCTCTATATTCTTTTAGTAGATTAATTAATGAACTAAGATCAGTCTCATTAATTCGATTGCATACAGATATAGTTTTAATATTAAAAACCTCATCAAGGGAGTCTTTATTGCCATATACGTCTATTTGATTTATACTTGAACACTTAATTTTAGTTAAAGGAAGGGACCTTGCAATGAGCGTGTCCTTATTTATTGAGAAGCTAGCATTTATTAACCCCTTAAGGTAAAGAATAGCTTTACCATGAACTAGTTCTAACATAAATGGTGGTACGTCATACTTCCTTTGAGGCTGCAAGCAAAAACTAGGTTCTACCAATACTTCACCATTATACAAAGGTTTGCTATATACAGGAACCTCGGTATTCCCATTAACAGAAACGGTTTCACTGGCAAATATCGAAATACTGTCGGGCGTGTCGATCGGTTTACTAGAAATTATCAACTCATCTTTCGTCTTGTAAACTACGACATGTCTCTGTTCGGTAAATGTTTGGCCAACAAGTAATGGTACCTTTAAGAAATGGTCCGGTACTACCAAAACTTCTACCCAAGCCGACACAGAGTCTATTTCAATTTTAACTACGCATTTACCTATGCAGTTAACTATTGAATTGCCAAATCCTCTCAGTATGGGTAAATCGTTAGAAGACAATTTTTGATTTAAAGATTTAGCATCAGATCGTCTAAGCATAGTAGTCTGGCTTCCGAAATCAATAAAACAATCCATAGTTCGTCCGTCAACCATGGCGACTTTGAAATATTTCGAGTCACTATCCAGATCTTTAGATATATTTAAAACCGTCTTATTATTTACAGGCTCACGTTTATTGCTACAATCAGTGGCTAAATGTCCTATTCTGTGACAGTGATCGCATCTTTTGATTGGCTGTTTACATTTGAAATACGGATGCCCTTCAACTCCACAGTTATAACATTTAGCATTTATTCGAGTATCCGTATTATATCTAACCGGTAGATTTTGTCTGCTTTCAGAAAAGCTCGCCGGCACTGCTCTGCTTTGTTTTTCATTTCTCTTTGACGTTCTTACATTACGTATGAAAACTAATAATTTATCTGGTTCATCAAATTGAACGGCCTCCGCACTGGTTCTAACCGATCGATCTTCAATACCAAATAAGATGCAATCAATAGCATTCTTGCAAGTGATATTACACCTATTCAACAAAACCATCTTTTCATAATAATATTCTTCTAGAGAATCTCCGAATCGAGCCCTACAGGCGAGCATTTCTGTCAACAGCCGTCCGTAGTTGTCGTCACTAGGAAACGCCGCACGCAGTTTGTTTTGCCACTCCTCCCACGAAAATAATAAGCTGGGTAAGCCTTGGTACCATTTTTGGGCCAGCCCAACTAATTTAGGTAAAGCATAGTGTACTACTTGACGTTCAGACCAATTATAAATTTTCGCACATTCATTTACTTTTGAAATCCAAATGTCTACGCTTTGGTTTCGTTTGGATGGGTCGAATTCAGGTACAACATTCAAAGTTGGGTAACGTTCAGTAGTTCCTTCCAATCGTATTGATTGTACAAATTCTTTGAAAACATTTACAATATTAGTAGAGTCTGAAATAGTTTGATTACTTGCCGGAGATGTCGCTGCATTTTCGCGAGTACGTGGTTCGCTTGGTGTGAAGCTGGGTCGCTGCTCCCTGCTACCTGCGCTCGCTCGTGTCTCTGGAGACTTCGCTGAAGAGTGTGAACCTCGTTCTTTCTTCTTATTGCGTCGTGAATGCTTGCGCCGTGACCTGCAGCTACGCTGATCCTTGGAGGAGGATTCTGATTCACTGGATATTTCATCAGAACTCCTCGTTCGTTTTCTGGACCGGCGTTTTGGCATGCCTCTTGCGTACCTGTAATTATTTACGTACGAGAAGTAAACGTTTCTTGAAATAATACAATTTAGGTGATAGTAGACCATGTCTGTTTTTTTTTTTTTTTTTTTTTTATAAATTAAAATATTTCCAGGAAAAAAAAAAAATTATAGCAACAAAACCTTACTACACTAAACGTGATCAAACATTTCATTCAACTCGGTAATATAAATATTAATTCAGTTCAGTTCTATAAAATCCATAGGGAAAGGATAATACAATGTATAGCTAATTGTAGTTTAAAGTGAGTATAATTTAGGCGGTAGTAAACGAGTTTGAAACATTTGTGAAAAGTAATGGGCAGAAAATCAAGACAAAATACTTGTTATACTACATTGAAGTTAATTTAAAATTAAAATAAATAGCATTTTTGCTAGAAATTTACTTAAGTAATAAGGTTTTGAAAAAGGGAAATTAAAGAAATATGAGGGTAGGCTAAATTTATAATTAATAACGATAATAGAATGGAAATCTTGTTGTTTCAATGAATTTAAATAAAAGTGCATTACGTAGATAGGGTAGATAAACAATAAAATACCTGTAACGGGCGTGGATCTGTGCACCAAAACAGTTATCAAGCTTCGGTGTTATCCCACTTCTGACCTTTGAGAGGTCAAAAAATGAGAATGCAGGCGTTCTTCAAATGATCACTTTTATTTGTACTTCTCGATTATACTCCAAGACAGTCTTTCCTCGTCAAGCGCCAAAATCAGAATGTGTATGTCGGCGTGTCACATCACAATTAGCTGAACGATAGATTGAACGTCTGAACAAGATTGTAAGTATACTGAATGACTATTGATCAAAACAGCAACTGTGACACGCAGACATACGCGTAAAAGTACCTATTTATTATTATACGTGGATAACAATGTTATATAATTATCTTATTCAATTAAATACTAGGACTAAAATAAGAAAAGCTAACAGTATGGAATATTAACACAATACTTAGAAAAAACTTTTTATCAAGAGGATAAAGAGTATATTGTTTTTGTTCTGTCAATTAGAATAAATAATTTATAAAGCAGTAATGATTGGTTTAACCTTGGGACAATTTCTTTCCGGTGGGTGGTCGCAGGGCCGCCTGTCCCATATAGCCGTTACCATACCAAACTGGTGGTAAGAATCTCCGACGAGAGCCAGCTATCACTCCAAACGACAACTGGCCCTGGTAAATTACAACGCACGCACACTGAGGGCAGACGAAAAGATCGTTGAGCTGAAATAAAGAAATAAATAGGTTGCACTGGGATATCATGGGATTATCAGAAGTCCGAAGACAGGGCGAGAACACGATAACCCTAAAATCCGGCAACTTATTCTATTACCGGGAAGGCGACCATCTGTCCCAAGGTGGTGTCGGATTCCTAGTCCGCTGGTCCCTCATAATATTAACAACTTAGTGACCATCGAAAGTATGTCGAGCAGGGTAGCTTATACTCAGAATATCCAAATGGTATTCCTTGTCCGTGTGGTGTCCGGATTAAGAATATACCATTCCATTTCCTCCCGTGGATGTCGTATAAGGCGACTAAGAAACTAAACCAGCGTCCCTTCTGTGGAACAGTAGATTTTCTGCGCTCGCCAACCCGCCTGCCAAGCGTGGTGGTCACACAGTTGTGGAAATCTATGGGGGAGGCCTGTGTTCAGCAGTGAACGATGTATGGCTGATGAGAGATTCCTTGAACCGCTACGCACCGACCTCGACACACAGATGATGAAGTAGAGAGTATGTATGAGGAGAGGACGTAAGTAGGGCCATACATACCTCCAAGACACTTCAATTAGTGGTGTTCAAAAACGCTATATGGCAATAGCGCGCTACAGACTATTTGCTATAATAAAATAGCGCGCTATTTTCACGTTATAGTTATAACGAACTGGGCGTACGCGAATGACGCGATAAAAACGCGGTGAATATATCATTGCGTGTCGTAAAACGAGACAAAATTAAAAATCTATTGTCTACACGGCTGCCGGCAATTAACACGTCTTGAATCAGGCTAAATGTCGTTGGACAGATAGCGCGCTTTGGTAAGACAGCGCGTTGTTTTAGTTATATTCTTGATGTTGAATACGTTATAGTATATTCGATACATAAAATAATATCTATCAAAATAAAATGGAGAAGTAAAGAAAAGTTAATGAACTTTTCCTCATACTTTCCAGGCTTAGGATAATAGATTTTGTGTACTAATTAATATAGGATAGGGTTATATTTCTTTTATTATTTCTTACAGCAGTTTTCATGGAAAGGAATTGTTGATGTTGTGTATTCCTATTATTGACGTCATCAAATGTCATGTAAATATTTTTATTTTACGAAATTTTAATGTACGTAAATAAATATTATAGTCAACGCGTTAGATAACGATCGATAGCGCGCGAATTCATGCGATGATTGCCGCCCGGCTCGCCACGTCCGCGCTATGCTCGCGCGATTGTCCTCGCTACTCGTTATTTTTTAATGGCGCGATTTTTATAGCGTCATGTTGGAACCGGCATAGCGTGCGCTGCAGCGCAACCCTCTGGTTGAGAGTCCCTTAGTAGACTTACGACCTCCACGGGAGGAGATGGGAGTGGTGCTATATTCTTAGTCCGGACACCACACGGAAAACTACTTCCAGGATGTTTTTGGCCAAGTCGGGTGGGCAATGATGCGGCTGTTCCTTAATAATATTAAGGTCCTAAGAAAAAAAAAAAATATGTAAAAACATTCATTAAATAAGGCTTGAATTTCGCATAGACATAGAAAAGCCATTTTATTGAAGGCAAAGCTATTTTTGCATTTAATATAAAAAGTAAAGCAAGGGTAACCTATTTCCACTCCATAATTTGCCTTATCGGTCCAGTAGTTATGGTGTGACTACGTAACAAACATCCAATATTTTACATTTATTTACAATATATTAGAAGGAAGTACAATTTTGGTTCGAAGAATCATAATGACAAATTTTGAACTTACCTTTATTGTAATTCGTCTCCATTCCTCCTTCTGTCTATTAGTGGACTCCCATATTACTAAACCACTTTTATATCTGCGCTTCACAATGTATTCGTGACCTGTGTGCAATAAAATCTGACCACCTTTTCTATAGACGTACGTAAAATGTCTTTTTTTTTCTGAAGAACTACTGGCGCCGCTGTTTAACTCGGACATGGCTGGTTACGAGGCAAGGGATCTACTCGTTAATAAATAAACTGGTTGTGTGTGCGGAAATAATTATTAAAAGTTAAAACTACCTACAAAATTTACTAAATTAGAACTGGACTGCATCATAATACAGCAGTACTGCTCGTGTGATCTTACGAGGACCTGGAGCCCCCCTTCGGTGCCGAAGATGACCGCTCCAGTGGTTTTAGCCGGTAGGAGTCCGGCATGCCCCTTCGCCCTGTGAGCGTCAGGATGACTGGACCAAGAGAGATTTTGAAAGTTTGAGCAATACCAAGTTTTTGTACCTATTTGGTACTATTTGGTACCAAAAATCAAATAATTTGTACCTCGCTAAAGAAGCAAAACTATTACGAGGAAAGTGGCCATTCTGATGTCAGAATGGCTGGACCACGTCGGTTTCGCCTGGTTGTAGGCATTATAACCAGTTCATATTTTCTTTAAACTTTAGTACCTCATTGGTACCTCAACATATGTTTTTGTTAGTTTTTATCGATCGAAAAATTGTTACTCCTAGAAAAAGTTTTGTATGTAATCTGGACCCGGTCGGTTTCACCTAGTTGTAGGCGTTATACCTAGTTCATCTTTTCTTTTTAATTTAGTAGCTCATTGCTATCTGAACATATGTTTTCTGAGATTTTTTCGATAAGACGAAAATAAACGCCTACAACTAGGTGGAACCTATGTACAAAACAGATTATATACAAAACTTTTTCTAGGAGTATCTTTTTTTGGCTTATCGAAAAAATCTAAGAAAAACATATGTTAAGGTACCAATGAGGTACTAAATTTTAACGAATTAATGAACTAGTTATAATGCCTACAACCAGGAGAAACCAACGTGGTCCAGCCATTCTGGTGTCAGAATGGCTGGCCACTTTCCTCGTAATAGTTTTGCTTCTTTAGCGAGGTACAAATTATTTGATTTCTGGTACCAAATAGGTACAAAAACTTGGTATTGCTCAAACTTTCAAAATCTCTCTTGGTCCAGCCATCCTGACGCTCACCTTCGCCCTTCCCCGGGGCGAAGGAAGTTCCATGTAGAATTTCCACTGGACACCAGCAGTACTACAGTAAATAATATGAGGAAAATAAATCATCTTTAAATCATTATTATAAATATTAAATAAATAATATTAATTATTCTTTAAAAAGTGAATATTTACTTGTCAATTATAGTTTTTTTTTTATTTTGACATAAATGTGTTTTTTGCTAAAATAAACGTTTCAGCCAGGGTAGACAAAGAGAATGTTTTGTTTTATAGTGATGCTGTCCGCCAGAGATGGCCATTGTAAATGTTTGAAAAAGTTGTAGCAGTGTCCACCAGTGGTGGTTACAGTGAATAATTTTAATGATTATCATTGGCCACACCCGGGGACAGTGGGATAATTTTTTAAATTTGCGATACTGTCCACTTTGGGTGGATAAGCAGGGGGTGGCCAGTGGGTATATACCGGGAAGATGCCTATTCGTAGCCAGCACCACACGGACAGCCAACTTTACACTATTTGTTATTTCTCAATTATATTAGCAGGTTATACTGAATTAATGGACAGTCACTAAATGCGTTTTTATTAATATAACCTGGTATTCACCTGACAATGGACCGAGTAGGTAATCAATATTCACAACATGGGCATAATTAATTTAGATAAACTCTTATTAGTGGCATGGAAAATCTTTATTGAAGTAAATATATTTATAAAGTCAGTACAATTTAAGTTCAATAGTTTCCAAAAATATTAAAGTGCAGGTTGCTGATCACCTGGCAATGTTAAATATGATTATTTCTTAATTAAAATACAAGCTAATATTGAGAAAACTGTAATATGTGAATAATAACATGTATATACCTAAATAAAATCATGACAAAAATATATTTTAGGCAGGCTCTGAATTACACTGCTCTGCTGTTGTTATCCTGGCCACAGTTCACGTTAATAAACTTATAATTATTAATAAACCGCTAACGTTATGTGATAATTTGCACTCTCCATTGAATAAAGTAAAAGAAGGAGTGCATACTGGCAAATATCCAAATTCTCAAGTTACTTTAGCGGTAAACGAATTCGGTCAAAGTAAGATGTGCAACCAGCTATAACAAATAAATTCTACTTCTGTCCACAGTAAACATCGAACTATTCATCAGTTACGTTGAATAATATAGATTTAATTATCGAATACACTCAATTCCTCCACATCTCCATAGGCGTGGACAGAGAACCAGTTGGGCATCTTAATTTTACAATAAAATAATTAAACATCAAGTTACAAACCACGCAATGTATATTCATATTGTATACGATATTACTAGGTGTATGTATATAATGTAAATACATTTTCATGAAAAACAAAAATAATATCATGGAATATTCAAAGAGCCAAAATATTTGAGATTAACTCTACCTTGATACCATTAACTTCTAAGATCTAGGCACAATGCAGCAGAGACTCCTGTATGGATTACATAACAATTTTCGTTGAATGTGGGGCTAAATAGTACAATTACAGTCAACACCATCACACAAGGTATAATACTGAAGACATTATTATACTGCCATACCTTTTATATTTATGGAACATATTCGATGAGAAAGATATGTTGGATAAAAATGGACCTATGCGGATAAAGCGTCTGCATGTCGTGCATTTACAAAACGAGCAGTATATTATAATGGTTTCAGATCCAGTGGCAATCCTATGTGCTGATGCTGCTGGCGCCCCTCGCAGCTTGCACTCTGCGGCAAGCTGCTGTGAAGGCAAAGAACTACATCTAATAAAACATTAACATTAAATTTTCTTTTCAAATGATTACGGAGGGTATTGTCTGTTAGATATCATTTCGTATCTGAAGCCCACATCCTTACTAAACACACGGTGGACTACAACTAGGTTTAAAATACTTTCAACAGAATTAAATTATTGAGCAATATATTCTTAAGAGAATGTTAGTGAGAGAGGTTTGCTCGGCTGCACCAACTCTACAGAATAATTCATGTTACTCCTAGTATCAAATACCAATGCATACTCCACATATGTCATTTCCGCAAAATGAGAATTAAATAATTAAATTATAAGGATTAATGAAATCTTTGGATCAAAATTAAAATATGCATTTGGAACTTGCACCTTTCACACTATTACAATAAATTTCACATTATCAACATAAAATGACAAGAACGTAAGACAGTGTAACTTAGAATATACTTAAATCTACCTTGAAAACAAAAGAAATAGCCATTTTAACAACATGTAAACCAATGGGGTAGGTAAAATCACGGGAGTTGCAGACAATTTCTATGTAAACTAAATTGATTCGGTATGATATGTTTTGTTGTTTACTGAATAATTTGTGAGATGAAATATCAGAATGGCCGCTTAAGAGAAAAAAATTATGCTTATAGTTATAGAATCAAAAAATAAGATCACTACAATACGTAAATACCAAGATTGTATATTAAAATATTTGTACTTTTACTGACTAAAGGAAAACATTGGCAACTGCTAATAATCCTACAATTGTAAAAAAAAAATTGTATAATGTAGACTGAAAACGGTCGTCTCAAATTCGTTCACTCTTAAGATGTGGAATGCAATTAGAATTCTTTAACAATATTAAAAGGTATAATAATATATTAAATTTTTATAATCAGCTCAACAATGTATATAATCTATAATAATTTAAAAGCCTAGATCCAAAGTGTGATATTTATTGCACAAGCACACATGTGGCTTAAAATTCCAATGGGAATAGAGCTCACAACCTTATTATTATTTGTTGTTTTTAGAACAGTGGAGATTATATTGGTTAAGTGGGTTAAGGGTAAAATAAAATATATTATTGTTTGAGCATGTCGTCTTTCAAGTATTCATTGGAATCATTTCGAAATAAAATAATCAGGTATAATAGAAATAATATTAGTCCCACCCACGGTTCAAAGTTAAACAAAATTGAACTGTAACGTGTCAACACTCCACCGGTATCATCGAGCTGTTTGGGTGCCACTAATAGGCAATACGCCCACCTCCAATAGGGAGGGTAACATTAGAGCTCACCTTGTGCGCTGCGAACCCTACTTCTACCACATTACTTGGCACCAAGTATGCAAATGTCCTTGATATCTTCGTTTTAATGTGTGGCGATTCAAATTAGAGCTTCATTATAATACCAAGGAAATCTGCTATTTTTAGTGCCATATAAGTGATACTACACAACTACTGAAGTAATTTATTGCTGGATACATAAGGGAATATAGATTCGAGAGAAATATCATTACCAAAAATTGCTTTAAAGTGTATATAGGTAACTTTTAAGATTCCCGAGAAAGGCTACTGTAATGTACTCTAATGATACAATTATTATCAAGTAATGTCAATGGACAATAGATACCATTTGACTGCCATTCATCCATGACATAGTGCTTACTCGCTACGGCAAATTATACAGCCAAGCAGACGCGACGAATAACCGCCGCGGCCCGCGCCAACCACTAATAAACATCTCTAAACAACACCACCATATAGGCAAACTTGTGATACTGTATGTGTGTATATCAATTGAAAAATACTAGTACCTACTAAACATTACTACGCTGATCCCTACATAAAATAGATGGCAAGAAAAGAGGGAAACTGTCGATATCACCTAAATTAACGTTAAATGACGGGTCCTTGACAAGATAATACTTTGAAAATAAAAACAGAATCATAAATGTTCTTCGATGAAAAATATAAACGCATGTTGCAATGTAATATTTGACGTCGAATTTTAAATATTGGAATTCACAGATAAAATAGTATAATTTGTAAAATTATCCAAAACTTATCACACCACTTTTTAATAATTTTATGCAACCCTAAAGCAGTATTATTAATAGCGTCAAACGCTCCCTTTGGGGCAATAATAAGTTATATTTCAGTTAATTTTACTTCACTAACACACAATAATTTTGATCAATGACAACGAATTAAAATTGAACATCATAATACTAAAATCCTGAATATTAATAAAACAAAAATTGGCAACAACTAATTACTATTTTTTTACAAATATTACACAATAAAATAATTACTATGTGCATGCACAAATATCGTAAGAAAATAATTTGGCAGTAAAAATTCGTAAATCTAAAGGCCTAAACACACTGGCCAAAAATACTATTTATATAATATAGGCCCGGAACATATAATTAAACAAAACAATAAAACGACAAAATCAGAGTATTAATCACACCTGCTCATCCGCGAGGGGTATGTAGACTCATTTTAAACTAGTTAAAATAAAGAAAATAAAATTCCCTAATACTATTGGGACAAAAATCCTGAAACAAATAACTTAAAAACAATATGAAAAATAAACCCAAAAGTTACTCACTAATCAATAGAGGATTCAGACTCAAATGTCAAAATTCAACTTATCACTGGCTTCCAAAGATGACGACGTTGCTCCATCAACCCACGTCGCTACTATCTTTGCTCGTGTCTTTCAAAATATTGAGTCATGCAAGTCTTTAAATGTTGGTTCATTATGTCTCTCTATTATTGCTCATATCACATCTAATTTTGCGTATCGAATATTGTAAACTGTTCCAATACACAACAAATACATAAAATAAATACCTATTTCTAATTAAGTACACATATTTATACATGTTACTCTTTTACTCTTTTCAATTATGATTTTATTATTCAGTATAAATTATATGGCTCAGCAATACGAAGAGAGTGTCTGACTATAAACTAATTAATATTTAAACTTTAATTACAATTTTGTAATATGAGGGTGTATTTTTATTCAATAAGATGCACGACTTGTTGTTTTTGGAAATTGAGGCATTAATATATTTTGAATTGTATACAAATGAAACCAAAAAAATTAGAGAGCATTAACTGACATTAACAATATTGGTAAAATATCACACTTAGTTTTAGGTGGTCTGGTTAAGTACTATTTCCAAAGTGATTATATGTAAAACAAAATAATGGTCATATACTACGCAATGTATCAATATTACGACTACATAATCTTGTTTTGACAACAGCAGCAGAAATTAACTTATATATGTTCTATGAATACTGTAGGTAATCAACAAATATCGCACACGCTGGCTTTAAATGTTATCTGCAGTACAAAAAATCAACGAATTTCTTTAAATATTCTTTCTAATAATTCGTTCAAAAAGCCTAATTACATTTGGAAGACCATGGATCCCTGGAGTTTTAATAATATTGTTAAAAGGTTAAATTGTATCTGACCATTATTTCTGTATTACAATTTTGATAATATATTAATAATAGGGATCTTATATGACGTTAACTGTCCCACATCCTAAACACTAATATTAGGGAACCTAATAAGGGACAATAATATTATATGATGTATACTGTGATTATATCTATGTGGTATAGCTTTAATAAACCGCATTTATAACCGCTATCTAAAACTATTTATTTTCAATTTCGAATATAAATATGGATAGTTATAAAAATATAATAATTTGGCGAACTGTATACTCATCAAACATAAGTAGATACATCTTATTATGGCAAATTCATGTACATAACTAGGAAATATCAATTGCTTTTGTTTATATATTGCATATTTCCTTCAAATACTTGAATTCCATCAACACACTATAGTTCGTACATGCGTGAATATTAAGAACAACAATAAACGCTCCAACAAAAAAGAACTTGCATAAGAATGATTACAGTGAATCGCTATATACACGAAAATGCCAGATTAACTATTTCTCTACATTAAATTTTTAACTATCCAAATTACATTTGTTGTACAATATTATTGCAATGTAATTTTTAGCGGTTGTCTAATAATACATCATCCATTACAATTTTTCATCATTAAGATATTTACTATTATAAAGCAATTCTTAACAATGTATACTGTAATACCTGCTCATGAAATATTTTTTAATATGTAATAGGCTCTCAAAACAAGAGTACACAAAAAACATTTTGTATAGACACAAGAATTCTGTAAATGGTAAATATATTTTAACGGACAATATATAATATTGTATACGAGATTAACCTAAACTAGATGGCACGTTATAATGGTGTCGCCTCCTTTGGTCATGACAGACTGTATATTTTTTCTTTTTATTAATAAAATCAATTGTGCGTTCATATTTGTTCTTTATGAAGCAAATAGCTGACATTAATGAAAATCAATAATATAAAAAATAAAACGTACGTATATCGGGCTAAGACTCGAACAAATCAACTTTTAATATGAGGCGACACTCCCACGCAGTCCCCTAATTGACATGTTTAAACTTTACTCGAACTAGGAACCATACCAGCTGCTAAAATTTAGTAACAAAATACAAGTCCTGTCGATGGGAAATCTTTAGTTAAATTTGGTTATGGTTGTTCCTTAGCAGGATGGTGAAAAGTTCCGGATAGCTCCAAGTGTTCAATTGACTTTTGTTTGAAGCCTGCATATATTAGAATGATAAAAAATGTCTTTTACCATGCAATTACTAATCAGATAAACAATAAATCCGAAACTTTTAATCCTCCATGACCAAATATAACAAAATTGTTTATAAATCGGACTAAAACGAAAATAATAGAAGTTGAATATTATATACTAACCTTTGGATTTTCCATTACTAGAGCTAAATGCAATCATAAAATAATAAAAATGACATGAACAAAACCCAAACAATACGCAAGTATTCAGTACTTTGGAAATAATAATGACTTAAGTCTGTCCATAGCAGTGAATAAAGATATAGTGAGTCTCTAAAATCTAGAATGCCATAAAACAAAAAATCACGAAGCATACCAATAATAGGATCACTAAAGTTCACTGTGTATGGACAGAGTGTTAAAATATCAGACTAACATGAAATTTAACACAACATAACGAAATAAGTAGTCAAATACTGGTTTAGCAAAAAATGTTAAGCTTTGTAAAAACAGCAATTAATATAAAATATAGGGAATAAAATGTGAGATCTTGTAGTATGCAGACTTACAGCCATCGAGTTACTCCTCAGACAATATAAAGGGTGTTGAGGACTAGAACATGATGATTATTCTTAGCCAGAGTGACAATATAACCTTCAGATGTAATCTTTAAACCGCAGCAGCGGGATACCTGCAAGGAAGAAAACTTTTTTACTGTCATCAACAAATTTAAACAATATATCAGGGAGTAAGAATATATTTTTAACGTTATAGGATGTTTCCATATAAGGCACCGTCACCAGCCTGCAGACAGCTAAGTACACGCCACATAAAATATTTAACAAAATAAATACCGACTTTAAAATCCCTACACGATATAAAAATATTTAAACCACTGACAAGTAAAAATAAACTTTATTTATGAAGTCGGGCGGAGCCAGATATAAAATATAACCATGGTTGGGCCATGCCTAAGTAGCAGTAAATTCATTATCTGTGCCCTGCCGTACTCATCAAACTTAACACATTTGCAAATTTACTGTTAATTTTTTCATTAAGAGCTAACATTAATTCTACACCTTGTACAATGTCTACCTTTGTAACTGTCAAACTATCCCCATACAACAATATGGCAGTGAAGAAGAGTTAAGACTAGACATTTTAATTGTATCTATTAATTTACTGTAACTGGCACCAGGTACACAAGTATTTATTACTAATTTCTCAGAATAATGGCTGAGTAATCTGTCAAAGCCTTTACCAAAGTTGTCTAAAAATGTGTGTAGTATCATGTTTTTAAACAAGTTCTAGTCTGATTAGTTGTGGGGGACAGTTCTGTAGAGGACAAAGTAATTCAGGTGCAACAGGTTGGGGCTCAGTAAGTGGCAGATACGTTTTGGTCAAGAGTGACTCCCAAGATATTTAGCGTGCAGTTCCCAAGGAATCGATTGGCCTAACATCGTGATCTGTCTGAAGCGAGCATGCTCATCTACTGACTTGCAATACAGGACTGCTTTCCTATTGGAGGGGTTAACTTCGATCCGCCATTTCCTAAACCAATCGCGTTGGCTATGACTTGGGAGGACCTTAGCTATATTATCGGGACTGGTACCGGAGTAGAAGATGAAGTGTGCTAGTTTGGACAAACCAGCGGGTCTTTTGGGAATGTCACGGCTAGCACGGATCCTTGTGGGACTCCGGCTCTGATGGGATGAGGGGATGAGGGGACGAGAGTGCGCTCGTTATTCGATATCGGAAACTGCGATTTGACTGACTTCGAATGATGAGGACGCGATGGTCTGGCACTCGGAGATGGTACACACCAGGGTTGATGCTGATGCAGGTTTTTACTGTATCTGCTGGCTGGCTAGTGCGGGTAGGCAGACTACAAACATGGAGCCCTTTCAGTTGAACAGCTTTCCTCACGATGTTTTCCTTCACCGTTAACGCAAGTGATAATCAAATTCTGATCCGCACATGTTGCGGGCGGGAATCAAACACAGACCCTCCTCTGTGGAAGGCAAGGGTTCAACTACTAGGCTATCACTGCTAAATATATATTAAATATTATAATGCGAATGTGTTTCGGTCTGTCTGTTTGTTACGTTGTCACGGCTAAAGCCCTGAACCGATTTTGAGGCATTTTGTGTGAGATAGTTTCAACCCTGGGGAAGGACACAGGCATAATAATCATCCCTTAAAGAGGTTAAATGGGATGTCGAAGTTTTGTAGGGGAACTTCTTAATTCTAATCGAAGGAGCGGACAAAGCGCTAGTCTATACAAATAAATAAAATTGAAGTGTCTGTTTGTAATGTCAAAATAACAGCCTTTTACTAAATGCATATGGAAGTATATACGGCACCTACAACAAAAAAAGCTATTTGTAATTTTTTGTCGGTCTGTCTGTTTGTTCCCGCTAATCTCCGAAACATACTCTATGTCAAGTGATAGACACTTAGCCGAAGTACTCTAAATTATCTATAAATAATCCACTTTCATTCAAATTAAACGGCGGGTGAAACCGCGGATCTCAGCTAGTTATTGAATAAATACTTAAGTTACAACAACTCAACTGTGATCGATCCAACCCGCCTGCCAAGCTTGGCGATTATGGAAAAGCCCCATTATTTAACGCTTGAAATGTTAAGATAAAATAACTAACAAAATCTAAACACACCTACATGTTTACCTTATGTGTACCTTAGGAGCCAATCATAATAAAATATCTAAATCAACAATGAACATAATAACAACACAGTTGAACCACGAATGCTGCAAACTATTCGAAACGTCAGGAAAAACAAAAATAATAGTATATCATATTCATCTAGTGACACCCGTTATAAAATCAAGTATGGCAAACAAAACTTGACTACTAATAGGTATGAGAAATATATTTTATGTAATGTACAGCCGAATACTGAAACGCCACTTATTAAGTCCCGCTTTAACTATTTGAGTTTCCTACCGAAACGAGTTAGTTAGATAATTGTATTTATAATTTCCAAAAGGCAGACCGTAAGCTGAATCAACTTAAAAAATGGTTAAGTATTAACAACCAAATAATACTATATAACAAGAGCAGTGATGGCATAGTGGTTGAACGTTTTACTTCCATACTGGAGAGTCTGAGTTCGATTCCCGGCCGCACCTCTGACTTTTTGGACTCATGTGCGGATCAGATTGATTATCACTTGCGTTAACGATGAAGGAAAACATTGTGAGGAAACCTGCACAGCCGACGCCAAACCGCACTAGGCGAGCGTGGTGGACTAAGGCCTAACCTTTCTCATCGTGAGAAAAAGCCCATGCCCAGCAGTGGGACAGTAATGGGCTGATTATGTATACTATAACAGACTATCGAAATGAACATAACCTACGTGTGTTACGTCGAGGTTCAACAACAACAACAGATATGAAAATTGACAATATAAATAAAATAAAATTATTTTGTAATTAGATCAATAAAATTATGACTTCGGGCAAGATTCACAAACCGCACTCTAGGCTACTATGTTAAGCAAAGCAAGCGTTTATATGAATATGAACTTGCAGACAGTATATAAATAATGTTCATATTCGAACGTTCACGTTGGGATGTGAATGGCGAGCGATTTTTTTCTCTCCAAAAAATGTGCGTGTTTGTGAAAGCGCAAAGCAATAAATGCTGTGATTGAGCGATCCCACGATACGCAGTCCCTTTCCTACGATTTTATGCATGGCTTATAGCATACTGATGGTTATGTAGGGTGTCGAGCTTGACGTGTAGCCGTGTGTACAACTTGCATAATAAGCCGTTGTGCAAGACTTTGTCAAATGCTTTCGCAACATCGAAATAGAGTACACCCGTCATCATGCCTCGTGTGAATCCTAACGTGATATTTTCAACTAATCGGTAGATTTGTTGTACATAAGATTGGCTCGTTAAGTCAAACTGCTGCTCGGGTATGACTACTCTTAATGTTTAGTGGCGCGATTTTTATAGCGTCAAGTTAGGGCCAACATAGCGTGTGCTAAATAAACGTTGCATGGATATAGCTCGCTATTTAATCGCGCTAGGCACTATATCACAGTGGAAATATGTATACCAGTGATTCGACTCGTTTCATGTTGCGCGAAACGCCGACAACGTTTGAATAGCGTAACGTAGACCATAGACCGACACAATTTCGAGTCACCTAGATCCAATCTTAACATGGATAAGATCAAATATTGTTAACGTCGACAGCGTGCATTTTTTTTTCAGATGGCCCGAGTACACAGCGTACATAAAAACTAAAATTTTACTTGATGTGTATGTGATGTATGTTTTTTGATTACGGGTTTAATAAAACATTGCGTGGTCATATTTTGAACCTGACCATGGAAAAGGAGGCCATGGATTGGAGGTTTCCTGAAAAGGACCAAAATTGTAGCCAATGGTGACGATATTTCTAACGTTCAGCAATTCTATGATAAGATGAATAACGTCAGCAAATAAAACTACATGATCGATGAAGATATTGAAGACCAGCATAATGGCCTGCCAAACAATATTCCAAGACTTGTAGGAACCCTTAAGAGTTCATAAAGTATTTTCAAACCAATATGGATATATGAAATTTAAGGATTTAAGCTGTTTCTGAGAGACGAGTAGCTCTGAAGTATATCCAAAAGGTTACGATATCGGAGTCTCGTATGATAGGAAAGAAGTTGAACTAAGTGCTATTGATTCCATCCCTAGCCTAATTAACGATTAAACTCTCGATCAAGAAAATTGGAGCTTATAAATTCGGCATAAAAATACTGGGTGTCGAAACTACGTCAGATGATGATCATAACCCATAAGTAACCTAAGAATTACGAAATAATTATAAGATATGACGAATAGTCACTGAATAAAATAAGACGTTAATATATGGTGGTTTTCTGCTTCGAAAGAATTGCCATGCGGCAGTCATGACCAAAGTACAAAAATTGGATGTGGAGATTTTTTGTTAGTCCAATTATACGTAGATCCAAAATATCCAAAAATAAATCATATAGTTATGCATCCAAAACATTTGCGTTTACGATTAGTGGATGAAAACAGCAAACGTTTCCGATGAGAAGGATATTTCTTACATGAAAGATGATAATATTATGCAGAAATTACCATAACCCGATATAATTAACAGAAGGCATGGCTCTTATGACCAATCTTTATACTCCAATCAGAGTTTCTGTTCAAATAATTCATATTAAGGATTATATTTGAACCAGTTTAGTTTAAAATTTTGTATTAATTTAATAACTTGTGAGTTTTAAAGATAACTGATTTGATATGTTGTTATTCTGCTTAAACTACTATGCTTCTACTGTTAATAATAATAAATAACTTATTTCAGGCTTGTGCCCATAAAATGTGCATAAACATGCTTACAATTCAGTATATTTTTAACACCAACTATGTACTATTTTATTATGTTGTGACTCATTATTTAAGGTGTAATTTTCTTTATTTCTATTTCGAAAGAAAATATACCGTCTAAACGTTACTCCGTCCGGCCACAGATTATCATCGAGGAATATTTCGATTTTACTCCTACTCACATACAATCTATATGCGTTATAATTTTTCTCTCTTTTCATGTATATTTTCTCCAGGATAACTATCTCATTAGTTTTTCTCTTGATGTATTCTCTAATATCCTTTTCTGTCGTATCCTTGTGTACATTTGAGATAAACAAAGGTACTTTCTGATCGGCGGCTTTGAATTTTCCCTGGAAATCAATGTCAGCTGTTCCCATATTGCCAATATACGGGTTTTTGTATCTGCGTTTTTGGATGGTAGTCCACTCTAGTGACCGCTCCTCTTTTTTCAATTCACCACTCCTGACTACCTCCGCCATTTATTTATTTATTTATTCTTTATGCACAAACATGTACAGAGGCGGACTTAATGCCTTAGGCATTTTCTCCCAGTCTACCTTAGGGTGATGCAGAGACAACAATCTGGTAGGTGCATTATAAAAGTATTACAACACGTCTTATATGACATAATTTATGACTCAGTGACTTTTAGGAATATATTATAAATATCATAAATATTGTACATATATATATATATACATATATACTAATACACGTACAAAATCTATATATAATGATATATGCGTAATAAAATAAACATATATTTATAATAATTATACATACATACTTAAATAAAATAAAAAATAAAAAAAGAGAAAAATCATCGTTGGGATAAATCTGCCAATTTCTTGCGGAGGTGCTCACGTACTTTAATTTTAAACGACAACCGACTGGTAGCCATCCTGATATTCATGGGGAGCGCATTCCATAGGAGAATAGACTGTACGAAGAAAGAAGAATGTATAAAGTCAGAGTGGTGCGTAGGGCATTGTAAGAGACGATTATTTGAGGAACGAAGATTCTTGATGTGATTAGAGCTTAGATATTGAAAGTGAGATGTAAGATAAGTTGGCGGGGAAGGAGAGTCTAGTAAGGAGAACAGAGTAGTCAATGCCCTCAGAGATCGGCGCTGGCGAATGGGCAACCAATTTAAAAGTAACCGATGCGCTGATACATGATCATATTTACAGAGATTAAAAACGAATCGAATGCAGTTATTTAGAAGGCGGTCAAGTTTGTTGAGATGATCAGCATTCAGGTCATAGTAACACACATCACCATAGTCCAATATGGGAAAAATTAAGGTCTGCACAAGCATTGCTTTCGTATTAGATGGGAGCAGGTTTTTAAGGCGATAGAGAGAGCGCAAGATTCCGGTGACTTTCTGGCTGACACTTGTGACTTGTGTTCGCCAATTAAGGCTGGTGTCTATTAGCAAACCAAGGTTTTTAACATTAGAGCTAAAGGGAATTTTTGTACCATTAAACTTGAGCGATGGTAAAGCAACACTGTCCACTTTACTCATATTTCGAGCGCTCCCGACTATTATTGCCTGACATTTAGTAGGGTTTACTGCAACACCAAATCCATCAGACCAGTCCTTGATAGCTTGCAAGTCACGGTTCAATGCATGGATTGCATCAGGTAGATCTTGAATACTCACTTGAGAATACAATTGTAGTCATCGGCATAAAGATGATACGCACTCTGAATTTCGTGGGTTAGAAGATTGATAAAAATGGAAAATAAAAGAGGTGAAAGAATGCCGCCTTGTGGAACGCCAGTTTCAAGGTCACACCATCCCGATGAGGACTCACCGACCTTAACTGACTGCTGGCGTTCCCGAAGATAAGAAGAGAACCATTCGAGGACCTCGTGAGAGACCATAAGATAAGAAAGTATGGACAGTAGGATGTCATGACTGACGGTATTAAAGGCGTTGGAAAAATCGACCAACACCAGAACAATAACTTTGGTATTTTCCATTCCTGCCCTAATATCGCCAGTCACTTTAAGGAGGGCAGAAATGGTGCTGTGCCCAGGTCTGAAACCAGATTGAAGAGGACTGAGAAGGGTGTTATGGTGAATGAAGTGTGATAATTGTTTATGAGCACAGGCCTCAAGCACTTTGGACAGAAAAGGAAGGATGGAAATGGGCCGAAAATGGTTGGGAAGGGAGGGGTTAGGAATCTTAGGCAGTGGACGAACATAAGCTTTGCGCCATACTGAAGGAAAAGCTCGGGATTCAAGTGAGAAATTGATTATATGGGTGATTGCAGGAAGGAGATGGTCTATAATAGTTGTAATCATGTAGCGGCTGATGTTGTCGTAGCCCACCGCCTTGGATTTAATGGACAGGATAATCTTTTTGATCTCTCCCGAGTCGACTGAGGTGAAGTAAAATGAATTAATGTTGGGACGCGTTAGACCAGCTATAAAATTGAGAGTGTGGTATTTAGTTAGATGATCTAGAGTATGAAAAGTGGAGAAATGGTGGTTAAGATCGTCTAAACTAATTGTGATTGGAAGGTCTAATTGTCGCGGTTTGCCGATACCTAAAGTTCCTAGGAATTTCCAGATATCAGCAGAAGAAGAAGAAGTGATAGAAGAAGTGATATTGTTTAGAATGTGGCGGCGTTTGGCGTTGCGTATCATTTGATTACACCGATTCCTAGCAGCCTTAAAAAAGGCCCAATTGTCCTCAGTGCGATCTTTTTTAAATTTACGGAACGCGCGGTCCCGTCTCCTCATTGCCGCCCGAATTCCCCCAGTCATCCAGGGGGCAGGTGGACGCTTTAACTTGACTTTCCTGACAGGAGCATGGATATCATAGAGATTGACTAATACGCTGTTAAATATTGCAATCTTGTCATCAACTGTAGTAGCTTGCACGAGCGGTTTCCAATCTAATTCCGATGCATCTTTGTGAAGTTTCTCCACATCCATACGCGCAAAGCAACGCAAATACAGAACCTTAGGTTTGAGTTTAGGGGGTTTGAGGATGTAGGAAATGAAAATAAAGTCATGGTGGGAAAAGCCGGGGGCAACATGTTGACCATGAGATGTCAGTGGTTTGTATTTCGATTTAATGTTACGATGTGTAGTAATAGATTGAGATGGCATTAGTGTTATATTATCACCATTTAATACTTCGCTCGAGTCGCCCTGCATCTGCGCGCACGTTTGCGTGTGTATTCCAGTGACGTCACGATTCCGGCTACTTGCGTGAGGCACTGCCACGGTTTCGGTTATTTTGATGTCATTAGTCTAGTTTGGATGTGTTTTTTTGTCGTAACCGCAGTGCAGTCCGCCACGGGTTTGTCTTCTCCCAATAAGCTGGGGAACTAGGGGACTGGCACAAGGTCAACGACGCATTCGAACATAAACTGTTTTCAGTCTTCGAATTGATCTTATTAATATCAAGCTTGATGTTCTCCAGCCCAGGTCTCATAACACATTGTTCTTTCATTTGTCTGTCATCCTGTAGTTTGACTAAGTCTTTTAACAGTCTAGTGACGTCGACATGGTCAAAAAGAACTGGTGGTAACTTTTGCAGTTCCTTGGCCACAAAAATGGGTATCAGCTCAGGGTCGGTCTCTTTAATTAAACAAATAATGTCATTGATATCTCGTAGCGCCTTTTTGTCTCTTTTCCTTGTAATTTTGCGTTTCGAACTTGTTATTGAGTCGAACAATAAATCTTTAGCGGTAGATATATCTTCTACTGAGAAAGTACTTGAGCATATGCGGCTGATGCTCTCCTTATCCATTACATCAATTTTATTACAAATTAAGGCAAGGACTTCATTTATCACCATATTACAATTGGCGCACTTTACCACCTTCGTGGTTACTCTATCCTTCCCTTTTGTCATGGTCTATCTACATAATATCACAATAATAAAAATACAAATTCTCACAGAGTAAAGCTGTCAACTGTCAACTGTCACTGTTAATACTCATACATAGTTTATTATTCTCAGACGTTACCGTCTTTTCTCTGGTGTTACCCCTGTGTCCCTTAATTTGTGTAAGGTTTTTTGAAGATATTGCATCTTAGAATTGTATTTAATTTTAAATAAAAAAACATCAGGATACCTCGGGACTAGAGTTTAACTTAGAAATAAATAATGTAGGACTGATTATGCTGTATAGGGATTTATTTTAAAGTTAAGCATTTAAAAATGAACAAAGTAACGCAGTAGGCTTTCAATTGTCTGTATTCATCATAATGTTATTATAAATTAAGGTTGATTATATCGAAAGTCTGCATTTTAAGATGAAATAAATGATTACCATTTAAATGTTCTAGTACTTCTAGATTTATTTCATAAATTGATATTTCTAAACACATAACGCAAGGGATAATTTAACGTGACAGTAATAAGTTTTTTTTTAATCTTAACTTTTATTTTTGAGGCTTCAGTACACTCCGGGTGACTATGCCAGCCTCATAGGGTCAGTCATGTTATAGTATGCATGATAGCATACAGGCCGTAGTTAGTCCGCATGCAACCAATCACACCATGCTAGTACCTACTCACATCTGTCATTATCACGCATTAATAGTACCAGCGTCATGTACTCCATCACACTCTTTCACTCCTTACTTTGAAACATAGTTTTAGAAAATTGTAAATACGCTTGCACTCTTCAGACCAAGATTCCCTCAACAATATATTAATTTCGCCATTATATAAATTATGTTTGACAACCACTTCATTCTCAGGCCCCGATACTGATCACATTCCATCATCACATGAATTATATCCTCCGACTTATGGCAAGTTTTTCTTAAAATACTCTTTACTAGCTTAGATGTCGCGGCAAACTACATAACCTAAAAATATACTAAATAATTGAACTGATAATACCTTATTTTCATAAGTGTTAGTTAATTTTATTGGTTTATTTTACTACTGAAAAATGTTGTCTAAGGAGTGTCTTAAAAGTTGATTGACCCAATTACTAATCAACAGCATATGAAATACTATTTTTTTAACAATATACCTACATGACTACGAGTATCAAAGTAACTACCTACTATTTGGTCATGACAAGTCTAACAATCAGTAATCAATCACTTACCTTTCCTCTGTGCGTGGAAACTGATGAAACATCAAGTCTTTATTTTTATACCATGTGGACCATCAACAATTCGAAAAAACCATGTTTCCAGTCTCACGTGAAATTGCGGTGGGAAACGTGAGAGTCATACTCCTGATTACTATTTCCAAACTGCGCTATGGTCGCTTGGTAAGCGGCTGCGGCGCGTCCCACCCCGCGTCCCACCGCACGATTGACCATGTACGGCCGCCGAGTCGAACCACTGTTAGAAATATTTCCACTGTGGCTATATTAAGCACCACTAGTGGTGTAGCCGAATAGGTATAATAGGTACTTGTATTTGTTTATTATTGGGAGTTATAATGTGTAATACCTTTTTTATTTATTTTCATAATCTATGATTTGCACCGACAAAATGGCGCTCGCGGCTAAAATGCGTACTGAAAATATTGTTTATTTCTAAATGAGTTTAATACGAGTGATTTGTTTAGTTACTAACGGAACGTAACACCAACATTTTTTTTTATTTTCTCGAGTGATGTGAGCAAACGAGAACGCATTTTCACTGGTTTATAAACGTGTCACGTACCCAGCAAGCGTCAGATACTGACTGAGATGATGCGGTCCATTGGACCGCAAAGCGTAGCACAGCAACTTGCTTGGCGGAGCCTACTCTAGAACTTAGTACATTATACCTTAAAGCAGCCAGCACATACATTATAAAGACATACTCAAGGGTGCAATAATATCATATTAACACTAACAAAATTGTCAAGTCTGACTATAATTCCAAATATTTGTTCATGATATACAAGACAAACCTTAACGTAGGGGCACTCGAACTCGGTGACGAGAACGCCATCACGGGAGAATACAGCGACATGGAACTTATTGCCATGAGAGTCACCGATGAGCACGTCACCCGCGTCAGACACGTCAATGCCGTTAGGGAAGTTTGTCACGTTCTCGCATCCAATACGGCGGAGGAAACGCCCTTCATCATCGAAAACAACCACGCAGTGTCCCTTGAAATCGCAGACGTAGAATTCCTTGCCTAAAATGTAACATTTATTATGGCCAAACTGAATATAATAAAAATATGTAAATGCATGAAATGCACCACATTAGATTGTAGAGAACAATACTATTGTAGAGAATAATACTATTGTAGAGAATATGACTTGTACAGATAATATAAATAGAATCTCAATTTATTAGGGTTCGAATTATTCGGTACCAATCAATGATAATTATCATTCATCATCATCATCATAATTTCGGCCGAATTAAGTCCACTGCTGAACACAAGCCTCCCCCAAAGATCGCTACGACCTGTCTGGGTGGGTGTACTCATTGAGGGGTTTTGCCATATTCGCCACGCTTGGCAGGCGGGTTGGCGATCGCAGTTGAGTTGTTAATGGACTGAAATGACGCTGCTGCCCATCCTACGGCTAATCCTATAGTCGCCTTTTACGACACCCACGGGATGATCGCATCCCATTGGTGCTATTTGTAACCGGCACCACACGGCTCTATCATTGATAATCAACAATTGCAATAGAACATACAGCAAGCCCCGTGACATTCCTTTGGTTTAATCGATTAATAAAGTGCTTATTATTTCCAAAGTGAAAAAAGAACATGTACTGTAAATTGTATTTTTGTGGCATCATGGCACAGTCAAAATAAAGTGAAAACATATAAAAAGCTGCCTCTTAGTTTAAAATAATTCATAAATACCTTGACCCAGTCTTGATAATTATCATGACAATTATGTCAAGACTAATTATCTTGATAATTTCGAACTCTAACTTATTCAGTAGATTAAATTTCAAAATATTATTGTGAAAACATTATTTACATATTATAAGCTAAAGTCACAGTTAAACAAACCAATTCAACACTTACCACTAATAGCAATATCAGATGGCTCCCTCATGCACTCACTGCAATCAAACCAGCTCATGAGGTCACCTTCTTCAGACAATATAAATACGGTAGGTGTCACACTGTCCACTGCCACAATGAGTCCTTCAGCAGTTACTGCCAATCCAGCAACAATATCGATGAATCGCACCTATTTATACATTGAATTTTGTGACAAGTTATTGCAAAATGGAAAATAAACTATAGTTAATACAGCATACATACAGCGATTTTCTTTAAGAAATGACCATTTTTGGTAAATATCTGCATGCGGGACCTCTCGTTGCCACGATCGCAAACCACGAACTTGCCAGTGGCACGAACAACTGCAACCTTACGTGGGTACCACAGCTGGCCCTCCTCCTTTCCAGCAATGCCGAAATTGAACTTGTAAGTTCCAGACTTATCAAACACCTGAAAGATTGCATGCAATTGGTAATGTCATATATGCGCTAAGAACTACGTATTATATTATAAAGCTATTTGAGAGTTAGACACTCAAGGAATTATAGGGCATTTTACGCATCGCGCAAGGATCATGATACGATTGATCGACTCGAATTGAGAAAAGCTAGCAAACTGTTCTTTGTTTTTACCGTGATGCGATGGTTGTTGGTGTCCGCAACAATAATATCTTCATCGTTTCCAAGACAGAATCCATGTGGGGAGTTGAACTGGCCTTTACCACTTCCAAGTTGTCCAAACTTGAATCGAATATGCATTGGTGTAGCTTTGGTAGCACGCACAAGCGGTGCCGGCGGCGGCACAAGAGCAGCCTCCTCAGCAGCAGTTAACAAAGGTCTACCTGGAGAAACCCCGCGAGGTCCCACGCCGCCAATTCCTCCAACGCCGCCAACACCTCCAAAGCCATTGACTTCTGAAAAAAATTAAATAAAAATAAACATATTCCAAACTCATTCCTTCAAGATGCAATATAACTCAGCGCTTACCAGTATTCAAGCCTAGTTTAGCAAGAGCCTGCAAATTGTTATATGCCTGAGGTGAATTTAGATCACCAGCAAGTAGTTCAGCAAGAGTGAAAGATGGGGCTGGAGATGCATGAGGAGGGGGTGGTACGTCTTTTTCTGCAATACTAGCCAACTGCTGCAAATTGTATTCCACCATAGATGGCAATGCAGACACGCCGCCTACACCAGTAACACCTTGCACAGTATTCATGTTAACGCCGCCAGTCATGACGCTAGTATTAGTAACACCCACGCCCGTGACAGAACCCACACCAGGAACCCCAATGGCAGGCACCCCACCAACACCAGGAACTCCAACAATACTTCCAACTCCAGACACTCCGGTAACCCGGCGAACACCTCCCATTGGGTAATCATCGAAAACAGGAGCATTAGTTACAGACACAGCAGGAGAATGAGAATTTGATGTGACTGATACAATTGCAGAAGACTCGCTGGCGCGTTTTCTTTCTTCTGCTAGAGTTGCTTCTGTGCGAAATGTACCAAATGTTTCTTCTGAAATGGTATCAAACTTATCCATCTTAGTAACGAATTCTAATGAATAATCAACATCGAATTCCGGTGCCCCTTCGAGCAAACGTGCAAATTGGGAGGCAACGGTCTTTTTCAACATCACAATTTCAGTACCATCACCGCGGCGAAGTAGTCTAGCTGCGAATTTACAAGCACAATCGATTCGCTGAACAGTTTTATCGACGCGATCAAAGAGATCCATCACTTTGAGTTCCCTTTCTTTATGCAAACGCTCAAGTTCTTGAAGAGCCTTTTCACGGCATCTCTCCAGAGCCGCTTTATAAGCATGAAAAGCTTCATTGATGACGCCTTCGGCTTCATCTCGTTGACGTTGCAAATCTCCGAGTGCATCATCAAGCCTGGCGGAAGCACTGCCAGCTGTTGCAGCACGAGCATTGGCTTCCACAATAAAATTTCTCAATTCAGCCCGAAGGTTAGGCTCGACATCAACAATCCGCTCGCAGCGATGTTCACCAACTTTGTGGTCTATGGTAAGACATTCAGTGCAAGCACCAACCTCACACTCGCAACAATAAAACTTCAAACTTTCTCCCGCATGTCGAGCGCAAAATATTGGCTTATGCACAGCAGATTTCTCCTTAGAAGACCTTAGAGAATCAAATGGCACTACTCTGTGATTTTCAAAACATCTCATAAATTCGTGAGCAGAATTGCAGTTGGAACATAGAAAATGAGAGCAATCAGTACACCTGGCAACAGCAGGTTCCTTACTCTTGCAGCAGGTGCAAACAACAGACTGGTCCATAGCAGACACATCCAAAATGTTGGTAAGCACATAATCGGAGGGCAGGGATGCAGCTCCACCGCCAGATATCTGATAACAAAGCACATAGTTAATCATGAACTTAACATCAATATGCAAGTATTAAGTTTTTTATTATTAACTAACATTATATACATATAATATCGTAACGTTAGTCGCCGTGTGGTGCCGGCTTAGAATACCACCACCCCATCTCCTCCCGTGGGTGTCGTAAAAGTCGACTGAGGGATTAGCCGGAGGATGGGCAGCAGCGTCCTTCGAGTACATTAACAACTCAACTGCGATCGCCAACCCGTTTGCCAAGCGTGGCGATTATGGCAAAACCCCCCAATGAGCCCACAACACATCCATATCGGTCGTTGTGGTGATCTTTGGGGGAGGCCTGTGTCCAGCAGTGGTCTCCATTCGGCCGAAATTATATACATATATTCAGTACATACCTTGGTTTCTTGTTTGCATATTGGGCACTCTACAGCCAAATCAAATTTGAGAGAATCGCCAGCTTCATTTACCATCAACTTGTCAATGCAAGCTTCACAAAACACATGAAGGCAAGACAATACCCGAGGACTGCAAAGTTTATTGCTGAAAAAAGATTACTTATTTGCAACTATTCTCATAGATTTTATGAAAATCTAAATTTATTCAATGTTACTCACTCGCAAATTTTACAATTTTGCTCTTGTTTGCCATTATCAGTAGACTCCAAAGAACCCTCATCTCCCAAACTAACTAACCCACCCCCATAAAGGTCCCCATTCATTTCTTCCATTTTAACTTACAATTATGTTGTTGTATAATGAATATATCCTTGACCTTAACTCAACAAGAATCTGTAACAATAAACACATAACTTTAAATTGTCTATTAAAACGTTATGCCTACCACAACACATTTTTGAGGGCCTAGTGTTAATTGTGTAGTCAATGGCCTAGTGCGAGTTTACTTTCGCAGTCGAAACGTAAACGCGTTCAGCATGGCTATTCTGTAAGAACTCAGTAGCTAACTCACTTCTAAATCCGCAGTGAAATCTCTAATATCGTCTTATTTTTGCTACTTTTTGCTTCGGACTCTTTTATGAGTTTGCTTTACTAGCAAGCTCACTTCTGAATCCGAAGTAAAATCTCTAATTTCGTATTGTTTTTACTACTTTTCACTGCGGATTCACGAGTGAGTTTGCTAGTGAGTTCTTACAGAAACTCACTGCTGGGCTGCGATTAGCCCGCTCCAAACCCTTCAAACCAACGAACGAACGCGTTTACATTTCAATTGCGAAAAGAAAGACACTAAACCCTCATAAAGTTATCCCAAAGAGGGTATTCCTCATATATCAGCGCAAAATGTGCGTGTTTTATGTTGTAGGTGATTTCGCATTACACCTTAACATATACGGAACCCTCAACGAATACCATCATGTCCATTCTTATGACAAAGAAATGCCAAGCCGAAGCTAACTAGAGCCAATTGAGAGTAAATCGACTCAAAACTACTGTCGACTCGGTGGTGAAGGCCTTACTTCAAAGGATAACTTTAACATTATGTGTACTAAGGACCTGACTTGCCACCATACAACAACCCATATCTTCTAACTTACAGCTTAACCCATCTCTTCTATCTTACAGCATAACCCGTCTCTTCTAACTTACAGCGTAACCCATCTCTTCCATCTTAAAGCATAATTCATCTCTTCTATATTACAGCTTAATCCATCTCTTCTATCTTACGGCATAACCGATCTATATCAGCCGTTTCAGCACTACCATAAAAGTAGGTAGTGAAGGAAGGAAGTCGTTAAGTCATTATATTGGAAATATTTTAACATCGAACTGTCAGGGACATTGGCGTAGCCAGGAAGGAGCAGGGCTGCGTTTGTAGGTGCGACCGTAGCTGACTGCCTCAGTACTAGGCATAGGTAACTCCGGACACTTCTATATCTTCGGATATACATCGCAAATCGGTAATATATCACTCCTTCTCTTTCCAAGAAATAAACATCCCAAATATCCAAGTAAATCCAGGCCGGAAATGAGTAAGTGACCGAGCGCGCTAAAAGTGGACTAGATAAAGGAAGAATTTAGCCCAACACTGCAACGAACGAAACTCGTGCTGGGTGCTATTTGAGTTTAAACAAGAAAGCACTGTATAACAATATCATATAGTAGACAAGTAGATGCACTGAGGACTATGATAATACTTTAACGGTAAAGCAGCTACTGGGGAAAGTAACCTATGAGCGCTCTAAATGAAATTGTCTCTATAGGTACATATTGTTTATACCACGATTTTGTCCCACTCCTTCAAAATTAAACTAATAATTTATATATTACTCAATACAAATCAATCAATCAATTGTTATTTTGTGAAAAGTATTATGTACGTAAGGATTGAGTGTCCCTATGAAAAATCGGAAAACTGATGTTAGCATTTAGCAATATTTAGTAAGTTATGAAAATATTTGTAAAACAAATCCCGAAATTTGTAAAAGAAAGAAATAAAAGATAGAGTGGTCTTAAGAGTGTCCCTCAATCCTTACACCACGAAACCTGTATCTCGTAAACAGTACCAAGTAGGAGTTATATGAGTATATCAATATTTAATGTAAAATGTAAAAAAATTGTTTAATGTATTATCAAAAATTCAGCGGAATCAATAATCATATAGGTTTCCTATATGTCCCTCAATCCTTGTTTGTAAGGATTGAGTGTCCCTCGAGTTTGGCGAAATTACTAATTTTACAAAATATGTTTTTCCATTAAAATTTCGTAATAAATGTCTCTTAATTTGTAAAAAGAGAATATTGTGGAAATTCACCACGGTTCTAAAGTTATACCGGTAAAAGCGGTGTCCCTCAATCCTTTGATCCACGAAGACATATTTACTCACAACTTTCCAAGTATTTTTATAATTGCCGATTTATCAATGGTAAATTTTAGTAAAACATGTTTACTAAAATTTAGAAATGCTATTTGGTTAATTTATTAATTATATAACAAGATATCAATTTATAAACATTCCTAGAACTAGCAACTGTATAGAGTAACCATAAATGACACACTTATTGGGATAATATAGAATCTATTTATAATTAAAATTAAAAGTACATTATTCTCACATAACTTTATGCTACTATATTGAAATATATGGAACATTTTAAAATTATTTTAAAACTATGGAGTTTCTTGCCGATCCTTCTCCATAGGACCAACTTCTTGGAACCGTACAACTACTCATACATTCTGACTATTCATAAGCGCCCGTAAATGGTTTATATGAATAAAAATATTTTGAATTTGAATGAAATAAATCATTCATATTTACAAAATAAATGATATTTACATACGCATTTGCACTGAATATATATACACTATGTACGATTAAAATAAACAATATACTCGCTTCGCAGGTGGGTTGGTGAGCGCAGTATGGCTAGCGCCGATGCTGCCCATCACTCTGGTTTAGATTCCCTTAGTCGCCTTTTACGACATCCACAGGTGGAAATGGAGTGGTGCTATATTCTTAATCCAGACACCACATGGATTTTGATGTAGTTGTATGGTAAAGTGTACATAAAAGTTAGGACCTACTATTATATTAGGACAGCGACTCATTATTTAAATAAAGTGTGCACTGATGGCCAACAGCCAAGTACTGTTATCTTATTTCTTTATAAGAGATATATTGATTGACATTATAAAATAATCCAGAAATATATATATGAGAATTGTTTAACTGATAGCAAAACTAAAATATAAGTACAGTAGAATTTGTGATACCTACTGATTGATAGTCACAGGATACCATCATGAAGTAGCAATATTGCTGGCAACAACAGCGTTGCTTTTGTATGGTGAGTGACGAATACCAGCAGCCTATAAACATCCACTGCCGAATATGGGCCTTTCAATGATAACTACAATGAGTTGTCATAATGGATATTGCCATTACTACCACCCATGGTATATATATGCCATTGGTGATCACAAAATGTCATTAATACCACATGGGCAAATCTTCTTCTTCAGTGAAAACATTGGAATGGCTATCTGACAGTGGCATGCATTAGGCTAAGTTATTCATCTAAGGTTAGTTTGAAGATGAAAATAAAAGCAAAATTCAGTCATACAGTGTTTTATCTTTAATTTATAAAATATATTTTAAATAGTAATATAAATATAGAACCCATTTATTATAATAAAGAACAAATATGCCACACACCCAAGAGTTTTTTGTTTTCAGTATTCTTTAAAAATGATTTTCACATATAATGCCTGTCAACTTTAAAGGTCAAAAGATTATCTTATTTTTTTCTGTAAAACTACCTTTGATTGAAGGATAAGTTTGAACATCAAACAGGACTAATTGCACTAAATTCATTCCGTACATTGCTCCCTTCTTTGTGTTAAAGCATAGAGAAAGAACAATATACTTAACATTCTAACGACTGAAACAGGGTGGGATCTTAAAATATATTTTCTTAATGTTAAAATAATATGCTGTAATATTGCTTCATAGTTAAGATACACAGATGCTTATGAAAAGTGTGTATATTTTGCATTTTGAATTCTAAATCAAAGTTTTCTTAGATTATACATAATACAAGTCTGATATAACAAAATACAATGTTATATAAACAAAATAACATATTTTCTCTATATATAATGCTAATAAATGGCACAATACAGAAGAACTAAGTATTCACAGAGGTATACCTGACCGGTATTATGTATATAACTCAATCTGTGCTATTAGAAACTATGGGTATCACAATATTATTTAATGTTATGTGGTTAGGCTGTTTACACAAGTAATACAGCATGTAGTTGATGAAATGTTTGCAGATACACTTGGTTTGCCTGTACTGGTAATCTCTACAAACATACCTATCAGAAAGACCTGAACAAGTGTGGTCAAAATATATATATATATACCATAGTCTTAAGTTGGATCCGCCTTTGCAAACTAGTCTCATTTCAGAATGAGAATACCAATTCTATAATTCTTATAATTAAAAAAATAGTAGAGTACCATTTTGGTTTCAATCAACTTTCGCAAAATTTTCGACTGGATCACTATATAAGTTCACGTTTGACTTTGTTAGTATATGAGAATACCATTTATGACATTGACTACACAGACTAGACCACCGATACTATATTTTTTACATTTTTGATTACGAGAATTGGCCCTCTTGAGTTCTGTTAACGGTCGCAATCGTAACCGTAGAAATGTGAATATCCATGATAAGGCATGAACAACCTAGTGACAAAGGGCCGAATCGCTTCATGAAAGATTAAATTTGGAACCAAAATAAATTAAATTTGCCGCTGACAATACATACGTATACATGAAGAATTGTCGGTAGTTAATGTAATGTGTGTAAGCTGGGGGACATGGATTTTCATAATCCTATACCTTGTAATAACTGAACGCCGTAGTAGCAGAAAAAATTTAATTACAGTGATGATAATACAGTAATATGAACACATGTATCCTGCAAAATTACTAAATTAATATCGTCAAAATGGCTTCATAACATACTACCTATGTACGTACCTATCGCACAATAAACGCAATGCACCATGCAGACAATGGCGAAGGTCGATAATCAATAGTAACACGTATTTGCCCTATTATGGTGAAAAATCTCCTTGTTAACAATTGCAATGGTTAATGTATAATTATAATAGATTTACTAACCTTTAACAGTTTTTAATTTGAAGGAAAAGCCGATAATCTACGCGCAGAAAGTTCTACCACGCCGTAACTATGAGAATACTCATCACTTTGTAAATAAATAAAAAATGAGCATCAAGTCTCAACAGATATTTTTTTTAAATAAAAGTGGTTTCTTCGATGAATTAAATTAATGTTTTGTCACGTTCTCATTTTAAAAAGGCGAATACATCACCGTGTATTGATTTTCTGCGTAGTTCGTTGCGCTGTCTGTGGCTTTCAGTGTTGCTAATAGGCGTGTTCATAACGGCTATTAGGCGTGTTCATAACGGCTATATATTGATAACGCATTATAACGATGCGTGTTTTAAAAATCACCTATTACTTTTGACGTTATAATATATTAGTATGATATTTATTAATTCGTCGAGCGCCGTGATTTTGATTCCGTCACGGTCCACAGCAGAGCAATAGTTCCACATTGGTCCTTTTCGAGACATTTTTATTTAATATAACTCTTATTTACGTAAATAACAACCTAAACATGTTAATTTTTAATAACACTAAACTAAACTACTTATTTTTAAAGTTTCACAATACAAACTTAATAACTTCAAAGTTCATAATGAAATAATATCAACATTTCAAAACTATCACGTAAAGCGAGTCATCCGCACTGATTTTGTTCAAATATAATTGTAGATCAAAACGACTGTCGAATAAAAACAATTATTTTAGGTCCTTCTATAATTTATTAGCTTCGATTTAATACTGATAAGAATCTAGCTCTTATAACTGTGATATTGAAGCATAATTTTGCATGTGGCATAAGGGAACGTACCCATACTACGTAACCCGTTTAGGGGGGGGGGGGGGGAGGGAGGTCTTAAAAATACTACGATCAGTCACAGGAGTGTGGGGGGGTGGCTTAGATTTTTGTCACGTAGTAGATTTCGCCGAGAGAAATTTCGCGCTTTTATGTACTATCTTCGAATCTGGCGCGCAATGTTGGGTGCTTCTTAAACTTACAGTTGGGGCGCTGACGCACGTATGTTGAGACGTCAGCTGATTGAAAACAGGCACTGTTTGTCAGGCAGTTTGTAGTTTAGTGAAGTTGTCAAGCAAGTCGACGAGAGTTCATGCTGTACAATAATGTCACTGTACGATCGGCTGTATAAATTCATTTGTTACACTTTCTGCCTGCAAAATGATTAAAAATCATACTTGTCAATACTACGTAAAATTATTGAAGGGGGGGGGGTCTTGGCATATACTACGAGTGGTTACCGAGGGGAGGGAGGGGTCAAAAAATCTTAAAAAATAGGTCACGTAGTATGGGTACGTTCCCTAAAATAACGTCTAAGATATATTCGATTCATTTTGATCATTCAATCTAGCTCTTATTACAAAGCACAATTTTGCATGTGGCACCTTATGAAATATGTGACGTCGGGGAAGCTGTGGTCGTTTAGTAATAAAAATAATAGGGCAACATAAATAACCGTTACCTGGTTTAATAAATAATAGGTGATATGATTATTTCAAAATAATCGATTATTTATTCAGCTAACTAATATATTGAACACTCCTAGTTGCTAACGTTTTAACTTGAACGATACTAGGTACTAGGTAGGTATATAACCAGAGATGTGCCTATGAGCGTGGCACCAGTGGGCGGCTCTTGTGTGACTGGAGCCTCCCTTAGGTGCCGCTCCACTCTCCAGTGGTTTTAGCCGGTAGGAGTCCCCTTCTAGAGATGCGTCGTATTTATTAGAATAGGTACGGAGATTAGGTATTTTACGAGATTAGGTGGTACCTATTCCAATTTTTGACGATACTAATCTAATCGAATCCAACAAGTTTACTTAATCCTAATATTGAATGTATTAGCTAATCTTATATTAGCACAGTATACCCATTACTGAGTATTAGTCAATTATATGACGGTAGGTGTAGTAGCTGATACAGTCGGCTGTTGGGCTCCGGGTCGTGGGTTCGATTCCCGCACGGAATAAATATTTGTATGATCTGCAGGTAGTTGTTCCGGGTCTGGGTGTATTGTGTGTGGAATTTATGTCTGTAAACGCACCGGTGACACAGGAGAAAACCTAGTGCGGGGCAACGTCTTTTTAAAAACTAAAAAATTTATTTGCCTACAGACTCAATACAATATTCGCTACTCGAATCTAATATTGAGATTATGTGTACCTATTCTTCACGCTAAAGAATATGAAATATGTACAAGATTCACGTTGGCAATCGGCTGGTTCTATAATACTTGTTCTTGATTGTCGAGTACGATTGGGCGTCGAATGAGATAAACGAGTTTATGCACGTTTGTCTTATTCCTGTTGGTGCATGCTGCTTATGCAATCCTATATAAACGACGGAAATTTATTTTATTTTCATTTGCGGTTTCGCGCATAATAGATAAGCAGTACTTGATTTCAACACTTACGTATTTCTTAAAACAAAACAATGTCGGAAGTAAAAAAGAAGAGACGGCAATACTCTGCGGAATATATTAAATTCGGATTTATTGAAAATCCCACAAATCCGTCGTCGCCTTTGTGTCTTCTATGTCTAAAAACATTTTCGAACGAAGCAATGAAGCCTTCAAGACTGCAAGATCATTTGAATAAAATGCATCCAGATAAGACAGAAAAGAATGTAGCATATTTTCAAGACCTAGAGAAGAAGCATAATACTCAGCCAAGTGTATCAAAACTATTTTCGGCGGCTGCTAAGCAAGATGACGACGGACTTCGAGCTTCGTACAATATCTCTTTGTTAATTGCTCAAAAAGGCAAACCACACAACATCGGAGAAGAGTTAATTTTGCCAGCAATAAAGGAAGTAATAACTACTGTGCTTCATAAACCGGCCGCAGATATTATCCGAAACATTCCTTTGAGTAATAATTCTGTGCAAAGACGAATTGATGAAATGGCTGAAAACATTGAAGAATCATTGTGCAATCATCTGAGGACTAGTCAATTCTCAATTCAGCTCGATGAGTTCACTTTACCAACTAATGAAGCGTTGTTGCTATCTTACGTGAGGTTTATTAAAGATGAGAAAATACGTGAAGTAAAGTACGTACTATTGTTTGCCAGAAATTTGGAGACAGATACAAAAGGCGAAACCATATTCAATACATTGAAAACGTTTAGTGAAGAGAAAGAGATTCCTTTGAAAAATATTATATCAGTTGCTACGGATGGCGCTCCGGCTATGACAGGGCGCCATAAAGGCTTCATAGCATACTTAAAGAATAAAATTCCAGATGTCCTTGCTATACATTGCGTTATTCATAGACAATATTTGGTTGCTAGAAACTTAAGTGAACCACTATTTCAATCACTGCAGTATGTCATCAAAGCAGTCAATAAAATCCGTAGCAGCTCTTTGAATGATAGATTATTTCATCAGCTTTGTGTTACTAATGACGAAGATTTCAACCGTTTGTTGCTTCACACTGAAGTTCGTTGGCTGTCAAGAGGCAATTGTCTGATTCGATTTTACAACCTGTTTGACTCTATGATAGAGTTCTTGGAAACTAAAGATACAGAACTGCGCAACAAGCTCATAACATCAAAGAATGATATAGCTTACATGACAGACCTGTATAAAATGTTCAACGACATGAACCTCCAACTGCAAGGCGATGAACTAAATTTAATTAAAACAAAAAATGTCGTTGCTGCTTTCGCAGCCAAACTGCTTCTGCACAAAAAGAATATGGGCAGACGTGAGTTTCACAATTTTCCGAATTTATCAGTATACTGCAGTAACGACGACTTGTTTGCCTACTGCCAACATTTGGAAAACCTCCACATTGACTTCACCGAACGATACCAGGACATTTTAAACTTGGAAATACCAGACTGGGTGTTGGATCCGTTTTCAAATGTCAACACAGCAATGTCACCACAGCTGGAAGAAGAACTTATAGAATTGACAACAAACGAAGAAATAAAAATCAAGTTCAAAAATGGATATCAAGAATTTTGGCTACAAAAACCGATCCCGCAATTGTACCCTGGATTGTGGTCAATTGTTCAACGATTTTTGATAGCATTCCCATCGTCATATTTGTGTGAACGTGGATTTAGTGTTGTGGCAACGCTGCTTACTAAAAAGAGAAATCGTTTGCGTGTTACCGAACGTGGCGACTTGCGGCTGTTTTTGAGTAAATTGGAACCTGATATCAACAAACTTATTGAACAGCATCAGATTCAACCTTCACATTAGTTTTTATATAAGAATTGATTATGTTTGTTTTATTTTCAATAAAAGTTACTCTGTCCGAATACTATAAATTTGCGTTTCAATAATCAGTTATAAGTACTTAGCGGTTTTTAAGTATGTTTAAAAAGGGGGGCGTTAAAAAATAATTTATTCTTAAAGTGGGCAGTAGACAAAAAAAGGTTGGGAACCCCTGGCGTAGCTGAACGGGCCAATCGCAACATCTGCGATAAAGCAAGAATCTACATGAGTTTAGATTAGAAAATCGTTTTTGGGCTGAAGCTGTCCATCATGCCGTATTCTGGAAGAACAAGTCAGCAACGATTGCGGTGAAAAATATGGCTTCGGATGAGGAACGGTCAAGGAGAAAGTGTGACCTAAGCATGTTAAAAACTTTTGGCTGCAAAGCATTTATGCACATTCCTGATCAAAGAATGGGATGTAAAAAGACATTTCCTGAACGTTGGAAACTTACTCGAGAGGTTCCGATGCCGAAAGGCCACGGTGGTACGGCAGCCAGCGATTACAGACCCGTGGCGGTCCTATACGCTCCAGCCAAAGTGTTTGAAGTGGCCATTCACAGCTACTTATATACACAGGTATGCGCCCATATATCTGAGGTGCAGCACGGTTTTCGCTGTCACTAATGATGCGAGTAGTACCAACGATTGATTGGGTTCCGAGTAGATGTTGCCTACCTGAATTTCAGAAAGGCGTTCCTTACAGTCGACAACGATTTCTTACTTTCAAAATTGGCTGATATGGGTTATACACACGGCTACACGTCAAGCTTGACACCCTATATAACCACCCTATAAAATCATGCGATAGGGACTGCTTATTGTGGCGTCGGCCAATCACAGCATTTGTTGCTTTACACACACAGACGCACTTTATTTGAAGAAAAAAATATGAAGACATAATTTTATTGATCTAACTGTTAACCGACTTTTATTTAATTTACATTGTAAATTTTTATATCTGACACTATTGTTGAATCCCGAGGTAACTCACATAGCTGATGTTCATTTGGATAGTCTGTTATAGTATAAATAATCAGCCCGTTTTTAATTTTCTCACGATGAGAAAGGTTAGGCCTTAGTCCACCACGCTGGTGATGATGCTGTTTTCCTTCACCATTAACGCAAGCAATAATCTATCTGATCCGCACATTTTTTTTATTTTTTTTATTTATTAATAAAGGTACACCAACAGCTTCTGTATATAAAATATCAAATAACAGTAGGTAACAATAAGTTTTGGACTTATACAGTTGCCAATGACAGGTGAACCAACATTCCCAAATATAAGTGATAATTTAAGGTAAAACGAGATGTACTATACCGTTTTGTGGTAATAAACTATAAAAACAGTATAACAAAACTAATAGAGTAGTAGTATTATATAATATAAGAATAAGAAACAAAATAATTTTATATACTAACATAATAATAGAATGAATATTTTGATTCCATTGCTTTAGGGTTTTAGAATTTTAAATTTTAAATTCATAATTTGGTTCTTAAACATGTTCATGGAGTCATGATATATGTCAACATCTGGAGTGGATTTTATATAAGAATTCATCTCCTTGCGGAGCCTATTGAGAGGTGAGTTTTCTTCTATATTTGTGTTGGATACTTTAGTGTGAAATAAATGGGTGATGGGATATCTTGGTATTTTATAGGGGACTTTTATTCCAATTTTTTCAGTTAATTTATTGCAGTCTAATTTATTGTTAACCAATTTAAAAAAGAACATGAGATCTTGTACCAGTCGACGGTCGCGCAGAGTTATCATTTTGTAATATTGAATACGTTGTTCGTATGGACACCGAGGAGATATATCCCCGAAGGTATATGCTAGGTGTTTTGTAAAGGACCTTTGGATGCTTTCTACTCTCTGTGAGTGTACAGCGTAATGTGGGTTCCACACCACGCTGGCAAACTCTAGGTGGCTCCGAACTAAGGCATTATATAGCACAATTTTTGTTCGTACCAGCTTAAAACCTTTAGTGTTTCTCTTTAAAAATCCTAGTAGCCGAGCCGATATTGTAACGATGTTATCAATATGGCTTCTAAAGTTGAGTTTACTGTCTATGATGATGCCTAGATCACGAACCTCATTTACAGTTTCCAATAATACTCCTTTTATATTATATGAGACAGTAATGGATTGTTTTTTCCTTGTAAATCGTATATGGCTACATTTTTGTACATTAAGTTTCATGCGATTGAGATTGCACCAATGCTCAATTCTGTTCAAATCTTCCTGGATTAGGGTAGTATCTTCATTTGAAGTTATACTTCTATAAATTTTAAGATCGTCGGCAAACATTAGATATTTACAACAATGGATTTGGGCAGTAATATCGTTAATGAATAGTAAAAACAGAACCGGTGCAAGGTGAGAACCTTGAGGAACTCCTGAGTCCGCATAATATGGATAAGATTCATAACCATTAACTACAAGAATTTGCGATCTGTGGGATAAATAAGATGAAAACCAGTTTAAAAGTGACCCCTGTATACCATTATATTCTAACTTGGATAGTAACAGAGAATGGTCAACTCTGTCAAACGCATTGCTAAAGTCCGTGTACACGGCATCTACTTCTAGTCTTTTGTCAAGAGCTAGAGATACATCAGATACAAACTCGACGAGGTTTGTTTCAACGCTGCGTCCAGCTTTAAAGCCATGCTGACTTGGTGAAACAATTCTGTCAATGTGGCGAGTAAGGATTGGACAGATAAGAGACTCGAAAATCTTTGAAAAACATGTTAATATTGAAATAGGGCGGTAATTTTTAACATTGGCAGGATCTCCTTTTTTAAAAACCGGGACGATCCTAGCACTTTTCCATACATTAGGAAAGATTCCATCAGCAAGAGAAGAATTAAAAATAATCTGCAACGGTAGGGCGAGTTCATGGCAGCAGCGTTTTATAAACAAAGGTGGTATAGAGTCAGGACCAGCACCTTTGGAGGCATCAATTAGTTTGAGCTTGTTGAAAATTTGTTTCTCCGTGAACTTAATATTAGTTAAGACGGAGTCAATACCTGAGCATCTATTGGAAGTATTACAAGTAGCGGCTGGATCTTGACTAAAAACAGAGACAAATTGATCTGCGAAGAGGTTAGCAATTTCAGTACCATTGCTAGCTACCTTGTCATTAACCCGAAAAATCAGAGGTGCGGCCGGGAATCGAACTCATACTCTCCAATATGGAAGTGAAACGTTCAACCACTATGCCAAACTTATACTCTCCAATATAGAAGTGAAACGTTCAACCACTATGCCATCACTGAATAAATATCAATTATTTTATGAAAACAAATCGATTTGATTCATCGATATATTTTACCCAGGCCTAGAATAAACCTACTTTGTGGGTATTAGGCACAGAGTACATTATATATACTGGTTATAAAAGTAAAGTACTACAGAGCAGTATGTGTTGCTTTACAAATGTTGATAAAATAATTAGAGAATGAAAAATAGCTAATTTGGTTGTTAATACTTAGTAATTTTTTAAGTTGATTCAGTTTACGGTCTGTCTTTTGGACGTTATATATACAATCATCTAACTAATGGCCGTATACTGAAACGCCACTTAATATTAAGTCCCGCTTTAACTATTTGAGCCGAACCGAAACGGGTTTCTAGAATAGTTAAAGCGGTACTTAATATTAAGTGGCGTTTCACTATTCGGCCGTATATTACATAAAAACGTTCAGACATTTATCATTCCTATTAGTAGTCAAGTTATATTTGCCATTCTTGATTTTATAAAGGCTGTTAGTTAGATGAACATGATTTATTCGTATCCGGATTAAGAATATAGCACCACTCTATCTCCCCCTATGGATGTCGTAAAAGGCGACTAAGGGATGGGATGGGCAGCAGCGTCCCTCTTGCGGAACAGTAACCATACTGCGTCCACCAACCCGCCTGCCAAGCGTGGTGTGTATTGGCAAATGCCCTCCAAAATGACGACACAGGTGGAGGACTATGAGGGAGGCCGGTGTTCAGCAGTGGACGAATAAATGGCTGATATGATATGATGATTTATTATATATTTTATATTGTATTTTTGCTCACATTAATTTCAACTGTGTTGTTAATATGTTCAGATTTAGATTTTTAATTATGATTGGCTCCTAAGGTAAACATGTAGGTGTGTTTAGATTTTGTTAGTTATTTTATCTTAACATTTCAAGCATTAAATAATGAGACAATTTTCTATACTTACCTGGCCAGCGTGGTCCCCGTATGGCTTTGCGAATTAAACTATTTTTGATAGTTAATTCAATTTAGACTTTCTTCGACTGATACCATTTCCTGTCCGGTAATTTCGAAGGCTCGTTTATAAATGCAATGCTTGGGACTGAGATGCATAAAGGACTATTCAGATGTAAGCGATCTTCGACGATACCGCTGTGGATAAATGAGGTTAGAAAATGCTTTAGTGAAAGATCCAAAAATGTTCTGGTCCTTTATCAAGCACAAACGAAAATCTAGTAGTATATACCCTGCAGAAATGATACACAGTAACAAAATCACATCATCCGGTCTCAAAATTTGTAACTTATTTGCTGAAAACTTCGCATAAGTCTACAACACTTTAAAATACATCCCTCATGTAAATGTTAATACTCACATTAATACGCCGGCTCTATGTAAGCTACAATTTGGAACTGAAGAAATATATAAAGCTTTAAGATCTTTAGATGACCAAAAAGGTGCGGGAGACGACAGCATTCCACCAGTGTTCATTAAAAGATGTTCAAAAGTGCTAGCTTTACTCCTAAAACTTACATTAAATAAATCTCTTATGGACGGTATATTTCCTGGTCGATGGAAGGAAGCGTTAGTAGTACCTATTTTTAAATCAGGTGAAAAACATCTTGTATGCAATTATAGACCCATTTCTATTTTAGTTGTGTTTGGTAAGATATTTGAAAAGTTGGTAACTGAGCGTCTATCATCACATGCCAAACATCAAATCAGCAGCAGTCAACATGGATTCACCAGATGCAGGACTACGTCCACAAATCTCTTGAGCTATGTATCATCTATCTCCGAGTCTTTAGATAAGCGTATTCCTGTGGATGTCATATACACCGATTTCAGTAAGGCGTTTGATAAAGTCGACCATTTCCTTCTAGTGAAGAAACTTCACAAATTGGGTATAGGCGGATCGTTGCTAAACTGGTTTCAGTCATATCTTAGTGACAGATTCTCAAAGGTCGTAATAAAGGTGTATTGTATGTGGAATTCATGTCTGTAAACGCACCCACGACACAGGAGAAATCCTAGTGTGGGGCAACGTTTTTTAAAAAAAAAACAAGAAAAAAAAAAAAATGGCCATCAGTTGGTCCCCTTTAAGGCAACATCCGGAGTTCCGCAAGGTTCACACCTGGGTCCTATCCTCTTCAATATCTTTATAAACGACATCACTGAATGCTTCAAACATTCTAACTTCTACCTGTTTGCTGATGATGTGAAAATAATGAGACCACTATTAAACGCAACCGATTCTGCCTTGCTGCAAGATGACCTGAATAGACTGTCGGACTGGTGCAAAGCAAATGAGATGACAATTCCAATTTTAATGTGTCATTATATACAGCTTAATCGTAACAAAACAGTACAATCTAACACTTACACAATATACAAACAAAATTTAGCAATAGTTGAAGAGATTCATGATTTAGGGGTTACGTCGTTACGTACGTACGTTGGATAAACAGTTAAGATTTGACAAGCATATCAGAAACACAACAGCAAAAGCGTTCAAAATTCTCGGCTTTATATTGCAAACCAGCAAAGAATTTTCAAGAGCTTCCACTAGGATAAAATTATATAACACGCTGGTTCGTCCTATACTTGAATATAGCAGTACGGTATGGAATCGTGTCGAAAATGAAATGACATTTACATTAAACATTTAGAAAGTGTTCAGATGCGTTTTCTGTATCATCTCTGTTACAAAGACTATTTAGCTAAAAACATCCTAAGCTACAAAAATAGAATAAGACACTACGGTATGAGTTCATTGAAACATAGAAGAAAATCCGCTGATCTCATATTCTTGCACAAACTATTTAATGGAGTTTTGGACTGCAGTGAACTAGTTGGAAAGTTGCAAATAAATGTGCTATAGCCTGTTAAATATCCCGCGATCCAGAACAAACCTTGGGCATTTTGCCGCACTGCCAAGACTTTGCAGGCAATTCAATGATTTATCTAAGCGTTGTAATTTGGATATAGCCCTCCCATTTTCAAAGTACAAGAGGGAGTTAAACATCATACTTTCCAATGACATTTAGATGTGTCTTCAACGTCTTCGTCAACGCTTCTAATATTATTTGACTGTATTAAATATTTTGGTATTGTTAATCTTTTTTCTGTTAATTTATTATATTCTAGTTTTGTTTTCTTTGGAAGTGTTTTGAAAATGTTCCTAATCAAATTATTGCATGTTTATTTAGTTTTGTTTGAATATCAAGTATTTATATTTTAATGTAAAAGATCTACTATTTCAATTTAATTTAAATTTTGTCAATTTTTCTATGTTGGTTCACCTAGATATATAAGAGCACGCTGTGGCTTCCTATAATTGGAGGTGCACACCAAACACAAACTTATATACCAATTTGTAATAGCCCATGTATGTGTGTATCCTCTGTTGGAAGTCCATAATAATAAATAAATAAATAGCAAAAAATTCTGAGCGTTACTTAAATGTCTACCCAGAATACAAATACCTACCCAGTGGAATACCACTCGGTACTTTCACCACCCACAGTGGTAGCGAATATCGCTTCTAACTGAATAGACAAATGTCTATAAACTACTGAACTTAGCCAGTCATCATCAGCCTATCGCAGTCCACTGCTGGACATAGGCCTCTTCAAGTGCATGCCACTGATCGCGATCCTCGGCTACTCTCATCCAGCTACTGCCAGCCACCTTGCGCAGGTCATCACTCCACCGAGCTTGGGGGCGTCCTACCCTACGTTTACCAAGACGCGGTCTCCACACAAGAACACGTTTTCCCCAACGGTTGTCGGTTCTACGACTAATATGGCCAGCCCACTGCCACTTCAGCTTACTAATCCTATGAGCCATGTCGATAACTTTGGTTCTCTGTCGGATCACTTCATTTCTGATTTTATCCTTCAGAGAGACTCCGAGCATAGCCCTCTCCATTGCTCGCTGAGCGACTTTAAACTTGTGGACCAGCCCTACCGTGAGTGTCCACGTCTCGGCACCGTATGTTATGACGGGTAGAACGCACTGATTGAAGACTTTAGTCTTTAGGCTCTGTGGAATAGATGACGAGAATACTCGACGTAATTTCCCAAATGCCGCCCAGCCCAGCTGTATTCTTCTATTGGCCTCCCTCTCGAAGCTGTTTTTACCCAACTGCAGGGTTTGCCCGAGGTAAACATATTCCTGAACAACTTCGAGAGTGTTGTCGTGTACCGCAATCGGCTCCGGAACCACATGTTGGTTAAACATGACCTTGGTTTTATCCAAGTTCATCCGGAGACCGATGCGTTGAGAAGAATCAGCTAGACTGTTTAGCATCTGGTTTAGATCCTGCAACGATTCGGCCATTATGACGATGTCGTCTGCAAATCTCAAGTGTGAGATGTACTCGCCGTTTATGTTTATGCCACGTCCTTTCCAGTCCAGCGTCTTAAACATATCCTCCAATGCATTTGAGAACAATTTGGGGGAAATAACGTCCCCTTGTCTCACACCTCGATGCAGGGGGATATGCTCAGACAGCTGGTTCTGTACTTGGACGGCCATAGTGGCGGTATCGTACAGACATCTCAACACTTGGATATATCGCCAATCGACTTGGCATCGTTGCAGGGATTCCAGAACGGACCCGGTTTCGATAGAGTCAAAGGCCTTCTCATAGTCCACAAACGCTAAGCACAGAGGCTGATTATACTCTTCAGACTTCTGTATAATCTGCCGCACTGTGTGAATGTGGTCTATGGTGCCATACCCTCCTCGAAACCCGGCCTGTTCCGGCGGTTGAAATTCGTCGAGTCGTCGCGCAAGACGATTTGTGATGACTCTTGAAAACAGCTTGTAAACGTGGCTTAGGAGCGAAATAGGTCGATAGTTCTTCAAAAGGGTCTTGTCACCCTTTTTGAAGAACAAAACGACGACGCTTCTACTCCACGCCTCTGGAGTTCTCCCAAGAGAACAGAGTTGAAAATTTTCTGGAGCTCCTTTAGTACAGGTTTACCACCTGCTTTTAGGAGCTCCGTTGTAACTCCGTCCTCCCCAGGGGCTTTTCCATTTTTAAGCTGTTTAAGAGCCAGCACAATTTCGTCTAGGCTGATCTCTGGCAGGTCCTCAGTGAAGTGGCGGATCAATGTGGCCCTGGAATCCTCGTTTTCGGGGTCAGGTTGAGAAGCATGCGAAGCGTATAGCTGGCTGTAGAAGTCTACAACTTCCAAAAGGACCTCCGGCCTTGAAACAACGACGTCCCCTCCTGTTGTAGTCAACTTCGTCAGGTGGCTTCTTCCAAGACTCTGGACGAACACTTTCGACCCCCGGTTCTGCTCAATCGCCCTTTCTATAGAAAGGGTGTTGGAGCGCCTGAGGTCACGTCGTCCCAATTTATTAATTTTTCTATTGAGTGCCCGGTATTCTGACGAAGTGACTGGTGGGTTTTCACGTCGTTCCTTCATAAGCTTTATAGTCTCCTCCAAAAGTTTCGACTTCTTGGCTTTACGCTGCATTCTGCAAAATCTCGTACCTTCCTCCCTGAGGATTCCTACCACATTCTCGAGGGTCTGGTCAACGTCTTCTGTGGTTTCCGCGGCAGCGAATCGGTCTTCCAGTTTTGACTGGAATGTTTCAGATCCCATCATGGTTTGGAGCAAGTTGGGTCGGAGCCTGGACTTCATCAAACGGACACGTTCAAGCTTATAGTCGATATTCAGAGTGCCTCGGACCAGTCGGTGATCACGTCCAGTGTTAAATCGGTTGATCATGGAGACATCTCTGAATATATGCTTCTTGTCCGTTATGATGAAGTCGATCTCATTTTTGGTCATAGTGCCCCGAGCTTTGCCATGTCCACTTCCTTTGGGGCTGTTTCTTAAAGAACGAATGCATTAGGAAAAGCCCCTCTTTCTCGAGGAAGTTGACAAGCATTTGCCCCCTATGATTCCTGCTGCCAAAACCGTGGGATCCTACTACCGACTCGCTGCAATTCTGTACTCCCACTTTAGCGTTAAAGTCCCCCATGACAACGTTGTAGTGGGCCTTTGTGGTAAAATGTAAGGCCTTATGTATCTCTTCATACATAGTTTCCACTTCCTCATCCGAGTATGTAGAAGTCGGTGCGTAACCCTGCACAACCTTGAGGCTGTACCTCTTGGTGAGCTTGATCACGAGGTACGCTACCCTGTTCGACACACTGGAGATTTCTACAACGTTGTCAGAAAGAGCTTTGTTTACCAGGAACCCTACGCCACCTTGGGATAGCTGGTCTCCCTCTCGGAAGTACATAAGGTGGCCTGACTCAAGGGTGACGGTGTCCTCTCCCTCTCATCGGACTTCACACAACCCCAGAATATCCCACCTTATCCTTCCGAGTTCTTCTTCGAGCTGCGCCAGGTGCTCGTCGAGTCGTAGCGTGCGTCCGTTATACGTTGTAATGTGGGCAGTCGGAGCGGAGGGATAAATGAAAGATGGTCCGTACCAGTCAATGATCGTGTAATGACTAATTAATCCTACTTACTAAATACAGTTGCATATTACGACTAACGCACACTATAACATACATGTTGTATCTACTAACACATCACACCTGAGGGGTTATTTTGAAAAAAAATATACAAAATCTGTTTTTTTTTTTTTGACATATATAATTCTAAAATCTTTTATTCATAATCACTATTATATAATCTAAACAAGTTTCACATAATATCTAAAGTACATTTTATGACATCAATTGCATAGTCTTATTACTTATTATAAACAAAAGAATGTCGTAACGTTACACATTCTAAGCTTTTGCTAATAACAACAGTATCAAGTATCGGTGAGAACCTACTCAAGCTAAAAATAGACATTCTTATTACTACTAAGTTACATATAATTTAGTCCTGTTTTTATGGACAGTCTCAATCTTATCGCCTTTACTAACAGTAACATTAGGTTCATTTTCATTTAGCACAACAAAAGGTCCATTAAACAACTTGTCTAATTTTTTTTCCGTTTCATTCCTAATTAAAACTAAATCACCCTTTTCATATTGAACAGGTTTACACTTTTTATCCCATATCTCTTTTCTTTTAATTTTGCTTATATTTAAATTTTTATTTGCTTCCTGAGACGCTAGCTGTAACCTATACTTAAGTTCTAATACATAATTATCCGAGTTATATAGTGATTCAACTACGTTATTAGTTAGGTTGCTAGGCAGGTTACATGTTTTACCAAATACTAGCTCGTATGGGGTGTACTTAGTTTCGGTGTGTACAGTAGTATTGAAAGAAAAACACCAGAACGGAAGCCACTGGCTCCATGCCTCTGGGTGTCCGTCACACTGAGTACGTAAGAAGGCAGCAAGATGCTTATGGGTATTTTCTAATGCACCGATCGATTCGTGATGATAAGCGGTGGAGTTTACCTTCTCAATCTTTAGCAGTTTACACATCTCGGTCATTGTTTCTGAGATAAATTCTGCGCCTCGGTCGCTGGCGATAGCTGCTGGTACTCCATACCTTAGTACAAAATTATTAATAAAAGCTCTTGCTACACTTACTGAATCTTTCCGCTGCAAGGGATACGCCTCGACGTACTTGCTCAATTCGCATTGTAAACTTAATACATAAACATTATTATCTAAATCCCTATCTAGTGGTCCAATTATGTCTAAATAAACCTTTTCAAAAGCTTTCGATGCTGTTGACGTCACGGTCATAGGTTCAATAGTATTTTTTGAATACTTACTAGTTTGACACTTAACACATTTTCTCACGTACTTTCGCACATCGGATTCCAATCCTGGCCAAAAGTACTTACCTTTTATATTGTTGATCATACGTCGTACACCCGCATGACCACTCGTAGGCAGTAAATGATAATCGTGTAGTATGTATACCTTTTCATGATAATTATAGACTCTTTTTATTCCTTTTAATACATTTATTCGTGGTCCGGACCACATTTCTCTACTTTTTATTTCAGCTGTTAACTACTTAATAAGCTCTTTATTTTCATCATATTTTATTATACACAATTCTTTAATATTTAATTCATTACAACAACTGCTCAATATATTCGTAAATTCGACTCGCGTAAAGTACGACATATAATTGAGGTTTATGTATAATGTATGAGTCGACTCTTCGTAAGCAAAACATTCTTTACTATAACTTATATTTTTCTTGATTAATAAATTTCCTTGAATAAAGTTTAACTCTACGTAATCACTAGGTTTCCTTAATATCTCTGCGATCCTTGGTTGGCCAGACCTTGGTTCTTCAGATTTATCAGGAATCCTTGTGCTATCATAACGACCCCCTTCTTGATTTAACATTCTAGCTTTTTGAGCTCTAGTCATTACCATAGTAAAGTTATTTTCAGTAATTGATTGTAAGTCTTTTGAAGTTATGGTCACCCTACTTAAAGCATCTGCCGTGTTATCGCGACCTTTAGTATACCTCGTATTTTAGGGCGGTAATTTACTTGACCTTGATGCTGGTCATTCTACATCTCAATGCCTTCCACTATACGCTCAGTAGTCTCCTCGGTACCATCCATTAAAGGAATTAATGCACACGCGGTTTTTAAATCAATACTCTCAATTTTTCCACTATTTGTTTCAGATAAGATACATAAGCTATTTATTTCATCAAAAGTGTTCCTAATTTTCCCAAAAATTTCCAAACCTATCTTAATATCGTCACTATCTTCTAAAATATTAACAATTTCCTTACATCTGTTAAAAACACAATTTGCTTCATCTAATTTTAATTTTGTAGTATTACACGTATATCTACTTTTTCCCTTTTTTTTTATAAAATATTTTCTAATATCTACCAAAATATCATAGCTTTTTAATAAACTATTGATCATAATAATAAACTTTCAATCATATTAATTAATCATAATATTAGCCGTTCATATTACCTATCAGTTAATCTAAATTTCGCAACAATTGTAATGTCTTAGGTTTTCGCGATTATTACTCATAATAAATAATAATTAATAATAATAATTCATTTATTGATCAGATAACATAGATCCATTATTGTTAGTAGAAATAAAAAATAAAAATAATATAGGATTCTTGAAATAGTTAGTAATGTAGTTAGGTATCAAATATTAGAATATCTCATATTACTACAGGATCCCCTATAGGGTCAACGACATTACAAATAAATTCAATAAAATTATAAATATATACATTAAACATGAAATTTCATAATATTATTCATAAATGGGCAGTCTACCCTATTCGCTATCATTTTCAGGATACCGTTAGCGCTGCCGCGAACCCTGCCTACCAACGAAGCTATACGCTTACGCATAATCGCATTAAAGCAATCGACGCGCGCCTCTGCGAACATACCAGAGGCGCTGCAGTACCGCGGCAGCCCCATCAGCATCCTGAATGCATTATTATATTGAACTCGGAGGGCTCCGTATGATGCGCGAGTATATGAATCCCATAGGCTGCATGCATAAAATGATGTACAATATGCTGTAAATAGTGTTATTTTAGCTCCTGTGGAGCACCGCGCGAACCTACGGCATATCATATTAGCGCGCACCGACAAAGCCCTCCGCTCACGCTCAATGTCTAAGTCGTCACGTAAATCTGATGTTACAACATGACCCAGATATTTAAAACTATCTACCATATTTAGGGCAATTCCATTTAATTTTACTGGTGGCATATTGGACAGGTGTTTGTTCCGAGCTTTAAATAACATGCATTGGCTCTTTTTTGCATTATATACTAGGCCATGTGTCCCAGCATAGTTCTCACATATTTGTAGGAGTCTCCTCAGACCACAAATTGACGCGCTCAGCAAAACCATGTCGTCAGCATAGCTGATATTATTGACGCATACGTCATCAATGAAGCATCCGACATGTTCTTTGCTAAGCGCGGCAATCAGCCCATTCATATATAAATTAAATAGCACAGGTGAAGTTAAGCCCCCCTGTCTTACACCACATTCCATTCTGTAAGTGTCGGAAAGCTGCCCCGACCACCTGACCTTGTTGACCTGGTTTCCATACCAATACTGAAAAATATTAATGATCTCGGGAGGAAGTTTTTCTTCTTCTAATTTCTTCCACAGTATATTGTAGGAAACCAGATCAAAAGCCTTCGACAGGTCGAGAAAGCATGCATACACAGGCGTTTCTCGATCCGTATAGTATCTGACAGTATGCTTGAGAGACAATATTGCACCTTCAGTCGAAAGTTTCGGCCTAAATCCAAACTGGTTATCATGCAATTTAAGATGTTTATTTAACTGTGTCTCAAGCACCCTGTCAAACACCTTGGCGGTGATAGTGGCTAAGGATATCGGTCTGTAGTTACACCGATCTGACAGGTCTCCATTCTTGTTTTTTACAACTGGCACTACAATTGTTGATATGAGGTCAGGCGGTATGTAATTGTGACTAGTGCATAGGTTATACAGTAAGGACAGTACTCTTGATATATGAGTACCAGCATATTGAAGATGCTCAATGCTGAGACTGTCATGGCCGGGAGACTTACCTCGTGATATGGACTTAATGGCTCCGTATACATCCTTGGCAGTAAATTGGATGCTCACCTTACCTTCAGGTTTCTTAGCATTGAACATCTCCCGCGCTGGCCCAAGGGGGGAGTGTACATAAAACTGATCTTTAAAAAGGTTAGCGATATCCTTTGACTCACTAATGCCATTGACACTCACAGGCAAGCCAGGCCTACTATTTAACTTATTAGTGGATTTCCAAAAGCCACGAAAATCTTTTGCTGAATGTTTTGTAGCAATTATATCCATCTTAATTTGGTTCTGGTTTTCTTGACACCACTTTAATCGCGATTTGAAAATTGTCCTGCTCTGACACATTTCATTATATTCATCACCAGCGTACGGTTTTCCACATAATACCCATGACTGAAATTTCAGCCTGGCTTCCCTGTGGGCCCCCCTGACATGTCTATTCCATCCGACCACTACAGCATTTCTGCGACTTACGCTAATTGTTTGACTACTAATTGCTGATTCTGTGAGTGCCGAAACAATGTCACTATATAATTTGTCAACAATACGTAGATGACCGGGACTGTCACAAAAATCCCCACAGCATTGTTCACATTCTGAAGGAAAGTCAATTAGCCCTAGTCTTTCATGGCACTCCCTGTGATACCTTTCTATCTGATCCTGACTCCTCTCACCCCATACTGCTTTGTTTTGTGCGATTATGTGATTATAAACTTTAGGTGTTAATATGTTAAAGTCACACTCCAGTATGAGGGGAAAATGATCAGACCATAATACATCGTACTTGATATAAACATTACATATAGAAGAAACAGACGATTCAGTTATTAAACAATGGTCCAGCCATCTCCTAGACCTATGAACTTCACTAACAAAAGTATAGGTATCACTGTTTACTCCTAGTTTTTCGACATCAATACATGACCAATGTTGCTCCTGACAGAATGCAATGAGTTCTGTAAAAAATAATTGTTTGGGATGTGCATTAAAATCCCCCAGTACATATACGGATTCTGTCATACATTCATCTGTTATGGCACTCACCGTACTCAGGCAATCCGTAAAGTCCGCTAAGTTATCCGGCACATCAGTAGGCATATATATGCTCATCACAACAATAGGCCTATCATTCATCACTATTCTAACTGCACACACACGGGAGTTACTGCACTGTATCACGGAGACATGTTGAAAAAGATCACTTCTCCACAAGAGCGCGACACCGCCATACGGACGACCACGTAGCATTCCCGCCGAAGTGTCTACCGCAGAAGTTCCAGTTGAACAGAATTTCCGATCGATAGTGTTCAAGAATTGAATTTCATTTGGTAGCAACCAAGTTTCCTGAAGCGCCATTATGTCAGAAAATCGACACATTTCTCTGATATTATCGAAAGAACGCTTGACATTTTTACAATTAAAACTTGTTAATACAACCTTTCTATTCATTTTTGTGTTTGTATGTGGGCCGTTTTAACAGAATTTCGGTTTTCGTATTTATTTTTGAATTGCACAAAACGCCTAAATATTATTCCTTCTGGCCATATTTTCTCATCTAGAAATAAAGACAATTTGCTTTCCGAAACGAAAAACTTGTATGCGTTGTGTTCGTTCTGCCTTCTACTGTTTATCTTTTCTAATAATACGATCTCTGTTGTCTTATACTGTATATACTTAATTATGTCATTTTCGACCGTATCTTTATGCACATTTGTGATAAATATAGGAACCTTCTTTTCAGCCGCCTTAAAGCTACCTTCCTTGTCACAAGCTATTCCTGTTTTACCTTTATATCTATAGGTATGTCTTCTCTTACGATTAGTTACGATTTTCCAGTCGTTGTTGTTCTCATTAATATGATTCACGCGAGCCGCTGAGAGTATAGGTGCAGACAATGACGTACCGGTCAGCTGTTCGTCGTGTAACTCAGTTACGCCGAGCCCCATCGTCACTGTCGGTGAACGTATAATACTATGAGTCACTCCCACCTGATCGTTAACGCAACATAACTTTTTGTCACCACTCGTGTTCGAGTACCTACAATCTAACATATTTTTATGATCGTTATTTAAACACGGCTCCTCTTCTAATAATTTGTCAACTACTGATTGTTTTGTAGCCGAAATATCGCATTGGGACAATCGAATGGGTTCATCAGTTACGATATTTGTTGATGTGTGCTCTATACAATCGTTTTTAGTCCCTAAAAATTCACTTCTTAGCTCTTCTAATTGCTTATTTGAAACATAATTCGACTTAACATTCTTGACCTCCTCTTTTAAAATCAATATATCTTTGAGAAGTTTAGTACAGTCAAGATGGTCAAATGTTATCGGCGGCAATTTTTCCAATTGTTTGGCGACAAATATTGGAATTTCATCAGGTTCTGTTGTTTTAAATAGACTGATAATATCCTCCAAGTCTCGCACTTCTTTTCCTTGTCGCTTTCTTGTGATTTTACGCACGTCAGTTGACAGAGATTCAAAAATCAATGACTTTGAACTCTGTATTTCCTCGCTTGAAAAAGACGTTTTACATATTTTAACTAATGTAACTTCGTCAATCACTGTTATTTTATTCTGAATATACGAGAGTAACTCGTCAATTACGATATTACAAGCACTACACTTAAGCTTGTTCGACATTTTAATTTTTGTTCTTTTGTGTGAGATCGATAACACACCCGCTTCAGATCCATGCTATGATAAAAACACTTTTAAACGGATTATATCGCGTATATTATAGACTTTTTAAAATCTGTAACGACGCCTGTCACCTTAGTCATCCTGCGACCACGAATGTTGCAAAGCATTCGAAACGTCAGGAAAAACAAAAATCTATAATATACGCGATATAATCCGTTTAAAAGTGTTTTTATTATTCGCAACAATTCCTAACTTATACAAAAACACACCACAAAAACTGTAACAGGCTAGGCTCACGTTAGGCTTCGTTCTCCGTTGTAGTGCGTCCTCGTAGGGAAGCACGGATGCGCTGCATTGTGTGCATTCCAATTTCTTCTTGCACCCACCGGCGATGGCAATTTCTGTACACTCGAGCGGCAACGTATAGTATACAAATCAAAAATAGGCTCATCATGATGATCGTCACAATATTAAAGTAAACCGCTTTGCTTGATGCCCCCGATGTCTTTCAATAGTGCCTCATTTTCACTTGCCGAATTTTGGTTAAGAAAAACCTCTTCTTTCTCTATTGCTGATCTACACATAATTTTGTTCTTCAGTCTTGAGTTTGAGCCTTATTCAAAATATATATACACAAAGGTCCCGACCAGGTCCAAACCATACCCAGTCGGGCCTGGCAGGGTCGCCATGTAATGTGGGCAGTCGGAGCGGAGGGATAAATGAAAGATGGTCCGTACCAGTCAATGATCGTGTAATGACTAATTAATCCTACTTACTAAATACAGTTGCATATTACGACTAACGCACACTATAACATACATGTTGTATCTACTAACACATCACAACGTTGCTAAGGTCAGTTGGTGTTGGCGGCTGTCCGTAACCCGGGGATTCTTCGCACCCCCTACCCTGCCGTTACCATAACCGCCACTGTGATCAGGGATAGCAGGGCGGCCGGGAACTAGGGGCCGTTTTCTGCTATGTACTGTCATTATGAAGGGTTTGCCGATAATCGCCACGCTGGGCAGGCGTGTTGGCGATCACAGGGCGTAGCTAGTCGCACTGGTGACGCTGCTGCCCGTCACCAGTCTGTGGAATTTAACTGCTACGCAGGTTTTTAGATGGATATACCGCCATTAGTCGGTCGTCAGAGCCTCGTTCGTTGTTCAGCAGGATGTGCCGCGGGCGCTCTAGTGTGATCATACGAGGACCTGGAGCCTCCCTTACGTGCCGAAGATGACCGCTCCAGTGGTTTTAGCCGGTAGGAGTCCGGCACACCCCTTCGCCCTTCCCCGGGGTGAAGGAAGTTCCATGCAGAATTTCCACTGGACATCAATAAAAAAAAGGATGTGCCGGCAGGGCAGGTGAGGTTGACTTGGAGCACTGAGATGGATTTTTGCTCCCTTACATCCCAACTTATACATACAACTTATACTTAACAATACTTAGCCAGTAGTTTTGCTGTATAAATGTATCAAACAGATATATTTGACAGATAGACAAATGTTTTAATATTATTAAGGTATTACCATTGGGAATATGTTCCCAAGCTTCCGATGCCTGTGCAAAATCACGCCAACACATTGCTCTGATGTGATTACGCAATGCAGGTCTTATCTTACTCTAACATCTAACACTCATAAAACTTCACAAAAGTGTAATCGCCCGTATATGATGTTCATAACACTTTCTATCTAGATCCTTAGCTGTTTTGTCTCGTCGATTCAGCCAAATAATGTCCACTGCTAGACACAAGCCTCCCCAAAGATCGCCATAACGACCGGTCTGGGCGTGTTGTGTCCTCATTTGGGGGTTTTTCCATAATCGCCGCGCTTGGCAGTTGGGTTGGCGATCACAGTTGAGTTGTTGTAACTTAATTTATTAAGTATATATGCTCTTTATTCAATAACTAGTGCTTTGACCGCGACTTCGCTTAGAAGTATGAATTTACCGTACAGACTTCAACACCCCATTTAAACTCTTTAGGGGATGATTATTATGCATATGTCCTTCCCCAGGGTTCAAGCTACCCCATACTAAATGTATCAAAATTGGTTCAGGGCTTTAGCCGCGACAACGTAACAAACAGACAGACAGACAGAAACACATTCGCATTATAATATTTAATATATTTAACAGTGATAGTAGTTGAACCCTTGCCTTCCATAGAGGCGAGTCCGTGTTCGATCGTGCACCTCTTGACTTTTCGGATTCATGTGCGGAGCAGAATTTGATTATCACTCGCGTTAACGGTCAAGGAAAACATCGTGAGGAAACCTGCACAACTGAGAGGGCTCCAATAGTGTTCTCAATGGTATACTATACAGTCTGCCTACCCGCACTAGGCCAGCGTGGTGGTAAGGGGTAACCTTTATCATCCTGAGAAAAGGCTCGTACCCAACAGTGGGAAAGTAACAGGCTGTTTAAAAAAAAATCTAATACCTTTAGGGACGTTTCCTTAATAGTCATCGTTTTTGCTAATTCTATAAATTTAAAATCAAAGTCAACGTCAAATTGTTTTTATTCATGTAAACCATTTGCTGGCACTTACGAATAGTCAGAATTTAAATAGTTGTACGGTTCCAAGTCGTTGATCCTATGGAGAAGAACCGGCAAGAAACTTCATGGATATACTCTTTTGAAATAATATTTGAAAGTATTACAGTCTTCAATATAATCGTGAAAACTATGTGTATCCTCATGCCAATGTGTGGGATAAATACACACATATTTATGCACAGTGATAATCAAATGCGTTACAATTAGATTGCTGTAACAGTTATAAGCTGACCAGACCCGACAGAGGGCACCCGTTCACGGGCATAACGCATGCATCAGCATAGCTCAGCTCAACCATAATCCAGGGAACTTAGCCACCTAACACATAACGCTACCTTCAACAAGACATTTTAGTGAGCATGACAGACTCATACTGCCAGGCAACAAGCTGGTGTATATGTTATTATATTAGTGGCTACATAATGCTCACATTCACGATAACAAAAGAGTAAATTATTATACATGCAATATAAAATTAATATCATATATACTAAAATTATTAAACATACTAAAAGTATCAAATGTAAATGTACCTATAATGTAAAACTAACAATTAAAAACAAATAATTAATGTCATAACAAATATAATAAATTATATATTATAAATATAATAAACGCCGTATTCGCAGGTATAGACGACGAGTGGATCGATTCTCTCAGAATCGCATATTCCAGAGCGACCAAAGGTGGGTTTATAGATCTTGGGAGCGACCTGACCAAAGTGTGAGCAATGTGAGTCGCCCAGTTGATGAAGCCACGAGTGCATTCTGGCGCAACATCTGGTCGACGCCCGTTGGTCACACGGAGGGTGAATGGATGCGGGATATTAAGCGAGCGTGTGAACCCATACAAGAGATGGAGGAAATCGTAATTTCCACACAAGACGTAGTCAGTGCAGTCCGTCCGATGTTGAACTGGAAATCCCCGGGACCGGACGGACTGCATAACTTTTGGATAAAATGGCTGCGTAGTTCACACGCTCGCTTGGCATCCCAATTTCAGTCAGCCTTGGAGTCAGGATCGCTACCACAGTTCTTTACTACTGGAGTTACCCACCTGCTCCACAAATCAGGTAGTGCAGCGGAACCCAAAAATTATAGGCCATTACATGTTTACCGACGTTATATAAACTTCTTACATCCATTTTGAGAGAAAAAATTACTAGCCACATTGACAAGAATGCTATCATGTCTACCTCTCAATATGGATGTAGGAATGGGTCCCGCGGCACTAAGGAGCTGCTCCTCATTGACATGGCCATTAGCCAACAGGTTCGTCGCTCCCGAAAAAATCTGTCGACATGTTGGATAGATTATAAGAAGGCCTATGACTCGGTGCCGCATACATGGCTCGTGAGAGTGCTGGAGTTGTATAAAATAAATACAACTTTACGCACTTTCTTGTTGTCATGTATGGGGCAATGGAGGACGGTCCTTCGCTATCCAGGATGTCGAGAAATTCAAGGGATCGATGAAACGATCAAAATTGAGCGGGGAATATTCCAGGGCGATAGTTTTAGTCCCCTGTGGTTTTGTCTGGCCTTGAACCCTCTCAGCACTTTACTGGAGGGATCAGGGCTAGGCTACCAGCTGCGGAGAGGAGGTCAGGTAGTATCCCACGTGTTTTATATGGATGACCTGAAACTGTTTACCCCTAGCAAATTGCAACTAATAAAGTTACTGAAAGTAACTGAAACTTTCAGTAATTCTATTAGGATGGAATTTGGTATAGATAAATGTGCGGTCATGCATGTAAAACGAGGGGAGATAATGGAATCCGAGGGAATTCAACTTTCAGATTCCATTAACCTTAGATCGCTCTCCGCAGCAGAAACATACAGATACTTGGGTATGTCAGAGGCGTTAGGCATCAACGAAGCTGACATGAAGCAATCGTTAAAGGAGCGTTTCTTTGGCCGCCTGAAAAAAGTACTTCAAAGTCTTTTATCAGGTGGCAATAAAGTTCGCGCCTTTAACGGTTGGGTCATGCCAGTTTTGATGTACTCCTTGGGCATATTCAAGTGGACTCAGACAGAACTGGATGCCCTGGATAGGAAAGTTCGTACATCGCTGACCACAAATCGGATGCTTCACCCTCGATCTTCGGTCATGAGGCTGTACATCCCACGGAAGTGTGGAGGTCGAGGCTTTTTGAATATTAAGACTCTCCACAACCGTGAGGTGTGCAGTCTCAGAGAGTATTTTCTACATATCGATGAGGGAATGCACCGAGATATGGTCTCAGTGGACAAAGGACTAACCCTGCTCGGTTAAGCTAAAGAGAACTGGTGCAAACCTGTAGTACTCAGTACCAACGACCGCAGGGAGGTATGGCAGAGCAAAGAGCTACATGGACGCTTCTATCGGGCACTTCATGGTCCCGATGTAGATTATCTAGCGTCCGTGTCCTGGCTACGTTTCGGTGACCTTTTCGGGGAAACCGAAGGTTTTGCTTGTGCAATTATGGACGAAGTTATCATGACGAACAACTACCGGAAATATATTGTTAAGGATGGCACCGTTGACATCTGTCGGGCATGTCACTGTCCTGGTGAATCACTTAGACATATAATTTCTGGTTGTTCTCGTCTTGCTAACGGCGAGTACTTGCACAGGCATAACCAAGTAGCCAGGATCATCCATCAACAACTTGCTGTAAGTACAACCTTGTGGAATCTGAGGTGCCGTATTACAGGTATGTGCCCGACCCAGTTCTTGAAAATGACCATGTCACATTGTACTGGGATCGACATATCATCACTGATAGGACTATTGTCGCCAATAAGCCTGACATAGTGGTGATAGATCGATTATAGCGCCGCACAATGATTGTTGATGTTACAATTCCGCATGACGAGAATCTCGTGAAAGCCGAGAAAGATAAACAAATTAAGTATCTTGACTTGGCACACGAGATTGTCGACATGTGGGATGTGGACTCTGCAATCATTGTGCCGATAGTTGTAACAGACAATGGCCTCATTACCAAGAGCCTCGACCACCATCTAAAGAGGCTCTCGTTAGGTGGCTGGATCAAGGGCCTGCTACAGAAAGCAGTAATCCTCGACACGGCACGTATAGTGAGGAGGTTCCTCTCTCTGGAGCCCTAACCACCGGTAGCTTGGACCCTGTGCCCGCTGCCGGTTGGTCTCTATTTTTTATAGTTTTAAATGTATGTGTTTTTGTTTTTTACTTCTATATATATTTAAAAATGTAATGAATATGAAAGTATCAGAAATAAAGGAATAATAAATAATAATAGATGTATAGGCGCTCAGGCGCAGCGCTAATCAATAACAATGTATTACGAGACTAGCTAAACTGGCTTACAAAATATATACGTATATGATACGTATCTATATGTATATTATGGATAGAGCACCGCATGGTGGGGCGTTCCGCGCGCTTAAACTAAACAGGTTTTGTATATCTTGATGTGTAGCCGAATATTTGAGTATGTAAAATAATGCGACGAAACGACAAAAAGTACTACACCCTCTCGCACGATTCGCAGCGTTCAACTTCTAATAGTTCAAAGTCCAAACAGTCTAGGTAGATTTGACGAGCGTTACGCAGCCTCAACGCCGTGGCTCACTGTACTGATTTGTTTTCTTGCTCACTGATCGAGTTCACACGGATCACTTGTTAATAAACATATGTTTAAGTTATAGACTGTTATAGTTACATTGTTATAAATCTGTTTTTGTATAATATGAGAATCTTCACTATCGAATTAGGTAATACCCTGTAATTATAGATGTAAGGAAGGATAAATAAAAAAAAAGCTAAGATAAAACTAATATTGTTTTATTCACGTTGACGACATGAACGTTGATTAACTGAAAGAAAACAGAACAAAAGAAAGTGAAAAGTACAAAAATAAATTTACATAGAACAAAACGATCAATGTCAAATAAAATACTCTTTATATTCTAACAGGCACCTGCTACACTCTTGATATTAGTCTGTGAACCCAAATATGTCCTAAAATATAAACACAGGGTTGTGTTAGAGGAAATCATGAAAACTTTGAATAGATACATCTCTGAAATTATTGGCTGTTGCGGAAAAATGGGAAATAATTGCTGTTCATTATTACGACTAGTATAATATCTTTTCAGCTTAGTCGTAAAGGTAAAAAGTAAAGGTCTTTTACGACTTACGCGATAAATAAAATAAAATTTGTAATTATTTATGCATCCTGTCGCATTTGTAATACCGCATTTCTGCGGCAAGGTAGACGGGAAAGTTGAATTTCCAGCCGTTATTTCATATCGGCCATTTATACGTCCACTGCTGAACAAAGGCCTCCCCCATAAATTTCCACAACTGTGTCATCATTTTGGGGGGTATTTGCCAATACTCACCACGCTTGGCAGGCGGGTTGGTGAGCGCAGTATGGATACCGTTTCACAGAAGGGACGCTGCTGCCCATCCCTCTGGTTTAGAGTCCCTTAGTCACCTTTTACGACATCCACGGGAGGAGATGGAGTGGTGCTATATTCTTAATCCGGACACCATTATTATATATTAGTTATTCACAATTTAATTCCCTCAAGCCCATTCCATTATCGCACGACCAGACGTATGGTAATGCGCGAGAATATTCCAATCATACGCACGAAGCGGTTTGCTAACTCATTTACTATACCGCTAAGGTGTGGAAATCCTTGCCGGAGGCTGTATTTCCATTCGCATCGACATCATGAAAATGTATATTATTTATTATTCATTTATTTAGAGACTCTTTATTTTACATCACATAAATAATATTGACAGTTAATTCATTAATTCAATACGAATAAGAACGTTCATTCTTCTAAATCTTTTTGTTGATTTGTCTCATTGCAAGTAACTATTGAATTATTAAAAAAAAACAATTTTGAATTCAGTTGTTTTGTTTGGGGTCTTTAGTATCGATACAATATACTGCACTATGCAGCCTTAATTTTTTATCGTCAGTTGTAGTAAAACTTAGTGATTAAGTAGTCTGTGCTCGTATCGTCACTGTCAAGTGTCAATGTCAAAGTAAAGCAGCGTTGCCAGATGGGTACGAATAGTACGAACTGTGTAGAGTGCGCGCAAGATATGTCTGCGCGCGGCCAAAATCGGACCTAATCGTGTGTCGCCATCTTGTCGTTTATGTCAGGTGTTTAGACAGTAGTGTTGAGTAGGACATACAAGACGCAGTACATTTGTCCCGTACATGACACAATATTGTAAGAGCGGCTCAACATTATAACATGTACCACTTCAAATTTTATGTCGCGTTACTTTACTCTTAGCATGTGAACTGTAGGGTGAGAGAGAGAGAGAATGAGGCACATGCTTCAAAAGCACGTCTTTTTATTCAACGGACATTATCGTAACTGCAAGAGACAGTAGAGACGCGACAGTTTTAGAAAAATATGATTTCATGAATGTCTGTTAAATACCTATTTGTTTTGCTTGTTTATGATAAGATAAGATAAAAATATTTTTATTCATATAAAACCAATTACAGGCACTCATGAATAGTCAGACTAGTATAAGTCGCCTGCACAGTAATATTACAGTGGCTAATAAGTAAAACGTCGATACAATCTTCATTCGTCTATAATCAATCGCTTCTTATTACTTACTTTGCTTTAAGTATTACCTCAATCACACTTTGTAAGACAGGGCAGTACAAATACAGCAACAGTACATGAAATACTCGTTCTTTCAAATGTACCGCCAAGCTTCATGACGCCTCGCCTCATTTGAAGTGGGATATTGTACTGGCTCGGTACAAAAAAGAGGCTACTCTTACAAACTCATTTCTAAATCGTGTCCTACTCAACACTTAAATCTAAACTCTGTAATAAAGGATATTATAAGATTTCTGATTGTCTTGAGGATAAAAAAGCTTGGGACTGAGCTGCTCGCTAGATACAGTCAGCATTGTTTTTTTTTTAATTTTTAATTTATACAAAAACTGACATCTGTTATTTTATACACTTTTTATTGACATTGAATTCAAACAGATTTTTGACATGTGTTTTATATTAGAATTTTTACGTTTTATTTATATTTAATTTACATAAATTTTTGACATACAAGTACATTTTAGTACTGTTGTAATTTTCTATTTTTTGTGTACATGTATGTATAAATATTGTATATGACAGACTAACGTGTTGCTGGGGAGTTTGTTGCGCCGTTTCTTCTCCCCAGCTTAAACACTAGGAAGCGGTGAAGGGTGGGCTTAATGGGTGCTGTCTAATGTTGACGTTCAAAAGAACTAATAATTTAGTCTATTTGAATAAATGATTATTTCATTTCATTTCATTCCATTTCATTTCATTTCATTTATTTCACTATTAGACAGTGTTCTGTGTTCCGTGTTTTTATTCATTTTCAAAGTAAATTATCGCCAACATTATGCCGAAAGTGATTAAAAGTGCTGGCAGAGATATTATTTTGAAGGTGAAACTTGCTTGTGAAGAAGAACGTGACAATAACGGGCCTAAAGTACCGTTTTCCAAAGTTAGAGCCCGCATTGCTTATTTGACAGGTAATTTTTAGGGCTACCATAGCAAGAATATCCCGAGATTTTCGTGTAAAATATAATTGACAAATAATTATTATTCTTTTGTAATTTTGAGTAATACGTTGATGTTTATTTGTAGTTACATATTCTCTTTAAAGTTGTGTTAAAAGTATTAACTGAATATCCGTAATAGATCATACTTAATGAGCAATATAGTGTGTAATGTATTTTTATTTTGTTTTAGGCGTTTCCGAACGCACCGTTACCCAAATAACTCAAGAGCTAACACAGCAGCTGCTTCATCTTCAAAAATTGTGACCCTGGGTAAAACCAGGAATCGTAAGAAAAAAATTGATGATTTAGACGAATTTGATAAGTGCGCTATAAGGCACATAATTCAGTCGTTTTACGTCGTAAAGAAGGAAATTCCTACAATATACAATTTGGCTTGGACTATAACTTTGGCTGCAATTGAAAGCTGACATTAATTTTAAATATGGCAGAACATCGTTAAGAAGTATCTTAAAAACTATGGGCTACAAGTACAAAAAGTGCCAGTCTAAACGAAGGGTATTAATAAAACGCAGCGATATTGCAGCTTAGAGAGCAAAATATATTCTGAGGCTGCGCCAGAATCGTCAGAAAGAAAATACAGAAAGAAAGACATACATGCTTCATACCACCTTCAAAAATGTTGGCAATCGGAGGAAGTCTGGTATTCTTGCTTCTGATAGCGTCGGGGCGAGATGGACTATAACTCATGCTGGTGGTAAAACTGGGTTTGTTGAAAATGGACTGCTACTATTCAAGTCTAAATCAAAACCGACTGACTATCATGATGATATGAATTCTGAGAACTTCATGCGATGGATGAAAGAAAAAATTATCCCGAATTTACCATCTAATTGCATTGTAGTGATGGTTAATGCATCATACCACTGCACACAAATAAACAAGGCCCCTACAATGGGCAATACAAAAGCAGAGCTCCAAATGTGGCTTACGAAAAATTATATTGAAATCAATGATTGTTGGACAAAAGCGCAATTATTCGAATTAATCAAAAGGCACAAAGGGGACCCACAATATGAAATAGAAGTAATGTTAACTGAACATGGACATGAGGTTCTGCGTTTACCGCCTTACCACTGCGACTTAAATCTCATTGAAAAGATTTGGGCTATTGTTAAGAGGCACATTGCTAAATATCGATCAAGCACCAAATGAATAGCCTCAATTACAGAAGCTGCGTTCAGTACAGTAACCACAGAGGAATGGCTTAATATCTGTCAACACATAGACAAAATAGAAGACAAATATTTTGAATCAGATCGACTGCTAGATATAGAAATGGACAAATTTATAATAAATGTTACTGGTGACACATCTGAATCTTCTGACGAACAATCAAGTATGGATTCTGATGAAGATGTTAGAATGGAAGGTATTGACCTACTTCAGGACCATTGCTACACCAAATTAAAAAATACTACTAAATATTCAATAAAAGACTTACAAGGTTAATATGGAGTTTTGATTTCCTTTTTGCATAATAATACTAATGGAATAACCTAGCACATTCATTATACCTAGTAAAATAGTTAAGTTTGGAAACTGAAAAATAATCTTTGGTTAAATGGTAGACAATAAATATTAGTTACAACATTAAGTACGCCACCAGTCGAACGCAGACTTATCTTGCGCGCACTATACTATTTCAGCCATACGTGTGTGACGAAGTCATCCTTCATCTTCATTTCAATCAACCTCTTTCATGACTTCAAACCTTTTATGTCCATCACTGTCCACCTCACGATTCATTGTTTATTCAAATCAAAATTCGAAATTATGTGACGTAGAGTCGCTCTTCATATTTTGATCATCAGCATTACATTACATCACCACATTGGATTCTGAACGGTAGTGGTTCGACACACAGCTGTCGCTCTGACAAATAGTCTCCTGCAATATTTCAATTACTTATTTTAAACTAGCGTAAATTGTGATAATAAGCTATATTTTAAAATTTATATAATCATCAGCATGAAGTGTTGAAGTTGTGAATATCAATATACCATTATAACAATATATATGCTACGTTTCATTGAATCACAATAACTGAACTCCGTTACTTGCTGCCGTGGAGAGAGCCTCCTAGTCAGAGGTGGTCATTATTTCAATAACGGATAATGTAATGCATTATTCTTACGCAATGTTTATCACATTATTGAACAACGAATTATCCTGTTGTCGTTTTTCGTTATTGTTATTGACAACAGCCAGGCAGTGCGCGCACACTCGCAGCTAACGTCGGCTACGTGGCGAATAAGAAAGCATTATGCGCAACCAATAGGCGTGAGAGATATGGTGTTATTCAAATATGACGTACTTCGCATTAGAATTACAAATCATACGATTATAGTCCTTAAATGCACGTCATAAAGTTCACTTTTATTTTTATCGTTGTCTGTTATCTTAATGTAGTGAGTCACATGTTTTATTTTACGATTTTATGCTTTATTCAATTGGAATAATGTCGATTTTAATATTTAACTGAGGCAATAACTAAACAACGGATAACGAAAATTTGACAACAGTGAGACAATAATGTAATACGAGTTGCGAATAATGAAATGTTATCGTTATTGTTGTCATTGCGATCACGAACACGATTGTCATTATCCGCTGTCGCTGTCCAGTGATAGTTGAAAAGTTTAGTTTGGTGTTTTAGATTATTGTAATTACCAAATCATTTTAGTATAGTATATAGTGTTTTAAATTATATTAAGTAATTACTAAGTAATGTACTGTATATAAACAAGCTACACATAATTCATAATCCATTATAATGTTGCAAAACGACTCAACAGCAGGATAACAGGATAACTGACAGCAGTTTACAATAACAGTTGTTGTAAAATAACACAGCAGTGTAATTCATTATTGAAATGTAGCCGTTATTGCCATCTCTGCTCCTAGTTGAGCTAACCGGGAAGGAAACACGGAGGGAGGCACTCCGCGACACGTGTACTTGCGTACTCTGGGCGTTGTTTGTGTACTCAAAGTAAAGTTTCAAGATTTCAATTTTTTTATGGTTCTTTTAAAGTTTTTAAACGCTACCAACATTGATTGTAAGAATAGTTTAAAATAATACAGTCAGTGTAAGTGTAACACATTCATACTAGGACACTGCTAACACTAATTTAAATCCTTATTCTCGGGAAAAACGTACTTTTGTTGTTGACTTTTGGTCGCGGTTTCCTCGGATTTCTGAAGACTTATTTATGTACCTACCTACGAGTATGTAGTCTGTGTTTAATGTACCCTGCTATAGTTTTGTGTACTATTTCGGAGACTCGTGCGTACCATAGACGTAGTATCATCTGGCCACACTGAAGTAAACAATACGAAGTATATCTTTCTACCTAGTGCTAGTCTGTGTGTAAACTGTAAACGCAATCAACAGCATGGTAAATCGTCAATTTGTCATTTCAGTGTAAAGTTCAGAGCTGGACGGAAAGAAGACATTTAAGTGGATTGATAATCGCCCGTTAATTTATACTTATTAATTAATTACAGATTTTTGTAATATGACTTTTATACCTAATTGGGAAGAGTTTGAAAAATCGGCAGAGATGTTGTATATAAGGGATCCTCTGAACACTCGCTACAGTATCAAATATTCTCATTCAAGAGGTGTATTTGTTGTTAAAATTACTGATAACAAAAAGGTTATTATATAAATTGCTTCTATTATTCAGGTATCTTGTCTTGCATTTTGTATCGCCAAGTTGAGTGACATGACTATTACATACCACTTGTATAGTAAGCACAACAAACGATGGGTTTTGCTTTAAAAATCGCATCAATCGCATTTGTGTTACTTGATTGTTGCCTTGATAAACGTTTAAATTCAGTTAATAATAATAATTAATATAAGAATAATAGTATTATTGAACAAATTTACATTGGAATAAATTTTATGTTGCACAAACCTGACTAAAAAATGTACTAAGCATCAAAAATACAACAAAATCTCAAATGCTGTACCGTCTTTGATGGAACAAATCAGGATAACTTGATTGTGGGAATCGGCATTTATTTCTAATCATATTCTTATCCATTTATAGTTTCTATATAATTATTACAAACTGTCATTCAATAATGTGTATATTTTAAATTATTTACAGTGTCTTCAATACAAAACTGAAGTGCAGCAAGATGTTAGAAAGATAGATAAGTTTATATCAAATCTAATACGACATATGGCATCAAATGACAACTGATGCAGCAATTATATTTTAAGTTTACATATAACAATATATGTATATTTTTTTTTTGTGTTTTACTGTATTTTTCTTATACCTGTATATGCTTTACTTGTCTTTAAAGTACAGTATTGTGTTTCTCCAATACATGCTGGCCTGGCCACCTGGTGTTAGTCTGGCGGCTTCACAAAAAAGTACTGCCTTCAGTTTCAATGTACTGTTTTTATAAAGAATTTTGATTTATTGGTAGTCAAGCCAGCTTGCCGCTCTCATCCTGGCCCCTTCTATACCATTACAATAAAAAAAGGTGGTGATAATGTGTTACCTCAGAAGTAGAGTGCTCAGTAAAATAGGCATATGTACCCCAGTTATTTTAAAACAATAAACAGTGTTTGGAGATACAAGTGGATTGGTGGTGAGGCTGAAATTATTTTGATATCTTTTAACAGGAAACCAATAAACATTTTAATCCCTATTCGAGGTATATAATAATCTGCCGCATATGTCATCATCATTTCGGCCGAATGAAGTCCACTGCTGGACACAGGCCTCCCCCAAAGATCACCACAACCAACAATATGGATATGTTGTGGGCTCATTGGGGGGGTTTTGCCATAATCGCCACGCTTGGCAGGTGGGTTGGCGATCGCAGTTGAGTTGTTAATGTACTTGAAGGACGCTGCTGCCCATCCTCCGGCTAATCCCTTAGTCGACTTTTACGACACCCATGGGCATGCCGCATATGTACCGCCTCATTATTTAAATATAAGCATTTGATTTTTCAGCCCAGCCACATACAATCACTAATAATATAGCTTTAAATAGACAATGTTTATGTTGTCAAACAATTGATTTAGTTCGATCCACATATCTATCAGCCTTCTATTTGACTGGATGAAATAGTACTGGGAGCATAAAAAGGCTGCTTTAGGTGAATCATAATACGATTCACATTAGAAATCACAAAATGGTCAGTAATGATTAACTGAGCTTTTTCTGATTTCTAATGTGTGGCCCCAGGTTGAGTGACCATTAATTACATACTTTTAGTAATAATCAGTATTGGAATTCAAGCTTTATTTAACTATTTCTACAGATATATTTTAAATAGAAAACAAAGACAGACATATAGTAGACAATGACAAATATTCTTCTTTTACTATAATCTCCCCCACCAGTTAGTTAGTCCAAAGCTAATTTGTTGGATAATTTCCAATATTCAAGATATGTAGGTTTCCTAGTTCTGGTTAACCGACGCAAGTTTTCTTTTACTAATTCTAGAACTTTGTTTTCTTCTGTTAGGTCATTTTCCATTCTCTCGCCGAGTTCGAGAGATACCGCGATAACATGCAGCATTCGCTGTAAATGCTCGCCCCGTTCATTACTCGTGCTGGGGGACTTCAACGCTCACTCCAGAGCTTTGGGCAATCGCCGGGACAGGCCAAGAAGGAGGACGTTAGAAGACTGGTTGGCATCACTTGACCTCCGATTGCTAAATCGGGGGGCCGTTCGTCGGTCGTGGACCCTACATAGGCGGCTCGTTCTGTGGTCCGCATGGTGTTGGGTTGGCGGGTGGCGGAGGAGGTGGTCACGTTGTCAGACCACCGCCACATTATCTTTGACGTGGCTCCCCGCCTGCCCGGCCCGAACCGTTCGGGTCACAGCCTACCGTCTCGCGACGTGACTGGACAGGAATCCTTGAGGGAGACCCTACCGAACGGTAGTAGGCAGATTTCGCCCGTATGTCGCCCCGGTGACCGAAACCATGGCCCCGGGTTTCATCATTTCATCATTCCGGCCGAATGAAGTCAACTGCTGGACACAGGCCTCCCCGAAAGATACCACAACGACCGATATGGATGTGTTGTGGGTTCATTGGAGCTTTGCCACAATCGCCACGCTTGGCAGACATAGTAACATAGAAAATTTAAGAATAAACTTTTGCAAATTGTACCGTATAACATATTAAATTGAAGGCCTTGTTGTGAGGGTCTCAAATAGATTTATTTTATCATTTTAAAATAAATAGGCTTGGTTGGGTAAATCTTTAAATATTCTGCGAATAAACTTACGCGAATGAATGGGAGAACATGTTTTTCAACTACATGTTAAGTTTGTCCTTGGGATAAATTATTAGTACAACACAGAATTCAACAATAGACATTATATTAAGCAATTTTGGAACCCTCTCCACGCGAGTTCAACTCGCACTTATCCGATTTTTTCATATATTATGCACTCTATCATTTTTACAAATGTAGACATATATATGTCTCAGACATTGCTTCTAGAACCATCCACCAGGTTCTTGATACTCCAAATAATATTTTTATTAATTATTAACAAATATATTAGATTTCTTCCAAATCAAGATGAACGGCTAGTTCTCAAGAAAAGGTAAATGTTTAAAGTAGTAGTAGCTTAGGTAAAGTTCATCATATCGGCCAATCGGCCATACAACGTCCACTACTAAACAAAGGTCTCTCCCATAGATTTCCACAATGTTATCATATTGGGGGGAATTTGCCAGTACACACCACGATTGGCAGGCGGGTTGGTGAGCGCAGAATGGCTACCGTTCCACAGAAAGGACGCTGCTGCCTATCCCTTTGGTTTAGAGTCCCTTAGTCTTGGGTAGGAGATTTAGTGGTGCTATATTCTTAATCCGGATACCACATGGAGAACGGTAAAGTTAATTGCTTATTATTGTTCTACTGACTAATATCTACTACATTTAAATTAACACCATTGTTCTATTCTATTGTGTGGCTCTCATGGGCTCAGCAGCAGCCAAACGCACTTCGACCCGATTGGATCCATTGTGCTGCCCAAAGCCCTGCACTACTCCTCCGCTGGCAAATAAAGAAGTCTCTGTAGGTACTTCGTAATCATACCTGCCTGAAGCCGTGCAGTATCATCAGGTAATGGATAAGCTATTCCTAGATGTTTTGCCCTACGTCTTCCCAGAGCGTCACAGCTGCACAAAATGTGCTGCATTGACTCTTGATTGTCCATACAGAATCTGCATGCTTCCGTTGTGCTAAGCTTCATTCTATGGAGGTGCTCCTTGGTGCCAAAGTGTCCTGTCATTGCGCCTATAAAGTGCCTTAAACGGGTTTTGGTTAGATTTAATAATCTCATAAACCTGTCTAGTCTTGTGCTGCAGAAAGTCTTAGAATGGATTAGGCCTCACGCTTGCTTCTATTCTCTGAAATGTTCTTTACCAGCAAATGAATGTAATGCCTGTTGGTAGGTACCATGAGGAATTCCTACAAATGGCTGAGGGCCGATTAACTGCTCATTCGAGCCTGCCCTTTCTAGTTGATCTGCCTTCTCGTTACCTGCAATACCTTCGTGTCCAGGTACCCAGATAAGCTTTACGTTATTGTTTTCCTAGTTTGTTTAATAGGATAACATCTTCCTTGACTAGTTTCGAATTTACTTTGAAGGAGATTAATGCCGTCAAAGCTGCTTGACTGTCGCTGAGTATGTATACGGTTTTGTCCTTCACATTCCTCCTTAGTATTTCTCTTATGCTAGCAATTATTGCATAGGACTCCGACTGGAAAACCGATGTATAGTGCCCCATGGATTGACTGATATTGCAGTCATTGGACCAAATTCCTGCTCCCGTACCTGACTTCATTTTAGATCCATCAGTATACCAAATGAGATGAGCCGTATCATTTATGGGCTTGAGTCCACCCTGCCTGTCGTCCTATCGAACGCGCCTTTTATATCAAGAAAAGCTACTGTTTTTATGCTGTTTGCCATTGTTTGTATGCTGGTTACAGATTCTATGAAAAATTCTAAGTTCCTGGGGTGCCAGGTTGCATTGATGGCACCCTGGTATCCATGATACGTCCCACGAATTATGAAGAGAGATATTATTGTCGAAAAGGATATCATGCCAGAAATGTCCTTATTGTAAGTGAAGGGTAAACTATACAAATAAATAAAATTGAAGTGTCTGTTTGTAATGTCAAAATAACAGCTTTTTGCTAAATGCATATTCAAGTATATACTGTACATATTACAAAAAAACAATTTTAAATTTTTTTGTCTGTCGGTCTGTCTGTCTGTCTGTCTGTTTGTTCCTGGTAATCTCTGAAACGGCTGGACCGATTTTGACGGGACTTTCACTGGCAGATAGCTGATGTTATAAGAAATAACTTTTAGAAAAATAATTAGGATACCGCGCAAAAAAATAAAACCCTCGAAATCCAATATATATATTCTATGTCAAGTGTCTATGTCGTAGTATTCCAAATTTGTTTTAAATTAAACGCGGGTGAAACCGCGGGTCCCAATTAGTTCTTAATAAATTTTAGTGTAGATATGAAGATGATAAGAGGAAATGTATTCTTATTGCAGATTAATGATGCAGATCCAATCATACACGTGGATGCGACTTTTTGGGGTGCAACACATGATAGTTTTGTTTTTTTCACTATGATCCCATATTGGTTGGAAAAGTAGTGACAGCGTGCTGTGTTTTACACAATATGTCTAACCTAGCAGGGCTACGGCTCCCATGTTAATACAAAGTGAAACAAATGAAGAGACTAGGTTACTTGAAACCTTGTCACAGCAGCTGCTGAGATGTGGTTAAACGATAATGACGAGCACGTGATATATAAATATCCTTTTTAATAGTTTGTGTTTAGATAGGACTTGCTCACCTTCATTTATTAACAGATCGTACTACCTACACTGCAATTTGGGTACACAATAATTTTATTGAATCCAATGAGTTTTATCAGATTAATCCATATTAGCTACAAATATTTTGATGCCGTATTTTTTTTTGTCGTGTGGCTCCTGCTACGAGTAGCACCAACTCATCTCATCCCGTGGGTGTCGTAAAAGGTGACTATGGGATTAGCCGGAGTATGGCCATCACCATGCTTCGAGTACATTTACAACTGAACTACGATCGCGAACCCGCTTGCGCGCGTGGTGCGTGGTGATTATGGTAAACCTAAAACCTCCCATTGATTACAGAACACACCCATATCCATCGTTGTGGTGATCTTTTGGGGAGGCCTGTTCCCAGCAGTGGACTTAACTCAGCTGAAATGATGATGTTTTTTTTATAAATACCTCCACAACTAAAGACCGATTATTATTATAGAACAATTTGACTAATAAGGCAGCTACTAATGATTTAATTTCAGTATTTTAGTGTGGTATATTTATACCATTGACATTTTTTATGTGTAAGTATACTTATTCTAAATGGGCAATGAGAAATTAAATGGTTATAGTTATCATTTTTTAATTTAAATTAGAAAATTAATGAATTCCCTACCAAATGACGACACATTGCATGTGATCGGTTGTCTATGGGGTCCTTTGTTCAGCTGTGGACATCTTTTAGCTAATTTATGACGAGGATGACGATGAAAAAATAAGTAATGAAATGGAATAACGTTTATTCAAAATATATAATAATAATAATCCGTGTGGTGTCCGGATTAAGATTATAGTACCACTCCATCTCCTCCCGTGGATGTCTTAAAAGGCGCATAAACCAAAGGGATGGGCAGCTGCGTCCCTTGTGTGAAACAGCAACAATTTTGCGCTCACCAACCTGCCTGCCAAGCGTGATGAGTATGGCAAATTCCCTCCAAAATTACACCACGCGTCCAGGCCGTTTATGGGGGAGGCTTTTATTCAGCAGTCGATGTCTTTTGGCTGATATGATGACTATAATCAATGATATTATACCATAGATATGTTACATCCATATTAAATGGCACGCAAGATACGGTCTCGCTTGCACAACCATGTCGTGAGAAAGAAGATACAAAGACAACAAGAGTAAAAGAGATAGCTATCTGGGCGAATCGATTGCGAGGTGCTACAATTGGGCGAGTTTTGGTTCTTACTTTTGGCGCGCTTGTAACATATCTACTTCTTTTTAATATATATTAACATTGACTACAATAGTACTTTTTGAACGTCATCATAATACTAGACAGACCAAAAATGTATCTTTTCCAGTTATAAAAGTTCTTTTTAAAGTGTTAGTTTAAAACAATCTTATTACAATTTCAACAATCGCTAATATAATAGTTTTAAATAGGAGCACTAAAAACTCTTCTTCTTCTTCTCTTAGATTATGGCTTCTGTAGAGTATCTTCCACAATTTCGCCAATGTCAAGTATATGGCAACGTCGTACGGTATTTAGATGAATAAATCTTTACATATTCTTAAAATATTACACAAAAATGAAAACGATCTAAAAAATATGACATATTTTTTAGAATTTTTACGGTACCATTGTTTTTTTTTTTTCCACCTCTAATAACTCAATTCATCAAAATAATGTCAAGTGGTTTTGTTTTTTGTTTACATTAGAAGCGTCGGCCAAGGAATCGTCATTCAGCCTTAAAATTCAGCCAGTAAAAACGTTAGAATAATGATTTTTATGATTGGTATTTCACTAAGTTTTTGAAAATAATTAAAAGTAGACATATATTATATTTTATAAACCTATAAAACTCTCAGTCAAGATTATTGATTATGTTATAAAGAAATTTTATTCAAGCTCTAACTCGTCTACGTAATAGTGACAGCTGGGCACAGCCTTGAATTCGTCGACGAGCTTAAACGCGTTAGTGAATACTCTTTGACCCAGCGCTGCGCTCTCAGTCGTTATTAAGGCCATCTCGACGACGAGCCCGTCGTAGCGTACTACCACGAAATTGTCTCTTAGAGAATAGCACTCCAGGAAAGCATTTAAAAAAATCATAATTAGGATATAATGAACAACAAAAGCCGTGTGGTGCCGGCTTAGAATGCCACCACCTCATCTCCTCCCATGGGTGTCGTAAAAGTCGACTAAGGGATTAGTCGGAGGATGGGCAGCAGCGTCCTTCGAGTACATTAACAACTCAACTGCGATCGCCAACCCGCCTGCCAAGCGTGGCGATTATGGCAAAACCCCCCAATGAGCTCAAAACACATCCATATCGGTGGTTGTGATGATCTTTGGGGGAGGCCTGTGTCCAACAGTGGACTTCATTAGGCCGAAATGAACAACAAAAATATAAGAAATACTTCAAAATACGAACTCATCGTTGAGCTCACTTCTTATTTCGTAGTTAAATCTCTTATTTTGTTTTCACTGCGGATTCAGAAGGGTGTTTGCTAGTGAGATATTGCAGAATAAACCACCGAGGTTAAACTCAACGGTATAGGCAAGTGAATCCATTTCGATCATACCCGATATGACTGTAACTCTAGTGTCGACTGAGCCGAATTTTCGGCCATATTTTGGCCGAAACCGAAACTGTGGCCGAAACCTGCATTTTTGGCCGAAACCGAAACTTCGGTCGGTCTCTACACAGAAGTACAACACACCCAAACTGGTCCTTGTGGTATCTTGGGGGAGGCCTGTTGGACACAGTTATAGCAGTGGACTTTATTCGGCTGAATAGATGATGACCATGATGATGATGAGGGCGAATATTATTGCGCTGCATAATACGTAATGACGTATAATAGTTATAACACAAATACTTATCTAATAAAAGTGGACTGAGTGTAAATCACGGACTAGAAAAAAAAGAAGGACTCCGCGCCACTCATATCGAAAGTGAAGAGGGGATAATGGTGAGAACGAGGTTTTAGAAGAGTTGGCAAGGCATAGCATGCAACTTAGAAATCGATCTCTCCTTAGACAACCGGAAAAATTCAATGATTATGTGTCTTTTATCGGCACTAGTCGATTTAAATCTTTGGCACTAGTATTGACAACTATACAGAACCAGTCACTTAGAAAGAAGCAATGGTCTGCCAAGATAGGGAATTATGGTGCATGGCTATGGATAGTGAAATTAACTCTGACAGAGAACAAAACGTGGGTTCTTAAAAATTTACCCAAGAATCGGAAAGCCATTCCATGCAAGTGGGTTTATAAAGCTCGTCTTGTGGTAAAAGGCTTTCGACAAAAAAGGGAAAAGATTATGACCAGACGTTCAGCCCTGTAGCCAGAATGGCAACAGTTAGAGCTGTACTCAGTGTAGCAATTAGTGAAGGAATGAAGTTAACTCAATTTGATGTCTCCACAGCTTTCCTATATGGATCATTATCTGATGAAGAAATATATATAAAACAACCAGAGGGATATGGTGATGGAACAGACCGAGTTTGTCTGTTAAAGAAAAGCCTTTACGGCTTGAATAGTTATAGAGATGAGTTTGTTGACTTCAAAATAAAAAAATATATTATCAACGAAAAACCTTTTCAATTAGCTGTTTAATTTCAATTCTTCGTCCTTCCCCGGGGTGGAGGAAGTTCATGAAGAATTTCCACTGGGTAAAACAAGGTCATTTTCCATTGCTGGTTCAGTCGGTGTTTCCTCTATAACTTCTGGCTCCCAGGAATACTGCTCCCTGGCTTCTGTAATGTCTCTTGTCTCTACTGTACTTGGAGCTACCGTGGGCTCTTCTTAGTGTAGACATATCCATGGGCAAAAGCAGATTAAGCAATGGCTTGAGACATTCTTCGTCTGGTTTTATTATGTGATTCGCAATATAATAACCAGGGAAATTAATATTTCTAACCGAAACAATGGATTTTTCTTTATTTATAGAAGATATTTATCAACTGCATTCATAGTGTTTTAAATTTACATCATGTTCGTGTTGATCCTTTCTGCAAATTGTGAGGTCATCCAAATAGACAAAAATATCTAGCAAACCTTCTTTTTCAATCAAGCAATCCATTACTCGTTGGAAGCAGCTAACGCCGTGGGTCACTCCAAAAGGAATCCGACAATACTGGTACAGTTGACCACATGCTTCAAAGGCATGTTTAGTCTGACATTCACGAATAGGTACTTGATGGTAAGCACTTTTTAAACCAATTTTACAAAAATTATCATTTTGTGACTTGATTTACCGTCGACTCGATGCTGGGGAGAGGGTAAGCGTCAAGTCAATGTATTTATTAATTGTTTGGGAGTTATCTACAACTAAACGCTTTCGATGACTTTCAGTTTGAACTATGAGTAGTTGCGCTCTCCATGGCAATCGGCTCTCTTCAATCACTCCATCTGACAGAAATTGACTTATTTCCCCTTTAATAAATTTACTGTCATCTCTAAACCTTCGAGATTTTATAGCTATTGATTTACAATTTATGTTTATGTAAGTGAAAAGAGGAACTGCTGGAACTGAAGCTGCCAGAATACAGCAAATCTTCAAAGACTTTCTAATTCCACCAAATGACATCTCTAGTTTTGAATGTTGAGATTGAATATCGTGACCTATAATAAAATCTGCGCACAATTATTTTACAATAAAAAAGTCACGTTATTATCGTTAGTGAAAATAGTAGCTTTACAGCGTCCATCGATATTTGTTACTTGGCTGAGTGACATAGTGATAGTTTCGTTAGAACTTTCCTTACTAATTGAACAATTTTCAACGAAGATACTATTGATATAGCTCTTGGAGCTTCCTGAATCAATTAATGCATCAGCTTTGACTCACTTTACGGAGATAGTCATAGTGGTCTTGCGAAGACCAGATGGAGCCGCCGCCGTGACATCTTTCTCTTGACTATAAGTATTAATAGCATCTGAAGCTGCGCTGTAACTGCTTTTGGCACTTTTGCAGACGTTGGCAAGATGACCTTTCTTAGAACAAAGCTGACTAGTTTAACCTGTTTATTGAAGCTGGTTAAAAAACTACTCAATCAAATGTAATGAAATTTACATGGGACCAATTCGAAAGCATTCTCACCAGTGAAAAAAATAATCGCTCAAATTAGTCTACAAATCTCGGAGTAATCGATGCACATACATAAAAATAAAAAATATGCATCGAATTGAGAACCTCCTCCTTTTTGCAGTCGGTAAAACGGCGTCTGCCTTTTTACCTTTAAAGTAAAATTCTGTGGCAGACGGTGACTTGCCACTCACAAGATGGGCCCCCTAGGCCACCACTACAGGCGACAAGGAACAGCACCGGTGTGAGCGGCTAGGGGTGTCGAGAGGTGCGGCATCGGTTTCACCATCGATCGTCTCGAAGACTCGGTGCGCTTTTCCCCGTTATTACGCCATTAGTGTATAATAATCCACCCCCGAGCATATAGCTCTGGCCCCCCTCTGACCAGCCAATTAAGGCAAGCCATAGTTGAAAATCTTGCGGGCACTCATGGGGTTCCACTCCAACCAACCAATAAAACGCAAGCGCAAAAACAAGCGGAGACGAGGTCCTTACCGATTCTCTGGAGCATTCGGGTACGCAGTGTCGCCACTCACATTCAGCTCGCCACAAACTGCCCGGCGTTCTGTAAGCTTCTAAATATACTTTTTTTTATGGTAAACTTTTTTTTATATCAGAAGGTAAGAGGAATAAATCAAGCAGCTGCTTTAATCTGCCCTCCAGAACTACCTTATCCCATGGTAAAATAACAACTGCACAGAGGGGTTCAAGTATTGATTATTATTTCAATTTATTTAACTATTTTATGTAATTGTCAGTATGGACAAGTATCTACGACCCGAACGCTTTGATGTCGATCCATCAGTGACTTCTGCTGGTCAAGATTGGGCTCATTGGTTATTTACATTCGAATTTTTTTATCACGATTTCCGCACCTCCGCACCTGATAACCTTGCCACAACGACTAGTATGGGTTGATGTTGAGTGCTTATTGGGGGTTTTGCCATAATCGCCACGCTTGGCTGACAGGTTGGCGATCGCAGTTGGATTTCAAATGTACTCAAAGGACTCTGCTGCCCATCCACCGGCTAAACTCATAGTCACCTTTTACGACACCCACAGAATAAGATGGGGTGGTGGTATTCTTCCGCTTCACCATACAATAATAAAAATGAATTCTTAAATAACCACAAAAACCACCACCAAACAACCATCTAATCTACGGCGATCATAATTGATGGTTGGTGCAGTGGCTGATACAGTCGGCTGCTGCGCTCCGGGTCGTGGGTTCGATTCCCACACGGAACAAATATTTGTATGGTCTGCAGGTAGTTGTTCCGGATCTGGGTGTATTATGTGTGAAATTCATGTCTGTAAACGACACGACACAGGAGAAATCCTAGTGTGGGGCAACGTTTTATAAAAATATAAATAAAACACATAATACACAGAAAGTGATAAATATTTACTTACATTTTAAATTAATCATAACACCTACGCAATACAGCAGAGCAGTTGCAGAGTTACGAGGTCACTATATTCATTCGGAACTAATAACAAATCATAACCAATAAGTATTTACAGATTAGGTGGATTAGGAATAGGTTTACCTAATCTAAAATTTACCGAATACAACCCATCCCTAGTTTACATGTTTATATGACAACATAACACATCCGCTCGCCCCGCGTGTTTCCTACGCTCATGAAGTTGCGCGATATTTTTGTTTGTGATGGCTACTCTATAGTACGTAGTGCATTATACCTCAATTACCTTAACAGGCTTATTTTAATATGAGCACTTTTGTTGACATATTATTTTGCAACTGGCCGAAGTGCAGTCCAAGTTGGAGGCTTTAGATAACAACACACCTACGTGTCTAGTTAATATTGTTACAGGACGCTGTTTCGATTAGTAGGTCATCTGACGCCTCTAAGGTAAACACGCGTCACAGAGCGCAAAACGCTTTTATCAGCAGATTTGAGATGGTGCATGTAGTTGCATCACCGACTGTCGATTCTGTTGGCGATGCATCGCGTGTCGTAGATGTCCGTCCCTCCACTCCGGTATCGTAGATGTCCGTCCCTCCACTCCGGTAGCGGTTACGACACGCGTAAATGCTTCGACCCCTAAACAAGCTTACGCTGTGATTGCCGCCACCTACGAACTCGTTGCGTCGCAAGTTAAGCAGCAAAATAGAGGAAATCTACCGCAGGATCACTGTGAATTATCCAGACAAGGATACAGAGAAGAACCAGTGCGACAAGGAGGGCTTGATCAAGGTTAAGAAGAAGAATAGAAAGCCCAATTGTCGGAACGAGTGCGGTACCGCACCGATCGGACCGAACCATCTGTTGCATTCTTCTGTACCAACGATGCTGCTTTTACTCCTTATAACATCAGCTATCTGCCAGTGAAAGTCCTATCAAAATCGGTCCAGCTGTTTCGGAGATTAGCCGGAACAAATAGACAAATGAAAAAAAAAATTGTTAAAAGTATCGTTTATACTTTTACATGCATTTAGTAAAAAGCTGTTATTTTTACTTTATCAACTGACACTTCAATTTTATTTATTAGTATAGATGTATAGTATTTTCATGTTAGTGGTTTAAAGCCTCTTCGAACTCATACAATTTTCCTACACCACTGGGGACAGTCCACGACTTCATTTTATAGTGCAGCCATGGAGAGTCCCTGGTTAGTATCCCATTACATTTTAAATTAGAATTATCTAAAGAGCCTATGCGTGTTGGACCCATGTCCACGTTCCTCTTTACAGATGCTATTAACCCACGAATTGAGGCATATATATATTAATAATATTAAATACAGTGTTGAATATGAATGTTGATGGATACTCGAGGGAGATCAAAAGAAAAGATGGATGGATTATGTGATATGAAGGAAAAGGAAGTAAACGATGACTATAACTTGGTCCAGGGCAGGAAGATGATGATCCTTTGACGCAACACATCCGTTACGATGCCGGCATCCGCTGAAGCTTAAGAATCACCAGAAGAGAAGTAGATAGGCAGTCAAAGATAAGCTGCAAAAAGTTATTGCATCTCATCCCAATCTGCTGATATGTACCACCATCTTAAGGTAATGATACCACAGCTGAGTTCCAGGATAAACCCTTATATAAAAGATAAGAGACGTCTGATGGACATCTGATCTGCGACTCGAAGAGGAACAAGAGAATTTGTTTTGGTCTCAAGGCGATATGGATTGCGACGAGACAGACATACCTTAGACATTGCTGAGGTGCACTTTTAAAGAGGGAGTTCGAGTGCTGTTGAACCTCTCTCTTGTTGCTATTTTTCATCGATGTTTGTTGAAGTCATTGAAGGAGGGGAAGATGACAGTGAAATGAGGATCCACGCTGCTAACCTTCAGACAGACACGAGACAATTGCACCGATGGGGGACTTGTCTAGGGACTACGGAAACGCCCAAGCCCCACTGAAGATATCTATCGGAGTGTCTCATCCGATTGCCGACGGGCACGATGGAAATCCCTCCGGAGACAACATGGATTTTTTCCCATATTCCAATTAATATTATATTAAGTATTATGCCCTATGAGCCTGTCGACTGGGATATTTTCCCATTGACCTATGATTTATAATTCTATTCATTCCGTTAGCTCATACAAGAGATAACAACCGGTACATATGCCATTAGATCCAATTCAAAATAAAAATAAACAAAAAAAATAGTTGCAAGTCCCAGTTGTTCCCTTCATTATGATTGACCCCTCGGTGGAAAATAGTAAATAAATTCCCAGTTGTCTCCGGGAGAACAACCTCGTACGAGTTGAAATTATCCGGCACGATGGTGCATCCGAGATTTTTCACAGTTGCCAGGGCAGCCTTTCGTATGTGACTAACTTACGACTTGGGCTCCCATCTACCTGCGTTCGGGCAGCGGTGCACCGTGCCTCCGTGATCCTGATACCCTCTAGAATTAGTCTCCTGATGCGTATTGACGAATAGATTTGCATTCATTGCATCCTTTTCAGTATTTTTTTATTAAATATATCTTTTAAACAGCTTATTGCCACCTAAAAAACTTACTTATAAAATTATTTTTAAATGACTTTTGCAAATATTTGGCACCAACATGTCATGGAAAAAAATTAAGGATCCCGTTTAAATCGATTGACTATACATGTTGGACATCTCTATATTATCTACAACCTATACTGTCAAAAATTGTTGATGGACATTGGACATGTTATTTTACTGTCATGCAGTGTGAAACATAAATAAAGCATATTCGTTTTTGTAAAAATCATGACTTAATACTCAGGCCTAAACTGTTAATATGTTATAATAAATTTAATAAAATAACTGCCACTTATATATTTGTTTTAATTAATGACATTATGGATGGTTTAATTCACGCGGCATTGGAAGCTGAGGTATTTCATTGCTTTCTTCTATTTATTAACCGAGCTTCACTTCTATATCTGTTCTTGTTTGTAGGTTTGTTATTTATCAATAATTTATATTTTAGGTAATACTTAACCGGGCGAAACATGTGAACTCTAACTTATCACAATTTAACAGTGGTGTCCCAGACCACAAAATGACTTGGACCCATGATAAGATGCAACTCGCTGAATCTGTTGATGAGTCTAGAATGAAATTTCAACGTAATTCGTCCGGCTCTGCTTCTAAATCAACAGAAAAGTTTGACTTATTTAAAAAACTTCATGAACTTTACAATGAGTTAAGTAGAGATGAGACGTTACAGGTGAACTATGTAAGTAGAAAAGCTGGTCATGCTAGTTTTGATTTCATGTATTTTACTATTTCACGTTGCTTTTGATCTGTTGCTCATTATATAAATGGCGTTACCATTTAACGTTATTCATAGTATATGGAAGCTAAAACCTATTATTTTGTTTAGATATTAATTTAAAAGGAGTAAGAAAGTTGAAGATATTAATTATAATCGAAAGCAATCTTATTAAATATAAAGTTTAATTTGTTACTAATAATTCATTTATAGATTTACATCGGAAAAGTTAGTAAGATTTCATCAATTAATAATGTACATAATGGTATTAAGTGCTCAGTAATATAAACACTTAAGTAACTATTTACATAAATAGTTCCAATATAATTTTCATAATCATATGTAGTTTGTCCTGCCTATCCTATATAAATAAACTAGGTTCAGTGATTTTAAAATAAGTAAATGGATGGAATGCTTCATTATATTTAAATTATTTTATAATACACATTTTATTTAACATTGTAGCAAGGCCTGAAGACCACATCATATCTACTGGAGAAGTTATTAGCAATATATAATCTTAATACCCTAATATTAAATCTGTATCCAGGCAATAAGGGATATTCTCTATCTTTAAAAGTAAATGGCAACTCACAATATTTACATCCACCGGATGGACATGTAAGTTAAACTTTTAAATTACCTACATCAATGAAATAAGGTTTAAAATAGACCAAGCAATATATATACCTATCTTACAGTAATTATAGAACCAATACACTCAATATGACATTCACAGTTATTGATGTAACTGTATAACAAACAGTTCTATATTTTATGATTATATAATATATTTTTCTTTATATTGCTGTTAGTAAATAGGTTTTTCTTCTAGTCTGCAACAATATAGACAATATTAGTTGCTTCTCTTCATTAACAAGATGTAATAATTGAATGATGGTGAATGGAATGGTATGAAGCAGTATGGTTTATTGTGGAGCTAAATGAGGGTGATGGTTAATAAGCCAGCTAGCTACCCGGCCCTACTGTTTTCCTTAGCTAAAAACTAATGCTGTCCTTGTAGTAAGAAAACAACAAATTTACAAAAAAAGAAAACCTGAAATGTTAACAATGTGCATGAATTGGTCTTGCAGGAGGGCCAATTGCACAATACCATGTGATTGTTTTCTACAGGTTTCATTATATTTTATCTACCACTGCCTAATAGTGCATAATTTTGGCATTGCCTACTAGAGAGAGAATCCTATGCGTTATGAATGTATTGAACTGTATGCAAAATACTGAATACTTTCGGTTACAGTGTTAATAAGAAAATCCAACTTCCACATATGTCAAACATTTAGTATTGGGGATAGAGATATAATATAGTATTTAAAATACTTCTATAATACTCGTTTGCCTCAAATAAAACATTATTATGAGTATTGTTTTAATTTAATACCTTCACTATTTCCCTAGTCATCAACAAATCAAGAGGCCACATTAATAGAGACCCCACGGTGGCCATACGAAGAAGAGGAATTATTAAGTTATATAGACAATGAGGAGCTGCCTGTAGTGTTACTAGACCTGTTGGAAACTGAGCATTCATGTCTGTTTTACTCAGGATGTATAATAGCACAAATCAGAGATTATAGACAGGCATACCCTAGTTTCCTCTGTGATACACATCATGTACTCTTAAGACCCACCAATCAGGTATGCCCTTTATATCTATACTTATATTAAAAAGCTACTTAGAGGTACATATAACACTAAATTTTCCATGGCTGGTTTTTTTATATCATAATATGTAAGCTAGAACTAAATGCTACAGAAATGTTGCCTTTCTGGTTGTCTCGTCTCTTCTTTCTGTTTGTCTGCATATCACGTGAGTACAGCTGTATGGATTTTGATTTTACTTTGACTGTTATGTATACTGTCTGCTTTTATATTTACCTGCTTTATAATTTGTAATTGAAATATTGTTTGTTCCCCACATGGCTGGTTGCATTTTGCCTAATATAACAAATAAAATCTTATTTCATCCTGAGACATTGTCTTGGTTACATTATTGACAACCTGATTTTTAAGTTTTAAGAATTAAAACCCCTGTATTGGTACATACAGGACACAGTCATTATCTGAGCCTTTACTTGATTTAATAAAAATCTATTCATCTCATCATCATTTCAGCCGAATCGAAAGTCCACTGCTGGACACAGGCCTCTCCCAAAGATCACCACAACGACCGATATGGGTGTGTTGTGGGCTCATTGGGAGGTTTTGCCATAATCGCCACGCTTGGCAGACGGGTTGGCGATCGCAGTTGAGTTGTTAATGTACTCGATGGACGCTGCTGCCCATCCTCCGGCTAATCCCTTAGTCGACTTTTATGACACCCACGGGAGGAGATAGGGTGGTGGTATTCTGAGTCTGCACCACACGGCAAATTCAAATCTATTCATCTATTTCATTCGATTCTGTTTTAAGTTACGACATAATTAGAATGAAGTTTAGATAGTAATGTCTTAAGTTTACGCGATTATTACTCATTATAATAAAACACTTATGAACGGATTATTTCGCGTATATTATGGATTTTTGTTTTTCCTGTCGTTATGCACACTTTGCAGGGTTCGTGGTCGCAGGATGACTAAGGTGACAGGCGTTGTTACAGATTTTAAAAAGTTATTTTATATCACCGTTATTTTGAGGGGAACAAACAAATTCCCCTCAGGAAGAAAGATACTTTTAGAATGGCCCTTTGCACTCTTTCTAGCCGGATCAGGGTAGATTTCGGTGCGCTGTTTTTACTAAAATGCTTTTCGTATCAGCCGAAGAACATCTACTGCTGTAAAATTCTATGGTTACATGCCGGGTATCGTCATTTTGGGAGGAACTTGCAAGTACTCACCACGCTTGGCAGGTTGGCTTGGTTGGTTGGTGAGCGCAGAATGTCTGCTGTTTCACAAAAGGAATGCTGCCCGTCCCTCTTGTTTAGAGTCCCTTGGTCGACTTCTACGACATGCACGGAAGGAGATGGAGAAGTGCTACATTCTTAATCAGGACACCATTCGGAATCGGGCACCACATTCCGATTCCGATTCCTTATTAATGAGAATAAATGCGTTTATAAAATTGTGTATTTGACTATACAAAATTGTGTATTTGGTAATACACAATTTTATATGTGATGTTAGTGACATTGTGAATTGAGAACATTATCATAACCAATATTATAAAGTGAGAGTTTGTGTGGAGGGTAATCTCCGGAACCACTACACCTATTTAAAAAATTCTTTCCCCATTTTAATGGTACATTACTCCACATTGAGAACATTATCTTAACCAATATTATAAAGTGAGAGTTTGTGTGGAGGGTAATCTCCGGAACCACTACACCTATTTAAAAAAATCTTTCCCCATTTTAATGGTACATTACTCCACATGGACATAGGTTATATATTATGTGCAAATTAGTTAAAGCTATGATGATTTTCGTTAACTTAGTAGGAAATAGAGACGGAGAGCTTTTCTGTCTGCGTGTGCTGCGTCAATAGTTAAAGTTTTTATTCTATTAAATTTTATAGAGGGTTTAATCACAAGCTGATTATGTCACCCAATAGTTAAAGTTGCAGGAAGATAATGTTGAATTGTTGTTCTTGAAAAGTTCTAAAAAACCGTCCGCAATAGCATTGATAACTCAGTTACCATTTATATTTTGGTCAAAAATAATCGTAACGCAAACAAAGCTGCGGGTGGGTACCAGCTAGTTTCGTATAAAGCAGTGATAACAGCATCTTTTCATAGAATTATTTTTCGTCATATGTAACTCGGCTACTGTTCTTTAGTCTATTCTTATATTAAAACTCATTTATTAGCTATTTAATTATTTTGCTGAAGTTGGCATGACCTAGATAGAGCATGCTATATTAAATTTAATAAGTTTAGCTGTGGTGTTATTATTTATTTATAAATTGGGTTATTGTATTGTATTGCTTAGATGGGGACATAGTATATAAAATCTAGTCACTAATATGCAGAATATTAATAATAAAAAGTATAATATGCATGAAATATACTTTGATATGGTTGGTCTTCAATAGTTGTTCCTGGTCATCAATTTCATTAATTTCATATTCACTGTACCCACGACGCAGGAGAAATCCAATAATGGTTTTAATTAATATATAAAAACTACTACTGGCATTGTCATGCTTTCTTGTCTTGCTGTTCTGACTTTACTGCCGTATGACAAAAATAATACTGCATATTATGATAAACAAACTCACCAACACTTGTATAAGTTTTTATACTAATATCGTAAGCTAAACTTTGACTATAAAGACTCACAGATATTCATATGAGGTCACAATATGTTGTAAATTTTCACTTGTTTGGGTTGACTTTGTCAAAGTTGATTGATATGAATTGGTTTAAAATACCGACTTAATCCCTATTATTAGAATTTAATATAAGGTAAATAATAATCATATGATCACAATTTGACCAACAGAGCATAATAACAGACGCAATATGCATCGGTGGTCGTTGCGGCTGGGTCGGCGAGGAGCGGGGTGCATTGGAGGCCGTGGAGGCGGCGCTGGTGCACGCGGCTGCGCCCCCCCTGTGCCTCGACCCGCGCCCCGCCGTCGGCTTGCTGGCCGCCAAACTACACGCTGCTCCTAGACTGTTTAATACGCCCAGGATTAGGAGACAAGCGAAGAGGTTCTCACAGGTATATACTCTATGGGCTCTGGCTATGCTATGCAATGCGGTCGACTCCCTGTGTCCCCACCCGCGCCCTGTCGACGATCTGTTGGCAACGAGGCTGCACGGCCTTATCAACCTAGCACTATTTCACAAAGTGTGTCAGTTCGACATTTTTCGGGCTTATGCCCCCAGCCGCCATACGGAAGCTCGGGACATGACACGTCATTTTTATTCAGTATTAGCTGTGCCCCGCAGTTCCACCCGCCTAGATCGGGATAAAAAGTTGCCTATGTATTAATCCAAATCGGTCCAGCCGTTTGAGCGTGAAAGAGTAACAAACATCTATACAAACTTTCGCATTTATAATATTAATGGGATTTATTTCATGGCACGTTAGCGAATGACCCACTGTAAGGAGGAAGAAGGTACTCTGTTATGCACGGCACGCTGATATGATGATCAGTTACACTAACGAAAGCGCTTTCACACAATACTTATTATTACTTATTAGTGGTTTCTTTATTTTAGGTGGCTGTCAACCGGAAGAGAAAATTGGATCAGTTCACACATTATCATGGTTTAGAGTTATTAGACTTAATACACCGACAGAGAGCGAAGAATAGTAGACAATCAGTACCACACACGCGACTTACATCTAAATATCCGAAAAAACCACCAGAGGTAAACCCCGTACTTTACATAGAATTTAATTTGATATCTTATAACCTAACCCAATATAACAGGAAAAACATAACGCTTGTTTTAGTAAAGAATATATAAACGTTTTTTTTGTCGTGGGGCAATCCTCATGTACTTCCTCCGCCTCGGTAAGGGATGAGGGGCATGCCGGATTCTTACCGGATAAAACCCTATGGTGCCTTCCACGTGCTAGAAGTGTGGTGCCAGGTGTGAAGTGTCCGCTTTGTCAGCATTAGACCGCACCCCCGGCAGGTACCGGCCCGTCACTGTTTGACGGGCCTCTTCTCTCTGGCTGGCTGGCCGCACATATCCTACAGAGAGGCGCGCGCAAAACACACGTGCCGCCGTCTTAGGCCTTTTTTTGTAAGGACGACGGACTGCCCTTAGCTCGTCGCCCGTAGGCTGCTTCGTATGGTGCCCGGAAATCGTTCAGCGCCCTCCTCCGGCGCCCGGATCGAAGGTGGTCTCCTCCCGTCCCCGCTCTGCCAGCTCCTTTGCTTGCATCATGTCCCTCAAAAGGAGGTGACGGCATCAAACGTGCTTTCGCTCCAAACGATGGACTGAACCACGGGCAGAAGCGAGAGGTCCCTTCTACTTCCGCTACGAGATCACGGCGTTGCGTTGCCTACGCTGGGCACTCTTCCAACGTGTGCAGCGCCGTGTCCTCCGGGCAGTCTCCGCAGGGATGTACTTCCCGGGACATCCATGGTTCGAGAGTAGCTGCGTGATCAGGAGGTGAGGGCGCCATGCCGCTTCTCCAGCCATTCCTCCATGATGGGTCTTACTGCCGCTATCGGCGTGTGCGGTGCGGTGACAAAAACTAGAGTCGACTCCGGTTTTAACATGCCATTAGCGCCTTAAATATTTAAATCGTGAGAGTCCACGCTTGCCCGTGCTCTATATCTTACAAACTACTAAATTATTCGCATCTTCTCGAGCTGACTGCAGTAGTAACTAGTTGTTCCTAACAGGTATATTCTTAATTGTCATCGTACAATTTGTGCAGGTGTTCAAGCCCATCGAGCCACCAAGGGTGGACGTGCTGCCGCTGGCCGTGCCGACGGAGGCAAGCGGGCCGATGCGCGTGGCCCGTGCCTACGAGCGGCCGCGGCCCACGCCCGACTGCCAGCCGCAGCTGGTGGAGGAGTACATCCTCGAGACCGAGAAGACGTCGCCCCACGCCGGCGCTGGATTCTTCCACATTAAACTATCGATATTACAGAGGCCGTCCGACCAGGAGTTCCTTGGAGAACTATATGTAGATAGAGATCATGTTGAGGGAGAGAGGAATGGCGCTGCGTGTCGTTTTTCGTTAGGTATGTTGGATTGTATTTCACAAAATACAGTAAGTATACTATGTACTTCGTCTATAATGATATATTTTATTGATTTACGATACAAATACGTAATTAATTGACTTGGTGATTAGTGACAATCTGATCTTATGTAACAATTAATTTCTATTACAGGGTCAAGACTTCAAGCTAATAAATACATACAACAATTCACGGAGATATTCACGGAGGAAGGTCGCAAGTCAGTTAGGATAAGACATATTGTGCCTGGACAGCTACCGAGGGTTTCCTTTACTGGTGGAATGAGAGAACTGGTAAGGAAACATTGCTATGTATCCTGATCAGTACTTGCTCTTTGCTGCTTTGATCTACCGCTAAAAGACTATTATAGGGGTTGAAATGAGAATCATCCACCAAAACGAAATAATATTAAAGAGACTTCTGAATATTACCTCGCTACTGGGAATGATTCCGGTTTCCGAACCATGGCTAGTGTTCGTAGATAAAAAAACAGCAGCGGCTTAAATCCAAACCATAATGTCTAGGGCTAGAAATGGGATAAAATATGTATATGAAGATTTGATTTATAAATGTTGTTTGTACAGGGTCAACAACTGTTGCTGCAGCAGCGTTCTGCCGCAGCCAGCGTGGCGACCGTCCAGACCACAGTGCCTGTTGTGTAAGATATTAGTAAACTAACCTCCAAGACTACATATTAATGGTGGCCGTAACGCTGGGCGTAAATGAGTGAATATAGTTATTTTTTATCGTTCCATATTTAAAATAAAAGTATCTTATATCTCTTGATAAAATTTACCTCTATGCCAAATTTCATTAGAATGCGTTCAGCAGTTTGAGCGTGGAGCCTCAATCAAATATACGGATTTTCACATTTATTGTAATAGTAACTTAGTTTAAATGATAATAAAGACTGTGTACTATGTACACAATATTGGAATGTGTCCTGTCAATTGGTTATTAGAATCTATCTGCGAAACATGCATATACTGATAATTTTCTAAATGAAAAATCCTCGAAGTGGGTGTCGAACTTACCAAGCCAAGCACTGCACTTGCCGCTAAACTTATGAGGCGATCCGTTATCTTTTAATTTTATTAACCTACCGATATATAGGTAAGTATGTAGGTATCAAATTACATATCACACACATCAGCCCGTGGAAGATCCGCTGCTTAACTTAGGTCTCTCAATGATCATGGAATGAACATTTATAGGGGATATTATCATAATCACCACCGCGGATTGGTGATCGCAGTATGTTGTTATTAGCTCACTGGAGGATAGTGCTGTTATCCTCTAGTTATCCACACTTTGTCGCTTTTTACGATACCCATGGGGTGGAGAATGGTGGTCTATTCTTTTTCGGGAACCAAACTGAAAATCGATATCACATACTCTGTTTTTTATTTTCAGAACTTCAGCAATACAAGCGACAACTAATACTCATACAAACGCTCGTCAGATACCCATACTTGTAAGTATGTAAGAAATCAAACTAAAATAAAAAATAGTCTGCACGACTATAGTATATCGATAATAGAAAACCTAAGTCATACAGTCTTGAATCCGCTTTGATATTATTATGACAGATCTTTCTAATGCTAGGGCTACACTAAGGTCAACGTCTAGCGCCCATTATTGCAATGATAAAAGTAGTAAATAATGCATTAAACTGAGTGGCGTGTAGCCATTTAACGTTTTAATGTCGATAGTTCGCGTTATTCGACAACTTATTTTCGAGATGGCGGTTGAAGTTGCTAGTCTGTATTATTTCATGAGTGTCTCAACCACTTTTTCATTTTTTCACTTCATAGCCACAGAATACGTAATATTAATTGCCAGCCATAGTTATCGTCGATCAACAGTTGCTTCGGGCGGGAAACAAAGATGTACAGTTCTATCGCACTCTCGGTGCACACTGAGAAACTCAGGCGTGGCCACTACACGCATTAAATTATGCGCAAAATCTCTGATGTGCCAAAAAAGATAGCCACCCAGCTATCGCCTAACGTCTATCAGTAAAATTAGTGTGTTAAGTCCTAGCCACACCTATGTCTAGTGCCCATTAACGGCGTTAAAACTTAGCGTGGCCCCAGCATAAATGTTATACGGTCGGAACTCCATTTGAAATCATATCTTGACGGCACGGTAGGCGCAGTGGCCACGTGATTGGGTTTTTGCACTACGTGTCGCGGGTTCGATCCCTGCATGGAACATATTTTTATGATCTAAGAGTGGTTTATGGTTTGCCTGTTTATATATGTGAGATTTGTCTGTAAGTTGTATCCACGATACAGGAGATGCCCCAGTGTGGTGGATGATTTTATTGGAACAATAACAAAAAATTTGGAAGAATATCATGTTTCGAGCTGCATACAGAAATGTGCCACATTGGATACTTCGTCCGTTTCGCCCCACAATCGCCCGCACGATTGTTCTGTAAAAACGTACATTACACACGAATGTACGATATTGGTCTTCTCATCATTAAAACTTTCATTTTTTATAAACTATTTGGATTGAGATGGGCGACAAATTGTTGATAGGCGATTAATTAATTTGTAGTAAGAATGTGAAAAAGACAATAATTATATTTTGTTTCATTGAATTTGTTGCAGACACGAGAGTTGATATAAAATCATCTATTTATAATAATCGAAATATTGATAATGAAAGCGACTGTTTAATTTCCTTTAATGATTTTATTATTGATCTCCTCTTTTAAGATGTGCGCAAAATTTCAATGCCCCTTGCTATTATGGTTTGATTCAATCCAATACTTCAGTCAACAACACCTTCAGTTGCACTATTTTGAAGAATTCCTTTTCATGACTGAAGTGTGCCGTGTGCATTCACTTGGGTTTCACATCCACACCAATCTTCTTGTTCAGTCTGAACACGAGAATTAACAGTGTTAGTCCCTAATGGGGTGCGGTGGGCGCGGTATACTCGTGCGCAACCTGCATCATAATTTTTATAATTAATTTATCCAAATAATAAGAAAATGTAAAGAAAAACAGTAGAATATAGCTTTTTATTTCTGTTTATTATTATTTCCTCTGTTGCCAATCCATACAGGTTGGAGAAACCTAGTTTGGGGGCTATATATAATCCTAATTCCGTGTTAACATTTCTTGCACCTATAATTAATATATTTTAGTCATATGCTAGTTTTTATTTAACTATTAATATTACAGGGGCTAGCTATACCTTATAAGTTTGAAAACTTTTGAATAAATACAATTTTAAAAAGCAAAATTGGCTTTCAAACATAAGGATCAGCTGAATTGATATATGTTCAATATACGAGTAAGAGTGATAGTGGTATAAATCAAACCATGTTTGATAGCAAATGGTGGCAGTTAATAGAACAATAATGACTAACCAGTTTGTTTACACTGTCTGTAACTTATATAGAAGGTCATATTAGATATGGATAGACTGTGGCGTCATACATTGTTTATTTTAAACTGATACACTATGAGAAGATATTACACCAACTTCTAGAAATACATGCTTTCGAAAAACTAGCGCATTTGATGAAACAATATTATCATGGTACATTTTTGGTCAATTTTTTTTACTGAAGCGGTTTTTTTAAAGTGTTGCCCGCCCTAGAATTTTTCCTGTATCGTGTACAGTTTACAGAAATAACACAACAGTAAAAACTTCACATACAGAACCAGCACCCAGATCTGGGAAAACTACCTGAAGGTCATATAAATATTTGTTTCGTGCGGGAATCAAACCTGCGACCCGTGTCGCTGCTAAGCGATTCACATATATTTCGCAAACATATTACTTGGGTTAAATACTACTACTACTTTACTAATACTAACTACTACTAATTCTGGTGGATCATAAAGTTGGTTCTTCAGCAGCGGCACGGTTATTTGAATTTCAGGACATTCTGTATACTTAAAGTACATACTGTAACGATAATATGTTTGTGGTAGCAGGCGCAGTTACAGCAAGTGGGTACCGTGACAGCAGTGGGGAACGTGGTTGGCAGCGTAGGGAATGTAGTGACCAATGTGGGCACAGTGGTGGGCAACGTAGTAGGCAATGTCACCACCACAAATGACACAGCGCTCAAGCAACAACCCTCCCCTACGACACCACGGCTTTCGCCACAGGTGCGTATATGTGGTGGGAATGTGGTCGGAAGCGTGAGCAACATAGTGGGCAACGTGGGTGCAGTGGTGGGCAGCGTAGTGCGGAACATCGTCAATACGAGTGATACTGCGCTGAAGGAGCAACCCTCACTTACCACACCGCTGCTTTCGCCACAGGTACGTGTATACATATACCGCTAGGCCCTCGATTTTTTTTTCTTCAGAATTGATTATACCGGTATACATCGAATTGTTGTGGCAGAATTCAAAATGCTCTAAAATGGTTCATACAATATTCAAGTACTAGATGTATTTTATACAATTTATTTTATTTCGTAAATAAACTTAACAGAAGTATGCTTTGCCAGAAACACTGTTGTCAGACTGTCATTATATTTTTTTTGCAATCTACATCATCTTATGCTTATGCTTTATGCTTAGAAAAACGTTGCCCCACTAGGATTTGTCCTGTGTCGTGGGTGCGTTTACAGACAGAAACTCCACACACAATACATTCAGACCCGGAACAACTACCTGTTCTAACATCAAACTAACATCATCATCATATCAGCCAAAGAATTATATTCCACAACTAGCAGAGCCCCGCGGTTTCACCCGCCGTTTAATTTAAAATAAATCGGATTACTTCGGCATAGACAGTTGACATATAAAGTATACTCGTATATATTGGATTTCATGGATTTTAATTTGCGCGGAACCCGACGTCTTTTTCTAAAATAAAAGTAGCCTCAGTCACTCCTTATAACATCACCTATCTGCCATTGAAAGTCCCATCATAATTGGTGCAGCCGTTGCGGAGATTAGCTGGAACAAACAGACAGACATACAGACACAAAAAAATGTTGTTTTTGTTATAAGTACCATATATACTTCCATATGCATTTAGTAAAAAGCTGTTATTTTGGCACATTACAAACAGACACTTTAATTTTATTTATTTGTATAGATTATGGCATAGTTTTGCGAATTTGCTAGTACTCACCACGCTTGACAGGCTTGGCGAGCGCAATATGGCTACTGTTCTACAGAAAAAAACGCTGCTGCCCCAATTCCTCTTTGATTTAACTCTTTCCCTTAGTTGCCTTTTACGACATTCAAGGAAAGAGATGGAAGTGGTGCTGTATTCTTAATCCGGACACACGGAATCTAGATTCTACAATAGACTGAGAGGTGTCTGATCATTGCCAATAAGTTTGTTTAAGAGATTAGATTATAGCTATTGTAATACTATAACCCGCAGAAATGAACTCGAGACCTCGCTCAGATGACGTCATAGCGAAGTACTAACAACAAAAACAGCATGGCATGTTTGGATGTATTTATTTATTGTAATTTCTGTAGGTTTATATTATATATTTTTATATTATATTAACTATTTTTCTACAGGCTTCAACGAATCAATTACTAGCCCAACAGCTGACAAACCCACCGCAACCGCTCAACCCTCAGAAGATGCAGTCAGCCATCATTCACATACAGCATCCACTCATGTCCACTTCTGGCACATCACAGGTTTGTATGATGCATAAAACTATCAAACCTTCAAGTTCTTTATGAGGTTTAAAACACGACTTCTTGTGCCTTGTGGGTAATTTCACACACTCGGTTCTACATCTGTTTTTTTACGTTAGAATGTGCAAACAATCCTGCGGTCACAGTATGTAATCCGTTATCGCCCTCATGAAAATCAGCAACTTTAAAAGAGTCACTTATTTGCTACTAACTTTTTATTGGGTTTTAGGGAGGGAAAGGGGAATGGAGAGGGTGATGGAGGGGGTTGGATTTCTGGTACACGTCTCTTAGCTCATCACAACCTTACTACTGTCCGAGAGCTCATTTTCGAGTTGTCGTCAGCTTAGATCTATCACGAAAAAATTTGTATGTTGCGATTTACGATGGCCGTTCCCACGTTCAGTCTTCCGGTTTATTCTTCTTTACTCTAGGTTACGTGAGGTAATACTAGATGCAGAAAGCTTTATGGCATATAGAGTGAATGTGAAGCATCTTCTTCCTTAGTATGATGTTAGGTTGTAAGTTCACATTTTTTTAATTTTGTTGGTGTACCGTATGTACATGCATATAGTTTAAACCTGAAATGGGTGTGACCTGAGGCCATGAGAACATCATATTGAGACTGGGAGATTTCGCTCTACATTGAGTAACTCATTCTTTGGTGTACTGGGCAGTTATCAATCAGGGATCGCCTGCTTTATGCTTGTCTTCATTACTATACAACAGATGAAGCCACCGGTGGTATGTCTCTTATTGCAAGTCGGCCTAGGTAGGTTCCACCACAGGTGCGGCCTGGGTCCTGGAGCCCCCCTTAGGTGTCGAAGATGACCGCCCCAGTGGTTTTAGCCGGCATTCATCCTTTGCCAGGGCGGAGGAAGTTCATTTCCACTGGGACAAAAAAATAAAGGTTACACCAAATTGCCAGATATTCTGGTACCTAGCAGTAGTGTTTAAACTTTATTCCGATTTGAAGGGGGTTTGTAGCTAGTGAAATTACTGGGCATAAGAGACTAAATAACTTCATGTCTCGAGGTGACCGGCACAGTGTGGTGCCACACAGAACTGGTCCAGGGTAGCATTACAATTATTGTGGACAGGCGTGACTTACCACTAGGCGAATAACATGCGTGTCCGTCACTAGTTTGCATAAAAAAATAAAGATTACTGTAAACCTGTTATTTAAAATAACATTGTCACAATAAATCTATAGAGGTGGACTGAATTCATATAGTTTTCGTTCTCCAGGTACAAAATATCCAGTACACGACCACGTCGACGACGCAGCAGAAGGCGACCATAACTAAGCCAAGGACAACAAACCCCGCCATCAGCGCTCTTGTTACTAGTCTTATGAACTCCGCACAACAGTTCCAACAAGGTAAGTATATTTATCAAATTCATCTTGTCTTTACCGTCGTCTGTCGTCGTTTGATGACATGGCACAGAGACGTGGTAACTCACTATGGGCCTCATAAGAAAGCTCAAGGTCGCTATGGAGAGAGTTATGCTTGGTATTTCTCTACGAGATCGAAGGAAATGAGGAAATTCGTAGTAGAATTAAAGTTGCCGACATACCTGAATGAATTAGTAAACTGAAGTGACAATGCGCAGGGCACATTGCTCGTAGAACTGAAGGCCGTTGGGGCAAAAGGTTCTCGAGTGCAGACCGCGTACCGGAAAACGCAGCGTGGGACGACCTCCAACGAGGTGGACAGATGACCTGGTGAGGGTCGCTGGGAGTCGTTGGTCTGCATGTAACTGGTCCCTGTGGAAATCTATGGGGAGGCCTTTGTTCAGTGGTGGACGTCCTTTGGCTGATATGATGGTGTCAGTTTAGTTATTAAAGTTGTCCAATGCAAAAATAGTAAAAGAGAGTTCTGTAAATACTTTTTGAATTGATTTCGTTTCCGAAATTATTAAGTACTTTTACAATTCCTAAGTATCGTAATTACGACTACAGGTGTCTATAGGTTTACTCGATATCATTTATCGATGTTAGAAAAGCTGTTAAAAGACGAGCCAATCTTGATGTACCTCATGGGATTATTTCAAACGATTGGCAGCAAAATGACCTAAACAAATTAATAATTCAGAATGTATTGCTAACAGCGGCCAGCCAGAACGCGGCAAAGTCAGCAGTGAGTACAGCCAGCAGCAACGCGACCATTTTGAACCTGCTAAACAGCGCGCCGGCTGCGATGACGCACGCGACGTCAAGCGCCGACAACACCATGGACGCGCACAAGCTGCTCGGCCGCGTGTCAATTGCCGGCGCCAGAATCATCACTGCCACCACCGCCTCGCACACCTTACCTACTTACACACAACAGGTGAGACAGGCTACACTGGCATTGAACAAATATGTAAGAGCCTAGAGTCTACATGCACAAACTATGAGGCGAAGGCTATGATTCGTTTTCACCAATCTAGAATAATGGTCTGTTCAGATGTACCTATCACAACCACTACAAAAATGTTTCCGCTGTGGTGTGGTTATAGCACGTCTGAACCCATACCTAACATAACCCATAGCGTTACTTAAATTCTCACATCTATACGGATCTTTGTGGGGAACTAGGGGTTCATATCAGGTGGATGAACTGCAATTAGTGTACCCAAAAGGCCCATGTTTAGCATTTTCAGGTTAAAAGTTTTTAAAACAACATTTGTTTTCCTTAGGTTAACCGAGCTTTATATTTTTCGAAGGTATTAGTAGTAGCATATTCACTTTATTTTAAGATACATTTCTGTAATCGTAGCTAAGGGGTAACTGAATGCTTTGAATGACATAAGCGTAACGAAAGCGAATGGTGTCATGTTTATGTACGTTTTTTATTTATTATTATTCTATTTTTATACAATTCAATACTAATAACAATTATCATTTCATTAATCTGTGATAACGTTGGCTAATAAACTGTATGATGGTACTTACATAAAACACACTTTTTTATATTATTAATATTAATCAAATAAAAAGTTATTATACAACCCTTAACTATCTCTCTAATCTTCCTTTTCCGTCAAGTACTTCATTCTCTTTTCATCCAATTGCTGAACAAGACATTAAGAAAACCATCCAACCCATCTCCACGAAAACAGTAGGGATAATAGCCTTCGACTCCAAATGCTTCTTTCCATCTTGAACGAAATCGTTGCTGTAATTACCCATATAATTAATTATTCTCTGCACGTAGGTTTCTTTCCCACAGCTTGGAAGAAGGCTCACGTCTTGCCGCTGCCCAAAGTCCCTAATCCTTCCTCGTTAATCCAGTTAGGTTGGCTATATCTATTCTCTCAATACTGTCCAAAGTCCTTGAAGGTGTTGTCCAGAAACAACTGACTTCTTACCTCTCCTCTAACAGCCTGCTAAGTCTGTATCAATCTGGGTTCCGACCTGGCCATAGTACTGTAACTGCACTCATTGAAATAACTCACGACATACGACTGGCCATAGAGAACAAACTTCTTACATTTATGGTTTTATTGGATTTTAGCAGTGCTTTTAATTTAGTTGAATTCGACACTCTCTTGAGAATTCTATCCTCTCTTAATGTTTCTTCGTCTGTAATTGCATGGCTTAACTCTTACCTTCGGGGTCGCTCGCAGTCGGTTCGTTCAGATGAGGTCTCCTTTGAATGGTGTGTTTTGGCTGTGGGTGTACCTTAGGGTGGCGTTCTTTCTCCTCTTCTCTTCTCCGTTTTTATAAACGCCGTCACAAAGGTCTTGTCGTCTCACTATTATGTCTATGTAGACACTTTGTGTACATAAAGAGTATTACTGCAACTGCGCGTAAAGGTTACACGTACGTTTTTTATTTATTTATAGGGAGTTGGTGTCCAAGTAATGAGCGGGTACACTCGCGAGAATGATGCGACGAACGTGTCTAGTAGCGAAAGCGCTTTATTAGAACGACTCATGGGACCCGACACGGCCGCCCCGCCCACCTCGCAGTCACAGCCCGTATGCCATTTGCAGGTAATGAAATTTTGCAAAAATACCTCGATGAAATTGTCGTTTGACCAAGGTGACAATCAAATAATTATTTCGGTCAACAGCAAATTCCACGACCACGATCTATTCCCGACAAGACCAAGTTTAGTATAACATTGAACAGACGGGTAACTGCAGCCATTTTAACACTCTCAACACAAATTGATTACATATTTTTTCAATAATTTGGTAGGAAAATCTTATTCGTTACATGTTAATTTGCTTGTCCGCCTACTATGTATACTGTACAAGAAAGTATAAATAATAAAAAAAAAATGTTGCACTAAGCCATATTTGGATTTGATTTTCTATAAATTAAATTAGTAATACAACGTAAGATTCGATCCTGTGAGTGTCGGCCTGAACACTTTTACTGTTGTAATGTCTTAATTATTCCTCATTATAATAAAAGACTTTTAAACGGATTAAATAGCGTATATTATAGATTTAAAACATAAATCTATAACCTTGTTATTAGTAGATTTTATATGTTAGATGCAAGTCAAGTTCAAGTTAGTTGTTGATAAGATACAAGAGATGGTTCTATGACAAGAATAAATAGATAATGTTCTTAGTGTTTTCATCTGTGTATGACTAAAGCCAGGTCTGCAACCATATTTTTATAGAAATGGTAACTTAACATGTTTTTTTTAACAAAAAAGCCCCCAGCGTTACCTTAATTTTATGACGAACAAAAATATACTATACTACGCCATTACTAACGCAAAGTTAGAGCCATAAATAATTATGTCGATAAGGAGAATGTGCACAATAAGCACGAGTTGGTTGTCGATAGTTATCTATTGCACACACAGGTAGTAAACTGTCGATGAGTTATAAGCTAGTACATTAGCTAAATGCATACAGGACGACTCATCGCTACTCAACTAACATGAACGTGGTGATTTGGTATAAATAGCTGCATATGTCACCTATTTCGTAATTAATCATTCTACTTTTTCTAAACGTGAATCTTGTCGGAGTCCACCATCACATTGAGACTGAAAAACCAGCTTTCTTGTTTCGCTCGGAGTCGCAGACCAGATATCCGTCAGATGTCTCCTATTTTTCATATCCTGAGTTAACCGTGGAGCAGAACTTCAAACCACGTGCGTGTGTAAGCATATACGCCCGGGGTGACATCTGCGCCGAAATCTTGAAGATCCCAGCTTCTCTACGCTTTGGGTGGACACAGGCTTGCAGAAGATTCTTTATGCCTGTGTCCACCGCAGCAGCGGTACCCTGCTGCCCAGTTGGTGTTACTGGGGGATTTTACCGCCTACCATCAGCAGTGGCTATTCCCATACCAGTGCACAGACCATGCTGGGAGACAGACGAGGAAGCTAGTTTTATCGTTAAATCTCACCCAGCTGGTCCAGGGGCCACAAGGGTGCCGGATGCCGATACGCACACAGCCAATTGCCTGGACCTTCTGCTGACCACTGATACAGGCCGCTACTCTGTGTCGGTATCATAACCATTAGGTTGGTCCGACCATTTTCTGGTGAATTCTGTATCCGTCTACTCCCCGCCCGTTCCCTGCCCTAGACGCACCTGACGGGTGTGGCGGTGCAAGTCAGCAGACTGGGACGAGATGCGAACTTTTTTTACAGCTTATCCTAGGCAGCCTACTTGCTTTTCTGCTAATGATCCTTCAGTTTGTGCGGAGCACGGATGTGTTGCATAAGGGGATGGAATACTACATTCCATTCTCAGACGTTCTAATGTCAGGCGAAGCTCGCCTATGATTTGGGGTCGAAGGCGGTCGCGCTGAAGCGCAGCGGCACGCGGCTTACATAGCATGGGTGGACGCGCGAAACCGCAAAGTAAAAATCTTAAATCAGAAGAAAAGAGCCTTCAATAAGCCTTCCAAATCTTGCAAGAAGACTTGGAAGGCTTATGGAGGCTCGATTTTCCACATTGGCCGAATTGGGAACAAATTTGCTTCGTACCCGTCGAGTAGTAAAGCATTTGGTCCCTGGCAAAGTCGGTTGAATCAACTTCTGTCACCACTCACTGCCTCCACTGCTGAGACCCGACGGCTTACGGCCCCACACCGCTGAGGAGAAAGCAAGCTTGGTTGCCTCTCCTTTTGCGGAGTCATTGCGTATGAATACTACACAAAATCACGTTTTCTTTCTGGTGGGTGTGTGACAAACATGTCGGACATTCCCATCCGCCAGATGGAGGTTCACAAAACGCTACGTAATCTGGACGTGAGTAAAGCTAGTGGCCCCAATGGGATTCCAGCCATAGTGTTCAAAACATGTGTCCCTGTCTCCAATCCTGACGCGCCTATTTCGACTCTCATGAAGCAAGATCCTCCTCCATCACGACAACGCTCCTGCGGATTCCGCCGGACTGACAATCGAATAGTGGACAGTGGACATATGGCTGGTATGATGAGTCCCGACCGTCCAAACCGAACCCGAAGATGGCTGTTTGCTTTCAAAAAAAAGGCGCAGTCAATGGCACCATCGCGTGCGACGGTGCTTAGAAATGAACGGAGTCTACTTATTAAAATATTAACAGCTTCCTAAATCATGCCGTTTTTTTAATTTGTAAAAACTTAGTGTGACACCCGGTAGATATGGTCTAATGCGATACAGGTTTCTTTTTCTGGTATAATAAAACTTTTTAACAAAAAAAATACCGACTTCAAAATTCAGTACGATATTAAAACCAATAGAATGAAAAAAAAAACTTTATTTATGAAGTAGGGCGGGGCGAGGTATGCCCCAACCATGGTTCATGCCGACCAACGAGTTTTATTTATGGGCCCCGCCCATAAATTTGAAGTCGGTATTTTTTGTTAAAAAGTTTTATTACATTCCATTATTGCTGGTGGACACCTGCGGTAGCGTGTCAGCCGCCCTTAACAACGAATAAATCACTTATCTGTAAACTATTTAATAGAAAATAATAGTTTAAAAAAACCAAAAAAACACGCTGACACAAAAAAAACAACTGAGTGCCCGAAAGAGCAAGTCTGGAACTGCACGCATGCGTAGTTCGCGCACTAGCTCTGTCTCTCTTACTCGCATGCAAAGGATGCGGAAAGAAATTAATTAATCCTGGCGAATCTAATTAGGATAATCGGATATTTTGATCGGATTATTGCATTGTCATCGACCTTTGACAGGTGTGCAAAGTTTGAATCAAATCTGATCGTTCAAAGTAGGGCAAAATCGAGCTCAAAGGAGTCGGTTACAAACAAACATACATACAGGTGAAGCTAAAATAAATGTGTTAAAAATAATTCTAACGTCAAGTTCGTCTTTCTCGGTCGAACTCATTTTAGCTTCTATGACAAGATATTTAACATTGTTCGTTGACTTTATTGTTTATAAAGTTGCATCAGACGGCTATTTTTTGCTAACATGATCGCTATCATATTTTGTTAGTTTTTTTATTAGATTTTGACGCAGAAGATCTGCCTTTACGCATACCAAACGAGTTGATTAATATTAGCCAAAGATGCCGTTTAGCCGATTAGCCGTGTTGTACCGGCTAAGAATATTACCACCCATCTCATTCAGTGGATGTCGTCAAAGGCGACTGTGGGATTAGCCAGAGGATGGACAGCAGCGTCCTTCGAGTACATCTATAACACAACTGCGATAGCTAAGCGGCCGGCTAAGCCGGCTGCCAAGCGTGGCGACTATGGCAAAACCCCCAAATGAGCAAGCTACGGTCGTTGTGGCAATTTTTGTGGGAGGCTTCTGTCCAGCAGTGGACGTTTTTGGGCTGAAACGATGATGATGATGATGAGCCAAAGATTCGTTTGTTACGGAAGGTTAGTATTCTGTACCAACATCCTTATTTATGTATTACACTCGCCACTAATATCTTGCATTATTTTTAAGTTAAAATGTTTTTATTTTTATAACAGGGCTTAAGTTTAGCATCGCTTCAAGGTCTCCAAGGCATCCAAGGTCTCCAGAATGTTCAGGTGCAGATCCCAGGTTTATCAGCGCCAATCTCGTTATCCCTGAATGTGTCGGGTGCGCCAAGCGGGTTGTTGGTGTCGGTGCCTCCTACCACCTCCGTCGTACTGACGAATCAACCCTCAGTGCTCTCTTTACCTATAGGTAAGTGGAGAGGAAAATGTGGTGTTATTTTAGGCTAGAATATGTTTAAAGTCGTAATAATATATAATTGTAGTCTGCACCTTCGATACGCTTACATCGTACCTAAAGTGCGGCGCCTGACTAGCGTGGATTAGACGTACTTCGTCTACGGGGATATTCAAACAAGCAATGCGATTGTGATGTTGCCTACTCTTTGACGCTGGTTGTAATACACGGCGTTACCCAATTTATACTACATTTGATCATTTTGTCCACGTGCAACAGTCGAGTTAAGACGACTTAGAGTGTTTAGCGATTAAGACATTTTTAATCTTTATCTTTCAAACAGGAGGTCAACTTTATCTTTCATAATTTAGGAGAAGAATTTCTACAACTTTATTTTTAGTATATCAATGTATACATTGAGGTATAATGTACTACGTCCTAGAGTACCTATTACAAACAAATGATAGTGGGCAACGTCATGACCGCGAGGCACGCGCGCGGTGTGAGCGGGGTTGTTATGTTGTCATAGAAACATGTAATCGAAATATGTCTGTCACTAATGATAACGCGTCACATATTGATAATATTTTAATTTAATTACGCATGTTTTAAAGATAATATTTTGAACTAACTCATGAAAAGTCACTTCTTGACTTTTATAGATGTTTCTCGAGTTATTAAAACAATATCACACTGCACATGAAGTAATAAAACTTAGCACTCAAACACGTCGCGTTGCGGCAAGCGGCCTGGGACAGACTAAATGAGTTAGAGTATATGCTGTCTAACGCGTGTGACAAAGAATCAAGTTGAGGCGTCGTCTATATCTCAATGAGCATGTACTAAAACTTTTTTTATTTTTGTTACATTTTATCAAAAGATATGTGCTAAATGATTCAAGTTGTATGTTACACATTAATACACAAATCAGCTGACCGTGCCGGTGACTTTCTATCGGTGGATTAAACATGTTACACTCCCTCACGATTATTTCTTAATTATTCTTTATAGATTTTATACATCGTTTTACAATGGCGAATGAGGTTACGTGTGGTTCCCGGCAATGTTCTGTGTGGTTCGGCAAAGGCAAAGAATAAACTAGCCCTGTCCACCCATGGGTGTCGTAAAAGATGACGAAGTGTTGATGTCAAGAGCATGAGCAAGAGTCACCAATCCGCCTACTCAACTTGGTGATTCATACTATTATCCCCTATGCCAGCTCATTGCAGGCCCGTTTTCAGTAGTAGTCGATTACGGGTTACCTATAAAAACTTGCCTCTGTTTTTTTTTTATTCTCTATAACCAGCATCTCTCGAAGGACAAAACAACACAATTAATTATTAATCAAACTGTGATGTTCCCTCAGCGCAACTAATGACAGGCGCCGTAAAAGGCGGGGTGCGTGGCGGCGGCGTGCAGGTGGTGCGGAGTACACGGCCGGCCCGCCCCGCGCCGCGCCCGCCGCGCCCCCCCGCGCCCTCCACCGGCCCGCCCGCCATGCCGGCGCCGCTGCCCACGCAAACCGGTGAGTAGTACATCATTATCAGGTCGCTGCAACGCGGTTTGTCTACAGGCATTGCAAGTCCATAAGTTCAGACATCCGTCATCACCATATCAGCTAAAGGACGTCCACTGCTTATGTCATAATTTTGTGGGGAATTTGCCAGCACTCACCACGTTTAGCAGGCGGGTTGGGGAGCGCAGAATACAGAAGAGACGCTGCTGCCTATTCCTATGGTTTAGAGTCCCTTAGTCGCCTTGTACTTCATCCACGGGAGGAAATGCAGTAGTGCTATATTCTTAATCCGGACACCATACGGAATCCTATACACTTGGATTTTCGTAGCACGAAACACATTCGTTCATCTTGAATCGAAACGTAATCATCACATCACTACCACTTATAAATGAGAGCTGCTTTTCTCGTTGTTAATCTTCTCAATAAATCGTGAACGACATGGGCTAAACCCCCCAATGGGCACACCTAGGCTGGTCGTTGTGGCGATCTTTGGGGAGGCTTGACCGAAACGAATGAACGAATCTTCCCATCCAAATGGACTTGAATGCGGTTATCACTGTTGGATAACGTGGTTCTTCAGCATGATTCTGTAATATATTTTACTTCGGTAATCTCGTGACAAATGTACCCGTGGTAGTGGTTAGCTAGTAATACATAAAATACCAAGGCGCAGAGCGAAAAATTACGTACATTTACCTGACTGATAGACAATAGACCCCGACTGGTCCATAAGGACCGTGTGATTGTTGCGGGTGCAAGCATTGTGCAGTTTGTGGAAGCATGTTTATTTTTTTATCATAACAATTCTGTATTACCTAAATCTAAGCAACTGTGTGGTGTCCGGATTAAGAATATAGCACCACTCCATCTCCGCCCGTGGATGTCGTAAACGGCGACTAAGGTAATCTAAACTAGAGGGATGGGCAGCAGCGTCCCTTCTGTGAAGCGCTAGCCATACTGCGCTCACCAACCCGCCTGCCAAGCGTGATGAGTATTGGCAAATACCCCCCAAAATGATGACACCGTTGTGAAATCTAAGGGGGAGGCCTTTGTTCAGCAGTGGACGTATAAATGGCCGATATGATGATGAAGCAACTTTAACAACAGTAATTCTTAAACTGTAGCGAATTGAATACATGATTTTATGATAGTATCGGGTCTATTCGCGCGCAGATTCATATTAAAATTATATTTTGACTAACCTCGACGTTTCGACCAAATAGCATTGACCGTGGTCACGAGTAGACTGTCTAGACTACTCGTTTCATTTTTAGTTGCATCTTTGGACTATAACAGTTGAGCCTCTGAGTTTTTAAGTGCACTGTTATCTCAGCACGGCCGCACAATATAATAAATTCCAGTTAGAAAAAAAATTATGCGCGCTGTAAGGCACTTGGCGCAGGCACTAGACCCCGCAAACGTAAGAAATTTGACGGACTAATGCTTTTAATGCTCGCCAGGTAAGCATCTGCCCGCCCAACAGACGTCAAAAAAATCTTAACAGGATGTCGGAAGGGGCGCTCTCCTTACATTTTGTACTAGACCTCCGCAAATCATCAATGACGAGGGTCCGCTCGTGTGCTGCGCACGTAAGTTAGGTGAAGAAGTTTATCAAACGATCTGATCTGATAGACATGCATAGTAGAATGCATAGGTGACGGCACGGTTGGTGCAGTGGTTGATACAGTCGGCTGCTGCGCTGCGGGTCGCGGCTTCGATTCCCGCACGGAACAAATATTTGTATGATCTGCAGGTAGTTGTTCCGGGTCTGGGTGAATAGTGTGTGCAATTTATGTCTGTAAACGCACCCACGACACAGGACAAATCCAAGTGTGGGGCAGCGTTTTAAAAAAAGGTCCCAACTTTAGGAGTTTGGTTAGCATTGAATTTCAGTCTACTGCCACATTCGTAGTATGTATCTGTCTACAGAATTGTGACATGTTTACTAAAAACACTTCATCATTTCGGCCTAATGAAGTCCACTGTTGGACACAGGCCTCCCCCAAAGATCATCACAACCACCGATATGGATGTGTTTTGAGCTCATTGGGAGGTTTTGCCATAATCGCCACGCTTGGCAGGCGGGTTGGCGATCGCAGTTGAGTTGTTAATGTACTCGAAGGACGCTGCTGCCCATCCTCCGACTAATCCCTTAGTCGACTTTTACGACACCCATGGGAGGAGATGGGGTGGTGGCATTCTGAGCCGGCACCACACAACACTTACAGTATGTGTAATTATTACAATATGTCTTACAGGTACGACTCAGTTCATAACCCAGGCGCAAGCGCAGGCGCTGAACGCGCAGCAAGTCCGGCGGAAATCGAACGCTGACAGTTCTTAGTGACGTCGTGAGCTCCACTTTCTAGTGAAATGTACTGTAAATATTAACCCTAGCTAAATTATTGTTGTAACGTTAGTAACAAAGTGACCAGTGCCGTGCGCAGTATACACACTGTGATCCCACATACGTACCCGGCGGCCATTTTTAAACACCGATATCCGAGAAATAGACATAACTTAGATATGTGTACACGATTAATGAACGATTTATGGTTGTTTTTAATTGACTTCTGTTAAGTATAAAATTGGTTAAGCTGCAGTCTGTCAATACCGTAAATGTTTCTATACATAACTAGTTTCAGTATAAAATCTATTTATGTAGTATCCTCAATGTTGCTGCTGTCTCCTATAATGTCTGAAACAACGACTGAATATTTATAACGTAGCAATGTTATATCTTGCAAGTATGCTTATAGATAGCTATTATTAAATTTATCAGTTTTCATCACACTACATGTAAATGATCTACATAATTATTGCAAATATTTGTTTTTAATCATGTATTTGACACATTTTATTTTATTTGAATTATTTATCATATACTATATTCAATCATGTATTTTTATTATTTAAATGTCACAAATTATAATATTATGTATGAAATTTAATTTCTAATGCAACAACATTGAATGTGATTGGATCATGACATGAATTGTGAGCAAAGTTTAAAGTGTTACTACATAGTAAATTAAGAATGTTGATAAATCCGGATATTATTATCTTAGCGAAGATTTTATTTGTTGTTAGTAGTGTAGGTAACTGTGTATAAAAGTTATTAGAGAATTTGTTAATGGAACAAAAAACAGCACGCAGACAGTAATTTAAAAAAAAGATGTTTAGGTGTGGTCATCTATTAAAACCCATACTTTAGGGAATTTGCGATAATCAGTATTAATAAAAATTAAATCACTGTTCGCATGACAACCCAGTACTGACGTTTTCGGAACTTATTGAAGTACAACACTTTTGCAGTGATTCATGAATCTGTGTTAGATAAGTTGTAAATATGTATTATATAGTGTCGTGTAAGCATCACAGCTATAGGTAGTTGGAAAGTAAGAATGTTGTTTTATGTTTTAGTATGTTGGTGTAATTATAAAGCATGTCAATAGTAATGGAATTTGTTTTAGTATGTGTTATGGCAATGGTTAGCAGATTCCGTAGATATTAGCTTTAGGCTCCGTGAAAATGTATTTATATATATTATGAATTGAGAATTTACTTATATTTTGATCGGAGAATTAAAGGAAAATAGTCATTTAGTTAATACGTAATATTTCGTGTGTCTAGATGTTAATCTAGATGTGGATGGTTCATTAAATTGTATACAGTGTGTAAGTGACAATGTACCGAAATCATAGGGAAGAGGTTACACTCCGGGCTATAATAAAAATATGAAAGCTAGTAGAAAAGAGATTGTGCGGTCGGAGAAACAGAGCGTCAGGAACGAAGCTCCTTACTTGCAATAATGACACAATATAAATCCCGTGTGAATTAAAACAATACAAAAAATTAATTTACACGTGCTTAGAATTGAGGTTATACAGCTAAGCTTGCTGCGTGAATCTCGATAATCGCACGCATACACACACATATAACCGTTTATAACAGAAAGATACAGCGTGAAATGGAGGGAAAGGTCGCCTTACGCTTTTTCCTTACGTGACGATTTCTGACAGTTCACTCTACTGTAACAACTTCTTTTCAAAAACATCTCGGAAATAATGTGTTACAGTTTTTGATATTTTTGAGCACGCAATGTATCGTAAACAACGCGATCAAAACAATACATTATTATTGTACTATGATATGATATTATTATTCTACTGCGAGCGATGACACTCAGCCGTGAACTGCAGCGAAGCAATTTTTTACATTGCAGTTATATGTGCAAATATATAGTTTCTTATATTTTCATTCAAAATAGCGTTAGTATATACGGAAACAAATATATTATGCTGAAATCAGTTTGTTAATCAGGAATAAAATAACAGATAATTCGTGAAAAGACCAACGCAAAATTCTAACGCTGAGGGTTCCAGAATCATCTACTGAATCCACGGTATCAGTTTTCGTTACGATGTCACTTACACTCTTTATATTTTAATGTAACTGAAATTGTAATCTACGGACCCTTTTATTTGGGAGAAAATTAATACTAGCAATCATCATTTCAGCCGAAAAACGTCCACTGCTGGACAGAAGCCTCCCCCAAAGACTGCCACAACGCCCAGCACGGGTTTGTGCTGGGTGCTGCGGTTCGTCTCTTCTCCAACATAAAAATATGGCTCAAATTTCAGCATTTTTATAGAATATATTTTATTCGCCAATCAATTATCGAATTATTACTTAAATATATTTAGATCCTGAATTGATAAAATTTGAATTTGGTCAATGTGAGTTTCATCAAGTAGGGCTACTTGATGAAACTCACATTGACCAAATTCAAATTTTCCACACTAAACTAAACTAAACTTCCACAGCTCCCAATGATCGCTACAATGAGCGGTCATAGCAGTTGTTGCCATTAGTCGTGGGCAAAGTCGGTCGCCATTGGGAGAGCTCAATTTAGTTCGCAGTCCTATGGAGATGTCGCTCTTTTAATTCGTTAGCTAGCAGCTCGAAGCGGGAAAGCTTAATAGGATACTTAGATAATTAAAAAAATATTAAGTGCTCTTAAAAATATTTTAAATGCATTTTTTTAAACGAATACAGACTTATTTTATTTTTAAGTATTTATTTATGCTTAATGTACAAGTGTACAAAGGCGGTCTATTAATATTAATCTTTTAAATGAAATATTCATCTTTTAAAGTATTTAATATAATAGACAAAACATAAATAGTACTTATAAAAACGAACTTGGTAACAAAAATAGCCGGATAATTAAATTATTAGGTTTGTTACTACTAAAAGACTAACAAAAAAACTGGTATTTGTTGTATTGTTCTCATGTTAAGTCGGTTTCGGAAAAGGAACTAACGAACTGAAGACCGACGAGTTGGGACCTAGGTCGCGTAGTTCGTCTAAAAGAGCGCTCATTCGAACTAGGTCGTTCGCGAACTACACAACACTAGTTGCCATAATCACCACGATTTGCAGGTGGGTAGGTGATTGCCGTATGTTGAGGATGCTCCCTGTCCTCTTAATATCAATCCTTAGCCACTTTTACTATATCTATGTATTATTCTTTTCGAATATCTATACAAATAAATAAAATTGAACTGTCTGTTTGTAATGTCAAAATAATATTTTTACTAAATGAAAGTATATACGGTACATATAACAAAAAAAAACAATTTGTAAATTTTTTGTCTTTCTATCTGTCTGTTTGTTCCGGGTAATCTCCGAAACGGCTGGACCGATTTTGACGGGACTTTCACTGGCAGATAGCTGTTGTTATAAGGAATAACTTGGATTACTTTTATTTTAGAAAAATAATTAGTGTTCCGCGCCAAAAAAATAAATCCCTTCCAATATATATATTCTATGTCAAGTGTATATGTCGAAATACTCTAAATTCCTTTTAAATTTAACGCGGGTGAAACCGCGGGTCCCAGCTAGTAAGTTATAATTTGTTGCCTCTCATAATAACGATATAAAAAAAGAATTGTGGATAAAATATGTTTAATTCTAAAAATAATATATAATTTCTGTATACTACCTATTGTACCCACCATAAAAAATATGTGTATGCCTAATTGTGTTCCGAGCTATTCCTAACCTTAAGCTTACCAAACAGAACTCTGAAGGAATTCCAACTTAGGCTTTACGTCGGCAACGTATCAGTAATCAGTATGTTTATTCATGGCCATGAGTTTGGTTGCTACTTACCATCAGATAGGTCGAGGGTCGGTCGTCTTCTCTAAAGTATTAAGAAAAAAGCACTCCGGGAGTGTTGACAGAAGTGAAAACTTATTTTGGCGCGTTAGACATTTTTTAGATGAGTACTAATGCAATCCCGACGGCGAAACGCCAAACTAAACGTCTAGCGTCTCGTAACGGTGTCGCGAGTCCACAGATTTTATCTCTTCTAAAAATATGCGTACCGCTCTAAAAGAAGTTTTCACTTTAAAAAAACGGATATTTGAGCCATGTTTTGTATGGTAAGGACTCGAAACGCAGCCCCCTAACACAATAGTCTGTTATGTTTGAGACAGCTGACGCCGGTCATGCGGCCAATCGTGTTCCTTCTCCCATGATATTACAAGTTCCTGGTTTCTAAAATCAGCAGTACAAAAAATCTGGCAATTATTGAAGATATGTAGATCTGCCATTACAGTCAGCTAGTACGTTGAAAGTTAACTTCACATTTGTTAAATTGGTTAGTGTGTACATATAGTTTTAACCTGAAATGGACAGAAAGTGGCCACGAGAACATCATATTGAGACTAGAGATTTCTCTCTTAGCTGAGAAATATTTTTTTTCTTTCTTTAGTGTACTGGGCAGTTATCAATCAGGGATCGCTTGCTTTATAGTTGTTTTCATACTATACCACGGATGAAACCACTGGTGGTGGGTCTCTTATTGTAAGTCTCCGGAGGCAGGTACCACAGGTGTCTGATATTTTGGTACCAAGCAGTAGTGTTTAAATTTTAAACATCACTACCGGTTTGAAGGTGGTTTGTAGCTAGTGAAATTACTGGGCATAAGAGAACCAATGTCTCGAGGTGACGACCGCAGTGCCACGCAGGACTACTCCTGGGTAGCGTAAAAATGTTTTGGGCAGGCCTGGCTTACCACCAGCGAATAACTTGCTGGTTTCGTCATTAGGTTGTATAAAAGAAAAGATTGAACGAACAAAGCGGTCCCTTATGAATTAGGACCCATTATTTGTTCTTTACTAAGTTACTTTGAGTAGATTGTTACAACATTTGTACTCGCACAATCATATATTAATGTACTATTATATAAAACATAACGTTACCTGCCGAAACATTGCAATAGGCATACCATTTCATATATTTTATTCTGTACAGTTGTTTAATGTACGTGTACGTACAACATAGTGGTATTGCTGTATTTACTATTAATTTTAGCTAACGCGATGTGTTCATACCGGCATTCTATGACATGCCTAGATAAGAAAACTGTTTTGTTTTGTAGATAACTGTATTGCCTAGGTGTATGATAGATTGCGTGGACATATTTTGCTATTAACACAAATATTGCGTAAGTCGAGGTGTAGATGAATTATTGTGCGTTTTGTTGATCTCATTTGTTTACGAACATGTAGCTCAATATGTAGACGATTGTAAAAAAGTTTATTTGAACATGCGAATGTACCTATACTTTAAGAAATAATAAAATAATTATTGTATATATTTTCGAATGGAGATTTTTAGAAATAAAACATTATTATTCAGCTCGAGGTTGTATGAAGTTTTCAGTGTCAACTAGGTCGATTTAAACTGCATTGTAAATATTATTTTATTTTAGATGACATGTGATAATGCATTCAGATGTTTATAATGTAACATAAAAGGTGTACAATAAAAATTTTATGATTGCGTTGACATGGATTTTGTGTATAAAATTGATATTGTAAAAATTAACTTGAATACGTTGTTCAAAGATTGACGGTTCGAACATAAATAATAAATAAGTTTTACACAATATTTGCTTTTACTATAACTACACAATATCGCGGTCGTACAAAAATCTCTGCGATCAAATATTTATTTTCATTTTTGTCTCTTAACGTTTCTCAAAAAATATTGATTCCCGTCATAGAAATACAGAAAGTTTTCAAACCGATTTATTGCGTATATATAGATTTTTGGATTTCCTTACGTTTCGAACATTGCAGCATTCGTGGTCGAAGTGGCTCACAAACGCTTTAATAATCTGCGATATTGTTAGTTTAAAAAGTGTTTTTACTATAATTAGTATAATCGCAAAAACCCAAGACATTACTCATAATAATGTTTAAACCTATATTTTGTCATTTCATCATTTGCCTGTTCTGTACACTTTTATATTTACTTCGCTAATGCAGAATGGCTAATGAATTCCTAAGTTCTCGGTTCAACGAGAGTATTTATACTTTCATATTGTTATAGTTTGGGATTACTCGAATTCGAGCTTGTTTGAGTCGATACTGTTCCAAACCGCTACTGCTTCTATTATCCGGGTTTTAATAGATTGTGCTAGAGGTAATAAGTCATTTTTAAAGGCATTTTCCCTCGTATATGACATTCCGGTTTCCGGTGCTACCTTGGTCTTGTATTAGAGAGGAATTTTTCATTCCTTGAACAAATAAAATCTGTAGGTGAAGAAGCTAAAAGGAACATTTATACCCTGACAAGAATATCAACAGCCACGTGGGGTCTTTCATTTTAATCTTTAAAATCTATTTACGGCGCTACTTAGGTTGTATTTGCTATGGTTCACCTGTATGGGCAGATAGGGCTATTATCGGCGCGGTACGACGAAAACTGCTCCAAAGCCAGCGCTTAGCATTGATATTCTTGTGCAAGGGATATAGGACAGTAAGTACTGAAGCTCTGCCTGTGCTAGCAGGTGTTTTGCCAGTCGATCTTGAGGTACAGCGACGTGCTGCACTGGACTACTCAACGCGAGAAAACATGGACCCGGAAGTTCTATTACAACGCGATCGTGTTAGGTTCTGCAGATTGGTTAAATCACAGACTGGTGTTTGGGAAGAACTCTTGGCCGAGTGGCAATGCAGGTGGGGCACATCTATTAAGGGTCGTCACCTATACCAGTTCTTTCCATCCGTTCGTGAGCGGCAAGTGCATGGTTGGAAGTTGATCATTTCATGGCCCAATTTTTCATCGGTCATGCAGAGTAAATTAATTAGCTTGAAGCTTGTTGCCTGACCATTCTGCAAATGTTCAACACCGGACTGTGAATATGAACAGTCTGCACATCATATTCTGTGGGAGTGTATTCTTTGGCAAGATGAACGCCATAGGTATTATGTTTGACAGCTTGTAAGTTACATCCGGGGTTGTTTACTACACAGACCTTGTTGCGACTAGGACAAATTTCCATTCGTTCAAGCGTTTTTGCCATACCAACTATTGGAATCAGTCACAATAGCTCACAACATAGGACCCGTAGAAATAAATAAAAAATCTAATCACTTTTGTACCCGTGGTGCTTGGCAACTAGGCTTAACCCTGTTGTAAATTCCCATTTATTGTGCCTATGGCCTATAGTATTTTCTCTGTCCACTGCTTGCTACGGAGGGAAGTGGAACGTATAATCTTTCCTACTCCTTCTTTTTCTTTTCTGAATAATTTCGTTGCGGTTTCCAAGACAGTTATTCATTTCTCTGGGACACACCGAGCTTCATTAATCGGTATTCTATTCGGTGGTCGCCATTTGTAGATCCTGGCTTACAGGTGTTGCAGTGTTTGGGAATTTGTGGCAGCCTTGACCCATTGAAAAAAGGCTTACAAGAGAAGGTCATATTATTATTGATAAATAAAGAATTAATTCAGTCTAATCGTATTAAAGCCTGAATCATTATAAATATTGAGTAAGAAGACCTTATGTCCGGAATCCGTGTGATGTCTAGATTACGTCCGGATTAAGAATATAGCACCACTCGCATCTCTCGTGAATATCCCAAAAAGCGACTAAGTGACGCTACACCAGAGAGCGTCTCTTCTGTGTGTGTAGTCATAACCCGCCTGTCGAGCATGGTGACTATTGGCAACTTCCCCCCTAAATTACGACACAATTGTAGAAATCTATGGGGGAGGCCTTTGTTATGCAGTGGACGTATAAACGGCTGATATGAAGATGTCTACCCAAAAGAGAGACATGAACCATTACAGTAAGAATTCCTATCACAATCTTTCTAGCCAAGGTAATTTTACTAATTATTTAGGGATAGAAAACAAAACTAGTTTGGTTTGGTTAAAAAAGTATGCCTTTTTATTCTTTCAAATAGTCTTCATCTAAATTTATAAGAACGTTGGACACAATGAAGCTTTTTTACCAATAAATAAGTATAAATAATTTCATATTCACATAAATCTTATTTATACATACATTACATTTATTTTTAATATCAGTCCTCTCAAAAGGTCCATTCTCTCCCTGCAAATTAAATTTTATTATTTACACAGCGATAGGGATTCGCATCTACCGTACATACATACATCAACAATTAACAATTAATAGAGACTATTTACAAAATATATTTCCACAAACACTCACACGATCATACTTCACCGTTTGCACACACCTATTTCACATTCACACCATTTGGCATATGGATGGCGGCACGTCACTAGCAGAGTTCGTCCCAGGCGAGCCACCAGGCCCCTCGACAGTCTTCGCGCTTCCGCCGCCGGCGCTCAGCGCGGTCTGACCGCTTTTTGACGAAGCGAATGTTGTACGGGTCTTCGGCTAACTCTGGGTATCGCGCCACATCGTGCACGTATTCTCCTTCGTAACCTGCTGCTGATCCAGCCTTTTGGATTTCGTCCAATTCAGCTGCGGACCAGTCGAGTGAGCCGCCGAGTCCGCTACGCAGCGCCTCCCGCTCGCGGTGCCACGCTTTCCGCTCGGCTGCGACTCGCGCGTGGTGTAGTAGTCGTTGTCGTTCGCGTTCCGCACTAGTGCCGTACCGTAGATTCACTATACTCGTCTTGCCGTGTATTTTTACGTCCGCGTAAGAACGTCCTCCCTCAGCAACTTCGTGGAACGTCACATTTAATTTGCCTTGCATCCGTTTTAATTGCTGTTGATCGTCTGCAGCGCGCCAGGTATCCTCCTTTACGAAGTAGAAGACGTCTTGTTGATCACCATGCACGATGAAGGAGAATGGCAGAAGATGTGATCGGTTGAAGACTGAGGTATATACGTCGCGGTAGATAGCGTTGGCTGACGGTACGGTCGTGACGATGGCGCGACCGCGAGAGTTGCGCGACACAAGGATGCCGCGTCCGAATGGTGGCTCGGAGTCGGAGCCGATGCGTTTCGGAGCCAGGTTTAAGGCATCGGTCTTGAGAGCTGACATAGCCGGTATCGACAGGCTTCTAAAGTCAGCTATCCTTTTGTTTGACATATGTGATAAGAAGCCTGATTCTATAGTGACAGTTGGAAGCAGAGACATGGCCGAAGGCAGGCCCGGACTGCTGTCTGCCGGCGCAGTGCCCCATACTGGGCGGCCACGAGGAATGCTCGGCAGCACTGAACCACCGGGTAATTCGTCAGGGTAGAGCTGTGGTGCAAGGCTTTTCGTTTCGTAGCCAAGCAGCTTCAGCCATGAAAGATGATCTACAAAGGCAAAAATAAATAAGTTTAATGTACTGGGATTTCGTTTTAGTTTGAAAAATATTGACGTTGCGAGCGTAGAGATATTGGTTATACCTGTTGGTTTTTTGTTTTGAGGCCTCACGTTGATAGGATCATTACCATTGAATCTGTACAGGTGTAATTGAGTTGGGTTGTGTATTCTCTCGATTAGGTTCTCCCATAACGGAGACATCCATTGTCCAATCAGTGGATCGTAAACTTTTCCATTTGCCATGTGAACTAATGACGTTACTTGATCCAAAAGTCCGCCACAGAAATCCACCGGAAGGTATAAGTATGGGTTAGAATCGTATACTATATGGCCGTATGGGGACCTCATGATTTCTCTGATTCCTTCTCCATATTGATTAAAAATCATTACTGGTGTTCCACATTGGTCCGTAGCGATGTAATATTTATGTCGGGCAACCTAAAACAAAATCAGTTAATTTTTTAAACTGTGTTATTTGGATCAAGGGAAAAAAAATCGTCTGTATGTTGGGTAATTACGTACCTGTGTATAGATCAGGTGTCCTCTGTCGTCATAGACTAAAGTCATAAATCTATTTTCTCGTGGCGAATAAATATGGCTTACTTCATGAGGCCTATCTTTATTTGTATAGAAGAATTGTGTCACATTTCCGAAGTTGTCTTTTCTGGTTGAGAGCCTGAAAATAAAATAGAGTCAGTTATGTATTGACTTGCAAACAGTCCGACACAGTCATTGTTTGAGGAGGCGACGAGGAGGAGACGGTCACAAAATATCTTTCCTTACCTGTCTAGATGGTCATAAAAATATCGAACATCAAATCTTCCTCGTTTTGTTGCTCTTATTAGAAGTCCTTTAGAATTGTACTGAAACCTTTCTTCTCTGGCATTTTGGGATACCAGTCCCCGGCTATCATACCTATATTGACCTTCGCCAAATTTGACAATGCGGTCCATATCATTATATTCCATTGGGATTGTGTTACCTCTATAGGTCAATGATAACATATTGCCGTTATCATCATATCTGAAGCCCCAAGGTTCTTGTGCTTCTACTCCTGTAAGCTGACCGTCACAGTCCCAGGTATAGTTTTTTACATTTGTATACGTATTGACACCTACATTTCTAGTATGTGTGCGTGTTTGAGATATTCTTCCATGCCTATCATAAGAGAATTCCATTCTGAATACTTCCATTCTGTGGATGTTTACTGTGACTTCCTTTTCCAAGAATTGATTGTTTAACATACGAGAGAACATTGCAATTCCGTCATAAACAGACGTTTCGTTCCATTTCTGTTTTGATACAGTGAATTGTCCCAGTAAATCGGGAGCTCCCGTTTTAATATTGTAAACAATATGGTGCGGAATTAGAGTTTGTCCACCAATGCGACCTTGGACGGAAGTAATTCTGTAATTGTTATCATATTCGTAAATTATCTTCGCATTGCTTAGTCCAGTTTTGGCACCGTAATCAAGTCTTTCTTCAGTGAGTAGCCCGCCAACATAAGTAGATTCCCATCGGTAGTCTACATCACGGTCGACATGTAATATTTCTGATGGTAGACCGCTTGTTTCTGCATAGTGGATCTGTGTTTGGCCATCACCATGAACTACTTCAGAAACCTTATTAGTTGTGAAATAACGATATACAACTCGGGCACCGTCACCCGGAAATACTGTTTGGAGAAGCTCTCCTGTATGAGCATAATGTTGCAAATATTTCTTTGAAGTACCAGGTGGAGTATATGTGACCCTCAAGAATCCAATAGATGGTTGCACACTGAACGAATGATTCGAACCCGAAGGCAAAATAACATGTGTCAATCCACCATCTTTATCATACATGTATTTGAAACTTCTTTGACTGGCTAAGGTAATCTTAGAAACAAGGTTGCCCTCATTGTAATAAATGAATTTTGTGCCGTCTTGGGGACTCGTTATTTCTGATAGCATTCCGTGAGGGTCATAGCTATAGCTTTCCTCACTTTCACCCCATTTCCAGCCATTTATTCTATAGAATCTATCGTAAGAAATATTAAGGGGGACTCCCGCACCGTGAGGATTGAATGAAAGTGGTAGCCCAGCTACGTCATAAAAAATTGTAAATAGTGGGTTTCTGTCAGCATTAAAGAAAGTTTCGCGACTTTTAAATTGATCGAACTCAATTATTAGCACTCTAGAGTCATTGACCCATATTTCTCTGTTCAAAGTTTGCTGTGGGTTCCTTACATCACCCACTAGAGTGTATAACGAGTACATATTGTTCACTAGAGCATCTCCGAATGTGGTGGTTTGATGTGACCACATATGGAGCATTTCAGCTTCAATAGGCAGGGCTGCTTCTAGTAATGGGTGCTTAGCAGCCGCAATGCTCTCGAATTTTCCGGCCCATGGCGTTTCAAGAAGTAAAGTATTGTTAGAATAAATGCGACCTTCAGTAATTTGCTTGCCGTTATTTATAGTAATTTGCTTGAACGATTGTCCATGTAAAACATATTCACATTTCTTAGCAACTCCAACAGGTATTGTACTGGATGGATTCGATACAGTGACAGCTAATCCATAGTTCTTTGCTAGACCAGAAGTAATGTGCACTTGCTCACCGGAGGGCATAATGATTTTAGTAACTCTACCAAGTTCGTCGTAATTGTAAATGACAGTATCGCCAGCCTAAAAAGAAGAAACTACAATTAAACTCATTTTTTTTATTTTATTTGTATTTTCATACTTTACATTGTTTTGGATCAGACAATACCCCGAATACACTAAAATACTTAAACTGACATACTACTTACCCCTGAGCGGCTATTGAGTAATCCAGTACCAGCATCGTAATCAAATTCCATTTCAGTTGCACCTTTTTCGGCTATTTTCGTAAGGAAACCAATTCCGGATATTTTTAATTCGAGTTTATGGTCCTGTGTATTTTCTATGGAGCTAACAATATTGCTGTAGTCTCTGAGTAACTGTATTTTATTCCCAGAAGCATCAGTGACCGTAGAGAGCTTTCCGAAACTTGTATTCTTTGAATACAAGAATGAATATCTCGTTTTTCCTGATGTTAAGTCTTTGGTGGTGATATGTTGACCATAGCGATTAAATACATATACTTCGGAAGTGGGTGGATATGGTATTCGAAATTCTCCGTTTTCGTCATGAGTTGGCAGGTAGTGTTTTAGTGCCAGTATATGGAGAGATCCTGAAATAAAGTTAATATTAAATAATAAGTTAAATTGTTTGAATATACACGTATATCTTTTACTTTTTATTTCTGTTTTTATTACCTTGATCAACAACGTTAAGAACTCCATCCGGGGTAACAGCAAGAGCAGATATCGTTTGGAATTTGGCATTGGATGACAGTAAAGTTTCCGTGCTTGTAGGTGGTTCATCGCCTGCGGCAACACTGAGCCTACATGGGCAGCCAGCATCATCCCGAGAGTTTGTCGGCACAACCGTCGCCGAAGCTGATGAGTTGCATTCACAGCTTAATTCTTTCAAATTTTCTTGAACTTTTCCAGCAAAGTGCATAATTTTTCCAGACGGATCTATGGACTTTATAGCATTTGTTTTCTTAGAATCCGCTTCAGCAACGTACAGGATACCGCTTGGCGCAAATGCTATGGCTAAAATTGTGCCTAAGCTCGAATCTTCTCTGATATCAGGATTTGTTCTATTGGTGGGCTTTGTTATAGGTTTTCCATCGCTTCCTATACGACAATGAGAAGGTTGACCGGCTACAACTTTGATTTTCATATCAACTGTTAGTTTTAGTATGATTCTGTCGTCTATGAAGTATAGGGAACCATCAAGAGGCGACAAGGCTACTCCTGTAGGCCACTGCAGTTGGGCTTCGTAAGGAGGTATCGCTCCATGGCATGGAACCGGCGACCAATGATTGTGGTGGCCGTGATGACCTACAAGAGTGTGTATAATACCATTTGGATCGACGGCTCTTATATTGGTACCATCTGCTATATACATTGTTCTATCGGCTGCAATTGCAAGACCTGTAAATAAGAAAATGATATACATATATATAAATTCACGAGTATTTGAGAACACATTAACTAAAATTTCAAAATCTTATCCATATCATGTACCTTTAGGATGCGCTAATTTGGCTTTAACGGCAGGTCCCTCATCACCGCAATTGGAATCGTCTCCAGGCACACAGCGGTCTCCGTTACCGACCACAGACTCAGAATTTGTTGCTGGATCACGCACTTTTTCTAAGGCTATTACTCTTCGGACTTGGTGTCTCTCAGAATCTGATATGTATAGATATCCATCCGCTGGTGATATGCAGATGTAGTATTGATATGCAACTTGCGTAGTCCTGAAATTGAAATAGGATTTATTTATCGCTCTATATTTTGCGTCCCGAACTGAATCCGAAGAATAAGGACAGAGAGGAGCTAGCGAACAGAACCGGATTAGTCCACTTTAATTGGAACATTTTTTTTTAATCATGATTTCTTGAACCTCGTTGCATTGATCCCTGTTAATATTTTCAATCAAAACCGGCTCTAAGTAGGGAAAAAATAGCTTTAAAAAGTGCATCTTCAAACGAAACCGGTTTAGTCCTAGTTTTTGCTAAAGATATAAAACATTCCATCCATTTTTCATTCTGTAGCGGACTAGGCCCATGTAGTATTCATATATTCAACACATTTTAAATCAAAAGTGGATATGTGCAGCAAAAATTAAATACTAAGTAATGATAAGAATGTTCATATTTTTTGCGTTATGACCGTAGTATTAATTTGGCAACACTAAAATGAATAAAATGTTAATCCTTACACTTCAGGCCAAAATAACAATAAAAAAAAGTTAATCAGCTGTTACTACTTCGATCATTGTGAGTGGAAACAATTGAAAACCGTACAACGTTGCCGACAAATATTTTTCATTTGTGTGACATATTTTATGGATGTAAATATTAATTTATCTAAACACCGTATAACGTGGCCTTATACTTGACATTAGCGAAATTGTGGAAGATACTCTACAGAAGCCATAATCTAAGAGGAGAAGAAGAAGATAATTTTCATTTTTGAGTTTCTTTTTATTAATATCTTAAGATTCATTAATCTGAACACCGTACAACGTTGTCATATACATGATATTGGCGAAATTGTGGAAGATACTCTAACAGAAGTCGAAGAAGAGAAGAATCATTGTGAGTGTTTTGTGTTCATCGTTACATTTTAACTGTTAAAAATAGATGAATATGTGACTGTGAAAAGTATTAACTATGGTTGTCGTAAGAGGAAGAAACCACGACGGACTGCATAAAATATTAAACATTTAAAGTAAGTACGAAAGAACTTGACACGGTTGGCGCATTGGTTGATACAGTCGACTGCTGCGCTCCGGGTCGCGGGTTCGATACCCGCACGTAACAAATATTTGTATGATCTGCAGGTTGTTGTTCCGGGTCTGGGTGTATTGTGTGTGAAATGTATGTCTGTAAACGCACCTACGACACAGGAAAAACCCTATTGTGGGGCAACATTTTTTTAAAATACAAGTACAATACAATTGTATAACCTACAATTTTGTTTAAATCATAATTAGATGAATAGCTCCTATATGACGCATTTTTTATTGGTTTGTTTTAGGTACTCTGACATGGATCCACTTGATTTAGATTTTCAATCGCCGTGTGACCACAAACGAAGCCTTTTTAAATGCAGAACTCATAACACTAAACGAAATAATAAATAAACGTAGATACTTGTATGAAATGTTGGTAAAATTGCCAAAGATACATACCCTGTCAAAAGAAAGAGAGAAAGATAGAACTCAACCACGCAACGACCGTGGCGAGACGTAGAGCGTATTTTGGTAACGCAGTTTGGTGATAAATGGGTCGAGTATCAGGATACTCCATACTCCACTACTACACTACTACTCCAGGGAGTAGATGGTATAAAGAGATAATACAGAGTATATCAGGATCTACAGACATCATCATCATCATTGTAGAAAATGAGAATTATGATGAAGGTGAATGTGGTGACATTGACGATTGCGAATGTCTGGTAGAAGATATTACGGAAATATCAATCAGGTGTTCTAAAATCAAAATACAATAAACCTTTATCTATAGTTTCCGTAATTGTTTTTAAGTTCCTCTTTCAATGCAAATCCGGATTTGTATGATACTAACAAACCGGAGCTCTCTCATGTTTGCGGTCACAACCGAATAAGTCTACCTTTTTCAAACAAAGCCAGATTAGTCAATTTTTATTTTAGAAAAATTTTTAGAATATAAAAGTAATTAAAATTAATTACTCAAGCAACAAAAGATCTAATCCACCTATCTATAATAATGAAATGTTGTCTTATTAATCTCCTTCATATATTAATATTAGTTTTTTAGCCATCCTGTAAAATATTCGCGGCAAATCAGTTCTGTTCCCCAGCTCCTCTTAACTGAGAAGTAGTCTACTCGGTATAATAAAACCCCGATACACTCCACTCCAAGAGACGCCTCTTCGATAGAGTGTAGTCAAGCTCCTTTATACAACGGATTGTAATAAGAACCTTCTATAGCTTATACTTACTGTAGTTGAAGAATGGTAGTAACAACGCCCTCAGGAGTGATACGGCGTACAAGATTGAAATCGCCGACGTACAGAGATCCATCTGGCCCTGAGGTCAGTGCCGTTGGAGTTAGTAGGCGAGCATCTGCTGCCTTGCCATTGCAGTAATCGGGACATTCCAAGGACCGTTGAAGACCAGTACCCATCACCACCTACAAAACGATAATATTGGTTTACGAGCCATATTTTACAACATTATAATAGCATCAGGCGATCTTGTATCGTTTCCATTAGTTCATTTCGTTTATACCTGAACAGTTCTCGGGTATTGTTTCAAATGAAGAAGTGCTCCATCGCCTTTTTGCAAAATGCCTTCATGGAAGTTGTAATGATGATGTATGTCTAGACCCCATCCTCCGATGTCTGAGATGTCTACGTCGAAACCTGTCAGGGTAGCCGTCTGTGTTTCCCACACGATTGATGCACATGATGTGTACTCGTATCCTATTGAAATTTTGGCTTGTGCTTGGCCGTATACCTGAAATTACATATGTTGGAGAACAGTTTATAAACAAGAATACAATTGTATAAAGTCGTCAACATATTAGTCCAGGTATTTATGAATGATGAATATGATACGCCGGAGTAGTTCTACAGTGTTGGTTTTATAAGGACACTAGTTGTTATACTGCTATACTATATCATTACCAGTTGCGCTCCCTGATCGGTAAACGATCAGCGAGGTTAAGCAATGCTTGGTGATAAATTTATGGACGGGTGACCGCTTGGTTACCACCACTGAACTTGAACTTGAACTGAGCAAATCCGTGGTTCGGATGGCACGTAAATTCGTTGGTCCCGGTTATTATTAGACGACAGTCAAGTCGGAGGCCTTTGGGCGTCTTGGACAACTCTGACACAAGGTTGGCGACTAACCACACGAAACAAGAAGATAAATACTACAATACAACTACATCTTACCTTTTGTTTATATACGTTTCGTTTGTTCCACGCAAAGATATGTGTCAAGTCGGGATCAGCTTCGTAAGTGTGCGTGTGCAATGAACCTTCAATCTCAACGCGGACGTGTACTCGGATGAGTGACGCTGGTACTACACGACGAGTTAGTTGTACATGTACGCATGAGAGATATCCAGCTGATTGAGATGAGCGGTACGTCAGCTTGACCAATGAACCTGGGATGGCGATAGACTCGCTTACAATCTGGAAAAAAGGAAACACATTGTGAATTTATTTTGTTTGCATATGGCAAGTTGTTTATGTACAATTCATCATTGCGGCCGAATGAAGTCCACTGCTGGACACAGGCCTCCCCCAAAGATAACCACAACGACCGAGATGGGTGTGTTGTGTGCTCATTGGGGGGTCTTGCCATAATCGCCACGCTTGGCAGACGGGTTGGCGATCGCAGTTGAGTTGTTAATGTACTCGAAGGACGCTGCTGCCCATCCTCCGGTTAATCCCTTAGTCGACTTTTACGACACCCATGGGATGAAATGGGGTGGTGGCATTCTGAGCCGGCACCACACGGCATGTGTATGTACAATTGTATTCTCTTATTTTTTTTTTTTAATTTAAACTTATTGTAATAAAACAAAGTTCGTTACTTTTCCGTAGCGTAAGAAAGATGCACAACTCTCAGAGCCGTTTTTATACAAATCTCTGACACTAGTCACCATCGACCATCTACTTATGTCTAAACAGCCCGACCCATGAAGGGCAGTAAGTTCGACTGATGCGAGATAGAGGTAACTGCAGTTATCTATCCTTGTCTAGGAGGCTTGATTAAAAGAGGTGTAAAGAGTATAAAAGAAGATGGCCCTGTGTTTATAGAGTACCGAATTATCTGAGTATTTGCTCTAATGAGACTAAAAGCTTTAACAACTCTTACCTGAGCTTCAGGGTATATGACCGTGGTGGTAGTAGCAGATGAGGCAGCAGGCGCAGCCAGTGGTGGTACTGCTACAACTTCTGGTCTAAGTCTCTCGTGATCGTGCGCGGCGCAAGGCGGAGTTTCAGATTCCCACCATTGCGGAGTCGGTGACCAGTCGATGCGAGGTGGAGCCCTGGTTATTATGTACAGTTAGAATAATTTATAGAAAATCTCGTAAGGGGTTAAGCTTTTAATTCTTTAGGCTGGGTTGACAGTTTGCCACCCAGTTTATATCTGGACCATTACGGAAAGAAGATTTAAGGAAACAGTATCTACGTAAAAATATGATCTTGCTGACTATAAAATCACTTGATTTGCACTCAATAATGTAGATGAAAGGTCTAAATACTATTCAGTTGAATCCACTTATAAAAACATCTTAGGTTGAATCTATAGATACCATTTCAGAGTGCACTTCTTCATTGCCCGTGATCAGGTAGGTAGTGAAATTATAGTTAACAACCATAACTATTATATTGGTATCGATAAAACCGTGGGGTCGGGAGATGTTATTGTACAACATATTTTAGAAAATCATTTAAGAGATAGTTTTAATACTTTAATTTCAAAGTAAGCTTTAACGCCCTTTATTCGTCTATTAATATAATTTCCATTACTACTACTAAATATAAATATGAAGATGCAAGTTGGTGTTAGATAAAAATGTTCCCGACCAGGATTGTAGCATGTTATATAAAGTAATTATTCTCATCACAGTATTTTAAATAGTACGTAAGTACCTAAATGATGAAAAATAAAATATACATAAATGTGCGGTGCCGGCTTAACCCTGTGGTACCGGCTACGAAAAGCCACAACTCATCTCATCCCTTGGGTGCCGTAAAAGGTGACTATGAGATTAACCGGAGGATGGTCAGCAGCGTCCTTCGAGTGCATTAACAACTCAACTGTGATCACCAAACCGCCGGGAAACGTGGTGATTATGGCAAAACCCCCCAATGAGCACACAACACACCCAGACCGGGCGTTGTGGCGATCTTTGGGGGAGGCTTGGTCCAGCAGTGATCTTTATTCGGCTAAAATGATGATGATGATGATGAAATCATGAACACAGAAATAACACACCATCCCAGGAAAGAACAAGACAGGGGACAAGTCCAGTTTGAGCCACTGCTGGCCTATGTCGTTCGGAATTGTGATAGTTAAGTTACTGGATAGTGTCATCATCATCATCATCATATCAGCCACAGGACGTCCACTGCTGAACAAAGGCCTCCCCCTTAGATTTCCACAACGAGCGGTCACATGCCGCTCTCATCCAACGACTCCCAGCGACCTTCACCAGGTCGTCTGTCCACCTCGTTGGAGGTCGTCCCACGCTGCGTTTTCCGGTGCGCGGTCTCCATTCGAGAACCTTTGTGCCCCAACGGCCATCAGTTCTACGAGCAATGTGCCCTGCCCATTGCCACTTCAGTTTACTAATCCTTTCAGCTATGTCGACAACTTTAGTTCTTCTACGGATCTCCTCATTTCTGATTCGATCTCGTAGAGAAATACCAAGCATAGCTCTCTCCATAGCTCGCTGAGTGACCTTGAGCTTTCTTATGAGGCCCATTGTGAGTGACCACGTCTCTGTTCCATATGTCATCACTGGTAACACACACTGGTTAAAGACTTGCGTCTTGAGGCATTGCGGTATTGTTGACGAAAAGACGTTGCGAAGTTTCCCGAACGCTGCCCAGCCGAGTCGGATTCGACGATTGACCTCTTTCTCGAAGTTGGACCTACCTAACTGGACAGTTTGTCCTAGGTAGACATACTCGTCAACAACTTCGAGAACAGAGCTCCCAACGGATATTGGGATGGGCACGACATGGGCATTTGACATGACTTTTGTCTTGCCCATGTTCATCTTAAGGCCCACCTGTTGGGAAACTCTGTTGAGATCATCGAGCATTGTGCTGAGCTCTTGCAGCGATTCTGCCATGACTACGATGTCATCGGCAAATCGAAGGTGAGTGATATACTCGCCATTGATGTTAATGCCGAATCCTTTCCACTCCAGTAGCTTGAAGGCATCCTCCATTGCAGCGGTGAACAGTTTCGGGGAAATGACGTCCCCCTGTCTCACACCTCTCTGCAATGGAATTGCCCCCGTGCTCTGTTCATGTACTCGGACCGACATGGTGGCGTTTCTGTATAAGCACTTCAACACTTCAATGTACCGATAGTCAATCTGGCACCGCTGCAGAGATTGCAGCACTGCCCAGGTTTCGATCGAATCGAAGGCTTTCTCATAGTCCACAAACGCCAAGCATAGTGGCAGATTATACTCCTCGGTCTTCTGTATTACCTGCCGCAGCATGTGTGGATATGGATGTGGTCTATGGTACTGAAACCTTTTCGGAAACCGGCTTGTTCGGGAGGCTGGAAGTCATCAAACCTGCGCTCGAGACGATTCGTGATGACCCTTGAAAACAGCTTATAAACATGGCTCAGAAGTGAGATGGGTCTATAATTCTTCAATAGGGTGTTATCACCCTTTTTGAAGAAGAGCACCACCTCACCTCTGTTCCACGCTTCCGGCGTTGTGCCCTCGAGTAAGACGGAATTGAATAGCTTCTGAAGGACTTTAAGTACCGGTGTTCCACCCGCTTTCAGAAGCTCTGTCGTAATTCCGTCTCCACCCGGCGCCTTGTTATTTTTAAGCTGTTTCAAGGCCATCCTAATCTCGTACAGGCTGATGTCCGGGATATCCTCGGTATAGTGTCGGGTTAGTTTGGCTCGCGGGTCTTTGTCAGAGCCAATGGTAGGTATACTTACCGAGGTGTATAACTGCCGGTAGAACTTCTCAATCTCTCTCAAAACCTCTGGCTTAGTCGATTCTTATCATCATCAGCCAAATTCTGGATAGTGTGATTGATAAATATTAAGATAAACATCTTAATTTGACGCGCAGTTCGGTTTTTCTGGGCTGTCTACTGAAACGGCATTATTGAGTCTTAAGCGCATTATCCAACACTATACCTAACTGGTACACATGATTTTTAGATCTGTCGAAGGCATTCGGATCCTGGATGTGTATGATAAGCTGTAGCAGAAGTTGCCTAGTATGACCGAACTTCCTGACGAACGCTCCGTAGATATTGGTATGGCAATCAAAGTAACAATGTCAGGTGGGTCACTATCGGACACGTTTAAGTTGGAGTGTTGTGTAAGACACTCACCACCACCACCCTGGCCTGACTGCGCCTAAGCTCTTTCACCTGTACGTTGATCGGCTGGTCCATGAGCTCAGCAGTGCCTAGGTAGGCTGTTGGTGGGGTATGTATTAACAATATAAAATACGCCGCCAAATTGGGCACTGCTGAGCCGATTGATGAGTGCCATGGCGCGTGACAAAAGTGTGTGAGCGCTATGCGGAGGCCCTTGGCTCAAGTATAATACGAGCTAGAGTGAAATGATGGTGTCCAAATCCAGTACGAAGATCTAGATACATTACATACAACGCCAGCGCTCTCAACACAGTTCAAATACCTGGGCCACTGGCTCACCGAGGCCCTCACAAACGTCGTGGATTTATACAGGGAATGCAGGGTATTTTCAGTCAGCGCGAATATGCTAGCACGGGCTGCTACCTACAGAGGTTTGTACGCTACACTGCATAGGTGAAAATAACTTTGTGCTTTTTAAAAAAACGTTGCCCCGCACTAGGATTTCTCCTGTGTCGTTTGTGTGTTCGTGTCGTTTACAAACACAAATTTCACACACAATACAGACCCGCAACAAGTATCTGCAGATCGTACTAATGTTTGTTCCGTGAGGGAAGCAAACCCGCGCCCGGTGCGCAGCAGCCGACTGTATCAGCCACTGCACCAACCATGCCGTCAGGCGAGGCGTCATTCGAGGCGAACTGTCATACAAGCAAGCAGCCTATGGGTGAAGCATACGCAAAAAACTTATAATGCCCTCCGTATCCAATACAATAACGCGTTCAGGATGTTGTTTTTGTTTGCTACGCTTGTGTAGTGCATTAAGTATATTTGCAGACGCAATCTACGTGTCATCTGGTCATCTGGCTTTAATGCGATACATAGCAAAAGAACAGCGCCCCTGATATGCCGCTTGCGTAGCAGCCCACTTCCTGCAACTAATTGCTGGGAGAATGGACACTGACTGCTCCTTTATGGAGTACTGGACAAATCGTCATGTAATGCGTGCCTGAACTAGTGTTTCTATAATTGTAGTAGATTATACTCTTTATTCAGGGGTTAATAGCCTCTGCAAAGAGGATCCGGGTCATTTTGTAGACACGCGGGGACATGTGTCTAACTCGCAGAGACTTTTAGAGAATTTTAATCTAAAATGTGACTACAGGAGGATATTATACTATTATTTTAAAACTAATGTATGGATTCATAATTGTGTTGTATTTTATCAAAATTAAATTTTAAATTAAAGGTTAATTGGGATGTAAATGAGCATACATTATGCCCCTGCTAAAAACTTCTTACCTGGGCGTCGGTACTTTGACATTGTCGTCACTGAGTGCCATTTGTACTGGTGGAAGCACGACGATCTGGTTCCATGGCACGAAGACAGTCTTTCTCAGAGGCTTGAACGGTGATCGCTGGAACTGCAGGGTCACGGCGCCTCCGCCGTTCACCAGCACGTCAAACCTGAATGACGGCACCCTTACGATTAGAAGACAGTTTGTAGGTATTAGGTCTACTATTTGATGTGGTAAAGAATATTTCGGCAGCCAGGTGTCTAGTTAAGAATACCCCATAGAATAGAAATTGTTCGCGTCGAATTTGGATTCTCGTAAAGTAGTTATTAGTGGTAGGATAGTATCATAGCATTCCCTCTCTTTCTGTTCCCTCTCAAAGTTATATACCATAACCATAATACATTTACACATAAATTAACAAATATGTAGTTTATTCTTAATTTTTAATATTCAAAATAATGTAATCTTTGACGATTTAATTTAATTTAATTTAAATTGCAGTTTTAATTTAATTACGTTCATATGAGCCTTTTTTATGTCCAGTGGAAATTCTACATGAACTTCCTTCGCCCCGGGGAAGGGCGAAGAGGTATGCCGTACTCCTATACCGGCTAAAACCACTGGAGCGGTCATCTTCGGCACTGAACGGGGGCTCCAGGTCCTCGTAAGATCACACCAGAGCAAGTTCATATATACAGACCGATGTCATATTTTTTGGTTAACAGTAAAGAATATACAAATAAATAAATATGTCTCTGTTTTATCAGCTTCTATCATTAGCCGCACAGCACTCAGGTTATCTTCAATGGTGGCGGTAGAATGATGCTCTTCGCGCATAATCATCAGTGAGATTGCTTTTACCACGTTTAAACTCATTAAACCAGTTATAAACAGTGGCATGAGATGGGGCTTCATCATAAAACATCAATCTAAGTCTATCATAGTTGTTGATTAAGACCCATATCACTATCTAGTCTCTGTTAAGACCGTAAAAATAATCGTAATAAATCATGGAGTGAAAATGATCTCTATTCAAAGTCATTACGACGCACGCAGTTTTTAAATTCCCGCCAATTTGCAAACACAAATGACATATGAATTCAATGTACATTTACAGCTTCCCAAAGAGTTCTTTCTTCGACAGGGGAATGCCCATTCTGAGCCCAATCGTGTACACACCAATGTGACTTGTTTGAATTAAGCATTGATTTAGACAAATGGAAATGCAATTTGTAATCCTAGGTAAAATTCCACCAGTAGTTTATTACAAGTTTTAGATTAAAATATAATATATATAAACGACCAACCACCTGGTGAAGGTTGCTGGGAGTCGTTGCATGCCGGGCGGCTCATTGTGGAAATCCATAGGAGAAGCCTTTGTTCAGCAGTGGGCGTTATTTGGCTGATATGACGATGTGAAATAATATTGAAATGCTTTACTGAAATATATAATACTTACATTATTTTATTTCAATAACTACATTTGTGCATTATGGAATGTCTTGTTTTAAACAAATGAATGCGGAATGAAGGTTCGGAATGCGCACTTTGACGGTACTGTAGAGATTATGTACAACGAGGTTGATTCCGTTGATGCTGGCCGCCTAAAACGAGATTCGTTTCCTGTGTTTAGCGGCCCTCTGGTGTATGCGGAATCCATGACTGCCCTGAACAAGACTTATTGTGAGGGCCGCAAAGACTCATTATACGCGGATACCGCATGGGGTCTGTGGAGGCCACGTGCGTCTTCATGGAAACCCCCCTCCATCCGCGCCTCCAATCCCACGGGTCCCCCCGGAGGCGCGGGTGCTCGTCGAAGTTTACTGGAAGGGAGCGGACGTTTAGACCGAGAGTGGGAACCGCCTTCCACCTGCAGCTGTCACGAGATGAGAAGGTAGTCTCAAAGGCCGTCATGGGCTATGGCTATGGAAGGGGAGGCTGGAGACGCTTAGCGCTGGTCACAGGATGGCGGGGGCCATACAGTTATCCAGCATATATCCTATAATCGACGAGTGGATACGGAGGCGGCACGGGGTGTCCTATCCTTCCGTCTGGAGCAGGTATTGTCGAGGCGCCGTTACCTCGCAGCAGTTACCGGGGGTGACTTCTCGTTGCTGGTTTTGATGAAGTCTACATTGACCCCTCTATGTAGACTTCAACAAGGCCGGCAAACTCCCGCTAGGGAGGCAGTCACATTCTTCTGCGAGGAGGTCATCTCTCGGAAGGAGCTGGCAGAGCGGGTCGGGAGGAAGAAGGTCTGGCTGACTCGATCCGCTGCAGGCGGGCAGGTCGGCGCAGGCCCTGGTCCGGACGGCATTCCAGCCAGACGTGGGTGTACGCATTGCAGTCTCTTGGGGACCACTTGAAGTAGCTGTTCACCAGTTGCCTCCATTGCAGCGCATTCCCGTCTGGCTGAAATGAAGCTGGTTTCGTTATGGTTAAGGGCCGCAGAGTCTCCGCATACCATCCCATTTGCCTGCTCGATGAGGCTTCGAAGCTATTCGAAAGAATAATTACCCGAAGACTCATTGAGCACCTGTCGCGCGTTGGCGCTGATCGGGCCGGAAGTCACTATGGCTTCCGGCAGCGGTGGTCCACCATCGGAGCGATTCTTCGCATCCGCTCGCTGTCAGAACAGACAGTGTCTCAGCGGGGTTGGGTGGCGTTGGCGGTCGGTCTAGACATCGTTTAAGCCTTCAACTCCATCCTAGGGCGGCATCATATTAGGGAGTCCATATTAGGGCAGCACTAGTGCATCATTGGTGCACTCTCCTACCTGCAGGACATCACAGGGGCGCGTATATGCGCGATAGGCACATTCGCTACGTGGGCAGTGACGGTAGCGTAATGCGGAGAGAAATTACGTACGGAGTTTCGCAGGGGTCAGTTCTCGGCCTCCTCTTATGGAACCTCGCCTACGACGCGGTCCTGAGTGTCGTTCTCCCTGCCTCAACTTAGTTTGTTACGCTGACGACTCTCTGGTGTTGGCCAGTGGGGAACCCTTCGAGGGAACCATCTGGCTTACCGAGCAAGTGGTGGCAATGGAGCCACATGCGAAATCATAGCGCCTCAAAAAACCGAGGAGCAGAGAACCACCCAGTTCGTGGATACGCGTTGGTGACGCATAAATTGGGGTGGGCTGGTGTATGAAGTACCTGGGGCTCACCTTGGACAGTCGTTGGAACTTCAAAGAGCACTTCCAGTGCCTCGTCCCCCGAGTCGAGAGTAGTAGGTACACTAAACCGCCTGCTGCCCAATCACGAGGGACCATGTGACGAAGTTCACCGTCTCTACGCTCGTACGGTCCGTGGCCCTCTATGGATCGCTTGTATGGTCAGCTTCACTGTCAGGCACCCAGCGCTGTAGACTCAAAGTTCACGGTCTGCAGCGCGGGGTGGCTATACAGATCGCGCGATGATACCGAACAGTGTCCTACGAGGAGGCAACACTCCCGGTGCATTATCCGCCTCTCGACATCCTGGCGGAGACGGATGCGTGGGTCTACGATCTGACACATTCCCTCCGCCAGAGTGGCGAAGGCGCGCCTTCAACAGGATTCGACGGGCTGAGACAGCTAGCTCGGCGGCGTGCACTTGAAAAGTGGCATCACCACCTGCAGATGCAGTTTGCGGCCAAGTGCATCGTCGAGGCTGTCCTGCCGCTTGTCGGAGCTTGGCTGAGAAGGAGCGATCACGTCACCTACCGCCTGATGCAGGTGTTCACCGGGTACGGTTGTTTCGATGCGTACCTGCACAGGAAAGGACGCGAGGCCACGGCACAATGCCACCATTACATTATAGTGGCCAGGATACCGCACAGCACACGCTTGGAGAGGGGCGGGAGGGTCCGATCCTGCTCGAAGAAGGAGGAAACGGCGCCAGGGTAAAAACTGCCCTGGCACCTAATCCCACACGCCTGAAACCCCTTGCTGTCGATATAAGTGGGGGGCCTCTGGGTCCCTGGGTGGTTCTGCGTGATTGGGGTATCTGCGTGTCCACACCGAGTGACCTAAGAGAAGACGGTGGCGCATATGTGGTCACGCGCTGCCATATGCGAAGCATAGCACAGTGCCCAGTGAGACTTCGGGGGGATCCTTTATAATCTCCCTAGGGTGGGTGACCGCTATAGAGTCACCCTCTCTGAGATGTGGCTATAGACGTGGTATTAGTGAGTGACTCTAGTAAGGTCAAACGAAGACCCGGAGTCCTGCTTAGGTGCCGAAAAGGACTGCCCCAGTGGTTTTGCCCGTGCCCGTTCGCCCATTCCCGGGGCGAAGGAAATTCACGATAAATTTCCACTTGGATAAATATAAAAATACAAATAAATGTCGGTGCAGGCAGCAATCATGTCTGTCCTCCGCATTGCACGGTCCTGGTGTTGCGGTAATGCCCTGGATGCATCGCCGTAAGTGGCAGTGAAGTGAGCCAAACACAATACTCGCGGTCCATCAAAATGCTGAGGTCACACGGTGGAGTTTTTAGTGGGTGCAAGGCTCCAACCCCACATAACTACGCAGTCGCCCGGGACCGCGTGGTATGCACAAGGAATTATCTGCGCATAAAAAAATATGGTTGCCGTAAGCCCACCGAATTACGTATGAAAGACCAAGCGTAGTGAGTGCTGGCGAATTCCCCACAAAATGACGCCACCATTGTGGATATCTATGGGGTAAGCCAGCCCTTTGTTCAGCCGTGGACGTCCTTTGGCTGATGAGATGATGATTTTTTTATATTGTATAGGCTTGCGTTTGACCACTATCTTACCTGGTGCTAAGCGAAAATGCGGTCTAAGGTGGAGCACGCTTGCCTATAAATAACCTATTCAGTCGAGACTTGAAGGCTCCTTGGCTGTCACTAGTTAACTACGTCAAGGAGTTACATTCCTTAGCGGTGCGCAAGAAAAAAGTGGAATCAAAACGCTATGTGCATAAAGGTGGAACATCCACCATATAATTGATTGACTTTGTTTTTATTTTTAAATGTATTGTCTTATCTTCCCTCTTTATTGTCTCCCTCTCTCTTTATAGAGGGTTCTATTAAATCTTGGGGAAATAATAGTTCACTGTTCTAATAAGAGTTGTTGTTCTGTAAAGGCTTGACTAAACCCGGAACAACTAACAGTATGGTAGGTCTTACAAACCCAGCGCCCTTGGCCAAAAGTATTAAGTAACCTACAAATTTCATACGTGCACGATAAGTACCTATAGCAAAAACAAACCCTACTGTTAAAGGATTATTCTTTTGGCATTAATAAGATTTCCACACAGCTGGCAATAAAACGCCTGGTGCAATAATATGCGTCATTTATGTATTTTATTTATCAGTTCGTTACTTTCATTCGTTGTGTACACATTCAGTGATCTTGTGCGCTTTTGGTGTTTTCATTCGTTGTATTTAGTGATAATGTATAGGTATGTCTAAAGAAACGAATTTAGTTTCGAAAAACGTGTGCAGATAGATACAGATGACCAAGGTAAATCATGTGTAGAGATTTCTGATAGTGCGAAATGTTCTTGCTGATCGGTGCAATATGCTATTAAGCGATTCTCTCCTACCGGATCACATAATATCCGTGAGGACCGTTAGTTACTGAAGGCAGAAACTAAAAAAACTGGTCAAGTGCGAGTTGAACTCGCGTGGAGAGGGTTCCGAAATTGCTGAATATATTGTCTATTGTTGGATTCGGTCTTGTACCAATAACTTATCCCAAGAACAAACTTAACATTAAAATTCCTTTCAGCAGCAAACTCAAGAACTTGGGGATACTCATTGATGCAGACATTTCTTGGGCTAATCAAGTATGTGAACTTAGTCACTGCACTTGCACAGTATCTTCTTCTATCTATCCTTGATTATGCTGCTGCCAGCTATCTAGATCTAACCGAGGACCAACTTGATAAAATTTAGCGACTTAATTTTATTTTCTAACAGGTTTATATTTGGTTTACGCAAATATGATCATGTATCACAATTCCGTCTCAAGCTAAAATGGCTAATAGTTAGCCTTCGCCGGAATGCTAATATCCTTTTGCTTTTATACAGTATACTGACTACTCAACCCATCTACCCCCTTATATCTTAAAAACCGGTTCGAGTTCCTTGGTGACACTCATACGCGATTCCTAAGGTCATCAGAAAATTTAAAGCTGAAAATATCACTGCATTCCACCAGATTTTCAGACAAATCCTTTACGATCCAAGTAGCTTGTTTGTGGAATGCATTACCAGTAACAATAAGACGTGCTCAGTCTTTGCCAACCTTTAAAATATTGGTAATAAAACATTATTTGTTGCTCTCAAAGTTGTGCTACTCCTGCTGCTTTGAGTTGCTTTCACTCTAATTGTCATCATATGTATTCTTGTTTATATTTAATATTCATGTAATTAGGCTAATATATAGTAATATTTATTCATGTACGAACATATTTATTTATTTTATTCATGTACGTATATATTTTTAGTTACATCTCAGACTGCCTGTTAACTTTTCCATTTCCTATTTTCCATCCAAAGGTAAGAATTATGCCTGGAAGAAATCGCGGATAGCCATAAGGCCACCTATTGTACTGTACTTTTTAATCAACATCGGATTATAATATGTTTTGGTGTACAATAAAAAAAAGAGTATTTATATATATAAACATCGTAGTTGAAAAACATGTGTTCCCATACATTCCAACCGCAAACGTAAGTTTGTACGCACAATATTGTAAGATTTACCATGTTATTTTAAGACCATAGACTTCTTATAGGTTTTCCTGTAATCTATAGCTAAAGAGCTATTGGGGGGAGTTTTCAATTTTCGTATATTTTCTTAAATAACTTTAAAGACGATATATTTTAAAATGATAAAATAAATACATTTAAGATCATTACAACAAGCCCTTCAATTTCACATGTTACACGGTACAGTTCGCAAAACTTTATTCTTAAATTTTCTATATTGCCCCCCAAAAAGGATACGCCCCTATAATCAAAATTCGTTTATTTACGTAAGTGTTTGTTTGTTTGTTGTTGTTGTAGAATTCCATATGTGTATCAAATTTCAACTTAATCGGTCCAGTAAATTCGGAGCAAATTGGCTGTTACAGACGGACACACGAGTGATCCTTTTTTTTTTATTGGTGCCCAGTGGAAATTCATCATGAACTTCCTTCGCCCCGGGGAAGGACGAAGGGGTATGCCGGACTCCTACCGGCTAAAACCACTGGAGCGGTCATTTTCGGCACCTAAGGGAGGCTCCAGGACCTCGTATGAACTAGTAGTAGTGTGAACTAGAGCACACGAGTGATCCTATAAGGGTTCCGCCGTTTTTCCTTCGGACAACGGAAAAACGGTACCCTAAAGAAGGGAAATCTCTTCTTCATACCTTGCTAATGAGAGTCTGTAGTAATGAAGAGACAAATTTCTTCTCGAACCACTGGTGAAGGGCTTCAGGAAGCTGGTCTGCAAAGCTGTCTGACCAGGAAGATATCGTGGCTCTCCGACAACAACGTGAACGCTCAGTATGAATGGGCCATAATATAACTACCAAAGTTTCACCGAAGAAGATTAGCCAAATATCGTGTGGTCAGACGAATCAAACTTTGTGGTAATTTAATGTCCTAATAACATTTATCAAAATGTATTGAAAATAAAATTCACTAATAAAAATAACTATATTCTCTTTATTTACTTTATTTCAGAGTTTTGGTACACTTGGTGCAACTTTTGTGGGTCGCCGGGCAGGCGAAGAATTTACTCCAGAGTGTGGTGTGGTACACCCGTAAAAAGCTCCGCAGGCAGCATAACTGGAGATGCAAAATGTACGTCTGTGAGAGCCGTAGTATGTACTTTTGAAATTCCTTTTCTAGTTTTTTTTTACCTCATATTATTTGTGAATAAGATTAATTGACAAGTCTTTATTCTATTAAAAACTAAAATGTTTTTAAGAAATACAATTTTTATTTAAATTTTCACAGTACAATTTTCTTATCGCTTAATGTTTACCCTACAGTGGTGAAAAAAAAAAATCCGTAAGATTTTGCTGAACATATATTGTGTTTTTTTGGTAGGTATTGACCCAAGCTCTCACCCCCTGCAGTATGTCGTGCTATTTACTGGACACCCTGTATATGTCGGGTTAACTGGAGCTTGTTGCGGTCATACCTCGGATTGGTGAACGGTGAATTCTTTACACATGAAAAAGTACGATACTCTGGTTAGCAAAACGAATGCATACCTCGGAAATCTTAAAAGTCTAACCACCGATCTAACCTAAGGATAATCAGTATATCTCACTAATTGGGCTGCAGAGGTCAGATCGCAGTCATGTTTTTCTTATTTTAGGGTTCCGTACGTCCGAATGAAAAAACGGCGGATCCCTTATAGGATCACTCGTGTATGTGTCTGTCCATATGTCACAGCCAATTTAGTCTGAATCTACTGAACCGATAAAGTTGAAATTTGGTACACGTTAACTTCTGCGTCCCAAACACGAACGTGTAACGTAAATAAATGAATTTTATCTATCCGCTTCATTTTCGGCCTTCGAAAATATGATCATATATCGGAATTCCGTGTGAAACTGAGGTGGTTACCAATACGGAAACGTCGCTCTCGACTCTCATATTCTTTCCCTTCTTTATTCGGTTCTCCACAACCCTAAATCTCCTGTCTATCTGCGTGAGCGCTTTGAGTTTCTTGTACCTAGGGGTAGAGCTTGTCGGACATCTTCTCTTCTCCTTCGTACTCCTCATCACACCGTTATGATGGATCATTTTCAGTACGCGGAGTGCGTCTCTGGAATTCTCTTCCACACTCACTACGCAACAGCTCTTCTCTGGACGTTATCAAGAAAGGACTCAAAAAGCATTTCCTTTCAGTATAACTTATAAGTATGTATTTGAGGTATATATTTATTTATATAGTTATGTATTTATTTAAGTATATATTATGTCCATGCTGTATAGTTGAGTATTTTTTCATTATTCTTAACTGTTGTTTTCTTCCTGATTGTGCACTTCATACTGTCCTCTTTTATTTCAATTTTTTTTATCATTTAAAGGTTTGCTGGAAGAAAACCCAATGTTGAGTTAAGCTCGCCTTTGTACATCATGTTTTTTTTAAATTAACAATCTGTATTTTCTGTTTTATGTTGTACAATAAAGAATAAGAATAATTTTGAATTAGTTTTGGTTCTGATTCTTTTTTTAATAATTTTAAAACATTAAAAGTTATTTCAGAAAATAGATGTACGTTTGACCCAATTTAAAAAAAATACATTACTTAAAAGTAAATCTATAACAATTCTATGGACTTACAATAACATGTTAAGACTTTCAATATTATGTATACAAACTTACATTTGCAGTTGGAAGGTACGGGAAAACGTGTTTTTCGGCTAGAATGTTAAGTTTGTTCCTGGGATAAATTATTGGTACAAGACAGATCTACAATAGACAATATATTCAGCAATTTTCTTCTATCCGGTACCAAACATACTTGTTTTAGTTACCACATATAAGGACATAGTTAAAAACTGCCTATGGATCAACACGTATGCGACCTACACATACATAATTTCTAGTTTTTTAATACATTATATTAGTTATTACAATCCAACGGACACTTCGCAATCTCGTAAAGATTTTATAAAGTGATATCACGACATCATTTTCAATCGTATCCCCGGCGCCATATTTAGACGAATAAAATAATTAGCGCTTTCAGCGCTTTATCTATGGACAATTTATTTTTGTTCCAAACAGTTGTATTTATCGTCAAAGCAATAAAAAGCGCTGACTCGGTGAATGGGCTCGTTATTACGAGAGACAATAATTATATTGACATTACCTAACTAAAAGGTTTATGTTTTATTCAAGTATTTAGATTTCCCGGAACTAATAATTATTTCCATTATTATTATCTAGAATTGCATAGATAACAAGTTAACTACTAAAATGCATACACTATAGCTGGTCACAACCAAATCAAAATAATCGACAACACTAGCCAATACTCTGACAAATTAGTAATTTTAATTCGACGTGAAAGACTGCTTGGATTTTGGACTACATCTGAGTAATAAGAATGAATTGAAGTGCCAAAAAACTTAGGTAATCTTAATCTATTTTGCATTTTAGCGTTTGTTGCAGATTTTTTTGTAACGCGATGTGTGTGATGCGACTTGTGTTAGATCCTAATATTATAACCTCAAAATCCGAAAGTTATTTGTCTACTACACAATTTTTAAGAATGTCCTTTACTTTAATTTAATTTCAGTCGAACGTAGTCATCATTTAGAACACAGAAACAAATTGTATGTGCCTGTTGGTTCTTAGGCGAATAATGTATTGCAGCAGAACAAATCCCAGATTAAAAAAAACACTAGAGCCGCCCACTATGATGAATGCTCCAGTGGTTTTAGCCGGTAGGAGTCCTTCGCCCTTCCCCGGGGCGAAGGAAGTTCATGAATAATTCCAACAGGGCACCAATAAAAAAAAAAACTTCGTACACTTGTCCGGTTTTTTATAGCCATAACACTTTGGTCTCACTGATCTTTTCTCTCGCTCGTCGCGGTCAGTCTATAGATGGGTGACCGTGTAGTAGAATTTGAAAGTTGCGTTTTCTTCTCTGCTTCGGAGAACATGTAAAATCGTTGGAACCGGTTGTTATCATTAGACGGCAGTCGATATGCCAAGTCAGAGTCCTTTAGGCGGCTTGAACAGCTCTAGTGTAATCATACGAGGACCTGGAGCCCGCTTAGGTGAAGATAACCAAACCAATGGTTTTAGCAGCCGGTAGGAGTAGGCATGCCCATTCGCCCTTCCCCGGGGCGGAAGAAGTTCATGATGAATTTACACTGGGATAAACAAAAAATATAAAGGTGGCTGGGTGGGAGTTGTTCAAACTCTGACTTGTGTCAGAGTTGTCCAAGCCACCTAAACACAACGTAGGTAATCTTGTGGCAATAACCACGAAAAGAAGAAGTCATTCCTAGTTAAATAATGAAATTCAGCACTATCCAGTAAGACAGACAGGTGACACATTTTTCAATAAAACTGATGTCCACCCTTGGCTTGCTTCTTTGTCGTTTGTACAGTTTACAGACATAAGTTCCACGTGGACAAGCACCCAGACCCGGAACAACTACCTGCAGGCCATACATTTTATTTTTCCGTGCGGCAACGAACCCGCTGCCCGTAACACAAAAAGCCAATCGCTTACCCACTGCGCCAGCCGTATAATACTACAAATTATACCCCACTAAATGATCTAGTAGTCATAGCGTGAGTGCGGATCGGGTAATCAAGGATTTGATTTAAAAAAATCGTAGTCATAAAGTATGGTTAGAAAAGTGCCTAATTAATTGCGTTCCCAATTCCAGAGGAAGCTTTTGGGCAGAGGTTACTCGTACACGGATTAAAACATTCTACATACATTTCTATTGCAGACTGAACCCAGAAGTTAAATAACCTAAATTGTTACTGGACTGCAACTCGCTACTAAACACTCGCATAGTTGTTTACACGTTACGATTAACTAATATAGTACTGTATATATACTACACATTTAAGATAATGGTAAGAAAATATTATCCGTCTCTTTAGTCGACTTATTATCCAGTATTGTATCAGCAAGTATCTATCCATATTATATACGAGTAATATAAAAAAAATGTCAGAGCATTTATTTATTTATTTTATGTACATATTTATATGCACATTTGTGTAGGTATGTTACTTATTGTGTGTCACTAACGTATATTTTCTTATATATATCAATATTATTGACGTAAACCAATTACTAACTGAATTTCTGTATTTCTCTACTCTTAAATCCATCCAAATGTTTTCTGTAAAAGATCGCTTTTAGCGATCAGACCACCCACCCATTTGCCATTGTGCCTCGCTAATTATTGTAAATTATCCTTCCTATTATTTTGGTGAACATAAAGTTCTATTCTATAGTTTTGACCACAGATACGCACTCGACAAATGTTTAACGGCCGAAATTAATAAGCAATCTAATCCGACGTCTTTAGATTTAAGATTATGATCTTTATCTGTTTTTGTGTTAGGATGTTAATTGTGACACAAATTACAGAGAAATCCTCAATCCCAAAACCAAAGATTTTCGATTCGATTGATCGATTGAATTCCGGCCGTAAAAGGCGCTTTGCTCTGCGGAGATTAGAAGTTGAAAATAGAAGTGACGTCTATTCAACATTATAAAATAGCAAATATAAAACATAGAAATTCTAAAATACGTCTCCCATTTCTACGTTTTTAATGATCCCTTTAATATTTTTTCTTGTCATTAATTTAAGCAACGCTGTACAACAAGGATTTTTGACTTTTTCTTTGTTTCGCTTTACCTTTTTTACCTTTAATGAGAGTTTGTTATCGGAACGTGTTGGCCAGGGGTTTAGTTTGATGATCAGCACTTCTAATAAAAGGAAAAAAATGTGAGATTTCCCATTTTATGAACGCTTCGTGACATTATTTACGTTCTTTAAGATATAACAAAAAATGGAGACTGTGAAAATGTTTGTTCTGGATTTTAAAGAATGTACAACAAATTCATGCTTCATTAATAAAAATGTATTTATGGCAGTCAATTTGAACATTTAAGCTGATGAAATAATTTAAGTGTTAGATGTTAATTTACTTCATTAGTTGTTTCGGTAAAATTATAGGTGCCTTTTTTTGTACATTCGAAAACGGACAAAACGTAAACAGTTACTGAGTTACGGTAATCGATTTTTAAAAGCTTTAAACGTGACGCGTTATTTGATTACATGTTCACATGATACTGGCTTCGTTCCGCCGCCTAATTCAATTTCATACTGAATGCTTTAACGTAGGTACGTGCAAGCAATATCAAAGACCGTGTCCGATAATTAATGATGATTCTATACATCCCAATACAAATGTTTGTATAGTTATTTGTTCAAATATTTCTGTTTATCACGCAATGTAAATTACTTTCTTTAAAACAATTTAGAACCATGACTCAGTGATCATCGTAACTAATAGGATTTTTCATTTTTTTCATGTGATAAATTTTATACGTAAACGTTGCTTTGACATGGTGATTGCCTCATGCAGAATTGTTTTATTTCTGTGCGTTTATTTGCGTTGGGAGATAGTCATAACAGTGCTACGGTGATTCACAATTAGGTACAGTTTTAACTAATTTACTTCAAAACAATTGTAAGAATCTTTTTTTAATTCGTGGCTTTTTCAAATTACTTTAATTACTCAAATACTTAGCTCATACTATTTTGTCGGTCAATATTTAATTGAAGTATACACAAACCGATTAAAATTTCTCAGCGGTCTTACGTAAACTCGCCAGGAGCCTTACGTAGTTAAGTTTAAAAAGATAATCTCGGCAACTTTTATTTTAAGAAAATATAGCGTTCAAAATGTAATTATAGAAGTTTAAATTAATTTTCCAAGATATAATCTAACATATTTTGAGGGGAAAATTTAGTAATCTAGATTTAAGACTGTTTTTGCCATATATTACAAAAGCGATACTGTGAAGTTACGTAGCTGGTATGTGTCCTTAACAGTCTGACAAGTTTGTGTCTATTATTTTATAGATAACCGATGACATTATTATGCTGCATTGGATAGGACGCCCCTATTCACGTTATCGGCACATCGAACACTACTCTAATTCGTGGCTGTAAACATTGTGAATTGGAGAAAATCTTTTAGCCTAACCTCAACGTTGCTCCTTCCAAAATAACAATAAGCCATCTTACAGTATCCCATGTTTAAAAATACTTTTTGAGTACCCATAGACATGACCATATACACGGGGTTAAGCTACACTGTTTCTTGTTGGTAAGTGGCGAATAAGGAATAAAATAGGGTGTGCAGGTTGTTATCTATGTTGCTTCATCCATACGTACTAAAACAACGTATGACGGTATGTTTGGTGCAGTGTCTAATCACTTAGCTTTTTGCGCTACGTGTCGCGGGTATGATTCCCTCACTGAACAAATATTTGTATGGGTTACAGGTAAATGTTTCGGGCCTCAGTGTTCATGCACATAAGATATGAATGTCAGTAAATAGTATCCACGACACAGGGAAAAATTTGTGAGTAATGTTTCAAAAAAGTAAAAAATGCAATAACTCCTCTTTTCATAAATTATCAATGATCTTACCATATCACGTAGAAGAAAATGACCGCGCACTTACTATTATTTACACAATACTTTCTTCACCAATATGGACTCTAGCTATGAAAGAAAATCAAATGTTACACTTTTCAATTTGTATTACTAACCATCCGCCCTGTCTGGTAAGAGTGAAGCCGAAGCGAGCCTCGCGGTCGACGGAGACTCTGATGCCGATGATGCCGAGTCCTTGCGGTGAGACCACCTGCCCCCTCATCACCGACACGCGGCTGCACAGACCAGCTCACGTCAGTTTGGGCCAGGGAGCCACAGCACACGGCATTGAGCGATACGCCTCACACGGGTAATTTAAATATGAATTGTTGGTATCGTGAAGCCAAATATATCTCCGTTCTTAAAAGGGACATTTACAAAAAAAAAAATGTATATTCGCTTGTCAATAAAGAGTATTAAACACTCTGTGGTCTTTAGATACAAAGGTAAATTAGAACAAGGACGTGTTTGTAATTATCTTGATAGATTGCTATTATATGATAAATTGTATAAAAATAACTATTTTGGAAAACACACATTGATGAAATGTAAAAAGAGTAGCTTTCAGTTTAGGTAGGACTGCAATTTGTAAAATACTGACCAAAAACATATAAATAATTTCGTGTGAAACGTATAGCTCAATGCACACCTTCGATCAACTTTGAGCGAGGTCTCGTGCTATGCTTCATATAAAGTGTAAACGCTGTGAGAGTGAGGTAAAGTATGAAAATAATATCGAAAAACAAAATAAATAAGAAGTCTTAGCATTGCACATTCTCGTAGTAGGATCAGCTAAATATCTAGGATACATTTCAGTTTACATTTCTATTTTAGCTAAATCCTTTACTTTTGCACTTGTTTTGGTAAAATAATAAAACATCCGTAAACGGAAATCTACCTAGACAGGTATGCATGTAACAGCTGCCACACAAACCATAGTCAATCAATTTTGTTATATTACTTCATGTTGGAATGTTCGGTTACATATTCATGACGGTTGAAATTGGTGCAAGAAATGTTCGCGAAACAACGATCAATATAGAAAATGGAAAAAGATAATAGTTTTTGTTGCTCAAATTGAGTTTAGACAGAATTTATCAGTAAACAAATAATTGAAAAACGGTTTTCACTGCTTGGTCAGCGTGAACTTTGATATATGTTTAATGTAGCGTTTTACTCTCAATCCCCGGAGTGAGACTCCGCAGGAGGCGCAAAAAAGTTAAAAATACGTCGTGGAAGCCGATACTAGAGCCAAAAATCTGTTCGTTTAAAAGGCACAAGGAAATAGATCGACATCAACGGTGTGATAAATAACGAGATACTAGGTTAGAATATAGTCATGATTTATGAAATCAGAACTAGAAAGAATTTAATTTAATTAAAGAGAAGCATTTTAAAGTTGCTATCATCATTTTGAAACCGGACATATTTCTTATTGTGATTATCCATTGTAGCCAATTTTGCTTCAAATCTACTGCGAAGCGAATTTTTACCCAAGGTACAAGTTATAAGCATGACTTTTAGGTAGGTTATAAGTAGTTTTTTCATATTACGTACTTGCCGCTATATTGTTATAAAACTACTATGATGTAAGTACAAAATATGTTGTTAACAATATTAAGATTCGAATTTATGTAATGTCTATCGTGTTTATGACTTAAACTAATGCAAGCGTCGTCTACACACAGGCGTTGTTAAACAATTGCTCTTTTGTTAAGCTTCAAACACTTTTGTATTACTTTCGTTAAACTCAACAGTGACTTTATAAACTTAGGGACATTAAGAGTCATGTTTAAGCTGAATTCTTTAAATACACTATACGCTGCTTCAATGATATTATATGAAATAATACCTTTAACTTAGTACCTAGTAACTATTATCTAATTTGTGCTTTAACGGAGATTAGCAGTAGGTATATTAAAAAAAGCTATTAACATATTTTAATAATATGTACTGTTACCAAAAGCTATTTATTTTTGGTGTCAGTTCTGAGAACATGATATAATAAAACTTTCATCCTTTTCAAATCTTTTACGCCAAAGAAAATGGCATACGATATGCTTACGAAAAATATACCTAAAAGAAACATTTTAAGTAGATAACCACCTCCCAAAATAATATCTGTAAGTAACAATTTACGGGACACCTTAAAAATAGAATTATAGACGCATAAATTAGATAAGAAACGATGTATCTGAAAAAAGGGTAAGAAATTAGTTATCATTGTTTGATAGGTAGAAAATTAATTTAGTAACATTTACAATCATATTATTAAAATATAACAAAATATCACAAATATAATTATCAAGTACACCGCTTTAAGAATTGTACTGCCCTTTTCATCAAAATGCGGAAGATTCACTTATAAATGCTGGTGTAGGAGCAGACAGTTCTTAAAGCGATGAAATAAAATTGAGAAAATACGTTCGTTGCACCAATTTCAAAGTGTAATAAAATGTCGTATATGACTGATTAATGGAAGCGATGGCTGTAATGTACAATGTCGATAATTCTGCTATAATCTCGCTGTGAAGTAGTAGGAATACATTCAAATAAGTTGTGTTTTGGTTAGTTACAAAGGGTGAGGATCTAAACACATAAAGAGCTCGGGCGAAGGGTAGGGGGTTGGTTAACAGATGAAAGACGCAGACAAAGGGTAAGGAACACATAAAAGGGTAAGTTTATTTGAAGCTTAATTTGCGTGTTCGCTGAAATTTTGCTCAATTGATAATATACAATTCGCGTCTCGATTTGTATATTTTGCAAGCCCTACACCTATCGATTGTGTTAAAAACGTTTTGCGTGAAAGCGTAAATGATTTTCCTAAGTTTCATATAGTATAACAAAATTATTCCATAGTATACATGTGAACTATAATATAAGCACAGTAGACGAGACAAATAAACAATACAAAATACAATTGTGACTGCGGCAAATCATATTTGAAAAGAGACGCGGCGTTCGCGGTCTTTCGAGCTTGATTTACGCGGAGATAGCGAGGATTTTGTCGCAGTCACACGAAAACATTCAAGACAAACATACAGATGTTACATACACATAGAGAATGAAACGAATACAGACAAAGGATTGAACGAAAAGTGAAAAAGCTTCAGTGGCACCGTTCGCATGTCAGTTGTAGGACACACGAAGGTCACCGGCATCACATTCATATGCAGGAGTCGCAACAAAAGGGAAGAGGTGAACAGATACTGAACACTGAGGGGCGAGGGCGGGCTGACTGACACTTACCATGGTGTAAAGGAATTCCAGAACTCGCTAGGAGTGGCGGACACACGGCGGCACAGGGACACAGAAAGACAGGACAGATTACTACACAGATACCTACATCCCTCAGTGCAACCCCACCCCGGTTTTGCAACCGCTCTGGCCGATTGCACTCGTCTATATTGGTTACCTTGCGTTTTAACATTACATTTACCAATCAAAACTCTGTTCGTTACGGATCTATTCACAAACGAAGCCCGTTTGCATTAGAACAACACTACCGCTGTTAATTTATAGAAATGAATTTTAATTTTGGAAAAATATCTTGCAAGTTGCACCGGAGATTAGACTTAGAGAATAAACATGTTGGATGGTGATGCACGAAGGAACCCCGTCATGTGTTATGGGCTGATGGAACAAATGCCAGAACGCAATATAACCACTCTAGACTTTACAACTTAAATAAAATAGTGAAGCGGCTCGTGTTTTAATGCAAACAAACTTTTAGAGGCGCTTTTGCATATTAAGCGAGGTGGGTTGACTACTTTTATTATTCAGTTTTGCTTTGTCTTATTTATTTAAGAGATCGTTCGAAGTTTTATCAACGCACACGGTATAATATAGGCCAAATAAAAACTTTAAGAATTTGTTTACGAACTTAGATCATGAAAGCGCTTTAAGTTGATATTAATATAAAAATATTAGAAGCAATTTTAACTCGTATATTTTTATTTCATCTAATTTGTAGTAGTAGACTGTGGATAGGTATTATTTTCATGATTCAAGTTTAATTTGTTTAACGTTATTTAAATAAAGTTATTTGCTATCGTGAAGACAAACAAAACTGTTCGAAAGCCTTTGAGCGCTTGATTTATTTCTAATTTCATTTTGTTATTTCATAAGACGCTTTTGTTTTGTTTAGACAAACAGGTAGGGTTAGACACACACAAGGGATAAACATTAGACAATACACAACACATCGGATCTGGTGTGAAAAAATAAATAAAAAAATCCAAAAACTGTTCAAATTATTAAAAATTATAAATTGTATGGTAAAACATAACCATGCTAGGATTGCAAACAATAAATCATAAATTTTTACACGCGAGAAAACAGAGGAAAATCAAAACACTTCCACCAGACGAGAAAACAAATTGTAATTTATAAAAGTATTGTTGCCAATTAAATTAAAATAACCACACCAAATCCTCGGAGAGGTTTAGGAAGATGAGCGGGAATTATATGGTGAAGGTGCTAGTTCCTAATAAATTTTATGTCGCAATGAATATTGTATCTTCTTCTTACGGATATACATTACAGTACGGCGATGATATCACGGATCTAAAATCATTGTAAAGTGCAAATTTAATAAATTTATGAATTGTGCAAAACCGACAGGTCAGTCCTAAACCAACTGCTTGCAAAAGATATCGTTGTATTAATTAAGTTCACTGATCCTATAATGGTTAATATTTTGTTAGTACTAACGACATCTTTTGCGTACATGAAGTGATTTGGTGTTTGTAAACAAAATGTTATGTTCTTATGCTACCCATACCTTTCTGAATATTCGTCCATATGTGCGTAGCTTTGGACAGAGTTTTCTTCTATGAGGAATTTCACGCGCTGGTAGAAGGAAGCGGTGACAGAAGGCGGCTGTTTTCTGAGGAGAACTTCTACAGGATCGTTGGAAGCTAGGCACATGATGTGCTCGGCGCATTCTGGTCGACTGCAGCATTCCGAGTCCGAGCAGTCCGTCATGCCATCTTCAAAATTGTAGTTCCATTGTCAAGTGACAGCCAATAGGTTTTTTGTTTTGTTTTAAATTTAACGTTTGTGCCAATTTTATCTGTAAAAGGAGAGGCACTAACCTTCATCGTTATCTTCGTTGTCGTTGCAAGTAAGTTCAAGAGCAATGGAACAGTCGGTTCCGGCCCAGCCATCAGCGCAGGAACAGCGGTACACACCATCTTCCAGGAGACATTGTCCATGACGAGTACAGCCATTTGGACAACCAGCTGTGTACATTGAAGGATTAGTCAACTCGTCAAAGTTAGTATTTCTTTCCTGCTTGCTGCACATTCAACGTGCTACTTTAAGCAAGATTGGATATTTAGTGCAGATGTTCGTATCCGAAATAAGAATTAAATAGTTTTAAAATTCGCTGTGTACAAGTAACAAGTAGATACTAGTTGTACGGTTGATTAGTGTCGATCGAACTTACGCAAAGTACAATGTCGGCCATTCCATCCTTGGGTGCATACACATGTGCCATTTTTGCACTGCCCGTGGTCATGACAGCGGGAGTCACAGGGTCGCTGATCACACATGGAGCCTGTCCAGCCGTCGTCACATCGACACACACCCTCAGCACAAACCCCATGCGGTCCGCAGTCAAGTGAACACACCACTATAATAGAGAAATGTAATTAATAATAAAATCAATTTATAAGTACTAAAAAGACGACGGATATAATACCTTAAACTTGTTTGTAATGTTTACCTTGTGAGCAATCATCTCCGGTGTAGAGTGGGTCACAAACGCATCTACCTGCATCTAGATCGTAGATGCCACGTTGAGAACATGCAGGAAGGCAACGTTGTACTCTGGCATCACGCTCACTGCAGGAGGCACCTCGCCAACCCGCACGACACACACATCTTCCCCGCACACATGAACCATGACCACCACAGGTTGGGTCTAAGCAGTCCTCTGAATAACCCAAAGATGTTAGTTAGAATATCTATTGATTTTTTCGCTTAAATTGAAATGATTATATGTGTATGCAAATGTACCTTCGTCGCACTTCTGTCCTTTCCATCCAGCCTTACAGTGGCAATGGCCGGCAATACATTGACCTCTTCCGGAACAGTCAGCTGGCTCACAGTCGTGTGCTGGAACGTCACATTCCGCGCCTTTCCACCCTTCCGAACAGTGACATACACCACCTGCATACGCGCCATGCCCCGAACAAAGAACTGGGCACACACCTGTAAAAACAATTGTAAGGTATTACTTAAGTAAACGAATACGAAGCTAATTAATATTCAAATAATGTATTTTTACTGCTTACTTTTTGAACAGTCATGTCCCTCGTAGCCGTCCATACATTCGCATTTCCCAAGATAGCATGACCCGTGCCCTGAGCAGTCATCAGGACAAGAGTTTGTGACACCTTCCGCTTCAGAAACAATCATTTCAACGTTGTGTGGCTGCAGTTCATCATTGTATACTGATATAAACCACCTTCCAGTGTCAAGGTACTGCAGTATGCTAACGTTTACTCTCATGTCAGTTGACCTTTTGCTTATCGTATGGTTCCATCTTTGCAGCGGGCTAATCGTACCCAACAATATATCCCAATCGTTAGGACTACTTTCAAATGGATTATCTCCGAATGAACTTCTTCTTCGTCTTAATCTGTGGTCGACTCTACCACCTCGAATGAATTCTACAAAGTCGTATTGTGTTACACTGGGAGCTACATTTCGTCTACCATATACGGCAAAATTAGCTCCCCAGGGTACGGTAAAGTTAAGGCTAACGTAGGCGGGTTGCTTGTTGCGGAATTCGGAACTCCAAAATTGGTAAGCAGGTATAGTTGCACTGTGTAACTCGTCGAATTCTCTAACTTCTAATGCTGGTGACCAAGGAGGCGGCGCGGCTTGTTGCGCTTGTTGTGGTATTATTACTGATTCTAATGCAGCTTGTGCTGTAGTTGACCATCCGCCTAAAGACGATGTAGATATTGATTCTGTAATTCAACGCATATATCGTATAGATCGCAAATACACTAAAACATGTTTAAGCGTCTACAGAATATTAGGTAACTGTAAAACATACCGTCTGAAGGTGATGACGTTGATAAAGCATCCCTAACTCCTTGTGCATGTGTTACTGCTTTTACATCTTGTACCAGGATGCAATTTGAATTGTCTATATTACTTTTAATTGACGATAACGCTGCAACAATGAGATTGAAATTCTTTATTAAGGTATCGAATCGTTAGTAACTATATTATTACAACGGAGGAGAAAAAGATTATTACTAATACAAAATTATGTTCAAGATCTAAATCTTTCAGTTGAACCCGGTCATCCAATTAAGTTTCCGTTAAGTTTGTTTCTTATCGATGACTCACATCGATAATGCCCAGTAGTCGAGCTGTAATTCTATTATAGTTCACACGGGCGTCGTTTAGGCGCAATGTATTACGAAACATGACACAATAAGAGATGTCGTTTGAAATTTAAGAGGTATACGAATGCTAAGTCCGCTACGTGATGTCCCATCGAGTTTTTAATTAAGCGAAGCACGGCTATGTTGCATTTCGTGGCGGTGTGACGAAGCGATTGGTTCCACGGCCACGGGCCGGTCCTCTGTCGGGCACGTAGGTGGCTCAGTAACACCCAACCATTTCTTGCTCGAGAGAATGCTGTTGTCTTCTCATTATGCGACAGTTGCTACCTATCGAATCGATCATAAAATGCCGCGCTACACAATCTAATTGGATAATTCTTCACGGTGTTAACTGAGAAAAGCACGGGATTCAGCTCTAGACACGAGTCTTATCGAGCTCACTGTTTATTTTGAAGCTACTGAAGCATTAAATTGTATCTTATCCGAAGTTGTAATTAATAGAAGCATTTTTTTTGTAATAGCTTGTTATATGTCGTTAGCACGTTACTCTTAGTACTCCGCTGGAGTATTCAATAGAAACTGCAAGGGAGCAATCGCATGTCAGTAATGTAAAGGAAATTTATTGCATTCATATATTAGTTTTGTAAGAAGCTCACGATCGCTCAGGATTTGTGCTCGAATGGGGATGCAACATTTATTTGTTTCGGAGCGTGCGCAGGATGTGCGCCTAATATGTCGTGCGTTGCATCAAGGGCGATATATCAATCCTTATGGACTTAATTGACGCAACCCAGATTTCGTTTCGGCTAATTAACGTGGTCTGTAATTTGTCGAGAGACATGCGGTTATTTCTTTGTTAAGCCAATTTGTGAATTAAATTGTATGTGTGGAAATTTTCTGTAATACTATGTCGCGTGTAGTGTTCGCAGTTACATTCCATAATGAGTCCAGATAACCCCAGTGGTGTCGGAGCAATCAAGCTATCAGCTACCGGGTCCTAACAGTCGCCTATCTATTCCAAGATTTACTCTCAGATAAGATCGCGAAACGTTGACGCCATTTGGCCGTTTGAGCTTAGGATTGAACAATTTAATTTTACTATAGCACACCGAGGGTAGATAGTTCAATGACAATAACCTTTATCAGCTTAACAACCAATAGTTAAGCAGGCAATTTATATTCAGTGTTAATGCTACATACGTATGTCGAGATGGATTTAAAATCATACTCTTAAACTAAGGTTTATTGAGTTCATAGACTTGAAGCAGTAAAACATGTCTAGTCCATTGCCCCGCATCAAATATTGATGGATGGAAATAAATGCTCATGTTCTTCAACAGGCCGCCATAAATACGAATAAAACCTTAATCGGTCATTGATTCAATAGGTTTTGTTTAAATACACCATAAATGTAAACCTTTATTTATAATGTAGTCTACAAATATTTTGCAACATCTATAACATATTCCGTCTTATTCCTCAATAAACACATCGTACACAATGTTTTCAGATAAACGAGCAAAGATGACGTAATTTCCTCGAAAGAATATAAAATATGACAATGTGTTAAGTCGCGACTTTTCTCGATGATCCCTCGTAAAATCCATAAATTTTCTGTATAGAACGACGGCGTAGGAAATGGAGGGTGCTCGAGTAGACGAGGTCGCCGGCCGCGATGCATGCGACGATTGTGTGCAGATGGACGATGTTTGCTATCTCTACTATTTTTCGAGTTAATACAATTTATTGTAATACGATTCAGCATAGATTGCATCGTGCGTTGGGGGAGCGAAACTCGTTTGATGGATTCCCTGGGGACGGACGCGCCGTCGCACATTCTCGTATTAGTCACGTGATAAATCTTCCCGTGTTCATGTATCGTGTCTCCTTTCATTACATGCTGGCTCCAATATCCTTGTCCTTTTCACTTGCGCATTAACTGCGTTCGCACGAGGTCGCGGTTTGTTTGCCCTATTTTCTCAGGGAAGACAAACAAATCCAATTTTTGATTACATCATAATAAAACTCTGTCATTAAATGCTAAAACTTTCTGAAGCAAGTGAGTTATAGGTAGATGTTGAAATATATTTGTGACGTTTTTTCTTTGTGTTTTCACCCGCTGATTAGTTGGCCTTACTTAAATGCACTATCGTCAATAAATAAGGGTAATGGTGGACTTTGTAATGGTTTTAGCGACACTGTATTAAAAGTTCTTGTAGTATGTATTGCATATACACTTGTTAATAATAACTAGTAAATATATATCTGTAGTAGACTAACACAATAAATCATCATAAGTTGTTGATTAAACAGTGGCACACGTCCTGTTTTAATTGCATAATGCTATTTTTCTTCATTAAAATATTATTTTTGGTAACAAAATCATTATCGATCGTGCCGTGACCATCAACCGTGCGCGCCACTTCAAAAGCGTTAATGCTCACAGTGAGAGAGCTTTAATTTAACATTTGGGGTTCTCAAATTTTCAATTACATTAAAAAGTTGACAGTGCTGTATTTGCCCCCATTCATACAACACACACGTAATGAAGGGTGCAACAGATGGTTCATATTTTTTCATTACATCACTAAAACTACCGGCACAAACCAGGAGATTTATGTCGGATCAAACTACAGACCCAGTTTTTATTTGATACAAATCCGGAACGCCAGGAGGCGTGACAGAAAATATTTTATTGTGTTTTTGAAACGTGATCATTACTTTAATGAAAGCTCGGTAAAAAACTGGAAGTCGGTTGAAATATATATAAATAGGTAGCGTATTATACAGATTCATTTGTTTTAGTTTTATCTTACGGAAATCTAAATGTGGTAATTTCGAGGCGTGTGTGTGTCGTCGTGTTAGAAAAAGCGTATATCGTTTTGAAGTGGACAGGTCGCCGCAGCCATCAATATGCTACATGCTGCCTTATCTAGGCGGTATAATTTAACGGGATTCTAAATGAAGTGAGATCCGATACGATAAGCCTCATTTACTCGAGACAGCTTACATCGACTAGTTTCATTACATTACTTTCAAGAAGCATCGACTGAACTTATTTTATTATGCCTTTATAAAACTGTGAGACTTAGGTTAATAATCATGGAATGAGTATATATATATTAGTGCCATTTGAAATAGTACTTATTATACTCATATATATATATAGTGGTATGTTATGTATTTTATGTGAATAACTATAAATAAGCAGCAATAGCCATTGGGGTAAGCCGTCGATCTACCGCTCGAGAGGTCGTGAGTTCAGTCCCAACCCAAACAACGGGTTATTTCTTCTTTTTTTAATAGAAGCTCGTAGCTAGTTGCACTTATTGATCGGTAAACGATCGCTCAGGTCAAGCAATGCTCAGTGCGGCCAGATATGGATGGGGACAGAAGTGGATATTTGAACCTTAGTTCCTTAGTTCAGTTAGAAGCTTACTTCTCAGTGCTTTGGACGGCACGTAAAATCGTCGGTGACTGTCAGTTGTCGTCATTAAACGGCCGCCGTTAAGCCAAGTCGGAGGTCTTGGGGGGTTGAACAGTTTTGACACAAGGTTGGCCAATAACCAACGAGAAAGAAGAAAGAAAGATTGGGTTGTCGATGGTTAATCCATTCTTAGTTCAAGCATTTGTTAAGAGGGGTTAACTAAAATATGAGTAATGTAAGATTTTTTACTCCATCTCCTCCCGTGGATAAGGGAATCTAAACCATGGGCAGCAGCGTCGCTTCTGTGAAACGGTAGCCATACTGCGCTCACCAACCCGCCTGCCAAGCGTGGTGAGTATTGGCAAATACCCCCCAAAATGATGACGCAGTTGGGAAAATCTATGGGGGAGGTCTTTGTTCAGCCGTGGACGTATAAATGGCCGATATGATGATATGATGAAGCTTTTTAAAAGTTAATAATCATAAATAAAGTACAGTTTCAGCTAAACATTTAGTAGTCGATTAGTAATACATCACAGAGTTGAGTATCTACATAGTTATAGTATATAATAAGCCATATAATATAATATATATATATATAATAATAAAATAATATATAAATAATAAAGCCATAGTAGTTAATCTCTCACCCTAGAATCATTATATACGTCGTTTACGAAGGGTATCTTTATTATTCTGCTTAACCTATAAGTACTTATAAGAGTCTATATTTATTATGTAAACAAGTTTCAGGACAAGTAGAAAGCGTTGCTGAAACAAGTAAGTTGTTAGTGGTTCACGTAGCGTGCTCCAACTGTATTATTTAATGTTTGCCCAAACTGTTTTAATAGAACGCCGGCTCAAGTTAAATTGAAACTATAGTTTAGACAGCCGAGAACCGTTTGTAATGATGTTTTACTTTTTAAAGTCGGTATATTCTTTTAACTCATCATTTAAGTAAATTTAAATAAGACTTATATATAAAAGCCTACCTATAATAGAGCAAGGCAGGGGACACAAACATTTATTTCAATTTACATGTATAAAAGGTTTAAGTATTGTTAACTTATTGTATCTGTTAGTGGTTTATTTTTGTATGTTTGTGTAGCTCCAGCCACGTATAGGGCTAACCCATATCAAGGGAGTTTGGAACCCGTTGCGTATCATTAAGCACTTTGGGTTACCCCCAGGTGGCGGGTAAACCACCAACACTAGCATACCCCAGAAAAGTTGGTGCCAGGCAAGTAGCCACTCTAAAACGTCAGCAACGCATCAGCTACGTGGTGCTGGCGTGCTATCTTTGGTGTTGCGGATGTTTATGGGCAGTGTTGATTGCTTACTTTTAAGTGACACATATGCTCGTTTGGCAAGTAATCATAAAAAAGTACAAATTTAAGGTATAACAGTATTTGCTCTGTGTTTTTTTTATCGTCAGTTTAAAGTTGAAAGTATAAAGTCACCTTTTTTAATAAAAATCTTATGAAAGTCTGTATGTCCGAATGTGTGACACATATCATGCTCAAATGGCCGAACAGTTTCTAATGAAAGGGGAATGTCCATTAAATGCCTGAAATGAACAGAAACAACACACAACAATAGTCCTAAATTATTTTTAGAATAAAATTTGGATAATTAAATTATTCTCAAGTTTGTTTAAGTAGGGTAAAAATATAACTAGTATTTTAGTCTTTAATTCGATTGCCGTCTAATGAGGTTATCAAGGGTCTTGAATGATCCCCTCTGTAGGATATGTGCGGCCACCCAGGTCGCACAGAGATGGGGCCCGTCTAACGTCTAACGTCTAACGGCCGATACCTGCCGGGGGTGCGGTCTAATGCTGACAAAGTGTGCACCTCACCCCCAGCTAGAGGTAAGTCGAAAGACACCGTGGGGTTTAGCTGGTAAGTGTCCGGTATGCCGTCCGCCATTCCCAAGGCGGAGAAAGGACATGAGGATTTCCCCACGACAAAAAATAAAAAAAGGGTCATCAATGATTGATTTATAATAAATCATTCATATTTGACACGTCTTCCTGGCCTGGCTTTTGTAAATATTAATAAACTCGGATTCTTTTTCTAAACTACAAAAGATAAAGGTATGATTTCATACCTTAGGCTGTACGAATCATCATGTCCTTTGCCTTACTGACAATTCGGCTTTACCGTATTACATTTTTTTTTTCATTAGTTCACTTGATATAATTGATTAATTCATTGTTTTCCGTTTGCGACTTGAATTACGGACTGCATATTTTGCTGAATGTTTTTTGTTGTTTCATTATCGTTTATTAATCCCTAACCTTCTCTTTGCCTCTATATCTAGTCAGTGTTCCGACGTCAGTACTATTATGTATTCTGTGCCTAACCGTGACATAACCTGTATGAATAGAATAGAATAGAATAAGTACAATTTGCTGAACAAATTTGTTTTTGTTCATTTCAGGTTTTTTTTTGTATGGCATATGGGCATTTTTGGCGTAGGGGTAGATTATGTCGTGGAATAGGACATAGGAGATATTTTTGTGGCTCAGGTTTCAATTTGTTCCCTCGCTGACGAAGTCATTAAGTAAAGTAGCAGCCAGTTATTAAGTAAAGTTATTAAAGACTAGCTATGCCCCGCGGTTTGGCCAACCGTTTAATTTAAAGGAAATCGAATTATTTATAAATTATTTAGAGTACGAGACATAGAGTAAATATACTGGATTTCGTGGGATTTAATTTTTTGCGCGGAACTCTAATCTTTTTTCTATAATAAAAGTAGCCTAAGTTACTCCTTATAACATCAGCTGTCTACCAGCGAAAGTCCTGTCAACATTGTCCGAGCCGTTTCGGAGGTTAGCTAGTACAAGGTTAGATAGACAGACAAAATATTTAAAAATAAGTTTTTTGATATATGTACCGTATACGCATTTAGTAAAAAGCTGTTATTTTGACACTACAAACAGACACTTAAATTTTAATTATTTGTATAGATACATAATTATGAGAATGTATTAAGATTCCCGGGTATTATTACTGAAGATATACAAATACTACTGGAACCAAAATTAAGAATAAATGATCATTTAAGTCCCTAATTGTGTCCCTATTAGGTACATAATTTGCCATCGCGGCCACCCTCCACTCTGAAAAGACGTCGCTTGAAGCAAATAAACAAAAGTAATTTCCCGACATTACAGCGAGTGAGCACTTTCAGCGTAAATGGCAATGCGGCTGTGCACCAAACGACATATTGTTTCTGCGAATGTTCCTCAGTTATACGGGATTCGCGTGACGTTGGCCAAGTAGGTGCAAACCTTACAAAAATAGCCAATCGTATAGCCAAGTTTTAACTTTAGAACCTTCGAGAGAGTAGTAGAGTTCTTGGAACTCGAGTCGCCATATTAATACGACTCTCACTTCACATCCACTTATCTCTTTTTCTTATTGCCATCTACGATATTTTCAGTATAAACACATTTTTTCCCCACCCTCGTGGGAGCGAATTTCGGAAATAACTTCTTTAGGAGTGCTTGCGTCTTTAAATTAATAGAACTTAACTTTTTTGTTTGAATAGTGTATCATAATGTGACTCGTAAATTTGACACAGAACAAAAGCTTTAATGTTTTATGAGTGTGGAATACTACAGGGATGATTATTTGAGTAATAACGAGTTACAAAGAATACATAGTCATTATCGTTCGAGTTGTTATAGTTATTGCGAGGGCTCGGCGGGTACACGTATGTTCGAATATAGGCCAAAGGTATTGCGTCGTTGCCGTCTCGACCCGTGACGGGTTCATGTTATTTTTGTGGTGTCGCGGGTGCCTGTGGTGTAGGAGTAATTCCAGTGATCACTTACAGATAAAGACGCACTTTTCTTGATTGTCTGTAACTGTACCCAGGAGTAATTGATCGTACGCTTCTACGTATTTTATTGCGCTTTTACAATTAAATACTTTTATTATTGTAGTTTCTTTGGTCAACTTGGCTCATTATGAGTATACTCCGGATATCCAATCTGCCTTATTACTTTTCTTGTGTAAACTTGTAGCAGTGTACCAGCTCCTTTATGTAGTTCGTGTCTTTCTGTCGTTAGCGTAAAATGCTTTCGTTACATGTAGGTACATTCAGTACGGAAATAAGCATTACATGCAGTTGAGAGAATGTGCCATTCCATTAGATATAAAATGTAATGTATTGTTATATTATACAGCGAGGAAGGGATTAGTTGTTCGTCGTTAAATCAAACAGGGATTTATTTTTGCGATTTATGAAGCATTTCGTATGTATAAATTATGATTGGTCGTTTGGCGGGTACGCAGGGATTGCGAATGGCTGATGTATTCGTAGTGAAATAACACGGGACGTGGAAGTGTAAGATAATTTATAACGGGTCTAACACGGGCGCCCGGCCCGAGGCACGCAGCGCGCGTTGCCTTAGGTTAGGCGCATCATTTATATTTTTCTGATGTTTGTTTTTTTTTTTTACGAACGCCTCTGTGGATGCCGTTTAAACAAAGAACGATAAAAGACTAATGGTCGATGTCTGTTTTCGTCGAAACATCAATGTTTAATCAACTCATTTGCATGCATGCAATGAATATTTCAATTTATCACCTTCAGTAATCGACTTTTGTTGTGATGATGGAAATATTTTTCTATTATGATTTGGCTATATAACGATAAATGAATGAAAGTATTTTTATGGTTGTTTTCCGTTAGCATGATTTTTAACAATAGTAAAAAGGCTTTTTGGTTGAAGTCGATGTTTAAACATACGTTGTAAACGTTTGTTCAAATAGTTCGTTATAATATTATATTTTGTTGGAGGTAAAAGGACACCGTAAATAAATAACTAAGTATTACGTGGGTAGAGCGAAAAGAGGTTTCATAATTTATAATTTCCTTTGTTCATTGGAAATGTTTAGTCCACAAATAGGTTTCAATTGTAAAAGTCGATGTAATTTTTGCTACTGTTTCAGTAAAGTTAAATCTGAGGGACTATATAATCGCGTGTAGCCCTCGAGGGCCATTCCTTTGTCGGTTTCCAATCATACAGTACGAGAACTAGTCCCTTAATTGGATGGAATCCCGCTCCAGGCACGATTCGGCATTAAGGGGATAAAAGCATACGAGTGCAATTTTACATTGCTTTGTAATCTGATGGAACAATCGGATTGCTAGTTCGAAAGATAAGGTTCAAACATGTAATAAAGTATTTTTCGTGTTGTGCCGGGTAAGAACAGCACCACCCCATCTCATCTCGTGGGTGTCGTAAAAAGCGACTATGGGATTAGGCGGTGGATGGGCAGCAGTGTCCTTCGAGTACATTAATTACAACTCAACTTCGATCACCAACCTGCTTAGGGTGGCGGTTATGGCAAAAACCCCCAATGACCACAAAACGCAACCCAGACAGATCGTGTGACGATTTTTGGGGGAGGCCTATGTCCAACAGTGGAATTTACTGGCTGAAATTATGATGTAATGAAGCTAATAGTTTCAGTCTGCACATCAACTTAAAACTTCAATTGCCATTGCAGGAAATGTTTTTTTATAGGACAACAATGGTTTCACCGCTAACATTTTGCGATTTTGCTTACAGTACGGTAAATTGAATTAACTCTGAAACAAATCTGGAAGTCATATTCACTAAAAGGCTAACGAAACCTTTAAATTAAAAAATATAACGTTATTTATTGTTCTGAGTTGGATTTAACCCTACATGACGTCATTATAGCAACAATAAACATTGTCTGTACTTCCCAAAGAAGGCCATACACTAATGGATTGTGAAAGAATAATGCTATGAATATTCTAATCGGCATTCCGACCGAGTTAATAAAAATACTGCCCTAACGAGAGTTCGGTACGTCCCGCTGTGATTTTAGAAACAAAGATGTATCGTCAGTGTAACTCGTAGTTGGATATTTCAATATTAAATAGACAGCCTCCGTGTAGGCCGTGTTAGTTTATCTGTCCAGTTGAAATTGTCATTCCAGGTTGGAGTTCTAACTATACGGACTTTGATAAATCATTGAGAAATGTAGATCACGGCTTGCAGTTTCACTATAATTGTATGTATAATGTACTGTGGATACATGACACTTTACAATAAATTTCAAAGAACTGGAAGTCCGCTTGCTTATAGGTATCAGGCTGAAACTTTTCAATCAAACTTGTGTAAAGTAAGTTCCCGAACTTGAGAATTGCAATGCAACAAGCTTCTCACTTAATTAATGAACGTGGAATGCATGAATTGCATAATTGTGCTGTAACCATCGAGATCATTGTTAAGATCAGATGGCATTCGATAATTTTGATTAAACTTAATATTTTTGAGATATCATATAGCGATATTTTAGAAGATCTTTCATGATATTTACATCACATGAATCAAGGTGGACGTGGGAAAAGAATACTTGTAGCAGACTGTTAAAATTATCGCAAATTGCGATACCGTGAGTTATTGGGTCCGAGTTTATAGGATTGTAATACCTACCAAATTTAAAAGTATATAAAAGAATAGTTGTGATAAATCGTGAATATCAATTATTCATCAAAACTTACCTATAAAGTAGGCGAGCATCGCTCCTAAGATGACGCTGAGGCATATCATGGAGATGGCGAGACACTTCCAGGTGCAGCGGTGTTGACACCGCTTGTCTATGTGGAAGCGTGACGGCGAGTACACGGGGACGGGGCTGGGCTGGCTCGCGCGCAGCGGGAACACTGGCATCACCAGCGGCTGGTTGGCGAGCTGGCAGTGCCCGCTGCCCAGCGTGCCGCCCATACCACTGGACATCGGCGCGCCACCCAATCTGTGACACAATATACTGAATTTAAAGCTAAAGTCGGCTGTCAAGGTCGCCAGAATTAGGGTTGGGTGTGGATGATATTTGCTCATTAGTTACATATTTATAAAAACTAGCTAATGCGTTGTAATGCCTTTTTCAATTAATCCATTTTTCTTTATGGCAGGAACTTTCAAGCGAGTGCCGATAACTGTACATAGAAAAAGACCGGGAATCACACGGAACGCCTATGCCTTAGCTGTTCAGATATAACCTCCTTTTATCGGTAGATACGTAATAAATAATTAAAATCTTAGATCTTTATGTTCTCTACTAGTAACAGAGAAATAATTACGGCTTTTTTGGGGTAAATTTTTATAGTAATGTCTTAGGTTTTCGTGATTATTACACATTATAATAAAACAACTTTAAACGGATTATAATTTAATATCGCGTGTAATATTGATTTTTGTTTTTCCTACGTTTCGAACACTGCAGGGTTCGTGGTCGCAGGATGACTGTGTGTTTTATTGTAAATTTTAATTCTGTTTTTTTTTTTTAATTGCGTGCTTATTAATAATTATTATAGGAACGTGTACAGCACAAACCAAGATAGAAACATAAATTTTTATAGAAAATTATGCTCCGTAAACAACGATGACGTTTATAAATTGGATATTTTGAATAAGGTCAATTTCAACTTTAGATCTACAACAGTTCAGAAACAAAACAACAACAGTAGGCAACAACAAATAATATGTCCAAATTTTCACAAGTAGGTGACACAGATGTCAAGTCTAAATTGAAAATGTTGGAGTTCCATTTCGTACCTTAGTCAATGCCTGTATAAAAAAAACAAGTTTCCGTTGTTAATCTCAGGTAGACGAGAACTCTTCGTATCGATTTCGTAACATGTTATGACCAACTGTTAGCGTAGCGAATCTGTGCACCGCGCCATATGGCGCTTCTTTTATTAAAATCCCTCGAAGACAATCAGAATGTATCATTACCGGGGATTCCGGCAAAAAACGATGACCGAAGCATTTAAACACGTCCGCCCCGTGGGCCATTAATCAATTATCCCGACTTCACTGTCACGACTAAATTTAAAGGTCGGAGCTGAGAACATATGGTGCGGCCGTCCGTTGCGCTCACCAACTGACGCCGATATAATGACCTCTCGCATAAAGGAATAAGCAAAAAGAGAATAGAAATAATTGGACCAAGTTTAGCGAGAACGAAGCGTGACTTCTAAAGGGTTTGTTTCGAAGAGCCTCCTGACTGTAATTTTCTTTTGAATAGCGGCCGAGGAGCCCGAGGAACGTTCGGAAGGACGAATTCATTAAAACGTGTACAGAAATCACAATGCTCCGGCACGCAGACATTGGCCTTAAATGGCTTTTAAAATGTCCGCTGCCTTTGTACATTATGTGAACTTTGTATTTAATAATAAGGTTATATAAATAATACTGTCGGTTAATAATGTAAAATTTTGTTCCTTTACTGTTGAATCTAGTCGAATATTCAGAGCATTTTATTTCAGATATCAAAGAAAATTTGCGTACGTTTAGCACTTTCACACACTTTTCTCATTCGTTAGCTTGATGTTTAAAAGGAACACCTTCTTACAAGAGAAGTCATAATTTGAAATTACTTGATTTTGAATAATAAGGTTCTGGCTTAAGCAACATAATACTTAACTTCAATTGCTTCAATTGATTCTTCTCATTTCTGTGGGGTTTTGGTAAGCTGGTGTATTAGAATTAATTACGAATAATATGACTGGGTCCGATGACTAATATCAAGAAGTGTATTATCGAGAGTCAGAGAGTAAAAATGTAGGCGTAATTAGATATTATTTATCTGTTTGTATTCAAAAGCTCTGTTTGACTCGAAGTTTTATTATCTATTCGCGAAAACGATATTGCTTACCAACCACTGTTATCCGATGGCATACCAAAATATATCCGTAACATAAATAACAAAAACAACACAGTTATAAGCTATTCTAGTCATGATTCTAAATGCTGAGTGCAGACATTTCCTAGATAACTGTAGAAGAAATTGATTTTTTAAATCCATCATCATTACAGTAATGGTTTTTATTGTTTATAATCTAACGTTGGTGCCATTACCGGCCGGTAGGCATGGTGTCTGCACGTTACCGAAATGAGCTGAATGCTCTCATTTTGTTTTTGTTACAAGAAATTTGTGGTTTAGTAATGAAATGTTGCTCAATACCGTAATGTGTTTCTTTTAGATCGGAAATGAATATTTTTCGAACACGCTGGTTCCACTTTCAAGTAAAGAGGATACCGCGAAGGAGAGTCGACTATGACAATTAACGAGGCCGACGACACTTTACTGTAGGACAATGCTGCGATATTTCAAGCGGCGTGGTGGACGGACGGGCCTTCGGTGAGATTTTGACAGGCGCTCGTCGCGAGTGAGCTCTTAATGAAGCGGTAAATAATGAGCAGAGGTGCTGCGCCGTGCGAGAGCCGTGTCTAATTAACTAAAAGAACCACGAGCAGTACACACATACGTACACAGCACATGTTATTACTGAAGCCAAACGTAAGTTCTATAACTAGAAGTAACGGTAATCGTAATGTAGTGTAAGAATGGCGCATTACAAAAACATCGGCAGGTAAGTGAAGGCTCGTTAGTCGTCCGTGGCTCGCCGCTGTCGCACAGTTTTTATCGCTGCAATCGCGCGTGCAGCGGTCACTTCTAGTCGCGGAGCGGGCAACGCCGACCTCTAACTCGGAAACCAGATAAAAAAAAGAAACGCAGGCACGGGCCGTGAGAACGCGTCTCCTTGGCCCGGTCGCCCCGGACCTTCCATTTATCTTGCACAGTCGTGCGGGAATGGGCCGGACAGCGATGTGCTTTTATTGCATCGCGCCCCTAAATATAGGCTTGCGGAGGCTAACCACAGCGCTTTTAGCCTTAAAATGATTGGCCCGCTCAACTGGTTTAATGGTATGACAGAAGTTAGTAAAATGTTTATCATTGCGTGGTCTACTCAAGCCGTTTGTTTACATACTAAAGTAATATCAGTCATATATTTTAACAGTCACATTATTGCTAACAACTAAAGTTGTAAACATTTCTGTGATCATCATTTGTTGAATCACAATAAAACTATTGTGGAACTATAGCCAAATGGTTTTAATTTTAATGTTTAGGTAAATTGCACAAATTACTTTAGCTGTTATGACATTAAAGGAATATAATTTGTAATTTAATAGAAATGTTAACATATTATATTTAGTTAATTTGCAGTGAAACAGGTGGTATGTGGCCGGTTGGGCACAACGGGCTGATAGCTATTTGTGATTTCGCTCTGCAGAATACTGTCCCCGTTTTCTTTTTAAAATTTAAATAGTTATTTTGGCAGTTGTGTGTTTGGTTTGAGAGTAGGTAAGTTATATAATGCAAGGTTTGTTGGGCCAAGTAATTTATTTCTCTTCTCCTAATGATAAGGATAATGTTGTTGCTCCCTCTCACCTGTAGTGGCAAGGCAAGTCACCGTCTGCCACAGAATTTCACGTTAAAGGTTGTAAGGCAGATGCCGTTTTTTCCGTTTTTAGAAGCATTTAATCCATTTAGCACCCATTGCAATAGATCTTATAATTGTAGTTTCCATCTCATACAATAGTTTTACACTTCCGGGTACAATCCGAGACTGCATTTTTTGGTTAGTGTCCCATTACATTTTAGATTAAAAATTATCTAAAGAGCCTCTGCGTGTTGGACTCATGTCCCCGCGTAAGCCTATCAAAAGACCGGGTAACGATTATATATAATATATATAAGCCCGTCAATAGAGAAACGATAATGTAATAGTGATAATACAGAATCGAGTCTAATATAGAATTAAGTCTTGTTGATTTTCTTTAAGTTCCTTATGACATTGGTTATGAAGTCCGTGTATAATTCTAAGGTTGTTTCAGTCTTAACTATTTCTGTGGGGTTGTAAGAGTCTATTTTTAGATTACATAACATAATCAGCCCATTATCATCTTACTGCTGGGTAAGGGCCTTTTCTCACGATGATAAAGGTTAGGCCTTAGTCCAACACGCGGGCCTAGTTGGCGGACTACTTACACCATTGAGAACATTCTAGAGTCCTCTCAGCTACGCAGGTTTCATCACGATGTTTTCTTCACCGTTAAAACAAGTGACAATAAAATACTGAATATAGAATTCAAAAGTCAGAGGTGCGGGCCAGGGTCGAACACAAACCATAAACCGTACTGTGTGGAAGGCAAGCTTCAAGTTCACAACTAGTCTATCACTGCTCTCCCAGGAAGGTTTTGTGATGTGCAATTGGTCACGTGCCACTGTGTGCGCAACACAGCGCATAGTGAGGCTTCAGGGTGATCCTTTACAATCCCCCTGGGTGGCCTCTTTACAGTCACCTCCCCTCCGCTAGAGGGGGTGACCGGCTTTACAGTCATCCCCTCCGAGATGTGCTTGGCGTGGCACCAATGGGTGCTAGATGGAGATTATTCGAGTTCCTGGTGCCGAAGATGACTACTTCGGAGGTTTAAGCCGGTAGAAAGCCGCCCCTACTCGGGGCGGAGGAATTACATGTTATTTCATTTTCAAATCTTATCCGAGCGAAAACTGGGCATTTATTTTAAGAATGTTCCAGGTTTTGCTTTTTAATATTATCACAAGGGCATTTGTTCGTCCAGGCTATCTTGAAGCGTTGGGGGTATTGTTTATGGTATCCGTTGTTCGTTAGTATTTGTGTAAATACAAATGTAAGGGGTACTTGTACTTAATTTCTCAACTTATATGACACCACGCATGTCCTTAGACATCATGTTGCTACAATGTTATCAACGGCAATAACTAGTGATAGAGCTATATATAAACAAACCCTGTATAAACAAACAATTCAATTCAATTTTCAATTCAATTCAATTCATTTATTTCATTTACGATATTAGGGTTACATACAAAGCAAAGCCATCTATGGCATGTATATGCAATTATTGGAGTTGTTTTACTTTTATAATGAAAGATATGACTAAATGTGATACAAAAAAATATGGAGTTACATCACTTTACACATGTATAACATCCGTGGTGTCCGGATTAAGAATATAGCACCGCTCCATCTCATCCCGTGGATGTCGTAAAAGGCGAATAAGAGATTCTAAACCAGAGGTATTGGTACCAGTGTCCCTTCTGTGTAACAGTAGCCATACTGCGCTCACAAACCCGCCTGCCAAGCATGGTGAGTACAGGCAAGATCTCCCCAAAATGACGACACATGGCATATTACCGTTTGTTGAGGAAATCTATGGTGGAGGCCTTTGGTCAGCAGTGGATGACTTCAGCTGATATCATATGATGATATAACGTGTAATTTTCTTGAAGTGTGCAATGTTATTTGATGGCGTTTGGCACAGTGGCTAATCGCCTGTCTTTCTGAGCTACGTTACGCGGGTTTAATCCCTACACGAGATCAGTATTATTGTATGGCCTACAGATAGAGCGTCACTTCTGTGATACAGCATCATTCTGCGCTCACTAACCTGCCTGCCAAGCGTGGTGATTATTGGCAAATACCCCCCAAAATGTTGACACAATTGTGAAATTCTTTGGGGGAGGCCTTTTTTCAGCAGTGGACGTCCTTTGACTGATATAATATCTACGTCCATTACGTAAACAAATTTTCACAAAAGCAAATTTCATGGGTCTCCTCATAACCGCTACAACGAACGGTCGTTGCCATTGAATATATAACATTATAGAAAATAAAGATAACAATCTTTTCAAGCGGAACATAACATTTAAAATTAAATGAAAATACCGGTACATCGTATAGTACCAGTTACTGTTCCTTTCTTAAAAAGGACTTCTAAAACCAAAGATTTATTTTATCGATGTTATAGGTACTACGTTACTCAATATAAACGTTCGGTTTTCCTTTTGTGGTCGATTTTAAAACGCCCCCTACATTGTGAGGGTCGAAAAGCGATCGAGAGATGTTATCGACTTTATTTTAATACGAATAACATTTTGTAACAACGATATCGAGTCAGTTTATTTTGAGATACCTTGGAACTAATTGCCTCGTCGGTTGAGTAGAGAACAATGAGATAAACGCGAAATAAGCGCTTCGAACTTCGGTGACGCTTTCAATGATGATTGTTTCACATAATTCCATTCCATTTAAAATGCAATAGAATTTACAATGAGGTTTCTTCCAAAAGACTTATTCAGGTTTCAGACAAAAAGAAAAAAGATGAAAAGGTGCACGAATGAAACACTTGGCGGCTCAATCGATACAAACACGTAGCCTTAGCTTTGAAGAGAGCCCTCGCCGCACCCTCCTATTGCAAGTCACGGGTGTAAATTCAAGAAAGCTCCCCAATTTAAAACGAAATGTATAACAATAGCATTGCCCCGCTATGCCAATTTCCTCCCTCGACGAACGTTTTCACTACAAAGAAACTGAATAAAATTATCATCCATACATACTGCTTACTATTATAGAAAGCGGAAAGTTAGATTGAAGCGTTCCGAAACGAGGAATTTACACAGACGAATCAAATAAAAAAAAGTGAAATATAAAATAAACAGACAGATTAGAAGTGGTGCTCATACATCTCGCCGGAGCTGCGGAGTCACAGACAGCCACGCCTGGAATCTGTCCACTTAAATAGCTGCCTTAGTCGACACCGATCACACCCAACGGATTAATTAAAAGCATTTGTCAAAATGGACTCTCGAATAAGAATTTTCTACGGAGAGTTTAATCTATAGCCATATTAATTACATGTTGAAGTAATAAACCAGACTAACTATGACAGCCAATTAAGTTTATACAATCGTTTAGATTGCTGGGAGAGTTCATAAATATAAATTGATATTGTAATTGATTTCCGCAAAAGCTGGGTTGGGTTTTGTGCTCATTAAATGTGAAGCTGCAGTAATCTGTGGCGATGAGCCGAGTGTGCGAGTTCGGTGCACATCGAAATGATACAGCGATTTAAATACAGTACATACGCTCGGATTCATTGAACTCGCAACTCTTATTAATAACTCTCATAGCGTGATGTTTGTTTTAGTCGTCTCGTGTGGCGGTTAGGTAATGTTGAAATTGATTCATGAATGGGAGAGCGGCTCGTGGCTCGCGGCTAGCGCAAGTACGCGCCCACTCGTGTATATTTAGCGAATATCATTTTCCTAGAAATATATCGGGCGACGGAAGTACTAACGTTTACATTTTACATTTAATTTAACTAAAGCGGTGCTATTACCGTTACCGAAACCAAAAAACGGACATAAATATCGGCTCCTGTTTCAGTATATGTATCTACGAAATGTGTTTACATAGAAGCATATTATGAAATTATGCTGAGATGGTTATTATTCATGTATAAAATCATTATTAAAATGATGCCTTCTATATCCTAGTTGTATTTAAGTATCCATTTAATATTCAAACCTGCTGATCTGTAATCATAACTAGCGATAATATTACGCGTTAAGATCTTAGGAGTTTACTGTACTATGTAAAGGTGCCCTAGGCAGAGCTAGGCAGGTTTATCTCTAGAAATGAATGGAAGCGATATCGAATAAGCGGCCAATTACTGGTTGGCGATTGGCGGGTAGACTGCGACGGCCCGCACGTAAATAATCGTGCTCACGCGCAGAAACCCGATAGTGATAAACAATTTTCCATTAGCCGAGCTGTGCTGCGGGGGGCGGACTCCCGGGGACCCTACCTACAATTTCCATACCTAACGGAGAACCGTATGCGATAGCCTTTTATTACGAAGTTTGTCGTTTGAAGATATTATTACCGTAATACTTAAGAAATGCAAATTAAGTACTGCAATAAATACCGAAAGAAATAGCCCGGGTTGGGCTAAAACGGTGTCTTTACCTAACGGCCGTGATTTTAAACGGACGCGATGCATATAAAATAGATACGTAATTGTTTTTCAAGTCCCGAAATTTTCTTTTTCAATGCGAATAAAACGAGAATATCGGTTATAAAGTTTAATATAGGTTTTATCTTGCCATTGACATAAAAATGTAATAGCTATCACCTTGTACGACCGATTTCTTGAGGCACGAAAGTCCTAAACTAAACGCTTGCTCAGCGAAACGGAAAAACGGTTTCGCAGGAGGCGTCCCTCCGCGGGCACTCGTATTTCACCCAGAGTTCAATATTATTTCGACAGTCGGTGGCACAAAGAGGCGGAAGGCCCGCGCCGTCGTCGCCGCGCGGACGCCGCGGGCGCCTCTCGCCTATCGCTCTACAATATTGTCCTCCCGCCTGCTGCCTCGGGTTACACTGTAAATATTTTTCGGCGGTTGCCTGATTGAAATTTTTTATCGCATTCCACCCCCGCCTCCCCTGATAATAGATTGTGTTCGCTTTTTGGCATACATTGATATAGGTTCTGCCAATAGGAGCCTTACTGTGGTCTGTGTTTACTACACATGGTCACGGTGTAATAGCTTTCACGCCCAAATGGGTGTAAATATACGATTTGGGGTGTTTTGTCTTTACAAAACTGTGTTTGTTTTTTTTTTTTCGTTTTTGCACAAAGCAGTCAATCCAACAGATGCGCTGTGAAAGTGGATAATTTAACTATAACTTTGTGTGACTCAAGGAAAATTTAGTTGCGACATTCGGTTGCTTTATCTACTTAAAATGTTCCAAGTAAAGTATAAATTCCTTTTACTCCACATTCATAGTGAGGACCAGATGCTGTCAGAACTGGTGCCCTTCAGATGTCTGCCTTTTCATAAAATCTTTCAAAATAAGAATCAAGAGCGTGTAACTAGAAAAAATAATAGTATTTATTCCTATCCTACGTCGGTATGGTTTCATTTTAAGCTTGCCTGTCCGAATGAATTTCTGATTGTGCTAAAACTAAGAGCCTTCATTCAAACTGATCATGGAAATTTGATAAGTTAAATTATGCGTGAAAACTGAGAAGACACCGTCCTAAAGTTGTAAGTATAGTTGAATATCGAAACCAACACGCGCCTGGACAATGTCTCTCTAATTATATTTGTTTTGGGCGGCTGGGAGACGTGCGGATCGTCGCTCGACGCCATTATTTATACAGAGGAAGATACAAATGAGGATCCATTACTGGATTTCCTCGATCTGAGCCTAATGAAAGACAAATAACTTCGAGTTCAAAGAGATCGGTGAGGGCATTTGCTTTAATTTACGCGATTACTGAGAGCGATTCGATAGCGTTACTTAAACAGACCCAAATGATCAGGAATATATTTAAGAACAGATGTAATCATTTATTCAGTAATTAGGTCATATCAGACACTTTTACATGTTACATTGAAACGACGGAGGGCATTTTACTACTTGAAAACCTGAAAGAATAAATTAATGCCGAAAGAAACTCAGGGTAGATACTATGTAAGTTACGAGACAAAACAGAGTTTATCGTAAAGAAAAATACATCATATAACGTTCTTTTTCAAGAAGCGAAAACAGAAATAAAAGTAGAGAACCAATATAAACTACACCACTTGTCACAGTGGTAGATACAAAGCTATTGACAAAGTAACAGTAGGTAGCGATATAGGGGTGTGCAAGATTTCGCTACTACAAATGATGGTAGTAGAGTGCATTTGAATTCAATTTTAAACTCAAAGGCAATCGGTGTAGTAGTAAAAGTGGGTTGCTATTTGCGACACAACTTGTACAGAAAAACCATTGAGATGAGTAAGGGGCGCGACTCATTTGTTTCACCGCATTACCCTAGTCAACGCAAGCCAGTAGAACCCTAGTTTTGAATTGAACACGATTGACATTTTGTCTCATCTGCATTTTTTGCTCGTAACCAACCCCATGTTCCGTGTAATGTATTAAACGACAATTCCGTGTGTAATATTTTATCAATTAAGTACGGTCGGTTCCAATTTCAAAATTATAGCGTGCCATTTGAAAGAGCCAGTAATATATTACTTGCAATAATTATATGTAAGAAAATGTTACATTTGATAATTTTATTAAATTTCTTGAATTAACAATTTTCATTTTTCAGATTAAAGTAATTGCTATAATACCATACTATATGACGTTTTGAACGTGAATATTGAAATTATAAATGAAGAAGTCGTATATAAAAGAGTGTGTATGTTCTTTTATTGAGAAAGTAAACTAGGGCGGGTTACTTTCCGTACAACTTTAACGCTCATATTTTAGCAAGATGGCCGCAGCTTATAAATTATTACGTATAAAAGTGGTCGGTACGTCCGTCGCATGGTTGACCAGACCACGCTACATGATAAGGGTCATTCGTTTGCTTGCACCAACCCATTGAATTGCAAAACAGTTTACTTGCGCGGTGAATATTTACACGTTTAATGGCTGTGACATCCACGCTAATGATAAATGTATAAGATTGGCATTTAGAAACTGTGAGAAGTCAAACAGGTTGTCTGGAATATAGGACTTGTGAGTGCAAGCACATTAAAAGTCATCTTCGTATTTAGTGTTAGCCTCGATGGTCGTGTGGACGGAATTTAATTTAATTCTATTGTCATATTAAATTGATTTAAAGTATATTAATGAATGCACCTTTTTAAAATGTGATATACACAGGAAATTAAGATCTCCGAAGCTGCGGGTCGTGTTCTAATGAATAAACCAAACATTATTAATTAAGTAAAACTCATTAAAATTATCCAGTGCTGGACAGTTTGAGATTTAAATGCGTTTTGAAATAGAATTCAGAGTGAGTTAATCAAAAGTCGTCTGTTAATAAAAGTGCTAGCCATTAAATAACCTCAAAAGATTACAGCATTTAGGAGAAAAACGATTCGCCGCCGCTGCAATAATATATTCGAGTTTATAGACGTTAGTGTCGTGGGCCAAACGTAGAGCTATGACTTTAGAGAAGTGGCAAAAAGGTATGCAATACAAACAACTTGAATGTTTTTGCTGCCATTTTATATATAAATTACAACGTAAATTTTAAAGGGGAGAAATGCTCTTTACTCATCGTATGTTGTATTGAAGGAGTTTATAATGCTTTCGTTGAGAATATACAAGATTAGTAGATAAAATACATGATAAAGGGTTTTTTTTTATTTAATTTACAGTAAGTAAATGAATCCTTATAAATAAAATCTAAGCTATCGTGTTATGAATACAAACTATGTTTAGAAGATGATAATAAATCAGACATTTCATGATTATACGAACCAAAATATTTTAAAACGGAGCGTCAGTCATGTCTAATAGATTTATCAATCTCTATTAAAGTTTAAATGGCTCTGTATGGATTATTAATGGTTGTGAGATTTGAATTAAGTATGTACCGTTTCTACATAGTCAGTAGATAATTACGAGTTTTACATGTCAGGCGCGGGCCATCGTCGATCGAAGTTAAGCAACGACTTTTTTTATAATATCTTTCGTAATTAGTCACGCTAATCTTTTAAGTCTTACAAAAATCACTAATTTAGTCCTTATCTTGTTTTATCACAGATCTTAATTCTGATGTATCCATACACACGTTATTAAATACTATTAAATCCGAACGTCACGGTGGCTTCGTTTATTTTATTTGTACAAATTGAACTGTATGAGGTTTCCATGGGTTGTAATGTTTGATATAAATTCAAGATCGTTGACCCCCAATCAAAAGGGATTAATGTGTTTCAAGTGTTCGGTGTGTTATTGGTGTCTCTAATTACGTTTATGGGTCGATGAGAGTTATGGTAATGTCCGGCAGCCTTCGTAGATGCCCGGCCTCGGCGTTGTCGTGTCACTGATACTTACGACTCTGAATTTAGGGTCTGTAGGGCGAGCCATTCGTTAGTCACGCCCGATGACGTGTACCTTGGACAAGACCAAAACTGTTATTAGAAAGATTTCGTCGTAGACCTTTTTTAGGTGCTTGTCTTAAAAGGTTTTTTATACTTCAAAGTTATATTGGACGGCGGTAATGTGTTTTATTTAATAGCGGACAAGTAAAGCTTTCACTAAAATAAGTCGCAGGCGAGTAAAAAGTAATTGAACTTCCTGTTATCGGGGCAACGGTGACTCTTCATGTATAAAACGGAAAGGTCATTCTTTAGTAAAGTATCTTCTTTTAACTGCACATTGCGGCAAATGCATGAATTTCCGGACACAAACAAAGGCACTTGGCACGCAAAGCATGCAATGCTAGCCCTAAAGGGTAAAAAAAGACGTTTCGTGGTAAAAAGTGAGCTAGGGTGCAGCTTTGTTTGTGTATGGCTCGAGTTAAGTGTTTAGATAAGTGCAGCTGAGAGCGGCGAGCACGTTTGTTATCTCTCGGGGAGCATAGGAACTCAGACAAATGGAGCCACCCTGTGTGGTCCGTTATTTGGTCGGCTCTCACCAAATATGTGCTCTGGAATCAAAAACTCGCCTCGGATATCACGAAACGTCGACGAAACATTCAGTTGGGAAACTTTTGTGGCAATCGGAAACACTAGAAGCCAGAAAGTACCAGAGGTATATTGATAGAGCGAGAGTATACACTGTTTTTATTTTTGAAATGTGCTAGCAATTATTTTACATTTTGACAAGTTCTTCATTTTCGGTATCACTCTATTCACCGTTGCTGTAGTCTTAGTACTTATTAGTTTTATGTAGGCGAGCTAAAGATGAGTGGTTTACTTGCAGTAGGTTATGTTCGTTGGCTATATTGTGGTAGGCATTTATAATACTTTCTAATTCCTAATTACTGTGGACTAATGTTTCTTGATAAGCTATACTCTTTTAGATTAAGAAGAGAGCGGCTTTCAAGGGTTTTAAACAAAGTGCACCATAACCGTTAAAATATTGCAGTATCGTTTTAAGGGTACACAAGTAATTCAGCTTACGGATAACAGTTACCTATTTGCTGTCTAATATTATTATTTTCTTATCATTATTTCATCAGTATCGGTCATCGTCATATTAAAGATATTTGGGATTCTATCAAATATATACACCATATTTAATGTATACCGCATACTATGAGTTCGTACATAACTGAAAATCAAGTTCCTTAGAATGCGTGACATTATTATCTATCTAATGGTTAATGTTGCTATTAATTAAGTTATAAATAAGCATTTACAGCAATTAGACTATTATTAGGTTTTGGAAATTGTTTACGCTTATAATACGCCGTACAGTTTGTATGTGGCGCAACTTAACAACGACCATGTTCTTTGTGATCGTGGGGGCTTTCTACAATATTTATTTAACCAGCTGGAGGTCCCATAACATTCATTTCACCCCATTGTTACACTATAAAGCAACATATCCTCCCCAATTATAAAATATTCAAATAAGGAAATAAATAAATCCAGGCTAGGAAACGTTGACATTACATATTGCTGCGGGACCACCGTCGCTAGCCGCCTATTCATTACAGTTATTTATAGGAAGCAGTGTCAAAGCGAGGATTGTATTTATTCGGACGGGGCAGCCGTTTGATTATTTTTACAACGGGTTAGGCTGAAATACCTTGTTCTGATAAGCATCCGGTGGCTGGTGCAACCGAAATATCTAGCGACGGCGCTGATTCCACCGATACCCCGATGTCACTGTCACGCACCAATATGCGCCGTCTCCAGATGACGAAATATTGCCTCGCTATTAATAGAACTTCATTATTCAACGCGTTCAATGAACCTCTTCAACACCAATTCTCAGAACTACCTGTTCGTACTGAAACCCATATCGTAGTAGCTTATTATGATTCATAACCTATCTGACCGTAAAAATACCAATCGACATAAAAATTAGCTTTAGCTATAATTTCACCGGAAAACAATTTCCGAAGCTAGCTATTTGTCGTAATATAAGAGATGAACTCAATCAATATTGAAAGGAGACAATAGACATCTCTTATTCAAAACGGAAACTATTACAGTCTCGCTATTGTGTTCGGTGCCTCACCTCGACGAGTGTATTATTCAAACGAAAAGTGGTTTGTTTACAAACGCTAAAAGTAATAAGTATAGAGGACAGTCGACGATAGAAGGAGATTATGTGTGTTTGTGAGTTGGTAACTAGGGAACGTGGTGGATGCCGATCGCCGTCGACATGAAAGATTTATGTCCTACTTTGTGACATTGGTGTCGTCGTCGACGTTCCTGGATTATCCTTTGTTGGAGATGCACTGTCATACATTTGTGATAAGCTTTGTTGTGCGCCACTAACCAATGCTCGATATGGAACAGTTGGATTGAAAAACAATATTATGCTTCCATTATTTCATCACGTTGTTTAAACAGTGCAGGCGTATCGTATCCATTCGTATTTTGAGTGCGTTATAAATATAGGTACGGAGTGAATCATCCATGTAAATATTAAGCAACTAAAAATACCATTTTTGTTTATCCTAAAGTAGTGATAATGGTATATGGATTCTAGTTATAAAACTAGCTAGTAATACGAGTTGTCTTTATGCCAAAGAGAGTATTTGCATTATTAATTTATGCGACCAACTTCCATTACGTATCATTGCTCCTATAATTACGCATATTGCATACACTCATCTAGGCATGATCAGTAATTGGTCCGTTTGATCAGTCCAATTATGAGGAATTGAATCACAAAGATTCAGTTTAATGAAATGATTGTGTCGACATTATGCATTAAAGTTAAAGGAAGATAATTGAACTTCCTGCGTTCGCTGCGATTGGTTTGAGCGAGCCGCGCCGCGTATTCAGTGCCCCTTTCATAGTCGCCGAGGACATACGGTGTAGCTTGATGGGGCGTTTCCTCTAATTATACGAACTATTAATAAGATGCTGCACCAGTTGTAATAAACAATCGATCACGAACATGCCTAATGGGCTTGAGAGCGCCAGAGGAAAGCTCCCGGGGTGAAGTTCAAGGGTAAGATTTGTCGGATAGAGATTATTATATTTAATGTTCTCTAAGTAAATAAGTTTTACATAAATAATATTCCAAGAATAATGTGAAATAGAAGTGATAAAATAGCAAAAACTGTTCACAATTCAACAGAGCTTCCTAACAGGTGGGCCTTAAAATGAACATGGGCAAGATGAAAGTCACGTCAAGAGCCCATGGCGTGCCCATCCCAATTGGGAGGCCGCTCCCTGTTGGGAGCTCTGTTCTCGAAGTTGTTGACGAGTATGTCTACCTAGGACAAACTATCCAGGTAGGTCCAACTTCGAGAAAGAGGTCAATCGTCGAATCCGACTCGGCTGGGCAGCGTTTGGGAAACATCGCAACGTCTTTTCGTCAACAATACCTCAAGACGAAAGTCTTTAACCAGTGTACGTTACCAGTGATGACATATGGAACAGAGATGTGGTCACTCACAATGGGTCTCATCAAAAAGCTCAACGACACTCAGCGAGCTATGCTTGATATTTCTCTACGAGATCGAATAAATGAGGAGATCCGTAGAAGAACCAAAGTTATCGACATAGCTGAAAAGGTTCTCGAATGGATACCGCGCACCGGAAAATGCAGCGTGGGACGACCTCCAACGAGGTGGACAGACGGCCTGGTGAAGGTTGCTGGGAGTCGTTGGATGAGAGTGGCATGTGACCGCTCGTTGTGGAAATCTAAGGGGGAGGCCTTTGTTCAGTAGTGGACTTCCTGTGGCTGATATGATGAGTTCACAATTAAATCGTTTTCTTAGTTTGTACTGCACGTAGGGAATCATAAAGCCGTGTTTCCTGTCTCAATGTTTGTAATAACTGAGAGACTATTAGCAATCATCATAGGTGAAGCTTTGTTTGTCTTCTATTATTGCTACTGTCACACATATCATAACATAATACGCCAGTAGGATAACGATCTTACTACTGAACTGTGCACTCTCACTCAGCTGTACTCTAACGTAGGAGGCTCAGGGGTGCAATTCTCTAAGCTCAAACATCCATACTTCCTTGAATACAGATTGATGTAACGGTGATAACCCAATTTGGTATTCGTTAAGACAGCTCCTTATTGATTACCTTCTGCAAGATGTCCTTAAATAGCTTCAATCATGTCTTAGCGAAAACCGAATTGGTTTTACACCGTTGTTACGATTTTGTATTCAAGGATATATAGATGTTTGAGCTTAAGGAATTGCACCCCAGGTCTGTAGAGCTTACCGAGTGATCCCCAGGAAGACGGTGGTGCGCACGTGGTCACGTGCCACTGTGTGCGCAGCACAGAGCACAGCAAGACTTGGGGGGATCCTTTACAATCCTCACCGAGAAGTGCCTGGGGAGGGCGACCTTTTTACAGTCGCCTTCCCTATGCTAGAGGGGGTGACCGCTTTACAGTTATCCCCTCCGAGATGTGCCTAAAGGCGTGGCATTGTGGGTGCCTCTAGTGTAATCTTACGAGGACCTGGAAACCCTGTTCGGTGCCTACCAGGTCTGTTCCTATGGGAGCGAACTAAGGAAATATCACCAAGGGAGTGGTACCAGCATTGTACGGGGCTCAAACTAAAGTTCTTAGACAAAAAAAAGCCGTATGATGTAGGAAGCTGTTAATATTCTTATTTTTAGGGTTCTACATCCGTACTTCTGGGTAGAAAAACGGCGGAACCCTCAAAGGTTCACTCGTGTGTCTATCCGTCTGTTCGCCTGTCACAGCGAATTTCTTCCAAATCTACTGGACCGATTAAGTTGAAATTTGGTAAACCTATGAATTTCTGCGGCCCAAATATAGACGTGTAACGTAAACAAATGTCATCATGTAAATGAGTCTACTTTTAATTTGGGGAGTAAATAAAAGACTCATGGTGCCAGGTTGGGGCAGGTAGGTGACTCACTAATTCCACACCTTCCATAGACAAATATTCGATTGCCCATCTGGCGGAGAGAGCTGGAGCGTTGTCTTGATAGAGGAGGATTCTGCTTCTTAGACAAGACAGTAACAGTCTTTTTGTCCTCTAGTGCAATTGCTGCGAAATTACCCGTCCGTGCAAAGAATGCGGATGAATCATCTCTTTCCCTTGACTTCTGCCCTTCCTTACTTTTGTTGGAAAATCTTCGAATTGAAACATCCTTTGGGTAGATTGTCTTTTGGTTTCGGGCTCATAACAATATATCCAGCTTTCATCACCCGTAACGATGTCAAACACAGCATTCGAGTCACCTTCGTTATACTTTTCAAGCATTATGCGGCGCCAATCCAAACGACGGTGTTTTTGATCTTCCGTCAAAGTTTGAAGTATCCATATGGTTAAAGCTTTCTGAGAATGCCTAAATGGTTGTGTAAAACTTTTTGCGCTTGACTAATACATGCCTAAACTTGCCCTGATCTGTTTATATGTCAATCTTTTATCAGCTGCTATTATACTAATCATTATTAGCCGCACAGAACTCATGTAATCTTCATCTTCAGTCACCGTCAAGGGAAGTCCTTCGCGCAAATCATCAGTGATATTGATTGGACCACGTTTAAAGTCATTAAACCAGTTATAAACATTGGCACGAGATGGGGTTTCACCATGAAATGCTTATAGAAGTCTATCATAACATAGTTATGTATATATAATAGTTATAATATCTTGATGAAGACCATTACGAAAGTCGTAATAAATCATGGGAGCGAAAATTTTCTCTAGGCAAATTTATTTCGACGCACGACACATATAAAACGTAGTGGTTACTTGCTCTGTGGACACACACTTTTAAACTGCTGCCAAATTTGTAAAAACAAATGACAAGAGAATTCAATTTTTTCATCGGTAACTTTTCTTACAGGCCAATTCTAAAAACATTCAGTGTGACCCTCGTATACTTACACTGCACAGGATAGAGTGATGACAGCGTGTTCCAAGTCCTAGTTTTTCGAAGGCTACAGATTTGCAGCGCGGCGTGCCCTATACAGCATGGTGTTGTTCAGAACATGTGTGAACAAGCTTAATACAACATCACGCTATATATCGAGAATACTAGAGGGCCGTTGAACCACGTAAAATCAAAAGTTCACATAACCAGCATGGTGGAAGTATTGGGTCGTGTGCGAATGAAGCCGATAGTAATTGTAGAAATAGAAACATTCCGATGTAATACAAGTTAAGTATAGGTTAAATATAGGAATTCGCATATATCTCACACTTTGTACACAAACATAGTACAAACTATACCGCAACATTATGTGATAATACGGAAGCAGCGTAGCTAACAAACTGAACGACTGAACCAATGCACAAAGCGCACGAGAAGTCGGTCGGTAGAAACGTTTGCGATCGTCTAAACGCTATTAACTAAGTTGCAAGTTAGTGTTGGACTTTGATGGGTGAACCGTGTTTGCGTTGTCCGGGCCGTATGGAAATCATTTCTTGCCCGACCGAACTTCCCGGCTCCATATATGCCCAAATATTTGCCGTCAGTTCCCAACTCCTCAGTTTGGCGATCGTGTCTTTGCAGACGTATGACGCATTTGCTCATGTTTACAGACCGACGTTAATTACGAAACTTTGTCGCTTTTAAGTAATTTTTAAGGCGGCTTTCCGAACTGGTAAATACGAATATATTGTATATTTTATGAAACTTAAAGTAAATGTTGAAGTTTTAGATAAGCATACATTCTATTCTATAGGTAGTGAAGGTTTCTTTAACGCTCTATAATCATATCAGTGCCTAGAACCTAGAGTGATAGGCAATAATTACTGAGTATTTTAATGCCCAGTTATCTTAATCGTTTATATTATTATAACTTTAGATACAAGCCATCATCTAGAAAATTTAAGAAAGTGATATTTAAATTATTCATGTCTTAAATATGCTTTGCATACCTTAAACGATCGGCGAGGTTAAATAACGTTTGGCACGTCCGTCTATGGTATGGTATATCATAGTGGTATATGAACTGAGCCTCTCCGTGCTTAGGAGGCACATAATATCGTCGGTCCCGGTTGTTGTCATTAGACGATAGTCGTTAAGCCAAGTTGGAGGCCTTTGGGCGGCTTGAACAACTCTAACCAAAGTTTGGCCACACACAAGGTCCTAACAGACACTTTTGCACGTCATATTGAAACAACGGATGGCATTTCACTACATGACAAACTCTGAGAAGAAATACTGACAACTTAACACTCTACAATAATATCAATAAAGAAATGGATAATACGTATTTAATATTATTTATAACGCAACATTTTTTATTTGTACCAGTGCACATTTGTCGTGAAATTCCTCTGCCTCAGGCAAGGACGAAGGGGCATGCCGGACTCCTACCGGGTAAAACCACTGGGGCGGTCATCTTCGGCACCTAAGGGGGCCTTATTTAGTTGTGCTTGCCTGTAAAAAGAGCAAGAACAACAAGCTGGGGATTACCTTTGAATGTCAATTTCCTCGTCGAAGCGTGGCAACTGACGATGGCGAGGCGCGCCTGAGCATGAAGGGCGCCTCGATGCTATCTACCCACCATTGTTGCGTGCACTTAACCGTCATATAGTTTGCCGCTGTTCAGCCCTTGTTAACACATTGTAAAGGAAATTACATTCTTTACTCACCGTTAGTACGGCGTCAAATGATGTTTCCGTTATCTATCATCGCTCTAGCGTGTCAAATTGTTATCATTAAGCAAGTCAATAATAAATTTCATTTCTGACCTGGTTACTTTAATGGTCAAACGATGTGATTACTTATGAGTTATGACAGGTTCAACTATTTTTACGATATTAAAGTCCGTTTATCGATAATTAAAGACAGCCATTTAATATAAAAGTCGGTAACGAAACTAGAAGCGGTGGTAGCGTGTGTTCGTTTTCATTACTGTCGGAACATTACGTATTGATACTGCGGTATTAATAGTTGGGATTCGCCCTCGAATCTGTTGAAATTAAGCTGCGGCGATTGGGGTGTCGCAGATGGCAGTAACTGCGCTATCTGCGCTACCCGCCTGAACGCGTGCCAAGTATAAAAATATGATTTATGGCAAAACATTGAACCGCACATCCGTTCGAAGTCTTTCTACTCCACCACCATTAGCGCGCATACCATATGCATACTGTTCAGTATCCCTTACTCGCGGAATACCACTAAACTATATTTTGGAATGAGAATTTCTTATTGTGAGAACTCCGATCGGAAACCCCAAAGGACAACCCGAATAAGAGCCGCAGAATTAGTTTTGTATAGTGCCTTACTTTAATAATGTTCTGTGGTCTTCGGAGGTTTGTGGGGGTTCAGGGAGGCCCGTGTTTATGTAGTCGTGCGGTATATGAAATAGATGTTTTCTGGCTTCAGGCTCTTTATTATTACTTTGAACTGCGGCCATGAATACAGGGGCACGCCCTTTGTAGGGCTGGGGTCGGGGAGGTAAACAAATGCCGTCAACTGATTCAAATACTCAATTGAATTGTACATTTTCCTTATTTCATTTTGATTACTTTTAATATTTCCTATTGGATGTAGCTTATCATCCGATATTAACCCACTTGTTATTAAGACACGGTAAATTCTTGTAAGAATTGTTTTATCTTACAAGAGGCTTTAAATGATTCAGAACTTATCACAATAGTCATGTTTTAAAATTGATTATGAACCGTTTGTCTCATGGTTTCAACGTCGGTCGGCTTTATCAAAAGCTCTGTAATTTATGTGACTGTCGTCGGTTCGACTAATGTGTTTTGTCTTACTGTTGTTGAATATTTTAGTTTTGAGTTCAAATGTTTAGTTATGTTACGTATCTCGAAAGCTCGAAGAATTTTATCTTAGACTACATTATATATTAATGTAGTTTGAGAATCAAAAGTTCATCGAAGGCAATATAGATTGAGCTTGTAAAACCTCCACCATGTTTATCCTATTTATTGTGACAAATGTTAGACATTTTTCCATAATACATTTTTGAGATTTATGAGTAATATTGATTGATAAAGTGATATTATTAGGTAGCTATATATATATTTATATATATATATACAAAATAAGTTAGTTAGAATTAATAGGAATGCCACATCGACATTAATTGACGGATTAATTGAAAACTTACCTAGGATCTACGAACGGTTCAGCGTAGATATTCCTGACTGGTTGTCTGCGGGGGAGAGGAGGTGGCACTGGGCTGAAACCCTCCATCATCTCCTCCCGCTCACTGTACTTCAGCGATTTCATAGTCATCCTGCTGCTTTACCAAGTCCACTTCACAACTGTTTGATCTCCAAACTCAACATTTCACTGTAGCGTCTTATCACAAACATCGTTACACTATCGCTTAAACGTTCATCTTTAAGAAAACTTAAGATAATCCACTGCTTAGTTCAAATGTTTACTTTCCACATTGCCGGAAACACTTTTGTTTTCGTTGATTTAGGTACAATCTGTTAAGTGACAAGAGAAAATTACGATAACAGAGCGCTCGTTGCGCGCCCACGGTCCCGCGATACTGGTACAGTGGTTGTTCTGCGGATGTACGCGGCCGACTGACGGCCGTTGCATCTCCCGTGTGCCTGCCGACCCGCCCCGACCCTCGCCTGCGCCGAGCTTACTTGAGCTTATGTAATTTTTTGCGCCCGCGCCGTGGTGCCGTCAAGCTCGTCGAGTTATTAGACTCGCGCACAAAAAATTAGAAACATACGCAAGACGAGGGATGGCCATAGACTTGACGTACAGAACGATGGCATACCCGTGTTCAACATGTCGGCATGTGGTTGAATTTCCCATTGTATCTTAAGAATATTGTGTAAAGTGTGAATACAATCTATGTTGTAAAGCCGAGGGTGCCTTCTGTGACGTGCCGATGCCATTCACATTTTTTGCAAATTTCATATTAAGTAGATTTATCGATTTTTTTCGTAAAACTATTATGTTACGTAATATTATTATAACTCATGGTTCGCTTTTTATCGGATCGACACGTGGGACTACTAGCAGTGTTCTATGTTTTTATATTCAAGTCTAGGAGATTTCTATCATAAACGTTGAGTAGTAAAGGTTAATTATGGCATTAGGTCATGTTAAAAGAATGAAGGTAATCGAAGAAGACTCGAGAAAGGAGAAAGTATCTAATCGATACGATTATCGAGTGGATGAGGGTCGGTTCGGAAGAAGCACGAAGTTCGTTCGACTAAATTAGGTACTGTGAATGATAAGATAAGCGTCGGTTCCTTCTGATTGATCCCCGTGTTTATATTTATCATGTCTATTAGTCAACCATCAGAACTATTCAGAACTTAATCAAGTAAATTGTATTATAATGACTAACTTCTGACGTTCGAAGTTAAGTTAAGACCCAAACGTAATAATACATATGAAGAACAGTTGACGCCAACGCAATGTAACTAAGTGTAGTGAACAAAAACACATGAATCACCTGGACTATTACGTTAATGTTATGGACCCATAATAATAAACGGCTTCGTACTAACGAGCAGCAAGTAAAAGCTCAATAGGAACAGTACACTCTCGAACGTGGCATACTGCATATGTATGTATCATCGTGTTAGTTCAAAGACCTGCGCGGTTCCCCTGCTGCGTGGCGGCTGCGGCTGGGCGGCTGGTTGATCTCAGCACTTTGCATCTCTAACAATTACCCTCACAAACATTGTTCGCGACAAATACGACGGGCGTACACCCGTTTACCCTTTTTGTTCTCTAAAATGTTTGTTTTTTAAACTCGTTACATACCCTCCGCACAAATTTTATTTACGATCGCCGAAATTGAATTACGCGAGTGTGATTTATTGAATGTTTTCTAATTTAGCGACGCGTTACCGTGTGACTAATAAAAATTTCGCGGAAAAAATGTGAATCCGCAAAAACGTACTGCCAATAGGAAGGGATGCGGTAAAATTATGTAAAAACCTGTCCTATGGGCCCGAATTATCCCACAAGGATAAGGAATAAGAATATAAAAGAGGCTTAGAGTTTTCCATACGCCTTTTTGAAGAAGCAACGAACGCAAGATTTACATACATACATGCGGGTAAACATGCTCGTTGCCGAAGTGTCTTCGAGTACCTGTATAATAAATTGATTTAAGCGCCTCCTGACAGATTTAAGTATGTTTTGACAAACATTAGGAGACAATTTAAAGCCCCAGTGACTAAACTCTGTTTAGTATCACTGCTGCACTGGGGCGAGGTCTATCGATGGGCCACCAAGTGGATTTACGCCGAGTTTTCTAACTGTGATCATTGTATAGGACCAAGTTCAGCGAGATAAAATCAATTCTTCAATTAACAATTATAAAATAATAACACGTAGTTTCCGTGTAAAATCAATAGATATGGTTTTACAACGTTTATAGAATATTGTTTGTAATATGGTTCGGGATGTTTTCGTGATATTTGACATTATCGATGTATTAGTTACTGTATACAACATTTATCAGCACTTAGCACTTCTGCTATAAGAAGCATTTGTTAGACTTCTTAACCTATATGTTCTGCCTTTTTTACAACATGATACGATGTAATATGAATGGAAGCATGTTAACATATTATTTATGATATAGTCACAGGGATGGTTCGAATATTTAAAACAATTTTTTTTAAGTTATTCTTCGTTTGGGACAGTGTGAATTTGATTTTATGAAACGAAAATGGGTAACGAAAGAGTGACAACTATATATGTATTTATAGGGTTTGGGCTGTGAGAGAATGAGATGATGATGATGAGATGAGAAACACGTTTGTATATAGTTTCCCTATTCCCTATTGTCGATCAATCGCTTTCTCTCTCTCTCTCTCTCTCTCTCTGTTTACCACCTCCATAGTGTATTCATCTCATTCTTTTACATATTATCCAAAATACAAATTTTCACTTCTACCGCGTGTGAAATCACACACGACAATTTCTTTTTTTTAGACAATTTGCTGATAAGACGATCATGCCATTCGCCTGGTGGTAAGCGACACGCCCGCCCATAATACTTAGAATGCTACCCAGGACTAGTCCTTCGAGGCAACACACTGCGCTCGTCACCTCGAGACGTAAAGTTATTTAGTCTCTTATGTCCAATAATTTCACTAGTTACAGTGCTCTTCTAACCGGAGCATAGTAATATCTAAAGTTTAAACACTGGGGTGGTACTAACCTAACCGGCCTCTTGCAATAAGAGACCAGTAAAACGTCTTTTACGTATAGCTTGTTGTTAATGATTATTCAAAGTAAAAAAGAAGTAATAAATATTGTTTCGAAAGTAAATCACAGCCATTGGATTCCGGAGTCTGTACGAGCATGCTTGAGCAATAGCGGTTGTTGCATATAAGGCAAGTAGGAAGCGGGTCGCATCTCAGCCGAACGTTTTCCCATGCCATAGACTGACTGATGTATTTCTGACTGCCCGCGCCTGATGTATGGGGCTTGTTCTCGCACTTGAACTTGCGTCGCTTGCGCACGCTTTGATTCTAACATACGGCAGCGCACTGTACATTACTCCCCACTAACAAACATAAGTAGTACATGCCACTTCAATTTGAACAGAAATAAACCTCACAATGGGCTCGTTATTGGTTTCAAACAACTCCGAAGCAGTAGTCGTAACGTAAAAACAATGTTGCATAACATCACTGCACCAATTACACAGAATTGTTTGTATTTCGAGTGCTCTATAGCACACTTTAACAGAGCAGTTGTAGACTAATAAACACATTTTAGTCAGTGTATTTACACTAACATTAACAAGGCGCTCGTTCGTTTGAACCGTATTAGTCTTCACTGGCTGGCCCGAATAAATTTCGGCATCCGTCAGCCGACTGCGCTACAAAAACTTACTCAGCTATTTTAATTGGCGTAAAAGTTTGGGAGTTACGACGCGGTAGGAACAACTGTCATTGATAGTAGGAATACGTGTTCGAAGTTTTTGTACCCGAATTTTTGAAGTGTTCTGCGTGTATTTAAATATTTTTTCTCCGTCTTATCGCTCAAGTCAACTATTTTCGACGACAAGACACGATTCCGGAGCATAATTATAATTAAACGGAAAACTAATATCACAACTCGACAGCGAGATTTAATTAAATCTCCCGAGTTTTAGAGACCGTGCGAACAAACACGTGCGAGAGCGAAGAAATTTGGATTAATTATCGCTATCTGCCTGTATTTGTTCATTTTATTCTCGAACGTTAGCAACCCTAGGTTACATCCCTGTGTGCGTGCTACGAGGTGAGACGGTGTGTGTATGTGGAGCACGTTTCATAAGATAAAAGACGATATTGATTCCGTGACGAGCCGAGAGCGGGCTGTGGGAAACGATTCCTGTCCGTTTAATAGATGCCCCGAGGATGTGAGTACTTCGACGTATACATCATTCAACCTTCAGAAGAACAGTCATTAAAAATATTGTTTTAAGTGCGAGTACATTTGATGCTCTGAACACTTCCAGTTATTCAAAGTTGTAAAATTTGAAGCGGGTAAGTATATTAAGTTTGCGAGTGTAATTAACGAGTTAAGGGTACCGCACTGAGCACTTTATTCCTAGTTTAGCGACGCGGTCGGGAGGCTGTCCCAGCCGCAGGACTCGGCCACATTCTCGTCGGGTAATTACGCACGCCCGTCTCGTTCCCAAGCCTCAGCTCTAACATTTTATGCCTCATTTCGTAGTGTATGATTTGCTGCACACTCAATGTAATTATCGTGGGAGCAAACCATACTCGCGTGCTGTATTTACTAGATGTTGGTGATAGCTGCTGTTTATATACATTGTAACCAACCGGTACTAATTATTCAAGTTAAGAAAAGAAATGAAGTCGTAACATCATCCAATTAGTAGTAAATAATAGTATTTCCATATCGCAATAAAATGTTTTTTGTTGACATATATGAGTAGGTAAGTACATTTCTATGTCTACTAAGATTTATCCTATCTCTATTTTATAACTCTGGAATTTTAATGCAAATAATGAGAAGTAGATTCCATCAAGGCTTGAAATAGAGATCAAACGGTTTTAGATTTGGTAAACGATGATTACATCCGACATCAGTTGATTTAAGTTGGCCGTCGCGGCGCGGCCACGTGACCCCGTAGACGTCGCGCCGCATAGCGTGCCGTCCCACTGTGCCGAGTGGACTCCGTCATTTAAAATAAACGCTGTCTTTGCGAAACACGCCCGAAGATAAAAGCTACGACTCGTTACTTTTTACTCCACTGTTTTTTGCCACTTTTCCCCGCCTTTCCACGAGTTTTTAACGGTTAATTTGTCATTAGCCCTGCATCTGTCAGCACACAGAGTTTTGTCGCCTGCAGACATCTGACAAAAACAAAGCGGTTAAACCCAAAAGTTTTTTAACCCATTCTGACACCTGAATCGCCCACGACTGATGCTAAAGTAAAGCGTACTTTAGCAGTAAATTGCGTTCGCCGCGGTAATTAATTTTACTAGTAAACTATTAAAACAAACAACGCTTCAAGTACTCCAATAAATCAAAAAAGATTGTAGTGGAGACGAGCCGCGGCGTTCTGAAATATTGACTTTCAGATAATAAATAATGATGAAAAGAGAAAATCAATGTAAGCGGGCTTAATGGTGGCGCGGCATCATTAATGATTATAATGGTTATGGAATTGTTTCTAGTGCGTAATGGCGGGAAGGTAGGGGCGGGCCCGGAAATTGTCCTGTTGTCAGACCACCGCCACATTAGGCGAGTGCATTAGGCCACCTCAACTCACCGTGCGTGACATATCACTCATACACACGTGACATACGACATACGTCAAGACGATACGTGTGAAAAGAACAAAGATTTGACAGGATTGTGATAGATTCCTTAAAAACGTGACATGCTAGCGTGCGAACGCGGGCACAGCGTGCTATCACAGTCATGTGTCATGGAAACTTAGTAGATCCATTAGCGCCCAACGAATCTTCCAGCAATTTAGTTTGAGCACATAATTGCGAGAACAAGTCGAACCTAATTGATGTCCGGACTTGAGTTCAAGTTGCCGTTAATACCTACATCCCTGGCTGGTTCTTGCATATGGTTCCACATCGTTAATAGCAACCGTGAGACTTTACTCGACGTACATAGACGAACTTCTCCATACTTATGTCGTGCTATGATACGATTATGTAAGGTTATAGTCGTTACGGTGTAATTATGTATGGTGTTTCACTAAAACTAATCGCGTGTTTTTGTAGAGAAAATTTGTATGGCTTTTATAGAATCAAAGAGTAAGACCGGAAAATACACTAAAATTAAATTTGATTACAGACGGAGTAACGCCGCTTCATCATCATTTCGGCCGAATGAAGTCCACTGCTGGACACAGGCCTCCCCCAAAGATCACCACAACCACCGATATGGATGTGTTGTGAGCACATTGGGGGGTTTTGCCATAATCGCCACGCTTGGCAGACGGGTTGGCGATCGCAGTTGAGTTGTTAATGTACTCGAAGGACGCTGCTGCCCATCCTCCAGCTAATCCCTTAGTCGACTTTTACGACACCCATGGGACGAAATGGGGTGGTGGCATTCTGAGCCGGCACCACACGGCAACACGCTTACGGAGTGTTAATCCTATTCTTTAGTCGCTTTAAGTGTTACATAAAGTGTGAAAATAACAAGTTTCTGTCAGGCACAGGGCTTTTAGCTTATTTTATGAGTCTTTGTTTTAAGCGAAAATTTATATGTTGACATAAAAATGTAACATAATCTGTAATTGAATGATTTTAAGGTGTTCCTATACATTGTCATCGTGTTAAACGTCACATCCATGTTGTGATTGGTTCGAGAAATGTTATGAATTTTCAATGTGTCCTGCTGAGGCTTGCTGTTTGTGTTCTAAAAGTTTTCTGATTGAAATATATGAATTAACTATTTTAGAGTTCAGCATGTGCAAGTGTAAGTTTACTAGCTATTATGATTTATGATTTGTAGTGATCGGCGTCTTGGTGGATTAACATACGGCGCTGCATGCGGCTGCGACTGCGAACCGGGCGAATTTAGCGTCGAATAACTTTGTGTGTTATGAGTCCGCGTGGTGTCCGGATTAAGAATATAGTACCACTCCATCTCCACCCGTTGGATGTCGTAAAAGGCGACTAAGGGATTTTAAACCAGAGGGATGGGCAGCAGCGTCCCTTCGGCGTAACAGTACTCGTACTCCGCTCACCAACCGTGGTGAGTATTGGCAAATACCCCCCAAAATGACGACACAATTGTGGAAATCTTTCAGGGAGGCCTTTGTTCAGCAGTGAATGTATAAATTGCTGATATGATATGATGAACTTAGTATGCAAATAACTCGACCACGACGATGGCGACGCTATGACACGACGCGGTTGCCGTGTGCTAAGGTCGGGCGGTATTGATACAAAATACTAAACCGTTCTCCGCTCAATTGGCGCTATCATCTGACGAAGCAACGGGCGATACCGTGTGTTTATGTGCACAGAACTTAAGGCCTTTAGCCCTTTAGGCATTTAGGCCTTAAGTGCACATAAAGAAACAAATTTCGATATTCGCCAATATAAAAAGATGTGTATCCTAAATCGAACGCTCTACGTGGGAGCCTATGCAATTATATTTAAAGACAATGTAGAATACATGAGATACAACGAATCTCTGCAATTGTAAAACATCTAAAAGTTATTTAATTTTATGTTAGATCACGCAGTATTCTACTGCTTATGTTAATTTCTTACATTTCATTGGCTTTTCTCGGTGTTAACGATCGCATGGTCAAAAGAAAACTAATGGCATATCAATAGGAAAGTCAGGAGCATCCTGTTACGTGTATTATTATAAACATATTGCGATCACCAGTAGGTTTGATATGTGTGGTGATTATGTATGTAGTGTAGTATTCTGCTACAATTCACCATTCTGTAAGACCGAAACAGCCTTCTTCAACACAAGGGCAGTTCACGGGTTGATTAGTGATTAGCTACGTATAGTGTTTTGCGAAGCAAGTGCTTAAACGATAACGAAGAAAGAGAAGAGAGAATACAAAATGAAATTAAGTACCTAACAGTTTAGAAAATGATGATAAAACATTTATGGTTATTATTTTATTTATTTATGCTTATCATTATTTTTATTATGATACATTTAAAAAAAATATATACTCGTTCCTGCGAATAATTATTGTCTGGTTGTGTGTACTTCTTTTTAGACAAATGATCTGATACGGAAAATACTTCAGTGAAATTTATGTATATATGCTACATTTAATGTTTGTCTACACTCTTTCAAGAAAACTGGACTCCTTCGTATCATACGTTAGTCAAAAGTTTTTGATATTGTGACGAGAAACTAATCATTCTTGTAGCAATAATCACATATTTTAAAGATTTTATAGTAATCGTTTAGAATAGTCAGAAAATATTTACAGCCTTCTTATCCATTACAGTACGTATATATTTTATGCTATAATAATCACGTGTCGTAAAAGGAAGAATGAATTGGTGCCTGATATATGTTTGTACATATTTGTTTTGGCAGTAAGTTTATTCTGCTTATGTGGCAGTTGGCAAGCGTACATAATTGTGCCAGTAATGCTATTTGTAAGCATCGCTTAGAAAGAACCAACTAGCTTAAATACTCTATCAAGAATTTGTTTCAAATAGTGATAGATTTAATCTCACTATAAATATGCGTTTAGAATAGAATCCAGTTTCCAATGTATGCATTCCCACTACTGGAAATTGAGATACATATCAGCGCCTACTAATTTCTTTAATCTTTTGATATTTTAAAAGCTATCAACATGAAATTTATGAACAGATCAAAGACACAATTCATGTAAACAGATAGGTATCGTACACAAATTTATAAATTTAAAAGTAAGCGTAAGTTAGAACAAGAAACAGAGACAGTCCATCAATAACTCACGCCCTGACGTTATAAAGCACCCTTGCAACTCACTTCCACGATCGACTAAGTACATTGTAATTCCGGGAATTTTACAACGATGAAACCACATTTAGGAAAACAATAAACACCAAAAAACATAAAGAACAAGTTAAAGTCGGACACCGAGCGAGTGGTCCGGTATATTGCGCCGCTTACGGAAATATTGCTGGGTATCACGCTACCGAGGGTCGGGGACTCGGGGCTATCTGCTGGTGCATATAGAGTATCGCAGGCGAGTCGGGCACGGGTAACGCGGGCTTACAGAGGCCACGGGGCTCAGGTCAAGCACGATGTTGTGATGTATGGGTATCGGTCAGTGACCGCGACCGAGTCGCATCGAGCTCGGAACACACCTCGCGGTCGTCGGAGGTGTTGTGCCGAGAGACCGCGCGGGAGACAACGAAACACGCGCGTCACGGCCGCCCTCCGCAGGCGATTTAATGCCCTCCGCGCGACGCCGCTGCGCGCGCATCCATCGCCGGCGGATAATGCCGCCCTATCCCACCATGTCGAGGTATCGAGTTATCCGTTACTGGTGGATATCTAGCTTAACCCTGTCAGTTTGTACGATACAAACGTGAAAACTCGAGTTTACTCTATGAGATGATTACCTTCTTCTTTTGTAGTCTGTAAAAATATATATTTCATTCAAGCTTTCAGGTACGGAATGGTTGCCTTTCAATGTTTAAGCCGTAATACGGTATATGCTGAAAGTTCAGAAACGGTCACGAAATATTTGCAAAAAAGTATTAATCGACAAAATAGACATCCCTAAACAGATTATAATTGGAGCATGCGTGGTGCGAGGGTTGAGGGTAACAACAGGACGATAGCGGGTGTGCGGGGTTGCGCGGAGGTGGCGGGGGGCGCGTGTCACCCGCGGCGGCGCGACGCTACGCCGACGTGATCTTGACACCGCATATGCACAGCTTGTGACGTCTCGTGTTGGACATTTTTTTACCGTTGATAACAAAATACTCTAAACGAAAGTATTATAAATGAATACGAATAAGTCGTTGAAGCATAAAATTGATTTAATTAAGTAGCAGTACACAGTTTAAATATACATTGCCCTTGACGTTCAAAAACTTACATAACAGCTTTTCAAATTGGCTTTACAAATCCTCAAATCCCGTATCTGTGTTATAAAGTCACCCTTCAATTTCGGGACCCTATATCCAATAATCCAATGATACCTACCTACCTACCAAAATTGCTTTTACCAACTTAACGTATACATAATATTAAGTTAGAAAAACAATCGATGGTTGGACACTAACCGTAGCTACGTCGTAGGCCGCTAGGAGGCTTTCGGGCTTTAAGTAAGATGACGAGTCTCGAGACGTGTGTACCAAAATCCTTGGCGCGTGACTTTTGTTCACGCTTCATCGGGTTTTAGGTATGCCTTATCTATTCAACAATCTAAGAACAGCGTTAGAACACGAATACCTTGTTACTTGGTGGTTAGCGGGCGCATCGCAGCGTAAGCTTTCTCGTGTGTTTAAAAATTATTCTGTTTTGAATGAATGCCTTAAAATACGTTTATCTACATTCTTTTTAGATTATAAATCAAAGTAATTATAAGTAGTATACATTTTCAATAATGTTCTATGATATATAATTTGCTGTTATTTTTACGGACGCCATGCATTTGAGGTTTATGTCTAGAAGCTGTACCTACGATACGGGAGGTATCTTACGTTCCTCACACTAGGCTTTTTCATGTGTCATGAGATGATCTGAGGGGTAACGCATTTAAAAAAACATAAATATGTTAGTACTCGATCATAATGATTACACATGTATACATATCAATATAATTTTAAACATTATATGAATATTAATATAACTTTGTTTTATAGTTTTATTAAATTTTAGTATTACTTATCGTTAGTTTAGACATAAATAGTGTGTATATTTTTTTGTTATAAAGAAATACATTGTATGATTATGTAAATATTCACATAATAATTAGAGATTATTGAACTACGCAAACTTTAAATATAAATATTGTGATAAAGAGGAAAAACAGCTTCTATAATAATAATCTCTACCGAAATACTTAAACATTGATTGAAGTATGATGCTGAATTTATTCTGGCTGAGTTTTGATTTAAATTCTTGATTATGTATCCTGTTATAATATTTTTGGTATTAAAAAAGTTTTGCATGTATCGTTCGTACAGAGCTTAGAGTTTTTTTGCTGACGCACTGTACAGCTTGCCTAATTCATACTCTATGTTTTAACCATTATTTTGAGTTCTGTCTGCATGTATTATAAGCTGGCAATGCATAATGCATCTACAAAAGATTATCTGCATATGTTAATCCTATGATTTGTTTAGTCTACTGCTACAGCAATAATTTATTGCTCTAGTGTAGAGCCAAAACATTAGAAATAAATGTTACTCCGATATTGTATCATGAACGATATGTATAGATAGTGAAAACATAATAATATTTTGTTATTCATATACAGTAGCTATGTAGTTAGTGAGGTAGTAAGGTTTCAAGCCCACCGCAGCCCCCGCGACTCGGCGTATAAAGGGTTTTGTTTTCTTTATAAACAAGCGCGAAGGTGCTGCTAACGACCCCACGAACAAATACGAAATTCGATCTACTATTACGAATACAAATGGCTCCCCTAAAACCCGCCACCGTGAAGGCATTGTCTTTGCTGCAATCTCGATCAGTATTCACTCGTTATGCTCTACAATCTCTACTGAGTACTATCTATTGTTTATGTTTATTGATTTTGTAAATTATAGTTGCTGATTGATACCTGATTTATATAATAATTATCATTGTCCTTTTTTACTGTTCCTCTGTGGAAATTCACCATGAACTTCCTCCGTCCCCAGGAAGGGCGAAGGAGTAGCCGGACTTCTACCAGCTAAAACTATTTGAGCGGTCATCTTCAGCACCGCAGGGGGCTCCAGGTCCCGATCCCGCTCTGCAGTCGTCTTCTGGAGCGATACGCTCTGGCAAGAGGAGACCGCTGCACTTCAAATTTCATGATCTGTCAACATAGCCGCCATAGCCACTGATGGCAGAGAGATCTTGCCCAATCCGATCGACTAGGATCCGCCGCTCGGCAGCCCACGCAGGGCATTCCTCGAGCGTGTGCTGTGCGGTATCCTGGTCGTGGTCACTACCACTATGGTGGCACTGTGACGTGACCTCGCGTCTTATTCTGTGCAGGTGCGCACCGATACAACTGTGATCGGTGAACACCTGCATCAGTCGGTAGGTGACGCGCTCGCTCTGTCTAAGCCAGGCTCCGAAGAGCAGCACGTAGGCCTCAACAACTCACTTGGTTGCGAACTGCAACCTTAGGCGGTGTCGCCACATCTCGAGTGCCGTCGAGCCAGCCGCCTTAGCCTGTCGACCGCCCCTGGACTTTCGCCTCACACTTTGGTGGAGGGATCATGTCTGATCATAGACCTACGATTCCATCTCCGCCAGGATGTCGAAAGGCGGAAAGAGCGCCAGAAGAGTTGCCACCTCGTAGGTCACTGACATGTATCCCCGTGCGATCCGTATAGCCACTCTGCGCTGCAGACCATGAAGTTTGGTTCTGCAGTGCTGGACGTCTGACAGCCACAATGACCATACAAGCGCCCCTTAGAGGGCCACGGACTGCACGAAGTAGAGACGGCGAATTTCCTCAATCGGTTCCCCGAGATTGGGCAGCAACTGGTGTAATGCACCTACTACCCTCTCGACTCAGGGGACGAGGCGCTCGATCGAAGTGCTCCTCTAAGCCCCAACGACTGTCCATGGTAAGCCCTAAGTACTTCATGTACTGGCCCACCCTGATTTGCGCGTCACCAATGTCAACACAAGAGTGTCATCAGCGTAGCAGACTAAGCTGACGCCAGCGGGGAGAACGACACGCAGGACCGCATCGTAAGTGAGGTTCAATAAGAGGGGACCGAGAACTGACCCCTGTGGAACCCTGCACGTGATCTCCCTCCGCTTTACGCTACCGTCCCTGCCCACGTAGCGAACATGCCTGTCGCGCAGATATGCCCCGATGATACCCTGCAGATAGGGGGGGCACCGATGGTGAACTAGTGCCCCTCTAATTGCACCCCACGGGATAGAGTTAAAGGCGTTGACTATGTCAAGACTGACAGCCAACGCCACCCCACCCCGCCGGGACACTGCCTGTTCCGACAGCAAACGGACGCGATGAATCGCGTCGATAGTGGAGCGCCGCTGCCGGAAGCCATACTGGCTGTCGGCCAGGTCGGGACCAACTCGCGACAAGTGCTCAACGAGTCTTCGGGCAATTATTCCTTCGAATAGCTTTGGAGCCTCGTCGAGCAGGCAAATGGGACGGTACGCAGAGGGAGACTCCGCGGCCCTTCTTTCCTTCTTCAAGAGAACCAATCCGGCTTCCTTCCAGCCGGACGGGAACACGCTGCGACGGAGGGAGCTGGTGAACAGCTGTCTCAAGCGGTCCCCAAGAGACTGTAATGCATACACCCACGCACGACCTGGAATGCCATCCGGGCCGGGTGCGGTGTTGCGAGCCTTCAGGCGGCCAACGGCTCGATCCAACTCTCCTTCTGAAATTCCTCATCCCATTCTAAGGCAATCGGCGGCACAGAAGGACCGGGATAGTCCCGGACCGCCGGAAAGAGAGTAGAGAGCACTCCCTCCAGCAAATCCGGGGCCATTGTTTCGGTCACTGGGGGAACCCACGGCGCAACTTGCCCACTACCATACGGTAGGGTCTCCCCCACGGATCCCTGTCCAGTCCTTTCAAGAGCTCTCTCCAGGACCGAGCCTTCGCCTCGCGAATGGCGCTTTGGAGCGTCATAGTGGCCGCCCGGTAGGTCCGATACGCCTCGGCAGTCTCTTCGGCTGTAGCACTTCGCCGGCGCCGGCTTCTGGTGTACTGGCGGCGGGATGCCAGGCAGACCGTGCGTAGTCACGCGGTCTCCTCCGACCACCAGGCCGGGAGCGCCTGGTTCGGGGCATAGATGCGTCGCAAATCGACGTCATCGCCTCTCGAAACCAGGACGCTTCCTCTTCTGGATCGGGCAAGATCCCTTAGTTGATCTCTGACCACGCCATGACGTTGGCAGCTATGACGAGCATCTCTCGGTCGAGCTGTGTGAGGGCCCAACGCCGTGACGGCGGGCTAGGACCTGAACGGCTCGGGCCGGGAGGGTGGAGGGCCACATCGAATACTATGTGGCGGTGGTGTGACAACGTGACCACCTCCTCCGCCACTTTCCAGCCCGATACCATGCGGGCCACAGAAGGAGTCGCCCATGTCAGATCCACGACTGACTCCCCTTGCCACCGAACGCAGGTGCTGATGGACCCCCGATTCAACAATCGGAGGTCAAGTGACGCCGCCCCGTCTTGCAAAGTCCTCCCCCTCAGCCCATCCCGGTGGTTGCCCCAAGCTCTGGAATAAGCGTTGAAGTCCCCCAGGACGAGCACTGGATCACCCCATCCAAGTATCTCTCGTAATCGGCGAGAGACACATTGGGGGAGACGTAGTAGCCCACTACTGCCAGAGGTCCCCATTCTACCGCAACAAATCCCTGCCCCCTATCTAACAGGGAGCAGGGCGGCCCTCCATTCACCGCAGCCCAATGAATGGCGACGAAGTCCTCGGCGTCCCTGAACCAGCAAGGATGTTCCTGGATGCCGTAGGCCGCCCCCTTGCGACACCTGCTTCCGATGTCGGACACAAAATAAACACGTTTCAATAACACGTAGATTGATTTCTATAAAAATGTTCCGATGTCCTTATCGCTATATTGAATCCGTATTAAAAAGGAAATGAAGAGTAGGTATCGGTTCCACAAAAAGTTGAAGTGCCGCTATCACTTTGATCTCGGGTTGGTATTGCCTTCAATTTTTGCCGAAGACATTTAAATTCGACGTTCTTTAAGTACCTACCTATCTAATGCTGGAGCACTTCAGCGTTGAAAATTGGATTGTCTTAATCACGGAATACCTATCTTATGGCGTTTCTTTGATCTTAATAACTCTTAATATCAATAATCTGAGTGAAATAAAAAAACCATGTGATTAGTTTATATTAGCACCTTGAAATAACTTAAGGTATAATATCTGCAGTTTCTTTCACGGGGTCTTCGCAAATGTATTGAGAACTCAATTCTTTTGAAACGCTAATGACATGATATTTAATTGGACTATTTTGTATATCAAGATAGCATTCTGCTGACATTGATAGCCAACAGAATCATGAAATCTCTATGAAAATATGTTATTCTATCCTCCTCTTTTTAGCAAGAGACTAGCTGAAAATAACATGTAGATTACGGTGACAGCGAAACATGCAACAATCCCACAACCTTATGCAAGTACGTCAGCAATTCTTCAGCTACTACAACAGTTTTATGTAATGGCTTGTGCCACGAAACGAGTAAAAAAGATGTCTGACAAAAAGTAAAGAAGGAACGTAAATCGAAGCATTTCTATTGAGGGCCATGACGACGCATAAATGTCGTCCACGAATGTTGTTTGTCACCGTGCGGCCGGGCGGCGCGTCGGGCGTGGACCTCAGATCGCGCGATAATGCCATGCAGCGGATGGACAAACCTGCTTGAAATAATATTGAAAAATAGCCTATTCACAACTTTGTTTCACCATTAGGATGATTGGGGATTGAAACAATCCTCTTACAAAATTATGTTTGCCTTGCTCGCTTGTCTAGTTCATGGAGCAGACGGAGTTCCGTGTTTGCTTTGAGTATGTAGGTGCCGATTGAAGTCACGTTTGCTGTTATTGGCACTCGTGAGTTCTCTATTGAGCTAGATTGCGATTGTGAGTTAGAGATACATGCTCACAGACTAATAGCCTATCAGCCTCAAGCAATCTTATAGCAATCTAAAAAGCTACTAGCCATCTTTGTTTCTACTGCGATGGCTACTGATAAGTCCTTTTTAAGGATCAAGTATCAATTTTCTTCTTCAAGTACTATAATATAGCTAAAAGTACTAAATGTAGTATTTTTCTGAAAGCTTTACATTAAATTATTTCAGCTTCTGGTAACGGTTAAAAGATTCAGAATTAAAAAGTCGTGGGTTCGGCCAACATTAGGTTAGTTGTTAAATGTACAGATAATATTAGTTTTGAAATATATGTATGTACACCTATATATGTGGCGTGTGGTGCTGGCTAGGAATAGCACCAACCCATCACATGCCGTGGGTGTCTTAAGAGGCGAATATGGGTTTCATCATATCGGCCATTCATACGTCCACTGCTGAACAAAGGCCTCCCCCATAGATTGTCATCATTTTGGGGGGTATTTGCCAATACTCACCACGCTTGGCAGGCGGGTTGGTGAGCGCAGTATGGTTACCGTTTCACAGAAGGGACGCTGCTGCCCATCCCTCTGGTTTAGATTCCCTTAGTCGCCTTTTACGACATCCACGGGAGGAGATGGAGTGGTGCTATATTCTTAATCCGGACACCACACGAATTAATTCATTAATTAATTAATTAATATGGGTTTAGCTGGATTATTTGTCGCCACGGTTGGTGCAGTGGCTGATGCAGTCGGCTGCTGCGCTCCGGGTCGTGGGTTCGATTCCCGCACGGAACAAATATTTGTATGATCTGCAGGTAGTTGTTCCGGGTCTGGGTGTATTGTATGTGGAATTCATGTCTGTAAGCGCACCCACGACACAGGAGAAGTCCTAGTGTGGGGCAAAATAGAATTATGAGCACCAGCGTCCTTCGAGTACATTAACAAGTCAACTGCGATCGCCAACCCACCTGGCAAGCGTGGTGATTATAGCATAATCCCCCAATAAGCACACAACACACCCAGTGGGGGAGGCCTGTGTCCAGCAGTGGATATTATTCGGCCGAAATGATGATGGTGATGACATAAATAGTAAATTAAAATTCATTCTACAAATGATGTGGACATGAATTACGCAATATTATGTTTTGTGGAGAACTTACGAAACCTTTCTTCCTTAAAATATGCCTAATTTTGAACACTGTAGCAAATTAGATGTAACAATACGAGACTGATAAATCAAGAGTACAAGACGGTCTAACCTAAGGTTAATCAGAACAAAGTACTATTTTCCAACCAAGTAATTACTAACAGAAACTAGGTCTCGCGTCACTTCATTGTATGGAAGCTGAATGTGCGTGATCTTAATTCGAAGTGTTTAAAACTCTTAGAGCCTGAGGAAAATATTTTGCTACATTGTTGAACTGAATCGCGGTTCCATTAGATTTGGCTTTATACATGTCTTAGTGCTTTATTGAATGTGCTTGTTTCTGAAGGTATACCCTCCATTAGTCGATTTAGAGCGGTTTATTCAATTACGACACGTTCGTAACGGCCGGCGGCGGGCGGGGCGCGCCGTGCTCTCGCGTGTCATATCGGGTTACAATCACATGTCAACTCATAATCTGGTAGTCTTACAAGCAACGAGAATGCGACCGATCGTCAGATTAGACAGGGAAACACAAACACAGCTCATTTAATGAAGTTAAACACGTATGTGTCGTTGTTGTTACTGGATATTATGTATAAAAACATTGTTAACAAAACTAAATCAAATTCTACATTTTTGTAAAATGATACACACACTGTAAGGGACTTTAACGTAATACCTACATTGTATTCAGCGGCTATTGAATTTCAAAAGTATGATGTAAAAATCCGGAGAGTATAATAAATTATATACTAAATAAAATATTGAATGAGCGAACCAGAAAAAAATAATCCACTTTTTACGACTTACGAATGCACGGTATTTTATTAATTTGGTATAATTGCAACGTTTCTATGTTAGTTAAAGTGCTTAGAAGCTATGGTGCTCCTCGATTTTAGGTTTCGCATCATCATCATCATCATTTCGGCAGAATAAAGTCCACTGCTGGACACATGGGGGGCATGTCAAAGATCACCACAACGACCGACATCGGTATGTTGCGTGCTCATTACGGGCTTTTGCCATAATCGCCACGCTTGGCAGGCGGGTTGGCCATCGCATTTGAGTTGTTAATGTATTCAAATGACGCTGCTGCGCATCCTCCGGCTAATCCCTTAGTCGCCTTTTACGACACCCACGGGATGAGATGGGTTACCGCGTGGAAACTGTTTACATTAGGACAAGTTGTCCCAACCTTGGAAAGTAAACACGCGTCGCAAATCCTTCAGCGCTTTAAAATTATATATAGAATAAGATTCTTGTGTATCGGTTTCATATCTCCTAGCTTACAATTTTGAATTCTGGAACACAATAAATATACTACTATTTACATATATATACCTATATTATTCTACTGCTTTACCAGCAAACAAAACAAGTATTTGTTGATTTGAGTTTCAAGTTATGAAAATATTTATAATATCAACTTTTTGCTTATATTTGTAAATATTTTTGTTAACTGTTTAAATATAATTTGACTTTTCAAATTTACTTGTTAAGAGTTTGTTGTTATTTTATTTATCATACACTAGCAATTCCCTGGAGGGTTGACCTGTACGTACTGCTGTAGCCTAACATTTATTTAGGAATTGATGGTTTTTTATACAAATAGGTATATCTCTACTATTATATATACTATTGAGGCGCTTATAGCCAGTTATACTCACTGATCGGTAAATGATCGGCGAGGTTAAGCAACGCTTGGCACGGTCAGCCTATGAATGGGTGAGCGCATAGTAGTATTTAAACTGAGAACTCCATGCTTCGGAGGGTCCTCACCGACGTCGCGGAGGCCTATCGCCGCGTCACCTTCCGTTCAAGTTAGCACTTCTCCCTCCCGTCTCTTACTCGCGCCGGCCCGTGCCGAGCCTGTAGCTTTAAATGTCCCTTAATACATTATAAATAATACCGATCCAGCTGTCTCCAAAACAATAGCTTGATATCCTCAGCAACGCCCTAAGCCGAGGTCCGTGTCCCGCAGGGGGCGCCCTTAGCGAAAGTTGCTTAGTTTTTAATATTAAATTTAAGCCTGGCTGGAGGCCTCTTTTGGCTTCGCCAGAAAATGACCGGTTAAGCAACCAAATTTCCCTGAAATGTATGCGAGAAACCTAACGAAAAAAAGCTTTGGAGGGCACGTAAAATCGTCGGTTCCGGTTATTGTAATTAGAACGGACAAGTTGGAAGACTGGGTGGCTTGAACAAGTCTGACACAAGGTTGGACACTAACTTACTAACAACACGGAAAAAAAAGAAAGATTTGGCTTGAGAATAAGTCTGCTTGTGACCACGATCACTGCAACCTGAGAGCCAATTCTCGTAATTAATTTGCACTGGACTGAAATTATGAATTGACCGAAAAAATGGTATTCTGCTACTCTTAAAGTTCAGACAGATTTCAGTATAATCTCGATCTAGTCTGATTTCGATCTCAATTTTGACGTTTATTTAATGAAAATTTAGTACATGTGACAGTTCGAAATGTTAGCAGAATACCATTTTACCTTTGATCAACTTCGATCCATTTTCGATTTCATCACAGTGTAAGTTCACGTTTGACGTTGTTTGTTAGTTTAGGAGAATACGATTTGTGACATTTTTGACACTGAGACTAGATCGGAACTATATTTTGAACATTTTTAAATTACAAATTGGCCAGCTGGTCGAAACGTCAAGCGAGTCAAAGGTTATTCCGGTTACATATTAAATTGAAATGCGAAAATTTAAAAGTTTGTATTGAGAATTATGGTCGTATATTTGGTATGGTGGCACAAATACTAAAGTACAGCTAGCTATAACCCGAATTAAGTATTAGAGTGGCGAAAAAGTTGTAATGATAAAAAGTTATCGAGATGTAAAAGTTGTATTAGAAACACTCATCTTGTCGAAGACTTTGAGGAAGCAAAGGTCAGACTGACAATAACGCGTGGGATTAAAACAGCTGATATAATTTGGTGATTTGGGTGATTTTTATCACCTGCCGCTCAAGACGATGATACCCACATACTTTAATCTTCTCGTGATCACGGTCAATGCAACTTGACCGAAACGTTGAGGTTAGTCAAACTATTGTTTTGATTGTCCGCGAAAAGTCCCGAAATCATAGTCTAATGAGTGCAATTCGCGATAGTTTAAAAACTTAGATAGCTGATATAATATATTAAATTTAAATAGCCATTGGATTTTTTACCTTTTAATAACAAATTTAGTAATTAATTGTTATTAATATAGCTATCCTTACTACATGACAGGCTAAATGTAGCAATAGTAATTTCTAAGTCGCACAGCGCACCAGATGTTGTTGTCATGACGTCACTTTGTGAAACCAGCAACACGCAACCGCGACGTTCAAGTAGCGTACAACACGACGCAGAGCAACAAGTCACTATTATATTGTTTATGCCGAATTATGTTCATAATTTTTGGTTTCAGGGACGGGCCGAGTTCAAATTATGCTCGACGCGGATCAAGACAAAATGAACGAACGTTGGCATTACAATTTATGAGCGAGCGGACTATTGTGCCGACACTGATTACTCTTTATGGAGATTTGACGTCCTAACACGACGCGCCCTACATGCTCCGTTTGCGTACACCAACGGGTTGTATGGACGTAAAACTTTTATGCCTCCACCGCGTTTTACAGCGGGCCTTTTATTATTTAGTGAAAGGAACGACGGTGATGTCATAAATCTCCGCTCCTGCGTGAACTTTCGCCTCTTATCTCGGCAAAGAAATTATGGAACTTTCTGGCTTCTCCTAGACAAAGTGTTTGGCTTTCGGGATCTTGGGTCACTAAAAGCTTTTCACGAATTAATGAGGAATTTGTGCACAAGTAACGATAGAAAGAAATAAATATCTTTCATTAGTAATATTATCTAATTGAAATAAACGTCCGAATGTCAACGAACGCATTTAGCTAGGACGACGCCACGTTTTAAATGACTGCAATCATGAAAACGTGGGCATTAAATATAGCCACTTGTTCATAATAAGTCATGTATCTGTTTTGCTCTGATTCATTAATCTTGTAGTTACTAGATTCTACGTGGGTTTAGACAAGCTCTATATAGAATTAAATTACGTTTAATGTCGCCGGTCATCGACGATCCTCTTTAAATCATATCGAACCCTTAAATGAATGCTAGAGACTGACATGGCAGACAGACCGGTCATTACGACGGGGTCAAACGTTTTTGTGTAGGTACTGCTTTCTGCCCGTTTGTTTGTTGTTTGCTTTATTGGGATTTATTTGAGCATAACATTGTGACACGCATCGGTTATGCACCTTCGATTTACGAATATTAATAGAATTATTTAGGTTTTCGCTCAATGCAGGGATGCTATTATTATATACGTATACACACACACATACGTATGTATGTACCTAGTATCCTTGACTTACATTTACTAGTTTCATGAATCTATACGCAGATGTACATATTTCATCTGATAATGCCACTATATCATTAGGTTGGAGATCGATTTGAAGCAGTACTTTTTGTGGGATACTTAATGCAGTTTTTAAAGTATTGTGCATCGAGATTGGACACGATAAATTCCATTGGTTATAAAAAAAGCTATTAATATTAATAGAGCATTTTACGATGCCCATATTAAGTTTGATCGACATAGTATAGGATAATATAATACAAACATCACGGCTTGGGTGAAACCCCAATAATGTGCCACCAACGTCGCCGGAGGCTCATACAATTAAACAGATAACATAAAATTAACGAAGCCAACTCGTAAATACACTCGCTTTATTATCTATAAAAGTCACTAATTAATTAATTGAATAATGATAAAGTGCTTTCTTCTGTGATGCGGAGAGACGTGGCACGCGGCGGTCCTGTATCGAAAAACAATATTGCGGCGTAACTTGGTTGTTGTCACGTTCACCTTGTTAATGCTTTTATCATATGGGTCATATAAAATACATACCGTATAATACAATTAATTAACGCATCATTTAAATTTCGATTAATGACAGCATCGTGAATTTGTTTTATCTGAGAAGTTTTATTTTCGTGAGTATTAAGCTCTGGCGTCGTTAACAGCTTAGCATAGCGCCGCTTATTATTTAGCGCTGTTAGAAGCTTTGTAGCGTAGTAAATCTTCGCTCTTGGCTGTGACGGCGGTTAATGCAGTCTACCTAGGCTTCAAGAGATAAGCTAACAAGCCTCTTTGGCTAAACAAGAGGCGGGCCAACAATAAAGGCGAGTTAAGCGTCGTGAAATATGGCAGAAACGAGGTGCGATAACTCAGCGTGCTCGCTGGGCTCGCTTCTTTTCTCCTAATTAGCCATTCAATTCCCGTAATCTTGTTTACTCGTCGGGGCGGCTCGCGCTGCCCAGGTGCGATAATGGCCGAGCTATTTGCATGCCGCCATATTGTTTCCCCATGTTCGGCTCGCAGCCTCCGATCCCGTCCGATGCGACCCCCCGTTGTTTTGGCCGGGCTTATTGGATCCGCTTGCGATTACTTTGTATTGATCCCGCCGTCCATTATCTACATTCGTTTATTTTCGTATCACAGTAATGATACCGACTGATGTCCGCATATCCAATGAATCCACCCCTTATGTTATTGTTCAAGTACGAGTAATTAATTTGTAGTTGATATTGATTGTATTGGTACGAGTATTATACGTTGTTGGTTGAAGTTGATCTCATAAATAGCATTTTGGCGTTACGTGCACGTATATTCAATTAATATAAATTCTACGCGTGCACGACGGTAAATGAAAGTTTCGTAAAGTACAACTTGAGTGTAACTTCCCCAAACGCCTTTTAACGACTGTTAGTTGCTTAGATAATTAAATTATCACGATGTATTATTCCATTAAAATTATTAAATAAATTGTAAACAATATTATTCAAGCGGTGAAAAGCAGTATAATAGAAATTGATATTTTTGACGTAGTGTGAAGCAGGCAGTCTCCGGAGGCAGCTTTAATATAAAGCTCTATCGAAAGCTAATCGTAATCTTGAACAGTAAATTGAAGGCGATCCGTGCAACGAGGCGATGCCGGCACATCTTCTATAAATACATTACTGAACACGCTTTATTACTCCGCCATCTTCATCCAATCCTATTAAGTGTCTGTTCGCGAACAGCTTTCCTCGGAAGACGTTCAGTTTTAGGATGGCCATTTTTTAAAATAGTATTAGGGTTCAATAATGGCTTTAACACGGGGCGCCCCTGAATGTCTATATTATGTCTTGGTGTGAATTTGGCGAGCTCAGTCGATATGCTAAACTGAGGCGGTGGTCCGCTGACGCCGCGTCTGCCCGCACCGCGTCGCGCCGATGAGATGCGATCATTTAACGACAACGGTTCGGGAAGATTTCCCTTCGAGCAGCGATATTGACGATATTACGTCCTCTTCTTGTGGACCACGTTTTATAATTTAGACGCCCGTTGCCTCGGGCTGCATAACATTAAAGGTATTTTATGAAAATGTTATTTTGCATGTTAAACATTTGAAAGGATTTTCGTCCGTAATAACTTTGTATTGTTATTAAATTCCTGGGAATGTTTATGGTTTGCGGCGTAATTTAAATATGTGCGTAGAATCGACACATGATCAAATGTCACCACCCACAATGTAAAATAGGTGCGGAGGTGTGATTTGAAAAGAGATTTGCAGTTATTCTATATAACTTCAAATCGGGTCGAATTATATCCACGGTGGGTATTAAGTTAATTACCGTGCTTTATCTGCTCATATCGTATCGTTGGACCTGTATAATTAGGGGTGTCAACACAATGGTTTCAAGCGAGCACAATATGTCTGCACATACCACATGTCAATTTAATTTGACCCCCGATCCAAGATGGCGGCCAACCCTCGCGTCGCGGCGTCTGCTCGACCGAATGCCTGTGGTTTACGGTTGTTTACTAATTGACGTGTTTAAGAGTAACTCTGCATGGTGTCTGTCAACTCAGTGATGAATATATTTAAATAAGTATTCCAGTAAAGTTGCATTTTATTTTAGACATCTTGTTAAACCAATACAACTGATATGTTCTATGCAGCTCAGTATTTAAAAATAGAATTGTACTGATGTTATAATAGGAATATTAATTCAGACTGAAGATCCTTATCCTTAATTGTTTTTATCTTCATCATTATCATCATATCATCCAAGGGACGTCCACTGCTAAACGAAGGCCTCCCCTATAGATTTCTACAGCGAGTGGTACCATGCCACCCGCATCCTTTTTTTTTTTATTTTTTTTTTTGATGACCAGTGGAAATTCTACATGGAACTTCCTTCACCCCGGGGAAGGCGAAGGCGTATGCCGGACTCCTACCGGCTAAAACCACTGGAGCGGTCATCTTCGGCACCGAAGGGGGGCTCCAGGTCCTCGTAAGATCACACTAGAGCCGCCCATTGGCGCCACGCCTTTAGGCACATCACGGAGGCGATGACTGTAAAGCGGTCACCCCCTCTAGTGGAGGAAAGGCGACTGTAAAAAGGTCGCCCCCCCAGGCACTTCTCGGGGAGGATTGTAAAGGATCCCCCCAAGCCTCGCTTTGCGCTGTGCTGCGCACACGGCGGCACGTGACCACGTGCGCGCCACCGTCTTCCCGGGGGTCGCTCGGTGTGAGCACGCAGACTCCCCAATCTGCGCGCCCGCGACCCCCGAGGCCCCCCACCATGTAGTGACGGCGGGGGGCTCAGGCGTGTTGGACTTGGGAGCCGGGACGGTTGTTGCCCCGGCGCCGCCTCGTCCTTCTCCGTGTGGGATCAGCCCTCTCCCGATCCCGCTCTGCAGTCTCCTTCTGTCTGTCGAAAGGCGATGCCGCCCGCATCCTAAGACTCCCAGCCTTCAACAGGACATACGGTCCGACTCGTTGGAGGCCGTCCCACGCTGCGCTTTCCGGTGCGCGGTCTACACTCGAGAATCTTTTTACCCCAGTGGCCTGATGGCCTACGAGCAATTTACCCTACCCATTGCCACTTCAGTAACTAATCCTTCAGCTATGTCGGTTTGTTTTAGTCACTATTAATTCTTTTTAATTTCGGCTCGGGCTGCTTGTATGGCGCTCTAATATTTTAGCTGGCCTTAATAGAAATATATACAATCCTCTTACTTAATTTTATTTTACGATCTTTTGAACATTAAAGTTACAAAAGTTAACCACATTGTAGAAATTACCAGATTCTCTATATATTTTATGGATTCAAGTAATCAAATAACCGTTAACTATCATAATAGTCACCTAAATCAGTACCCTTAGTTTATAGGCGAAGGTAAGAGTTGTAAATATTTTATAAAGGACGCAGACACTTGCATAATTGATAAGGAGCGAGGTAAAGACGGCTTTATACGGTGGCGAAGCCGCGATCACGGTAACCAACTGTAATATTTAATTTGAGAGATTATTTTTAGCCTTCAACTAAACAGTAAAATCTTTGGTAAGAATATTTAAAAAAGAACTGCTTGAAATCATAACTTTTCTCGGAAATGAGTTAACTATACTCTATTTTCTGCGTGGTGTCCGTATTAAGAATATAGCACCACTCCATCTCCTCCCGTGAATGACGTAAAGGCGACAAAGGGACACTAAATCAAAGGGGTAGGCAGCAACGTCTGGTCATTGACGGCACGGTTGCTGCAGTGGTTGATACAGTCGGCCGCTGCGCTCCGGGTCGTGGGTTCGATTCCCGCACGGAACATATATTTATATGATCTGCAGGTAGTTGTTCCGGGTCTGGGTGTATTGTGTGTGTGGAATTTGTGTATGTAAACGCACCCACGACACAGGAGAAATAATAGTGTGGGGCAACGTTTTCATAAACAATTAAAAAAACAAGCGTGCTTTCTGTGGAACAGTAGCCATATTGCGCTCACCAAACCGCCTGCCAAGCGTGGTGAGTATTGGCACATACCCCAAAAATGACGAAACAATTGTTGAAGTTCATGGGCCTTTGGTCAGCAGTGGACATATGAATGGGAGAGATGTTGATGATGAAACTCCCTTGAAACTTACTTGCAACTTTTCGCGCAACTTATAAGTACTCGGGCTTAAAAGTGTTTCTTAATCCTGGGCGTTTAATAGGGTTTACTGCAACGATCCAAATTGGAAGTAATCAGTTCTTAATAATAAATAAATAATTTATTTCGATCAACAAAGGATCATACATGGAAAAATAAATCAAAAGACAATACAATTAAAATGCTATATATCCTACCTATAGTTTTTTATTACTCAGTGCATGAATCATATAGCAATGGTTCAAGTACTGGAAGTCAAACCTCTCAGCGAATAACCTAAGGATGCTGTTGATGCTGGCCCGAACCCTGCGCACCAGGGCTACACATCGTTTCCGCACAGTTGTATAAAAACAATCTACTCGTGATTCAGCGAACATACCAGATGCGCTGCAAAATCGGGGCAACCCCATCAGCACCCTGAACGCATTATTATATTGCACACGCAGGGCGTTGTATTGTTTGCGCGAGTATGAGACCCACAAGCTGCTCGTGTAAAAGGATGTACAATAAGCTCTGAACAATGTCATTTTAACTTCTGTGGTGCAACGAGCGAACCTGCGGGCCAACATATTCGCTCTCATAGATAACGCCCTGCGCTCGCGCTCTATGTCTGCATCATCCTTCAGGTCGGAGGATAACACATGTCCAAGATATTTAAAATGTTCAACCCTTTGAAGTGGTGTTCCATTTAATTTAATAGCAGGTATAGTTGAAGGAAGTTTTCCTCTAGCTTGAAAGACCATACATTCACTTTTCTTGACATTATATATTAAGCCATGGCTGTAAGCATACTTTTCACAGATGCCCAACAGCCTCAAAAGACCACAAACAGATGCACTCAGCAGCACCATATCATCAGCATAGCTGATATTGTTGAGGCAGATACCGTCAATATGGCAGCCGACATGGGTACTGCTGAGCTCCTCTATCAGTGCGTTGACGTACAAGTTAAAGAGCTTGGGCGAGGTAAGCCCTCCCTGCCTCACCCCACACTCCAGCCTGTACGGCTCCGAGTATGCACTCGACCAACGCACGACATTCACCTGGTTGTGATACCAAAATTTAAAAATACTACTAATTTCTGTTGGCAAAGCGATATCTTTAAGTTTTTGCCATAGGACGTCATAGCTAACTAGGTCAAATGCCCTAGATAGGTCAAGAAAGCATGCATAAATGGGCGTTCGTCGTTCAGTGTAGTACTTGATAGTTTGCTTTAAACACAAGATAGCAGTTTCTGTGGAGAGTCCCGGTCTGAAACCGAACTGGTTATCATGTGTGCAAAAGTATTTTTCTAGTTGATTATTAAGCAAACTATCAAGCACCTTCGCTACAGCAGTGGCCAGTGAAATCGGCCTGTAGTTTGTTTTATCACATATATCACCAGTCTTATTTTTCACAACTGGCACCACCACAGTTTTCATCAGTGCAGCTGGTAAGTACGAATGCCCTATACATAGGTTATAGAACATCGTGAGCACTCTGGGCAGATGAAGGCCTGCGTGTTTCAAATGTTCAATGCTGAGGCCATCGTGGCCAGGAGACTTTCCTCGTGACATAGAATGAATGGCTTTCTTGATTTCTTTAACTGTAAATCTAGATCCAATCGCCTGACCATGTGGCCTATCATCGCTTATCGACTGTGATGGTCCCAAAGGTGATTTTACACTAAACTGATCCTTAAACATGTCAGCTATACCACTGCAATTGTTGATACCACTAATGCTAACTGGAATGCTAGGTTTGCCATTAAACTTATTGGTGGACTTCCAAAAATGCCGGAAATCATGCTTGGAATGGTGCGATGCTAAAAATGTCCATTTTTAGTTGTTCACTGTGGTTCTGACACCATTTTAAACGAGATTTAAAGATACTTCGACTCTTTTGCATTTCCTCAAAAACATGTCCCAACTTAGGTTTTCCACACCATACCCACAGCTGAAATTTATACCTAGCCTACTTGTGAGCTTCACTAACATATCTGTTCCATCCAACCACAGGTCTCTTCTTATTACGTCGTTTTAATGTATAACTATCAGTGGCGGATTTACTTAACACATAAATTATGTCATTATATAATATAAATAATATAATCATTATAAATAATATAAATAATATATATATAATATAATATAATCTTAAATCGAAATAGTGGACTAAATCTGATTCTGCGACTACGACCTTCGATGGGCCACTACAATTGAAATCCTTAGGAATATATTTCTACAAAATGATGGAACAAGTGGGTGTTGCAGCCCAATCATCCATTATAATTGTCTAGTTTAAATTTATCATAGAGTTTTATCCATCCATGTATAAAATAGAATAAATGCTGTATTGCACATCATTTCGGCCGAACGAAGTCCACTGCTGGACACAGGCCTCCCCCAAAGATCACCACAACGACCGATATGGGTGTATTGTGTGCTCTTTGGGGGGTGTTGCCATAATCGCCACGATTGGCAGACGGGTTGGCTGTATTGCACACACTACTAAAAACATAAAGGAAAACTAATAGGTTAATGTAATGTGCAATGAGTGCTCCTATCACTAAACACTATCCATTGCTTTATACCCACTGTTAAATATAAATGAATAGGGTAGCCGTTGCCGATAACCAGGTTTCTACGATAATCTCGTCAGCTATTTCTTGTTGAGTAGGGGGTAATGTATATGTATTATGACTTATCATGCAATGGACCTGCTTTAAAGCGCATGTACAGCATCAGCAAAATTATTGGATAAAGTCCTTTGTCTTTTCATGTTATAAATAGGTAAATATGCAAGTGCCACCCACTACTTGATATTTTTTTGTGATACCCAAAAAAGCTATATATGGCACACGTGATACTTTCTTATTAAATCAAAACCTCATAAAAGTAAAACATGATTTGCAGGGAGTAGCAATATTCTGAATTTTGGGTGGAATGCTTAGAGTAGGTCGCGACAGGGGTTGTAAGATCCGTCATGGAGGAGTGGCTGGAGAGGTGGCATGGCACCATCACCTTCCGGATGACAAAGAAACTCTCAGGACATGCGTGCTTCGGAAAGTATTTGTATGTGTGTGTGTGCAGCGCAGAGTGACTATACGGATCGTATGGGGATAAAGGGCAGTGTCCTACGAGGTGACAACTCTCCTGGCACGCTTTCCGCCTTTCGACATCCAGGCGGAGACGGATGCGTGGGTCTATGACCAGACACGCTCCCTCCGCCAAAGCGGCGAAAGCGTGCCTTGAGGGGCGTTCGACAGACTGAGGCGGCTGGCTTGACGGCGCGCACTGGAGATGTGGCGACATCGCCTACGGTTGCTGTTCGCGACCAAGCGCGTCGTCAAGGCCATCCTGCCGCTCTTCGGAGTCTGGCTCAGAAGGAGCGAGCGCATCACCTACCATCTGACGCAGGTATTCACGGGTCACGGTTGTTTCGATGCGTACCTGCACAGAATAGGACGCGAGGTTACGGCACAGTGCCTTGGGGATCGCGGGCACGCAGATTGGGGAGTCTGCGTGCTCATGCCAAGCGACCCCCGAGAAGACGGCGCTGCGTACGTGGTCACGGGCCGCCGTGTGAACAGCACAGCGCAAAGCGAGGCTTGGGGGGAATCCTTTACAATCCTCCCCGAGAAGTGCCTAGGGGGGCGACCTTTTTACAGTCGTCTTCCCTCCGCTAGAGGGGGTGACCGTTTTACAGTCATCCATTCCATGATGTGCTTAAAGGCGTGGCACAAATGGGTGGCTCTAGATGGAGATCTTTCAAGTTCCTAGAGCCTCTCTACGGTGCCGAAGATGACCACTCCGGTGGTTTTAGCCTGTAGGAGTCCGGCATGCCCCTCCGCCCTTTCTCGGGGCGGAGGAAGTACATGATGAATTTCCATTGGACATCAATAAAATAAAATAAAAATAATAAAAATAGGAGTGGAGCATACCCCTTCGCCCTATCCCGGGGCGAAGGAAGTTTCATGTAGAATTTCCATTGAACACCAATTAAAAAAAAGGTCGGGGAGAGATGCCTGGTTTTCATCACTATGGAGACTGCTCGGAGGACATGGCACAGCACACCCTGTAGGAGTGCCCAGCAGCGACGCAGCGCCGTCACACCATCAAAGCGCAGTGGTCCAATATGGTGACTTCTCGCGTCCATCCGTATTACAGTCAATCGTTCGGAGCGAGAGCGCATGGGATGCCATCGTCTAAAGAGAAAAGACATACTGGACATATAAATAAATATGGTTTATTGATGAGATGTCCTCACTGGAGGACACGCTCGAACTGCCACGTCTTACAACCCATCTGTTTATAGCTAAAGCTTTAAATTGCAAATAACGACACCCAATCGATTTCGAATAAAAGTTAAATGACAGCTCGATTTCTAAAATAATAACAATGAAAGAGTCAATTCGACCGAGCTCATTTTCCATGATCACCTGGCTAAGGTAACTGCGGAAACATTCAAAATATTGAGTTTTGTCTTAAGGAACGTTCGTGATTTCAGCAGCGCAAATATCATGTCATAAAAATAACATGTAATACACAAGTTCGTAGTAAACTAAAAAATAGTGTCTACGTGTGGAATCCTCATGAAAGTACTTACGTTCTTATGTTAGAAAAGGTGCAAAAAGACATTGTGCCACAAAAAAATTAAAGATTTCACGTCTCGGCTACAACTCACTTGAGCCTCGGAGACTGTACGATCATTATAGCAGCCAAAGGACGTCCACTGCTGAACAAAGGTCTCCCCATAGATTTACATGCATTGCATTTACATGGCATTACATGCCGCCTGCATCCAAACCTTCAAAAGGTCGTCTGTCCACCTCATTGGAGGTCGTCCCACGCTGCGATTAGCTGATACGCAGTCTCCACTCAAGAACCTTTTTACCCCCAACGGTGTGCAGTTCTACGACCAAAATGCACATTGCCACTTCAGTTTACTGAGTTATTTTGGCAACTTTAGTTATTCTACGGATCTCCTCATTTCTGATTCCATCTCGTAGAGAAATACCAAGCATAGCTCTCTCCATAGCTCGATGAGTAACTTTGAGCTTTCTTATGAGGATCATAGTGCAACCACTATGATCCTCATAAGAAATCCCATATGTCATCACTGGTAACACACACTGGTTAAAGACTTTCTTGTTGAGGCATTGCGGGATTGTTGATGAAAAGACGTTACGAAGCTTCCGGAACGCTGCCCAGCCGAGTCAGATTCAATGAATGACGTCTTTCTCGGAGTTGGACCTACCTAACTGGATGGTTTATCCCAGGTAGACATACTCCCGTGTGCGCATCGTAACACAGCGCACAGGGACGCTTCGGGGTATCCTTTACAATCCCCCCGGGTGGTGACCGCTTTACAGTCACCCTCTCCGAGATGTGCCTATGGGCATGGCACCAGTGAGTGGCTCTAGTGTGATCATACGAGGACCTGGTGCCCCCCTTAGGTGCCGAAGATGACCGCTCCAGTGGCTTTAGCCAGTAAGAGTCCATGCCTGACGAAGGCATGCCTCTTCATCCTTCCCCGGGGCGGAGGAAGTTCATGAAGACTACTGAGCCCAATAAAAAAAAGGTAGACATACTCATTAACAGCTTCGAGAACAGAGCTCCCAATGAATAGGACATGGGCATTTGACATGACTTTCGTCTTACCCATGTTCATTTTAAGGCCCACTTATTGGGAAACCCGGTTGAGATCCTCGAGCATTTAAAAAATAAAAATATTTTATTCATATAAAACCATTTACAGGCACTCATGAATAGTCAAGAATTTTGTTGCCGCGTTCCAAGATATAGGTTTCCTATGAAGAAGAACGGGCAAAAAACTCCATGGTTAATTTTGATTAAATCAAAGTAGTTTTGTTACATTATTTGACTAAATTGTTCTTGAAATAAAGGTTATGTGAGGACAACCTAGGAGAAAAGAGTCTAAATTACATTAAGTCTAAGGGTGAGATTTAGAAACTCCATCTCCTCCCGTGGGTGTCGTAAAAGGCGACTAAGGGATTAGCTGAAGGATGGCCAGCAGCGTCCTTCGAGTACATTAACAACTCAACTATGATCGCCAACCCATCTGCCAAGGTACTGGCAAAGTCCACCCAATACGATGACACAGTTGTGGAAATCTATGGGTTGTTCAGTAGTGTACGTTGTATGGCCGATATGATGAATTAATATTTTTTTTGCTCAGAATAAAATCAGCTCAGCTGATCGTTACAATGGAATTAAAGATAGTTCCAACAATTTCTTTATACCTATAATGGGAAGTGATTTGATATTAATGGGAATTCATAGAAAAAAATCGAAAGTGAACATTCTTATTAGGATTTAGTTAACCTTCCGCAAAATAAGCGATGTGTTATGAATTTTATTTATTTTCTATTATTTACACTTTTCCCTTTGCTTTTATTATTACATTTCATAATAACTTCTTTAATACTTCGTGGCCGCAAAAGACGGAGCTCAAATACGGAGACTTTGATGTCATAATACCTGAAAATAACTAAATCCCGATAATAAATTTCTTTTTCGGGCCGTATTGCTACTTTATTACAGTATAAGTATGTCATCGCACCGTCGGTTATGACTATTAAACTGCTATTTAAATCATATTCGTGGCGATGAAAGCTTGTAACAATTTGATGCCGCTAGAATATTCGGTGGCACAATATTTTCGCGCGGGCAACACAATGGCGTCTATTTTTGAATTGGGAACGCGGGAGCCCGTCAATAGACGCGAATGACATTAAATTGGTTAAATTGCTTTGCCGAGCTTGGTTCTGCAACTCCTTTGGGAGGTGTCCGTTCATCCGTCGTGACGCTCGATGCTGTACAGCTCTCAATCGATTCACAGCTCATCTATTTTTCTCGATACGTGTTTCCGTTTTGTATTATCAATATTGTGAATTATTCCGAACCGGATCCGTTTAGAACAATTTACAACTGCGCTTTGCTATTAACGATGCCAAGCTTTACCTCCTTTTTACGTTATTTCTTCTTTTTACACTCAATGCGATGAAGTGAGAAATATTTGTGTATTAGCATAAAGTCCATTGTTGAAACATTTACTTGACTTGATTATGTTACACCTGTGCAGTGTGCCGTCTGTATGTCTGATAAAACAAAGCGGTGAGCCCGTGTCGCTTCACTAATTCCGTGTAGAATGTAGTGGTGTGGTGTGTCCATCAGGCTGACAGATACAAACAGGGCCAAAACCAATCAATCAGTCCGACGGAGCGTCGCGCGATAATTGAACTCTTCCCTCGAAGTACTGCGATTCAATAGATAATTACAATCGCAAACCAAAAATTACACGCGGCATTTAACCGTAGGACCCTATTACGTTTCACAAAGCTGGGTCGGTCGCATTCGATCGGCGATCTTTGCCGGACGGAGGATTAACTCGCAACGGCGCACAATGAGGGCCTCGAGAGGAGACGAGTAGGGAGGGGATGTATTAATAATGGTCTCCGTAGTGAATGGAGCACTTACACGGTCCGGCGGGAGCTGAATGTGTGACTATCGCGTTAGAGCAAATCGAATCGGTCAGGTTGGCTGCTCGCACGCGCCGAATTCACCGTTTAACCGGAAACTCGGCACAGGAAGAAACATGTTGTAGGGCAAGACTCACGAGTCGTCACGACAAAATGTTGTTGGTCTACATAAGAGACTATTTCGTCATATGTGAGTGGTGCCTAGATTTTAATAATTCTATTCGAAGACAATAAATATGACGGCACGGTTGGTGCAGTGGCTGATACAGTCGGCTGCTGCACTGCGGGTCGTGGGTTCGATTCCCGCATGGAACAAATATTTGTATTATCTGCAGGTAGTTGTTCCAGGTCTGGGTGTATTGTATGTGGAATTCATGTCTGTAAACGCACCACGACACAGGAGAAATCACAGTGTGGGCAACGTTATAAAAAAAAACAAGTTGATAATTCTCTAAATCTAATATTCTAAGACTAGGCTAAAACAATCGTCAAGATCAATAAACCTTCATGGTTATGATCGTTGTGTACTACTCAAATTATACGTCTGTTACACATTATTTCCGAAATAACTCTATTCCGGAAATAATGTGTGATAGACGGCTTGTAATATGCAAATTGACCACAAATTGCTTTTGACAATGATACTTAATTGGACTAGTGTGCTCAGGGGTTCGCCTGCCCATGGTCCTTTATACATATTTCCATATTTTACATTGTCCATAACTATTCACTATGATAACGACGGTTTTACCAAATTACATACAGATTGTATTTGTTCTAATATTTAATTCTTGAATGAACCGTTAAATAATATTGAAAATAAATGCCATCTTCGTGATGATGCCCTAGATGTTTTTATGTTTATGCGATATATGTAACTATTTTTCAATTCATGTTTTCTTTTTGCTCAGTATACTAAGCAGTTTAACATAAAGTATCTATGAGATTCCGTGTGGTGTCCGGATAACGAATATAGCACCACTCCATCTCCTCCTGTGGAGGTCGTAAAAAGCGACTAACGACCGAAACTAATAATCAATCTAATCCAACATCTTCAGATTTAAGATGTTGAAATTCATCGGTTGTTGTATTACGATCACATTTGACACAAAAAACAGACATATCCGTAATCGGAAATCAAAAGATTTTGAATTTGATAGATTATAAATTTCGGCCGTCAGGCACTCTAAACCAGAGGGGTAGCAAGCAGCGTCCCTTCTATGGAACAGTAGTCATTCTGCGCTCATCAACCCACCTGCCAAGCGTGGTGATTACTGGCAGATTCCCCCTAAAATGACGACAAAATTGTGGAAATCTATGAGGTCTTTGCTCAGTAGTGGACGTCCTTTGGCCGATAATATGATGATGATGATCCACGAGATATAACGATGAAGAAGCTATTAGGAATTAAAAAAAATACAGCCTATTTTCCAATGCAAATCTATCAATGGGAGACAATGGAAAAAGTTGTATGCAACCTCTGCATAGATTACGGGGCTGCTGAACTCTGCTTTTGTTTACCTTAACTTTGATACCAAACTACTATATTACTGACTACTAAACGTTTTTTGTATTGTTTGCTTATGTTATTTGTATTAAGTTACATTATTTATTCGTTTTTAGGGCAATTCCTTGTGCTTGAGATATGTTTGTATATAAAATATGTAGATACTTACTTACATATGACTTACATACTTAAGTTTACGTCCGTCGAATTCTAACGTTAGAAAGTTTTTTTAATTAGAGTTATGTATCTATTACATGGAATCAAAATTAATTTATCTTAAATTCTGAATAAAATACGACCATTCACAAGCAAAAGCGTGAGTGATATAAGATTGTTTTTTGCTGAATGTGAATTTACCGATGAAAACTTATTTAATCTAAAGTTTTTTAATTTACCCAAACTTAATTAAGAATATATTAAAACTTACTTTTCAGTACACCTACATAATGATAACATTAAGTAATAAACCTAAAAAGTAATAAAATTCTTTAAATTTTTTGGAATAAAATCTAATAAACCTCTTAAAGCTAATTTAAAACTACTAAGTTGTGCTCCACAACTTTTAAAGTGAATCCTATTGACATTAACTCCTCTGAGCAATAAACTGGAAAAACCAACCCACTAGGTACCAAATAAGATCCAATTGCAAAGCTATGACTTATATTCTTTGAACACCGTGATGCGCTTTGAGCATTCAAATTGTCAGTTCATTCTCCTATCAGAAACCGGTATTTGTTTTCAGTCCAAAAAAAGTTTTTTTTTTGTGTTGAACGACTTTTCCAAATTTCAATAAAAAACGTTTTTTTGCTTTCGTTTCGAACATTTTAATGCATTCGTGGACACAGTATGACTAAGGTGAAAGTCTTTTATATATTTACTATTTATTTCACACTTTTTCATTTTAGTCGCTGTTTTAAATTCTTTGTACAGATTTTTGTAGCCTCAAGAATCAAGTAAAAATCTTAAAACTAGATTGTTTAAAACTCCTTTTTCGTTTAGATTTATGCACACATGTTCGAATTTAAAACTAGCATAATAATTATTATAGGTACATATTAACTTTGGAACTTAATTTGAAATAAGAATTTGCGAGGCAGTAGGTAGGCACTAGCATTTTCGAGTGTTAAGAAGTACTGTTTACAACTTTATATGAATCGAGATTTGATTGCTAATAATGGAATCAATTAGGCCCATAAATAGGTTCATCAATACCTTCTTAATCGATTTATACAGTCTTACCATTATATTCCTCATAGTAACTAATTTTCCAAGAAACTGTAGGTAATGAATATCATTATACGTCTACGTATTTCGAGACTTTGTTTGTATAAATGTAAATGTGACGTCTAAAGAAGTTCCATTGAAAGTTGATGTTCGAAGTTGTTCGTCGTTGGACGCGGCGGGCATTTCGAGCAGTCAGAAGAGAGCACCCTTTGCATACAACACACAGCGCGCGACACTGAATGCCACTGGAATATTGTAAGTTGAAGGTTTGTGTGTGTTATTCTTTTTGAGCTGTAAAACTATTTGTTAATAATTTGAAAAATATTGAATGTTGAATAGATGATACCTGTACTGTTTCTTTACCTTGTCTTTTGTTTTTTACATTAGTTAAACACTGCTTTGCCCTTGTATGTCTCCTGTATCGTAGGTAGAGTTTACATACATTTCTCATATACAAAGACGCAGACCCGGAATAATTAACATAGGCCATACAAATCTTGATCCGTGCGGTAATCGTACCCACGACTCATAGCGCAGAAAGCCATTCACCTAGCCACTACGCTAAACGTCCTGTTTTATGAACTGGTGATATGTGTGCATGCGATTTTTTGGCTTATTGTCCTTTAGCAAAGTTTTTTTTAATGATGAACGATGGTCACTTATATTTTCTACTGTGTTGTTAGTACAGTTTACATTTCTCAGAATATACAGACACCCAAACCCAAAACAACTATCTGTAGGCCATATAAATGTTTATTCGTGCGGGGATTGAATCCGCAACACGTAACGCAGACTACTAATCTCTTTACCACTGCTCCAGACGGACCCGGAGGATGGGCAGCAGCGTCCTTCGAGTACCTATATTTACAACACAATAGATTTCGCCAACTCACCTGCCAAGCGTGGCGATTATGGACAAAACCTCCCAATGAGTACACAACACAAACCCAGACCGATGGTTTTATTTTTGAGGGAGGTGTAAGTCTATTAGTTAGAGTCTTTCGGCTGAAATGATAATACGGAGTCTGCCATCTACACATTTATTGGGGAGTATCAATTATATAACAAAAATTTATAGCTGTGATACATGTAGTTAAGGATTTAGCGAAAGAAGGGTAGTTACACGTTTTCACAGGTAAGTAAGAGAGTAGAACAAGCAGACGGTAGATAGACAGGGAAAAATAATAGCAATTAGGAAGAATTTTGACAGGTTTCAGTGGTCGTTGAAATGGTTATTGGAGAAATGGTTAATTAAGAAATGGTTATTGAAGAAATGGTTGTTGAAGAAATAGTTACTCGGTGGAGAATAAATCAATTTCAACACTTTGACACACGGGTTGTATGCTCTGATAGTCCTTATCATGTAAGAGATTTTACGATATGTACAACATAGAGAAGGAACAGTTGCAAAAGTTAATATTGTCTCAACTTTCGCTTGTCAGCTCACTACAGTCGGTTGAACCATTAGCTAAACCCAACAAAAAGACCACTAATTGTAGTGGTCATTGAGAGGCCCATGTTCAGTGGACGTTTACGGGATGTTGTGGTTATGTTTTAAAATAAAGTATTCGCGTAAGTTTAAGAAGTACCATTGAAAAGCTGAAACTAATATTATTCATCAAATTTTACAATTCCTGAGTTGCCTCCGATGCATTGAGGTATAAAAGATGTTATAGCCCTACTTTTATCCAGCTAATACACAACAGGCCTACTTTTGGTCCGTTATTGTGAGGATTATATGCCGTGTATAACGGAAAAGAATACCTACCCACTCGAACTGATATCTTCGTCAGGAGCAGGTACTACGTTTGACAATTGTATAGTATAATAAATATTTTGTTAGACAATGAATTTTAAAAAACATTTGAATTTTAGTTCAAACTTTTATCGCTGCTCCTACACATCCGATGCGTCATGTATGGACTGATAACTCAACAACACTATAGTAACATTTCAATTTATTCAATTTCAATTTATTCAATTTATTCAAAGTATATTGTGGTACATAGGTAAAATTTATGATATAAAATACAATAAAATTGTGTTTGTGCTGCTATGACCCGCCATTAATGGCATACAATAAATTTAAAAAGATATACACGTCATTACACATTAATGTCAACAATTAAAACAAATCAAATTAAAATTATATAGAAACATCACTCAAATATTCATTTAAACTATAGTAACATTTGTCAATTAATAATCGGAACAACGATTTTTTAAATGTAATAATATCTTTCGAATCTTTAATAGACTTCGGCAATTTATTATATATTTCAGGAATTAGATAAAAAGCACTGTTGTGGAATAACGCAGTTTTGTGAGGAATCCTTGTCATTTTATGTTTATGTCTAGCTCCAACACTAAATTGAAAAAAATCTATATTTGTTTTTGCATATAGGGCACATTCATAAACAAACATACATGGTAATGGTAAAATCTTTAGCTCTTTAAAGTGTGGTTTACAAGATTCAGTTGATTTAATATTTACTATAGACCTAATACATCTTTTTGGGCTTTAAGAGCAAATCCTTTACTTGTGGTGTTGCCCCAGAATATCAAACCATATCTCAAAGTAGAGGCAACGTTGCCGTGGTAGGCAGCGACGACAGCGGATCTATTTGCTATTTTACTTAACTTATACAAAGCAAACGACTGCTGATTTAAACGTTTACAAACATAATCGACATTGAACAATATGATAGGCTTATTATTAACTGCCGTTTCATGGACCGCTAGAGCATATCCCGGAAAATTCCGTATCGTATTCCGGCATATAGTATACCAAATTCAATACACCACTCGTTGTGGTTTCACCCACTATCCCAGAGGATCTGAACACATTTCACTTGTGCAAAAAACCACGTCAATCCGTTGCTGCGTGAAAGAAGGACAAACTAACAAACACACTTCCGCATTTATAATATTAGCAAAACATTCGTAAATACAAACTGAACAACTCGAAAAGTTTAATCAAATTGTTTCGATACGATTTCATATCGATATGGGAGCGATGTTGCTTAATCTTAATACCGTTTTGATGCCGTGTATTATTTATATGACGGGTTTACTTCAATCCCCACAGGTCTATGAGCTAAGCTAAACCTGTTAGCCTCACTTGACACTTGCGACTTCTCTGGTGAGATAGCCAGCTTAATAGTAGTAGATAGTTCCTGTATTTCCCGAATTCACCCGAAGCCTCGCTATGCGCTGTGCTGCGCACACGGTGGCGCGTGACCACATGCACAACCCCGTCTTCCCGGGGGTCGCTTGGTATGAGCACACAGATTCCCCAATAGACGTGCTCACGACCCGCAAGGCCCCCCGCCATATAAAGACGACAGGAGGCTCAGGTGGTTGTTACCCCGGCTCCATGTCCTCCTTCTCCAAGCGGAATCGACCCTCTCCCTATCCCGCTCTGCGACCTCCTCCTGGAGCTGAGCTGATGCTCTCACAGAAGGAGACCACAGCACTCCAATTTTCATGCTCTGCCAGCATAGCCGACACTACTGCTGGCAGAGAGAGACCTTGCACGATCCGATTGACCAAGAATAGGATCCGCCGCTCGGCAGCCCACGCAGAGCACTCTTCGACGTGTACTGCGCCGTGTCCTGATCGTCCCCACTGTGGTGGCACTGTGCCGTGACCTTGCATCCTATCCTGTGCAAGTACGCACCAAAACAACCGTGTCCGGTGAATACCTGCGTCAGGCGGAATGTGACGCACTCGCTCCTTAGGAGCCAGGCTCCGAAGAGTGGCAAGACGGCCTCAACGACGCGCTTTTGCGCGTACTGTGGCAGCGTGAGCCGCTCGCACCACAGCTCTAGTGCACGCCACCGGGACTTTTTTTTAAATTATTTATTGGAAATTCTTCATGAGCTTTTTATTTTCACCCGGTGGAAATACTTTAAGTACGTTATCCGCTCTGCGAAAAAGCAGAGGGGTATGTCAGACTCATATCGGTTAAAACCACAGGTGCGATCATTTTCAGCACCGCAGGGGACTCCAGGGACTCCACTACAACCACTCTAAAGTTACAAAAACACCTACCACTAGTAAACTTTTCATCAAATTGATGAGACAATTTCCACGAATCAGTGCTATATCATAAAGTTCAGAAACACCTGTGAAACCAATAAGCTATCAGAGAACTTTAAATTGAACCTAGATATTCGGGTTTTAGTTACACTGGGCTCATTATAACTGACTTAATGAGAAAAGTTAAGCATCGCTTCCTTTATTAATTACAGCGGATAGAGAATCCTTGGAAATAATGTAACGCAGGATAAACATGGCAGTATTATTTAGTAGGTACTCGTACGTAGAACTGATGTATGAATAAAAATTAATTGCAGCGTAGTGAATGAAGAGTAACTACGAGTTTCGCTACACTTGGTTGAGCGTTCGACGGCGTTATGAAGACATATTATGCTAACAGAAAATACATAGCGAGCATAGCCCAGCCTCTCCGAAGTATTCCGAACGTAGACAAACTTTTTGTATTATTGCACGGGAGAATATTGAATTGTATTATCAAAAAAATTGTTAGCACTTGCTAAAATAAAATATATAAATCATCTCGTAGCAAGGAAATTCATAAATTGGTAGACTTGTTAATTCGGAAACTCTGCAGCAAGGAACAACAGATTTTTATGTAATAATATTGATTCAGGGTGTGAATATTCTTATCGGTAACCGTTTGTATCGATAATTATTTGAAACATTACCCCCTGTGCACTTTATACTTCGTTTTGTTTTATATTGCTAAAACGAAAAATGACAGGGCATATTTTATTAACAGATATTTAGTATAATGAACTAATATTGTATAGCGGAATGTACACACGTATCAACCTTAAATAAGTTATTGGATAACCGAATCCCATGCGGTGCGAACAATAATATATCTCAACACTTTTAAGGTTTATTGAGGATATGCAGGTTATAAAGGCCAGATGTGCGGCGACCCGATCGACGCGTGCGTTTCCGTTTCCGCGTCGAACGTAGCGCGCCTGCGTCGTCCGCCTACTGTTTATACAGACAGGTGGTCAACTAATCGATATTGATTGATGAATTTATGAAGTTATAAATTGATTCCTAATACAATATAGTTAATTAACTCTACTTGTATGTTGATTTATTGATACTATAAAATTATTCATGGATATAACGTAACCACTGGTGGTTAGTTAGGGTGGAAATTCATAAAAATTGCGCATTCTTTTATGTTTATAGGAGTATAATAATTTCATGCTAGTCCGCTTTCCATAGACAAGGGAAATATATCTTGCTAATTTTTTATTAGTGTAAGTATTTGTAAACTTAGCAAGAAACTGGAAGCAATAAATATATGTAGTTCCAATTAAGACTAGTTAGTGTCTGAATTCTTGTATTTCATTGCATCTAACATACGACAGTCGCTACGGGTACAGACAAAACGACAATAACTCTGATATAAGACTGAAATAAACTACATATCCACAGTCCCCGTTAAATAGAACCGAATAAGAGCAAAAATTTCTAGCCGCTTTTGCAGCGAGTCCATCCGTATGTGTATTGTTACAATTTCAGAAATTCCCATTATCGTGGAGCGCAAAAAGGAGAGAAATAAGAAGTGGCGGACAATAGGAAGGAAGTAGTGTGTAGCATGGAGTGGAAAGACATGGAGCACTAATCTGTATGCACAATGCTCATCCGGCGTCATAAGCAATGCATAGTCCGACTTGTGATCGGCGTAATTCTACTGTAATAATTGATATTTACTTAACTTCTACTTATAGGATCTTATTTACTTCTGGTATTAGGCAATCTCATAATCAAAGACGTTTCGTCTTAGTCGTGTGTCACAAAATATGCTTACATTTTATTTATGGAAAAAACAATTGATTACTCCATCCTTACTACTCATGTTCTGTAGCTATGGGCAACGCAGAAAAAAAGCGGCGCGGCTGCGGCGGCGTCTCTAAGCAACGCTCACCCGCGCGTCCTAGGTCGCGCGCCGTCCCGCACCGTCCTTCTGTCCGCACTTTCAACATCGTATGCCGTTTATTGATAATAGGTATGTACCTCACAACACATTTCTCGGAACAATTGTTGCAATATAGGTAGGTACTCATAAATGAAATGGAAAATTGTTATGATGACACGGCACGAATTATAAAGTGGCATGTTTTTGATAGTGGAATAATTATGTAGGATAGTAATTGGGCACATCGCTCGTATTATTGCGACACCAAGCGTCTCACGGCGTCCAACGAGAATGGACGACCTGGAGAAGGTAGCTGCGAGTCGTTGGATCCGGACGGCATGAAAGATAGAGGAAATCTGGGGGAGGTCTTTGATCAGCAGTGGACGTGCTTAAGATGTAATGTAGTCAAGTAAAACGGATACTTGCAAAACTAAGAACTCGTCAGAAAATTTGATATTGGGATATTTTAATTATATTTGATGGACGTGGGACAGTTTTAACAACGATTGAGTGATGTACGATACTCTAATTACCCGGGCAATCACATAAATACGTCGGTGAATTCAGTCCATATGAGAGGAAATAATTTAAAAGGCCGAAATAACCGCCGACGACGGTGCGCTACCTCTGGGGATGCTATTTCTGTTCCATATTGACTGTTAATATTTCATAATATTATACGCAATTAAATTATTCTGAGGCCTTTAACGAGTCTGTGCCACTGGCTTTAATAGAGGCACGTATGGAAAATACAGAATAATGTGCCTGTGACTTCGCCTAATTAGGCATGTCGTGAGAGATCAACAATAAAAGAGAATTAGGGTGACATTCAGAAACAAACGCAAGACGGGCGAAGAACGCTCTAAGACAAGACGTCACTAAGTGCATTTTCTAAATTCGTACTCAGACGTCGGTCTTGACTAAGTTTACACTCTATTCTTTTTGGCCATTTTTAATATGAGAATGGTTATTGGTATAATACGGTTTTTATAAAACTGTGTAAATAATAAAAAAGGATAGCTATATACAAAAAATGACATTGGTATGGGCGAATCTAAATATCTGAGGCATAAAGCTATTTAATTATGTTGCAACATCTTTCTGAACCGCCGGAATATTTGAGAATTTGACAAGTGAGTGAAAATTACTACTCGAAAGGTCCCTTTTTGAGCATTTGATAAATAATTCCTAATGTAATTATTTACTCCACATACCACAATACTAGAAAAAAACTGACGCAGACTTTAATAAAAGAAAAATGTTGCTGTAGGCTGAAAATACAAGGACATATAGCTAATCATTCGCCAAGATACCAAGAAGTAAGTTTAATATTCTTCGCCTAAAGTAGTCACTACTTGGCTTAACCTAGTTTACCTTAAGTCGTGTTCTAATCGTCTTAGAATACAATAAATTATGAGCGAAAGTTCACGCTTCGACTTGTTTCTGAATCTCACCCTTAAACTCTTGAAGAACCTTACATTAGTTAATTAAATACATTTCATTAACAAAGCGGCACTTTTATCTATTTAAGCGTTAAACAACCTTACAAATTGATCGTGGTCCTTTCGTTTAGAATAATTTCTATCCGTGAACGCTCACAAAAAACTACAAAGAGGCAGTGATCTCTAACCAAACTTGGATAGGTATATGCGGCTCGCAAAAGTTTCCTTTTCTAAAAAGAAAATACCACCGATCGATTCAGTATACGGGCGTTCTAATAACATTCCGGGGCGATATTTCACACACCTCGATCGCGACTGTGTACATCACTTAGCCCAACACAATGGTACACGGACGATTTATTGTGTACAGTCTGTACCCAGATAAAGCACAGACAATGGCCTATCAGATGGCGGTCGATCGACACGTGTATGCTTTTAGCGCTAGACTTCGACACCCAATTACGTGGCCGCTAGCGACGGTATCATTCATCACGTACAAACGAGCGATTTTTTATTACACGCTCACCCAAGGTGAGGGAAAAACGGGGGATCTTACGAGTAGATGATACTCTCCAAACTTACTTCGGGTGTGGAGCAATTAAGGACAAAATTACTTGCGCCGACGGATTTTTGGTGGATTACGGTGGAAAGTTAAAACAGTGATTATCTTAAGACGATGGGAAAGGTAAGAGTATGTAATTCTGTTTATCTCGATGATATGCTAGTATTACGCGTGTATTAATTATTACAGTGTATTTAAACCAAACGTAGTCGTCAATATTAAGATTCAAATGAAATATGTAAGTAGCAATAGTTGATTTTGACTTGAATTTGTATTATAGAGCCATGACAGTTCACACACATTATCAAAGTAGCACAAATAGAAATCGCGATTTTGAGCAATTCGTCATAAAACCTACTTACATACGTGTATGCACTCTGAGCATTATTGAAACATATTTAAAAGGGAAAAATAAAAAACGCATTAAAAAGATGAAATGGAAAAATAAATTGTGTCAGGCGTTACAATAGAGTCGCCAGAATAACCATTACGTTCACTTTATTGAGTGGCAACTTTTTTATTTCGTAACAAAAACTAGCAGTGTGTCAAAAACCACTAAGAGCATATAAATAGGTTTACTATCTTTCATACGAAATGCTGGAAGTATGGTCTGCCTATAAAGTTTTTATATCATCATTATACCATCAAACTTTATGATTAGACTCGTCCAGATATACTAAAACGAGGTTTGCTGTGCAAAATTGTTTGAGGAACAAATAATATAATGTTTCGTTTTACTTATGAAATCCCGCCGTGTGCTAAGCATATCACTACCCCATCTCAATCCGTGGGTGTCGTAAAAGGCGACTATGGAATTAGCCGGATAATGTGCAGCAGCGTCCTTCGAGTACATTTATAACTCGACTGCGATCTCCAATCCGTTTGCCAAGCATGGCGATTATGGCAATACTCCGCAATGGGCCCACACCCAAAACCATACTGGTTGTAGTGACAACCTTTGCAGTAGGCTTCTGTCTAGCAGTGGATATGTTCCGGCTGAAATGATGATGATTTATGAAAAATAAACCTTTATAATTTCAATCGAAAGATGTCCGCTGCTGGGCTATGTTTATGTTGTGTGTGTTCATTGGGGGATTTTGCCATAATCACCACGCTTGGCAGGCAGGTTGGTAATCGCAGTTGAATTGTAAATTTACTTATTATACTTTATACTAATTTACTGCCCATACTTTGGCTAATAACATAGTCGCTTCTTATGTCACCCACGGCAGGAGATGGGGTAAAGCTATTCTTAGCCTGCACCACACGGATAAATCTGAATAAAATGTCAAGAATATCCGGGTAGTGTTCCGTTATGAACAAAAGTACTTATGACTAATTATATTTGGTTGGAGACATATTTATGTTAGATTTCGTGTAAATTGACGATGTAATGTTGATTAGTACAAATGTGTTCTTTTAACGGATATCGTAACACATTAAAATTATACTACTAATTATGCTACTGCACATACTTTGGCTAATACCATAGTCGCCTCTTACGTCACCCACGGCAGGAGATGGGGTAAAGCTATTCTTAGCCGGCACCACACGGATAAATCTTAATAAAATGTCAAGAATATCCGGGTAGTGTTCCGTTAAGAACAAAAGTACTTATGACTAATTATATTTGGGTGGAGACATATGTTCGATTTCGTGTAAATTGACGATGTAATGTTAATTAGTACAAATGTGGTATTTTAACGGATATCGTAACACATTAAAATTATCATTCCAATTAATGCACTGCGTGTAACTAATTAGATCATTTATATTAACAAAAACTTAACAGCTCAGTCGTGTGCTCATCACGGGAGGGTCGCAACTTAATCGTGTAAAGAATTTCATAAAAGCTATAAAACTCCCATTGTGACATAAAAGGTGAAGTTGAAATCGTAAAAAGCCGGGGTGCAAACGTTTCACCCCCGCAGCGTGAATCCATGACGTCATTAAGCGGCACGCGCGCGCCTCGTCGCAACTTCACAAGCAGCGTGTCCGCCTACCGCACGCCGCACGCCTCCTCTACATTCACTTTTCACACACCACTAGCTGCGAACATAATAAAAATATATCCACAAACAAAAAATGCTATAAATATTTTATTTAGTCTTTTGTTTGTTAGAAGCTCCGTACGTGTCGTTACTAATCTAATTCTATAGGTCTCAGGTGTTCAAGGACGAGACGTGTCTAAGACTACGAGGAGGATTTTGTGACTGATATTAGTCCGACTATGAAAGCCGACTAGTCTAAGCAAGTTACGTTCTAAGAATAATAACAACTAGAAGGATAGTCAAGACACGCAGTGCCCATACCCTGCGCGGTCTGTTAATGCTCTGGCATTGGCTTGTTTAGCGCTACTTCCAGAAATATTTAAAGATCTGAGATGTGACGAAAATGGCTAATTATAAACACATTATCTATGCGCTTGTGTGACAAAGAAAGTAAACATCGCTGCTGTGTCTCTGTGCGTAACATATGAAGAGTGTTCAGATTACGCGTTTGTCACAGCGGCGGTCCTTAAGAGACTGCTTCTGTGTGTAAGGTACGTTGTGAGGCACGTTACGTTATGGTATCAGTACACTGGCTCCTATCACGGAAAGAAATGTTTACAAAGGATTTCTCTTGTGTGTATATTACAACATGGCTTGTAAAAAGGCAGTTTAATTTAGATGATTGCGTTCTTCCAGTCTACAGCAAAGTCATGTACAGTGATGACGAGTTTGTTCCTCGCATCACCTTTCTTTGAAATGTAAAGCGTGTACACCAACCGGTTTGTATTTTCAAATGATGATGTACTGAGTGAGATAGTTTAGTGTCCCTTCTTACCAGTGACATTTAACTGCATGTTTTATGTTTGTACATTGAAATTGATTAATTTATAGTTACTGCACAGTCATGGGGACGAACATGTGACGGCCTGAGCATCGAACCGAGACGTTACGATTACGACATGACTTGACTAGAGTGACCTACATAATGTTATATGGCTTTTAACTAAACAAAGATTGCGTTGCTTATTTGGGCTTACACAACGCATAATAGTGTTATTGTACGAAATCTATATGTTTATGTTGGTAATGCTTTTTACACCTGGTATGGTGTAGCGCTACCCTTTAAGGGGTTCAATGTGTGCGCTCACACACACTTGGTATTAGTAAATATGGTAAACCTCAAATTGTAATATTGTACCGTTCCATAGGAGTATATAAATAACATAGTACTCATAAAATAGAGCATATATAATGAATTCTACGAGGATCACACTGAATGTTTTCAGAATTGGCCGGTAAGAAAAGTTGCCGATGAAAATTTATTATTATTTATATAATTGCGAATAAAGAACTCTTTGGGAAGCTATAGATGTACACAATACATATGCAATAATTTTTTAAATGGGCGTACATAAAAAAAATTGCGTCTCGTGCGTCGAAATTAATATGACTACAGAAAATTTTCGCTCCTTGATTTCTTACGACAAAGTATAACCGAGGCGATTCGAATGGTGTTTCACATCCTTCTTTATACAGTCCTGATCGGGCACCTTACGACTTTTATTTATTTTCCAAAATAAAAGATAAACTCAGAGGAATTTGCTTTATGAAGACCGAAGACCGAAGACGCCGTAGCTGCGTTCTAAAAAAAGGAAGAGATCCCTTAAGAAAAGTGGGCACTTGCTTCAGTAAATTTTTCCATTGCATGCGATGGTGCTTAGAAAGTAACAGAGACTACTTCGAGAAACAATAAAAATATCAGGTTCCTACATCATCCCGTTTATGATTATCTAAAAACTTTTAGTGTGACTCTGGTATGTACCTTTTTATTTTTGAGTCTAAGTCTATAACTTGTAGTACAGTATAAATTTGTCAATATCTACTGGGATAGTGTACAATTCATTCAACTGTATTGTGTTGCTTTCTAATTATTAATTAAAATTAAATTATTATATTAAACTATTATAATTTAATATTATTTAACTTGCAATTCTAGAATTCGTTCAATAAATTATAGTTATTGTTTTCTTAAAAAAACAACAAATGTTTATCGATTTACTATCTGTATTTCTTTTATATCCTTGTTTTATTTATTTCAAGTGTGGTATCCATGTGTCACTAGGGTCCCAGTTGAAAATCAGTTTTAGTGTGAACACTAGCATAATGCTGAACTGGGTACCTATTTGCCGCAATCGAGGCACGTAAGATTTATTTTATTTTAATATGTTTTCTACAATGTTAAGTTGTATTATTTAGTTTTAAACCACTTTTATGTCAATTCTGTCTGTATCACATAAACACTATTCTACTTGAGATAGTTTATTTTAATGTATTAGAACTCCGAATTTACACTCGTTAATCATCTTAATTTAGTATGAGATGACAGTCAGACAGGTGGGTTTATGTGGGTGCTCTTTTATGCTGACGCTGAAAAATAACCATATTTTGCCGGAACGATAATTCTATTCCATTTAGTCCTCGATCGAAACAATACGTTTTATATATTCACGCTGACGTTTAAATTTATGTGCTGGTTGAATTAAGTTTCGGCAATTCGCCCTTAATCGGATATTGTAATCTATTAGGTAAACTGAAATATTATCTACATAATTTTCTCAATGGTTAGTACGAGTAAAAAAACATATCTGATAACTTCGAGCCGCCATTTCCTAAACAATTTCCCGTAGGCGTTGGCTGTGGCTTGGAGGATCATAGTTATACTATCGGGACTGCGACCAGAGTAGAACATGGCCGTGTCATCGGCGAACAGTGCTAATTGGGTCGTATTAGCAGGTCGTTTGGGGATGTCAGTGTACAGTGAGAATAATAATGGGGCTAGCACGGATCCTTGTGGGACTCCGGCTCTAATGGGGTGGGGGGACGAGAGTGCGCCCGTGATTCGATATCGGAAACTGCGATTTGACAAGAAGTCTCGAATGATGAGAACGAGACGGTCGGGCACACCGAGTTGATACAACTTATATAATAAGCCGTTGTGCCAGACTTTGTCAAAAGCTTTCGCAACATCGAAAAAGAGGACTCCCGTCATCATGCCGCGTGAGAATCCGAACGGAAAATTCACTGTTGTAAACCGTAATTTTATGGTTGTTGGAAGAAATCACTTTTACCGATAAGACCGCCAATTGTACTGTCATTATATGTTTATTACTTGTATTTATTTTGGTGTACCATAAAGTATACTCTACTCTACTCATGTTCATTATTTAAAGTGTTTTTAAAAAGATTAAAATAATTAAATAACACTCAAAATTGATAGTATTAATCAACTGATAACAAACGGCCTATTGTGCACTTTTGGATTTTCCTAATATTTATCCAATCATGAGCAAAACATTTCATAGTTGATTGGTAATCTTAAATAAAAACATCTGTGTTATATGAAATCTGCACATATTTTTTCCAATTATGGGCATTTTGGTAAAATGAACTCTTGTATCCTATTTTGGGTACACAGTTGGTTCAAAACAATATTGTGGCATGCAACGACACAAATGCCAACTTTGTGCATTTTTATTACAAAAATCACTATGCTCATGGTGACGTCAATGCCACTGACTACACGCTCAATGCAACGCCTCACCCCGTCTTCGGAAAATAGCCTAATGCATGACTGCACATATCTGCTGAATAGAATAATTTTCCATTAGAGTTGATTCTCATATATTTGTCTAACCGTTATCAATTCGAAATGCGGGTCTGATTTTATTGAGATATGTAGTTAAAAAGCTTAAAACAATCTTCACAATTCGCATGAAGGACCATACGAATGAAATTCGTGTCTTATAAGTTATATATAACACAGATAGGCACATAGCATAGTTAGTTTTATTCTTACATTTGGATTACTGTTAATGCAAAATGGCTCATAAATTTGCTAAAATGAAAAAGATCTACACAAAACCTAAATATAAGTAACCATTTATTTAACCATATATTTAATAAAGCAATCAGCCATTGACATTGAATAAAGTTAAAAGATATGATGTAGTATTCTCATGAAACCTCAAAGAAAACATAAAAAATTACGCTATTGTATTCCATTCATCAGGAAATAAGCGCAAACCTGGCCTGTGCATGTTTTGAACATGGTCAACACGTGGTAAGCAAACAATTTATGGTATATTATCATCATCATCCTCATATCAGCCTAAGATGTTTTTATAGTGTAGATGCGTTGCCCGCGCTGTCACATAGCATAGCATAGAAAGCAAGATAATTGTACGGAGTTCACTTAGTCACAAACCGACCAGTGTCGCGGCTAGACGTGAAACATAAGCGTAATTCAGCAGCAAATTATGAAAACATAATGCCATCCTGTGTTTTTATAGACAATGCACGAAGTATAATTGTGAGAGAAAAATATGTTTTATTTCATAAATAAATAAATCATCATATCAGCCACAAGTCGTCCACTGCTGGACAAAGGCCTCCCCCTTAGATCTCCACAACGAGCGGTCACATGCCGCTCTCATCCAACGACTGCCAGCGACCTTCACCAGGTCGTCTGTCCACCTCGTTCGAGGTCGTCCCACGCTGCGTTTTCCGGTGCGCGGTCTCCATTCGAGAACCTTTTTGCCCCAACGGCCATCAGTTCTACGAGCAATGTGCCCTGCCCATTGCCACTTCAGTTTACTAATCCTTGCAGCTATGTCGATAACTTTAGTTCTTCTACGGATCTCCTCATTTCTGATTAGATCTCGTAGAGAAATACCAAGCATAGCTCTCTCCATAGCTCGCTGAGTGACTTTGAGCTTTCTTATGAGGCCCATTTAAATAAATACGTGACGTAAATCAATATTGTGAATAAAACTAGTATTTTGTTTTATTTTTGGCGCACCGTTTTGTTGTGCAATAATGTTCGTCAATTTGTAAAATGTCATTGATATCAGCCATTTATACTGAACACGCCACGGCCCGTGTGGTGTCCGGATTAAGAATATATTGCTATAGCACCTCTCTATCTCCTCCCGTGGAGGTCGTAAAAGTCGACTAAGGGACTCTTAACCAGAGGGATGGGCTGCAGCATCCCTTTTGCTCAACAGTAGCATTTCTGCGCTCGCCAACCCGCCTGATAAGCGTGGTGAGTATCGGCAAATTCCCCCCAAAATGACGACACGATTAATGCACCGGCCCCCAGTTCCCGGCAGCCCCACTATTCCTGGTCATGGTAGCGGCCACGGTAACGGCGGGGCAGGGGTTGCTAAGAATCATCGGACGGGATCCAGCTATCACCCAAAACGAAAACTGGCCCTGGTAATGTAAAAAAAAGGTAAAAAAAAACACACGCACACTGAGGGCAGACGAAAAGATTGTTGAGCTGGAAGAAGAAATAGATAAGTTGCACTGGGATATCATGGGTTTATCAGAAGTCCGAAGAGAGGGCGAGGACACCCTAAAATCCGAAACTTTTCTACTACCGGGAAGGCGAACATCTGTCTCCAGGTGGTGACGGGTTTCTCGCCCGCAGGTCCCTTATTAACAGCATAGTGGCCATCGAAAGCGTGTCGAGCAGGGTAGCGTACCTTATAGTCCATATATAGAATATCCAAGAGGTATTCGTTGAAGGTCATACAGGTCTACGCACCGACCTCAACACACCCAGATGATGAAGTAGAGATTATTTATGAGTACGTAAGTAGGGCCATACATACCTCGAAGACACACTTCACTGTTGTGATAGGGGACTTCAACGCAAAGCTGGGCACTCAATGCGATGGTGAGTTGAGAGTTGGACAATTTGGATATGGGCAACGAAACCCCAGGGGACAAAGGCTGGACAACTTTTTAGAAAAGGAGGGACTCTTCGTGCTGAACTTATTATTCTAAAAGCCGCCTCACAGGAAATGGACCTGGATGAGTCCCGATGGTTCCACAAAGAATGAGATTGACTGTATCATGACCAATAAAAGATAAATATTTAATGATGTCTCTGTGATCCATAGGGTGAAAACCGGTAGTGATCACCAAATTTTAAGAGGCACATTGAATATTAATCTCAAAGTTGAGAGGTCTCGTCTAATGAGGTGTACGCTCCGACCCTTTAGTACTCATATCCAAAACCCCGCGAGCTTTTAACTCGAACTCCAAAACCACTTCGAGTGCCTAGAACATTGCGTATCTGTGGACGATTTAAATGGTAGGTTTGTAGAAACTGTCCAAACTAACTAAGGGTCTCATCATATCATCATATCGGCCCTTTATACGTCCACTGCTGAACAAAGACCTCCCCCATAGATTTTCACAACTGTGTCATCATTTTGGGGGGTATTTGCCAATACTCACCACGCTTGGCATGCGGATTGGTGAGCGCATTATAGCTACTGTTTCACAGAAGGGACGCTGCTGCCCATCCCTCTGGTTTAGATTTACTTAGTCGCCTTTTACGACATCCACGGGAGGAGATGGAGTGGTGCTATATTCTTAATCCGGACAAGTTCTATAAATCCACCGTAAAAGCCACCAAAAAGTCCTTGCGTCACATCACAACACATCCGTCACATATCCAACAGTATTAAAGAGGCGATTGAGCGGTATCAAGGCTCCAAAGTGTTCGCACGAGACATGTCTATTGGGCAAAGTCGTATTATGAAGCTGAAGACCGAGGACGGCAATGTAGCGTCGACTAAGCCAGAGGTTTTGAGAGAGATTGAGTACTTCTACCTCGGTAACTATACCTACCATTGGCTCTGACCAAGACCCGCGAGCCAAAATAATCTCAACACTAACCGAAGATATGCCAGACATCAGCTTTGAAACAGCTTAAAAATAATAAGGTGGGGACGGAATTACGATATAGAGCTTCTGAAAACGGGTGGCATACCGGTACTTAAAGTCCTTCAGAAGCTATTCAATTCCGTCTTACTCGAGGGCACTACGCCGGAAGCATGAAGCAGAGGTGAGGTGGTACTATTCTTCAAAAAGGGTGATAACACCCTATTGAAGAGTTACAGACCTATCTCGCTTCTGAGCCATGTTTATAAGCTGTTTTCAAGGGTCATCACGAATCGCCTCGAGTGCAGGTTTGATGCCTTCCAGCCTCCCGAACAAGCCAGTTTCCGAAAAGGTTTCAGTACCATAGGCCACATCCATACACTGCGACAGGTTTTCAGAAGACCGAGGAGTATAATCTGCCACTATGCTTGGCGTTTGTGGACTATGAGAAAGCCTTCGATTCGATCGAAACCTGGGCAGTGCCGCAATATCTGCAACGGTGCCAGATTGACTATCGGTACATTGAAGCGTTGAAGTGCTGATACAGAAACGCCACCATGTCGTTCCGTGTACATGAACAGAGCACGGGGGTAATACCATTACCAGGGGGACGTAATTTCCCCGAAATTTTTCACCGCTGCAATGGAGGATGCCTTCAAGCTACTGGAGTGGGAAGGACTTGGGACATTAACGTCAATGGCGAGTATATCACTCACCTTCGATTTGCCGATGACATCGTAGTCATGGCAGAATCGCTGCAAGAGCTCAGCACAATGCTCTATGATCTCAACAGAGTTTCCCAACAGGTGGGCCTTAAAATGAACAAGGGTAAGACGAAAGTCTTGTCAAATGACCATGTCGTGCCCATCACAATATCCGTTGGGAGCTCTGTTTTCGAAGTTGTTAACGAGTATGTCTACCTAGGACGAACTGTCTCCAGTTAGGTAGGTCCAACTTCGAGAAAGAGGTCAATCGTCGAATCCGTCTCGTTTGGGAAACTTCGCAACGTCTCTTCTTCAACAATACCGCAATGCCTCAAGAAGAAAGTCTTTAACCAGTGTGTGTTAGCAGTGATGACATATGGAATAGAGACGTGGTCACTCACAATGGGCCTCATAAGAAAGCTCAAGGTCACTCAGCGAGCTATGGAGAGAGCTATGCTTGGTATTTCTTTACGAGAGAACTAAAGTTGTCGACATAGCTGAAAGGATTAGTAAACTGAAGTGGCAATGGGCGGGGCTCATCGCTCGTAGAACTGATGGCTGTTGGGGCAAAAAAGTGCTCGAATGGAGACTGCGCACCAGAAAACGCAGCGTGAAACGACCTCCAACGAAGTGGACAGACGACCTGGTGAAGGTTGCTGGGAGTCGCTGGATGAGAGCGGCATGTGACCGTTCGTTATGGAAATCTAAGGGGGAGACCTTTATTCAGCAGTGGACATCCTGTGGCTGATATGATGACTGGTCACTGCTGAACTTCCCCCATAGATTTGCACAATTGTTTCGTCATTTTGGGGGGTATTTGCCAATACTCACCACGCGTGGTAGGCGAGTTGGTGAGTGCTGTGTGGCTACTGTTCCACAGAAGGGACGCTGCTGCCCATCCCTTTGGTTTAGTCCCTTAGTCACCTTTTATGACATCCAACGGGAGGAGATGGAGTGGTGCTATTATATTAATATTCTTAATCCAGACACTACACGGCCATATATGGTATAAGGTACAAATAATTGACACCTCTAATGCAAATTCGAAGCCTCTATAGAATCCGCGAATTAAACCAATTGTAATTTGCTCCACATGGCGCAAAATGTTTAGTAAGTTGAAATTTAAGCAGCCTAAAAGTAATTTGGTGGTGTATTCTATTGTTTGAAGATTGTCCATCAATTTCTTTAGCCTAAGCTGTCATCATTTCGGCCGAATAAAGTCCACTGCTGGACACAAGCCTCCCCCAAAGATCACCACAACGACCGATATGGGTGTGTTGTGAGCTCATTGGGGGGTTTTGCCATAATCGCCACGCTTGGCAGACGGGTTGGCGATCGCAGTTGAGTTGTTAATGTACTCGAAGGATGCTGCTGCCCATCCTCCGGCTAATCCCTTAGTCGACTTTTACGACACCCACGGGAAGAGATGGGGTGGTGGTATTCTGAGCCGGCACCACACGGCATGTGTGCACGGCCTAAGCTGTATTTAAATTAAACTACCCGTATAAAATGTAGACGCGACGGCGAACAATCAATTTTGTTTTGTCGTACAAAAATAATAGTCGGTTCGACGCAGCTTTTCCCCCGTGACATCTATCGAGGCCGCATCGTGTGTCACAATGCCGATAGACATCAGTTCCCGTCGCTACGTAATGCTAAAGTGATTTTTATTACATTCGATTCGGTTGCTTTGTTCATATTCCAAGCCCTTGTGTGACAATAATTCTTCGAAGAGCATCAGTGTGGAAAATAGTATCAGATATTCGTACATTTCTTTACAAAATTGGATATATGACACAGTTATTAGGTTGCGAAATTATTTTCTAACACCGTCACGGTATGTAATACAGTGTGTGACGCTGTCTTTTTCGTCGTGTGAGGAAAGAATCTATTAACATTTGCCTGCTTTTATGAATCCTTTCTAGGTTTTATTTTTCGATTTCTAATACTGTAAAAATCTTATATTTATGTACCTAACACGAAACGAGCTCTCCATCTTTAAATTATTCATTCAATAAAACTACATTTACAGCTTGTTTTTCTTCCAGAGAAAGTATCTTCTAAGATTTATTAATAATTCACAGTAATATTCATAAACACATTAAAACGAATTAAATATATTCATAATTTATCATTTAACTCAGTAATATTTAAAAATATTCAAACTAAAATATATAAAGAAGTGGCATAGACACTTAGGCGTCAAAGTACTCCTCCTCATCGCTGACAGCTGATAATGTTCCCAGAAGACTGGCAGCATTGCCAGGTTGAATGGCAGTGCTTATTCTTTGGCCAAAGAATAGGCAACTAACCCTCTGATCATGCGAAGGGTCAACCAACCATCTAGCTACGAGTATAATATATCTTTGAAAAGCATACGTGCACTCGGACCCAATGACGTTAGACGTAGGCGTTTCGACCCAAATTAATAATTACCGATTAGGTTACTGTATTTGCGCGATTTCAGAGCTTCTGCTGCAAGCATCAGCGTCAGCACAGCCACCCATGTTTGGACGATGGTATGGAGCAAGGGTGCAGACACAAGTTGAGTCCCATACCAGAGGTCCACCCATCTTCATTTAAGCTATTGGGTTCTAAAACAATGCACAGCAGTGACAAGAGCACGACGTATGATGTCATTAATATTGGCATGCCGTGCACGTGCCGTGGCAACCTGCACTTTTACTGCAAGATACGACATGGTGTCCAAGGCGGTTGAAAGCTTCATCACAGTGACATCGATGAGAAGCGATACAAGAAGCACATAAACGTATTGCACAGCGAGTTGAAAATTGTTGTCGTCCAACATAGTGCCTATGTTGGGCGACGGGAGCGCCTGAAACTATAGTCCCGAATCCTAATGACCCACAGCAAGTAGAAGAGCACGCTCTACAGCATTAGTGATTAATACATTCTGTACCAAACTAGAGAGAGGCTCGTCCATTACTTCTGAGAAGAAAGATTGACGGGCAAAACCGTATTCGGGCAAGTCATTTTCCAAGCGTTCACAGCGTCAGTGAAGCACAGTACCTCAAAATAAACTAGTGTGAATTGTAAGATTTACCTGGTTAATTTATCAGTGCTGTAAACCTATGATAGGAATGCCGGCTAATTGAACATTTACTCATACCTTTGCCGTGTTTAAAAACAATAGCAAACGTTAAGCTCAGAATATTATAAAAAATAATGTATAAAATTCTGCAGGCGTGGTTGCACGTGTTTCAGAAGCATGTTAACAATAGCTCCGCCAGATTATTAAGGTTTCTCTAGACGACGTAGGTACATCAAAATGACCATAAGGTGCATCGACACGCGACCGCATTGTCTGACACCTTGCAAACGGCTTCAGGCTGTCATTACCGTGGCTGGCAGTACCTGATACACAATATGCTCAAACAAATTCTATACACGAATAACATATTTATGTTACTTCATATATAGCATAACGAACTAAAATGGGACTTATTATGCTGCTATGTTTACCTCACCAAAGCGCGTCTAAGCCAAGTACTCAGCTTTCGTTAATTATATTTTAAACATGACATCTGCAACTTCAAAGCGCGGCAATAGAAATACTTATTCGAATCCATGGTTAGACAAGTAATGTCTGGGGTATAGTTTGAATGGAGGTATGTCTGAAAGTGGCAGCTGAACATAAAGGAATGGAGAACGGTGTGCCTCGAGATAGGCACTCTGTGCAGGCTTGTAATTTTAGATATCGAGCCTCCCCCGTCACCCGTTGAATCCCCCGGCTCATCCCAACTCCACTGCGGATTAGAATGAAAATACAACGCTTTATTATCTTTCCTTTGACCGTATGTCTTACCTTCGCCGATCCACTGTTTCCCTTCTCCCGTCGTCCGCCAAAGGTGAGTGAATTGTTTTTTTCTTTCTGTAATCTGCCCGGGCTCCTTTGTATTCAATTATCTTTGTTGCGCGAAGATTATCATCTGAATATAATTTCGAACTTCACCCATACTCGTGAATGGCAAAAGATTTTATTTAATTCTACACCCCGAAAAGTATGCGTTTTATATGGATCTTCGAGCGCGGTGGATTTTTATTAGAGACACGTTTTTACCGACAGTAGATCGTGCTACAGGCGACATTTATCTTCCGGGCGGAGCGGCTGCGGCAGCGCGGGGGTGTCTTTGTAAAACGTTTGCGGATGAAAGATTTTCCTCCTTTTATTATTTCACATGTAATTTATGACACTTCTAAGGTTCGCGATTTCTTAGAATAAAGAGACTTTTGACTCATAAACGAACAATTTTATTTGTGGCGTTTTTCGACTTTTCGTATCTTAAAATTGTATTTTTGTATTATTGTTCTAAAACGAATTATTTTTATATACTGAAATGAAAGAGGCAACTGGGATTACATTCCTTTTTATAAGTAGAGAACATCTCTGCGATTTAATGCAAGCGGAGTGCGGAGATCAAAGGGCCTTATGCATTATATTAAAGTTTTATTCGACGCCAGTGTGCGGCCGTCGGGCCCGGCAATTTCCTTTTCAATTACGCCTACTTGAAATAAAAATACAATTTTTATTTTGGCCCTGGTAATTAAAAAGGGATTCTGTAATGAAAAGGTATACCTTCAGTTCCGGGCGCTACTCTCAATTTCACTTCCGTTTGTTTGTTCCACAGGGGCCACGCCTTTGGGGGCAAAGCAAAGGGTTGTCGTGCCACGTTACGTGCGGGGTGTGTCCTCAAACATTGCCTAAATCACAAACACATTAAGGGAATGTGCCTAATGATACTTTATGTACACTTTTTGACCACGTGGAGTTAATTTCTAAAGAAGTTTCTAGTTGGTAAAACAATGCCTGATGACAAAGACAGAATTGTATCAGACGGATGAGCGCCTGATTGCCAACACGACGTCGACAGGATCTTGCTTCCTGTGGCTCGGATACTAAACAATGTAGGTACGACTCTACGTGTTCTTACATGTACGACTCTACGTGTTCTTACATGTATCGCTCTACGTGTGTATGTAGGAAATCTGTTTCACATCACTATTTCCTTCGATCATCTTTTAAGAAAAATACTTATAGTGAAAACTTATTTTCGAGGTAGGATCTCTATGCACCGCCTTTTGTGTATTATTTTGTATCATAAATTGTACTGTAAAAGGTATAAAATGAACTTATAACAAATGTATTTCTAAAAAAGCAAACAATATTATTATAATTTGCAGATACAAAAGTAACTAACAAATAAATATTTGGTCTCCAAAATAAGTCCACTTTCGCTCACATTTATGTCAGCTTAGGACTCAAGGAGCAGCTGTAATAAACTCATGAAACATAAATGCCGCCATGAATATCATAAGTACTATATTTGTGTGACTGCCAGAGATAGTTCGCTACACTCTTTAATGTTAATGTAATGTTTATGTAGAGGCTAATAATATAAGTATAACTCCCAGCTCCGGTCGGCCGACGGCGTGCACTTTACCCTCTCCGGAGGAGATTAGCCATCTGAGCGGATCAAGTAAAGGTAGGCTCATATAATACAGTATTTAACTCGTTTAGATATACCATATCTGTAATCCTAAGCGAGAAAATTGCTTTGAGACAATGTTTTGCACAAAAGGAATGTTAACACAAAATTGTTTTTTTTTTTTGTATTACGTTGACCCACCCTAGAATTTCTCCTGTGTCGTGGGTGCGTTTACAGACATATATTTCACACACAATATACCCAGACTCAGAACAACTACCTGCACATCATACAAATATATACCGTGTGGTGCCGGTTCAGAATACCACCACCCCATTTCCTCCCGTGGGTGTCGTAAAAGTCGACTATGGGATTAGCCGGAGGATGGGCAGCAGCTTCCTTCGATTACATTAACAAATCAACTGCGATCGCCAACCCGTCTGCCAAGCGTGGCGATTATGGCAAAACCCCCCAATGAGCCCACAACACACCCATATCAGTCGTTGTGGTGATCTTTGGGAGAGGCCTGTGTCCAGCAGTGGACTTCATTCGGCCGAAATGATGATACAAATATATGTTCCGTGCAGGAATCGACCCCCCCACCCCAAGGCCAGGAGTGGACTGTATCAGCCACTGCCCCAACCAATATGACATTTTATCGTCTAATAATCCTCATGACTAAAATAATTTCGGGCACACCACACGGAAATGAGTAGGTATTGCCAGTTCTCCGTAAATTTGCAAGATTACCGGAGCTACATAAAGGCTCACGTTAAGTTGAGCCATATTAAAGTTTAATTTAGAAATACAATGAAATACTCAGAGGGATCTTGAATTTTATGAAGAGATAATGTCCTCGAAACGCCAGCGACCCTCTTGAAATATTCTAAGAAATTTGCGATTCAAATACGCAAAGCCGTTTAAAACGCCTAACAAATTAAAGGCGGACTCGTTAAAGCAATAATTACTGATTACATTATGAAATAATACCTCGCGTAGATGTGAGAAATGGTCTTCATTGCGTTATTACATTTATTTTAATCAAGTATTTATTTGTACTTGATTTTTTAATTATTACCAGTTTATAACAGGTGAAAAAATAAGAACCTCTGTACATAATGTAATATTTGCGGTGGACAAACGGTGTAGCCGTAAAAGGTTAAAGTCTGAATCACACATGTCAGAATCAAAAGAACGAGTTCTGCAGTTGTGAGTGAAGCGGGGGCGTTCATGTTTTAATATTTTACCGGAAGGTTTGCGCTGAATTGCCGAATGCTCAAACAAAGCTGCTACCTTAATAACCGCGTCGCGGCACAACTGTACGCGGCTGAAAGCTCTCAAATCCGCCCTCTGCAACTCGTCGAAAGAGGACGGCGGAAGCTTTTTAAAAACTTGTTCCACCTGCAGATTAGCGCCGATAGAGATAAGTCTACTTGTCATCTTAGTCTCAGATATATTTTATTCCGAAAGTCCGTTGGGAAGAAAAATAAACAGAGGAAAGATTTAATCTGTGAACGTTTCCCTGTCTGTTTAAATAGAAGTCACAGGAGATGGCGTGTTATCGGCGCGGCTTGTACCTATTTGCCGAGCCGCAGCGGGCGCGAGGCGCGCGGCGCCCGTACCGCTCGCCCTAACTTCCCTTGTTTGCAAACTCGGATTGGATCTGGCGTTCTACTTTCCACAGGACATTCACAATCTAGTTTTATGACTTTAAAATGTTAACGCCGCTACCCTAACTGGTTGATCATGACTTTTAATCTTGAAGCAAATGTTAGTTGATGTATATACTTATGTTTTTGTTTATTAATTCTACTATTTAGCATTTTGGGTGAATTTCTTGTTACTTTATTTTGAAACGATAATTTCTGGGAAGAACTTGGTTCGTAGGATTGATAGGCGGAACGAGATCAGCGACGTCACAGTCGGAGTCCAACTCAACAATAGGATTCAAAAGACGTTTCCACGAGCAGAACGCCGCAATGAATGCATAAATGACTTTGACCAATTGATTTTAACGCCGCATTGTGCTTTAGCAGAGAACGATGTGCGGGCTTTTTGTGTTTACCTATTCAATTTAACAAGAATCGACATTTGACCTGCCGTATTTAATCAATGTCTCTGAAAAAACGCATGAAACAAGTGAAAGTATTTTTGTACAACTAATGCTTTTAGTTTAACATTTTGTAAGTGTAAACTTTATGTCAAACCTTCACTTCTTCGTAAAGATTTATTTATATAAGATTGGTTAACGTAAACACTGAAAACATAAACACACGCATTTGTAGACACATGCTAGTGAACAAGTGCACGCGCAGCGGGTGTTGTGGGGCCGGGGGAGAAGGGAGGAGGGGAGGACCTGACGAGCCTTTGTTTAGAACATAAAATTATACGACACCAATAAATTCTTTGTTTACCCGATAAATGAACGTGTCCGTTCGTATGGGACCGCGATCGACTCTGCGTGACGCGAGGATATGCATGTACACCTATAAAGATAAAAAACTATGTGACAGCAATAAACAATCCATTGAAATAGAATAAGAACTGCTTGCACTACAAACTTTCCGATTTTTAAATACAATTTGTTATTTTAGATCGCTATCTTAACAAGAGCCGTCTTGAGCATAAATCTCTTAAATAAACAGCATTGTCAAAACACTCGACTCCACAAAAGTTAAACGAAGAAATGTCAACTCTTTCCAAGATAATGCCATTATCTGGTTTACCTGAGGAGAGCTTCGGTTGACAATGGCGAGGTCGGCAGATGCTCCGCAAAACAAACTTTACGACAAACCTAAATCATCGCGGAAGATAAAAAATGTGGGATTAATTATACCACATGGAGTCGCAGTGTGCTACGATAAATCGTCATCATAGACGTGAATCGCTGTACAAAATGCTAATGCCGCGTATTATGGAGTGACAACAATGACGCATTGTGCGAGGATGCGGCTCCACGTTGGACAAACGTCATGTTGTTTGTGAATCCTTTTTTTTTTGCTGCGTATGCACCCTAAGGTTAATATCTTGACGCGTAACGTAACATCCATACACTTTTGAAACTGTTCAACTGTAAAAAGTCGTGTATCGGTTGTTAGCAGCGTGTATTTTCGTTGGTTGATAGACTTCTCATTTATAAAATAAAAAGGAGATGTCATTTAATGATCTAGCTTAAAAAAGAACTTAGGTTACTCCACTGACATTTATAATCTTCTGATAAATCAAATTTATAGTGGCCTGTTTGTCGTCAACACGGAGTGAAACAAAGTCTACGACAATCGGCAGTGAGAACTAACTTGTTATCGGCATGATGAATAACAAAACACATACAAACATATCATCACATTAGCCGTAAGACGTCCACTACTGAACGACGACCAGTTACATGGCGTGTGTTGTCACTTCGGGAGGAACTTTCTGGTACTCACTAAGCTTGGCAGCAGAACTACTGTTCCACAGAAGGGACGCTACTGCCCATACCTCTGGTTTAGAGTCCCTTAGTCACCTTTTATCATTTCCATGAAAGCAGCTGTGGTGCTAATTCGCTAATTAAGAAGTGGTGTTACATTATTTATTTGGACACCACATCGACAGACTAACGTAATATACGTTTTGGTTAAAATGGGTATGTACACACATTTATGTTATTTGTTTGACAGTCTTGTACAACCGCTATTTATTCATCGATCGACAAAGATTTGTACAATCTTGGTGGCGGTTTCCGGGCGTTTGTCCGACTACCTGGCAACAGATAAGTTGCAATACATTTTCGAGCGGATTACGAATCGTCCTTGAGTCGCCTTTATCCTTTAAAGGAACCGATATTGTTGCTTATGCACGGCCGCTCCGCGAGCCCGGCCTCTTTCTTAAGAAGGATTCCAGAATATTTGATTATGCGACATCCTTATTTGGCTTTCAAGATTCTATTAACATTCTCTCTCTCCGACGGTATAACTGCTTACAAATTTATTGTGACCAATGTTATTTGTTCATGCATTCATCGATTAAATTTAGCATACAATAAGTTATTTTTTAGCAAATTACAAATTTAATCGCTGATAGGATAAGCCTACATTAATAAAGTCATAGATTTGCAATTGCAAAAAAAAAACGCCACGTGTTATCATCATTATTACGTCATACGAGGTAAAGATCATTCTCACACAAGATTTCTACAGTTGTGTCGTCTTTTTATTTTATTTCCTAGCAAGTAGCAAGCACCACGATTGGCAGGCGGGTTGGTGTGCGCAATAAGGTTACTATTCTTTAGAAAGAACGCTGCTGCCCATCCCTCTGGTTGAGAATCCCTTAGTCACCTTTTACGACATCCACGGGAGGAGATGCAGTGGAACTATTGACGGCACGGTTGGTGCAGTGGCTGATACAGTCGGCTGCTGCGCTTCGGGTCGTGGGTTCGATTCCCGCACGGAACGAATATTTGTATGATCTGCAGGTAGTTGTTCCGGGTCTGGGTGTATTGTATGTGGAATTCATGTCTGTAAACGCACCCACGACACAGGAGAAATCCTAGTGTGGGGCACCGTTTTTTTAAATAACTAACTAAACTATTTTCTTAATATTGACACCACACGGAACGGACTTTGTGTATTTGTATTGCTTGCCAATACCAATCCATTGATGATTTATTCAGAATATGGATGAACTATTTTCATTCTTCGGTACTTTTGGTGTCATTATAGGTTGCCAGCGGCTACGGTCGTGTTATTATATTAGTTGAACCCTAGCATGTTCACAGATGTCACCATGTTTGCTACGCATAACTATAACGTTGTTGCCTTCGGGCGGCGCATGAAAACGTACGAATAACCGTGGTATAATAGCACAGCTGTTCGACAGTACAGAGATATTCGCTTCATCCCTATAATGCGCCGCATAAAACACAAAAGGTTTGTCTCGTTAATTCACGTGTATTATTTACGATTCGTTTCACCTCTTTAGCAAACGAGATGATAAGATCGAGTTACGATACAGCCAATATTGTCTCATATTTCAATTGTTGAGAGGATAATCGTAAAAACTCTTCAGTTCTCAATTGTTAGGAAAGTAGGCGGCCTATAAATATGATAGTCGATCCATTTTTATGAATATTAATGTAAAATCAAATCAAATTATGCTGAGACAATAGTCCGACTCTCGTAACAGAAATTGGGGCGCAAATAACAGTAATTGTCTACAACTAACTGTTATTTGAAAGGTCGCTTAATCACTCAAGGGCACGGAGACAGTTCAAACACAAATATTAATTAAGGCGGCTATTCCGGCTTACCTAATTTGAGAAGTTCCCCGTATCTGAATAAACAATTAAACTAGCAGAAGTGTCGAGACCGGGCAGGGGCGCGGGTCCGATTTAGACTACGGACCCTGACTCCACTCTGCCCAAACATTAATACCAATAGAACAGTTAATTAAACACCACGAGACTGACCAATAAAAATGATACCCAAATTGGGCACATACCAGAGATATTTAACATAATAAATCTAATTGGAATATCGGATGGTATCGTGTTTCTTCGAATGCAACAAAACTCAGAATGAAACGACTTCGTTAGTTTTTATCTATTACAAATATTGAAATAGGGATGAGGATAGAGGTTCCACAATACATGCCGCAATCAAAAATTACATAATATGTATATTTGTATGCCACAAGGGGAGCTTTTAAAAGCATACGATCTATGTCACGCAAATGATAATGTGTAATGACAAAATATGAATATACTAGGAGGGATCAAAAAGTAGTGAGAACGACGAACTCCTAGGTAAGAAAAAAAAACTGGCTGACTGAGCCATAGATACATATTTGTAATATTAATAAAGAAAAAAATCTTCGAATATCTTTATTTTTTCTGAATGTAGTCATTTCTTTGCTTCGTGTCGGAACGTGTTCTCTAAAATGGAGAAAAACGAAGTGCGAGCCGTTATTAAATACCTCTGTTTAAAAAAGTTAACGACGCAAGAGATTCATTGCGATTTGGAGGCAACATTAGGAGAGTCTGCTCTGCCGTATTCCACTGTCGCAAGGTGGGCTTCTGGGTGGGCAATTTAGAGTAGGGAGAACGACCACGGAAGACGAACATCGTTGCGGCCGTCCATCGACGTCAGTCACCCAAGAAAATGTTGCGAAAGTCGAGAAAATTGTATTGAGCGATCGAAGAGTTACCATACGATACTTAATTCAAGAAACGAGCATTTCATATGGAAGTATTCAATCCATATTGAAACAATATTTGAATATAAGAAAAGTGTCCGCAAGATGGTTGCCGATTCTCGGTTAACCGACAGTCAAAAACAAAATCGACTTGACATTTTGAAGATATTGTTGGACAAGTTTCAAGAAGATTGAATTGATTGACGATGAAAACTTTTTGTCTCGTCTCGTAACAATGGTCGAAACATGGGTCCATCATTTTGATCCCGAGACAAAACAGCAATCTTCGCAATGGAAACGGCCATCATCACCGACCCCGAAGAAGTTTCGTGTCGTGGCATCGGCTGGCAAGGTTATGGCCTCAATATTTTCGGACTCAGAAGGGATATTGTTGATTGATTACCTGGAGCGTGGAACCACTATTACAGGCCAATATTATGCAGCTTTAATTCCCAAGTTGAGGAATGCCATCAAAGAGAAAAGGAGAGGGAAACTTCGAAGGGGCGTGCTGTTTCGTCACGACAACGCACCCGCACACAGGTCGGCAGTTGCGATGGCTGCCATTCAGCAAGCTGGCTTCGAATTGGTTGACCACCCCCCTTATTCACCAGATCTGGCGGCTAGCGATTTTTATCTGTCCCCCAAATTGAAAACATACTTAAGGGGAAACAGGTACGAAGACGATAACGAGCTGATGGATGCCGTGGAGAGCTTTTTGCAGGACCAAGACAAAACTTTTTTTGTGAAAGGGATTGAAGCCTTGGAAAAGCGCTGGACTCGGTGTGTAGAGAGACTCGGAAACTATGTAGAAACTTAAATTATTAAGTTATCAATAGTCATTATATTCTATCTCATTCTCACTACTTTTTGATCCCTACTCGTATAACAACTACATAGCAAGGCTAAGTGTAAAGATAGGAAACATACATTGTAACTAACTAAATAACTAGTAGAAATAAATATATTCATATAAGATAAAAACTAGGTTTGTAAATACACATTACTGAAAATGAACTGCAACGATGGAGCTTTAAAAGGCAATTAAGATATTATGTGATATGAGTACGGGCGAGGCCTTTGTTCAGCAGTGGACGTCCTGTGGCTGATATGATGAGTACGGGCGGGGCAGTAAGATACTGCCATCAAACTTTAATTTACCATCACGTGACTTGCGAGAGCTTAAACAACGAGTAAAAATTAATTGAAAGAGTAGGTAAATGAATATCAAAAATCCGTCATAGCTATAATGTTTCAGTGTGGTGTTCCAAACAGGACCAAGCGTGTGCCTGACGAACCGTGCAAAATGATAATTAAGAGAAACCGCTCAGTCATCGTTAATACGATAGCCGGCCATGTAAATTACAACGGCGGCGCGGTGTTTATAACAATGCCCACAGTCGATGGCTTTCATTAAAATTTAATAGAACGAAAACGCAAACACAAGTAGCGGATCTCCCGTTTTATTCAGAAGCTTTAGTACAAAATCTACGATTATGGAGTATTGAGTGCACCCTTTCATAAGTTATGTTTTTCCTTTATATGCACGCTCAAAGACGTTTATAAAGTGTAAAATATTTGTGAGGAAAGAACATTTTTAAAAACCTTTTCATGTCTTTTAGAAAATGTGAAGTTGACAGACACAGGCGATGTTGATGACTGCCATTGCGTTGCAGTGGGAATGCGGTGTTGTCGGAGGGTGCTCCATCCATTGAGTACGAGTACTGAGGTAATGTTCGGGCGCAAAGGGTCGCACTCATGAGCTCATCCGCAGCTTATCCTCACACTATTCAACTCAAATTTTGCAAAATAATTGTTCACACTTTATTTACTCGCACTTTTTTCAGGATTTAGTCTTGTACTGGCTTAAGTACGTCATCTTATAATTTACTTTATAATTAATGTGCCTCGTTCTTAATAGAAGTTTAAGATTAATTTGATTTCTAATTTAACCTTTTGTGGTCGTAGGCATTTTTCATAATTAGATATTTCCGAATATATATTAAGTAAAGCATTTTAACTGTTTTAAATTTATAGAATGCGTCAGTTTTATCTTCCTGCAGTTCTTAGCATGCAACAGTGTAAGTTACATCAATTGATGTTAAATATTTTTCAATATCGGATTGCGAGTGTATCCTTAAAGTTTTCTCTCAAGGAGTGCAGTGAGAATATGAAACTGTGAGGTTGTGAGGGCGCGCCTAGTGGCTCTGGAGTGTCATTTCGCTAACACATTGTCTAGCGTCATTGTCTGCCGCGGCTCTCGTTACAGCGACGTTCAACTTTTTATTTACGCCCAAGTGCACTCTGCCTCTGTCGCGTTGAGAGCTGAATTAAGGTTCTCGGCGTTGATATGGGATCATTCAACCCAAGAATATCGAATTACGCGCGTACTGGGCTCTTTGTTGGTTCCTTGCACGTGATATTTCTTTTGTAAATGAAAGTCACCGCATGCGCTATACACGTTGTTCAAAGTGCTGTGATCTATATCGACCTCCATGTAATGCATTACTTAATAAGCCCTGAATACTGCATCTATTTTTTACCAAAAGAATTGTTCGGAGAGAATGAACAACTCGTGTCTTTGCGTTCTAATTATCTATAGGTAGGTACTCTTTTGTAGTTTTAAACTTTGTGAATACGAGCCTCTTCGGGTTGGAGATACTGTTGCTCGACTTTTGCCTCTAATTTTGCCTGAATTTGCAACTTTAACTACCATGTTCGAAGTTATTTGATGAAAGTTACGTGTTTATCAAAATTATACGTTATAGAACTGCATTTTTTTTTACATAATTCTTAGGACAAAATTAAAATGACTTTATGAATTTCAAAAGCGTTACAACATAAAGGTATAGTTAGGTATAATATTTTGCATTTTGATTCAATATCCTCTCAAAGTAACAGAGAATAACAGAAAATCCTTGGCAAGTCTGTAGATTTTTAATTTATTTTTTCTACGTGAACACACAGCGTGAATAGTGGACTTATTACGCGACCGGCAGCGGAAATTGAATCTGAAGCTACGCACTTTCCGGTTGCCGCCGCGCTTCCGATTCACTTGCTCCCCGGCCGCCCCTCGCGTTACCTTTTATTGCAAGTTTTAGCTTGTTTTCGGGAAAACCTGATGTAGTTTTTACAATAGATAAAATACATTTCATAATAACATTTCTTTGTTATGTTAGCGGTTCATGTTAGAACGGTTTGTTCGAGAATATAAAACCGACTCTTAGAATAGATTACGGTGGCCAGATGTTAAGCAGTGCTTGACTACCACGGTGAAGAAACAGAGCATACCAGTTACTCGTTTTCACATAAAAGAGATGCCGAACCATACCGTTGACTCATTAGTGGGCTCTAAGAATCGTATTCGTTAGCGCTTGATCTTTTTGACCTATGTATTCCGTTAGACATAAGTATGAAGACCTTTATGTTTCTGCTTGCATATATTAACCATACAATCTCTATGCACAGTTCTTACTTCGAAACCTTGCATAATTTTGTGTAGAATACAATATTATGCTGACAGTTGCTTATATACCGTAAACAAAACAAACCTAAAATAACAATGATAATTCAAGAATTTGTATTCCGAATGCTATATCGTAATTGATTAACAAATTAATATTTAATTTGTCATTTTTAATAAATAAACGAATGGACGTCGGTCATTGTTTGGCATCTGGTGAGCCAAAACGATCGCGTAAATGCACGCCATTTCGCAAATTGAGATCATACATCATTCAATACACATTCAATTTGATACAAACAATGTTTTCAGGAGAATATTTATCTCAGTGGCAAATAAAGCTTATGCATGCATTCGTGATGGTATGGAAATATTACGTACGTATGAGAATACATACCAATGCACGAAGCTTTGAAGGTACATTATAGAAAAAAAAGTGAGCCGTCGCGGGACGCCTGGCAGATGTGAAACATCGAAATTATTTTGTACAGATAATATGCTGGATAGTTTTTGAAGAGAATCAATACGGTATAATCAAAAATAAAATATTTGGTTTTTTGGAAAGAAAAAGAGTCTATTTAATGAACATTTACATTAATTTAACACAAACATTCAAAATTCAACATTTTCGAGCCGAGTACGGAGAGAGTAGCGCCGTCACTTGCGTATGGCGACGCGTAACCACACCGTATTGGATGTTTCATACTATCATATGGAGTGGCGTCGCACGACGGGGCGACTCAGCCACGCCATCATTTGCTCTGACCCGTGCATTAGATGTTTCCCATCAAAAACTGTTGCCTGACAAAAGGCGGGAATGTTCGTACTCCCAAGTCTTTGTAAGCTTTTTATCTAGCATAAGTTTACTGGTGGTAAGGTTCTTAATGCAAGAATCTGGCTAGGTCGCTGCTAAAGGAACTTATGTATGATCTTGGAATTATGAAACTCTATTTATTTCTATATAAATTTATTTATATAGAAGATAATACAATTCGCTTTTTCTACAATCGACAACCGTGCTGATGGCAGCCCGAATTCCTTCTCTTCTTTTACTTTCATGTAATTATTTTAAATAATGTCTTTTTATTCTATGTGGCTAGGATTTTTCTCCCAAAGAGTTTGAACTCTATTACAGTACCACCGCAGTGTCAAATAATCTGCTGCCAAGCAGTAGTGTTTACGCTTTGAACATAACTTTATTCCGGTTTGAAGGGCACTGTAGCTGAGCATGAACGAACCCAGTGTGTTGCCACGAAGAACTGGTTCTGGGTAGCATTACAAGAGTTATGGCAGACGTGACACTTACCATCAGGTGATGGACATGTTCGTCACAACGTTAAATAAAAAAAAATGATTGATGAATAATGGATTATTTTGATGCTTGTCAAATTTGAGTGCACTATTGTCCATTTGGGCTCACAGCTTGTTGCTAATTGGCTATGCATCTTGTGCCATTGCGTAGTGCCGCAATGTTAACAGTTATTTCACATATTATTCCCATTATCTATATTTATGTACATAAAACGAATGTTTCTTTGCTATTTATTCGTTCCTACACCATTCATCCAATTGAGTTTAACCTTTGTGTAGTTGTCTTGGCAAGTGGGTGAAGGTTTTTAAGAAAAAAAGGCATTGCGATGCATTCGCTATTAAACATATAACATAACATTATGAGATTGTCTCATGCTTATAAAAATTGCGTTCGCTTGGACCAGTTTCACTGATAAGTAGCGACTGAGTTTATTGGTACCAGTAATGTACTTGTAAAAATGAACTTCTGTTTGTATGTCATAACCTATTTTTAAGAGTACACAGTTTTGTAACAGTATTCTCGAACTTTCCAAACAACCCTCTAGGCGCGTGGTTCAGGAAATGGAGGATCAAAGTTAATCCCTTCAAAAGTGCAGCCGTCCTCTTCTGTAGAAGTGGCGACGTGCATTCTCGCTTAAGACAGATTTCATGTTCTGCCAACAAATCCCGTAGTAACCGCACGCAATATGCTTAGGAGTTATTCTTGACCAAAACTTGTGCTTCCGAGAGCACACAAAGACGGTGCCCACCCGCGCCACGTTTGCACCCGGTCATGTCCATTGCCTCTTAAATGCACGCAGTAAATTATTCCTTAAAAAAAGGTGCGAATTTACGTTACGTGTATTAGGCCGAACATGCCTATTCCAGCGTTGTGTTCGCATACCTGGGCAACCACTAAGTCTGTAGAATGCAAATCTTCCAAAACCGATTGATGCGTAAGGCCACGGGAGCCCTAAACGATATTTCGACTCTGTTCTGCACCGTCCTATTCCTCTCATGCTATCGGTCGTCCGAAAGGGTCTGTCCCTTTCTCAACAACAATTTTCACCGCCCAAGGCACGTTCTCATCGATCCGGACGTTGAAATCACCCTATATCTCAACACACAGGAAGAGACTCGTGCAGTCTCGTTCAGAGAGACCGGTAACTCGTCCACACCGCCGAGGTCCGTGGTGAAGACCCATTCAATTTCCCTCCTGACTCTTGCTTGATCCGGCCTGTGTCGAACCAGTAGCTTTAAATATCCCTTAAAACATTAAATAATGCTGATCCAGCTATCCCTCAGATTGATGCCCCAGCAATACCCTAAGCCGAGGTCCAAGTCCCGCAGGAGGCGCCCTTAGCTACAGTTGCTTAGTTTTTAAGTTTTATGCCTGGCTGGGGGCCTTTCGGTGTCCCCAGATTGCACGGTTAAGCAGCGACATCTACCAGAGCAGCATGCGTGAAGCTATACAAAAATATATCAGATTAATGGCTTGGTGATATATTGGAAATTACTTTTAATTTGTGTCATATCAAGAGTCACAGAGATCATTGACGATAAATTAAGTTATAGTTAAAGGGTCTAAATAGGTATATATAAGTTACTTAAAAAAATCCTGATTCACATACGCATATGAGAAAGAATGTATTCGTCTTTGTATTTTCTTACCGGCAACTCCACCCTAGGATTTTTCCTGTAACCTGGGTACAGTTTACGGACCGAAAAATCACATGCAACATGTATGCACACACCCGTCACCCAGACCCGAAACAACTAACTGTGTGTATCTATGCCGGGGATCGAACAAGCAACACGTAGCTCAAAAAGCTAATTGCTTAGCCACTGCACCAATCGTGCTGCCTGTAGATAATATATATATATATATTTATATCATCACGATATAAAAATAACATGTAACCTGACGCAGACATTTCAGCACCGGATATACCGGGGGCATATTGCCATCATTCAACATATTGTGGCTATTTTAGCAATCTTTATTTGAACAACCAATTCTACATATAGACGGCAATTTATCACTAATAAAATATTTCCGATGTCGGTCTCTGAACGTAGCTGGCAATCGTCAATTTCTCGGAAATCGAGGCAATGTGCGCTGTCCGGCCACACTATACTGTTTAAGAGTGAAGCTTCCGAGTGCGAGGGAAAGTGGCGATGCTTGGCACCGGGCCAGAACCCGCACCGTCCGTCAAAACGCTCCCAAATTTATTAGTTCCACCTAATTTGTGAAATATATATAGCACGCGACGATTATTAACATTTTTGTCATCGAAAGGATTAAGGATAACCAATTAATTCGTAAAATAGACCGACATATTTATTCGACAGGTAATAAATATGTAAACGTTTCATGGCAACGTTCGTTGAATTCTACGAAACGTAGTTGTTTATAACCCGACTAATTACCAGGATTGAAGTTTAAATAAATGATTATTTATAATCATTATATCAATTTACACCTCTGATTACCAAAGTCAGTTTACTAATTAATGCAAGTAATGATTAGAAACATCAATAAAAAACTTTAGACGGCAAAAAATCTTAATTACGTAACAAAATTGTCAGGCACGTTTTTGAATTTCGATTTCAACTGCTGCTTTAATTTAAATTCAAAGCGTACAGCGATGTGTCGCTGAGCAAACAGAATATGTTTGTTTGTCGAGGCCGTGCCGAGGCCTGTCAACACGAGCCATCCAATGTGCCGTGCTCACTTGTCCACGAGGTGCCTACCTACAGCTTTACACGAATCATGTTAAGACTCGCTGGCGAAACATACCCCAACAAAAATATTAAAGCTGTAGGTACCGTCAACTTCAGTATGTTTAACAGTTTACTTTATCAGTGTTCGACTCAAGTTCAACTTAAAAACAATATTGTTTATACTTACCTACTTTATTTAGAAACAAATTGATAATGAAATTTACCAAATGGAATAAATAAATGAACTTTACAGTTCAAACAATTTGAACAGGTGAATTAGGTTTTTGGTTAAATTCTCCAAATGCTTCAATATTTTGAATTGAATGGCTAAAGGTTTGCTATTTAATTTAAAGTTGAAACAATCTCAATTTATAGTTGCATAATTATAAATTTGGCGGGAGTACAAAATATCGTTGGTGCTGACAGTTGTCTGTGTTTGCGTGACAACATAACAGATTTCCAATCAGAGTCAACGGCGCGAAAGAGATTCTAATAACATTCAAAACTCGTCCCGCGGGAGTCGGTGTCAGTTTAATTACAGGCACCGCGCCGGGACACGCCGTCTCTGCCGGCATCACAACGGATTTTTTTCTGCGGTACAAAGGACGATTAAAAAAGTTCGTAATGAAAGTCCTCCTGCCGAAAGCAAAGGGGCGAGACTCGACTGAAAATGTTCGCATTTTCATGTAGGTATTCACTACACTTACGTAATGACAGCAGGTAATATTTAAAATTGTAATATACTATTGTAGTCCGTATTCCATACTAAAGATTCTTTCTACTTACGATACATATATCGAAGCGTGAGCAACATGATGCAGCAAAATGTCGGTTTTACAATGTTCAGAAAGTTTAGGACATTTTGACAACCGTAGATAGAACACAATAGAGGCGCGGTTCGAGCGTCTCAAGCGGAAAGGTAAATAAATTGACGCATACCATAGAAATCCGGCTTAACTAGCTATTACGACAAGAGCTGAACTTTCCGCGGTGGCGTCTCTCCGCCTGTCACAAAGTTACCAACGCTATTCTCCGATTAACTCTATTCTGACATATAAAGAGGAAATCTGTTCAGATAGGCCCTATCCTGATAAATGGATTGTTTACTTATTTTTCTCTCTAGTAGCATCCGTGCTATGTTTTTAATAAAAGTTTTACGGAATTTGTTTCATATTGATACACAGCTTACTATGACAGACGAAATACCTGAATTCTATGAGGTTTTTTGCATTTTATCAATACCTGTGCTAGTTGAATACAAAAATGTGCAGGTAGCTGGCGATCTGTGATATGTTTCATTTCAACTCAGCTTCGTTAAAATCATACCACTATTTTGTAGGCTTGTTAGTTGACTTTTTGTCGGCTAAAGCTCGTTGAAAATCAATTTCTCTATATATCTTCTCTTTGAGATGACTCACATATCGGTTTATCTTGACAAAGTTCATACCGACAGAGCTCTGTACGATGATATAATTTATATATTATACCGTGTAAAATAAATCATACCGCATGGAGCAGAGTACCTGTAACAAAAACAGAATTTTAAAATTACAAAAGTGTCTAAAATTTAACGACGTAGGTGCTTACGGTTTTTTCAGGTGATCATTAACATAATTTGAGCGGTGTAGATGTGCCTTGTGACCCGACATACGCAGCAGGTAATGGTGTTTCGAGTGTAACAAAATGAGCGCTTAACGCTAAAATGCCGCCCACGAGGGCGCTTTGTGTGCTGCAGGAAGAGAAACAGATAACAGGTGAGGATGCCGGCACGGAATTGATGCCGTTATTTGAAAAACGTCCTGATAAGTCCCCTCCGGACCCAAATAAAGGTTGAATTTTCAGGCTACGGATAAAGGTTTCAAAAATGTTCACCTTCATTTAAAGTTACGCGAGCGTTGATTAGAATTCTCTTTATTCGTTCAAATGCTCGTATAAAGTTGATTTTCAAACGGATACGGGAGTTTCCTGAAACTAATTCTTAAGTATAGCTTGAGACAATTTACTTTGTAGTGACAGAAATATTTTGATATATAGATAAAAGTTATCGCAGTGATGTACAATAACGGAGCCTGTCGGTGTATTTTCGGATGCCTAATTATCAGTCGTGCCAGTTAATTGGAGCGTAGAGCAACAAATATTTACCGTCATTTGGATGCAATGTGGAGAGCGTCCTGAATAGTTTCCACAGCTATTGCTGCATTGTATGTCGTTAGAAACTTAAACGGTGTTGACAATGTTACAGTCTATTGTAATTGTGTCGTATTGTTCGAAAACACATCCATATAATTTTCCAATGACTTCGTAAAACAACAACGAAAGGTCATTTTCTTAATTTAATATTGCTTTCATACCTATTTAGTGGTGACTGATTGAAAATATTTAAATGTCAAATGGTTGACCAAATCAAACATCCTATTTCTTTGTTCAAATGTATATTGGACAAATATATTGCATGCATGCCATTATCCATATAACATCGCTTCATAAGTTTCAGAACGTTTTACAGTTATGTTCCTTAATAATTCGCGGGAAATTATGACAGCTTATTACCAGGTCGGATAGAAACTTCTCTTATAAATATACTTATATATTATTTATAATTGTGAAACCCAGTAATCTTGGCACCATAATTCTGCGTTCAACTTCAAGATTATATTCAAATGCAAATCTTAAAAGCAACATAATTTAAGGAAAAATGCCTGTGGCATACCTAAGTAATATATTAGTAAGTGCATAATGCACGAAATGTATGCGCCGACGCAATGTTTATTCCTTTCCCGGTGAAGTTGCGTGGGCAGAGCAGGCTCACAAGGATCTTAGTATTTTACTTCAAACCTGGATAAGACATTATTACCACAGTCTTTAAGGTTTTAAATATTAGTGCAGTTCTATTGTGCTTGTGATCTACTTTGGACACTCGTTACTTGGAGCTAGTTAGATTTTGTAAAAATGAATCAATGACAAAAATAAACCCATTGTACAAGATAGTTAAACGATACAAACACAATGAAAACAAAATAGTACTTATAAATACTTACTACCCTTAAGCTCTCTAGGACAACTAATGTTTTCAACCTACAAAATAATGATTCGACGAAAAATTCGAATCAAAAAGGAGGAAAGGTCAAGAAAAAACCGTACGTAGTCTCGAACGTTGCTTATTTAAAGCATATAGTATCTCATAGAACCATAAAAACGAAGCTTGCCGGGAGCGTACTAACTTTCACTGCACTAAAATGGATATATCCTGTGTTTCGAAACAACTAAAATGGAAGTCATTTTCCTTTAGTCCAAAAGTCCTTTAGATGCGAAACACATTTATTGTGATAGCGACATTATGCAGAAATATCTAAGCTTTTAATAGGTGTGATATATACAGTTAGAACAACGGCCATTCCTACTTTTAATTATTATCTCAAATAATGGTCTTGCCTCCTTCGAATCAGTTGACTTAACACTTGAATGTCGCACGCCTACGCAGTCACGACGCAGCGCGACGCGACGCTGTCTTAGTCGCTCGCTATACGCAAACGACAAATGACACGGACGTTCTCAGAACAAACTACCGGAGTTATCTGATACAGCCACTTCGTGACAAGCTCCTCCAGCAATTCACTTGAACTCTGTAACGTAAGGTAACGTTGTATCGAAGGAGGTTTTTATCATGACGCGCGGATAGTTTATTGTTGAAACTTTTTCTTTTGACTTCGAGACTATGATAGGTGTGTAGTTAACGTTTCCAGTCACTCAGACTTGTTGATGTAAGAAGTCATAGTAGTCTAGAAGTGAAAAACTAAATAGTTTGCGTAAACAATATTAGTACTCCTTGTAACAGCGGCGGTTGCGATTGGTTGCTTTTATTAATTACTATCTATTGCCCGCGGCTACGCTCGCCTGAATATATGTTAATACAATTTTTGTATAGATCTAAATTCAAAACTGACGGATTTTAATACAAACGGTGGGCGGTCTTAAGGGTAGAATCGATAAAAACACGAATTTCTTTATGATCAACCAAAACGCCAGATACCAATTTTCATAGAACTAATCTAAAAAAATAACGTATTATTCATACAAACCATCACACCCGCTTTTACCCCCTTAATATTTACTAAAACACTGGAGAACCTATATCTTCATTTTGAACCAAAAAGCCGAATACAAATTTTCATAGATCTAACTTATAAAATTAGGGACTTTCATACAGCATTTCAAACCCTATTTTAACATCTTGGGGGTGGAATTTCTAAAATTCCTTCCCTAGTGGATGCCTATGTTATAAAAGGCATCGACTGCCAAAATGTCGAGTTTGTTGCCCGACCCGCTAAGGCTCTGCGCTGATGAAAACAATATTGTGACTAACTTCAACGTTTCGGCCAAGTTGCATTGACCGTGGTCACGAGAAGACTAAAGTATGTGGGTGTCATCGTTTTAAGCAGCGGGTGATTTTTATATCTACCCAAGGTAGCGTAATTGTCCGAAACACGATAGGCTGAATCAGACGTGCGGCGCGTGGCTCGACACCAGCAGGCGGAAGTTGTGGCGCGCGGCGCGGCGACACACAATGCTAACCATTTCATAACCACACACTTTTAGACAAATTGCGATGCGCAAACTTCTCGATGTCTGGATTCCACGATGAGGACAGCTTAAATCCAGCATCCCGATTGATATTCTTGTGCTTTTTTATTTCAATCGCTTCACGAACCATTCTAGGGTAGAATTGACGATCAGTGGAGAGGATTTTTGGGTCATGTTGCTTAATCCAGTGGTTTGGTCCTGATTCGAGCAAACGTTCGGCTTTGGCAGATTTGTTGATTTGACGGTGCTTTACCGCTATGATGTGCTCCTTCACTCTGTCTGCGATAGTACGCTGTCTGACCAATGTAGGAGCTACCGCAACTGCAGTCAACCTTGTATACCCCCGGCGTTTGGAATGGTATTACAACCTTTGCTGTTCTGACCTGTTGTGCTACTTTGGATAACGGAGTATATACAGTCTTGATGGAGTTTCTCAGTGTTGTTCCAACTTTATTCATTATTTCTTTCACATACGACATGAATACCGGTTGTCGACTGACATCGAAGTCTTTCTTTTTTATGGCATCTACGCCTAGGTTGCCTTCGGCTTACTTTATAGCCGTTGCGTTGCTCCTGAACATGCACCCCTCGTTGAAGTAGCGTCCGTCATGTGGAACACAAGCCATACTGCGCTCATCAATCCGCGTGTCAAGCGTGGAGAATACTGGCAAATTCCCCCCAAAATTACGATCAATCATATCATAATCATATCGGCCATTTATACGTCCACTGCTGAACAAAGGCCTCCCCTATAGATTTTCACAACTGTGTCATCATTTTCGGGGGTATTTGCCAATACTCAGCACGCTTGGCAGGCGGGTTGGTGAGCGCAGTATGGCTACCGTTTCACAGAAGGGATGCTGCTGCCCCTCCCTCTGGTTTAGATTCCCTTAGTCGCCTTTTACGACATCCACGGGAGGAGATGGAGTGGTGCTATATTCTTAATCCGGACATCACATACGATACAATTGTGGAATTCTGTGGGGCCCTTTGTTCAGTAAAAGTCCTTTGACTGGTTGATGATGATGAAGCAATAATGTATTTGTGGTGCCTCCGCCGGGAGACGTCACTGGGTCACAAAGTTGTCACTAAAAATAAGCGCTGTGGTCGTTGACTGCAACATCACAGCGTTAGTCAATAGTCAAATCGTTAATTCCAAATGAACCAATTACTGGCATTTATGAAACGTCAGAATTTAAGTTGCACGGTTCCAATTAGTTGGTCATATGGGAAAGATGTTTGTTTTTTTGTGCAATATGCTGAGTATCTAAACCTTTTTGTATGAATACGATGCACAATCTCCGTCTATGCTTTTTATTTTTAGTTGTTTATGGCACCTACTATAATAATAATGTAAGTTCTTGAATGTTTTATTTATGGAGCTATAAGTGTTATTATTCCTCCAGTTATTATTCCTCTTGCTGAGGTTGTTTTCTTTTATAAAGATACTTAATTTTAATTGCGTTGTTGGTATAAAAATAAACTGCTTTTCTTTCATTCTAAGTTTTGATAAAACATGTTTGTTTAACGTTAAAGTTACGAATTTAATATGTTGTCTCTGTCTGTAAGGTGGTTCAGTCTAACTATTCCCGTGGGTGTCGAAAAGCTATTATATAGATTATTTTTAAAGGGATGGGCCGCCGATTTTATGTTTTGCGATATAGCAACTTACTGCGATAATTAATAGGAATACCATGCGCGGTAATTGTGGCGTTTATTTCTCATCACCTCTAATAATAGTGGTCTCCGATTTCAGTAGTGGACTTATGCTGTATATAATACCCACAGACATAGTCGGGAAAGGGATCCATTCTCAGCTCGAAACCAAAAAACTAATATTCCCTATCGCGAGTATACAAAACTTACATAAGTCCTATATCTGTGAATGTTGCGAATGAGTAAGTAATTTTCATGTGGTTCCTGGTATAGACCACTCTTCTCCAACCATGGACATCATAAAAGGTGACTAAGAATTGACTTTTCGTGTGGGGTCCAGATTAACAATATAGCGCCACTCCATCTCCTCCCGTGGATGTGGTAAAAGACGACTATGGGCCTCTATACCAGGGGAATGAGCAGCAGCGTACATTCTGTGGAACAGCACTACATTATGTAGTAGACAGAGCTGAAAGGGCTCTGGCAACTAAAGAGATCTCAGCAGCAGCATTTCTAGATATTGAAGGTGCGTTCGATAGGACAACCTTTGAGTCAATAAGTGCTGCTGCAGAGAGACATGGCATAGAACCCACCATAATAAAATGGACAAATACTATGCTTCAGGGCAGGATTATCCAAGCCAATCTACTGGGAGACAAGATAGCTGTAAAAGCGACGAAGGGCTGCCCACAAGGAGGGGTTTTATCCCCAATACTATGGAGCCTTGTGGTAGACTCTCTTTTGGTGGAACTAAATATAGGACCATTCCATACAGTAGGGTATGCTGACGACATAGTCATACAAGTAAATGGCAAGTTCCCGAACACTGTGTCGGACCTGCTACAGGAGGCTTTGGACAAAGTAGAGGGATGGTGTGATGGGAGCAACCTATCCATAAATCCAAGCAAATCTGTTTTAGTGCCGTTCACAAATAAAGCAGACCTGAGTGGACTCAAGGAATTAAAAATGTACGGCACTAAAATCGAATGGGCCACGGAGGTAAAGTATCTAGGTGTAACACTGGATAAGAAACTAACGTGGCGTACTCACGTTGAAAATGCAACTAAAAAGGCCCTAAGAGTGTTCAATATGTGCCGTTCAGCCTATGGCAAGACGTGGGGACTCAAACCCAGGGTCATATACTGGATATACACAATGATGGTGAGGCCAATACTAACATATGGCAGCGCAGTATGGTGGACGAGAACTTTGTTACAAACCTGCAAAGACACCTTAAGGAAGGTACAAAGGGTAGCCTGCATGGGCATCACTGGAGCCTTTAAAACCACGCCTACTATGGCACTCGAGTGGATGTTGAACATTAAACCACTTCATATTCACATACAAACAGAGGCAAGAAAATCTCATTATAGACTTGCAAGGGCAGGCGCGTGGAATCGATACAAGCCCTGCACAAAACACACATCATTGGATCCTGTGAAAGAACTGGATGACTTAATGGACATGACATGTGATGCTGACAATCCAGTCTATATGTTCAATAGGAGATACAGCGTACATATACCCACAAGGGAAGAGTGGCAGAGAGGACTCAAGCCCATAAATGACACTGCTCATCTCATTTGGTATACTGATGGATCTAAAATGAAATCAGGTACGGGAGCAGGAATTTGGTCAAATGACTGCAATATCAGTCAATCCATGGGGCAATATACATCGGTTTTCCAGTCGGAGTCCTATGCTATAATTGTCAGCATTAAAGAAATGCTAAGGAGGAATGTGAAGGAAAAAACCGTATACATACTCAGTGACAGTCAAGCAGCTCTAAAGGCATTAATCTCCTTTAAAGTAAATTCGAAACTAGTCAAGGAAGGTGTTATCTTACTAAACAAACTAGGAAAACACAATAACGTAAAGCTTATCTGGGTACCTGGACACGAAGGTGTTGAAGGTAACGAGAAAGCGGATCAACTAGCTAGGGCAGGCTCGAGTAAGCAGTTCATTGGCCCTGAGCCTTTCGTAGGAATACCTCAGGGTACCTACCAACTGGCATTACATGCATTTGCTGATAAGGAACATGTCAGAGAATGGAGGCAAGCGAGAGGCCTAAACCATTTCAAAACTTTCTGCAGCACAAGACTAAACGGGTGTAAGAGACTATTAAATCTTACCAAAACCCAGTTAAGGCACTATATAGGTGCAATGACAGGCCACTTCGGCACCAAGGAGCACCTCCATAGAATGAAGCTCAGCACAACGGATACATGCAGATTCTGTATGGACAATCAAGAGTCTATGCAGCACATTTTGTGCAGCTGTGACGCTCTGGGAAGACGTAGGGCAAAACATCTAGGAGTGGCTTATCCATTGCCTGATGATTTTGCACGGCTCCAGGCAGGTATGATTGCGAAGTACCTACAGGGACTTCTGGATTTGCCAGCGGAGGAGTAGTGCAGGGCTTTGGGCAGCACAATGGATCCAATAGGGTCGAAGTGCGTTCGGCTAATGCTGAGCCCGTGGGAGCCAACAATAGAATAGAATAGAATACATAAGTCCTATATCTGTGAATGTTGCGAATGAGTAAGTAATTTTCATGTGGTTCCTGGTATAGACCACTCTTCTCCAACCATGGACATCATAAAAGGTGACTAAGAATTGACTTTTCGTGTGGGGTCCAGATTAACAATATAGCGCCACTCCATCTCCTCCCGTGGATGTGGTAAAAGACGACTATGGGCCTCTATACCAGGGGAATGAGCAGCAGCGTACATTCTGTGGAACAGTAGTCATACTATGCCCAACAACCCGCCTGCCAAGTGTGGTGAGCACTGGTAAATTTCCCTCATAATGACGACACAATTGTGGAAATTTATGGGGGAGGCCTTTGTTCAGCAGAACATTTTTTGGCGGATATGATGATGATGAAGGGTTGATACCAAGATCATGGGCATACTACAAAATTAACATCATCCTGCGATTACCAATCCGCCTGCCAGGCGTGGTGATATCACCATATTTATTACAAGCTCCACGCGCAACCGCTCATTGCAGTGATCGCGTGGATCCCCGCGTTTGGCAGTGGACGTATACGGGCTGATGTGTGTGTAATCGAGAACTATCTTCATGTTTATTATTTAGATTATGCTCCCAAAACAACCCAACCCTCGAAATATAACTTAAGTGGGTATAAAATGTACCTCTCCAAAGACCAGTGGTTGTCAAAGTGACTGATATGAAGACGAAAAAGGTAATAAGTTTACATCAGTTAAGTTGTGAATACGTGACGAAGTTACAATTTTGGCTCTCACGCCGAAACCTATGCAAACAAATTTAGGCTAAAATGAGTCAATGTTTGTCAAGCTAACCCTTTGAAGTTTCGGCTTACACATATTTTTATGCCTAAAATTGATTTTTGTGTAAATCTGAAATGATAAAGAATTCATTTGCAAATATATATTTACCAGCTAGCAATTTTGTACTACAAGATTTGCATATTGAGTATGCATTATTTTTGTTCGTACTGGATAGAAATTCTTTTTTTGTGGTTATCTTGCTGGTTAATTTGTACTAAAAGCACTTAATTATCGCTTTGCTTTCGGTATTGTATTTTGTCTGTGCCATAAAAATATATCATACTAAAAAAAAACGTTACATAGATGTGAGGTAACTATTTATTGCAAATGTAAAGAGTTAGTTTGAGTTTATGTGTGGTATCCGGCAAAGAATAGAGGGTGGACATAAAAAGGATGGGAAGCAGCATACTCACGTGAGCTATTAACAACACACTACAATCAGTTAACGGGTATGAATCCTTCCCATATTATGCAGTCTCAGGAGTTCCACAAGGTTCGCACCTTGCTCCAGTTCTTTTTGTCCTTTTTATCAAGTAAGATTCATAATTGTAAATATTTAATGTTTGCTGATGATCTCAAAATTTACAAAACTATAACCTCAGATAATGATACCACCCTGATCTAACAAGATCTAGATAGGAGTGAGCTCTGGTGCACACAAAACCGTATGAAGCTAAACGTGCAAAAATGTTGTCAAATACGATTTACAAGAAAAAAGCAAACTCACGTGTGTTCATATAACATCACAGGCACTCTACTAAATAAAGTTAATGAGGTGCGACATCTTGGTGTTATCATGGATAGTAAAGTTAACTTCAATAGTCATATTGACAATATTATCAAAAAATCTGCACGAATGGGATATTAGATTAGATAGGCTTTCTTAAAAGAAGCACAAAAGGATTCAAGTTGGCGCGGACTAAAATTATATTTTATATCACACTGGTTCGTAGTAACTCAGAATTTTCCAGCATAGTGTGGAGTCCACATTATGTGGCTCACTCGCAAAGGTTTGAAAGTATACGAGAGCTTTCACTAAACACCTCACGTATCGTACAAGTAAAATATCTAAATAAATCACCAATACATCTGCCAAGCGTGGCGATTATGGGAATCCCCTATGACTGCTTAATATAATGATCACGAGGAGGCTCACGTTCAGTAATGGACGTTTACGAGATGTGTAAAATGTGTTAGCAAAACAGCAAATATTACGTTTAAATCGTAAACTTCCTAATGGAACATTCAATATTTATAGAAAGTAGTAAAACTATTCCGTACTTGTCACAATCGTTGGTTCTCTTAGGCAACAACTTTATAACTCCATTTATTGCTTTGATAATATTATCCAGTATCCACTCTTGAATCTATATAGATCATATCAGTATATCAATATTTTTTAAGTCCTTTCACAATTTAAACAGCTTTTTTATATGGTATGCCAAGACTTGAAGATTGACAGCACGGTTGATGCAGCGGCTGATACAGTCGGCTGCTGCGCTTCGGGTTGCGGGTTCGATTCCCGCACGGAACAAATATTTGTATGATCTGCAAGTAGTTGTTCCGTGTCTGGGTGTATTGTGTATGGAATTTGTGTCTGTAAACTCACCCACACGACACAGGCGAAATCGTAGTGTGGGGCAAAGTTTAAAAATAAACAAAAAGCTTGTGGGTCACCTGAGCGATCACTGCTGCGATGAACATCCGCAACATCGGTGGAGTCGCTGATGTGTTGTTGACCTAAGGGCAGACATACAATCGGCCGAATACTGAAACGCCTTTTCAAAAGTAAAAATAACTTTATTTAAAGGCATTTTTTTATTGATGTCCAGTGGAAATTCTTCATGAACTTCCTTCGCCCCGGGGAAGGGCGAAGGGGTATGCCGGACTCCTACCGGCTAATACCACTGGAGCGGTCGGTCATCTTCGGCACCTAAGTCCAGCTTCAGGTCCTCGTATGATCACACTAGAGATGTACTATTTAAAGCCTGCTGCCAAGTTTTCTACTCGCGCAGCCTGTGCAATCATACGCAGTGGACCATCAGCACCCCGCAGGTCCAGAATAATATCGGATTTAGTATGTTGATGGGGCTGCCCCGCGTCAGCAGTGTGTATCTTTTATTGGTGAATTAGAATTTGTAATTCAATATGTTATTAGTTTTAAGTCTCCACTCGAGAACCTTTTTACCCCAACGGCTATCAGTTCTAAGACCAATGTGCAATGGGCATTGCCACTTCAGTTTACTAATCCTTCCAGCTATGTCGGCAACGTTAGTTTATTTCTGATTCGATCTCGCAAAGAATTACCAAGCATAACTCTCTCCTTAGCTCCCTGTGTGACCTTGAGCGTTCTTATAAGGCCCATGGTAAGTGACCACGTCACTGTCCCAATGAGCACACATTACACACAAAACCATACGGGTTGCTTGGCGATCTTGGGAGGCCCATGTCTAGCAGTGGACGGTATTCGGCTGAAATGATGATGATAATGATGATATGGAGAAGAACCGGCTAGTAATACCATAATTATACTAGTAATTATTCACAACGACCACAAAAAGAAAACTTTATCTCTCCTTTTCTATATTCAATAGCCGGCTTCGCCATGAAACACACACACGTACTACATATATACACTTTTGTATTCTTTCATATCCGCTCCATCATTTCGAACTGCAGTGCCAAAAACTGCAGGTGCACATAACTAGGGGCCGCGAGCGAGGGGCGCTTTCGGTAGCCAGCCAGCTAATCAACCGGTCGGAATGTGGAGGGCTCTTGTTGGTTACAGAGCGCACAGATACCATGCACCCATTAAATAGCTAAGTATTAAACTTGTTGCGAACGCGTAACTAATTAGGGTTGTACAGTTTAAATACACATTTTTTATACTTTACAGATCGCATTTTGGTATTTAAAAGCGTCTGCTACACATAAATTGAAACTAACATTATTGTAAAAACGTTAGACGTAACGACATAATAAAACTGTAGTTCAAAATAAATATAAAACGCTTTTAATGAAATATGAACTTAAAAGTACTAAATAAGGGCGTGAAACATGTTATATTCTCATTATTGTTTATTGATTATTCATTTTTTTAGTCTCTAAGCAAAATTAATTTTAAAGGTGAATTTTTTAATAACTTATCAGTTTAAATTAATTTTTAGGCCAATTTATTAATTATTTTCGAAATACATAAAGGCGTTAGACACAATCTTCTGTGTGGTGTCCGGATTAAGAATAAAGCACCACTCCATCTCTTCCATGGAAGTCGTAAAAGGCGACTAAGGGACTCTAATCCAGGGGAATGGGCAGCAGCGTCCATTCTGTGGTACAGTAGCCATGCTGCGCTCACCAACCCGCCTGCTATGCGTGGTGATTACTGGCAAATTACCCCCAAAATGACGACAAAATTGTGGAAATCTATACGGGCGGCCTTTGTTCAGCAGTGGACGTCCTTTGGCTGATAATATGATGATGATGATGATCTACGGGATATTATGGTGCAGAAAGTACTAGGAATTAACAAAAAAATACAGGCAATTTCCCGATGCAAATCCATCAATGGGAGACAATGGAAAAAGTTGTATGCAACCTCTGCATAGATTATGGGGCCGCTCAACTCTTTGCTTTTGTTTACCTTAACTTTGATAGCAAACTACTATATTACTGACTACTAAACTTTTTATACTTACATAGGCTGCACTAAAAGTATCGGGAATGGAATATTTCCACTGTTCCTGTCATATTAAAATCTTTTTAATTGAAAACTCCTTGGTTTTACAAATCGAATACCATTTATTTATTTAAAAAAATATTCACGGTCTTGTCACAAGGTTTTGTCAAACTTGTTTAGTCGTTGAGAATATGGAATTGACTCGAGAAAATTCAAGAGCGATGATTTATTATGACTTTCGAAGTGGTTTAACACAAAAACAGTGTGTTGACCGGATGATTTCCGCATTTGGTGATGAAGCCCCATCCAAAACCACAATTTATCGCTGGTTTGCTGAATTTCAACGTGGACGTGTCAAGCTCAGTGATGATCCTCGTCAAGGTCGTCCAAAAACTGCAGTCACCCAAGAAAACGTTGATGCTGTGCGTAAGCTGATTGAGGAAGATCGACATGTGACATACCGCGAAATTCAGGCAACTTTAGACATTGGCATGAGTCAAATACAAATAATCTTGCATGAACAATTAGGCGTAAAAAAGTTGTTTTCCCGATGGATACCGCATTTGCTATGTGAAGAGCAAAAAGCGGCTCGCGTTACTTGGTGCGTCAGAACTCTCGACAGATTCCACGCAGGATCCTCAAATGCTGTATACAACATCGTATCAGGTGACGAATCCTGGATATATGCGTACGAACCCGAAACAAAAAACCAGTCACGAGTTTGGGTGTTCGAAAATGAGTTAAAGCCAACAAAAATTGTTCGTTCACGGAGTGTTGCAAAAAAAATGGTGGCCACGTTTGTCTCCAAAACCGGCCATGTTACGACTATTCCTCTTGAGGGACAAAGAACGGTTAATGCAGAATGGTATGCTAGCATTTGTTTGCCACAGGTCGTTTCTGAACTCCGTAGAGAGAACTGCAACCGCCGCATCATCCTCCATCACGACAATGCGAGTTCTCACACCGCGCACAGAACAAAAGAGTTTTTAGAGCAAGAAAACATAGAATTATTAGACCATCCGCCGTACAGCCCCGACCTAAGCCCTAATGATTTCTATACTTTCCCTAAAATAAAGAATAAATTGCGTGGATAGAGATTTTCATCACCTAAAGAAGCTGTGGACGCCTACAAAACGGCCATTTTGGAGACCCCAACTTCCGAATGGAATGGTTGCTTCAATGATTGGTTCCATCGTATGGAAAAATGTGTCAAATTTCGCGGAGAATACTTCGAAAAGCAATAAATACATTTTTAAATAGTAATGTTGTGTCACTTCCTTGATTCCCGAAATTTTCAGTGCCGCCCTCGTATATTGTTTGTTCAGGTTATTTGTAATAAGTTACATTATTTTATAAGTTACATTATTTCATAAGTTATATTAGTACTAGCAAATTCCCCTCAAAATGACGACACAATTGTGAAAACCTATCGAGGAGGCCTTTGTTCAGCTATGGACGTCCTTTAGCTGACTTATGATGATATATCTCTAATTAGCGCCAATTATTACATAGTGTTCGAGTGACTGTCCTGTACTATGGTCTGTGACGATTGGTTCACATTTATTATTCCTGTACTATCTTCGATTCTTGATACGTAACGTAAATTTTCAATCAATCGGACGTCTAGACTTGGGTGAATTTAGGTTCCATTACATACATGCATACATATATACAGGTCAAGGCTAATAATTATAAAAAAGTGTTAAAATTTGGCAGAGATTTTGTAAATCATGCATTTTGTATAGATAGATTTTTATAAACTTAAAATAAACATAACATCAACCTTTATTTTATAAAATAATACAGAGTTTAAGTATCATGTAATAAATAAAAAATGAAATTAGTTTCTAATGAAGAAGCTTTTAAAACAAGAAAATGTGTAGACAAAAGTATACCGGGTTTCCAATTTTCACACTGTATTCGTTTGTCCAACGGTCCTAAACATGAACATGAATATTTTACAGCTTTAGTTATACAAAAAACATCAGAGCATCAAAATGAAAAATGGTGACCAAATGAACCGTCGGAGTTCCATCGTAGCATAAACAGGATTGGAAGGGCGCAATTTGGTCGGTATTCAGAATCGCGGCGCTGTAAAAGCGCGCCATGTCTAATTATCGTCGGGTTATCGCGGAGCTACCATGAGTTCGAAATATTTTCACTCCAGAAACAAATCCTACTTATTAGTCATCTACAAAGGAAAGGCTATGCTAATGTTAGTATTCTAATCAAACGACCGTTCTTAATTTTAGTTTTAATTTCGTTACTGCGCAAATTAAACGCCTTTTTACTTTCAGTTCATCAGCCTAAGAGCTTCGAATTTTTGTCTGTATCCCTTTAATTTTCATGTAAATTATTTAATAAGATGAGAATAAATTAAGTAACCTTGATTAAAAATTAACACTACAACTCCTATTTTTTGGATTAAACATTTAAGCAGCGAGTAATATTGCGTACAATGTTAACAACGAGCTTTCGCCTGAAATATAAATTTACATTTAATAAGGGCACTTCTTAAGCAGTCTTCAAGCCGTTTCAAAAATTCTTTACATGTAAACAAAACAACTGATATTGATACTAAAAAGAAACCCCTTTTCAAATGTAATTGACAACATAGAAGACACGATAGCATATTTACAAGTCTTCATTTCGATTCTTATTCTAATATCCCGCGCATTTCATACATTCAGATATCTTTGTAAGACTTCAAATGTTATTAGATTCATTGTACTATCTTATGCACACATCGTACGCAGATCTTTTTTCGGTGTCGTACCAAAAGGGGCTCCGGTGATTTTAATTACCCAACCTTTATTAGACGAAAATGGGACAAGATTATTAAATTTTAACCCATGCATGAACGTGGGATTACTGTCGTGGCTGTGAAAAATAAGGAAGTACTTTTACTCATGCTCTACCGTGTCGCGTTTAATACGACAGGAATGTTTGTGTGATATACAATCTTCTTACTGATATAAATGTGAATGTTTGTATGTTTGAGGCCATAACGCACGAACTGCTAAACGAATTCAATTGGAAATTGGTATAGAGGTAGAATATATCCTGGATGTCGTGATAGGATATAGCATACTTTTTATTTGAGTTATCAAAAACACAGTTTATTTTAATTACGCTTAAAAAAGCGAGCGAACATCATATCACCAACCTGTCAGCCGAAGGAAGTCCACTGCTGAACAAAGGCATTTCCCTTAGATTTCCACAACGATTGGTTACATGCCGCCATTCGGGCGGCTAATGACTCTCAGCGACCTTCACAAGGTCGTCTGTCCATCTCGTTGAATGCCGTCCCACGGTGCGTTTTTCGGTGCGCTGTCTTCACCTGACAACCTTTTTATCCCAACAGCCATCAGTTCTACGAGCAATGTGTCCCGCCCATTACTACTTCAGCTTACTAATCCTCTCAGCTAAGTCAGCAATTATAGTTCTTCTACGAATCTCGTCTCTCCATAGCTCACTGAGTGGTCTTGAGCCTATTTATAAGGACCATAATCAGTGACCACGTCACTGTGCTGTCATCGCTGGTAACGGGTAACTATTGTAACTAAAGGCTAACATGAAATTATACAAATAGGTACCAAATCCTCGTATACACCTTCATGTAATCGTTCAGAAATGAAATCGTTTAGAAATGTTCTATAACATAACGCTACTTTACGGTTTAATTATATCAAACTTCATACAATCGGTATTCAAGCGTGACGAACTATCGTATCGTATCGTATGGGGGCAGTGCAGAGGGATAAGCGGGGGCGGTGTCCGGAGCTGCTGATTTTGAATGCAGTTGCGATGAATTGACAATTCAAAATACCTCTTAATATCAGAAGAAGAAGAAAATAAATTTATTTGGATATATAGGGCCACACACCACTTACAGAAAGCATAAATTAAGTAGATAAAGCAAAACAAAATCAAAACAAACCATTAACAAACATATTGGGACATCAACATACAACAAACCATACAATAGGAAGATAACTAGAAGAATAAATGTATAATAATATAACACTAATATACCTACTATGAAATAAAGGTTATGAAATAATGGTTAGTGGTGAGCGTCGCAATACCGATCAAAAAGAGACATTACTCAGCCTAAAGCCGCATCGCAGCTAGCGATGCGGCGCTGATTTTCAGCAGAACCTCGTAGTATGCATAATATGGTAGAGAAATATATTATGTTACAATGATATAACGTTACTACACTATTGTGCTGTGTGCATCACACAAAGCTGTAACCACAAAAAGAATAAAACTATCCACAATGCCGCAACCGAACCTATTTAAAGTACATATTTAGACTAGGTAGGTAGCGACATGCATATTTGTGCATAATTATGCTATACTATACATTATATGGATTATATGGATACTTAGCATATTATATGTATAATTTTTTTATAATAACAAATATTACCGCCTTTGCGTGATATTATATTCAGAATGCCGGCTCAGAATGCCACCACCCCATCTCCTCCCATGGGTGTCGTAAAAGTCGACTAAGGGATTAGCCGGAGGATGGGCAGCAGCGTCCTTCGAGTATATAAACAACTCAACTGCGATCGCCAACCCGTCTGCCAAGCGTGGCGATTATGGCAAAACCCCCCAATGAGCCCACAACACATCCATATCGGTCGTTGTGGACATCTTTGGGGGAGGCCTGTGTCCAGCAGTGGACTTCATTCGGCCGTAATGATGAAAAAAAAAAATGATATTCAGAATTCATTAAATAATTTTATATCTATATAATTTGAGTAGGTATCAATGTATGGTTATGGAGCCGATAGGTATACTGTGGTCCTCTTATGGAACCTCTCCTACGACGCGGTCCTGCGTGTCGCTCTCCCCGCCGACGTCAGCTTTGTCTGCTGCTATTACAGGTAAAGGTAGGTTCCAAAAAGTGCTTTTTTGGAACATACCTTCTGAAGTTCTTATGCAGTCACAGGTAGTAAATGCAATATTGGAGAAAACGATAACTCGGTTCAAGAACAGTCACTGTTAATTTATGCGTAAATATCTTTATCGAACCAATTTAATTCGAAATTCACCAATCACTCACAGGCACTGACCACTTAAAACAGTAGTAAAACATCAAAGTAAGGAATAACTCTTATTTACAAAATGTTCTAACCAAAACAAATTACACTCAAGCACGCATGAACGAGCGCCATCACGGAAATCTAAATTCTCCACTCACAAATTTTGTCATTATAATACTTGCTGATTAAAAAGGTTACATTCGCTGTATTAGCTTTTAGCTGCAACTAGATTTTTATTGTTACTGTTCTTGAGATTAAATTTAAAGTATAGTCTTTACTCCGCGATCTTAGCATATGCACACAAACCCAGCACTCCGTCAAGCGCTCACGATCTGTCATGATTCATGAACTGAAGCGTCCAACGAATGAAAGGAATCTATCTTTCCCGCTTGCACTCGTACGCTTAATTTCTCTATCCCTATCAAAACTCGCTAGATACCGGCTTGTTGACGAAAACCAGCGAAAAAATTAGGCGTGAGCAAAAGCGAGGCGAAACCGTGGAATTGAAAGAGACGTGTGCGTTGAACGGAATGAGTTTAGTTTCCTTTGTATATAAGCCGGAATTTCTCAGCTTATGCTGTATGTATTTAAAATAATATTATATATAAATTACCGATCCAGCTGTCCTCAAAATAATAGCTTGTTATCCCCAGCAACGCCCTAAGCCGAGGTCCATGTCACGCAGGGGCGCCCTTAGCGAAAGTTGCTTAGTATTTAATATTAATTTTAAGCGTGGCTGGAGGCTTCTTTTGGCTTCGCTAGAAACGACCGGTTAAGCAACCACATTTCTAGGAAAAGTCTGCGAGAAGCGCAACAAAAAATAAAAACAATTCAATTTAAGGCCTCTATCAGACGACGTTTTTTTGCGCGGTTCAAAGTCAAAGTTTTTTATTTCAAATAAACCAAATATTGGCACTTATGAAACATCAGAATTTAAGTTACACGGTTCCAAATAGTTGATCTCATGGAGAAGAGCTGGCAAGAAACTCCACGGTTCAGAACGAAGCGTTTACTTGACATTCTGTAAGCGCGCGGCGGCGGCCACGCTTTTCGTCGTTCATTTTACACGCCGTTACATTAAATTGTGTGTTGTCCATTTTCACGTGCAATAAGAATGCCGTGAAATTCCGTTTCGACTGTTAGAGACCTATTTTTTATTGGTGTCCAGGGAAAATTCTTCGTAAACTTCCTTCGTCCCGGGGAAGGGCGAAGTGGTATCCCGGACTCCTACCGGCTAAAACCACTGGAGCAGTCATCTTCGGCACCTAAGGGGGGCCTCGTATGATCTAGAGCCACTGGTGCCACGCCTATGGGCTCATCTCGGAGACGGTGCCTGTAAAGTGGTCACTCCCCCGGGGGATTGTAAAGGATCCACCAAAGCGTCCCACGGCAGTGCGTGACCACATGTGTGCCACCGTCTTCTCTTTGGTCGCTCGGTGTGGGCACGTAGATTCACCAATCTACGCACCCGCAAACCCAGAGGTCCCCTCGCCTTATAGTAACGGCAGGCGGTTTCAGTCGTATGGGAATTAGGCGCCAGGGTGGTTCTAACCCCGGCGCCATCTCCTCCTTCTTCGAGCGGGATCGGCCCTCTCCCGATCCCGCTCTGCGGTCTCCTTCTGGAGCATGACGCTCTCACAGGAGACAACTGCATTCCAGTTTTCGTGCTCTGCCAACATAGCCGACAGACTGCAGCAGAGAGAGATCTTGCCCGATTCGATCGACCAGGATCCGCCACTGTGCGGTGTCTTGGTCGCTATCACAATGCTGTTAGAGGCCTAAAGTGTCCATTCAAAAGTAAGTATATACTGTCGGGGATCGATACAAGAAAGCCGATGGGAATCGGGTTCTTCGCCACTATAAGGTATGATTATGCTTTTAGAGTGACAAATTAGTCATCATCGTCACATTTCAATTGAGTTGTTAATGTACTCGAAGGAGGTTGCTGCCCTTCTTCCGGCTAATTACATATACCTCTTTTAACATCCACGAGTTCAGATGGGGTGGTGCTATTCGTAGCCGGTACCACATGACATACTCGTAGCTGGAATCATCATTTTATCATCATCATTTCAGCCGAATAAAGTTATAAAATAAAATAAAGTCTACTGCTGGACACAGACCTCCCCCAGAGACACCCACAACGACCGGTCAGGGTGTGTTGTGTGCTCATAGGGGGATTTTCTGCTGGAATCACACGGCATTATTTTTTATTATAATAGTAATAAATCGTTATTATCCAGAATGTAGTGCAACTTATCTATTAAGTATATATGATGCACAATATTGTATCTTTACACGCATTTAAATATAGAATTAACGACCGCGACGATGTGGTGCCCATGCCAGTAAAAAACTGTGTGACAGACATCGACGGTCTTGGATTGGGTCTCTTGGACTCTTTTTTCCAAAACTGCAAGACCGATCTTTTTGAACATGAACATAACCTTTAATGGTTAAATATATAATAAATTTCATTATTATTCTGATACCACGACCTTCGCCCTGTGAGGCCGGCAAAAAATTGCACCACCCAGCCGCATTTCATGGGTGTCATAAAAGGCAACCATGGGATTAACTGGAGGATGGGCAGCAGCATACTTTGAATATATTAACTACAACTCAACGCTGACCGCCATCCCGCCAAGCGTAACAATTATGGCAAAGCCCCCCAATGAGCACACAACAAAAACCCAGAGTGGTTTTTGTGGCCATCTTCGAGGGGAGCAGCAGTGGATGGTTTTCAGGCCAAATGCAACCTAAAAAAACAACAAGACGTTTTGAAATATCAGCTTCAAATCTTGAATTGGGTATCATTTCAATTATTGTTCGCCCAAAAATAACTGGTTTTAGATCGAGTAATGACATCAGTAAATCATAGTTGGGTACCGCACCGTTGGTGAAGTAACCGAGTTAATGGCGACGTTTTTAAAGCTTTTTGCATAGTGCGCATACATTTCATAGAAAATAAGGCATTTTTTTTGGGTGTCAGGGAAGTGCAGGCTCTATCGCTGACCAGCAAGGCCTATCAGACCTTGTAATAGGATAAAAAAGTGCCTGACGAGACATAAAAGAAAACATTTCCCATGAGTACACACTCAGATTTTTATGTGGATGGAATGAAAACACATACGTGCATAAACCCAGTCTTGGAACAAATACTTATTGATTTAGTCCTTGCAAAGATCGAACATGTGACTTTTAATACAGAAAGCCAAATTCTTAGCGTCTGCACTATTCAGATCCTTTTGATACAATTGATATTATTATTATCATCATAATATTTCAAATCCACTGTATAGAGTCTTATGACTTATACACAAATAATATAATTTACGTCAGAAGCATTTTAACAACGGGTTAGACGACGAAGACTGACGCCATTGATTTTAGGTAATTTTTAGGTTAATGAGTGTGTTGGTATACATTGAAAATCCTTTTGTAACTTGAAATATTTTTGACGTACAAAAGCGCCCACGCGTATTGTGACATTAATGAACATTTTACTCATCTTTCCGCTATTCAAGTTTAAGTGTCAACTTTTAGTGTATTTAGAATATATCTGTCGTATTCAAATATAGTGATAAAGTTAACTCCAGAAAGATGTAAACACAGTGAATTTCAATATTAATATACAGAAAAAACTTATTTTTTTCATTTTAAATCACAAATTCTTCCTCTATTGAGTATGATAATTTTTTGATTATACAATACGATATAGAGAAGTTAAGTATCGACATTAGTATCTATGATACTTCAAGTACGCGATATGAGTTGAAAAACCCGCCGGAAGTTCGGAAAGTGACATATGAAAATAAAAATATACAATGAATGGCGACCGTCTGTCTCACCACGAAGTGTCTGTGTCAGCTGGCATGCTTATGAATTACGAACGACCGATTGGCATTTATTAATATCGCTCTATTTATGTCTTAGGGGAAATATTGAACTCAGAAATCCGACCACTCATCTGTCTACATCGTCGGTGTCGCTCTAAATTATTCAGATTCAATTATTTCCCGTGTAAAATACTTTAACTGCGGAGCGTTTCAATCAATCACTCTTCACCAATTTAGTGTGAGCGTCATTTGGCAAATTCGATTACGTCTCTCATTGATGGCGCTAGTGAGAGAATAAAACAGTGCGACGGGTGCCAATGACGGTTGTGACAGAATGCGTACGCCCATCCGTAGGTTTCCGTTTAATTAATCTCCTAAACTAAATTTAAATAGGTGGATGTACCGAGTGCATGCGAACAGTCGTCCAACAAAATTAAATCAAGCATTATTCAACAACTCCCAATACAGCGCTAAGAGTCCTCGTTATGACATGCATCAAATTTTTCATTCTCACTTTTGCTGCAGTCGTCGTGTTACGTCAATTTAAATTATACAGAACTTCATTAAAGATAATTAAGATTGTTTTGTTTGTCTTTTAACAATTTATCTGAGTATACAATTAATATAATAATTAAATAGGTAATGCCTATCCAAATTTTACTTCGCAGTACAATGTGTAATGAGATGTGCTTTGTAATATCTAATAATTTCCTAAATCTTATATAATTTGATAATCTAACTTATTCTTTTAGGTACCTATTTGTATTGTATTTTTATTAAAAGAGTACTTGGAGACACTTATTTTGAATTAATATTTGAATTATCTATGTCCGACACAGATGCTTCGATATAGACCGATACATCGCCATGGTTGACACTCTGTTATTTAAAACATAAAAATATTAACGTTACTAATTCCGGCCAAAAATAAAATCAATCTAAATTCGTTTGGTGTTTGATATTCGTCGAGCATGGACAGACCCTCAGGCGCTCTTCGATATTATTATGTTCAGGTACTACACATATAGGAAAATATATGTGTCGGTGCGCACGTTTAAGCCCGCGAAATTCACACGGCTCGCTTGGCGCCACGCGCGAACGCCTCCCACCCGATCTCATTACCAGCCCCTCGACAGCGATGCTATTGATCACCGTCAATATCTGGTATATTATAAAACATAACATATGCTGCTTTTAATTACTGACTTTTAGGCGACATATAAATAATTTTAAATTTTTGACCAGAGATCAAAGTTATTATCAAGCGATAGTTAAATCATGAATTAAATGTAATTGGCTAAACAAAGAATTTAAATTTATAAATAACCTAGTATGCTAATAAGTTTTGGGAAAGCTATCAAATAGCAAAAAGAAAACTTTTTACACGAACAAATTGATCTCATTATTAAATAGTTGGTTCGATAACTCGAAATTCTATTTTTTTTCAAATTTTAAATGTTCTTTTAGTTTAAGAGATTTAGAATAAGTTTTGATTATGAACGGTAAATACCGTTTTTGTTAGCTAAGAGTTAATTCATTTCTTTTCTATTAGTCGGCTACGGCGTAGCGTAAATTAAAGGTTATGAAGTTAACATATTATCATCATAGCGGCCATTTATACGTCCACTGCTGAACAAAGGCCTCCCCCATAGATTTCCACCACTGTATCATCATTTTGGGGGGAATTTGCCGATACTCACCACGCTTGACAGGCGGGTTGGTGAGCGCAGTATGGCTACCGTTTCACAGAAGGGATGCTGCCACCCATCCCTCTGGTTTAGATTCCCTTAGTCGCCTTTTACGACATCCACGGGATGAGATGGAGTGGTGCTATATTCTTAATCCGGACACCACAAGGAATATATATAGATAGTTAATCTATATACCTATGTTAACTTATCGTGTTAATTACTCGAGGGAAAATCTTTTATGTGTATTGACAATAAACACTAAAGAAAGTTTAATCTATACAAGATTAAACATCAATGCATAATTAAACCACTTATAAGGAAAATTGAAATATTCGAGTTCATGTTTAATTAACCATATTTTAAATTTTAGGCCATACATTTTACAATAAGTTATCATTTCAGCCATATTAAGTCCACTGCTGGACACAAGCCTCCCCCAAAGATCGCCAGAACGACTGGTCTGGGTGTGTTGTGTGCTCATTGGGGGTTTTGCCATAATCGCCACGCTTGGCATGCGGGTGGGCGATCGCAGTTGAGTTGTTAATGTACTCAAAGGACGCTGCTGCCCATCCTCCGATTATTCCCATAGTCGTCTTTTACGACACCCATGGAATGAGATGGGTTGGTGGTATTCGTAGCCGGCACCACACGACAATTATAATAAGTACGTATACATTCTTTATTAAAAGCTACACCGTACAACTGAAAACAGAAATTGATCTAGTAGACAAGGTGACTGCGACCCGAGCCGTCTTGCGGTCGACTTGTCGAACATACCTACTTATTGAAATGTTATGTGAAGGTGTGGGAATGATATTTATTAGGTATATTTAAAGGATGAAATAAAAATAAGTACATATTTCATTAGCAAAAATAGTCGTTCGCTGGTAGATTTTTATTTCTTATTTCGCTTATTTTATTACAAGATTGGTGTGGAAAGAATATAAAAATAAAAGTTATAAGAAGAAGCTAGGGAATTTACAAAGTAATTTATAAGTTTCATGTTTACTAAAAAACTAAAAGTCGGTACCTAAACGGTCGGTATAACTTGATAACGATAAAATAATTGATGGGTACAAATGATTTAGAGATATCACGCACTCATTTGTATAAGAATCTCACAGCCCACATACATAAAAACAATGTAAATAAAAACGTTTCAGTAAAATAACAATGGTGGCGTTAGTCGTGACTTTGTAATGTATCCTCTAAAAGCGCCTATATTTTAAGGTGGGTAGTCCTTTATCGCGACACGATGCTCTAAAACCTTTGCAGGCGTTTACAGTTAAAAACCTATTGTTTGATTGATTGTAGTTATAACATGTCGAGTAAGTCTTTAAAAACCATAAATGCTTATGATTTTATTAAAAGAACATTATGAAGGCTTTTATATTCGTATGTGATCACTGTTTCTATATCAGATCTGACACTTGTTTATTTTTCTGTTTGTAATCATAATTTTTATAAGTACCAACCCAGTTTCCATAAAAAGATCATGAGGAGAGATTTATGTTACCAAGGTTTATATATCTATCAAGTTACTTAGCAACCATAATTATAATATCTCGTACACAAATTAGTTTTTGAATGAATTTTGGATGAAATAATTTGTATTATCTTTGTCTCGTGTCTAAGATTATCTTTAGTCTTGTACGAATATCGTACATATAAATTTATATTTTGAATATTTTAGCTCCTAGCTATGAGGGTAATATCTTTTGTGTTCTGCAGTTATGCCGTGTGGTTGGACTAGTTCATACGTTTCGTAATCCTATAATAATTTTACAATGTGCAAATGTAAAATACAGTCCACTTTAATACTTTGTCTAGTATTTGATTATGCCTATAGCACTTTAACAATGATGGAGAACAATATACCTTGTAGTAATCATAATTAAATCTTGTTACTATCTCGCATATTAACTACAGTAATGTTTACCGCAACACTAAACTACAAATTGGGTCGATCATAAAGTACCTATGACACAAATAAATAAACAAGGAGAGAGTTTAGCTTTGGACATAGGCAATTGGCAAATTGGTTCAACAGTACTCGAACTGGGTCGGAAGCAATTTAAAGTTTTTACCGAATAAATACTCCGAGTCAAAAATTCACCCATGCTTACAAGTCTACGAGACTGCGCAGATTGAATTAAACTGGGGCGGATTATTGAAACAACATAATAAATTAGGAGCAGTGTTCACGAATGAACTAAACCCAGTTATATTGGCCCCAAGTCAACGAGTGTATTCTAAGATCAGGAGAAATTTATCTAATTATGTGGAGAACTGATTGTCCTGTCTAATTGGTTTGCGCGATCCTTTTTATCGTTCTCGTGCGAACCCCGTACGAAAGGTTTCTCCCAGTTTTATGACATTAACTTCTTGCCCCAAATTGGAAATCGGACTCACGTGATTGCTTATGTGTGTTGGTCAAACACTTTGAGGTGTTCGTAAATGATACAGGCATCTAATAGAGGGATACTACGTGATCTATAAGGCCTATGGGTACCTATGTTATTTCTGTGGATATCCGCTTTTGGAGACTTAATGGATGCAAACAGACGTTTTTACTCTAAAGCCAGAGATTTTTACAATTGTGTCGTCATTTTGGGAAGTACTTGCCAGTACTTACCACGCTTGTAAGGCGCATTGGATGAGCGCAGTAAGGCTACAGTTCCAAAGAAGAGACGCTGCTGCCCATCCTATCATCATGGTCAAGAGTACCATACTGCCGAAATAAAAAATCAATCTATTCTAATATATTTGGATTTGGGATTTGACTGTTTTGTTTGTGTTATATGTGATTTTAACACAAAAACGGTCGAAGATCCAAATCACAAATCTAAAGATTCTGGGTTGGATTGATGTATTTTTTTTTATAAAAACTTTACCCCAGACTCGTATTTCTCCTATGTCGTAGGTGCGTTTACAGACATAAATTCTACACACATTACACCCAGACCCGGAACAACTACCTGCAGATCATCTAAATATTTGTTCCATTCGGAAATCGAACCCACTACCCGGAGTGCAGCAGCCGACTGTATCAGCCACTGCATCAACTCTGCCGCCGTATTAATTTCGGCCGTTAGTCACCTTTTCCGATATCCACAGCAGAAGATGGAGTGGTGTTTACTAGTAATGTCTGAGTTTTTTTGCGATTATAACAAATTGTATAAAAACACTTTTAAACGGATTATATCGTGTATCTTATAGGTTTTTGTTTGTATCGCAATGCAATCCGTTCAAAAGTGTTATATTATAATGGTGTGATATATTCTTAATCTAGACACCACACGGAATATATAACTATATCCAAGCATCCAGATATCCAACCGAAAACGGACATCTCAAGTAGTTGAGACAGTCTTAAATATTAAGAGGCGTGTCATTATTCGGCCAAATATGATTGTTTCAATATAAAATCTAATTGTTTTAATATAATCCGTGTGGTGTCCGGATTATGAATATAGCACCACTCCATCCAAAGACTAAGAACAGTAGCCATTCTGTGCTCACCAACCCGCCTGCCAAGCGTGGTGAGTACTGGCAAATTCCCCCCAATACACGTGTGGTAATCTATAGGGGAGGCCTCTTTTCAGTAGTGGACGTCGTATGGCCGATATGATGATGAATATAAAATCAATGCATGACTCTTGTGATTAATATATTTCAGATTGAAGAATCTTATTCTCTATCGAATATTCTTTCTCTCAAAAGGTAAATTAAAACATTTAAGATTGACTTTAACTAAAACTACAGCTCGTCGTATTCAACTAAAATTAAATATTGTTCTAGCGGGAAGCATATCTAAAAAGTACGTAATTCTGTAGTGAGCGAATAGAGCTGTAACGCTGTCGACGTAGCGCTCCAAGTAAACAAATTGAGTCAGTGGGCAAGTTTATCCAAAGTTGGTATTTCTAATGCATATAACAGTGGCTGATCGATTCAATTTAATTGCACGCCACATGGTATTCGCTAGTGAAAATAGTCTCAAATATCGTCGGGATGGTTCAAAAGCGCCTAAGTTTCATTTGTAAATACCGCGTGTCAAATACATTTTTTTTTCAGGAGGCTGAAAACACTCTTTATTTCGGCGTTTAACGTACAAGTAGTAAGCTATTATTATGATGCATTAACACATATAACGATAGAACCAATACAATTAGTAATTCAAAAACCGTCTACTAGCTATATTTTAAAATAATTCTGTTCATGTAAAGTCAGGGAGATTTTCTGATACACTTTTTTAAGGCAATAAAATGAAAGAGAGAGCGTTGTTAAAACGCCCTTTGAAGTCAGGGAATTTCCAACGGGCACCTAACAAAATTGTTCTTTTAGCCTTCATGAATGTACGCGTACTTTCGACCCCAGCTTTTTATGTACTACGAAAGTGAGCCAAAGCGTGACAAAGAGACTAAGTTGAATTTTTAACAACACATTGCGATATTTCATGCAGTTTTTAAGATTTTCAGACTTTCAAAGACCTCTAATATCCATGATATAATTGTTTTCAGAGCAAGCTTTATTTCAATTCCTAAAAATGTCTTGGCGCTTGAAAATCGAAAACATTCGCGTTCTTGTTCGACGTCGTTGTTACCTATACGTAAATGTAAAACGTATTACGTTTCATAGATACGTCATCAACCCGAACTCTATAATTATATTACACTTATATTATATCCACGAAGTCTATAATGAGGTCAAATTGTAATTTCAAAATTGATGATGAAGAGCTTCCAATTAAAATATTGGACCAAATTATGTTTCGCATTTCTTGAACTTCACGCAGCACGAAAAGGGTAAAGACAATTTGTCAAAAAACTGATTACAGGGAAATCTGTCAAGGCGACAAGTCATCAAGCAACTGTCGCGAGGGCTAGCACCCCTCATGGCCTGATAACGCGTTTGTTGACTAAGAACATTTTGAAATAGCAAAGAATCATAACGTGTCTATTACATTGATTTACAGTATATAAAAATAGATAATTTTAGAGAAATTGAAATAGCGCTATAACTGATCACGGTGGCATCTAAAGAATTGTTTTAGGTATTAAAAATATTTTGAAAACCACGCAATATACATATATTTTTAATGATTTATATTTTTGTATTAGGATTTTTTAACGCGACAATATTAATAGTTGATTGATATGACACGTTTAGAAATTAACTCAATTTCTAATGTATTTCTTAGAACCTAATAGTTTTTTGCGGGGTTATTATTTTAAATGGCAAAAATAATTATTTAGTGACCAAGAATTAATAGTAAAACTATTCTAACTTCTAAAATCTTTATTTTTGTCTACAAATCCTACTTTGATTATTTCGAAAAAACGGCATATTTAAAACATATTATTATAATCATTGGCAACTAGATGCAGTTAGTTTAGAATTGAGTATTTTAACTTTAACGGAATGCCTTGTTTTTGAGTGAGTCTATTAGATTTTGTTATGAATTTTAAATAAAAGTCCGATGATGTCAGTCAAGTCAAGTCAGTTTTTTTTACCCAAATTGAGAGTTAGTTTGCTTTTTCTGGAAAACACGTTCTTTTTCTTTTTTCATGTTTTTATTTATTCTGGATAAATTTAGTTCTTCATCATCAGATAAGCCAAAGAAAGTCCACTGCTGAACAAAGGCCTCCCCATCAAAGACCGGTTACCTACCATGTGTCACTTGGGGGGAAATTAGCCAGTACTTACCAGGCTTGGCAGGCGGGTTGGTGAGCGCAGAGTGGCTAGCTGTTCCACAGAAGGGACGCTGCTGCCCATCCCTCTAATTTACATTCCCTTAGTCGCCTTTTACGACCGGGAAGACATGGAGTAGTGCTATATTCTTCATCCGGATACCACACGGTTTAGTTTTTTGCATTGTAGTAATAGTTAATACAGTTTAGATAAAATATTACCCTCTAATTTCGCCTCATCCGCGCAACGCTTTCAACAAATTTTCAACCGGCGTAATCCCGAAAACATAAAGATTATGTATAAACCTAATTACCCTATCTCATAATTGCCTTGTTTTGACGTCTACCCTTTGAGAGGCCGTCGCTTATTTCCCGAGTCCTCTAAAGATATTAATAACCATCTAAGTCGTGGGCTGTCTTCTATCCCGCATCTCGGTCGTGTAACGTCGCGCCCCCCTCCCCTCTAGGTCGTGTTTTTCGCTAATACCCTTTCGGAGATGATAAGATGATGGCTTTACAAGCAAGCAGTAATTACGCCCGTCCAATTACCGCTCGTCGACGCCTGTGCCGGGGGAGGAAGCCATTCATTGTTCATCATTTTTGTTGCCAGTAGCAATATTTTTGTCCTTCTATTGTTGCTATAAAATTGAATTAAGTGTCAATGCGTATTCTTGGAAAATTATTTATTAATGTCAGAAATAAAATATGGTCTACACATTTTTATTAATATTTTCCACTCATCTTTAGCGATATAGTTAAGCACTATTTATTTTAAGCTGAGGACTAATATAATCCTTAGATCTAAGTAGATTGGAACAGTGCAGGATAATATCGTAAAAAATATATATATACAACTTGCATTCTGCCTTCTGAACGGTGAGAAGATACAACACCTGTCAAGTTAAGCATGAGTCAGGCTTTCAGTCCGATGACAGACGCTCTTTCTAGTAGCTTAATAGCCTATAATTCGGAAATGTTTAGTATTACTAGTAAATAATATTGATCAAGAATAATACTGCTTAAGGCAACAGCTAATACTTGAAAGTTAAAGTTACCCATTTAACACTATCGACATAAACCAATTTACATATCTTCTGTAGAAACTACAGTTTACTTCTAAGTAATCAACATCTGCTGTAATATGCTTCTAAAAGAACGTGTTAACTGTCAAGTTAAGCATGAGTCAGGCTTTCAGTCCGATGACAGACGCTCTTTCTAGTAGCTTAATATCCTACAATTCGGAAATGTTTAGTATTACTAGTAAATAATATTGATCAAGAATAATACTGCTTAAGGCAACAGCTAACACTTGAAAGTTAAAGTTACCCATTTAACACTATCGACATAAACCAATTTACATATCTTCTGTAGAAACTACAGTTTACTTCTAAGTAATCAACATCTGCTGTAATATGCATCTAAAAGAACGTGTTACCTCGAGAAATTAGCAATGTTCCTCTAATCTTTAGAGCTCTAGAATCAAAGTGTAGTGCGTTAAAAGGAAACTATAATTACAGTCGACAAGTTGGTATTGTCGGCTTAAAGTAAAGGCGGCGGCGGAAATGGATGGGCCACTAACTATAGGGTTGCCAGGTAAGATTTTTTTGTAAAAGTAATCCTTTTGTGTTCGAAATAAAGACTACATTCGACTGAAATGACAGAATACAAATAGCTTTCGGATTTTGAGTTTATAATATTAGGCATCTAACACGATCCATCATATACACGTCGCATTAGAAAAATATTACAGATATACACAATATACAAACGCTAAAACGCAAAATAGATAGATAGATTAAGACACCAAGAAGACCTAGGTACGCACGGCTACATATCAAGCTATACATTTTGAGTACAAGCTGATCTCGCATTATATAGGCTTTCCTTACGATTAGAGATCAGCGTAAAGTGGATTTTATTGCGATATATCTAGATTGATGTGTAGCCCGTGTGTACCTAGGTTATACCTTTAAGCACTTTATTTAATTCTAATAGTCAGGCTTAGGCAAAAAAAACAAATATTCTTTCACGAGTTGAGATTATTTATTTGTCTGACTATTGACTAGTATTGTCGATTATTTTGTTTTAGTTGTGACCAGCTATAGTATATGCATTTTACTCATTGATATCATCTTTTACTACTAGGTATTTAACTACCTATTAATATCGGGCAATATTTGCATCTGCCTGCTTAATCAAAATAAGGAGCCACGAAGTTATAATATTTCGAGACGAAATTGGCAAGGCTCTGCAGATGGAAAACTACGGAAATAATAATTATAATAGTAGACAACTTCTTATCTATTCAATTCTAGTAATAATGGAAATTATTTAGGGAAATCTAAATAGGTATTTTTTTTTTTTTTCATTCATTTCGGCCGAATGAAGTCCACTGCTGGACATAGGCCTCCCCCAAAGATCACCACAACGACCGATATGGGTGTGTTGTGTGCTTATTGGGGGGTCTTGCCATAATCGCCACGCTTGGCAGACGGGTTGGCGATCGCAGTTGAGTTGTTAATGTACTCGAAGGATGCTGCTGCCCATCCTCCGGTTAAATCCCTTAGTCGACTTTTACGACACCCACGGGATGAAATGGGGTGGTGGCATTCTAAGCCGGCACCACACGGGGAAGCCGGCACCACACGGGGATATAGGTATTTGAATAAAATAAAAACCTTTTAGTTAGGTAATGTTAAGGGTTTCCCCGTTATTACGCTATTAGACACCTCCACTCCCGAGCATATAGCTCTGGCAGCCCCAGAGACATGGAAATAATTATTAGTTTATTAGTTTGAATCCAAATAGGTATTTTTTATCTTTTATGTCTTTTACTAAGGTAATGTCAATGTCAATTGTCACTCGTTATAACTTCACCAATTCAGCAAGTCAGCGCTTTCTATCACTTTGGCGCTAAATATATCTGTTTCAAATACAAAAAAAAAACATCCATAGATCAAGCGCTGAAAGCTTAGCTATGAAAAATAAGCTTAATAAAAAGATTATATTTGTTTTTATAAATCCTTTTCCCGTTGCCATGTTTGGACGAATATGGCACCGGGGATTTGATTCAAAATGAAGTCGTGATACCACTTTTTAAAATCTTTACGAGATTATGAACAGTCAGTTGGATTGTATTAACTGATATTTAAAGTACAAAAATCTAGTAATTATTGTATAGGTCGCATACGTGTTGATCTGTTGGCCGTTATTAACAATGTCCATATATGTATAGATTCCACGACGTTAAAGTATTGTGTGATTTTATTATCCTTAGTGTCTATTATACAATTATGAAATATTTATGGTGACAGTATTTTAATGGAACAGGGGTAAACGCTTCTGGTTTGGGACGCAACATTTGTCTACACCCTTGTAACATTTCATCTCCTTTTCCAGAATGTACTGGCCCTACCGCAGCAGTTACCATAGTAGACTCTCAAACGGTGCAAATAAAACATTATTTACATGTTTTTTTTTAACAAAGACATGATTTTAATAGTACGGAACTTTCCATTCTTGGACACCGGTAGGTGGTGTCAAATTCTGGAACAGTCCCGGACATGGCGGCTGTAGCGCGGACTCACTGGCCGCCCTTCATTGACGCACCGTTCCCTGTAATTTCAGCGAACGCACCCGGCGTTTGCCAACTAATTTGTCATCCGAATATCAAATTACGCATGAAATGGCGCGTAACAGTAGACTTGCCGCTCGGATATCGGGTTTTAAAATAAAATTTAATTCACAGTCTGGTTGCAATAACGCAGGTAATTGCAGCCACTGTTCGCTGACAACTAATTGGCACGTAAATTTGGTGGAATCATATAATTGAATATAAAACTGTTGCTAAAATGGACCACCCATTATTAGAGATTATTGTGGCTTGGTGCAACATACATATTCAAATAATTATATTATTAGCTCAATTTTTTATAGTTGGCCAATCTGTTTGGAAGCGTGGAGATTATAGCGATGGCGTCGTTTTTATAATTATTGAAGAATTTTAAAACGTATGAAATGTTTTTAACCGACTTCAAAAAGGAGGAGGTTCTCAATTCGATACGTGTTTTTTTATGTTTGTACACCGATTATTCCGAGATTTGTAGACCGATTTGAGTAATTATTTTTAACTGGTGTAGAATGCTTTCGTGTTGGTCCCAAATAAATTTCATTACATTTGATTACGATTTGATTTGAGTAGTTTTGTAACCAGCTTCAATAAACAGGTTAATTTGACTGCTCTTATCTAGACGATGTCTTAATAGTTTCAATTCCTCTCAGATCAGAGAACCGATTGAGTCATTCTTATTTTTACTGTTAAATACTGATATATATACTAATATAAATTGTAAAAAGTTGTAACATTTATTTCCTAAAAAGAAACAAAAAAAAATGTTAACAAAAAAAAATACCATCACGTTTCAAAAACTCTACACGATATAAAAATATTAAAACCACTGAAAAGAAAAAAAGAAGGGTTTTTGAAGTTGATATTTTTTTGCTAAAAAGTTTTATTATAACTTCTCTTTCGAAATAATTTAACAGATATGCTCCCACAGTTTTGGTATTATTAAAATACAAGTAGTATTTTCATTGTGATACAACGATGGAAAAAAGCCATTTTTCGCTGTAGCCCGAAGTAAAATAAATTATTAATTGTGCTTCACTTAATTTCCCGGTGGCTCAGTAGTAAAGATATGCCTTCCTATTTTGAAAAGCGATGTGAATCCATTATACTTCATCTACGAGTATATCGTCGGAGGGGATCGGTATCTGTGCAGATTTTATGGTGCGCTAAGTGTAGGCCATTTTCGAAAAACCGACGTGGTCAAGGGGTGTTGCTATGGAAAGCGAACCCTATATAGGGGGATGTTTATAGCCACGATATTTATTGCCTATTTTCATTAGTATGACTATGATTTCATTTATGAGTATATTATTATTTTCGAACGCGGAATGATAGAGGGGCGTTTGATATATATATTTTTCGTTTTCATCATAATCATCATTCCAGCAGGTGGGGGAGAAACCTTTGTTCAGCAGTGAACGCACTGTTGGATGAAGGCCTCATCCATAGATTTCCACATCAACCGATTGCCAGCGACCTTAACCAGGTCGTCTGTCCATTTCGTTATATGTCGTCCCACGCTGTGTTTTCCGGCGTTCGGTCTCCACTCGAGAACATTTTTGCTCCTGCGGCCATCAGTTCTATGAGCAATGTGCCCCAAACATTGCCCTATTCAGTTTACTAGTCCTTTCTACTACGTTGGAAACTTTAGTTCTTCTACGGATATCCTCATTTCTCATTCAATCCCGTAGAGAAATACCAAGCATTATAATGTAGTTTTCATTTTCATTGATCTGTATTTCACATATTTTATGATTAACATGTTTATCTTTTACATATAAAGGTTCCAATCGATACTCGTTTAAATAAAATCATAACATGAAAATAAAAACCGCTCACGACCAAGCGACGGTTTTGCAAAGAGTGGAACGCGTTGCCAAGGGAACCTCACTTAGGGCAATGGGTTTTTCCAACAATGAAATGGCATAAGACGTAACGACATCTAATTAATAACGTCTATCATATCTCTATTGCTCGGCTTATGTGTTCCGAAGGAGGGGTAAAGGGATTAACGTAAGAGGATTGAATGAGGACGCATGATTTGTTCCGGAGGTACCTCGTTAATGAGCGATTTTTGCTATTACTTTCATATAATTATTTCCCTTCGGCAAGAGCCTCAAAATGTATTTTAAGCTTTTGCGTTTGCTTTCCGTTTTGATAACGAGGGCTTAGCTTGAAGTGTGTTTTTGCATTTTTATTATCCTATTTTCAACTGGAAGAACTAAGAAAAATGAGTTGTACTCGTAGTGATTTTAGGTAATAGCTTAAAACTTGTTTGTAGCTTTGTGGTTTACCAGTATGATTGGAAGACTTCTATTGCATGGCAAAGCAGCCGTCGATATTAGTATATTGTGTATAATATATTTTGTTTAAAACTGCATGTCACGTATATATTTATACAAAAGGTCGATAATTAGTGACACAGCGGAACATCAGTCTGCATCAACGCTTGACGTGTTTCATGTTAATTGGATAGCACAGGACAATAGCTGAACTACCGATGCACACTGGAGATGGGGTGCCGTGCAATTATTATGACATATTGTTCCCGATTGAACTATTCAGCGGTTTCACTGGACTTTATAATATCTACCTGCGTTTATTACATATTTACGTGGACTCGTGATACATATCAACAATGAATATCGTACCCGTAGAAGGGTTTGGTGGGGTCTGAACGGTAAAAGTGGTTTAACAAATTTGGGATTGCCATCAGCTTTAAAGTGACGGATATCGCCCAAATTAATTAATTGACTAACATATACAAACACACCCACCCACACAACAGCCCGTAAACGTTATCTGGTGAACCTGGGCCTGTCATTAATCTTTACAATGAGCGGTAATAAGGGATATTGCCATCATCACCACACTTGGCAGGCGGATTGGTAATCGCAGTATGTTGTTATTAGCATACGGGAGGATGGTGATGCCTATTCTCTTAATATCAACCCTTGGTCGCTTTTTACGACGTCTATGAGTGGAGAGGTATGATATATTCTTTGCAAGGAATGACGCGGACATTGATTGAATCTTTAATTCATGATTGTCTGTTTTCTTGATGTAAAGATGGTACTTCTAAATAAACTTGAACGACTGCATATTTGTGTATCCGCTTCGTTTGCGGCCTTCAGAAGTACGACCATGTGACCAAGTTTGAAATGGTTACCAATTGCAACGGCAATTTCGTGATACTCACGTTCATTATTTTCTCTTTTCCTAATTCTCCTGTATATCGTTAGGACTTTGATTATCCTAGCCCCAGAGAGCAACCTTGCCGCACGGCCTCTTCTTCATCACCGTACGGTAGTCACACTTCAAGTTATTGTGATGAATCATTCACTGTACGTGCAGTGCGGCTTTGGAATTCCTCCTTCCTTGCGTTATAGTCCTTCCTTGATGTTTTCAAGAAAATAGTTAAAGATCATTTCCTCTCAGCATGACTTAATAGTATGTACGTATCTATTATTATTATTGCATTTATTTGTATAATTATGTATATATTATTTAGTTTCGTATGTTTGTAGTTTATATGTATGTCCTTAATGTGATATGTAGGTATTTTAATGTACTTTTATATTTAATATATATTTAGGCATATTTAATTCTTGTTGTACACGTAATTTGGTCCTATCCATTACTTTATCAACCAATCGTTTGCTGTGAGAAAACTCATTATTGAGTTAAGCTCGCCTATGTACGTACATCAACTTTTTCTTTTATATTGTTATAATCTGTGAATATAGTGTACAATAAGGAATTAAGGATCATTCATAATATAATGTATAGCTTTTAAAAGTTCACTGCGGTTAACTGTTAACTTCAGCTGAATTTAAGTTTTAAATGGCGCACTGTAATCAATTTATTGCCCGTTAAAAGATTCAATTTGATAACTCCATACAGTACTCACGCATATTCACCCTCTAAAAGCGGAGTCCCGTGATAAAAGCAATTAAAACTTTAACGGCATCAAGTCCCGTGCTCTTTCATATTTCGCCATGTAAATATACTTCATTTATCGTCCACTACACGGCTGAACAATAATGAATCGATAAACGAGTTGTGAAAGTAATAAATACGTTTTAGTAACTTTGATGCGAAAAAATCCAACGAACTCATATTTATAAAGATTTGCAAAACAATTCGAGTTGTTATTTACAAAGTTTTCCATTTCGAAACAAATTTGTTTTTAGCTTTTATGACAGATAATTTGTCAAGGGTAGCTTTGCGCAAGTCAAAGATAATTTATCTGTCTCAACCGCTTTATTTATTACAACGCGTTCGCATCTTCGTTGAGCCCTTAAAGTTGGTGGTTAATGGAGCTTCTTTGAAGCTAGTACGCCAGTCACTACACGTGAGGCAGGGAAGGGGGTCGAGGTGAGTGGAGGAGGGGTTGGTGGTACGGTATGTCTGCATGTGGTCAGCCGTCAGGCGCGTCCATCTTGTCTTATTTTTTGCGTCCCTTTAGTAAGTGATGGGTTGATGTGAAACGAATGAACAGTTCCAATGTCTAGTAAATACAATTCACGAGTTCCGCTCACGAGGAAAACGGAAGCTTACAATTGAAACGAATTTGGCCGGAAGTACATTATATTGTGAAGTTGTTTAGTAAGATTTCGTACTTCAGCTCATAATTTTCTACTAGCTGTCTATACTATACTTTAAATATCACGTCGGATTTAAAATGAGATTAGTATAAAAAACAAACTATAAATAATATTAGACAAACATGCAACTCAATTTCCATAGCTGCAATTAAATAATAATGTAAGGCAAACGCCTCTTCACATACTAATAAAACGTTTTAACTAAAAAAATACCGACTTCAAAAACCCTACGACCCCGATCAAAATATTAAAACCACTGAAAAGGAAAAACAAACTTTATTTATGAAGTCGGGCGGGGCCAGGTATAAAATATAACTTCTCGTTGGTCTGCATGAACCATGGTTAGGGTATACCTTACATTTTTATCGTGTAGGGTTTTTGACGTCGGTATTTTTTTAGTTAAAAATTTTATTTGTTTCTTTTTAGTGTAAATAAATGTAAGAACTTTTTCCAATTTGGTATCAGTATTTAACACTAAAAATCAGAATGACTCAAATCGGTTCTCTGATCTCAGTGGAATCGAAACTATTAAGACATCATCTAGAAAAGCGCAGTTAAATTAACCTGTTTATTGGAGCTGGTTAAAAACTGCTCAATCAAATGAAATGACATTTATATGGGACCAGTTCGCAAAGCATTCTGCACCATTTAAAAAAAGAATTGCTCAAATCGGCCTAAAAATCTCGGAGTAATCGGTGTCATACATAAAAAAATATATGCATCGAATTGAGAACCTCTCCTTTTTGAAGTCGGTAAAAAGAAACGAGAATTCACATTATCATACTTGCTCACTGAGCAAGTATGATAATGTGAATTCCCTGAATGTTACATCATCATCATCATTGATGATGATGATATTATGGCTTACATCTCATAGTCACTCAAAAATCCTGCTTATGCCAGTATTTTGTATTAGGTCTTGAACTGAGGGATGCCACCCCAGGCTCGTGAGGGGTTACGATCAGTCGGGTCTGCTATGACTTTATTAAGAATATTGCCCAGCTAAGCCAGACCTTACTACGTCGTTCTTATATACAGTTTCTCATAAAAACAACGTATTCAACAATCATTTCTGAATGTATAACACGCTCAAAGAAGACCCTGAGTTTTTTAAGAATTTCTTTGTCATAGGTTGTCTTGTGGTAAAATGCCCTCCGTTGTTTTAATATATCTAAATACCCCTTAGAAAAAATAGTAAATTAACGATTCTTAAGAGTGTACTGAACAAATTTTTGTATAATTAAAAACCATTTTACATAAAACAGAAATCTGGGCTTTCTCCTAGGCAATAATAATATACCAATAGGCAAAATGCGTTCAATTCGCACCCTATTACTGGACATCAACAAAGTATACGACTGTACTGTACATATTTTATTTCCTTCAGAAGTTACAATTCTTATCAGATCTTACATTTGTTCTTGAGTTTCAGTGCTGGGCCCTTTGATTTTCATCCTACATAGTGCAGATATAGCTCATGTGATTAAACATTGTAAATACATGTATGTAGATGATGTCCAAGTATATCTGAAAGGCTCGCGAGTTAGGAGCACAGCTCCGCGTTCTTCCTCTCCAGCCTCACGACGTCCGAATCCTTTGGAGCCGACCCGACGACAGACGCCTTCGGGAGGGTCCACTTACGGCCCTCACCATCTATCACCATGTTGAGTGTGGCGTGCGAACCTTTGGATCCTCGCCAAAGTTTCCTCTGAGTCGCTCACCCCACCCAACGGCAACGGCGTGCCCGGATGCGACAGCTACGTGACTGCACCGCACGCGCGTCAATACGCAAGTTACGCGCACTACGCGTCCTGGCAAGATCCTCGGTCCCGGTGGGAGCCGCGAGACGTTACCATGGCACGCCAACAGAGGTTACGATATTGGTGGCGGCAGGGATGGGGAGTCCTCTCACTACCTGCTCGGGGCAGGGTGAGTGCACATGGAGCCCTCCGCTAGTCCGCCCATGCTTCTCCGAAAACGGAGAAAAACCGTAAGGCCTACCTACAGCCCAAAAACTGGGCCCATCCCTGCCAGAATATTAGCAACCAGGAAATAAGCTCCTCCAAAAAGTGCAGTAGTTTTTGTCCACTGCCCAGGGTGCACCGGCCCGACAGCTGCTCTCCCCCCCGGACGTAAAAAGATGGACTAGCAGCTACCGAGCGCACGTGGAGGTTTCCTGAGTTTTATAATTATAAGCGTTTTTAAAATCATTGTATAAGATTAAAATTTTGGGCTTCGCAAGTATGACTATGTTGTTGAATTTCGTACTAAGGTCAAACCTAACCTATTCGCCTACGCCGGAATACTCACAATATTTCACTACTTTATTATAATGTACTCTGCAATCCTTTGTGTATTGTCAGCTGAAGAAAATCACATTTTCCACGGACTTAAAAATATTTTTTCTTTTTAATAATTTATATAAATACTACGGCTTCGCACGCGTGGAATTTGGAAATCTACATCATGGATATTGTTCATACAAAAAGCACGATAAAAAAATGGGGGGTGGGGGAAGGAGAGTGAAAAATACTTTACGATCTATCTCATACCTACCAAATATACAAAAAAATATCATTTAAATCGGTCGAGCCGTTTCGGAGGAGTGTCACCACAAATACCGTGACGAGATAATATTTATATATTAGATGTACTTCCACTTTCCTTTTACCTTAAAGAACGTTTTGAATTGTTGAGTGACACACATTCTGAGTTCTTAAGATTATCAGAGTTGTAATCTCTATACTAAAGTAAACAGAATTTTGTCCATTCACTCAATTCCAAAATTTAAATGTAAGTCGGTTGTCAGAGATTGGTTGCAAAAACAAGATTTTATAACTACTGAACATTTACTTATATAGATGCTGACTTTGTTTTTCACATACACTCATACTATACACAAACGCTCCTACAAAACACATACACTCTAACAAATAAACTCTCGCATCTACAACGCTTATATGTACACGCAACACACATTAACTCTTTTTTTTTTCTATGTGTAACTTATGTTGTATTATTTAAAATTGTTAAATATTCATTTCTAGATTATGTACTTTGTATAAATGGGGTGGGGACCTGGTGATGTGTAACACGGGTCTTTACCTACATCAGCCACCAGCTCCTCACAAATACTTGATTAAAAAGCGGGGATGTTTTTACCCCATATGCTGCTCGCACATAATGTAGAAGTTGTTAACAATAGTTTTTGTAAGGAGAAATAAATGATACATATATATTATAATAAAACAATTTTAAACGGATTAAATCGCGTGTATTATTGATTTTTGTTTTTCCTGACGTTTGGAACACTTTGCAGGGTTCGTGGTCGCAGGATGACTAAGGTGACAAGCGTCGTTACAGATTTAAAAAGTTATTTTATCTACCGTACAAAACTAATCAAAAATTGTTTCGATGCACGCAGTAATCACTCACAGTGTCTTGATGTTTTTTAGTTTGGTGTGTTGTTTGGGATTTTATTAATTTAATAACCGGATTCCAAACAGGTGGTACCTGCCAACCATCTTCTCTATTAAAATTAGGATGTTTTTTAATTTCAATAGCCTCTCGAAACATTCTTGGTACATAACGGTTTTCTTTCGCGAGGACTTGAGGATGATCAAATCGAAGAAAATGGTTGGGTTTGCCTAAGGCATGTTCACACACTGCGGACTTTGTGATGCGTCTATGCTTGACGTCAGCTATGTGTTCTTTAATTCTGGTGGCTATACTACGCTTTGTTTGCCCTATGTATGACAACCCACAATCACAGTCAATCTTGTAGACCCCTGCATCTTGTAGAGGAATGTGACACTTCACGGGTTTGAGAAGTTGGCTTATCTTTTTATGTGGCTTGAAATAGGTTTTAATAGAAGCACGCTTCAAGATATGACCAATTCTGTCCGTGACTCCCTTGATGAATGGTAAGACTGCAGGTCTCCGATCAACCGTGGTGGGTTTCGGGCGGCTTCTGCGACGGGGATGTGGCGCTCTTAAATTGTTATTTCGAAGAACTTGCTTCACATGGTTAAGCTCCCCTGGCAGGTGGTCGCCGTCGCAGATGCCGTGTGCTCTCTGTAACAAAGATTTAGCCACGGTAGCTAACTGACAAGGGTGGTGGTGAGATTCACCGTTAAGGTACCTGTCTGTATGGGTAGGCTTTCTATACACAGTGTGACTAACTGAATGATCAGGATTGTGGATAAGAAGTATGTCAAGAAAGGCCAAGGATTTGTTTTCCTCCAATTCCATAGTAAACTGAATTTTACTGTGTATTGAATTTAGATGTTGTAAAAATGCAGAGACCCTATTGTGAGGCAAGATGGTAAAAGTATCATCTACATACCGTTTGAACATATTCGGCATAGCCGGGGCTGTCATCAGTGCTCTCTCCTCAAAATCCTCCATGAAAATATCGGCGACTACAGGAGAGACCGGTGAACCCATGGCAACACCGTCAGTTTGAAGGTAAAATTCATTGTCCCACAACAGGTAGCCGTTGGTAAGGCAGTGTTCAAGCAATTCTGCATATTGTTGAGGCATGCTATGCTCACTTAACCGTTTCTTAACAACATCCATACAGTCCTTAATTGGTAAGTTAGTAAATAAGGACTGCACATCAAAACTGACCATCACTTCATTTTCAGCCAGTTGAAGGTCTTTTATTTGGCTGACAAAGTGATAGGAATCCTTCACATATGTGTTAGACTTTCCACGAAGTTTTGAGAGTATCTTCGCTAGGTGTTGCGCCAGTTTGTAGGTTGGTGTATCAATCTGGCTTACTATTGGTCGTAGGGGAACATTGCTTTTGTGTATTTTCGGCAACCCATACAGCTTTGGGGGTTTCGCGCAAGATGGAATGAGTGTTTTCACGTCTAATTCTAAAATATCGGAGTGTTTGGATATTAACTCAGTGGTCTTTTTGAGTATTTTGTTGGTTGGATCTTTGTTTACCTTCAATAATACACGCGATTTAATACGTTTAAAATTGTTTTATTATAATGTGTAATAATCGCGAAAACCTAAGACAGATACATATATATATATATATATATTTTTTTTGTTTTTAAAACGGTGTCCCACACTAGGATTTCTCCTGTATCGTGGGTGCGCTTACAGACATGAATTCCACAAACAATACACCCAGACCCGGAACAACTACCTGCAGATCATACAAATATTTGTTCCGTGCGGGAATCGAACCCACGACCCGAAGCGCAGCAGTCGACTGTATCAGCCACTGCACCAACCGTGCCGTCAATCAAAAAACAATTTCTCTTCAATATTCTTATTTTCATTTTTATATACACTTACAATATTTATTAATATATTTGTAGTATAGTTTAATAGTTTTATCTTATTAGTATTTGTTTTAATTATAATAGTCGTGTAATATTAAGTATCTACAACACTGTACACCTAGACTGCCTGTTATCTGTTTTCTGATTTCGCATATTGATCTTTCTTGATTTTTTTACCTAATGCACAATAAACTTTATATGAATTAAATAAATAACTGGGCAATCTGACGCAGCCGAAACTACCATATAGGCACAAAACTAACAAACTAAGCTAAGAGCGCACATCACATTAGACCAGGGGTTCCCAACCTTTTTTTGTCTACTGCCCACTTTAAGAATAAATTATTTTTTAACGCCCCCCTTTTTAAACATACTTAAAAACCGCTAAGTACTTATTACTGATTATTGAAACGCAAATTTATAGTATTATAGACAGAGTATCTTTTATTGAAAATAAAACAAACATAATCAATTCTTATATAAAAACTAATGTGAAGGTTGAATCTGATGCTGTTCAATAAGTTTGTTGATATCAGGTTCCAATTTACTCAAAAACAGCCGCAAGTCGCCACGTTCGGTAACACGCAAACGATTTCTCTTTTTAGTAAGCGTTGCAAATATGACGATGGGAATGCTATCAAAAATCGTTGAACAATTGACCACAATCCAGGGTACAATTGCGGGATCGGTTTTTGTAGCCAAAATTCTTGATATCCATTTTTGAACTTGATTTTTATTTCTTCGTTTGTTGTCAATTCTATAAGTTCTTCTTCCAGCTGAGGTGACATTGCTGTGTTGACATTTGAAAACGGATCCAACACCCAGTCTGGTATTTCCAAGCTTAAAATGTCCTGGTATCGTTCGGTGAAGTCAATGTGGAGGTTTTCCAAATGTTGGCAGTAGGCAAACAAGTCGTCGTTACTGCAGTATACTGATAAATTCGGAAAATTGTGAAACTCACGTCTGCCCATATTCTTTTTGTGCAGAAGCAGTTTGGCTGCGAAAGCAGCAACGACATTTTTTGTTTTAATTAAATTTAGTTCATCGCCTTGCAGTTGGAGGTTCATGTCGTTGAACATTTTATACAGGTCTGTCATGTAAGCTATATCATTCTTTGATGTTATGAGCTTGTTGCGCAGTTCTGTATCTTTAGTTTCCAAGAACTCTATCATAGAGTCAGACAGGTTGTAAAATCGAATCAGACAATTGCCTCTTGACAGCCAACGAACTTCAGTATGAAGCAACAAACGGTTGAAATCTTCGTCATTAGTAACATAAAGCTGATGAAATAATCTATCATTCAAAGAGCTGTTACGGATTTTATTGACTGCTTTGATGACATATTGCAGTGATTGAAATAGTCGTCACTTAAGTTTCTAGCAACCAAATGTTGTCTATGAATAACGCAATGTATAGCAAGGACATCTGGAATTTTATTCTTTAAGTATGCTATGAAGCCTTTATGGCGCCCTGTCATAGCCGGAGCGCCATCCGTAGCAATTGATATAATATTTTTCAAAGGAATCTCTTTCTCTTCACAAAACGTTTCCAATGTATTGAATATGGTTTCGCCTTTTGTATCTGTCTCCAAATTTCTGGCAAACAATAGTTATTCACGTATTTTCTCATCTTTAATAAACCTCACGTAAGATAGCAAGAACGCTTCATTAGTTGGTAAAGTGGACTCATCGAGCTGAATTGAGAATTGACTAGTCCTCAGATGATTGCACAAGATTCTTCAATGTTTTCAGCTATTTCATCAATTCGTCTTTGCACAGAATTATTACTCAAAGGAATTTTTCGGATAATATCTGCGGCCGGTTTATGAAGCACAGTAGTTATTACTTCCTTTATTGCTGGCAAAATTAACTCTTCTCCGATGTTGTGTGGTTTGCCTTTTTGAGCAATTAACAAAGAGATATTGTACGAAGCTCGAAGTCCGTCGTCATCTTGCTTAGCAGCCGCCGAAAATAGTTTTGATACACTTGGCTGAGTATTATGCTTCTTCTCTAGGTCTTGAAAATATGCTACATTCTTTTCTGTCTTATCTGGATGCATTTTATTCAAATGATCTTGCAGTCTTGAAGGCTTCATTGCTTCGTTCGAAAATGTTTTTAGACATAGAAGACACAAAGGCGACGACAGGTTTGTGGGATTTTCAATAAATCCGAATTTAATATATTCCGCAGAGTATTGCCGTCTCTTCTTTTTTACTTCCGACATTGTTTTGTTTTAAGAAATACGTAAGTGTTGAAATCAAGTACTGCTTATCTATTATGCGCGAAACCGCAAATGAAAATAAAATAAATTTACGTCGTATAAATAGGATTGCATAAGCAGCACGCACCAACAGGAATAAGACAAACGTGCATAAACTCGTTTATCTCATTCGACGCCCAATCGTACTCGACAAGCAAGAACAAGTATTATAGAACCAGCCGATTGGCATAGGAATGTACAATTCGGATTATTTAACAAAAACTTGTTAAAACATGATTGCCCGCGGTCTTTTATATCGAACCGAGTTTGAGCTATATCTTAATTAATATTAGTTGATGTTCACAAGATGTAGTCGAGAGTCGAGAGCTCAGTCGGTGTCTAAGAGTCTTCCTAGCTAGGTAGATGAAATTATAAATCGACCCCAAAGCCCTACATAATGCCCCCTTTTTTTTCTGGGTCTCTTACCGCCCCCCTTTAGGCCTGCAGCGCCCATAAGGGGGCGTTATCGCCCACGTTGGGAAAGACTGCACTAGACACTCGGTTCTTGGCTTAGGACATTGCTAGGGTGACGCCAGCATGACATGACAACTTAGCTGGAGCGGTATCATTTAATTGTCTTAAGGATTTTTTTAGCTTATTTCTTCTTCCTAGTGGGAAGATACTGTTGTTTAATACCATAATGAAGATGGCGGTCATTAAGATAATGTTGACTATTGTTAATCTTGTTGGGCGGTGAAATGTTTGATTACCTTTGATGGTCATCCCGTTATCCAGGCAGCTTTCCTGAGTTAGAGGTTCTAAACTATATCGTGACTTCGTTTATTGAGACCGGAGGGAGAGGGTTGCCTGGGTATTCGGTGGGTAGGATCGCGGTTCTACGTTCAACTTCTACATCTACCTTGGAAAGGTGTGACTTGGGGTACATTGAGCTTCTAGACTGTCGGCTAGGCATTCGGATTTTTCGTTATATCCAAAGATGGGCCTTGAGGACGGTATGAAATGGACACCACTGTATTGGACTGTACGTTGCAAGTGCCAGTACGCTTGGTGGGTTGGCACTAAACCATCCAACAAGTTGTCCCAGCGGGCCTTTCGCATTTCTTGTATGCACTTATTTACAGCAATTTGTCTTTGACATATTCTTATGGATGTCTTCCACCCTAGGAGAGGCGAAGCTTTCACTTCACGGCTGAGAGAACAGCGCCAGCTAGGCATTGGGCCGTACCCCTGTAGGCCCGTCACTTAGTCTCATGGGCCTAGTTTTGATGTGACCTGACTAGCCGCACATTCCTTCAGAGAAGCAAGCGCAGAACACTATAGGCCGCCGTTTTAGGCTTGCTCTGGTCGAGTGACGGCCTGCCTCGCCGACTAACTCGTGGAGCGGTCAGTGTTCCCACGTGTTCCGCTCCGAACGATAGACTGAACCACGGCCGAAGCGTTAAGTTACCATCTTTGACCAGCGCGATGAGACACGTTACACAAACTGGGTATTCCGGTACGCTGGCGTGTATCCCCGGGCAGTCTTTGACAACAACCGGGCATTGCTATGCAGCACAGATACATGTAGATGACGCATATAGAGAAGATTTGCTTCACATGGAAAAGCGCCGTACTGTCTGAGGGCTGTGTTCTTCTATGTCCACGTTAAACAGGCTTTCCTTGTTGTATTTACTTAGAAAATGGCAAGGCCAACGTAGCTGAATAGATTAGTTAGCTGAAGTGAAAGTGGGGTACATATCTAGTAGAACTAATGGTAGTAAAACGCCGCATTAAATGGCGTCCAACGAGATGAATAGACAACCTAGTAAATACAGCGGGGAGTCATTGAATACAGGCAGCATCTAACAGGTTGTTGTGGAAATCTATAGAGGAGGCCCTTGTTCAGTGATATCTTAGATATCTTATATATTAGGACAAATCTCCAATAACTGGGGTTAGACACAGAAACTTGTAAGTTTAGGCGGTTAGGTTAACATGTCATGCTCACTACGTTTCACTATATTTTCTTACCCCAACGTTCAAAATGTTAGGATCGATATGAGACATGGTTGATCGTTAGACGACAGCTGTCCAGTAAGAGATGAAAACAGGGCTATCGCCACTTTTGTTATCCTTGGTAAAAATAACGAAAAACCTAATTAATAAGTAAATTAAATTAATACAACAGGCAGTCGAAATCCATTTGATCGAGGTTGCTTTGAAGAGGGAAGAATTATGATTGATGATAGGATATGATTCGTTTCCACTTAACACATTGTAAAAGGGGTTATTTTATTGCCCTCGCCTCTTGTTCCTGTGAGGTCAGTGACTAATGAACGAGATGACTCAGCGGTTTTAAAGTCGTTGTTTTATGAAGATCGTATCATTGATAAGCTTTTTTTAGATTATTGTTTCTTAAAAAGCCATTAAGTTTTTATATGCTAACAAGAACTATCGTAAAACGAGAGACTTGACACAAAACGTCGTAAGGTTTAGAAGTCAATTGAAGCTTTTTGTTAAGAGATATTCTTATAAGTGGCTAATATATGTATGTAAGGAGCAAAAAGAACTGATAAATATTTCACATTGTATTATGTGGTTTAAGAGGTTTGACACTGTAAAACGTTACGTCGTTAACATTACACCGATTGTTTAGTTTCCGTGTGGTGCTGGTTAAGAATAGAGACCCTATCTAAACCCGTGGGTGTCATAAAAGCTGACTGCGGGAGTAGACGGAGAATGGGCAGCAGTGGCCTTCCTTTAACACAACTGCGGTCGCCAATTTCGACCGGTCGCCGTGGCGATCTTTGAGGGAGGCCTATGTCCAGCAGTGGACGTTTTTCGGCTGAAATTATGATGATGAATCGGATAAAATACCGGTGCCTGAATTATCGTAGAGAACTTATGAATAATAATAATATATCTACGTAATGAGTTCGCACATCAAACAAATATATTTCCTCACTAAATGTTTGTAAAATCTAATTCAATCGTAATGGACTAGTTCGTGAGTTAGAGCATTATTCATTTAAATTAAATAAATATTGGAAACATAACTATTCGCTACGACTTTTTTTAGCTCATCGACGACAAGTGTAGCCAATAACGTTTTTATCAAGAAGCAAACTCGTTAGATAGGTGATGATTATTGCTGTATAAGGGTAACTTTATTCATCTCGTTAGAAACCACCCCCGGTGCGGTTTTCGGTGCGTGGTCTCCACTCGAGAACCTTTTTGCCCAATGACCATCAGTTCTACGAGCTACGTGCCCCACCCTTTGCCTCTTCAGCTAGCTCATCCTTTCAGCTATGTTAGCAACTGTCCCGTCCGATGTTTGAAAATGGAATGAACGTTGAGATTTCCGAAACTATCCGAATGACCAATCGTTGACGCAGTTCGAAAGCGCTTGTTTTAGAGAAGTGCAAGCGCATTCGAAGCGATCACCTTAGTGATTCACGTGTAAGTACTTGTATTTCGTATAATATTTATATAGCATTAGTATATACATATTTTAATTTGTAACTATAATACCTATATTACTATATGTATGTATCTATTACTTTATTAAGCAAAGTAGAAATTAGTTATTAGTTTATATTATTAAAGTTTTAAGTATAAATAGATTTTTATTTAGGACATTTAGCTTATATTAGGTGTAACTTGCACGTTACAAGTTCTTCTACTCTCATAGAGAATTCCAAAAAATACTAAGCGAACAATACCAGTCATAGCTAGAGAGCTACAGCTCGATCTTTCTTAATTTCTTTTCTAGTCAAGGTATGTGGGAGTCGTTGGAGATAATAGATTAAAATATTGTTATTCATTGAAAACATTTACAGACACATGAATAGTCAAGACTTTAGTTGCCGCCTTCCAAGATGTAGAAACTCCAAAATGACTCTTTTTTAATTATTTGAAGATACAATATTTATGAATACTTACATTGTTATTGAAATAAAGATTATGAGAACACAATTTAGGAGAAAGGAAAGTAAACTACGTCAAAAGTCTATACTAAACAAGCCTGATTATAATATTAATTATCTAAACATTATACATAGGCTTTGTAGTCACAATAAATAAATATGTTATTATTATGATTAAACTGCTGTGGCAGCATTAGGCTGCCCATCTATTAATTTTTTATTTTATTTTAGTAAGCAGTCTATGGGAGAGGCTAGAGAGATGAAGCCGATGTCGATGAAGGGTGAGCTGTGTTACCCTATTATATCCTGTATATAATCTTTATCTTAAAAGTCAATGCACAAATGGCATTATTATTATAAGCAGATATTACGATAACCGATGCTTTGAAACCACTCACCCTATGACTTCCTCCTTGGTTCAAATTGTATCATCATCATCATCATATCAGCCAAACGTCATCCACTGCTGAACAGAGACCTCCCCCATAAACAATCAGTTACGTACCGTGTGACGTCATTTCCGGGACAATTTGCCAGTACTCACCACGCTTGGCAGGCGGGTTGATGAGCGCAGTATGGCTATTGTTCCACAGAAGGGACGCTGCTGCCCATCCCTCTGGTTTAGATCCCTTAGGCGCTTACGACATCCACGGGAAGAAATGGAGTGGTGCTATATTCTTAGGCCGGACACCACACGGATCTGTACACAAATTCTAGGTACATTTTTAAATACATATTCCGGTTAAAAGAACACTGTAGATAGTGAAATTACTGGGTATAAGAAATTAAACAACTTTCTGTCTCTGGGGGACGAGTGCAGTGTCATGCTATGGATTAGCCCTGGGTAGCATTACAATTGTTGGCAGGCATGACCATTTCCACCGTTGGCGAATGACTGGCTCGTTTCGTCACCATATTGTGTAAAAAAAATACACAGGGGTACTCATGCTAATTAACAACATCTGATAACAAAATTATAATATAAACACGTAGGCTTTCGATGCATTTCATGGCATTACGGGGTGAAAATTAAAAAGCTACCCTTAGAGTTTGACTGCGGTATGTTGTAAATTGTATTAGTAAGTTTAAAACATCAAAGTTATAAAGTAATTACAATATTTCTAGTGAAACTAATTAAGAAAAGAGACTTTCTCAAAGTCTGTAATTTCATTGTCTTAATGTGTCTAACTTCAATACCACCTATGTTTTTACACCGCTGTTGCCGATGTTAATCTAAGTATAAAGGAGACTATATCCATTTTTTTACCCGAAATTAAAATACCACAAATATATTATAACAAAGTACTTAAACGGATTACATCGTGTATATTATAGATTTTTGGTTTTCATAACGTTGTTTACGTAATTCGTTTAAGAGAGTTTTATTATTATCACTATCATGTCAGCCGAAGGACGTCTACCCCTGAACAAATGCCTCCCCAAAGATTTCCACAACGAGAGGTTACATGCCGCGCAGCTATCTTTATCAGGTCGTCTGTCTATCTCGTTTGAGGCCGCCCCACGCTGCGTTTTCCGGTGCGTGGTCAATCTCCATTCGAGAACGTTGTTGCCCTTTGTATTTTTTTAACTTTACTCTGTGGAAATACTTCATGCCGGACTCTTACCGTACCGAAGGGCGACTCCAGGAACTCGGAAGACCTCCACCCAGAGCCACCCATTGGTGCCACGCCTTAAGGCATATCTCGGAGGGGGATCCCTTTACAGATATGCCTCAGAGGGGCGGCGACTGTAAAGAAGCCACCCACCCCTGGAACATCTTGGGGGGATTGTAAAGAATCCACAGAGGCTTCGTCGTGCGCTGTACTGCGCACACGGCAGCACGTAACTACGTGCGCGCCGCCGTCTTAACGGGGGTCGCTCGGTATAAGCACGCACTAATATGCGCACTCTCGACCTCCGCCCCCCCGCTCTCCCGAAACCGTTTCTTCTGGTACATGATGCTCACACAGTAGGAGACCATTGCACTCCAAACCTTTCTGCCCTTTTTTATTGATGACCAGTGGAAATTATACATGGAACTTCCTTCCCTCCCCGGGGAAGGGCGAAGGGGTATGCTCCATCCGCCCATTGGTTCCACGCCTTTAGGCACATCTCGGGAAAAAAATCTTTCTGCCCTAACAGCCATCAGTTCTACGAGCTGTGTTTTATTACAATGAATAATAATCGCGAAAACCTCGGTTGTAGTAACAAAACTTAATTACTGGTATTGTTGGGGTATGGGTATTGGTGGTTACTACCACAAAGGTATTTTAGTTATTTTAATATTCACCTACAATTGTTTACACTCATAAAATTACAGTATTATATCTGCTATTAGCTTAGTGTAACAATCTCTTATAGGTAAGTGCCAAATGCTATATAAATATAATTATTGCAGTTTCTTCATGTTGCCTGTAGTGATGGCCATTTAGGGTGTCAATCTTATGAGTGGCGAATCACTGTCTGCTACAAGGTTTTCATTCAAACGTGGAAAGGCAGGAGCTTTTTTTCTGTTGCTTTTGTCTGTTTTCAGTCCATGTGTGTAACAAACACAGCCGTGTGGTGCCGGCTACGAATAGCACCAACCCATCTCATCCCACGTAAAAGCCGACTAAGGGATTAGATGGAGGATGGGCAGCAGCGTCCTACGAATACATTAACAACTCAATTGCGATCGTCAACCCGTCTGCTAAGCGTGGCGATTATGGCAAAATCCCCCGATGAACCCACAACACATCGATATCGGTTGTTGTGGTGATCTTTGGGGGAGGCCTGTGTCCAGCAGTGGACTTCATTCGGCCGAAATGATGAACACCAATTATAATAGACCTGACCATTGTATCTTCTATCTCATACAATAGTCCTACACCACCACAATCCAAGACTGTATTGTAATCAGTCACAATGATTCATATAAATATGAATCTAGTTTTAATTAATATTTTAAATCTTGCTCCGCCCGAGTGCACAAATAAAGTTTGTTTATTTCCTTTTAGTGTTATTAATCTTTCACATCCCTAAACAAAACCAATGGCATCAAGAAGCTGTCAACAAATCGAATCCTTAAAGGATAGTTTATATATTATTTAGGGTTCAATTTAAAAGCTAACGCGTTTGGAAATGGGTGGCGTGTACCATGAATGAGCAAAATTGTGCGCAGACAAGATCGCACCCCTATAATAAATTAATGATCGGACCGTTGCATGTTCTACGGGCGAAATATAAGGTTAACCGTATCAATTATTCCCTTGTTTATTTCAAGCTTCCTAATTTTTGTGTATATGTAAATTATAAATTAATACACATAGAGACGGTTCTGTTCATATTTTATTAATGTGTTCCGAAAAGGAAATTATGTGATCCTCATTCTGGGTTACGCGTTAGTAATTAAAAAATAAAATACACAAATTTTTTAAGTGCTACTAAACATATAATGCTTTTGTAGCTTTGTGTTGTGTGCAAGTTGTGTTGCCAGCCGTCCCGAGTTAATGAGGTGGTCCGATATAAAGTTCTCTTGTGCCGTGTACTGCCATAAGGATATTTTCAGATTTTAGCGGTAGCCCGCATGTGTATCGGTAGTGGCAATGTACTACTGAGTTGCGGACAATCACTCACGCATTTATATATATATGTATATATATTATGGTCTTCTAATATTTTACTGAAGATGTTGTTTAAGTGTCATATATTTGGGGTGCTAGGTCAGGAAACCTGCGGCCGCCGGTAAGGGGCAAAATAGCGCACCGGCCCTATCGAAAGGGAAGAGCGGGGGACGCGGTAAGGCGAAGGGTTCTGGAGATTTAAGCCACCAGGCGGCAGCTGCTGGGGCTGCGACGGCCACTGCATTCGCGCCACCCCAGCCAGCACCAGCCGAGTCCGAGGCTTCGCAGTCCGCAATGGAGACCACTGAAGGGTGGTCCATTGCGGGCAGAAAGAAGCGACACCCTCAGCCCTCTCAGGCACAACAGATCGCAGCTGCGCAGCCTGCCCAGTCTTCTCCCCAGAGTGGGGGGAAGCGACGCGGAAAACGAGGTGGAAAAAGGAAGGCGAAGGAAGTTCATGAAGAATTTCCACTGGGCACCAATAAAAAAAAAAAAGGTGTCATATATTTGGATTCATATAAAAAGATGCAATCGTCCGTCGTACCTACATAGCCGCCGATAATAATCAACATGAATGTGTAGAACAATAAAAGTAGCTGATATTATAGACTGGTTTATTTTTACAAATCTTCGTTTACTAGAAACCATAAAAATATCAATAAGGAAGAATACACACAGTATTTATACCTAGCCTTACTTAGCTTGGCATGAATTTGGCAAGCCTACTTAAAATTGTGAAACAATTAAACAAAACGTAAATTCGTATATATGTATTTATAAATACATTTATAGAGTATGGCATCTAGTTTGAATCAGACACGACAACTTATCTGTTTTGTCAAAAATTGTATAACGTTTTAATATATTAAGTGCGAAGCCACGAGCAGCGCGCAATAATATAAAAAAATAGTTTAAAAAATTAACATAAAATGCCGCCGTCACCAAAAATGCTAATTTTAGAAGATAAAATTGCGTTTCAGCATTTCGTTTAACAAAAAGCGGAGTGGTTTCGGCGGTAAATAGATTCACTAAAGCATTTACCGTGTCTCGGAGGCACATTGCGGGCCTGGGCCTCCTACCTTGCACTGCATACTTTTGACGTGTCGGTTGACCAAGAAAACTGGATGTGCTACGAAAGTACATAACGCCACATATTACGTGCCGTTCAAAGAATATTGAATCATCTCTACTTATATCTATTTCGTCCCCTTGCGTGAAAACATTCGAATGAATGTAGAATCTTTCATATCTAAATTTATGAAGTGTCGTCATGTGGAAAACTGCTTTTTGAATAGAGTTTTGCGTAAAGCGATTACGCGATATACAGTAATAAAATGCTGAGTTAAAATCTCGCAATACTATATTATGTTGTACTGAAAGGATGGATTCTACGATTTGTGAGAGCATATACATGAGAGATTAGAGCTACGTTCATACGTATACATTTATCATTTAATATGTCATCATTGAAACGAGCAGCCAAAATAAGTGAGGTCTGAATTTCATAAAATATACCCAAGAGTTATTTTTATATATTTGACGCACGGTTAGTGCAGTGGCTGATACAGTCGGCTGCTGCGCTCCGGGTCGTGGGTTCGATGCCCGACAAACAAATATTTGTACGATCTGCAGGTATTTGTTCCGGGTCTGGGTGTATTTTATGTGGAATTTATGTCTGTAAACGCACCCACGACATAGGAGAAATCCTAGTGTGGGGCAACGTTTAAAATAATACAAAAGAATATTTATATAAATGAAATAATTCTTGGGTATATTTAAGAAATTTTCATATCAAGATAGCTTCCATAGAACAGGAAGTGACCTTGACTACGCCAATAACGATCTTTCGAGATTGAGAAGTTTTGTTAAAGCCTAGTCTAAATTGTCATAGACAGCCTAAAACACACAGTATTAGTTGAGATGCGAATTAGGCTGTAAAATCGTACTTACTACCTTTACTAGGTCACTCCCCTCTCAAATCAGTCCATCATTTACAATGGAAAACCATCACCACTCTTAAAACGTGATTGAAAGAAACCTGGATAGAGAAGGTTAAAGCTGCGTTGATGCAGCGAAAACCAGACTGGCAGTCTTAACAGTCTCGTCGCATTGAACTCTCACTTTGTATTGATCGTAAGTCAGTATTACTGTGCAGATTTTAAAAGTCTGCAGCATTTTATCAGTCCTATACATCTGCTGGCCTGCCACTATCACAACCTGAGCTGAAGTGCTTATGCAAACCACCCGGCGGAGCAAAGAAATAATATGCATTGTAATTTGGACGGAGACGGCTTAAAGTGAAGCAAGCCTATGCCCGGATAAGATAGAAGGAGTCGTGAGGGTTCTTTACACCTACTAGTAGAGGATATGATAAACAACAAAAACTTTTTATATTCATCGGAGCAGGAATATTTTGCTCAAAAAAAGAAGAGCTCCTGGTACCGACAAGCAGGTTAAGTAAAGTGGCCTAAAACTGACGTAACAATTTCACCTTCCTCGTAAACAGGCTGTCGGTTCAGCGCCTAAGCTATTTCACCGAACTCATTTCAATTCAATATCAAAAGTTTCCGGCTTATTCCTAGACTTTTCCATCTTATCACATAGTGCTGAAACCATTCGATGGCAATGTGCTGTACAAAGACCAACTTTATATATTTCACGTTTGAGAACTTACTAGTCACAGTAAACATTTATATGTTATGTGTAGTAAACATATAAATGTTTACTGTTACGATTTGGCACTAGGTAATCGTGCGTGAAGATCTCAAGCATTTTAATACTACACGTTTCTTGAAAGTTGTTCGCTTGTTAGACAATCAGCTGCTTTGCAATAGTTTTAGGATGATCAAAATGGGCGAAACTATTATCTTAGCACATGTTAGCTATGTTCTTAGACATAAGTGGATGTATCAATAAAAAATTGCTGCAATCCGATAAAAATTGATATACAGGCTGTCCAGTAAATAGCACGACATTCTGCAGGCGGTAAGAGCTTGGGCCAATACCTACCAAAAAAACACAATATATGTTCAGCAAAATCTTACGGATTTACAGTAGTACAAAATTTTAAGATAAGAAAATTGTACTGTGATAATTTAAATAAAAATTATATTTCTTGAAAACATTTTAGTTTTTAATAGAATAAAGACTTATCAATGAGTAAAGTAACTATTCACAAATAATTTGAGGTAAAAAAAAAACTAGAAAAGGAATTTTTCATTACGAGATGCTTAAAAATCAGTGTCAAGGTAGAGATTTTTCGATATTTCGGAAAATTTTGTACTTCTGTAAATCCGTAAGATTTTGCTGAACATATATTGTGTTTTTTTGGCAGGTATTGATCCAAACTCTCACCCCCTGCAGTATGTCGTGCTATTTACTGGACACCCTGTATAAGCAACAAAACAAACGAAACCTAAAGTAAGCAGTCAGGCACTCGCCTAAGGACACCTAAAGGAAACCTCGGTGTTCAACTAATAGGTAATCTTAAATGCCATACGAAGGTAAGCAGGTCAGCACATGACATCAGAAACCTCGAGGGAGGGACTTAACGAACGAATATACTGTGAGTCGAAGCACGTATATCGTGGCTAATGTATTCGGATAACGCCAGAAGCGTTGTGTGGCGTAACACGTCCAGCCACGTTCATAGGTGCGGCGTACGTTAATTACATAAAATTGTAGCGTCGCAAGGGAGGATCGTACTCCACTTGCATAGATCAACTTATAAAGTATGCAGTTTCTGAATTACCGTGTGGTGCCGGCTCAGAATACCACCACCCCATTTCCTCCCATGGGTGTCGTAAAAGTTGACTACAGGATTAGCCGGAGGAAAGGCAGCAGCGTCCTTCGAGTATATTAACAACGCAACTGCGACCGCTAACCCGTCTGCCAAGCGTGGCGATTACGAGGGGGGAGGCCTGTATCCAGCAGTGGACTTCATTCAGCCGAAATGATGAGTTTCTGAATTTGCTGCTATCTAACAAACGGTTTAGTTTGATTTTGTGTTTTGAGATGTTAAGTGTGGAGTGTAACTATGATTATTATTTTGATCTTTTGTAAAGAAGAATAAGTTTGTAGATTGTGCATAGTTAGAAGAAATGTAGACAAAGAATAGGTACCTATTCCAATAGATTAACCACATACATTCCTATGTTTGGAGTAAATCATTTTAAAGCCACAAACCAAAGCACTGACTCACATGAACAAAAAGGTTCAGTCTAGCTCTAAAAAGTGGAAAAAGCCATGACTAAACACCATTGTACTTATCTGGTTACGTAAAAACTGAAGTTACGTGCGGTGACGAGTTCGTTGAACTGCTAACACTTTCCCGTTTTCTTTAGCGACTCTCTGTGCATTGGTGACGCCCACTCCTTCATTAGTTGATGAGATTTCTGAATTACACCTTCTAATACCGTGTATCGAATTTACCAAAACCGCTTAGTGCGCACATGTAGAGCGAGGTAAACGAAGAAGAACAGCCAAAGTTAATCTAAGCAATTTAGGTAATTTAAATATTCTACGTAGCTTAAGAAATACCTACCGCGATTAAGTTAGCCACTAATTTCCCTAGCTCGGCGCTAAATAAAACGAAGTAAACAGAACTACGATTAAAAATGTAAATTAGAGTACATTCTCGATTCTAAAGTTTAAAGTATTTTCTCGCGGATAAGTTTAAATTAATGTGGACCGTCACAAGCACTTTTACTGGCGCTGCTACCGGGAGGTTCCATCAATTTTTTATTAGCTCCGTGATTCTCTTTTCAAAGAATTTAAGACCAGTAGCGATTATATTTAATTAGAGAACACACTACTGCTCCTTATTGAATTCGACACGTCAAATTTTGTCTCGTTGCGGCGTCGCCTGTCTCCTCTCCATTCAATACAAGGTGGGAATGTACGGTATTTTCGATCCTTTTGATGAGAGCTAAGATTAATTTTGGAGGGCGGTTCAAAGGAAAATTTTAGAATATAAGTGCATTAATAAAAGGTTTTCAGGATAGGGCACTCTATAGCAAAAAATGCTTTTATTAAATTTGTGGGCTTTTATGTGCATATTCTGTGACTTTATTACGTAAAAGCTTTTGTTATAGAATTGAGATTTTTATGGACTGTTTTAACCTTGTAAAATTGCAAGTAAGTGAATTAGTTTTGTTACGGGTGTTCACTTTATTCGAGATTGTTTACGAAGTCATAACATTCGGAATAAGTCACTGGCCTCGTGTTCCCGAAATATGTGATTGTATAAGTGACGTTATAATTTTCTAATCAGCCTTTAGTCTGTTTTAGAATAAAAGAACAGATAAGTTAGACTGTTTGTGTATCCTGGAAGCTCTTTCATCTGCACTCAAGTTTGACGTGGTTTGCTCAGGAGCAGAACATTCGCTTCAAGGATAATGGGTTCGACCACTCTGGTCTGACGGCTAGTATAACCAATGTGTATATCTGCCCTCTCAGATAAGATGACAGTTTCCGATCGGCAAGCGTCACTAACATAAATTGACATGAGCTGTCATCTGGTCACGTGATCCAAAACATCATTCCAATACATTTAGTTAGCTATTGAAGAGCATGTTGCCTAAGGCGGCGTATCTGTGATGGCCGGTCCATGACGGCACGACAGGATTTAAGAGAGAAATGTTCGGCCGTCAATGGTTACAGTTTATGTTGATCTTATATGGGTACCTGTGATGACTGGAGCTGGAGTGTCCCGTGGTGGAGCTGGATATCGGTGACCTGGCAGGGTAGTTCCCGCCACTCGCACCCCCTTCCGACATCACGTACTCTGTAACAATTATGTACTGTCATATATTTTGTCTCAAATGGTTAAAGGGAGGGCGAAATAGAAATTAAAGTAATTTTTTTGGTCACGACGTTGGACACTAATTGTATGTTTTATTGTCATTCATTCATTCATTCATATCAGCCACAGGTCGTCCACTGCTGAACAAAGGCCTCCCCCTTAGATCTCCACAACGAGCGGTCACATGCCGCTCTCATCCAACGACTCCCAGCGACCTTCACCAGGTCGTCTGTCCACCTCGTTGGAGGTCGTCCCACGCTGCGTTTTCCGGTGCGCGGTCTCCATTCGAGAACCTTTTTGCCCCAACGGCCATCAGTTCTACGAGCAATGTGCCCTGCCCATTGCCACTTCAGCTTACTAATCCTTGCAGCTATGTCGATAACTTTAGTTCTTCTACGGATCTCCTCATTTCTGATTCGATCTCGTAGAGAAATACCAAGCATAGCTCTCTCCATAGCTCGCTGAGTGACCTTGAGCTTTCTTATGAGGCCCATTGTGAGTGACCACGTCTCTGTTCCATATGTCATCACTGGTAACACACACTGGTTAAAGACTTTCGTCTTTAGGCTTTTGTTTTATTGTGGCAACTGATAATAACATTAGTGAACATACAGCTAACAGGATAGCAAACAATTGCTTTTTTAGTTTTTTTAATAGTATTAGTATTATTTCAGCGTTCCGTCTTTCCAGCTTTAAACTCGACCTTCTTATATTGTCGTTTAAAAACAAGTACTAGGTCTATTTTGAATAAACCTTTTGTCTGTTTCAACGATAAGTGTTTGCTCTGATCTATCACTATAGCAAATTGAGCCCAAGGAAAACGCTGACGCGCTTCGTTCTTATATCACATTATGGTTATAGAAATGCATTAATTAATTGGTTGAGAAACTAAGTCATTAATTTGATTTCGGGCTCATCATTTCGGCCAAATGAAGTCCACTGCTGGTCACCGGCCTCGCCCAAATATCACCACAACGACCGATATGGGTGTGTTGTAATGTGTAATCGCCACGCTTGGCAGATGGGTTGGCGATCGCAGTTGAGTTGTTAATATATTCGAAGGATGCTGCTGCCCATCCTCCGGAAAAATTTAGATTTAGGGTTGAATTTTAATAAATAAACGGGATATAATTTTGAATGTTGGGTAGGTACGTAGGGTATATAACCCTACATTTTGATTGCGATTGGAATAATATTGATGTATTGTGTGTCCTTTACGGACAATGGAAAAAGTGTCTCCTACTTATCGTAAAACTTGTCAAATGATGGAAAATATTTTTCCTCCGAAAGGTTAACCCTATACTTTTTTAAATCGTTGTTTTATTTATGAGAGCTGCCATACCGAGACATAAAGGAACTGCCTTCTATTTTTTATATGCATGCAGAGCAGGCATGATTGATAAGGGGTTAACATTTCATCAATAATATGTGACAGAAGGTACAAATAAACTGATAAATGTGTGATGTTACATATAGTTTGTGTTATACAACTCATGTTTAATACATAAATGACTAAACATCTTTATTTAGCAAGTAGGTTTCAAGAAACGCTTTCACTCGTCAATCAATGTAGATGAAGCCGGATTTGAACTTTATTTCTTTATTTGTGTCATCATCATCATCATTTCAGCCAAAGGACGTACACTGCGGAACACAGCCCTCTCCGATGGATTTGCACAAATGACGACTCAATCGTCATTTTGGAGGGGTTTTAGTCAGTACTCACCACGCTTGTCAGGAGGGCTGGTGAGGCCAGTAGGGCTACTGTTCCATAGAATGGACGCTGCTGCCTATTGCTTTGATTTAGTATCTCTTAGTCGCCTTTTCCGATATTCACGACAGGAGATGGAGTGGTGGTATTCTTAATCCGGACACCACACGAAAATTATTGTTTGTGTGAAAATTGTGAATTTTCATATTACAATAAATAAATAAAATTTCATGTGGTTCCCGGAAAAGAATAGACCACCTCTCTCCACCCATGAGTGTCGTAAAAGGCTACTAAGGGTTGACATGAAAAGGATGGGCAGCAGCAGCATGCTACCGTCTGCCTATAACATTGCAATCACCAATCCGCCTACCAAGAGTGGTGATTAGGGCAATATCCCATATGACCGCTCATTGCAGTTATCATTGGGATGCCCATATTCAGCGATGGACGACTACGGACTGACGGAATCCCTAAAACCTCGATTACTTTCCTTTGTTCTAACTTTTTCCTGTATTATCGGACAAATTCTTTCTCGCTGAACTATAACTAGGAAAATATGAAAAACATTAAATTGGTTCGGTGTTTGAAAAGCTTTTATTTCACACCGTGCAGAACGCTCAACGGGACACGCTTGACATTTTTTGTTCAAAACGCTGCAATATTTTTGTTGAAAGTTCGTTGGGTAATTAAAATTAGTAAAAGGGTCATACAAAAAATGCCTAAGATAAACAAACATGAATTATACACCAAATTGTAGTTTCGTGAGCAACCCATTAGAACTCTTTTTTTTTTTTCTGAAAGATATGTAATGTTAATGTTACGGCACAGAATACCTATAAAGTAATATATACCTATATAATATAGATAATACGAACGTAGTTAGGGATTAACAGGCAATAATAAAACAATAAAAAAATCAGCAAATAAAGCCTAAGAGATGATAAAGGTTTGTAGTTTAAAAAAAAAAGTGATATTATTAATATTGATTGGGATTGAGGTTCTTGAGTGGAGACCGCGCACCGGAAAACGCACCGTGGGACGACCTCCAATGAGTCGGACAGACGACCTGGTGGTAACTGGGAGTCGTCAGATGAGGGCGGCATGTAACCGCTCCTTGTGGAAATCTAAGGGGGAGGCCTTTGTTCAGCAGTGGACATCCTTTGGCTGATAAGATGAATATTGATTGGCATGTTTGGATGATCAGAGGGCCAATTATCGTAATTTAAAAATGTTCCATATATAGTTCCGATCTAGTCTCAATGTCACCATGGTAATGTCATCCTAAACTAACAAACAACGTTAAACGTGAACTTACACTGTGATGAGATCGAAAATGGATCGAAAGTTGATCGAAGTCAAAGCGGTATTCTGCTAACATTTTAAACTGTCACTTGTACTAAATTGTCATTAAATAAACGTCAAAATTGAGATTGAAATGAGACTAGATCGAGATTATACTGAAATCCGACTGAACTTTAAAAGTAGCAGAATACCGTTTTTTTCGGTTCGGTTTTTCTCAGTTCGGTCAAGTTTCAGTTGTAGTGTAAATTAATTACGTGTATTGGCCCTCTGATTTACAAACGCCAGGCGAGGAAGACACGTCAAATATGAATGATTATTATAAATCAATCATCAAGACCCTTGATAACCTCCCTAGACGACAATCGAAATGAAATACTAAAATAATAGTTATACTTTTACCCTATAATAAACTTGATAATAATTTAATTATTTTAATTTTACTCTATATTGAATTTAGATCTACTTATTGGTAGTTTTTGATAATTTAAGGCATGTAATGGGCAAGCCATTTTGTGAATTCATCTCTAAAATAAAATTTCATGTGGAGTCCAGATTAAGAATATAGCACCCATCCATCTCCTCCCGTGCGTATTGTAAGAGGCGACTAAGGGACTCTAAACCAGTGGGATAGGCAGCAGTACCCCTTTTGTGAAACAGCAGCCATTCTGCTCTCATAACCCACCTGCCAAGCGTGTCCCGGTAAATTCCTCACAAAATGATGACGCAATAGTAGAAATCTATCGGGAAGGCTTTTGTTCAGCAGTGGAGGTCCTTTGGCTGATGTGATGTGGATAATCAATAAAAACACGAACTTGGTCTATGAAACAAAAATTCAATGCAGTCGAACGCTACTGAACATTATCTTTCACTAGTTTTTTTGCGTGACAAGCGGCGGAAGTGCGAACCGTAAGGCGCAGGAAGCGGCCTCCGTTCTCAACTATCAATCCTTCTGTCACGATATCGACAGCGCATTTGTTTGTTCCCACCATTTTTGTCTCAGTGTTTCCTCGTTCCTCGGACGCTATATTTGTGCTGCGGGCGTGCGGCCGGCGCCGGCGATCAATCTGCCCACGACTCTGAGCATGACGGATGGTAGCTCGAAGACCGAGCTCGCCGCTTCTACACCTCGACACGATACCATACATTTTATTGGAAACCGTTTTTGCCAACGGCCCTGATTATACTCGAGGTTGTCGCAGCGATCTAATGAATTATTTACTTTGTTATTCTAGTTCCTGACTGATGTTTATGTGAGTAGTCCTTTTTTGTTGAAAAGGAATTTATCAATGATTTGTGGAAAGGGGATTTCATTTTATATTTATCTCCAAAAGAGCTTTGTAGCCATTTTAGTTAATGCCTGTGGAGTTTTTGTATTTATTCGTGAAAAGAACGTTTTATCTTAGGCACTTAACAAAATGGATTGACTTGTCTTTTATTACTATGAATGAAATGGGAATTTCAATAAAATAACCTTTTGGTTTAACACGAATCGTATGTTCGAAGGCACAGTTGTCTCAGTGGCAAAGCGATTAGCTTTCTGCATTACGTGCGTGGTTTCGATCCCCGCGCGAAACTAATATCTGTTTGATCTACAGGTAGTTGTTTCGGGTCTGGGTCTGTGTGCATGTGGGTTATATGTTTGTAGACTGTACTCACGGTACAAGAGAAATCCTGGTATGGGGCATCGTTATAAAAAATGAATATTACCTGTATGCATGCATATTCGGGGCCTGGATAGGTGCTGTGACTACGTCATTCTTAGGTACTGCGCTACGGGCCAAAGGTTTTATTCCCGCACCGTACAAATATTGTTCCGGGTTTTTTTCTGCATGTGAGATTTATGTCTGTAAATTGGACCCATGATACAAAATACTATAGAGATTTGTTGAAAAATTGCAAATTGTTTTTCGTTTCTTAGGTAATTCATCATCATCATCATACCAGCCAAAGGACGTCGGCTCCTGAACAAAGTTCTCCCTCATAGATTTCCACAACGGCCGGTTCCATGCCGCCCGCATCCAATGACTCCCAGCGACTTTCACCAGGTCATCCGTCCATCTTATTGAAGGCCGTCCCACGCTGCGTTTTCCGGTGCGCGGTCCGCAGTCGAGAACCCTTAGGCAATTAGTCAAGTACATGTCACTTAAGTTGCAATTTCTTTTGATAAATGCAACTTGGCGGAGAAATTAACGCGATGGGCTGATATGCAGAAAGCCCTGTGGGGGTACACAATACAAATTTAGTAAATTATAACTTCTCGTTTCCGTTCTGTTTATCATCTTCCAAATGTATTACGCAGGTCTTCCGTTCGTGTAATATGTAAATACGTGCTTTGAGCGGAAGAAATGAAAACAAATCTGGCGGATCCCCGTTATTCATTACATAAGATGCGATGTTTCATTATTAATTTATGCCGTACCCTGTGAGAGGGACGAGCGACCCTCTTTGAAGTAAGCTGTCATATTCTTAGGATTAGTGTAGTAGCATTTTTTCATGACGGGAATAACATGTTGCGTCATATGCGATTTTAGGAGATGGAACAGCAGCTGAGTTTTGAGGAAAAATAAGTAGAGACAAATATGTTACAGTGATACTTATGAACTAGTAACTTTCCACTATGTAGTTCTTTATCCTATCGTTTAGAATAATGAAATGTTCTTGGTAAGAATCTCAGTAATTTTCTGGTCGTGCATTTTATATGTATAATTATATTTTTATTTTATGGAAAAACATCATGTACGTCCTCCGCCCCGGGGAAGGCCTAAAGGCTTGGCACCTATGGGTGGATCTAGATGGAGATTAATCAAGTTCTGCTCAAGGGGGGCTCCCTTGGGTGCCGAAGATAATCGCTCCAGAGGTTTGAGCCGGTAGGAGTCCGGCATGCCCTTAGCCTTTCCCCGGGGCGGAGGAGGTTCATTCCATACACTTAAAAAGGTAGTTGTTATGGACAGATGCTTATTTTGCGAGATAGTATCTTTATTCAGACAAGTAATGAATTAAATCTTTTATTTTATTAGCTTAAGCATGAATGCTAAGTATTGTTCGGAAGAGGCTAGGCTGACTAAGATATGAGAACATAATTTATAAACAGTTTTTGTAACTCCAGTATAATCACTGAACTCCTCCTAAATGATTTAGATTCACAATTGGACCCGATAGATGGCGCTGCAATCGGATTTGCATGTACCTGTCTGTGCGAAGCGGGGGTGGGCAGCTAGCTACACATTCAAATTTGGTAGTAGGTATGTAATTCGAATCGTAGTGGTAATTCGAATCTTATGTTACTTTTACCGGTTTAAAGTTTGTAGTAATAAAAGCTAAATTAATATATCATCATCTCCGTGTAGTGTGGATTAAGAATATAGCACCACTCCATCTCCTCCCGTTGATGTTGAAAAAAGCGACTAAGTAATTCTAAACCAGAAGGATGGGTGCTGCCGTCTTTTTTGTGGAACAGCAGCCATTCTGCACTCACCAATCTACCTGCCAAACGTGGTGAGAGAGTAGTAGGCGCTGGCGAATTCCTCCCAAAATGACACACGGGATGTAACCGATCGTTGTGGAAATCTATGGGGAAGCTATTGTTCAGCAGTGGACGTTCTTTAGCTGATATGATGAATGTTATCATAATGTAAATCTATACAAATGAATAAAATTGAAGTGTCTGTTTGTAATGTCAAAATAACAGCTTTTTACTAAATTCATATGAAAGTATGTACGTTACATATAACAAAACAACTATTTCAATTTTTTTTGTCTGTCTGTCTGTCCGTCTGTCTGTCTGTCTGTCTGTTTGTTCGGGGTAATCTCCGAAGCGGCTGAGCCGATTTTGACGGGACCTTCACTGGCAGATAGTTGATGTTATAAGGAATAACTTAGGCTACTTTTATTTTAGAAAAAAAAATAGGGTTCCGCGTAAAAAAAATCAAGTGTCTATGTCGGAGTACTCTAAATTTCTTTTAAATTAAACGCGGGTGAAACCGCGGGTCCCAGCTAGTAATTATATAAATACAATGACGTGATTTATTTAGTCAAAATTTGAAATCTACACATATTTATTCATATATCACATATATAGATTTCAATTTTTTTGCTAATTCTTTTATTGTAGATCAAACTAAGCATGAAACTGTCATATGTCAAAACTCCCAAAATGGCGTCCGGCCATGCGTTCTTAAATGACGAATTGACAATGTCCGTTTATATAATTCCTAGGCCATTCTTGAAGTAAAGAATGTGTAATATCATTTTCATAAACAATTTCATGATACTTCTAATTTATGAAACTTACCTTGTAATATAGATCGCAATAGAAAATATAAACCGTATCAGTCTCTATAACTAAACGGCAACAATAACAGCATTAGTTGCTATCTCTTAAAGAAATTTCGTAATCGGCGGAAAATGAAAATTGATCGTCGCTAACTAAGATAAGTTTGGAAAGTTATGATGGGATGAAAGTGCTTCCGGGCGGCGGCGACGGCGATGGTGCGGGCAAAAATGTTCCTTCCACACGGACTTAGCTCTACACTAAGTAATTATTGTTCAAACAAGAAACCTAACGAGTGAACTCATTAATCACGACCCATTTATGTCATTGCTTTGTTACCTAATGGACACTACCCCGTTATAAAAGTAGGTGTGGAAAATTTTACTGAAATAGCTCCACGATATCATCATTTCAGCCGAATAAATTCCACTGCTGGACGCAGGCCTCCCACAAAGATCACCACAACGACCAATATGGGTGTGTTGCGTTTTCATGGGGTGGTTTTGCCATAATCACTACGCTTAGCAGGGTTGGCCATCGCAGTTGAGTTGTTAATGCACTCGAAGGACGCTGCTGTCCATCCTCAGGCTAATCCCTAATGTGCTAATGTCTTTTACGACACCCACGGGATGAGATGGGTTGGTGCTATTCGTAGCCACACTTCAGCCGGCTTCACGATATAGGTAGTATATATTTGGAAAAATGACAGAAAACTCCATTGCGGTAAAAGCATTGTGGTAAAAAGTTTCTGTTTTGTACTAGTGCTTCATAATAAGTAATAAGATTTCAATGTTACAATAAATTATTCAGTCGTATAATTTATGTGGGGAGCCTGCTACATAATTTTGTTTAGAAGGCGTACTATTTTCCCTTGACTTTAGTAGATACATAGTACAGTAATTTTATTTGTTTGTACATTTTCATTTTATTAAGAAACGTACGCCCTGAATAGTTATTGTGGGATATAAACGACGATTGCAAAACTTACAAAATGCCTCTCGGTAAAGTGTCTTGTGCCGCAAACCTTTATGAATACCAGATGAGGAGACCGCTATTTTTACATACAAAAATCGGCACGGAATCAAAGTCCACATGTCCGTTGCGGCCTACCTTAATTTTCCTACACGGCTCGCGCCCTGAATACCAAAGACGGAAGGACATCAGCTTTACCGCGACCACTACGAGATTTCCATACAAATTATGTAAAAAGCTGCATAGCACTAATATCGTAACTTTCTATATTAATACTGTTCCTGATGATTCTAAAATATTAAATTTAATTTGTTAGAAACGTTTGTGGAGACGCTTTAACGTAACGTTGTTGAGAAGCCGACAATGCCAGTGTAATTTTGCTTATTTCGGCTTAAATTACTTGATCTCGTTTACGGCCTTTGAAGATTGTACCGAGTTTACCCAAAGTTTGTCTAATTTATTGTTTACCATCACTTTCTTGTATTTATTTAACGTAACTTACTTAATTGTTAATTTCTGAATATAACTAAAACAGGAATAAAATATCTGTCTGTTGAAGGACCGATGGCCGATGGATGGTACCGTGAATCGGCATATTTTGTGTGGGACACCCCCAGCCAAATGGACTGACGATCTAAAGAGAGATACTGGGACAGAGGCTGAAGATGGAGAAACGGGTATTGTGGCCCAGCTTGGAAGAAGCCCATGTCCAGCAGTGAACTGCGATAAGCTTAATTAATGTATAATTTTTTTATTTAGCTTTTTCTTGATCAGGAAACATTGTTAATATAGGCCAAATAAATAATGAACAAACCGTTACCCTTGTGTAATATTTAGGTTTAGCCAAATTACTTTTTATAAAAAATATGGTGAAACCTTACTTTCCGTTGGTACCCATATTTTAACAAAGTTAAGAAAGTTTGATTAAATAAAATATTCCTAATAAATAATTAACATTATCGATAAGAGCGAGGGTTCCCATTTCCCCTACATCAACATCACTAAGTATACACACATCACTAAAATCACTGTGTAGATTTAGTATCGTGAACAAAACTAATGACACGCGGTTATTCAACCACAGTAAGAATTTAATCTTAACTTAAATGAAGGTGATTCCCTTATAACTTTCCAACACAGTCGCTAATAACGAAACTTGTGGTTAATGCCGTCGAGGAGATGAGCCGGGGGTACCGGCGGGCGCGGGAGGCAGCGCGGCTTGTGGAAATTTCGAGACAATTCAATGGGAAAATCTGCCTTTGTGAAACTTTCATTGTAGTTATTATATTCTAACTTCACATTTATTTTGTCCGAACAATTTCTATATGAATAATGAAGCACACTTATGTGACCAGTCAAATTAATATTGCCAAGTTTAACATTGTTTTCACTTATTGTGGGTCAGTTTAAAAGTCGAAATTCAATTATGATAAACAATAGTAGTACATAGGTAAACAATAAATATTTAATGTGACAGTAACGTTAGTACCGATAGAGCCATGGTAGGTAATAAATGGAACACTCACGGATTTATAGATACATATAATGTATACTTTTAGCGAGAGCAGGCTTTCAGCGGAACGCCGCGCGAACATATCGAATCTTTATGACGTCATTAAACATATTTTTACGAGGACACCGCCGTGTTCTATATTACTACGGCGAGGGACAGACGCGTCACACTGGCATTTCATTGGTCAGTAATTTGAGGAAGTGAACCTTCCTTGAAATTGACAACACTCTTGCAATAAACCATTTATGGTGCTATATTGCAATACGCAGTTGAACGAATCCCATGTAAAGTTTAGATTAAAACAAGCTTTAATATCTCATTGTTGTTTTTGCTACTGTACAATAAAATGGGATATTAAAGCTTGTTATACAAGTACTTTGTACTTCCTTCTAGGGTGGAAGGCCTGGTGGTGACCTGAGATACAGGCTTCAGCCTAGTTTAGGCACCAGTCTCCCACAGTAAATTTGAATAATACTGTAACTTTTATTGTGGTGAGAAATAAACAAATAGATAAATAAAATGTTTAGTAAAAACAAGTCTGTTTACATATTTTTCAGCAAAAAGAGTATCTGTTAGCTTTAGTAATTCAAGAGTGTAAGCAAAAACAAACCTAATTGAAATTTAAGTCTTTCGAAAGCAACTATTTAGTTACTCCTAGCTAGTTGAAAAATATACCCTTCGTTTGTCTGAACTTTGACCTGAGGTGTGTTATATATTTAATTTAAATGTTTATCACAGTACAGAAGAGCTAGGACTGCTAATGGACATAAAGAAATAATTATGACGTTGATTTATTTCACAATAAATCTTTTAGTCCAAAAATCTAAGTTATAATTAAATAGACGAATATAGAAAGAAGGATAATTACTAGCTCTAAACAAAACACGCGAAGAAGCTGACAAAATGCCACGTCAATTCCCCAAATTACGGAGTAATTGAACCGAATTTCAGAGTGAAGCTCATGTAATGAAAGCAGATAAAGGGAAGGGAGGAGCGAGCGAGGGGCTTATTCAATTCGTTCGCAAGTTCAACCTGACACTGACTTAAGTAGATAGTTAAGATTTAGCCAAGAAAGCATCCGCCGCCGGCACCCACTAATGTGTACTCTGAAAGTAGTCTGGCCTCAAGAATTGGCCGCTTAAGTACCTACGGAAACTTACCATCCATTAGTTACTTGTGAGAACACATTATAGTTTAACTTTTGTTTCTCTTTACTTACTACCAACAAATAGCGACAAAGCAGGAAGGTAGTCTAACAACACCTCTATTTCAAAATCTGAGTACACTTTCCACGTTCGATGATGTTATTTTAGAAATATATTTAAATTATTTGTTTAATGTAGTACGTGTTGATACAGTTCAATGTGAACGAGCGGGGCTGCTCAATATTGCAATAGCCGATACTAGAACTCCTGTCAACAACCCAAACGTTTCAGCTAAATAACTCCACGGAGACGCCGAGAGACCGCGCACTTTACCCGATTGGATTTGAGGTGGACTCTCCTTGTGACCTCACTACCAGTTGTACTCTAACGAACTTATGATTTTTTAAGAACACTGCTTGCGATGCTTCGACATTCGACAGGTGTTTGTAGTTCTTTTCAAAATGTAGATTTTTTTGATCTATCGACTCAAACGATATTTTTCAAATACCCATTCGCAAGAAACCTTTCATTTTCGCTTTTATGTTTTGGGCTGTGATATTTTATTGTATACCTAGATGAACAGTCGCATATAATATATTTTACGAGCTATCTATGAAACTGGTCATAGTTGACAAAAAGAAGCCAAAAAGCGGCATGCCGCAAATATTTTCCTTTTAAGTGTATTTACGGAATATCTTTCTATATTTCCCAAGGATGAGAAACTGATCCCATGCATATCTGATTCGATCTTCATTCGTATGTTTGCGTAAAATCTTCTCTGTAAAGGAATCTACATAATCAGAATCAGCGAGACGCTGTCGAAATACGAAACCATCTGTTGTGTACGTCGTACTTAGATGTTCTTTACATGTGATAAGAAAAAAGACGTGACCCGGTATCGACGGATGAGCGCGCTTTAGAAGTCAAAAATATTCAAAAACCTTATTCATAAGCTATTCTGTCAATATTGTGTACAGTATCTTACATCGCCTTATGGGCTTGGTTCACAAGGATCAACTAAAATTGCGTGTGAGGAAAATCGAAATAGATACTTTCCGCGGGTGTCTAAAGATATTAATTTTGAAATATGACGAACGGTATCGCGAGAAACCAATACCCTAACGCAATAAAACGTATGAACCGAGTATTATTCGCATGATCACATTTCCTAATAAGTTGGATCCCACAACGTGTTCAATGTGGCGAAAACTAATACCGCCCATCTCGCCGCCGCCCGTCACTCCCGCGTCCGCCCGGCCAAGCATTTAGAGCCTCCACTCTATTATATTTTGTTTAGTTCCTTACAAAACAGACCAACCCCAATATATTGAATTTCGAAAAAGAAAAGCCCTGAGTTGACGCGAAACAAAATTTCCCTTCCATGAATCGATGGAATTGCTTCAAATGGGTCATATTGATTACGTTGTTGCGTAATATGTATTAAGCTTGCGTTTTATTGCACTTTATAATTATACAGTTGGTTTCCACGAAACGGGCTTTAAATAACAATTTACCCACTAGCACCCCACAGTACAATTACCTCGGCTAAGAACTTTTTTACAATCGCGTAAGACATATGGCGTTGCATTCGCAAGTACTAGTTTATATATCTATCATATTTCAAAGTAAACATTTGCAATGCAATTATTGCAACAGTGTAAGTTCCGATAATACCTTTTCTAAGATGGAAAATGTCAAATAAAGATAAGGAATAATACAAGAGTTACGAATTAAATAAATGTACATTTATATATATTTCAAGCAAGAAATTTTGGGGCTGTAACAATAAGTACACACACATTAAAAGTTTTCCACTAATGAACCCAGAAACAAGGAAGTATTATTGGTATTATATTTATTTTGGATATAACAATCATTCATGGTGATATTTGTGTTCAGATTTTGACTCTAGAGTGTCATTAAGTGTATATTTAGTTGACGGCTGTACATTGTATAGTGCACGTGTCATTCAACACAGATTTCCAGGCATGAAATGACATGGCATTACTTTAGTGGTTTGCGGCGAGGCGTGGTCCTGACAGGGCGCGGTTACTTATGATTACAGCTGCGGTGATAAACCCGAACCGTATTAGTTATTACCTATATTAACGCACAATAAACCATGCTATTATCGTTTCAACCTATGAAACTTTTTATTTCAATCATAAAATGTATCAGACCGTTATCGATATTAATCCCGGAAATATCATTCAAATATGTACGGGCATTTACCGGCCGGAATGTTGGATAGAATTGAAATATCCAGATTACGCAAGTTATCTCTCGGCTTCACTGATAACCTCGGATAGAAAAGCCTTTGCAGTGCTCTATAATATTAAAAAGTTTATTCTATTTCAAAAGCACGGTAACCTTTATGGCTTATTTGAAATGTATCGAAGATTGCTCCTGGAAATATTTATTAATGACGGTCGTTAATTATTCAATACAGATAAGGAACTTGTTTCGAAATCTGAATTATTTACTTGTTATTTCATTAATAATGGACAGTGGAACACTTCAAATGCCTTGATGTTCCCCACCGTAAATAACAATGTCCATTTCCGTCCACGCAAAGGTCGCATTAAGGGAGTTTGTCAAACCCAGTCAATAAGTGCAGGAAGGCGAGTGGCTTTATCATTACATTGTTTTAATACTACATTCAGCTCCAAAAACAGCCGCAATAAAGTGTTATGATATTCTGTGCGTGTCTGTGTATTGATATTCGGACCGAATTTGACAGATAAGATACTTATCGATCATTCGTAGTCATCACAGAACCTAAAACTTTTTCTGTTCTGTGGGTGTCACTATTTTTAAGGAGCGCGTACAGATCTTTTTTCGTTGGATAGTCTAGTTGGATTGGCAGTGCATAGCATGAAAAAATTCGGAAAATAACCTAACGCTTTACTAACGTGCACTTTGCAATTTTTTTTCGATAACTCAATCGATAAAAGAACAATCAAGTAATTTATATTTCCGACACAACGTTCGGTCCTCTTCTATGGATTGCATTTCAGGATACCTTGGCTTATATAGACGTATGGTGTCAATAAACTAAACCATTTTCTTATTTTTTTCTTATGACCACGTAAAGTTGGGTGGCTCTTACTGACACAATTCAAGCTAATAACAGTTCTTGTGACACTAAACACGAAAAAAGCTTTCCCCGTTTAACGGAGCGTAAATGTGTACTTCATGTTACCGCCACCCTTAAGCAGACATTATTAGGGGGGTGGCACACGGCGGACGTAAAATTTTGTAGCGATTTTTTCCTCTAATACTGTTAAGCTATAGACTGTAGGTCACGTTGACAACATAACTTGTGTCGAGGGCCAAATATTTAGGGGAGAGCTAAAGTCGATTTTTTTTACAGGCAGGCTTTTGTTTGTACTTCGTATTTGAGTTTTGGTATGCAACATAGGTACACTGTTATAGATCATGCTCGTAAGTAATGATTAAAATGTAAATTAAGGAACATCATCTATAGTAACAAATCTATTGTATTTTAGAAAACTGATGAATAAACTTCAGTACATGATTGTACAGAATGCAAAAGTATTGATGAAAATCTCAAAGTATTAAGTAAGTACCCATCAAAAACCCAAATAATTGTTGTTGGTAGCCCCAGGCTAAGTACCAAAATTGAATGGTCGCAAGTCCCCAGGATTACATTTGATAGTACCACAATACCCATAAGTGACACGGGTGGAGAACCTGGGGATAAATATAGATAAAAACCTTTCTTGGAATCCACAGCTCCAAGAATTAAGTCGAAAATATTTTCATCGGCAGGGTCCTTGAGGAGGTTACGCAATTTTCTCCCAACTGCCACCAAAACTGCGCTTGTTCAATCCCTTCTTCTACCCATTCTTGACAATGCTGATGCCACTTGTCTTGATCTGACTGATGAGGAACAACTAGATAAGCTTGAGCGACTTCAAAACTTTTGTATCAGATTCATATTTGGTTTCCGCAAATATGACCATGTCTCAGAATTTCGTAATAAGCTCAAGCGGCAAGTGGCAATACGACTTCGCCGGAATACTCATATTCTATTTTTGCTTTACAGCATTTTATTTAATCCCACAACACCCTTTGTCTTAAAGAACGTTTTAAGTTCCTTCATGACACACACGAGATACTTAAGATCATCGGAGAACTTGAGAATTCAGATGCAAATGTATTCCACCAAATTTTTCGATAAATCTTTTACAGTTCAGGCTATACGGTTGTGGAATGCATTGCCAGTGACAGTGAGAGCTGCCAAATCATTACCCTCCTTTAGAAACTTAATAAAAGAATACTATCTGTCCTCTTAAACGAGTAATTTGTCTATGCTATTTCATTGTTATCACATTGCGTTTTTATTTAACTATATCACTTTTCTGTGTTCATAATAATCTAAAACGTATGTATTTATATATGTATCTATTATATTATATTGAGATTTGTTTTAAATATTTAGTTCTATCAACTACTTATCTACTACCCCATTATTATTTTTTGTAACTTTTTGTCCATCATAAGGTTGCGATAAGACCGCCCATTGTACATTGTATTAATATTTTAATAGATCATGTATCGAACTATGGAGTAACGGAATTCCGGAGGGCAGATTAAAGTAGCATCCTCACCATTTTGATAAGGAGGCTTCAAAACGTAGGGCAGCTTATCACGAGTTATATATAAGGGGCGACACTGCGTGCCCGACTGCTTCAGAGAGTAGATCAGACCGTCGTCTCCGACTTTCCTTTATTGGCTGGCCGAAGTAAACCCCAGAGTGCCCACAGGACTCTCAACTCTGGCTTGCCTTAGTCGGCCTATCAGAGGTGGGCCGCCAGAGCTATATGCTCCAGGGTGGAATTGTCTAATGGCATATCAACGGGGAAATCAACTCTGAGTCTTCGAGACGCGCAATGGTGAAACTGGTAGCGCAACTCTCGACACCCCGAGCCACTCACGTTGGAGTTATTTCCTGCCGCCTGCAGTGGTCGCCGTTTAGGGGGCCAATCTTGTGAGTGACGAGTCACCGTCCGTTGTAAAATTTGACTTAAAGGTTAAGTAAAGGCAGACGACATTGTTCTCGTTTATTTTTAAGTTTTCATTTCATATAACTCCCATTCACCAGGTCGTCTGTCCACTTCATTGGAAGTCATTGGATGCGGGCGGCACGTGACCGCTCGTTGTGGAAATCTATGGGGGAGGCCTTTGTTCAACAGTCGACGTCCTTTGGCTGATATGATGATGATGACGAACGCCCATTGTAAAATACCTTATTGTTGTACTTTCTATCTTATACATTAGTCCTACATTACCGGGATCAATCTGCGCTCCGGGTCGTGGGTTCGATTCCCGCACGGAACAAATATTTGTACGATCTGCAGGTAGTTGTTCCGGGTCTGGGTGTATTGTGTGTGGAATTCATGTCTGTAAATGCACCCACGACACAGGAGAAATGCTAGTGTGGGGCAACGTTTTAAAAAAAAAAAAAGTTCCTGGTTATGATCCCATTATATTTTAGGTTAAAATTCTCTGAAGAGCCTCTCCGTGTCTGACCCATGTATGTACCCGCGTTAGCCGTCAAAAGACTGGGTTCCTCTTTGCAGAGAATACTAACCCGGGAGAAGAGAGACATACAGATAATGGATTTCTGCTCTGACTTTCTCCCGTAGACAGAGTATAAACATCATGACATCCATATATAATAAATATTGATCATATTTGGTACATGCACGTAAGTAACACATATATTTAATTATTGGTTTATTCAGTAGTATACACATTTGCCGTGTGGTGCCGGCTCAGAATGCCACCACCCCATTTGGATTAACCGGAGGATGGGCAGCAGCGTCCTTCGAGTACATTAACAACTCAACTGCGATCGCCAACGCGTCTGCCAAGCGTGGCGATTATGGCAAGACCCCTCAATGAGCACACAACATACCCATGTCGGTCGTTGTGGTTATCTTCGGGGGAGGCCATTCTGTGGCATTCTGAGCCGGCACCACACGGCACTAATATTTTTTTACTTTATGTTATTTGTAACTTCCTTTGCGAGACCTTAATAAAACTTTTTTCTTTCTTCCTTGCTTTCTAGATCATACAAATTTTTATTCCGTGTGGGAATCAAACCCGCGACATGTAGTGCAGAAAGCCAATTACTTACTCGTTACGCTTCCTGTGCAGCGCCATGATGTGTTTTCAATATACTACTAATTAATTATGTCTACTAACATTGAGTATTAAGTAAGTTGTTACTAACACACTGTTAGTATTGTCTTAGGTTTTCGCGATTATTACACATTATAATAAAACAATTTTAAACGGATTAAATCGCGTGTATTATTGATTTTTGTTTTTCCTGACGTTTCGAACACTTTGCAGTCATCCTGCGACCACGAACCCTGCAAAGTGTTCGAAACGTCAGGAAAAACAAAAATCAATAATACACGCGATTTAATCCGTTTAAAATTGTTTTATTATAATAACACACTGTTGATTTGGTCTGGAATAAACGTATTTATTTTTATTATTATTATTATCTGTTTTTTATTGTATTACGGCGCTTACTATCAGGTTATGGGAAAAAGTGGCTCTCCACATAAAAAAACTTTATCATTTTTATAATGTCGGAGGGCAAACTACTTTGTGGGTCGCCTAAGCGATCACTGCCGTCCAAAAATATCCACAATACCAGGGAAGTTGCTGATGCTGGCTTTCAGTGCAGCTATACACTTTTTGCTTGAAGGCCTCCATTTCATATCATCATCATTATTTCAGCGGAATAAACTCCACTGCAGGACTGTGTCTGTATGTGGCCTCCCTCAAAGATCACCACTACGACCGATATGGGTGTGTTGTGTGCTCAATGGGGTTTTTGCCATAATCGCCACGCTTGGCAGGCGGGTTGGCGATCCCAATCAAGTTGTTGTACTTCAAGGACGATGCTACCCATCCTCCGGCTAATCGGTGCTATTAGTAGCCAGCACCACAGGGCTACATTCATTTCGGCCGAATAAAGTCCACTGCTGGACACAGGCCTCCCTCAAAGATCACCACAACGACCGACATTAGTGTGTTGTGTGCTCATTGGGGGGTTTTGCCATAATCGCCACGCTTGGCAGGCGGGTTGGCGATCGCAGTTGAGTTGTTAATGTATTCGAAGGATGCTGCTGCCCATCCTCCGGCTAATCCCTTAGTCGCCTTTTACGACACCCACGGGATGAGATGGGTTGGTGCTATTCGTAGCCGGCACCACACGGCATACGACAGGGCTACGAATAGCACCAACCCATCTCAGGCTAAATGTCGTATGTCTACCATACTTTTTAGGGTTAGGCTTCCTATATTCGTCACTCACTGTACGAAAAGCTGATGTTGCTACTTCACTACGGTATTATGTTACTTAATTGATTTTCGGACAAAACTTGATTATGTGCCTGGCTGGCTACATTCAAATTCTCATTAAAGTTATAATAATTATAGCCTTGCGTAGTTAAAATAGTTTTCGTTCGTGTTTTTGTATACTCAAGTATACAAAATAAAGGTCATGCACCTTTGCAATATAGTTATTGTAAATGAAAATGTAACTACATGATTATGATATCATTTGTACTTGTCATAAATATCAACCAGAACTAGTACATGTCTTCTTAATACTTTAGAGTTGTCGCATGACCTAGAGCTCACCCTTGTCTTTTACCGCATATAAATTATTACATTTTTTACGTTCATTAATCAAATGTCCACTGTTTTGTTTTTTAATCACAATCGAAGGTTTCCCACAAACAGGCACCCTCAGAAGTGCAGAAGTTTCTTTTAATCGTAATTAGCAATATTTTGAAAGGCAACACAAAGGAGTGTCGCCGCGGGTCGGCCAGCTTTGGGACAAAAGCGGCCGGCGAACTGCGCCCAACGCACTACAAAGGGCTTACTTACGGTTTAAATGTCGCCGCCCTGAAAATTTGTTTCATTAAGCGAACTGGCCCAAAATTTCTTTTCCTTTTACACCGCACCGAAATTTCGGTAACTGGATTTAATGTCAAATATTTCATAGCTCTCCGTTTACCAAAGATATATTTTGTATAAAAATAACAAAGGGTGAAATTGTAAGGTATCGGGTGGGAATATCGGGTTCTATTTTTGAATACGACTTCTGTTTGTTCTATTTGGGTCTTCTAAGATTTTTTGTCGGGAAAACTTGCCCACGCTGTACTGTGCTGTACTAAGTACAGAACTGAGGCCGAATAGCTAGTTGTACTCACTGATCGATAAACAATTACGGTTAAAACGGTTAAGCAACGCTAGGCGCGGCCAGTCTATCCTATAAGTGGGTGTCCGCAAAGTGATATTTGAGTTGAGCATCTCCGTGCTTCGGAGAGTGCGTATAACCGTCGGTCCCGGTTGTTGTCATTAGACAGCAGTCGTTAAGGCAAGTCGGAAGTCCTTAGGCGGCTTAAATAACTTTGACACAAGGTTGGCGTTTGTGGCCAAACGAAAACGAAAGACGAAAGAAAGATGTACAGAATATTGATGATAGATAGAATATAATGAACCTAGCTCAGAGTAGGCCCAAACACTAATCGATGATGCTGTAAAAGGCTGAGAAAAGGAAGGATTCCACTAAGAGCACCAATAAAAATGTTGGTGGTCCACGAATAGCATTAATCAAAATTTTGATTGGTGCTGTTCGCGGAACAGCGTTGGTGCTCTTCGTCGAATACCTCGATAAAAGGACATAATCTGAGGAGATCGTGGAATGGATTGAACTTTAATAACATACTGTGACTGTGTCTATTGCAACATCATATATTTTGGCGCACATTTAGGAGTTAATGACTACACACATCTAATAAAATCATGTAAGGCTTTGGGTCATAAATCTAATACGAGTAGTTAGAAACTGAAATTGCAGTACTTGTAGCTAAGTTCTGGGCTAACACAATTTGGAATAGAATCGATTATGGAGTAAATTTTTTTAAACGTTGGCTCACACTATTATTTTTCCTGTGTCGTGGGTGCGTTTAGAAACACAAATTCTACACACAATAACACCCAAACCCGGAACAAATACCTGCAGATCGTACAAATATTTGTTCCGTGCGGTAACTCAACCCACGACCCGGTGCGCAACAGCCGACTGTATCAGCCACTGCACCAACCGTGCCGTCATTAATTAGGTCCTAACAGACATTTTATACGTCATATTCAAACGACGAGCGACGGGGGTTTAGATTGCCATCGACTCTCTTAGAAGAAGTAGTTGATGGTGATATAAACAAAGGCGATATCCATCAACAATTGATACCTGTTCGTAAGGATACAACGATAGAGGATTACCGTCATCAAAAGCACACGAACTGTTGTTCCTGATATAACAAGGTTAAATAAAAACTGTTCTCTGAACAAAGCCGTACGTGCGGCAAATTATTTATGTATTGCCGCGGTCGGTCTAATTACAAGAGGCTTTTGTTCTTGTAGCCCTCCCGGCCCAGCCACACTTTACTTTCCATACAACCTCCCATATAGTATCCGAGTGAAGGTTGCTAAGATAACAATAATGTAATGAGCTTGTGGTCCCCTAAGAATCGAACAGCTGCGTTTGTTTTAGTTTTATGTGCGACTTTCTACAATTCTGTTAGTTTTTAATGAAATTATCTGGCTAGATAGATTATAGTATTTGATGTTGTTATATGTGTTCTTGGCTACGAATAATTGATAATTTCCCATCAAATTCAAATTCAAAATATTTTTATTCATATAAACCATTTGCAGGCACTTATGAATCGTTAGAATGTAGTTGCGCAGTTCCAAGAAGTTAGTTCTATGGAGAAGAACTGGCAAGAAACTACATAGACGTTCCTTTTAAAAAAATAAAAATATTTTACATTACATTATGATGACTACACACATCTAATAAAATCATGTAAGGCTTTGGGTCATAAAATAGTTAGAAACTGAAATACAAACAGAATTAACGTATGTGAGAATCATGTACTGCCAGTGTGAAATACAGTAAAGTAATATTGATGCCCAATTAAACAATATTGCATGGCAGTGAGGACTGACCAGTCCCACATGACGGCACCCGTTCACGAGTATGATGCATGCACAGTGTAAAACATGGAAATCAAGGGAAAATAGCACCTAGCAGAATTTCCTATCCGTGAGACGCCAAGCCTGTACTTGTGATTCAGTTCGGTGGTTATTAGTGCTGAATCAGGCACCACTAATGTGGCTGTCTGGCTAAAAGCTGAACTGGACTTATTTGGCGCAGCTGTGAAGCACACAAATCTAGCGTGCTTCAGGTTTTTTCTCTTATTAAGTTATTTTTAAATTCAGACTATTTTCTGATGGCTCCAAATAAATGTATCTTCTTTCTTTTTGTCTTTTTATTCTTTCAGCAGTAAAATATCGTAGATGTCCACTGCTGAATAAAAGCCTCCCCTATAGATTTCTTTAAGGACCGGTTAATATTTCAGTCGGTCTTGATTTTGAGTGAAATTTTCCAGTACTCACCACACTTGGCAGGCGGGTTGGTGAGCGCAGAATAGCCGGTGACCTATAGAAAGGACGTTGCTGTCCATCCTTCTGGTTCAGAGTCTCTTAGTCACCTTTTATGACATCCACGGGAGAAGATGGAGTGGTGCTACATTTGTAATGCGGACTCCACACGGAAATACCATAGACGGCCAGTAACTTGTCATGGTTTAAGAAACAACTTGGGTATGTTTATACACTATACTTTTAGATAAAGAAGAAACAATTCAACATTATGTAACAGACAAATTAGCAATAGTAATTAATCCTAATAGCTACCACATTTCGAAATACGAATTTTCAAGCTGTAATGATTATAAAAGATGCAAGTGGCCCATTGTCATTATAATAGTAGGCTAAGGGGAAGTCGTCCAACAGTGGACGTCTTCCGTTCCATTGTTATGTTTAGGTTGATAATGTTTATCATACCATAAATAAAATGGTTATCAAAACAATTTTATGTAGATAATATATGTGAATAGTTATTTCTAAATGCCACTGATTGGAGTCGACATATTCAATATTAAACGCAAATATTTAAAATTAAATACTTCAAAAGTACTTATTTTTTACCACGTAAGGAGATTGAGCTTTTGTACACATTGTTGCACTGAAACATGGAGTATTTTTACCCAAAACTGGTTTCCCCTTATTTAGCCTTTTTAATCTGTCCAAGCAAGGCACTTATAGTAGTTCTACGCACTGGTCGAAGAACTGTCTTTGGATGGGTGATCGCATAGTGGTATTTGAACTGAGGGTTTCCATGCTTCAGAAGGCACGTAAATCATCAGTACCAGTTGTTGTCATTACACGGCAGGCGATAAGCCAAGCCGGAGCCTTTGGGCGGCTTGACCAACTCTGACACAAGGTTGGCCACAAATCATACGAAAAGAAAGCAGAATCTGCGCAGGCTATTCTTGTGCCCCAATCAAGGTAAAGACTATAGCTTCGGTAATTAATTTATGATGGGCAAGCAAAATTCATTTTATTCTCTGTTATGCTCAGACCCATAAATCTTGAGTACGAGCCTCTATTTTTTATTTATTTTATTGGTGTTCAGTGGAAATTATATATGAACTTCCTTCGACCCGAGTAAGGGGCAGTGGTTTTAGCCGGTAGGAGTCCGGCAAGGGGTATCCGGACTCCTACTGGCCGAAACCACTGGAGCAGCCATTTTCGGCAACGAAGGGGGGCTCCAGGTCCTCGTAAGATCACACAAGTGCCCATTGGTGCCACGTCTTAAGGCACATCAGGGAGGGCATGACTGTAAAGCGGTCACCCCTCTCATCTAGCGGAGGGAAGGCGACTATAAAAAGGTTGCCGCCCTGGCACTTCTCGGGGAGGATTGTAAGCGATCCCCCAAGCCTCGCTTAGCGCTGTGCTCCGCACACGGTTGCACGTGGCCACCAGCGCACCACTGTCTTCCCGGGGGTCGCTCGGTGTGAACACGCAGACTCCCCAATCTGCGCGCCCGCGACCCCCGAGGCCCCCCACCATGTAGTGACGACAGGGGGCTTAGGCGTGTTGGACTTGAGTGCCGGGATGGTTGTCACCCCGGCGCCGTTTCATCCTTCTCCGTGCGGGATCGGCCTTCTCCCGAGTACTAGCCTCTTAACGGTAGTCAACCTTGACCTACAATGGAAATTAATTAGTCTGTCAAAGTTACTGTCACAAAGTTAAAGCTTGATGTAGGATCAGAGTTGCATAATTAATGTTTTAATCATTAGAACCAGGGAGAGTCATCAGAAATATACAAACTGTGTACGAAAATTCGAATCGAAACAATAATAACTGCATTACAGTTATGCAAAATAAAAATAAAACACACAATGTTTTCTTTACTAACTTAAATTTACTACACTATATAAAATTAATTTGACACCAAGTGTACTTACACGAAAAATATCTATCATAAATATTTATGATACGCTAACATCTTACGTCCCCCACGGCAGCTCATGAGAGTTGTACAATCAGTTCCAGGGAAAGAAGGAGCATACTATATGCACGCGTAATAAATATTAGAGGAGAGGGAGAGGAGTTGCAGTGATTGCGAGAACAGGTGTAGATGAGACGGAGGTCGGACATAAACGTGCCCCCGCTCTTTATCCCGACGACCATTTTGAAAATTTGCCGAGTTTGCACGTTTTTTAGTGTGCACTCGGGGCAACGTTTTATTACCGAATTCGGTTCTTGTACGGTGCTTTTGATATCTTATTCTAAGATGCTTGGACTGAATATACAAGATGATAAATAGATAAATCTATTCAGTTGTTAATATTGTTATGTCATCATTATCATATTTCAGCCGAATAAAGTCCACTGCTGGACACAAGCCTCCCCCGAAGATCGCCACAACGATCGGTCGGTTGGTTGTGTGCTGTTGCTATAATCGCCACGCTTGGCAGGTGGGTTGGCGATCCCAGTTGAGTTGTTAGTGTACTCACATGATGCTGCTGCCCATCCTTCGGTTAATCCCATAGACGCCTTTAACGTCACACAAAGGATGAGATGGGTTGGTGCTATTCGTAACCGGCACCACGCCACATTGTTATATGTATAACATATGATATGCTATATATAAATATATGTCTCTACAATGTATGGCTAATGATCTTTGATAAGCCAGTGAAAATTATATGTAAATGCTGAGAACCGGTGTTAGGGCATAATTTGCAAGAGGCCTATGTCCAGCAGTGAACTGCGATATAATAAATTGATTGACTGTTATCATTTATCTTCTGGATTTTTCATTATACGAGTACAATGAGCTTAAGCTTTTAATATGACCTCAAGGAAATCTTAGAGCTTCTAAATTAATTATGAACAGATGATAATATAAATTACTAAGCGTAGATATAAATAAAAACTAGACAAGTGCGAGTTGAATTCGCGCGGAGAGGGTTCCGTACGATGAATATGTTATCTTATCGTACGAGAAGTGGCAGATGCTTCTTGGCCTAGTTAAGGTGAAGGAGTAGTACCAATAATTTATCTGAAGAACAAACTTAACATTGTAGTTGAAAAACATGTTCTCCCATACATTCCAACCGCAAATGTAAGTTTGTACGTACAATATTGAAAGATTTACCATATTATTTTAAGACCATATACTTCTTATAGGCGTTCCTGTAATCTATAAGTAAACAACTATTAATATATATTTTTTCAAAATTATAGGCTCAGTAGTTTCGGAGATAAGAATGGTAAATTTTCGCCTATTTTCTTAAATAGCTTTAAAATTATTCATTTTGAAATTATAAAATAAATATATTTGAGACCCTTACAACAAGCCCTTCCATTTTATATTATACACGGTACATTTTGCAAAGCTTTATTCTTAAATTTTATATATTACCCCCCAAAAGTGACCCATATATTTAAAATTAATTTATTTACATGGGTTCCAGAAATCCATATGTGTACCAAATTTCAACTTAATCGATCCTGTAGATTCGGAGCAAATTGGCTGTGACAGACGGACAGACAGACTGACACACGAGTGATCCTATAAGGGTTCCGCCGTTTTTCCCTTCGGACGTTCGGAACCCTAAAAATACTTTAAAAGTCAGATTTAAATACAGTTGTTCAAATTTTTCATTTTGAGAGCCAATTTTCACTACATTGTCGTTATTTTATTTTGGGAAAAAAGTCTTATTTGACTTTTGTATTTTTTATTAAGCAATGCAGAGCACCTGCATTAATTTCATCTTTTAACATGGTTGAACATTAAAAGAGACTATGACCTTGCAAGTTTGACTCACGCACTAACTAAAAGACAGCAGAATGATCCCAATGAGGTTCTTTTCTTTTCTTCCTTATAGGCCGGTGATTTGTAGATCTAAAAAGTTTCATTAGAAAGCATTTTAAACTTTTTTACTAAAAATTCATTATTTATTTTAATCAATATGCTGTCTGCTTGACGTGATAAAAGATGTTAATATTTAAACAAAAACAAATAAAAAAGCAGGCTATTAGTGTTCTCTGCTACTACATTGAGTACTCCTAGGCACTACGCAGGTATAAGTCAACATAGCGACTAGACTATAATGGATTTGTTTAGGTCCGCGGCTCACATAGAGAGTGATGGCCGATGGACGAGCGATGCGTGAGCGATTGTCACACGAGTGATGCGCGCGAAGAGCTACACGGGGAGGGAGCGACCGGCCGGAGGGCCCGCGCCTCCCGAGCCCCCCGTTATCGATTGCCCCAGTTGAGAGCGGAGCGGAAGTAATGATAGAGCGGGATGCAACCACTGCCCGATCCGATGCCCAACTCCACCTAGTAACTGTAGTGCACTACACAAATATTAGTTCAAGATAATATTTAATCTTCCATTTCTTTTACTTAATGCGATTCTCAATAATTCCTTTTCAAAGAACGTTCACCGACATACTAATTGAGGATTACTCGATGTTTGTTTTTCTTTCGCAATATGAATGTTAATTAACATAATGTTTCATAAACATATTGTTATTGTAAAGTCAAGATAAAATTAAAAGTGCCACTAATACCGTCTCTTCAGATAAATTAAGCAAAACTTTTGAACCATCAAAGTAAACAACTTCACAAAGTCGAGCGTGGAAGTGACATCCTGCTTATATCTATCTGAACGGATCCCGTAATAGCTTCCTCAATCTCGGCGTCAAAGTTCTCATAAGGCGCTTCTTAACTAAGGCGTTAAGGAAGATAGTTAGTAAGAGGCCTTCGGCAGGGTCTTAAAACTTGGTGAAACTTGCGTAACTCGATCTCCACGATCCGGCGTCGGGCATCAATGGACGATAACTCACAATACGTTATTAGCATAATAATCATAATCGCCTGACCGACAAGAGCTTTGACAACAGCTCTACCGTGCTACAACGCTTCATAGATACCTCTCTCGTCTCTATATTTGTTAAATAAATAAGGTTGATTCACGAGATTGAACGTGCCGCACTATCGTTCAACATAAAAGCCATTGTTGTATAAGATGCGTGAAACACCAAAATGGCGATTTAATGTTCATCGTAAAGTGAAGTTCATAAGCCATGAGGTTTCAGACCTCACGTCCATAATCAGTTATATCGATTTTACGATAAAACGCGTCCAACAAGAGTGTCGTCTTCGCGCGCGGTAAATTGCGAAGGAATCTGAGCCGACGTTCACATCCAATGATAATAAAGTGTAAAAAGAGTCGTCGTTTTAACGTCCACTTTATGGGCACTTCCGGAGGTTCGTATGGAGGTTCAGGATGCGCCCAGATATATGGTGGCTGTTAAAGTCCTCCGCCAATCGCTCGAGCTCTTTGTCGTCATCCGATAGCGTGGATGGTGTAAATGCTATCATCTACAGCGATTCATAAAATTGCCTTACGGCAATTTTTACATGTCAACAGTGATGTGAGAACACATAATGTTTTACATGAATGTTGCCAATCAAAAAACATAAATGACTGGAGCATACTGGCGTAATGGCAATTGGTGTATTTGCTGAATGTTTGAGATCACAGACGATTCATATCTAAATAGATTTTAGTAGATTACTCTCAATAGATATTGAGAGTAATTTTGTTAATATCTGTTTAATTATATTGTTACTCAGTGATTTAAGAGTTAAATAGTCAATAGTTATTCAAATAACTTATTAAACATCAGAATTTAAGTTGCACGGTTCCAATTGGTTGGCCCTACGGAGAAGAGCTGGCATGAAACTGCATAGATACTCTCTAACAACTGAGGTTATAATATTGATAGATGCAAATAACGTTTTAACACAGTATAGTTCATATCATCATTATATCAGCCAAAGGAAATCCACTGCAGACCAAAGGCCTTCCCCGTAGATTTCCACAATGGTGTCATAATTTTGGGGAAATTTGCCACTACACAATTGGCAGGCGGATTGGTTAGCACAATATGGCTACTGTTCTGCAGAAGGTACGATGCTACCCATCCCTCAGGTAAGAGTCCTTTAGTCGCCTTGTACGACATCCACGGGAGCAGTTGAAGTGGTGCTATATTCTAAGCACACGAAAATCACATCATATAGTTACGCTTATAAAAACCTACTTGAAATTAACAAAATTTGTTTAGTGTTCTTTTTTTGGATTATTTTATTCCCCGACACAAAATTTTCCTTGTGGTTCCCGGCATATAATAGACCACCCCTCTCCACCTCTGGGTGCTGTAAAAGACAACTAAGGGGTGATGTTAAGAGGATGGGAAGCAGCATCATCAGATGATCTAATAACAACAAACTGCGGTAACCAATCCGCCTGCCAAGCGTGGTGATTTTGGCAAAATTCCCTATGACCACTCATTGGGAGGCTCATGTTCAGCGGTGGACGTTTACGGGCTGATATATTTGTTGGTGTGTGTGTATGAGACAAAATTCACTATATAGATTACCAAGCAATTAAAATTATTCGCAATTTTATAAAAAACTTTGAATTGAAGTAATAGAAAGTTGGTGATACAATAGAAAAAATGTTTTGTTTACATCGGTTTTATGCAAAACGCATTCATTCAAAGTTCCATTTTATTTGAACCACTAACTTACTCCACAAACACAGTATAAAGTAATAGAATCAATAAATTATTTTATTGTATAATTAGAACAGTTTCCACGTAAAAACAGATTCAGTGTCGTAAAACGAAGTCTCCTATTTAAAGTAGATCGGTCTATAAAATAAACTTGAGAATCCAATTAAGAAATGAGCAGGCTACGGATTTATTCCAGTCTCTCTTTATTAACGTACATGACAATAAAATGGGATATTCCGACTGTGTATAGTTGATTCATGTTCATGAGCAATTAAAACGAACTGAGACTGTTCCATCAAAAGTAGTACTGCTACATAGTTTGTTAATTTTGCTGCTTTTAGAATCATTATGACTGATTATCGTTTGCAGTGTATTATAGCTAGCTAGTTTTTAGAACCTTAACATTCAGCTTCTAAGGGACTACATCATTATATAAAAAGAAACGGGAATTAACGCGAAATTACCTTTGCATAGCTTGACGTTCCGACTGAGTTGCACCGATCGTGGTCACAAGCAGACTGATACAGCAAGATCCCTCCGTTTATGAGGTAGATTTCTGTTCTTCATTTCATTTCGGCCGAATGAAATCCACTGCTGGACACAGGCCTCCCCCAAAGATCACCACAACGACCGATATGATATGTTGTGTGATTATGGCAAGACCCCCCGTCTTGCCATAATCACCATGCTTGGCAGACGGGTTGGCGATTGCAGTTGAGTTGTTAATGTACTCGAAGGACGCTGCTGGCCACCGTCCGGTTAATCCCTTAGTCGACTTTTACGACACCCACGATGAAATGGGGTAGTGGCATTCTGAGCCGGCACCACACGGCAATTTCTGCTTATCCCCGTTTTTTCTTTATTTGTTTTAAGGCCGCAAGACACTACACTGACTGTGTCAATATAATTAACCGACTGCGAATAGCGAGGTTGTGTTATTTTAATCACTGGGTTTCATGTCGATGATAGCTTGAAATGTGGAGTGTGGTGAATGAACATAAATTAACCTCACAAACGGAGTGATCTCGCTGCATCAGTCTGCTTGTGACCACGATCGGTGCAACCCGTGGGCTGATTACGTAAGTCGCAGACGCTTTGCGACAGGCGTAAATCGCGCAGACGCCGTTCTTAAACGTCATTTTGGTATTACGTATTTGACGATAGCGATTAAGCAGGCGAAGATCACTGACGCCCAGTCTGTTGGACGATCAATAAACTAAAAATTGCATGATCAGCTTTCAATTTCAGGCTCTTTTTCACTGGGAATCCTTAGATGCGCGATAGCTGCTGTCGCATCTGCTGTCGCTGTTTTTAGCTAATACGGGTGCCGGTCGATACGTCAAGCTATTCAAAGGTAATTGCGCGTTAATTCCCGTAACTTTATATATAATCATGCAACACGAAAGTTTAAAAGTTAGTACTACATCATATCAGCCAAAGGACGTCCACTGATGAACAAAGGCGTCCGCCATAGATTTCTAAAACGATCGATGTTTTCATTTTGGGAGGAATTTGCCAGTACTCACCTCGCTTGGCAGGCGGGTTGGTGAGCGCAGAATAGCTGCTGTTCTACAGAAGCAATGCTGCTGCCCATCCCTCTGGTTTCGAGTCCTTTAGTCGCCTTTTACGACATCCACGGGAGGAGATGGAATGGAGCTATACTCTTAATCCAGACATCACACGGAGCAACTACATATACAACGTACACATTGTATAACAAAGTCATCGATGTCGCTCGACAAAATGTACAGTACAGCTCTATTTTTCGCGATTTTAGGGTTGCTCCCATAGTGAAAGTTGTTCGTTATGACGAGTACACACGGCTACATATCAAGCTATGCATTTCCAGTATAGACTGATCTCTTATTTAACGGAAAACCTAGACAATGAGAGATTAGCGTATACTGGAAATGTATTGTTTGATTTGTTGCCGTGCGTTCACCCCTTAAAAGGTCCTCAGCTAATGCTATACCTTATATTACCAGGATAGACGATTTTGTTAACTATTTGGGTGTTGTGTTTTACTGCTTGATGTTCTAAACTCGATACTAAATCATTTTACAGTGCATTTTATAGTTAAAATACCTATACATTTTTCCATTGGCGTGAGTACAGTTGAAAGACAAAAAAGTCACATGCACTACCACTAAGACCCAGGACAATCTGTAAGCCATACAAATATTTATTCAGCACGATGATCGAACCCGTGAACCGTAGCGCACCCGTGGCAAGCTAATCGCTTACTCTCTGAGTAGAGTAGACTTTATTCTATTATAAAACGCTTACAGCCAGTTGCATTCACTGATCGGTAAAAGATCGATGAGGTTAAGCAACGCTTGGCGCGGTCAGTCTGTGGATGAGTGACCCCTACTGGTAGTTGAACTGAGCATATCTTTACTTAGGTTGTCGTCCACCGTCGGTCCCGGAGGCTTGTGGGCGGCTTGATCAACTCTGACACAAGGTTGACCACAGCCACACGAAAAGAAAGGAAGATTGTACTATTACATAAATATGAATCATGGGTATTGTATTTTTTGTTTCACACCTGCCGCGAATAACAGTCAAGCATAAAAAGATTGCCACAACGACCGGTCTGAGTATTTTGTGTGCTCATTGGGGGTTTTGCCATAATATCCACGTTTCGCAGGCGGTTTGGTGATCTCAGTTGAGTTGTTAATGCACTCGTAGGACGCTGCTGCCCATCCTCCGGTTAATCCCATACTCGCATTTTACGACACCCACGCGATGAGATGGTACTATTCGTAGCCGGCACCACACGGACGTGGTACAAATTAGTAAAAAAAAAATACAGTTAACATTATCCTGTATCGTTGTCTTAGGTTGTCGTGATGCCAGTACCTTTCGTTTTCCATCTTAAAACGAACGTTTCCTGTGGCTATTAAAATTTTACGACGGAGCTAGCGAAATGAATTCCAGAATTAGGTTAAGGAGTACCCTGGGCTTGGTTCGCGTGACGTAGAGACGCCCCACTTGCCACCGGTATAATGGTAAAAACAATCACGATTCAATTGTTTTGGGATATAGTGTTCTAACACAAATGTTATTTGATTGCATGCCTGTCATGGAAACAATAACAGAAACAAAATACAGCGTGGTTAGCGCAGTGGATAAGCGATTGGATTTCTCAGCTACGTGTCAGAGGTTTGATCCCCGCATAGATAAATATTTGTATGATCGATAGATTGTTGTTTCGGGTCTAGGTATTTGTGCATGCGAAATGTATGTGTGTGAACTGTACACACGACAGTAATCTTAGTGTCCCATCACAAAAAAAAGGAATGTTTTTATGGTCGCCAGTTCGCCTGTCTGACTTCTGTGGAACAGCAGCCATATTGCGCTCACCAATCCGCCTGTAAAAGCAATATTGATTTGCAGCTTACTCTGTCTTGTCTAAAATTTGATCAAGATATCTTTGTACCGACTGAAATTCAACTAAACCCTTCTAAATCTATACCCATTCATCCGATTTTTTGGCTTCCTAGCTACATATCATATAAACAAAAATAACTGAGAGTTTATGTCACTAATAACATTAAAGCTAATGTTGAGGACATGATATTGAACCATGCATCTGCTTTAGAAATAAAAGTTAGTATAATTTAAGGAGTATATCGACATCCTCCAACTGCCAATGCAAACATGCTTATTAATTCTCTTGACTCATATTTAACGTCCATAAAATTGTATAATTTTAGCCGGGGACATCAATAACCTCTGATGACGTCATCCTGCGACCACGAACCCTGCAAAGTATTCGAAACGTCAGGAAAAACAAAAATCAATAATATACGCGATAGAATCCGTTTAAAAGTGTTTTATTATTATTTGTAATACTCGCGAAAACCTAAGACATTATTTATATTAACCTTATGTCAACACCGTCAGAGCAAGCCTATGAGCATATTAATAGACTAAACTACACAGCTATTTTAACTATGCATAGGGTGCAGCCAGGGCATACCTTTCCTACTAGATTAAATAATTCATCATCATTATCATTTCAGCCGAATAACGTCCACTGCTGTACACGGGACCCCAAAAATCGCCACAATGACTGGTCTAGATTTATTTTGTGTGCTCGTTGCGGGGTTTTGCCATAATCCCCACGCTTGGCAGCCGGGTTGGCGATCGCAGTTGAGTTATAATTAATGTACTTGAAGAATGCTGCTCCCTATCCTCCATTTAATCCCATAGTCGCATTTTACGACACCCACGGGATGAGATGGGTGTTGCTATTCTTAGCGCGTACCACACGACTAAATAGTTGCCTAGACAATTTTATGATAAAGCTAAATAAATACAAAATTTCTGCTTATACTGTTTAAATACATTTATAACTGATCATTATTCTCTATTATCCCTAAGCATCCTCAAGATAATTAATAAAAGTCATAAAACAATAATAACTACAGATTTTAACACTTACAACTTTATCAGACAAAATCATGGTGAGCTGATTCTGATGACCCCTAAATGGTCACTATGCATAATCAGACCGTAACTCACGGAATCTCTTGTGCCTGTGGCAGTGAGCAAGGGTGGATCCAGGAATTCGATCTCGGGGGGGCCTCGGGTCTCATCATTGTAGCTTTTAGGTCTACCGCATCCCCCAGTTTTGCGGCCTTGGTCCCCTGACCCGCTCCTGGATCCACCCTTGCATCCGAGTTTATAGTTTCATAAGCGTTTGAACGCCGTAGAAGCCCACACAAAACGCGGCGGTGCGCTCGAGCATGCTCGCTCGCTATGTGGTTAAAGAAAACGATGAACATATATGAAATGACAAACTGGCTACGTTTGTTAACTACATGACTTCATAACGACCAGTACTTTTTTTAACCTGGTCGAAATCTATTATGAACTTACCTGCACTCAGAGACAGGTGAAAGGGTCTCTTACCAGCTAAAACCACCTGAGTGGTCATCTTCAACACCGAGGGGGAGCTCCAAGTTCTCGAAAACAATTGCACCGGACCTGTTGGTGCCAAGCTTTTAGGCATATCTCAGAGGCAGTGATTGCAAAGCCATCACCACTTTCCGGGTTCGCTCGGTATGATATACAATATGCGCACTCGCAACCCCTGAGACCTCTCGCCATAGTGATGGCAGGGACTCAGGCGTATTGGATTAGCTACCAGATTCGTTGTTATCTGCTCACTCCTTTGAAGTCAGGCCCCAAAAAGCGCCAAAACAGCCTCAACCACGCGCTATTGCGCGTGCTTCGGCAGCATGAGCCCCTCGCGACACAGCTCGAGTAAGCGCCGCCAAGCGTGTCATCTCAAACTTCCGAGCGTCCCTAAAGGCGCGGTTTCGCCGCTCTAGCGGAGAGAGCGTGTTTAATGACCAGTGACTAGAAGAAACATCGACTACATACTGACTGCCCTCGTCAGTTCTGAGTACATCCTAGATTCACGTACAGTACGTAGGTACTTCAGAAATGGACGGAATAAAGATGGAATTTAACATCATGCATTGATGTCCGAGAGCCACAAAGAAACAATTAATAATTTCAATCTAAACATTAGGTATGTTTACATGTGACTGGCGAAATTATACTATGTATGAATGTGTTACCAAAGCCGACGGCACGGTTGGTGCAGTGGCTGGTACAGTTGACTGCAGCGCTCCGGGTCGCGATTTCGCTTCCCGCACGGAACAAATATTTGTATAATCTGCAGGTCTGGGGCCGGGGCTGGGTATAATGTGTGTAGAATTTATTTCTGTAAATGGATCCACGACACAGAAGAAATTCTAGAGTGGGGCAACGTTTTTTAAAAGTTAAAAAAGCTACTGCCAGGAATATTGTAAGGTCAAGGTTGTCAGATATTTACTCATCGAGGCCTGTGCCAAGTGCTTTTTATGATATGTAAAGAGTTATCACCTATCGAAGCCAGGACAGTCATAAGCGTAGCTTATTCTCGCAAAACCCATCTCATCCCGTGGGTATCGTAAAAGGCGATTATGGGATTAAACAGAAGATGGGCAGCAGCATCCTCCGAATACATTAACAACTCAACTGCAATCGCCAACCCACTTGCCATGCGAGCGATTATGGCAAAACCCCCCAATGAGCACACAACACACCCATATAGATCGTTGTGGTGATATTTGGAGGAGGTTTGTGTCCAGCAGTGGACTTTACTCTGCCGAAATGATAATTCTCGCAGATCAGTCCTTCTGCGCGGCAGTCAATTTCTTACGAGCCTCTCAGAGCATATTTAAATATTGTTTTATTATAACATATGTACATCATGTAGATTAATTATATAAAATTAATATTAGTAACTGCCCCACTACAGGGCAAAGGTCTTTTCTCATACATAGAAGAAACGATCATTGATCACTACGCTTTTTTACTGGTGTTGGAGATTTCAGACCGTTCATCATATCAGCCAAATGACATCCACTACTGAATATAGGCCCCCCCACAGATTTCCACAATTGTGTCGTCATTTTGTTGGAAATTTGCCAGTACTCACCACGCTTGGCAGTCGCGTTGGTGAGCGCAGTATGGCAACTGTTTTACAAAAGGGAAGTTGCTGCCCATCCCTCTGGATGAGAGTCCCTTAGTCGCCTTTTACGATATCCACGGGAGGAGATGGAGCGCTGTTATATTCTTAATCCGGACACCACATGGAATTCGTATTGTAGGATCCAGGTTTTCTAACGTTGTGTTCCTTTGAAGGCAGTGGTTTTTTAGATTAACTAAGAAAGCATAACACATTAAAAATGTCAGACTGGTACATACCAGGTTTTGAACCCACAACCAAGTGCTTAACAAGCGAGTTAGTAAACATCCGGGCCACCACGGCTATAAAATAGATTAGGATGATTATGTAAGTTAGGCGTTAAGCAAATATTTATTGTATTGTTATGTTATTTTATATTATTATGTCTTAAGTGATATTGTGTCTGATATTTTGTACACTTGACAACCCAAATATATCTCTCCTTTCTTTCAGTCCATCCGAAGGTTGTCTGGAAGAGATCGCCTCGTACGATAGATCGCCTATTATACGCTTATCTTTTATGTGTTAAATAAAGAGTATTTAAATAAAAATGTACACAAATATCACAACGACAAAGTCGTCGCGGGTCCAGCTAGTTCTATTCGAAAAGTGCATTAAACAACAGTAAATAATCTAAACAAAAAGAAGGAATTGTAGTATTACATTTACGAATAGAGTTCTTCAAACTAAAACATATTAATGTCTAAAGTGCGTGTGTCTGCAGTGCTAAATACCCAATCGGACACCTGCAATAAGAAACCAGCAAATTTATCGTAATAAAATGTAAGGTTTGATTATGTTATATCACAAATTCAAATAATTGTGCATAGGTATTGGAAAATCCGAAACTGTGCTCCGAGAATGTTCATGTTGCCTATAACATGTATTTTTTAATGCTTAACTGAATGAGGCTTATAAGATAAATTCTTAAAATGATTTGACTCGGCATTGAGAACACACACTAGTGTGTACACAAAACTAGTGTTTCGTTAACTGTTATTACTATCTGGTTTTCATTTTAAATTATAATTGAATGAAAAACAATACAGTGGATCACCACTGTGCCAATGGAATATTAATTCAATAGGCTTATATTTTACCAAAAACTGTACTGAAACTAGGAGTAATTACAAAAATCTGAGTGATTCCTTAGTTTTTCGAGAGATATAGTTTATTGACGTTCGCAATAATTTAATTTTCCGCGATTACGGCGATGACAAAAGGAAGGGTTATGATTTTAGAATCTACCCATGTTAGTATGTTCATCTGTTTCCTCAGATCACCTAAATTACTCGTCGTAATTTAGGTGAAATGAGGTATAGCTTAAAGCATTCCGTAAGTAACAGGAAAAATGACGTCACATAAAATTCAATTTTAACTCCAAAAATATACAGCTTACTTATAATTTTACACACATAAACCCCATTGTATTTTTATTGTCAGTCCAATTAATACCGCTTTTCACACAAACATCCCTAAGTCCACAATAATTTAAATAAAAATAAGTTTCAAAAACTGAAACTCGACTACGGCAAAAGATAAAAAAGATATCTCGTAGTCGAAGACCTAACCGCGATGCAACCCTCCAAACCCGTTTCATGCGCAAGGCCACCGGAGCGCCTCTGTACATGCGAAACGACCAACTCCATTTCGACCTTAACTTGTCGACCATCAGGCAATTTATGAAACAAGCGTCTAAACGCTATTTTGATTCTGCCCTGTCCCACCCAAATCCCCTTGTGGTATCAGCCGCCGACTACGAACCCTCCCGTATCAGTAGAGTACGCCGCCCGAGGCACGTTCTGGTCGATCCAGACGATAAAATCACGTTAGATCACATGAAGAGACTCGCGTTGTCTCGTTCACTAAACACCCGACCGTTGTACCGCCCTCGCCGCCGAGGATGCCCGCCTCACCGACGTCGCGGAGGCCTATCGCCGCGTCACCTTCCCGTTCAAGTTAGCACTTCTCCCTCCCGTCTCTTGCTCGCGCCGGCCCGTGCCAAGCCAGTAGCTTTAAATGTCCCCTAATACAATTTAAATAATACCGATCCAGCTGTCCCCAAAAACAATAGCTTGATATCCCCAGCAACGCCCTAAGCCGAGGTCCGTGTCCCGCAGGGGGCGCCCTTAGCGAAAGTTGCTTAGTTTTTAATATTTAATTTAAGCCTGGCTGGAGGCCTCTTTTGGCTTCGCCAGCAAATGACCGGTTAAGCAACCACATTTCCCAGAAATGTATGCGAGAAGCCCAACAAAAAAAAAAAAAAAAAATAACCGTGATGCACAAAGCAAAACAGTTACGATTCTCGGCCTCTCACTACGAGGAATCTTATTTTGTGGTTTTCCGTAGTCGGGTTTTAGCTTTTTAAACTCATTTTTATTTCCATGGGTCTTATAAAATAGTTTAAATAAAACAAAATATCAGAATTGTAATTTAGAACATGTTTTTGAAATTATCTTTTTTTATCATACAGTTGTTGCGTAAAATTGGTAGAGATGTTTAAGCTGAGTGAATCGCATCTTAGCTTTCTTTGTGAGATAATAGAGCCCATCTAAACGTTGTTCACGTTCGAGGTGTGCAATATAATATACATGTACCTAAGTAATGTCTAAGAGCACGTAAATACTAAATTAAATCGCTAAAATATCTCTAAGTTACATCCATTTTAATGCTTAAACTACGTGGTAAGGATAACGTTTTAATTGGAATTAATAATTAAAATATTTCTATGCACGCCAGTAAACATTGAAAACGGTGGATGCAAAAAGACTGAGATGGATAAAAAAGTGAGCCGTCACGGGATGCCTGGCCGATATGAAACATCAAATTTTTGATACTTGTTAATAAAACAAAAATTTGTTTTTATAACAATACTTGGAAAAGAAATATATTCCAAAGATTTATCAACAATATGTGTGGTGCCGGCTACGAATAGCACCAACCCATCTCATCCCTTGGGTGTCGTAAAAGGCGACTTTGGGATTAGCCGGAGGATGGGCAGCAGCGTCCTTCGAGTACATTAAAAACTCAACTGCGATCGCCAACCCGCCTGCCAAGCGTGTCGATTATGGCAAAACCCCCCAATGAGCACACAACACACCCATATCGGTCGTTGTAGTGATCTTTGGGAGAGGCCTGTGTCCAGCAGTGGACTTTATTTGGCCGAAATGATGATATATATATATTTACCTGGGCGGTGCATAATCTTTGCACACTGCTACATTGACTATCGGTACATCGAAGTGTTAAAGTGCTTATACAAAAACATCATCTTTTCGGTCCGAGTACGTGAACAGACCACGGGGGCATTTTCCATTGCAATGGAGGATGCCTTCAAGCTACTGGGGTGGAAAGGATTGGACATTAACATCAATGGCGAGTATATCACACACCTTCGAATTGCCGGCAACACCGTAGTCATGGAAGAATTGCTGCAAGAGCTCAGCACAAAACTCGATGATCTCAACAGGTTTTACCATCAGGTAGGCTGGTGAGCATGGGTCGAAAGTATTGTTAAACGCATCATATCGTGCCTATTCTTATATCCGTTGAGAACTCTGTTTTTGAAGTTGTTGAAAAGTATGGCACCTGAGACAAATCGCGTAGTTAGCTTAGTCCAATTTCGAAAAAGAATTCAATCGTTGAATCCGGGGCAATTTTCGGGAAACATCACAACGACTTTTCGTCCACAATACCGCAATGCCCAAGATTTGTCTTGGTTATCATATGGCACAGAGGCGTGGTCACTCACTATGGGTCTTATCAGTAAGCTCAATATCACTCAGCGAGCTATAGATAGAGCTATGCTTAATATTTCTCTACCAGATTGAAACTGAATTAAGAAGATTAGTAGAAGAAGTTGTCGACATAGCTGAAAGAATTAGTAAGTTGAAGTAGCCATCACAGACATGGACATCATCGCCATCAGTATTATAGAGGGCATACGATACAAAACTTTTGATGAATAGTCTAATTTAACTACAATACAATAATAGAACACCATTAAATCGGTATGTTTTACTATTTTAATAGGTTCATTAATTAAATTTACATAAAAATACACTTATATCGCATCGAAATCAGCCCCAATTAGTGTTGACCATCAGAGAATTACCAGAAACCACGGTCTCTTCAAATATGATGCGTTAAAAGTTGCTCGAAATTCCATTAAAATAATAGAATAAAATAAAATAGGATCGTACTTAGAGTGACATTTAAATTGTTAGGCTTACGTGTTAAAGATGCGAAACTTATCTCCGAGGGTGTTAGTTGAATTAGTGTTTCGCTGAGTTATTAGATTTATCACTTTGACAAGTACTGATTGGTTTGCTTGTTACTCAAATTTATACCGACCTTGAAGTTAGTGTTGAGTTACGGGCTACTATAATTTTTCATTGAATATTATTTCGTACTCATCTTCATTTTAGATTTTAGGTTTGTTTTTACTATTACGGCATATTTACCTAACTTTGTATTTATCTTAAGTGAAAATACTGAAAAGGATGTATTCAAAGGTAACATAGATGTTAAGTAATCATACTTTTTTGAATATTTCATTTTGGCATTAACCAACCAACAGGAAATCAGCATGCAGCTCAATCACAACACATGATTTGTTTCTATCTTACAATGTTGTCAGAGACATAATGGTATTAAAACCGGCCCTTGAGGTGTACAGAACAGACTCTTTGTAAATAAATGACGTGGATATATGAAGAGCGCACCTTTCGATAGATTTTCAGCTGTTTGAGAGCGGCACCGGGGGCGGCGCGGCGCGGCTTCGGCATTGGCATGCGAAGCACGCGTCCCTTTCTTTGTTTCGCCCGCTTATAACGAGATATTGTGATTCCCCGCCATTACGACACCGCATACACAGATGATGCGAATATCAAACACCGCATTAGATACACGTTTTCTTATTAAGAAGAGGTATACGTTGAATAATAACAACGTTATTGACTTTCTTTTATAGTTATTGGCTCGGATATTTGCACGTTAGGTGCTGTATTGATGAGCTTATAAATATTATGAGCCAATTTGAGCTACATGGTTATGTAGACGTATTAAACAATTGGATTATATTTTATAATTTTGTAGCCGGGTTGCGAAAATGTCGGATTTAACAGTTAATAATGTTGTAAAATATAATGTCAAAAGCGTCCTTTCTTTCAGTTTTGTTATTTCTTCAGTGACCTTCAGCAATCGAGTACTATAAGTTGTTATTGTTGTTATAAGAGCAGAGAGGTACCGATTGCTTTATTTTTATGTTTCCGTCATAAAACAATATAAATTTGCGATGCCGAATCTTATCAGCCACTTATTATTTGGGTGGAAACACTGAGGTTTTTTGTTTAGACTTCTAATCTAGACATAATAAAAACAATGAAACTGTAACTAAGACAAACTAATAAAAGATAATATTTCACAATATTACCAACTGTGTGTACCACAAGTCTATGGTAGCTTACCATCGTGATATTTAATATTCGTCTGGAACAACTTTAATCCAGCACAATCGGCCGCAAACCGACGCGGGCGGTTCGCTCGCTCGAAGCCGTTGTGGCTTGAAGCACTGCATGTGCTATGTAAGACACCGGCTTTAACTTCTTAGAAATAAGACACGAGTGTGTATGTATGTGTTGATGTAATTATGGTTTGCTTGTACTAGTATGGTATTCCTGGTGTAAGAATAAGAATAAATATAAATGAAAGTGTAGAAGACAGAGTACAGAGATAGTATTGAGATTGCATATTGAATTCCGGATACTTGTTTGTCTATTGCAGCGGCCCAAATATTGCATTGGTGCTCAATGACGGCACGGTTGGCGCAGTGGCTAAGTTTTCTGTGCGACGTTGAAAATATTTGTATAATCTACAGATAGCTGTTGTTTTGAGTCTGGATGTTTGTGCATCTAAAATTCACGTCTGTATATATTACCCATGATGTAACAGAATTCTAATGAGGTGCAAAGGTTTTAAGCAAAAGAAAAATGTTGGGCACAACTTCATCTGTTATGTCAAACATAGTATTGCACCCATTGTTAGTATCCTTAACTCAAGCCTATTGGACCAATTGTTGAATTACATGCTTTGTTCTGTGTGGTTCCCGGCAAATAAAATAGGGTTTTCCCCACCGATGCATTTTTTAAAAACTGACTAAAGGTTTGGATTTGTTCGGATCCATTGAACTTTATAAACTGGATTATCAGAGATTAGTTTCTCACGGACTGATAAGTTATATTTAAAACCTGTGCTACAATTTTTATATTTCTGTTTTTATAATATTATTATTATTTTGGCTGAAGAAAGTCTAGTTTTAAGTGTCAATTGCGCATAGAAATAAAAACTTTTTCTTTCTTTCTTTTTAAAACAAGACAAGAGGATGGGCAGCAGCAAGCATCCTTCCGCACAACTGTACTGTTCACCAGTCCGCCTGCCAAGTGGTGTTTATGGCAATATCCCCTGTCACTACAGTGGCTGCTCATTATAGTGATAATTGGAAGGCCCATGTTCAGCAGTAAACATTTACAGGCTTATGTGTGTGTATAATGTTTTGTTCTTTATGCACGAGTTTCACTGCTCTCGAAACATAAGCTGTGCAGAATATTTTGATGAAAAACTACCAGGTTTCTATTCTATTCTATTGTTGGCTCCCACGGGCTCAGCATCAGCCGAACGCACTTCGACCCTATTGGGTCCATTGTGCTGCCCAAAGCCCCACACTACTCCTCCGCTGGCAAATCAAGAAGATCATATAGGTACTTCGCAATCATACCTGCCTGGAGCCGTGCTAAATCATCAGGCAATGGATAAGCTATTCCTAAATGTTTTGCCATACATCTTCCCAGAGCGTCACAGCTGCACAAAATGTGCTGCATTGACTTGGTGCCGAAGTGGCCTGTATTTTGCCTGAAATGGGTTTTGGTAAGATTTTATAGTCTCTTAAAACCATCTAGTTCTGTGCTGCAGAAATTCTTGGAATGGTTTAGGCCTCTCGCTTGCCTCCATTCTCTGACATGTTCTTTATCAGCAAATGCATGTAATGCCTGTTGGTAGGTACCATGAGGTATTCTTACGAATGGCTCAGGGCCAATGAGCTGCATATTCAAGCCAGCCCTTGCTAGTTAATCTGCCTTCTCGTTACCTTCAACACCTTCGTGTCCAGTTACCCAGATAAGCTTTACGTTATTGTGTTTTCCTAGTATGTTTAGTAGGATTACACCTTCCTTGACTAGTTTCGAATATTTTTTTAAAGGAGATTTATGCCTGTAGACCTGCTTGGCTGTCGCTGAGTATGTATACGTTTTGTCTTTGACATTCCTCCTTAGCATTTCTCTAATGCTGGCAATTATGGCTCAGGACTCCGACTGGAAAACCGATGTATATTGCCCCATGGATTGACTGATATTGCAATCATTTGACCTAATTCCTGCTCCCGTACCTGATTTCATTTTAGACCCATCAGTATACCAAATGAGATGAGCAGTGTCATTTATGGGCTTGAATCTTCTCTGGCACTCTTCCTTTGTGGGTATATGTACATGTATTAAACATATAGACTGGATTGTCGGCATCATATATCATGTCCATTAAGTCATCCAGTTCTTTCACAGGATCCATTGATGTGTGTTATGTGCAGGGCTTGTATCGATTCGACGCGCCTGCCTTTGCAAGTCTACAGTGAGATTTTCTTGCCTCTGTTTGTATGTGAATATGAAGTGGTTTAATGTTCAAAATCCACTTGAGTGCCATAGTAGGCGTGGTTTTAAAGGCTCCAGTGATGTTCATGCAGGCTACCCTTTGTACCTTCCTTAAGGTGTCTTTGCAGGTTTGTAATAAACTTCTTGTCCACCATACTGCGCTGTCATATGTTAGTATTGGCCTCACCATAATTGTGTAAATCATCCCCCATCCTATCATCCTAAAAATGATCCTAGGTTTAAGACCACACGTCTTGCCATAGGCTGAACGGCACATATTGGAGACTCTTAGGGCCTTTTTAGTTAACTACCAGGTTTACATGATGACACAGCGAATAGAAAGTCATTATGACGGCACGCAGTTGGTGCAGTGGTTGATACAATTGGCTGTTGTGCTCCGGGTTGTGGGTTTGATTCCCGCACGGAACAAATATTTGCATAATCTGCAGTTAGATTTTCCGGGTCTGGGTGTATTGTTTGTTAGTTAGTGTTAACGCACCCACTATACAGGAGAAATACTAGAGGTTAGTAAAGATTTAAACATAAAAAAATGTTATCAAATTACCGCTGTCTTTGACTTTGCCTACGAGCTCCACATTAACTAGCTCTATCCAGCTAGCTTTTATAACGTCTCAGCTATTTATGTAATATTTTTATATAAAAAAAATGTAATCTCTATATATACCTATAGCTAATAATAGACCTTCAAGCCACGATCCCTGTTTTTGGTCCCATGTGTCCCAGTGAACTTATTTCAGTTATTACGATTAGAATCAGGGGCGAAAATGTTATAGAACAATTCAATTTGTAGTGTTTGGCCGACTTGGGATAGGAAACACATAGCTCGTAGAACTGATGGCCGTTGGGGCAGAAAGGCTCTCGAGTGGAGACCACGCTCTGGAAAATACAGCGTGGGCTGGCCTCCAACGGGACGTGACATTAGTTTCAAGTCAAATCTTATGCTCTCTAGCGTAGTAATAGTTGTTATAATAAACAATATTTATCTAAGGAATCTATATTGAGCACAGGACTGAAGAAAAAGACACAAATAGAGAGGTCTATATTCAATACTGTATTCGACTTTATAACAAGATACCTAAAGCAAATACTGATCTCACATATGGAAAGATTAAAGCACACGTTAAACAATTCTCATAAAAAATGCCTACGTTAGTGTTAGGGACTATGTTGACGATGGGGACACATGGCGTTAACTATTTTCTGCACATGTGGCCTCCCTGGTAACCAATTATGTGTGAGGTGCTCTTTGTACTGTACAGCTACTATAATTAAGTTTCAGCAATGTATTGATAAAGTTTTAAACACATTTATGTGTTTTTAATATCTAATTCAATATTGTAACCTCAAGTATTTTAAAAGAGTATCCATGGAGTTTCTTGCCGGGTCTTCTCCATAGGATCAACTAATTGGGACCTTGTAACTTAAAATCGGACGTTTCATAAGTGCCAGTAGTTGGTTTATTTGAAATACAAAATATTTGATTTTGACTTTGAACACTGGGGTAGAACCAGGCTGTGGACGATCATGATGATCTAAAGAATCGTCTGTAATTTATAGTGATTCTAAAAGAACAGCAGAGTCGAGTGGAATATGAACACGTAACAAATAAAAAGCGATTGTAATAAAAAAGGAAGCACGACTGCGAAATAAATAACATACGATACATTAAAATATTATATGCTATATCACTGCTTCAATTAAGACGAATTTGACGACACCTCATAATTATGTTAAAATCCATTGAGCGGTATATGCTACAGAGCGTGCCATATAAATAGAAATATATACATACACTCGAAAGACACTACCTTCCTCCTGGGGCAGTCTGGTGTTTTTGTTTTTAACCTGGATACTAGAATTTCTCCTGTGTCGAAACACTGTGTGTACAGTTTACTATCATACATTTCACATGCAGACCCGAAACACCTATCCATAGATCATACAAATAATTTTTCCGTGTGGGAATCGAGCCTGCGACACGTTGCGCAGAAAGCCAATCGTTTAGCCACTGCACCAATAGTGCTGCCGGGTAAATACTAGCTTTAAGCGTTCGGTGTTTGTTCACGTAATACACATAAGAAGTACAAGCTGAAGTTGGTCTGGCCCTCCGTTTGTGTTGTAGGGTCTGGCAATTATTTAAGTTTACAGATAATCCAAATCAATATGATTAATTGTACCTTTGTAACCGGCTGAATGGCACCTATGTGTTAAATATCGACATATTTTTAGACGTCGAGAGTTGAGAGGTACTCGTATTCATCAAACGATAATGATAACGATAGTTAAACGCTTAAATTCTTAGTATGCAGCAATGTTAGATATATGAGTAAGTGTTTAATTGCATGCAAAGGTCAAACAGCGGCCGCCTCCATATCCACGTAACGATGATATCCAATACAGTTCGGAGAGCGACAAGGCTGCTGCAAATGCAGCTTACGATGCGATTAGAAACTTGAATTGTCAAGAGTGTCGTGGTCGCGCGCTCTGCCATACAACGCACCGGGCGGCCGCGTTGCTGTTCGTCCCCAGTATTAGACTCATGTGTTTTGGCAGTGCAGACAGTCGGGCAGCTCGTTCTCGTAGATGACATTATAATTAGAACCAGTCCACGCAATGCTCATGGTATTGCGTGGACTGACTGCCATTTGACTTTCTCAACCCTTACAGGACTTAGGTGATGAGTTGATACGAAGTAGTTTACTTTTAGTTTCCACCATAGAAATAAACAAAAGACAATCACAAAACAATCTTGAATATACCATTGTAAGAATATTTTCCTAGTTTAAAAAACCATGCTGTTACTTGAATACCGCTTCAAATCAACTTATGAAACAAAAATCAGTTAACCTCAACAAATACTTTTTGGGTCGGAAACATTCCACGATTATATTGTAAATAAATATTTATTATTAAAAGGCTCACGTGGTGGCATCCGATGTCACCTAACATGGCGGTTGTTACGCAACGATCGTTATATAACCCAGATAAGCAAGGGTGAAATACCATCTTATTTGCGCCCTCGGATTAAAATTAAATTTTATAACGCGTCAGCGAATCGCGCTACATCGCTTATTGTCTAAAACCTTAATTTAATTTCATGTGAATTCATAAATATTAACTTCGTTTATGTAGATGTAAGCAAACAGTAATTGTTAGAACGTCATTCGTAAGATATTAGATCTTTTCTAAAAATTAATTGCAAAATATAAATAATAAATGTGCTGTGTTTTATAACTTAAGAGCAATAATTCAAAATATTTTAGCCTAGATTCTATTGTATTAACCTTAACGATAACATCAAATGTAATAAGTGCATTCACTCAATTAAATAATTTTGTATTATATAAAACCTAACTATTTTAGTTAATACGTACAATTTGTTTGTATATAGCCTTTATTTATTTTATTGTACTAGTATGTATTTTAATCATCATATTTCTGTTATTTAGATATATAAAATTTGTATGTTTTTACGATGTTGTCACCTTTTTTTTGATATCCGATGGAAATTCTACATGAATCTTCCACCACTCCAGGGAAGGACGAAGGGGTAAGGGACTCTTACCGGCTAAAACCACTAGAGCGGTCATCTTCGGCACCGAAGGGGGGCTCCAGGTCCTCGTAAGATCACACTAGAGCCGCCCATTGGTGCCACGCCTTTAGGCACATCACGGAGGGGATGACTGTAAAGTGGTCACCCCCTCTAGCGGAGGGAAGGCCACTGTAAAAAGGTCGCCCCCCCAGGCACTTCTCGGGGAGGATTGTAAAGGATACCCCCAAGCCACGCTTTGCGCTGTGCTGCGCACACGGCGGCACGTCACGGCGGCACGTGACCACGTGCGCACCGCCGGCTTCCCGGGGGTCGCTCGATGTGAGCGCGCAGACTCTCCGACCTGCGCACCCGCGACCCCCGAGGCCCCCCGCCATGTAGTGACGGCAGGGGGCTCAGGCGTGTTGGACTTGGGAGCCGGGACGGTTGTTGCCCCGGCGCCAGCTGTGCAGGTATGCACCGAAACAACCGTGACCGGTGAATGCCTGCCTGCTGTCAGACGGTAGGTGACGCGCTCGCTCCTGGAGGGACTGGACAGGAATCCATGGGGGAGACCCTATCGTATGGTCATGGGCAAATTGCGCCCGTGGGTCCCCCTTGGCCTTGGCCCCGGATTTGTTAGAGAGAGTACTTTCAACGCTCTTTCCGGCGGTTCGGGACCATCCTGGTCCCTCTCCAGCCCTGATTGCCTCGGAATGGACCGAGGAGTTGGGGGTTTCGGAAGGGGAGCTGGGCCGAGCCATTGGCCGCCTGAAGAGCCGAAACACCGCACCGGGTCCGGACGGAATTCCGGGCCGCGCGTGGGTGTATGCACTGCAGTCCCTTGGGGACCACTTGAGGCGGCTGTTCACCAGCTGCCCCCGTCGAAGCGTGTTCCCATCCAGCTGGAAGGAAGCCGGATTGGTTCTGCTGAGGAAGGAAGGAAGGCCTGCGGAGTTTCCTTCTGCATATCGTCCCATTTGGCATTATCGCATATTTTGGCATTTATCGTCACAGTGCCACCATTGTGGAAGCGACCAAGATACCGCACAGCACACGCTCGAGGAGTGCCCTGCGTGGGTTACCGAGCGGCGGATCCTGGTCGATCAGATCGGGCAAGATCTCTCTCTGCCGGCAGTAGTGTCGGCTATATTTTAATTGGAGTGCAGTGGTCTCCTTCTGTGAGAGCGTCATGCTCCAGAAGGAGACTGCAGAGCGGGATCGGGAGAGGGCCGACTCCGCACGGAGAAGGACGAGACGGCGCCGGGGTAACAACCGCCCCGGCTCCTGGGTCCATCACGCCGCATCACGGCAGGGCCGTCGTTACATGGTAGGGGGCATCGGGGGTCGCGGGCGCGCAGATTGGGGAGTCTGTGTGCTCACACCGAGTGACCCCCGGGAAGACGGAGGCGCGCACGTGGTCACGTGCCGCCGTGTGCGTAGCACAGCGACCAGCGCACAGCGAGGCTTGGGGGGATCCTTTACAATCCTCCCCGAGAGGTGCCTGGGGGGCGACCTTTTTACAGTCGCCTTCCCTCCGCTAGAGGGGGTGACTGCTTTACATACATCCCCTCCGAGATGAGCTTAAGGTGTCGCATCACTGTGGGGGCTCTAGTGTGATCTTACGAGGACATGGAGCCCCTCTTCGGTGCGGAAGATGACCGCTCCAGTGGTTTTAGCCGGTAGGAGTCCGGCATACCCCTTCTTCCTTCCCCGAGGTGAAGGAAGTTCATGTAGAATTTCCACTGGACATGAATAAAAAATAAAAAAAGTTGACGCGCTCGCTCCTTCTGAGCCAGGCTCCAAAGAGCGGCAGGATAGCCTCGATGAAGCGCTTGTTCGCGAACTGCAATCGTAGGCGATGTCGTCACATCTCGAATGCGCACCGTCAAGCGAGCGGCCTCAGTCTGTCGAACGCCCCTGAAGGCACGCTTTCCCCACTTTGGTGGAGGGAGCGTGTCTGGTCATAGCCACGCATCTGTCTCCACCTGGATATCGAAAAGCGGAAAGTGTGCCAGTAGAGTTTCCACCTCGTAGGACACTGGCCTGTTTCCACGTGTGATCCTTATAGCCACTCTGCGCTGGTTGTACATTTTATTTACACTTAAGTTTTCTTCTGTGTATCAAATGAATATACATTTACTCTATTCTAAAAAAAACATGATTACAACAATGAATGATTAAACACGAATATAAACAAAACAGCGACCAATTCGAGGACTATATCTAGTAAACGGATACCCAATAAATACAGATAACCTTTGCAAGTCGGATGTTGATACAATAATAACATGTAAGGGCCAAAAGTGGAGGAAAATAAGGCAATCATATTGTATCACAACCGGGAGATGCGTCAGATAATTTTCCCTTTGCAGATATTCCATAAATCAGGCATCGATATGAGAAAATCTGATATTATCGAGAATGTCGCGCGTCGACGACCGCATTCTAAGCCTTTTCTAACTTAGAATTCCAATACTTATTGTCGTCTGAGATGTTGCCGAATATGTAACATCACGCCTGCATTCCCCTAAGAGGTACACAGAGACGTTCTTTTGAACACTCACATTCTAAAGATGATAGGAGTCTTAGTTAGTAGCAACGTACTTATTATCATTTACTAGGCACTCTACATCAGTATATAATGAAACACAGTCTTATTTATGTAATGCCAATAACTATTTCTCGTAATTAACTATCAAATATCTCTGTACAGGGAGCCAAATTAATCATCTGCTACACTCCAATGAAATTTTTTCGATATCTTACCAATAAAAAAACACGTAATACTGTAATTAGTATCTATCTAAAACACTTGCAGCTTACATACTCACCCGAATCGTACAATGACCGTGCGTAAAGTTTAAACAGTACTGCTGGGTGGCAAGCGTCTGGTTTTGGATTGACTCATAAAAAAAAGGATATATCGGTTAAATATTAAGGTACCATTTCTTACTGATTTGGGTAGAGAATGACGGACTGATTCACCTTCTAAAAGATTGCAGGTGATTAGATCACCAGGTTGTCAATCTCTTAACCATATGTAACTAAAGGTTCTGATATCTCTTCAGTACCAGATCAGCGTGAAAGTGATAGTAAAGTAAAATACATTCTGAAATACATGACTATTCACTTTCCTTAAGAGTTCAGGTCAAATTATATCTAACAGGCGTTAAATGGGGTAGCTAATACATTTTTAACATGTTCTGTCGTGTTGCGTGACTTTAAATGTTTCCGAAACGCGTTATACGAGTTCCGAAATCGTTTGGGAACAACTTGAGCGCTTTAAAGTTGTATAAATTAAGAAAAATATTAGTAAGGTAGTGTTGGGCCTCTTTAAGTTACTTGGATAGAATTGCATTTCCTTTTTTCCTTGCATTTGCGGTGAACACTGAAAGGCTGTTTCCACCGGGAACGGTACACGGAAATGTACTACAGACGGTGACAAAAATGCGAAAGCTCAAACCAAACTAGTTTACAGACGCGAGAGTATACTCCGAGGAAACTGATTCACAGTACAATTATGTTACTTCCAGGTAAAATACGTTTTAAAAATACATTATGATATCAGCCACAGGACGTCCACTGCTGAACAAAGGCCTCCCCCTTAGATTTCCACAACGAGCGGTTACATGCCGCCCTCATCCAACGACTCCCAGCGACCTTCACCAGGTCGTCTGTCCACTTAGTAGGTATACTAAAACTCTTATTCCCCGAGCATTATCTGCAATCCAATTGGTCAGAGCGGCATGAGTCCAGGGGGGCTGGCAATGACGCAGAAGACAGGCCATAAGGTAGTGCTGTCAATTGACGCACTTGATTGTTGTAATAAACCCTCAGAAGACAACAGTGGGGTTCTGCAGTGGGCAGATGAAAATAGGCATGTTGAAGGTCTATTTTTACCATCCAGTCATTCCCTTGAAGGGAGTCTGATACATTATTGGTGGTCATCCCACGCTGCGTTTTCCGGTGCGCGGTCTCCATTCTAGAACCTTTGTGCCCCAGCGGCCATCAGTTCTACGAGCAATGTGCCCTGCCCATTGCCACTTCAGTTTACTAATCCTTTCAGCTATGTCGACAACTTTAGTTCTTCTACGGATCTCCTCATTTCTGATTCGATCTCGTAGAGAAATACCAAGCATAGCTCTCTCCATAGCTCGCTGAGTGACCTTGAGCTTTCTTATGAGGCCTATGATTTATAATTACTATTAATATTAAAAATACATACGGATAGTTAATATAAAAGACTGTTTTCAGCTTCTAAAAGCTTTTAGCTTCTATTTTTTTTGTTAGTATTGGTCTTGCAACTAAATTCTGTAACAGTTAACCCCAATCGATTGAGCTGAAATTTTGCATACATGCATTAGTTTGGATGACAATGCATGGTTAGCTAAGTGGCGTTATTCTAAATCCAATATGGCGGACTCCCAAAGATTGCGGACTAGTTATTTTTTATGCACCCCCTTGATATGGGCATCAAATGAAAAGGTTAGTTGAGAAAAATACGAAAATAATAAATAAAAGCTGGTTTTCAAAAAGCTTTTTGTTTAAATTAATAATTTTACTATATCTACTATAGTTAAAATTTAAGTCCTAAGTCTGAAGAGAGACTGCCTTCCTGTGTATGCTCTAACGTTTGTACAATGCACAGGGTTCAAAGCATTTTTTTGATATTATACCAGCAGCTACTTTCTATCATCGCACCTCTTGCCATCGGCAAGGAGTTCCTCCGCATACTCTAGAGACAAAATGGTCTTGTACCGTACGGTTATAGAGGAACTTTCCCCTGCGTACGCCAGGTTGTCGAATCAGCTCCCTACCGAAGTAAGGGAGACCAAGAATACAGTACAGTATGCGGCTCTTTAAAAAAGGCGTGAAAAGATGTTTACAGGGTTGGCAATGCGCGTGAGATATCTTTGGTGTTGCAAGCGTGCATAGGTTACGGTAACCGCTTTCCATCAGGCGGATCGAATATAGATTGCCAATTTTGCAGTATAAAAAAATAATCGTGTGGGAACCACACGACAAAGAATAAACTAACCCTACTCACCCATGGTCGTAAAGGGCTACTAAGGGTTGATACATAACAGCAACCTCCCGTGTCCTAACAATAACATATTGCGCTCACCGATCCGCCTGCCGCCTGGTGATTATGGCAATATCCACTATGACTGGTCATGTAGTGATCACTGGGAGGCCTATGTTTAGCAGTAGATGTTCACGGGCCGATGTGTGTATGTAAGATGAACGTGTTTATTTTAAAAGAGAAGGAATTACTATAATTTTTGTAAACGTAGAAGCAAGCAAAGGAAATGTACAACAAAGAAACCTATGTTCTGATGGATTTTTTTTTCGTCTATTATATTCCTGTTCCATAGTTATTGCTGGTAGTTACTGAGATAGAAGATAAAGGCGGAGATCACGCGATTCATTCGTCTAATTGCATCCAGCGGCGATTTCTTCTGTGTCCCTCACGGCCTCACGGTTTACTGAACGAGACAGTAAAAATAATAAACCAATTAAATCAAATCTAAATCTTCCATAACAAGGCGACGTGAATTAATATTTCAAAGTATTATTTTATATCAAGAAAACGAATTAATGATGATCAGTAGTGCGAGAAATAGATTTGATTAAGATATTTTGTATTTTATGATAAAATAATAAAACTTATATTATTCAATAATAAAGCTTAATAATCATAAATCTTAATTTAATTGTATATATATGGTAGGTTTATAGTACTATAGATATATTATCATTTCGGCCGAATGAAGTCCACTGCTGGACACAGGCCTCCCCCGTAGATCGCCACAACGACCGATATGAGTGTGTTGTGGGCTCATTAGGCACATTATCCCTTAGTCACCTTTTACGACACCCACGGGAGGATATAGGGTGGTGGTATTCTGAGCCGGCACCACACAGCTATATATAATAATATATAATTATATGAACTTCCAACCACACGTACAGCCATTAATGAACGGCTGATTAAGATGACAGAAGGAAGGCAGGAAAATTGTAAGGCACGCATGGTTAATCAGTTGGCTTGGCTTTCTGCATTGCAGAATCAGAATCAAAAGTATTTATTTGTCAAACAAAGGTTGTAAACCTTTTTAAAATTAGGATCTTATATACATGATTAGGGCGCTATGTTTTTTTCTAAAGTCATACCACTAGTATTTTATGTTCATGGAACAGCATGCCAAATGCATGCATAATACAACGACGGCACGGTTGGTGCAGTGGCTGATACAGTCGGCTGTTGCCGTTGTTGTTGGACCGTGGGTTCGATTCCCGCACGGAACAAATATTTGTATGATCTGCAGGTAGTTGTTCCGGGTCTGAGTGTATTGTATGTGGAATTTATGTCTGTAAACGCAACCACGACACAGGAGAAATACTAGTGTGGGGCAATGAGAAAAACAAATGCATACTAAATATGATTATTTAAATAAATATGTAGGTATATTATAAATTTCAATTAAGAATGAGATTGATTAGGCAAACAGTGAATTTTCACTAAGGAAGTCATATATAAATAGTAATGTTTTTCAAATGATAATTTATTTACTACCCTTTTACACTTTAATATAGTTTTTTTATTGTGTCAGGCATACTCTCTCAAATGGCTAAATCCGCGGAAATTGTGTCCGGCATTGTGCCAGTTAATGAGATACAGTTATAAATTAGTAGAACAATACCAAAAAAGATGTTAGATTCGTGCCCAAATACCTTAAGAACTACAGATCCAGGTGTGCATGTGATTTATATTTATAAACTGTACCTGTTCCTATTTACTTATACAAAACATAGGTATGTTTTACAAAACCGAATGGTAATCAATACCAACAAGTAAGGTAAGTAATACCAACGTACATAGTGAAAAAATGTTGATGTTTGATTCCATACACAACGGCCCGTAAACGCTTACTGATGGACATTGGCCTCCCAATGATCACTAGTTTGAGCGGCCATAGGGGACATTGTCGTAATTACCACGTTTTGCAGGCGGATTGGTGTCGGTACGTACCTGCACAGGATAGGACGCGAGGCCACGGCACAATGCCATTTGCCATTGTGATAGCGACCAGGACACCGCACAGTACACGCTCGAGGCGTGCCCTGCGTGGGTCACTGAGCGGCGGATCCTGGTCGATCGGATCGGGCAAGATCTCTCTCTGCCAGCAGAAGTGTCGGCTATGTTGGCAGAGCCCGAAAATTGGAATGCAGTGGTCTCCTTCTGTAAGATCGTCATGCTCCAGAAGGAGACCGCAGAGCGGGATCGGGAAATCGAAGAATCCGCCGATTCCGCTTGAAAAATCCCAAATTCTGATCCCGCCGTCTCCTTCGGCGCCGGGATAACAACTGCCCTGGCGCCTAATTCCCATACGACCCATACCCACCCTCTCCGAGATGTGCCTACAGGCGTGGCACCAGTGGGCGGCTCTAGTGTGATCATACGAGGACCTGGAGCCTCCCTTAGGTGTCGAAGATGACCGATCTAGTGGTTTTAGCCGGTAGAACTCGGCAGGCATACACCTTCGTCCTTTCCCGGGGCGAAGGAAGTTCATGAAGAATTTCCACTGGGCACCAATAAAAATAAATAACAAAGGCGGATTGGTGATCTCACTATGTTGTTATTAGCAAATGAGATGTTGCTGCTGCCCATCCTCTTGATATCACCCCCATTAGTGGAGAGGGGTGGTCTATTCTTTACCGGGAACCAAATGGAAATATGTAACTTAGATTCTTTGTATACCAATAAAACACTGAATACCAGATATATTGCTACTACGTGTTTATAGCCCTCAAGTTAACGCGGCAGATTGGCGATCGGGTGGCTTGCACCCAGTCCTTGCACAGGCAGACATAGTGTATACACAGTGCTAACAAAAAAGGTATACTAGCCGTAACATGCCCATATCGCTGGGCGTACATTAAAACTGGGTGAATGGTTTTCTTTTATGATAAGAAAAGTATTCTATAATCTACAGTGAAGGAAAATATCATAGGGAAACCTGCACACCAAAATGTTTTCAATGGTGTGTGTAGCCCGCCAAGCCGCACTAGGTCTGCGTGGTAGACAAAGGCCTAACCTTTCCCAGCGTGAGAAAAAGCCCGTGCCCAAAAGTGGGACTGATGGGCTGATTATATAATCAACATTTATTCCAAATTTATTAGAATCTATTCAGGTGTTGGAATGTGATGGAGCTTCAAACATTCAAATATACGTGTACATACTTTGTCATTTGTAATAGTAATAAAATCATCATCATATCACCCGAAGACGTCCACTGCTGAACAAAGACCTCCCCCACAGATTTCCACGACGGGCGGTTACAGGCCGCCTGCATCCAATTACTCCAAGCTATCTTTACCAGGTCATCTATCCATCTCGTTGGAGGTGTTTCGGTAAGCGTTGTAAGGTGTTATACGTATTGTTTTCTTTTTTCATTTTAATAGAACTAGAATATACTAGATCAGCTAAAGAGCTTTTTATCGAAGACGGCATGTCTTTTTGTCTTTGAATTTGTTATCGATATAGTGTTTTCAATTCCTATATCTTTTGAAGCCAAGCTCACAACTACCAAACGCTAACCATGAAAAGCATATCATATCAGCTCGTAAACGTCCATTGAAATCCAAACATGGGAATTACCTTTAGTTTTATGTTCTGTGGGAATTATCATAACCGCACAATGAACGATCGATCATACTGGATATCGCCGTAATCCCCCTGTTGGTACACAGATTGGTGATTACAGTACGTTGTTAATAGCACACGAGAGAACTGTGAGACCTATCCTCTTTACATAGTTCGTCATATCAGCTGAAAGACGTCCACCACTGAACAAATCTCTCCTATAAACGACCGGTTACATGTAGTGTGTCGTCATTTTGGGGGGGAATTTGCCGGTACTCAGAATGGTTACTGTTCGACAGAAGTGACGCTGCCTATTGCTTGGTTTAGAGTCCCTTTGTCACATTTTACGACATCCTCGGGAGGAGGTGGATTGGTGCTGTATTAACCGACACCACACGGACAATTGTAATAAATAAATAATTACTGTCTCATTTTATGATACCTTCTTTCTTTTTCTTTTGGTTAGTGACCAACTTTATCTATCTCGAGTCGTTCAAAGTACCCAAGGCCTCCGATTTGGCTTAATTATTGCTGGCTGCGGCTGTGCCGTCCTAAGTACGGAGACTCTCCGTTCATATATCGCTATGCAGTCACCCATCTAAGGAATGACCGCGCCGATGGCCGGATAATAAAATCAGCTGCCGATTAAGGAGTGCCTCAAAAATGACTCCTACTGTTAGTATTTTGCTACTTTGTCTTAAACCACACGGCCTTTGAAAAGCTGGTACCTAATAATATTTATGCAAGGAATTTACTTAAATGCTATACTATATACCTTTACTTATTAAAATTCCTCGATGATTTGATATATTTGTAGTTGAGAGCACATTGCATCACCATGCACGAAATAGTAACTGTATGAAACGAACCATTAATACATTTGATAGGTATTAACATCACTATCCGCTTACCGGGAATTACAAATCAACCCGCAACTCCAGGTTTCATCATAATATTCAAATCAAAATTCAGGTAACAAACGAATTGCAAACATTTAAATAAGGTTACTAAGTAATTTGCATACACCGCTAAGTAGACTGCAGATATATTAAGCAATAGTGATATAAATAATTCATACCTATCATTTAATATGTAAGTGTCTCATTCAATAAGGATTGGTTATGTAAAGCAGGTCAATACACCTATTGATTAGTTGGCCGTAACGTAAGTTTGCCAGAAAATTAATATGTGTGGTCGCCTAATTTCGTTTTCGTTCTTATATTAAAGGGTGTCAACACACTGACACTGAAAAGGCCCACTCGGCCTCATAAGTGTCCATTAGAGAGGCGAGACTGATATCATGTAACCCTATATATTTGACATTCGGCAAGGGCCTACGAGAGAAAATGGGCCCGATAACGATGGCTCTTTTAGGCGTATATCTATTGTCAGCTTATACATACTTACACAACCTTATTTGCGGTTATAAATATAAATAGCCAATCTTTATAAGTGTCTAACAAGGATACGTTCTTACTATGAAAATTTAATCAGGACTTAGCACTCTAGCCGCGATGTCTACTAAAATAATGTTAGTGCCCACGGGAATCAAAGTTGGGCATAACCGAAAAATGTGGTTTAGTTAGGATCTGAGAATTTTCTTAAACAAATAATAGATAAGACTTGAACTGACATCTATATTAAAAATGCAACTTTAATACATATACAAGATATCTACAACTGTCGTATCTAAGTAAGATTTATTGGGATAGAGATAATTTTGAAGCTTATAAATTTCAATTTGTAATACAATATATTTTATTCAGACGGTTTAGGTCACGAACGTTTTGACTTTTGTAACCAATGTTTTTTTATGTCACTGCGTATCTAAAACGTTGGAGATTTCTTAGCAGAGATTTATCTTAACTTTAGTAATTACCAACCATTGTCTATGTTATGATCTCAATCATACTATAACAATCGTGACAATTCCATTACCGCTACCTGTAGTTACCTATATTATGTATACAACCTATTGTAAATTGTAAGATTTATTGTAAATTTTCTGTTACATCATCAACAAAATTCTAGACATCGTGCAATGTTGGATGACGGTCATAATGATTAAGTTTTAACCAATAGTTTTTGAGAGACTTGGATGTGAACAAATGCTTGTTTAGTAACGACAGATAGTGAGCCCTATTTAGAAAAGCCGACGTTTCAACCGAGCTTTAGCTCACTGATATCACAATTCCCCTCACAGTGGAATTGTCGGGTAATTTCACATTTATATTACTGCGTCGCGAGCAAAGTGTTACTCAGTCGGTTGAATGTACACACGTATATACATGTATTACGGCGCCAACTTTGGAAGGAAACACGGCCAGGATTAATTACATAGGTTTTCTCACATTCTTGCTGAAGGAATCTCAAGAAAGTGTAATATTCCTTAAAAGCTATCTAGTGGTTCAAGATATGTGTGATCGTAGTCTAATGATTGTAATTACACTACGCAATCACTAAACTGTCCATGTCAACGAACTTCGTTGCATTATACCACTGATTACATGACATGTTGCAGGGTATACTCACCGTAAAATGTTTTGAAATTGTCAGATGAACTAAGCAATGAAACCACTCAGAATGAATATAATTTGAATCGACAGATTATTTCTTCGATTCACCTCACGATGTTGCTAGCAATATATCGTATAAATCGTATAAATATACATAATATAAAATGTACATTAGGCTGCATAGACCAGTGACCGACACTGTATATTAAGCGTGTCTTCTTATCCCTTAAGGACTACTACGAGAGATACCCCATTCCCGTCGTAGAAGGATAATGTTGTCAATATGCCTCATTAGACATTACCAACGACGCAACGTCTCGAAGTGCGGTACTTTACCATAATCGAGGGAAATATACAGAAAATGTATCAACAAATACGATTTTTTATGATATAATAGGCTTCAACACTACAATAAATATATTTAATAACATGTCAACGAACACGATTACGACTTGGCTGAGATTTTTTATGATATAGATATAGCTATATAGCTCGGAAATTTCAGTACTTACGTACTGAATACATAACAATTTTTTGCACTTTTGTCCAAGTTCTTCCCAAGTCCCAAGGTTAATTTCCATGAATGATTTGCTATCTGCTTGTTTTATAGATTTTAATAGCAAAATTCTCAACTTTCTTGTTATGTCAAATAACTCGCCATACATTTTCCGACCAATGAATTAGATGACGTAGATTTATTAGTTACCTATACTTTACACATTTCCCGTATTTATAGAAGACAACTTATTGTTTATTTTAGATCGCAGATGAATTTAGCTTGTTTCGTTGTACTACTAAAATTGCCGCTTTAATTTCAAGACTGCTGGTGTTGGTATGCTCCATAAAGGTTATCTCTTGGTAATATGCTGGAGCACAAAACATTTAAGTCGCAGTTTACGGTGGCGCGATAAGCTCTATAGCCAACCATGACCTTACATCCGGTCTCTTCTGTCTCACATTTAGACGATACGAAAACATTACACGTTTAAAACACCTATTATAAACTCACCTTTAGAGCATTTAGAACCGTCATTGTGTACACCTACAGGCGCACTCTTATTGAAATGGATAAGAAAAAAATGGATTGAATTAATAATTATAATAATCCCAGCCATTGTTATTAACATACATAACAACAGTTGAATATTAATGAACTTTAGTAGACTCTGAAATCTTGTGCCGATATTTGTTACAGCCAATGGCCTAATGACCAAGAACCTCGACCAACACCTTAAGAGTCTCTCATTAGGCGGTTGGGTCAAGGGCTTGATACTTAAAGTAGTACTCCTGGACACGGCTCGTATTGTTAGGAGGTTCTTCTTCCTGGAGCCCTGAACAGCGGTAGCTTGGAGCTTGTTCCCGATGTCAGTGGGGTACTATTTTTATATGTATATTTTATGTGGATATTTGAAAATGTATAAAAGGAAATAATAATATATAAATTTAATTGGAACTAAAAAGGTTTACGTAAAATGAGACAAACTGGGTACATATTTAAAAGGCATATCAGTAATTTTGTAACGTTGGTACTTGTACTAATATAAAAGCACTGTATCACAAGCAGCAAAAATAACAGTAATGGAATTATTTTGACTAATGACTATATTCATAGTAATACATAACACGTTAAAGTTTAATGTAGCTTTACAAACGATCAATATCAACATAAATATGTTAATTTTGGTCACGTATAAAACCTGTATAAAAATATGAAGGTGATTTAAAATCCGATTATAAAAAATGATTTATATATTTTAAACTCAAAAGTATTATCATTTTCATTTGTAATTTAATAATAAAAGCTAAATTTAATAAATATCTTCACAGTGAAAACATGCAGACATTGCTTTGGCTACTACTAAGTAACTACGTAATTTAATAAACTCCAATTGCATTTTGGTCCATTCTAATTTAGAAACTTTCAATCTGTTGTAGCTACGATACCTACTACTTTTATTGCAGACGCTGTGTTGGAATACAGACCAATTCAGTAAAAAAATAAAAGTATAACAAAAACACTAATTTAATTCAGTTATCTCTTGCTATTGAAGTCGTGGTGACCCGAAGGTTCAAGGATTTGCTTCTTAAGCAGTAGGTAGCGGGTTCAAAACCTGTCATGTACTTACCAATTATATTTTTTAAATTATTTTTCTTCTGTTCGTGTGGTGGTGGCCTACCTTGTTTCAGAGTTGTTCAAGCCACCCAAAGGGCGCCAGCACCACCCCATCTCATCCGGTGGGTGGTTCACCGTAAAAAGTGACTATGGGATTAGGATGGGCAGCAATATCCTTCGAGTACATTTATAACTCAACTGCGATCGCCAACACGTCTGCCAAGCGTGGTGATTACGGCAAAAACCAATGAGCATACAAAGGAAACCCAGACCATTTGTTGTGGCAATCTTTGGGGCGGCTTCTGTCCGGCAGTGGGCGTTTTTCGGCTTAAATGATGATGATGAAGGGCTCCAACTTGGCTTGACGATTGCCATCTAACAAAATCTAACAACAACTGGGACCGACGATTTCGCGTGCGCTCTGAGGCACGATTTTTAAATGTTGTATATACTTTCAATCGAAGACACCACTAATTTTAGTTAAAGGAAAATACTGCGAGATTGCCTAGATCAAATTGTCTAATATTTCCAACAAGCAGTCAGCAAGCGTAGTGATCACTGCTTATTCCTTATCTGTATGAGAAGAGACCTTTACAACTACAGGCTGATGTTATTATTTTATTTCATGATATTGTACTCATCATTATCTTATATCGGTCCACTGCTGGACATAGGACTCTCGCAGCGTGCGCAGCCGAATATTGTACTCAATAGCACAAACTTGTCATGCAATTTTATTTTATATACTAAATTCAGTGTATGCAATTATGGATATATAGCAACCGCAACGATGCCATAATAGTAAGATGTTGTTTGTAGAATAAAACTTTAAAAAAATATATATACCGGCTTTAAAAAACCCTACACCATATAAAATTATTAAAACGATTAAAAATTATTAACTTTATTTTTGAAGTCGCATTTAGATAAGCATCGCCGCATTTACTCAATCATATGTAATGAAATTTATATGGGACCAATTCGAAAGAAATCTGCATCTATTAAAAAAATAATTTCCCATATCGGTCTACAAATCCCGGAATAATCGGTGTACATACATAAAAAAATATGCATCGAATTGAGAACCTCCTCCTTTTTGAAGTCGGTTAATAAACAAGTTTCACGGTAATGCACTCTACAACATAGCGGCAAGATGCCAATCCATCACAATTCACCTGCTTGCACTTTTATAGCTAAAACATGTAACGGATAATCGATACATTTTATAGCTTTTATAATATCGAAACAGCATACGTTGACATATTTTTCTAGAGGTCCATTAAGGTCTAAAAATGTGAAAAAAATCTGTATGAAAGACAGTATCGATAGTCACACGATCGTTGGGAAGGTATACTATATCAATATAATATAATACAATATAACAATCAATACAAGCGGTCGGTTGATTCTACCAATGTAATATAAGTAGGTACTAATTAACTAACCCATCTCATCCCGCGGGTGTCGTAAAAGGCGACTAAGGGATTCACACTAGCAGGAGGATGGGCAGCAGCGTCCTTCGAATACATTAACAACTCAACTGCGTTCGCCAACCCACCTGCCAAGCGTGGCGATTATGGCAAATCCCCTCAATGAGCATACAACATACCGATGTCGGTCGTTGTGGTGATCTTTGAGGTAGGCCTGTGTCCAGCACTTTACTCGGCCGAAATGATGAGGTACTATTTGGATGCTGTCTATAATCCTATTTATAGAATCTCTGAAGCACTCTTTAACTCCTATAAGTAATAATACGATCAGAGACCACGGTATACCACCACAGGCCACGCTATAATTATTATGATTATTATCATGGTTTAAATTGTCTTAAGCAGAACATGGAAATAACGCCCTTTATATTATACTGACACACTCCACCTGCAGGAGGAGCTAATTCACAGGGACGCTATGTTAAAGGTTATTTTTACTAAGTATGAAGCATCCCAAAATGAGCCGAGTAAGCGCTTGCTGGAGGCCAGTGAGCTGGTGATTAGTAGGGTACAATGCAGAGAGAGTGTCACTGACTAATCACTTGTCTTGCAGCTGTGCCCGCTCACTACCATTTCCAGAGCCCCAATTTGTTGAACCTTCACCTGAGTTACCTCCACCTGTAGTAAACTGTACCGACATAGCTAACCAGAGTAAAGGTTATTTACATTCAGTCAAAAAAGTATCGGTAAATTAGGTCAGTGCCGAAGATGACCGGTCCAGTGATTTTAGCCGGTAGGAGTCCGGCATGCCCCTTCGCCCTTCCCCGGAGCGAAGGAAGTTCCATGTAGAATTTCACTGGACACCAATAAAAAAAAATCTCACTGGTGTGTGTAGTCCGCCAACCCACACTAGGCCAGCGTGGTGGATTAAGGCTGAACCTTTCTCATTGTGAGTAAAGGTCCATGCCCAGCAGTGGGTCAGTAATGAGCTGATTTTGTATTAATGAAAAAAACTGGTCAAGTGCGAGTTGAAATTGCGTGGGGGTTCCGAAATTGCTGAATATATTGTCTATTTTTGGATTCGGTCTTGTACCAATAACTTATCCCAAGAGGAAACTTAACATCGTAGTTGAAAAACACGTTTTTCCATACATTCGAACCGCAAACGTAAGTTTGTATGCACAATATTGATAAAATAAGATTTATCATGTTATTTTAAGACCATAGACTTCTTATAGGCTTTCGTAGAATCTATAGATAAAGAGCTATTACCTATATTTTTTCAGAATTTTAGGTTGAGTAGTTTCGGAGATAAGGGAATAGTAAATTCGTTCCGCCGTTTTTTCCTTCGGACGTTCGGAACCCTAAAAGTAATTGTAAATTAATTATCGGTGTCCCCTACCATACTCATCAACCTTATCTCAGTCACAAAATAGAAATGTTTATTTTAATATTACTTGTCGTCATAGTGACGCTATTTTATATTTTGACACAAATAATTTTAAATTGACAAAATATACAATGTATCTGCCAACTAGTTGTCAAAGACAAATTACTAAACTCTTAGCATAAAATATACAAACAGACACTGGTACAATGGTACTGGTATGTATTGTACCTAAGGATAATATTAGTGTTAGTAATAGTACTAATATTACCATTGATACACCTTGTAGTTTAAATTACAAGGTGGGACAACGGATAGGCTGCATCAATTGAATGTTGTACATCAAAACATGCAGGGTCTGTCCGGCAAAGAGCTAGAATTAAGTTTATTTATGGAAAACTATAACGTTTCAGATTTTATGCTTAACTGAACATTGTTTAAAGCCATAAAATTTTGTTTGTCAATAATGACAATTATTCAGTTCAAATTGCTTTTGTAAAAAAGAGTGCAATTCGTGATGGATCATTGGTAATTGTTTCCAATAAGCTTAAATGTAAAGCGCATTTAGATCAAGTCAATCTTTCTAACAAGCGCACTGTTAAGTTGTCTTGTGGTGAACTTGAACATTATTATATGCGTATATCGACCCCCCTTAAGTGATCAAAATTTATTTTAATCGGTGATGGAAGATACACTTACCAATAAAATAAAACCCAGTAAAAAAAGTTAAGAGTTTTTAATGTTAACATTTTAGACGTTTGCCCAACTAGTATTAGAACTTAATCTCTTTAAATCGTTTAACTTAAGCAACTTATTTTTTTAACCAACCAGAATTACAGCATTATCTGCCACTTGTCTGGATAATTTATATAGTAATTATGATGCTACAAATAAATTTGTTATAAGTGGTTTGACGTCTGACCACTGGACAAAAAGCGAGTTTTCCCAATATTGTATATAACCATTCATATAATGCCGACCGTACACAGTTAGTAAATGTAATTGATTTAGGAATAGTGTTACCTCTAAAATTAAATCTTTGATACTGGAGCATAATAATCCAAATGACATTTATAAAACTCTTTTCGATGTTGTCAAGAGGAATTTCAAGGTACTTTAAAAACAAAAACAAGTAACATAAAAGTACTACTGCTCCTTTTAATCAATGGGCTACTGAAGGTATCTACAAAAGTAGAGCAAAACTATACCAGTTGCATGGCAGGAAAAAATACAAGTTTGATGCTCCGTTTCTAAACTATGTTAGGAATTACTCTAAAATAGTTTAAAAGGTTTGCTCCTTGGCAAAGTTGAAATTGATTAGTGATAAAATTAACTTACTTAGACATGAGAACCTGTTTGAGATTACCCATGATATAAATAAAGTAAATTAGTTAGCAAAATTCGTAATGTAGCTCAGGCCTTCATTAAATTCTTTGCCAACATACCTATAACTACGACTCGTTTCTTAAACTCATCTTCAACTGCCACTGAAAAACTATTGCATGACAGCGTGTCTGAATATAGTACCACTTTCAGATTTGTAAATATGAGGTAATAAACGTCTTTAAATTACTCAACCTTAAAAGTACTGATGACTTTTGAGAACTATTAAAGTAATAAATAATATAATTTGATATTGTTGCCCCTTATCTTGCTATTGCATTTAATAAATGTGTTGATTTAGGTATTTTTCCTGATTTTATGAAGTATATTAAGTTTATTTAAATTTAAATCTGGTTCCAAAAGTAACAGAGAATTTGGGGCTGATTTCTATCTTACCGTAATTATTATAATGTATTCAATAAAATATTTGAAAAGGTTAATCTCAAGCAGCTACATTTTAATCTAAATAGTCTACTTTATAATGAACAGTATGACTTTACGAAAGGTCGTCCAATGACGGGGGTAACTCTAAACATATTTATAATGCATGGGAAGACTCGAACAATGCAACTATTGGAGTATTTTGGGTGATCTTTCGCAAGGATTCGATTACGTTCACCATTATACTCTTATACGAAAACGTCCTTATAGTGTCCACAATATAGCACTTCGCGTAATAAAATCTTATCTGGACCAAAGGGTCAGTGTGTCGATATTGACGAAGTAAAATCTGTCGTACTTCCCGTTAAATTAGGCGTCTCTGAAGGCTCGATACTGGTTCTTGGTATATATTAACAATTTTCCGTACTTTCTAAGGAATAATTAAGACGTTGTACCATAAGCAGACGATACCTCCCTCATTTTCAAGGTAGAGAGAAATAGACAGCATTTTGACGAAGTGAACAGTGCTCTATCTCAAGTTACGCATTGGTTTACGGTAAATAACCTAATACCAAATACCAAGAAAAAAAAGTGTATTAAATTCGCAATACCGAATGTAAAAAATCTAGGATCCAACGTCGTTCTCAATTTATAGGTTCTCAAAAATGTAGTGCCACAATGTCCTCGCAGGAAAGCTCAGCTTGGCTGCTTATACTGTCTGAAAAGTTAGTCACTGACATGCACATAGCTCGGTTGGTGTATTTGAGCTATTTTAATAGTATCATGTCCTACGGAATTCTGTTATTAGGAAAAGCTGCAGGCATTGAAAGTATCTTTATTCTGCAGAAACGAGTTCAACATATACGAGTTGTTCGAGCTTATATATCAGTTAGGCGCAAGAGTTTATCTTCGAAATTATTTCAAAAATATTAGTGTTCTCACATTGCATCCACAATTTATTTTCACTAACATAATATATATTAGGCAAAATATAAGTAGTTGTCCATGTGGTGTTCGGATTAATAATATAGCACCACTCCATTCCCTGCCGTGGATGTCGTATAAGGCGAGGTGTCTGACCCTTTAGGTATGTCATGGTTACATGTGTTAGTATTACGCTAATGGTGGCGTCTTGTATTGAGTCGCGGATTTTCCCTGCAACATGGTTAAGCTAAGCGATGCTGATGCATGCGAATCAAGTCCACTGCTGGACACAGGCCTCCCCCAAAGATCACCACAACCACCGATATGGATGTGTTGTGGGCTCATTGGGGGGTTTTGCCATAATCGCCACGCTTGGCAGGCGGGTTGGCGATCGCAGTTAAGTTGTTAATGTACTCGAAGGACGCTGCTGCCCATCCTCCGGCTAATCCTTAGTCGACTTTTACGACACCCATGGGAGGAGATGGGGTGGTGGCATTCTGAGCCGGCACCACACGGCAAGCCGGCACCACACGGAAATAATATTATTCATCATCATTTGTAAATATTAAGGTAGAAACTGGAGATAAAATATATTCTGTTTTTTACGCATACTCTACACGTTTCATCCTGTATTATGCAAGTACTATGTAAGACCGTAGATTATTCGTCCTTTTGTTCGGTGACCTGTAGAAAAGGACAAATATCTTGATCATTCCGAATACAAAGATCCAAAATAAAGCACACCTTTTATCTCTTTATGCTAAGAATTACGTTACGACGAAATATAAAGGGTAACACTAAAACCTGTGTTCTAAAAGGTTTTTTTAAACATACCTGCATATAATTAATACATCAATTATTTAAATAAACCGAACAAGGGTGCCGTAGGATAAATATGATAAATACCGTTGTCTATTGTTGAATTCTGTCTTTTATTATAAGTAAATTAACATTGTAGTTGAAAAAAAAGTTCTCCCATACATTCCATTCGTAAAATTGTGCGCACAATATTGAAAGATAGACTATGTTATTGCCGTGTGGTGCCGGCTACGAATAGCACCTGCCCATCTCATCCCGTGGGTGTCGTAAAAGGCGACTAAGGGTTTAGCCGGTGAATGGGTAGCAGCGTCCTTGGAACAACTCAACTGCAAAAAAACCAACCCGTCTGCCAAGCGTAGTGATTATGGCGAAATCCCTCAATGAGCACACAACATATCGATATCGGTCGTTGTGGTGATCTTTGAGGGAGGCCTGTGTCCAGCAGTGGACTTAATCGGCCGAAATGATAGACTTCTTATAGGTTATATTTTTCTATATTATATTTTTATCCTAGGTTTTCCTATAATCTATAAGCAAAGAACTATATTCTGTTGTTTTCTTCAAAATTTTAGTCTTAGTAGTTTCGGAGATAAGCTTTGGGAATGGAAAATTTTCATCTATTTTCTTAAATAGCTTTAAGGCTCTTTATTTAAAAATTATAATAAATACATATTTGAGACAGAGCCTTACAGCGAGCCATTCCATTTGATATGTTATTCAGTACAGTTTGCAAACCTTTTTTCTTACACTTCTAATTTGCCCCCCAAAAGTGAATATGGGGATAATCAAAATTCATTTATTTACGTTTCACGTCCGTGTTTGGGTCGCAAAAAATCATACGTGTACCATATTTAAACTTAATAGTAGATTCGGAGCGAATTGGCTGTGACAGTCGAACAGACAGACAGACACATGAGTGATTATCTAAGAGCTCCACCGGTTTTTCATTCGGAAGTACGGAACCCTAATAAGGTTAGAATTAAATACAAGATAGATAGGATAAAACTAACAAGATAATACTCCTTCACATCGCTGTTATCTGGTAACATGCCCAAAAGACTGATAGACAGCCAAGTAATTGGTCATAGTAATTCTTTAGCTGAAGACTAAGTTAGTTCTTTAGTTACGCGGAGTGGCTTATTACATGTAAGTAGTGAGCTAATCTAGAGTTTTTTACTCATGAATAGTCGCGCAATTCTCGCTGGGCGTTCCGTCAATTGATTGCAGTCAGTGAACCGTATAAGTCGTCAGCGGTACGGGAAGTGTGCCAATTATACGACGTTATACCGCTTGACGACACTTCTGGGACAAGGATGGCTTTTTTGCATTAGGTGAAGTCCAGTTATTGGTATAAATAACTTTGTTAGCCTTAATAAAAATATAATTCAATCAAAATAAACTAAAAACAAACCATCAAACAAAAAACAGTGTGTGTGTGTCAGCTCGGACGCACGACTGGAGTGTACTCCGTAAGTACAATTGTATCAGTAATAAATAGGCAGCGAGGGTTAAAAAAAGCACGGATGTTTATATGTACGATATATATCATACATAAAAATGAATTATACCCTATCTAGTAACTGCATCCACGTGTTCGTCGGATTTTTTCCACCGTCACTTGAACTAGATTTTTCAATATTTTTAATTAATTAATATAATCACTCCACTCCACGCGTATTAATAATAATGGTATTAAATATCATTATTTAAATATATTCAATGAAGTTATATAAAACGTTGACGTCAAACGACATTTGACACATACATGAATTTAACGTAGAAGGTGCGCAAGGTAACTGCGCAGAAAAACGTTACGCATTTTTGTTAACGCTCGACAAAATTTCACCCCTCATAAAGTTTTCATACGGGGGCCTTATATATGAATCGATTCTTAAGGAGTTTGTTTGGAATTTACCCAAAAAATACAATATTCAAATACATAGGCCCACCCTTCTTCCTTTCCTAGAATTCACAGCTGGCAAAGAGAAAGCAGCACAATAAACTCTTCAGCCATTAATTTCTTCATTTGAGTATTGTGAGTTAAATTGCATAAATGCATACGATATCCGATAGGAATATTGCGGATATCGATATGCTGTCCCTAAGTCCAATCCTTGCATCTATACGTACAACGTCAGCACACAAATAGCAAATATACGTAATAACAAAGTATCAAGATTGCTATGAGCTAGTCCATCGACTGCGAGCAACACAATGACTCATTTTCCTTATCCGCCCACTACAATCTCCTTGAAAAGACATTTATTTTGCTGATGTGTCCGTATCATCAAATACCAAAACTAATATCGTAATAAGTAAATACATTACAATAATGTCCAGTCAGCTAAATATGGTATACGTCAAGTTTTTTGATCCGTAAACACGACATTGTGGAAATAATTTCTTACCGAGTAGGGTTTTCCTCTCCACGAAATTATTATATGTCCTGCAATTGTGAAGCAGACGAGAGCCACTACATACCTATGTACAACAAAGAACTGTATAGAAATTCTCTCAACTAGAAGGACGGTCCGCTTTAACAAGACCCTAAGTGACTGGATAACGAAGGCTAACTGGGTGTTTGTTTGTAGAAATAGTAAGGTGAAATTATATACACGCCGACTCTTGTTACAACACTAATGATTACAACAGATCCTAATATCATAGTTTATTTCACGACTGCTATTTTCTATTTTGTTTTAGTAATGTTACGAAAAATTCTCCGTGTGGTGTACGGATTAAGAATATAGCATCACTCCATCTCCTCCCGTAGATATAGTAATAGGCTACCAACGGCCGAAATTAATAATCAAACTACTCTAAAATCTTTAGATTTAGGATTAAGTAATTTATTTGTCTGTTTTTAGTGTGAACTAAACACAAAAACAGATGAAGTTCAGAATTTTAAATCTAAAAGTTTTGGATTAGATTGATTATTAATTACGGCCGTAAGAGACTCTAAACCAAAGGGATGGGCAGCAGCGTCCCTTCTGTGAACATCAATAATTCTGCGCTCACCAACTCGCCTGCCAAGCGTGGCGAGTATGGCAAATTCCCCTCAAAATGATGACACACGGCATACAACTGGTCGAGGCCTTTGTTCCGCAGTGGATGTCTTTTGGCTAATCAGAAATGAGGAGATTTGTAGAAAGACAAGTAGCTGAAAGGATTAGTAAGTTGAAGACGGTGGGACACATAGATCGTAGAACTAATAACAGTTGAGGCAGAAAAGTGCTCGAGTAAAAACCACACACCAAAAAATGCAGTATGGAACAGCCTCCAACGAGATAGACAAACGACCTGGTGAAGTTCAGCAGTGGACGGCATTCGGCTGATATGATGAGGATGATGATGACGAGAAAGTAAAAAGGTATATGTAAATAAATTTATATTTATAAATATATTGGATTTCATGGGTTTATTTTTTTAGCGCGGAACCCTTATTATTTTTCTAAAATCAAAGTAGCCTAAGTTATTTGAAAGTTCAATAGAAATCGGTTCAGCCGTTTCGGAGATTAGCGGGAACAAACAGACAGACAGACCGACAGACAGAGAGACAGACAAAAAATGTTTTTTCTGTTGTAGGTAACTTTCATATGCATTTAGGAAAAAGCTGTTATTTTGACATTACAAACAGATACTTCAATTTTATTTATTTGTATAGATGGCATGAACATGACGCCAACACAATCGTGCCTAGAATAACCTCTGCTATAGCAACACAAAAACATTTTTACAATATTATGAAGTATACCTAACACCTATGTAAAGATAAAAGTAAAACGAAACGGCAGTTCTGTCGCGTCGCCACGTCGCTCTCATACAACGGCACTCGCCATTAGTTTACATACAAATGGGTATCGTTTTACATAATCCATCGTACACGATGGCTGTAATTTGTTGCGAACCTTCTGAATAAACAAATTGATTGCGTTCATAATGCATATCCGACAGCGTGTCGCATGGGATAATTAAAATAAAATCTCTATCGGCGGTGTACGTAATACGTCAGTCTCGACTAACGTCACTGGAGCCGAGCATTGATTGATCAAACGTGCCAAATACGAGTATATCGCTTTAAGCTGAATAAATCGGTTTTTAATGTTTTAATAACTGGTAACATACATTTTTTTCGCAAAGCTTGCTTGCTTTACATTTCTATCCGAAATTAGGATTTCAAGTAATTACTTGGTCATTCGATTGCTCATGAAAACGCTATTGTAGCGCCTAATAAATAAAGCCAATTCATTTTCGAGTGACGAATGTCTGTTGATATAATACAGTGAAAGCGTACACGTTGAAACGTAAATACCTATGTAAGTACCTGTGCTCGAAATCCACGAACAAACGGCTAACGAACATGAAGCAAGAGGCGATACGATTTGTCTGCCGCTGCGAAATTCATGGATGTAGGAATGTGGTAGAGGCGAAACGCTAGAAATTTACATTTCATTAGCTGTTTGCACGAGTCATAGTAGCGCTGTCATGACCTTTGCATTGTGGGGAGCAAAAATCTTGTTGTAATCAAAGCGAATCTAGAGGTTTTAAAAAAAATACAGTGGCTCATTACATTTGCGAAAAAGGATTAGATGCTTATTTCCTCCAAATTAGCAAATGCCCAAACCCGGAACTACTATCTGTATGTAGGTAGTACAAATATTTGTTCCGGTGGGGGAATCGAACCCGCGACCCGTAATGCAGGAGGCCAATCGCTTAGCCACTGAGCCAACCATGCCGTCATGTCCAGCCTTTGTGTATGTATCTATTATATTAAGTTGAGATTTGTTTTAAATATTTAGCACTATCATCTACTTATCCGTACACCACGGACTACCCCATTATTATTATTCGTGACTTTCTTGTCCATTTTAAGGTTGTCTAGAACTGATCACTTTTAGCGATAAGACCGCCCATTGTACATTGTATTAATATTTAACTTTTCATTTTAAGATCCAAATAGTGTACAATAAAGTATATTCTATTCTTTGTTATTGGAAATGTATGTAATGAGTTATTCTATACACTTCCTAGAATACTTTTATATCATTTTTTGTAGCGAAGTTATTATACCAGTCCTAAAAATCCACTGCTGAACGCGGTCTTCTAAGAATCGCTGCAATGGACGATCGTAGGGGATTTCTTTTCTGAAATGTAAACACACTGGCTGATTCATGTTTATCGGCTGTCAGGATGGGTCTACTCAAAAAGCCTATGGCACTTTTTTCAGAAGTCAAATTATCGTAATTTCTAGACGTTCCCGTACATTCTTCTCACATAATATTATACTGTAAATATTTTTTATCGACATTAAAATTGAAACTTCTGTGGTTTCTAGTAAAAGCGTTTTTTTACCTACTTGTTAAATAAAGGTCACATATTTATCATTTACCCAATTAAGGAGTTTACAACATAAATAATAACACTCGGACACACAATTCATAGTCCATAAACGACCACTGCTGAACATGAGCTTCCCAATGATCACTACAGTGAGTGGTCACCGGGATTTTGATGAGGGGGAGGTTGGGGAGATATGGCCATAGGCAATAATCACCACGCTTGGCCATGTGGATTGGTGATCGCGGTATGGTGCTGTTAGCACACGTAGTTCTGCTGCTCATTCTCCTCACAGCAACCCTTAGTCACCTTTTACGACATCCATGGATGGTCGTTTTTTCTGATACCAAATAGAACCTTTTGCAGGTTGACGACACGGTTGGAGCTGTGGTTGATCGAGATGGCTGCTGCGCTCTGGGTCGCGGGTTCGATTCCTACACGGAACAAATATTTGTACGGTCTGCAGGTAGTTGTTCCTGGTCTGGGTGTATTGTGTCTGGCATTTGTGTCTGTAAATGCACCCACGACACAGGAGAAATCCTAGTGTAAAGTATAAAAAATAAATAAAAATAGGTAACCTATGCAATAGTTGAAACTCGGATTATGTATCCCGTAGTATGATCGCAGTAAGAGCCACCCAATTTATGTTAGTCGATATAAAATTACATAAATAAACTGAACGTTGTAGCCCGCTACGGCTGCTACGAGTCACGTAGCTGCTACCAGTTATCCTATCGTGTACCTGTGAATATTATCCATACACACGTATCAGCATCAGATGAATATGGGGCTCCGAATGATCACTACAAAATTGTTCATACATACCGTGTAATGTCGACACGAATGGCGCAATGGCAAGCAATTGGCTTTTTGTGCTACGTGTCGCGGATTCGATTCCCGCACGGAACAAATATTTGTATGATCTACAGATAGTTGTTTCGGGTCCCGGTGTTTATGCATGAGAGATTTATGTCTGCAAACTGTATCCACGACAGAGGAGAAGTCTTAGTGAGGGGCAACGTATTCGGGAAGCAAAATAAAAACACGTTTCGGAGTTGATTGTTGGTTCCCGAGATGGTGGAGCGTTGTGGTCTACGCGCACCCCTATCTATGACATGTGAGGCCGGCCAGGTCACATAGAGGTGGAGCCAGTTAGACTAAGTCAAGCCAAGGAATAATGGCTACACGGCGAACACCTAAACTAAGAGCTATCCCAAGGCGGAGGAAGTCCATAAGCATTTCCCCACGACAAGAAATTTAGGTGAATTGGTGGACATAGTATGTTGTTATTAGCTAACGGGAGGATGCGTCTTCTCGAAATCAACTCTTAGTCACTATTTACGACACCCATGAATAGAATCTTTGCCGGAGACCACACGGATACCATTTTAAAATGAGTTTATAACCTAAACATAAATTATGTCTTGTACACTTATTACTTGTTATCAACACGTAACATACGTTTAAATAGAAATTACATGTGACATGTTCCACATCTCGGACCCCAATAGTTATACATTATGCGATAAACTCTTTTCCTTTATTACGAATGCAGTGCATTCGTTAGTAGCTCGGCGTCACGAGTCGGTATTTGCACCGCCTGCAAGTGGCGATATTTCAGCGCACCCAGGACCTGTTTGTGAAAACTTTATTCACGTCAACAACTCGCTGTCTGTCAACTACAACACAAACTCGCCATGATTACATACATAAAACTAGCACGCAACGACGACTACTAAGAATAATCCTGACTTTGTATAAATAGCATTTATTACGATAGTTTGCACACTCATTTAGACGTTCCATTTCATTCATTCATTCATCTATTCACTCTTTGTCCTATACAATAATGTTATTAATGACGAACGCTTCAAATGAAGATACAGAAGATTTTCATTAGGCTTGATTACTTAATAGAACATACTTAGACATAGTTATTCACTGTCCAAAATCTTTAATATAAATCTGTTCTGAAGCTGGTTTGCAATAAATTGTGCTGAATACTCAAGTAAGACTAATATAAGTAACATTAATTATCCACTCTTAGTACTGAGATAAACAGGTGAATTACTATATTACTCGTTTATGAAAATAAGTTTTACCCGAACAATTTTCATTGTATTTTTTGGGCTGAGCAGAATAATAGAATCACCTACTACTTGGTACCATTACCAGTACCCCTAGTAGGAGTTTCTTTTTACAATCGAAACGTAATAGTAAACTACACATTTACCGCGTTCGGCACTCTTATTGGTTGAAGAGTTTGGAGTGGGCCAATCGCATCGCCAGATGCGGTAAACGTGTAGTTTACTATTACGCTTCGATTATGAAAAGAAAACAGTAATCGGTACTGATGAGCCTAAAAGTGATATAGTATTTTAGTAGTAGTTTTGTAAATTATGATTGTTCTTTGTTTTCTATTGGTATCTCAATGTATTGTTCGTATGGTCAGCAACCAAAGAAGCTGAATATTTAATAATATTTCCTAGGAACTGCATTTGGATTATTTTAGAATATTTTAAAGCTTTTATTGTGCATCAATTCGTGCCATGCCAGGTTTAAAAACTAAAATGTTCAGCTACTTTTGTTGCTGACTGTGCAATTTGTGCAAAAACCATAAACATTTTAAAACTTATCCTTCCTGAAGCTTGAGATTTAACGTAGTCTCCATTTGGAAATATATAATATTAATAGCTGAGTAACAATGATCGGTGTACGTCGGCAAGCCTGCCACGCTTTTGGGAGCGTGGTACGAGGCGAGCGTGCGGCTGACTGACTCTGATCGTACGCGTCACTATTTTACATATAAATGGACGCCGCTCCATAATCCGTCTAACACAATAGCTTTAATTTGTGACCTGAACGTGTACATACGCAGATGAATCTTGAAATTGGTGGGAAGGTATGTCGCGTGCGCTGCAATGCTCTAAAAGGTAACCGCATCAGTGAAAGCTTCGTTGCAACATCCGATTGTTTGACTCTCGTAAGCTAGTAGTAGTGGTATACTACGTGTGTTATTTCGTTTGACTTAGCTAACAGAGAAGTTAAATTAGTACTAGTATTTCCGAATGCAAATCCCGTGCTGGCTGAAGTAGTGGGTCGGCACCTGCGCTGACAGTTTGCGTAATAGCTCGGAACCACCGAATTAATTTACAAAACTCTGACCTGTCTCGAACAAAATAGTTTTTGATGCTAGTACCCAGTTTGTTCGCTCCGCTATGGCTTAACCTCGAATAAGTGGGTTAGTTTTTGAATATATATATTACGTGGAATTTGTGTTTCCTAAGGGAATTATTTTAATGAAACATAACAGGTATTTGTTTCTTTGTTAGCTGAAAACTGTTTGCATAATGCTAACGTCCCTGATATATTAAATTTAATTTATCACGGTCCTTAAGCTACTTCACTGGTATCATGATTTAACTACTGTTACCTGAAACAGTTACAGTGGGCTGTCAAGATTACTTCTTATATTTTTGATCATACATCAATTAATTTACACTCGCAACCGAGTCAGATGTCATTCGGTTGTCACAAGGAAATGTAATAATTTTAAATTACCCAGTTATAAACTACGGCGAGTTAGAATTAAGTTGGAGCCAAAAATATAGGCAAGCTTAAATCTATCGATAAAGTTAAATTGTATGTTTTCAAAACCCAGCCAATTATTAATCTTATTAAATCTAACTACAGACACTATTTTCTTGAAATATTTTTGCATTTTAGAAGAACAACCAGCACGAGATTACAATAAACATTGCTTGAGTAGTCCGTATTTCTAAGTTTGAATTAACATGGCTTGTTTTATCTCCGGCTAATAGTATTTAAGCCAGTATGGCAGACCATGATTGACAATAGAGCAGAAGACTTGGGCATCCTTTCAAATAAAAACCGTATTTAACATTCTATTATACGCAGACAGGTGAATTGGGATAAACATCAACATGTTTATAATAAGAAGATCTCCAGCGGTGCCGCAAACAACTTTGAAACTGGTCCAGCCACGCAGATGGGGATGACATCTCTTTGAAGATAAAGACGGGAGATAATTTTGCAATTTTCGTGCCGAGAGGTTAGCGATATGTACCTACCTGTCATGTTTCTCAAATTAACTTTTGATGGCAAGCAGAGCAACTTTTGCGTTTGTGGTGACGAAATTTTGTAGGCATTTTCGTTGACGAGAATTGGTAGGCAAGTACAATTTCCAATTTCGAACTTTGATCGATGTCAGATTATATAAATTTGTATTTTCAGAGTCGAAACGAGTCCACCAATGCTTTGATTATATCTCAGTAAGAAATTGCTATTTCGAATTATAAGTTTTACAGAGATCAAAAATACCATTCAGGTACGTAATCGACTGTGCAATATTTTTCTTCGTTTATTTTGTGTCACGGGTAAGGGACGATGAAAGGAGTTTTTTTTTGTTATAATCTTCTCTCCCGACCCCAGCTGAAGGGAGCTGCGGTCACACGCGCCCACATCGTTCATTCACCATTCAATGGGCTAAGTTCACAGCCCACTCATCCCACTTTTGATATTATTTTGTGGCTCAATACTTATGGGCTAAACCCGTACTCAATGGACATAACATCTGTTGTTCTTTATTTAATTAAGCACGGGTAGCAAAACATAAAACTATAAGTATTACATTATATGCCATAATGAGGATGTCTTCGACACTGATCGTGTGCTATGGTGTGTATCAGATTGTACATGATGCGATTGTTAACAGAAGAGCTTTGTAGACAATAGGGAACTTAGTAGTCATATAGAATTTTCTAAAATATTATGGCTACTGCTACTACTTTATCATAAAAGAAAAAAAAACAACAAAAATATTTACCGTGTAGGTATTGTTTATGCACAACGCGCGTTGCACGTCATAATCACAAAGTTGTTTATCAAAAGGAACACGTCAAAGTGACAGCCCTAAAGCATACATTTGTCACTATGATTATGTCAAACACAAAAATAATCCCGTCATCTATTTGGCGTGTGGCGCACCCCTGCTGTTCACGACTTGCAAATTTGGGGAGACTGAACTACGGCAGGGAACAAACGGCAGAAAGATTATAAACTGCGTTGTATAGGTGATCAGACGTCAAAGTCGTGATGTTTTGAAAAAGTTGTCGAGGGCGAGGGAGGGCAGCATCGGTTGCCATGGTTAATAATACCCTTTCCATATAATACACCAAACATGTTGCCGTCGTGGGTGATTTTCCCCGAGAGCTATCGGTCGTCGCTTTAGCAACAGGTCGCCTGTTTTATGGCGAATCTTTTTATATGATTTCTTATGCTTATAACGTCTCCTTAAAGTTCAAAAGAAGTCAAAAGCATTGAGTTTCAAAAGGTGAAATCGCTTTGAGGCCGAGTCTTTTAAAATGTCAAGAACACATGAATTTTTTACTTGTTCAGATATGTGAGTACAAAGTGATGTGTGAGAAAAATCGGAGTATGTAATAAACCTATATTGGAATACACAGGTCTCGGAATACTACTTCAACCAAAATGAACGTTTGAATTATTTGAATGAAAACGGTAAACTTAAGCATATTACATACATGGTATACACAAAATAGTTCACAAAATAGTGAAATTGATTTTAAAGTGACAACCGGGATCATTAAAAAAGAAATGTTTTTTTTATTTAACTATTATGTTGGATAATTAATTAATAAAGCTGCAATTTGATCACAAAATATGTTCTATTATTCACAAGATTTAATTTAATTTGTCTTGGTAGTATGGATCCTTGGCACAGTGAGACTTGGGGGATCCCCAAGTCTCGCTGTGCGCTGTGCTGCTGTGTGCGCACACGGCAGCACGTGACTACGTTCGCGCCACCGTCTTCCCGGGGGTCGCTTGGTATGAGCACGCAGACTTCCCAATCTACGCGCCTATGACCCTCGGGGCCCCCCACCATGAAGTGAAGGCAAGGGGCTCGGGCGTGTTGGACCTGGCCGCCGGGGCGGTTGTCCTGGTCCTTCCTTCCTATGGTTGGTCCTTTTCTGTAGATATACCTACTGATTTTACCCTTAAAATAAAGTTCACTATTTTTGTAGGACTCCATATATATTTATAATCATCTAATGCATGTACAGTTTGCTTAACGAAGGGCTGCCTGAGTCGTTATCACATACCTAACAGCTATAAAAACCGGACAACAAATGCGAGTTTAACTCGCGTGGCGATGGTTCCAAAATTGCTGAATATATTGTATACTGTTGAATTCTGTCTTGTACCAATAATTATCCCAAGAACAAATTTAACATTGTACTTGAAAAACATGTTCTCCCATACATTTCAACTACAAATGTAAGTTTGTACGCACAAGATTAACCATGTTTTAAGACCATAGAATTCTTATAGGCCCGTAAACTATAAGCCTATAAGTAAAGAACTCCGTTCTATATTTTTTCAAAATATTAGGCTCAGTACTTTCGGAGATATGCGGTGGGCACGGGTATGTAAAATCTTTATTCTTAAATAACTTGACTTTTTATTCATAAATGATTAATTAAATATATTTGATACCCTCACAACAAGCCCTTCCAGTGCGTATGTCAAACGGTATAGTTTGCGAAACTTGATTCTTAAATTTTCTAATTTGCCTCCCTGTAGTGACCCACATATTCAAGTGATCAATTTGAGTCGCATAAATTCAGATGTGTACCAAATTTCAAATTAATCGGTTCTGTAGATTCGGAGCAAATTGGCTGTGACAGACGGACAGACGGACATACACACGAGTGATCAAATAAAGGTTCCACCGTTTTTTTCGGAGCCCTTAAAACTATTATGAATCAAATCCAATTTATTGAGTTATTATAATATGTAGTTATAACATTGAACGATAAGTACTTGTTATTTAATACACTAGTGAACTATATTGTGAATATCATCATATCAGTCTGTACGCGTCCACTGCTGAACATGGGCCTCCCAGTGATCACTGTAATGTGCAGTCACAGGAGCTATTGCCATAATCACCACGCTTGTCAGGCGGATTGGTGATCGCACTAAGTTGTTATTAGTTAACCTGCGGATGCTGCTGTCCATCCACCTGACATCCACCTTTGGGCGCCTGGATAACCATGGGTGGAGAGGGGTGGTCTATTAATCTATACGAGTATTGTGAATACACTTATTTGAAAAATTGATCTCAACATTTCAATTTTTAAACGAAGTATTTAGAATATTTAGGGTCTAACAATGCCGATAATTCAGGTGCTCACAAATTCACCTTATTCAGTCTCTGTGAGTATATCATTTATTAAATATTCTTTTTATTTCAGGACGGTTAATTAGTTACACGTCTATTGTTTTCAAGAATATTTTTCTTCATTCCTGACCTAAAGCTTCGGTATTAAATTTAAATCTCTTTTTATTGAAAATAAGGTAGAAATGACTTTTATAATCTTATATATATATATATAATTCATCTGTACGTGTGTATCTCACTGAACTCCTAAACGGCTAGACCGATTTTGATGATTTTTGTGTACGTTTGTGTGGGTCCCTGGATGGTTTAGATTCAAAATTTGACCCGGTAGGTGGCACTGCAACCGGGTTCGCATGTAGTTGGCCCGTGGGAAGCTGGGACGGGCAGCTAGTTTTTAATGAAACTATTTATTATACGATATTTTTATACACTAAACAAACAATAAATGGATTGTTTACTAGAACGTCTTGAAGAACCAAATAGTTATCAGTAAGAATAACATGGATTGATTTTGCAGAAATTCCATTTGAATCGACGGTAGCATGGCCACCCTGTATCTTTTTTCTTCGTCACTAAAATCAGTTGATCGTTCAATCTTTCATTAAGTTGCACTTACTAATTGGTAAATTATCGGTGAGATTAAGCAACGCTTGGCGCAGTTAGTTTATGAATGGGTGATATTCGTACTGAGCCTCTCCGTGTTATTTATTTATACTTTCATATACACAAAATTATCCGTGTGGTGTCCGGATTAAGAATATAGCACCATCCCGTGCAGGTCGTAAAAGTCGACTAAGGGACTCTTATCCAGAGGGATGGGCAGCAGCGTCCCTTTTGCTGAGCAGTAGCAACTCTGCGCTCACCAACCCGCTTGCCAAGCGTGGTGAGTATCGGCAAATTCCCCCCAAAATGACAACACAACATAAGCACCGGCCCCCAGTTCCCGGCAGCCCCGCCATTCCTGGTCATGGTAGCGGCCACGGAAACGGCGGGGCAGGGGGTGCTAAGAATCTCCGGATGGGATCCGGCTACCACCCAAAACGAAAACTGGCCCTGGTGACATATAACACACGCACACTGAGGGCAGACGAAAAGATTGTTGAGCTGGAAGTTGTTGAGCTGGAAGAAGAAATAGATAAGTTGCACTGGGGTATCATGGGTCTATCAGAAGTCCGAAGAGAGGGGGAGGACACGATAACCCTGAAATCCGGCAACTTATTCTACTACCGGAAAGGCGAACATCTGTCTCAAGGTGGTGTCGGGTTTCTCGTCCGCAGGTCCCTCATTAACAGTATAGTGGCCATCGAAAGTGTGTCAAGCAGGGTAGCGTACCTTATACTCAGAATATCCAAGAGATATTCGTTGAAGGTCATACAGGTCTACGCACCCACCTCGACACACCCAGATGATGAAGTAGAGAGTATGTATGAGGACGTAAGTAGGGCCATACATACCTCGAAGACACATTTCACTGTTGTGATGGGGGACTTCAACGCAAAACTGGGCACTCGATGCGATGGTGAGTTGAGAGTGGGGCAATTTGGATATGGGCAACGGAACCCCAGGGGACAGAGGCTGGCCGACTTTTTGGAAAAGGAGGGACTCTTTATGATGAACTCCTTTTTCCAAAAGCCGCCTCACAGGAAGTGGACCTGGATGAGTCCCGATGGTTCCACGAGGAATGAGATTGAATTCATCATGACCAATAGGAGGCAAATATTCAATGATGTCTCTGTGATCCACAGGGTGAAAACTGGTAGTGATCACCGAATGGTAAGAGGCACATTGAATATTAATCTCAAAGTTGAGAGGTCTCGTCTGATGAGGTCTACGCTCCGGCCCTCTAGTGCTCATATCCAAAACCCCGAGAGCTTTCAACTCGAACTCCAAAACCGCTTCGAGTGCTTAGAACATTGCGTATCTGTGGACGATTTAAATGGTAGGTTTGTAGAAACTGTCCAAACGATTGGGTCTAAGTTCTTTAAGGCCCACCGTAAAGGTAGATCAAAAAAGTTCTCCGATCACACTCTCGACCTCATGGCAGAAAGACGCGCCATGACGCTGCAGTCCTCCGGTGATGCTGAAGCATACCGACTGCTCAATAGACGGATTCGGTTTGATGACTTCCAGCCTCCCGAACAAGCCGGTTTCCGAAAAGGTTTCAGTACCATAGACCACATCCATACGCTGCGGCAGGTTATACAGAAGACCGAGGAGTATAATCTGCCACTATGCTTGGCGTTTGTGGACTATGAGAAAGCCTTCGATTCGATCGAAACCTGGGCAGTGCTGCAATCTCTGCAGCGGTGCCAGATTGACTATCGGTACATTGAAGTGTTGAAGTGCTTATACAGAAACGCCACCATGTCGGTCTGAGTACATGAACAGAGCACGGGGGCAATTCCATTGCAGAGAGGTGTGAGAAAGGGGGACGTCATTTCCCCGAAACTGTTCACTGCTGCAATGGAGGATGCCTTCAAGCTACTGGAGTGGAAAGGATTCGGCATTAACATCAATGGCGAGTATATCACTCACCTTCGATTTGCCGATGACATAGTAGTTATGGCAGAATCGCTGCAAGAGCTCAGCACAATGCTCGATGATCTCAACAGAGTTTCCCAACAGGTGGGCCTTAAAATGAACATGGGCAAGACAAAAGTCATGTCAAATGTCCATGTCGTGCCCACCCCAATATCCGTTGGGAGCTCTGTTCTCGAAGTTGTTGACGAGTATGTCTACCTAGGACAAACTGTCCAGTTAGGTAGGTCCAACTTCGAGAAAGAGGTCAATCGTCGAATCCGACTCGGCTGGGCAGCGTTCGGGAAACTTCGCAACGTCTTTTCGTCAATAATACCGCAATGCCTCAAGACGCAAGTCTTTAACCAGTGTGTGTTACCAGTGATGACATATGGAACAGAGACGTGGTCACTCACAATGGGCCTCATAAGAAAGCTCAAGGTCACTCAGCGAGCTATGGTGAGAGCTATGCTTGGTATTTCTCTACGAGATCGAATCAGAAATGAGGAGATCCGTAGAAGAACTAAAGTTGTCGACATAGCTGAAAGGATTAGTAAACTGAAGTGGCAATGGGCAGGGCACATTGCTCGTAGAACTGGATGGCCGTTGGGGCACAAAGGTTCTCGAATGGAGACCGCGCACCGGAAAACGCAGCGTGAGACGACCTCCAACGAGGTGGACGGACGATCTGGTGAAGGTCGCTGGGAGTCGTTGGATGAGAGCGGCATGTGACCGCTCGCTGTGGAAATCTAAGGGGGAGGCCTTTGTTCAGCAGTGGACGTCCTGTGGCTGATATGATGATGATGATACAACGATGATACACAAGGCGGACTTAATGCCATATGGCATTCTCTACCAGTCAACCTTTGGGTTAAAAAAGAAAAGCATTGAAGGAGATACAAAAAACAAATACTTCAAGAATGATAATTATAAGATGCATACAGATATAGATACTAAAAGTACGGTAAAATACATAACACATATATTATATATATTCATTAAAAAATACTACGTATAATACGTTATTATATTCTAATAATCATTATAACGAAATATGTTATGGAGTGTACGTAAAATAGTTACGCGCAGCAGTAAGCCAAGTCGTAGGCCTTTGAGTGGCTTGAATATCTCCGACTGGTTCGCCACTAATCAACCGAAAAAGAAACAAAGTTTATCTTTCTATCTTTCATTAAATTTTCTTTCAACTTTTAGGTGGCTCCCACAGTTATAACCTTCGTGCTTCTGAAAATTTAATTCTTAACATTTCATCCCACCATACAGGGTTTATGTCCAATTCCTTCGCTGTTTCAACAATAAAACTCAGGAATGCGCTTCCCCTTGATATAAAGAAAGCTCCGAGTAAATTCACGTATAAAAGTAAAGTACATCAACACTTCCTGAAATCTTTGCAATCCTGATAATTCAAAACGGTCTTCGTCGTTAGAGCTAATATTTATATCAGAAATTTTAATGTATTCCTTTTAACTATTTATAATTATGTAATGTAATATAGTATAAATTTTTATATTAGTATATGTATGTATTCCTATTTTTAATTCAGTGCATTTGAACATTATCCATAGGTTTGTTTTTGTACCGCTATCGAAGTGCTTTTTAACCCAAATGTAGACTGGCAGAGAATTCCTTATGGCATTAAGTCCTCCTTGTGTGTCATCAATTATCATCAAAGTATAAATAAATGACTATAATTGCGTTTTGATTGTACATGTACTTCTAATATATATATATATATATATATTTAACCAGTTTCGTCCTTTCCATACGTAGCAATTAATGTCTGCAAGTCTTTAGAAATTGGTCCGCACCGCACTGCATGATCGCTTACGATACGACCGCAGGGCTATTTAATAACGTCACTCATGCATAACCGAGCAAAAGTAATTAAAGCGACGTCACCGTCACAACGACCATATAGTATTAAAGCCTTTTCAGTGAAAGAGGGCGCTGAGCGCAATTCCAAGTTACATTTTAATCAAACAGTGACCACGCCCGACTCTGTCACGTCGCCTATTTATGAGTTGTAAAGGGGATCCTTCCGCAGTTCACTTTGTGCGGGCGTATGGTAATGGCGTGGATATGGTGTGACGCGCTCTGACATGTGTCGGCTCCGGAAAATGAAGTCCGAACGCAAGGGAATGTTTGCACGCACACGCCAATAACGTGCGAGAGCCAACAACGGTTTTATGCTACGTAATTTGTTCTGCAACTTAATTAATAACTGGTTTCTATTGAAATGGGGTCTTAAGTACACACTCATTACGTTGCAAGTTCACCGGGTTACTTTTTTAAATACAAAATATAAAAAATGACAGATGTCTTATGTACATGTAAACAAGTAATGATAAGCGAAATATGATTAAAAATAATATAAAAATACGCGTACTATGCATACTGTATCACACTCTTGGGTTGGCCATTTAGAATACAGGCAATTCATAAGCACGTCATTATATTATGATGATGACGTCATAAAACGCAGTTACGCGTTCAAGGGGACGGAATTAGGTCCGCAAAACCGCGGTCACCTTCTAGACGAGTAATGTTTACATATTTCATGACATTATTCATTTACTCTCTAAGTTGTAGTATATAATATTTATATTTTAGTTACTTCAGCATGTTTTCCAGGTAATTAAACATTGTAGTAATCCGTTGAAGTTATTTTATTCAGTTCTTTTAATATTTCTTAAGTTATGTAACATCAAATATCTTAAGGTTTAGCTAAAAGCTAAGTAACGTATCAACACAAGTACCCTACAGTTTTCAGTTTATACTTTGCATAAACTCGTACCTAGACTCTTTTATTTTTGTCTGCTGTTGACTATATTAGTAAATACACATGATTCTTGGTTAGTTTGAATATTTATATCTATGTTCTGTTAATAAGTGAGGCGTGGTTGGAATGTGTTTCACATTTATTCGTAAAGAGGTAATAGCGCGGCTCATTGCTTTTTCACTTGGATACTCAAATGTAGATGGATGAGGTCGTCGTCGGCGCCGCCGGAGACAATTGTTAGCCATCGCTCAGTGTCTTCACTAATTGAAAATTCTCGTCAGCTTCATTTAAATCTCCATCGACAAGAGAAGACACGCTGTCGTTAAAATTAACCCAACTATAATTTAATTGTCCTGCACCTTCGTCATGGCTTGGCATCTGTATCACTGATTTCTTCGAAGATAATTGATATGTTTCATACAGAAATACAACATTTCTGTACCCTAATGTAGTAACATTTAATTTCCGATAGTAAAATAAATTCGTTGTACCAATTAAGGATCCCTTATTCCTAAATACCCTTTCAAGTGGATTCGCGGAAGGAAGAGGGCGCGAGCGGAAGAAATTCTCGATAACAGGGAGTAAAGAGTGGAAAATTATAAAACGTTAGAGCCCAGACACAATCTTGAGGGGATAATATTATGATTATGATCGTTTGACTCTGAAATAATACCTACGCTTTAACAGCATCACACTCCTAGCAATTGATCGTTTAAATAACATCTAGTTGGTACATTAACTTGTTATTTCAAGGTATTTATGTGTAAGTTCCCCGGTATATGCGGCGAGAACTCATTGAAATGCTATATTTGTGTTGATTATATTAGATACGCCTGAGGAGTATTATGGCTTATTTGTATGCTCCTTTTCACTGATAAGGTTAATAGATAATCAAGCTACAATGTTCAACGTTAGTTAAAACTCTTATATTATAAACTACATCGATTATCTTAAATTATTATATAGACTTCCGTGTGGTGTCTGGATTAAGAATATAGCACCACTCCATCTCCTCCCGAGGATATCGTAAAAGGGACGACTAAGGGACTCCAAATCAGAGGGATGGCCAGCAGCGTCCTTCCTGTGGAACAGCAATCATTCTACATTCACCAACACGTCTGCCAAGCGTGGTGAGTACTGGCAATTTCCCCCCAAAAGGACAACACAATTGTGGAAGTCTATTGGGAGGCCTTTGTTCAGCAGTGGACGTCCTTTGGCTGATATGTTGATGATGGACCATAAATATTTGAATGACTTGCTATGTTTTCATTCAATCATCCAGTGTGGAGCATTAAAAATGTTTTAGAGATATTTTAATTTAGAAGAAAGCGGATAAATTATCTTGCGATGTGAAGATTTATTACGAGCATTTCATTTACTCACAGTTTAAAATGAAGCAGATTTATATTAAGTGTAGTCCAAACCATAAATTTGTACGTAAAGGAACAACTCGCGTTACTTTCGTTTCCGTTTTTATTCATTCCATAGTGAAATCAACGTTTGTAGAAAGCGTAGATATGGGTGTGGGGCGACCCGTATTAAAATATTTTAAGCAGCCTATGAATATGCAAAGACACGGCGCTCGACGGCGGCGGTTAACGATTTGCACGTTTTTGGACCACTTGCTAATTGCAAATGTGAACGAACACTTATGGTAAATGTAATTGCTTTCACTGATACCAGATCAGATAGAAACGCAATGTTTGATTTTGCCTCGCTATTGCCCTCTATAACTGAAAATTATTTTACTTTCATCGAATACTCTGACAGTGCTAATTTCATTTCGTCTGCGATTAAAAAGTAATTGCGGGATTCATTTATTTTAATGGACTTTGACAAAAAGACCAGTTGAGATAAAATTTACTTTTCAATTATACTTATCACTGATCTCAGGGACTATTTGTCTTTATCGTACGTTTCTGCAACACTATTCTACCATTTTATTTTATCTAACATATTAGGTCTAGATACCTAATATGTTAGATGTAAAGCTTTGCGCGTTCAAAGATGTCTGAATGTAAAAGAAAATCCATTAAGAATATGAAGGCTACATGACCTGTAGGTGATCCCTCGAGAGGCTTACAAACCCCGCATTACCACTTACCTTACCCTACCTTCTTACGAGAAATTTCAAATGTTCAGGTCCAGAGAGGCTTACCATACATTTCAATGTCACGTCTGAAAAGTATTCTGCAAAAAGTTATTCATGCCAGCCGACATAATGAAGGGGCTAAAAGTAACCAGTGATTTTTAAGATTATTAAAAAAAAAGAATCTCAAGGTTATTTAAATAAAACCTCCAGAGATCAACTATTTCAGAATTTATCTATTGAACGAGCGTGTTCTTGTCTTTACTAGCGAACGGTCAGAAGCAAGACGTAGCCTGTAGCACGATATTGCTAATGTTCCCATGCCATTCATCCCAAATCTTGAGAATTTTCCACCTGGACATGAGTTGCCCTCGCTAACCTAGCCTAGCCAGGAAAACCTATTCAGATGGAAATTAATAGATAACTCTGAGGTTCAAAAGAAGATGGATTATAGATGTAGGGCTGCTTCGCAAGCGATGGGGCATTTAACACAATGTCCTGATTGCCCTGATGCCTGTACGCTAGAGGGAATATTGGACGCTACAGAAAATGCAATAGGTACGTGGGACATGCTTAAGTAATAAATCACAAACTAATATTCATATGCACTAAATAATTTTTCTTTTCACTCGACATCTAATTTGCGATTATTACCTTTTATTATATACCCAATATTTTTACAATAATTTTTGTTCAAAGTCCAAATAATTTTTATTTCAAATAAACCAATTACTGGCACTTATGAAACGTCAGAATTTCAGTTGCATCACTGTACAATATATATTAACCTAAATGAGAATTCATCAGTCATCGATGAGTGGAAATTGTTTTACGAAGTTGGTCCTATACTGATAAAACTAAAATAGGGTAAAAACAGCTGTTTAATTAATAAAAATATGATAAAGATAAGATAAGATTAGAATATTTTTATTCATGTAAAACCATTTATAGGCACTTATGAATAGTCAAGACTTTAGTTGCCTCGTTCCAAGGTGTAGATTTCCTATGGAGAAGAACGGGCAAGAAACTCCATGGTTACTCTTTTTAAATCGTGTTGTTACAATGTTCTCGAAATGATGGATAATCCAGGAGAAAAGAGTCTAAACTTCTTAAAAAGTCTACACTAAACGAGCTTGATTTTAATATATACCAGAGTTTTTGATTCAATTGTCATAACAGCATTAAGATGTCCAATCCCAATAGACGGCACTCGTTCATGAGCATGACGCATGCATCAGCGTCGCTCAGCTCAACCATATTGTAGGGAAACTTAGCGACCCGACACACAACGCCACGATAAGCAGGACACTTGATTGAGCATGACATACCTAAACTGCCAGACAAATATCACGTCAATAAAACAAAATAATAGAATAGCCCGAACGGTACTCGCACTATTATTGTATCAAATCTAAATGCATAAAATGAACATAAAAATAACATTAAAAATAAATAACATAATGTCATATAGAATAATGAAATGTCATTATACGAATTAATATAATTTATTATAAGAAATTATGCAATTTAAATGTCAAATTAATTAAAAAGTACTGGTTTTAGGTACAGAGATACCAGGAATGTCTGAATGAATAAGCCTATGCACACCAGAGCAGCTCATATGGATAAAAGATACTGAGATATTGGGTCGGACTTCAGAATGTTGAATTTTATGGTTTCTAACGGAATGGTGAAAACAGAAACCTAATGCCAAATCCGTGCGAGTTTTCTCATAATTACGTCAAAGTAATGTGCCACCATGCTGTAAGGCATCAAAGTATTAATGGAATCAAAAAACAAAAAAATCTGCCGTCTGTCTTCGATCATTTACAGTATTGGGGTCAATAGGGTCAACTTTGCGGCATGGCATACGTTATTATAGCAATTATCTCTATTCAAATTATGCAGAGGCGACTGCACAAATGTCGTTTGTTATTCAAAATCTTGGAAAAACTATATCCATTGTATTCAAGCCTTATTATGATTACCGCATGCGTGGCCAAACGCACGATAGCAGTTTTTTTGAAAACAATTGCCAATATTTAATTCATTTAATTTGACAGATAACGCTTATTCAGTGCAATAAACCGGTGTAAGCCTTTTCCTAACTTATATCCAATTTTACCTATTCCATTTGTATAAACTAAGGTAAATAGTAGACGTACACTGTAAATTGGAAGTTTCTTAACAAGATCAAGCACAAAGTGCGATACGGTGTACGATTAGCTGCTTGTTGTGAGTAGCTGGCTTCTATCTCGGCCTTTTCAAGTGTGATTAAGGTTGGATTGAGGCGAGCAACGGACGTATCTATTCAATTAATACTACTCTAGACCCAGGTTGGCCAGTACCTCAATATATATTGCATCAGCTTTAAAAATTGCCCGTATTTGTTTGAACGTGTGCCTTCTTAAGCCGCAGGCGGTTGAGACTGTAGGTCATATAGAAATACTGCCTCTAACTGAGAACGTAATTTTACAAATATTGTATGTAAATATAGATATTTGTTATTTATATACAGATTCTTATTGATTGATGTGATTTTCTCGGATAGACCGGATGGCTGATGGGGCCGAAAGGTTCTTGAGTGGCGACAGCGTACCGGAAGACGTAGCGTGGGTAGACCCTCCACGAGATGGACCGACGACCTGGTGAAGGTTGCGGGAATCCGCTGGATGCGAGTAGCGCAGAACCGGTCATTGTGGCGATCTTTGGGGGAGGTCTATGTTCAGCAGTGGACGTCTTTTGGCTAAAATGATGATGATGTGATTTTCTCGGATCGAGAACGGCATGAAGCTCGCCCATGACTAAATCCGTTTTGACACATTTAGGAAAGCGGCTACAAAAACGGTGTGTAAAAACATCGTCACCTGCATCTCCAAACCCACTCTCGGTTGTCATATCGAAATAAAACTTTACCAACTTATGACCTTTGGACATCATAAGATTTTTTTCTTTATTAATATTACAAATATGTATCTGAGCTATGCCTGCCAGTATCGAGAACGACATACTCCTTAGTATGTCGTTCTCACTACTTTTTGATCCCTCCTAGTATTATTACCTACACGTTTCTCTATTATTGTTATTGTCGCCACAAACTGCCCTGCGTTATTATTATTATTTATTTGTATAGACTAAGAAGTTTATGTAGATAGTACGAGAAGTGAATTTTTTATTGTGCGTTGTTTGTTATTTTAATGTATTGATAATATCAGTCTGTAACGCACTGAAGAGCAAAGGCCTCTTCTCACAAAAATTCAATCTTAATATATTAAAGCCCATTATAAAATAGAAGGGGTATGGGAAGGGTTTCTATAAAGTAACAGAGTATATGGAAGACAAAAATGTTTGTGATTGAGCTGCTCTAATGTTCGGAGGCGGTTATATTGACATTTTTGGGTTTGATGTATTAAAGACCTTTTCTGTTACTTTTAACCTTATGGTTTAATTATCTAAGTTATCATTTATAACAATGGATTACATTATTTTGTATCATGACGTTTTATTATCCTATATCCATTCTTCTCCTTTGGAAATCTACATTTTCAAACACGGCAACAAAAGTCTTGACTACATAAGTGTCTGTAACTGATTTAAATGAATTAAAATATTTTTATCTTATCTTTATCTATCATAAATGTCAAAGTTTGTACGTTTTTTTAGGCCCCATCACGCTAAAACGGCTGATCAGTTCTCATGAAATTTGGCATAGTAGTAGATTATATTGTCAAATAGGATAACAGACTATTTATTTGAATAAAAAATCATTGAATTTTAATTTACGCTCAGCGAAGCTTGTTTAGATATATTTAAAATGTTTAATCTCTGATCTTATTACTATTTACCACAGCAGAACATTATAATGAGACCTATCTAAATCCTTCATAATTGTATCCAGTAGAAAAAGACACTTATCACACTAGTATCTGGTGCAATAGTAATAACTGTATACACCGAGATACTGTTTGTAACAAATGATCATCGACGGACGACACAAACGTGCAGTATTGTGCCGTGTAGTGCCGGAGATCAACCGGATTACAGAGCATAGCAAACCGCCAATAATGGCTGTCTTCGAACATCAATACAGATGTGAATTTGTAGTCACGCTCCGAGAGATCCTCGCTTTGGATTATAGTCTTAAGGTGCAGTACGGTATATCTCTTGTTAAATACTAACCAAAAGGTACTTGAATGAGTTAAAATTCAAAGTTTTTATTTCATATAGGTCTATTTACTTATTACATTTTAGCAAGTTAGGTACTTGCGATAACAAAGTAGACTGTACATTAAATAAATATACAATACTAAAATAGATAATTGCTACACATGAACAATACGAATTTGAGAATTATTTAATCAAGTCAACGAAGTTCACACATTTACAAAATGGTTAATATGTTGGCAAAATATATTAAAATGTAAAAAATAAAGGGCATTATAGCCACAAAAGCTTTAAATAATGCCATATAATACATTATATGCTTATAATAGTATATGATACATTATAATATGTCAAAATTCTAAGAAGAATTATTACCACGTTCAACATAATTAATGAATCAATGAATTGCTGTTTGAAAAGAAAAGTGACTACTACGTAGGACGTACTGTTACTGTTAATGTGATTAATTAGCGATTATGCATAATGACCGGTCAATATAATAAATTAATAGATTAATTCATAGTCTTAGGTATTCGCGATTATTACACATTATAATAAAACGATTTTAAACGGATTACATCGAGTATATTATAGATTTTTATTTTCGTGACATTTCGAATACTTTACAGCATTTGTGGTCGCAGGATGACTAAGGTGGAAATCTAGGAAATCAGGAAATATACATATACATATACGCGATGTAAGCCGTTTAAAATTGTTTTAGTACATTAATGCAGGCAACTTAATAAAGCAAAATTATCAGACATCAAAGTTCTGGCACTCGCTAAGCCCATGCTATATATATTGTGGTCGCAGTTCATCTACCAAACCAAATGATTTATCCAGATTAATCAAATTGACCGGGCATTACTCGCTAATTAAGCACATTGACTGTAACATATATATTTGATATTTGATGAATGATGATAATATTTGCATATTGCATATACGAGTACATTAACTCAGTGTGGTGATAATGACTTGGAGGGCTTGTGGCAACTACAGGTATTGTCTTCTTCTTGCCTATATTAATCAGTGAACTGTAGATAAGTAAACCGCTACCCAGTTCTTTTAAAGTCGAAAAACAAACTTCAAATTCACATCAGGAATTTATAGCGAATTTTTCAAATGACGCACTCAAGTATAAAAATCATTCAGCATTTTATGAAATACTGGAAAAATATTTCGCTGAAATAGCTTTTCGAAAACACTGTTAAATATAGTGATAGATATAAAATTTGAACACGAGGAGCAATCTCAGCAAATGGACGCCGCTTAGCAGGCCATTTTGCCATTTCGATGCATTTCCGCTTGGAAATTACTATCATTTGTTGTAAGAGGGACGAAAACCGCAAAACCGGTCATGGAGCTGTTCACTAATCAAACAAAGAAACAATGTTAGACACGGTTGGCGCAGAGGCTTAGCTATTAGCTTTCTGTGCTACGTGTCACGGACTCGATTCCCGCAGGGACAAATATTTGTATGATCTACGATAGTTGTTACGGGCCTGGGTGTTGGTGCATATGAGATCTATGTCTGTGAACTGTACCCACGATACAGAAGAAACTCTATTCTAGGCTGCATTTAAAACAATGTATCGTAAAATGTTTTTATTGAATGTTTTAAAATATTTTCACTTCAATGTTGAAGTGAAACAGTTGCTTATACCGTGTTAGGTTTTTGCTAATTCGACTTTGGTTTTTAGATGCTATTGGTACGTACTTATAATTCATATCTAACCTTTAAAGTAGTTATGGTGAACAAGGTGTGGTGTTCCTCCAGGGAGGATCTGCCAGCCAGGCGGGTGGTATGCCTGGCGGGCCGAAGCCCAACTATCGATGTTGGGCGACTGTATATATGCTACGTTGCGCGAATACTTTAATAGCTGATTCAGGATTCTTTGACGTCATCGGAGAGTTGCATTTAATAGTCAAGTGGATGTCGTTGTAAGTTGTAGTTGTATTGCTGGCGATGTAGGTGTCGCCACATAGTTCTCTAACATTTAGCGATTTTGTCGCTTGAGATAATTAGTCATTGTAATCTAAGTGTGATGATATATATTCATATCAAAACAATGGAAGGTATTTCACTACATTACAACCTCTGAGAAGAAACGCGGAAAGTAACTCATGGTTAGGTCTTTTTTTTCGCCTAGTGGTTTTAGCCGGTAGGAGACCGGCATGCCCCTTCGTTCTTCCCCGGGGTGGAGAAAGATCATGAAGAATTTCCACTAGGCCCAATTAAAAAAAGTTCTTTCTTGGTCATTATTCGTTTTTTAAATGTCTTTTCCAAATCTAAATAAATTGATAAAAAATTACAGCTATAAAATACAAGTAGTACTTCAGATACTTCAATTCAATTTCTAGGGAAGCTATGTGGCTTTCTAGAAACGTGCAGAAAAGAGCTAGCACCACGCCATATCTCCTTATCGCCGACATATTTTCTAATCCTATATTAGGCTTTTTTAATAAGAATGATTACAACGCGGGATTTAAACATCCCAACTGTGAGATAAGTTTATCGTACAAATATTTTTTCCTTGCGGGAATCGAACCCACGACCCGGTGCGCAGCAGCTGACTGTATCAGCCACTGCACCAACCGTGCCAATTGCTTTAGGTCATCATCATAACATCAGCCAAAAGACGTTCACTGCTGAAATAAGGGCTTCCTACCATTAACGACCGGTTACATGCCGTATGTCGTCATTTTCGGGGGAATTTGCCAGTACTCACCATGCTTGGCAGACGGGTTGATGCTCGCAGAAAGGCTACTGTTTCACAGGAGGGACGCTGTTGCCGATCTCTCAAGTTTAGTCATATAAGTGCTATTCATTAAAATAATGAAAATTCAGGCACGCTTCGAATCGATTAAGCCTAGAAGCTTAAAGTTTTTAACAATCAGTTTATTCAGCACCCTTTAAGTAGAACGGGGCTAAAGGTCAACGGGTAACAAAATCGTCTGTACCCACTTGTAAACTAAAAGTAATTTGGATTTTTGAGATACGCGGCTACGATAGGGAGGGTTGTAAATAGGGCACGCTCTCGCGGCCAGTTTCCTTGAGATGCTGGGACACAATGCCCGCTTCTCGAGCTAAAAATATGTAAATGAGTTTGCAGCATAATTGGGTTTGATCCAGTACGATTTGTAATGCAAACAAAGTAGAGTTTGGAATGAAACAAATTTTGCAGATAATTACGATAATAATACTCATATTACACCAAAAACATTTTCAACAAATTTCGCAGATGATTCCGCGAATAATACACATATTACACGATAAATATTTTCATGTCTTTACATGTTTTATTCACGTCATTTTAAATAAACACCCCCGGCTGTATAAAATTGTGCCGAGCGGCAAATATTTGTAAAACTGTCTATAAATCTGATCATAAAAGTAAATCCCTGCAATCAAATCGCGAACACCAAAAAAGTAAGGTTGTTTGTTGCTATCTCTGGGAACATACATGAAAATAGCTGAGGAACTATTTCGTTGCTGGATAAAAAGGTTCTCAGACCATGAATATAAATATGTACGGTGCGGCCTGATGTCGCTCAACTGCCTTGTAGGGCTGCGAAGCGCGTGCTAACAGCTATTATTTCAGCTTACTTCATACTGATATACCGTTAATTTTTATACCTCTGGACCCTCATTTTTAACTCATTTCGCTGAAAAGCAACAAAAAAGGTCTCACAATTCAACAAAATATTTTGTAGAATTTAGGTGCTTGTATATTTTAATATAATTACTTCCTTAAGCGAGCAATTATGGTAATTCATACTCAATTTATATCAAAATCGAAATATCCGCAGCGAGTAAGTGGGTCATCATTTCGGCCAAATAAAGTCCACTGCTGGACACAGGCCTCCCCCAAAGATCACTACATCGACCGCTATTGGTGTGCTGTGTGCTCATTGGGGGGTTTGTCATAATCGCCACGCTTGGCAGGCGGGTTTGCGATCGCAGTTGAGTTGTTAATGTACTCGAAGGACGCTGCTGCCCATCCTACGGCTAATCCCATAGTCGCCTTTTACGACACCCAAGGGATAAAGGTGGGTTGGTGCTATTCGTAGCCGGCACCACACAGCTAAGTAAGTGGGTATTCAAAGTGAATTGAAACTGGAAAGCGCTTTTGAAATCTATTTGTGCGCAACCCTACAAGCCTACGGGGGCAAATAGCAACTGTATAAAGGTTATAAAAATGCAAGAAGCCGGAAATGAATACGCCCCTGTGCAACATACTGGTGTACGTAGCAGGTACGTAGTATGGCGTGGTCGTGCCGAGGACGTGGACACGGACTCTCATCAAAAATAAAGGAAGTGCACCTACTATTTTACACAAATTGGATTGTTGAAAACATAAATTTAAGTAACAAGCTTGATAAAGTAGACAAAATATTTGAATTAGTTTTACAACATACCAATATGTTGAAAATGTGCAAGTTATAAGAATTCACAAGCGTTCTAATTCGTTCGAATAATCTAAACTAAAATTGCGAAATATCGAATCCGAATGCATTTGTCATTAGTCTAGATCCCTCCCTGGTTTGTGTATAAGGCACGCAATAGCCATTGATTCTAATACATTGTTTAATCTATGAAAATCCTATAAAATGTGGCCGTGAAGATCATTCAGTACGCCTAGAGTATTTTTCTTCTATTTTCTGGAAAACAAATGACAGCTCTCACAAAAAAAAAACGTTGGATGCATGTCAAGTTATTACTTGTTGATTGTTAACCAACTCCAGAAAAAATGTTGTGGAAATCATTGTTTTGCAAACTCGTTATATAAGAACGGGAAGTTATAAATAGTTTGCGATGTGATTAGTAAGGCATCGCTTTTACCACTTTCACTTGTACAGCACTGCTTACCGACGCCAAAGAGGTGTTTGTGAGATTTATTACCTACCATTTCGATTTGTTTACTCAGTTGTTCAGATCCAATTACTTGGCACTGTTTCTGTACTTAATTAAAGGGACGCTTGATTACTCGCCCGCTGTGGGGCTTTGTATAATTGCTATTGTTTAGCAAATGAAGACAAATGAAACTTTAATTTAATGACACTGTCTCATTCAGACGCACGGGAGAAGAAGTCCTGTGTTCGCGCTCAACAACCTCATTTTAAGTTTAAATTAGGTATTGTTCTGACACACCGCCAACTATTACAGTATGCCCTTTATTTTTTACTCGCACACCCAATATACCCAATACCTTCACAATCATTGTATAAAATTATTTATTATAAGTCTGCCTTTAGATTTAGATTTTCATGTATTTAGGCTAGTTGATATTTATTTGTATGTATGTGCACCTCAGACTGCTTGATAACTGTCTCCATTTCGACATTTCCATCCAAAGGTTGCCTGAAAGAGATCACGGATAGCGATAAGGCCACTTATTGTACTGTTTATTATATTAAAGCCTCTCCGTAACTAATATGTTATATTATATATATGTTACAATACGAAGGTTTTCATTAGAAAATATCAGAAAGTAAATAATTTTACAAGTCTTTTAATCTATTCATATTCAAATTGAAATAAAGTTAATTCAGTATTCGATTACGGTGACTTTCTGAACTCCTATTTTTAAAATGAACCCATATAAATAAGTTTCTGGGAGAGCAAACAAGTTTCTAAAATCTCATTACAGTTTAGGACTGGACTTAGCACTCCCGTGTGAGCACTGAACCGACTGCTCGGAACAAAAGCAATAAAAAATGCAATTTTATTCAAATTTTATAGACTTGCAATTGAAATGCGATGTATATGTATGTACAAGCAAGGTGGTTTAATGCTATTCGTCAAAAATGTTATGCATCACGCAGGAGTCGTTTAAACCTTTTAGCATGTCTACCGGGATTCGTTCAGCTTTCACAATACAATATTAATTAGTAGGTCTGTATTAAACACGTAAGCACTCGCCCGTGTCGAGCCTATAGTTTTAAATGTCCCCTAATACATTCTAAATAATACCGATCCAGCTGTCCCCAAAACAATAGCTTGTTATCCCCAGCAACGCCCTAAGCCGAGGTCCGTGTCCCGCAGGGCGCGCCCTTAGCGAAAGTTAGTTTTTAATATTAAATTTAAGCCTGACTGGAGGCCTCTTTTGGCTTCGCCAGCAATGACCGGTTAAGCAACCACATTTCCCAGAAATGTATGCGAGAAGCCCAACAAAAAATAATAATTAAATACGTAACATAAAATTGTATTAATTTAAGTAGAACTTAATCTAATTTTATCTACATTTAACGGTATATGATAACATGGTTGAGCGCGTCCAAATGAGAATAGTTGTAAAGAGTACTTTAATTACCTAGCGTTCTTCGTTATTTGTTTGTGCCCGTCTCAAGGTTTTACTCTCATAAGGGCGGTAACTCGATTCGCTATCCGCCGTGAGTGAGTGGCATACTTTTAATTGGCCGTAACTGCGTTTGCCTGCAAGCGTTATTGAATTACCCGCAGAAAGCGCTTGGGGTTGTGGACTAACTAAATAACGTTTCTATTCCTATGTCATTGATAATTTTATTGAAATACTTTATTAGAAATACCGTATATCGTAGCAATGAAAACGTTATAAACCAAGCAAATAAAAAATAAAAAATAGAAACAATAAAATCCAAATAATAGCTATTACTGGACTTATTTCTGCACTAAGTTTTCAGCTAATTTCTTAGTTTTCAATTTCGTATCTATTTTGATACACTTTTTACCATAAAGCTTTGTTTTCATCTTTCGTATTATTATGAAATTTGAATAATATTTTGCTATATTTTCAGGGTATGAAGAAAACAAGATAAATAAAGAAAACTTTGATTTGAAACCGTTCGCACCCACATTTAGGTGTTTTATTCTTTCGAAAAGACCTAACATAAAATGTAAATATACATAGTTACGTACCTTTAAAATGTATGAAATCTAGTGCTATTATAGGCTTATCTGCCCTCTAACAACAATTGCGTTCTTAGTTCTGTACATAAGAATTATAGAAAAAAAAAAACACATCACATTCTTAGGACTTCTGACGGCTTGTATCCATTGGCTCAGTCAACAATACTTACAAAACAAGCAAACGAAGTACCTATATTTTTGAGGCGAAAAGATAATCTAGTTGCAAGAGAACGTTGTTTATAACTCGTGAAATGGAGCGTCACAACTCGCTTGGCTCAAGCGGGAGCTGTAGCGAGAGCGGAATCGCGTCTATCGGGCATCAGTCATTGTGTTAGTGGACTCGCTCAGGCAAGCTCACAGTAATTACATCAGGGAATACGCTTCTACGGACAGCGACCAACGCTTCCTGTTTTTACTCGAAACTGCTACCTATGAACGAGGTAACTATGAGTAAATATACGGCCCGTTACTTGATACTGTGGCTTTCAGTTTGCATAGTTAGCGAGGCGATGGAAACGCATACCCTACTTCAGTAATAGAGGTTTGGTGTTCTGCGTTTCCTAGCATTCCGATGTGTAAGACATTAATTGAATTGGAGTAAGACCGAGTAACTATGATTAGGTTTTTTTTTGTAAAACTACCATGATGGAACATTACTAATAAAATTTGTTTTATATTTCATAATAAAGTCAACCGTTCAGTGATCTGGGCTCTAATTGACTTATTTCCAAGCTATCCATTAGTAGGTATAAAAATTACAGCTTACTGTGACTGCACTTTATGACGGCTACTGTATGCATTAAAGCTTGGATAAAAAGGAAAGTATTCTATGATAGTTTTGATATTGCTTTGGATATGGATAGCTATGTCGATATGGATTACAGAAAGAAATTTATATTTTGTTGTTTACGCTTTATTCATCTCATAGTTTAGTACAGTAATATAAATTATGAGAAATATTAAAAAAACCTGTAATAAGGTTCGATTTCAGACATTTTTGGACATTAGAAGAAAATATAAAGATATAATATAAATTATATTATTGGTTAAACTCACGAAGCATTACTGTTTTCTATGCAGCATTATTAAACTGAATTTCAAATTATCATTTAAAAGGAAAAATAACCTTAAGAAAACTAAGCAACGTCAAAAGACATTAAAAGGTACAATATAACATGCAAAAGCAATTTAATTGCTATCTATCAATGCGAGAAAACAGGACAACGATACCTTCATATATCGACGATGCTATCATAATATAGAGATAATTTAAGTATACCAAACCAGCCAACACCAAAATTAATAATAAAAAGTAAAATGAGGCTTCTAAATAAATGCATAAACCGGCCCAAACAGGCACATAATAAAAAGTGAAATTACTAGGGCGCGGACAGGCGCGTTTTCCGGGTTTCCGACATCAACACATAATTCAGCACAAGATTAAATGCCTCTTGGACTCGCCGCCGGAAGGCCAAGGCTCCATTAGACAAGCGAGGGCCTGTAAAGTTGGACCTCTTTTATAAATACCACTATCAACAAAATGTGGATAGGCAATCTCCGGCCATAACTTTAACTACTCAGTTCTAACTCTATTTCAAATTTTACGAGTATTTTGCGTCGCGATTTCATGAATCTTTGTATACGGTTGCTATTTTTATTTTTCAGTTTCAATTAACGAAATTTCTTCGACGGTTGTGCCATTCTCTGAATATCTTAACGGTTTTCTTTTGATACACAGAGTGCATATTGAGCTTGGCGTACACACAACTGTTTTTCTGTTTAACAACAACATCAACGATCGCTTTTGCCTTTATCACTCACGCACCTGCCAGGTGCAAGGGGTGAATCGAACGCAAGTTAATTCTTCTTAGGACCGCGATCTATATTGTACCTCCCAAACCGACCGAAACTATTTTTTAGCCTTCTCGCAGACATCTCAAGTTGTTGCAAAGGCCTCCAGTCAGACATGAACATACTAACCCAGTAATCAACTGCGGCTAAGGGTGCCCCCTGCGGAACTCGAACGTCGGCCTAGGGCGTTGCTGGGGGACCAAACTAGGGACGGCTGGATCGATATTATTTAAATATTTTAGAAGATATGTAAAGCTATTGGCACGGCACGGGCCAGCACGAGCAAATATTATATACGGTGATTGCATTGTCTAGGTCAATGAGTGCGGCAGTGATGAGCGCTTATTAGGGCCAGTATCATAAGGGGATTCGGGTGGAGCTGAGCACAGTCCAAAAAGCGTTTCGAAGCTTGTTTCATGAACTGCTTGATAGTTGGCAAGTTCTAACCGACATGGAGTTGTTTATTGCCCAACCAGGATACTCTCGTGGCCTGCTGCTGCTTGCAACTTTGGAGGGTTTGCAACCTTTTTTGTTATTGTACCCAGTGGAAATTCAACATTCCTCTGCCCCTGGGAAGGACGAAGGGGCATGTCGATCTCACACCGGCTAAAATCACTGGGGTGATCATTTTTGGCACATAACGGGGCAGGATGTGCGACCTAGTGAGTTGTTGGGAGCCCAGTATGTCCTGGTACAACTGTACACAACACTGGCATAGGTCATAATGGTCCAATACACTAGAAGTAAATTCCCGCCTTATTTCTCAGAGATAATTTACTGCGTGCATTTAGGAAGGAATGGAGACACCGAGAACAAAACCAGTGAGTTTGCGCTCCATCTTTATGTGCTCTTGGGTGATCAATTTGTGGTCAAGAGCAACACCTGGGTACTTGGCGCTTAATTAAAATCTTGACTTCATCGACCGGAGGCCCGTGGGTTATCTGGGTCTTCGGTGGGTAGGATCGCAGCTCTACGATTAATTTCCTCAAACTCGAAAAGATCCTGAACTATTTGTAGAGAACTAGAGGTGCATATTTGGCTTCTTGCCGGCCTTTGGTTTGGTCGATCGAGGCCCGCATGGATGCTACTGTTTCGGACTTTAATTTCCATTGCAAGTGCTAGAACACTTGGTGGGTTGGCTCTTAACCACCCAAAACTTGTACCAGCTTGTACACGTTTCTTTAAAGCACGCTGTAAGTAACGCATTTAAAGGCGTCGTAAACTTTGAGAGCGACTTCTTCTCCTTCAAAAGTCACACAACGTCTGACAGCCACAAGCGATGGTCAGCCATCGCTGGGACCTGTGAACATTTTGTCACAACGGACTGTCCGTTCCCGGTGTGACTTGAGTAGATTTCGCCTAGCGTGACTGCGACTGTCATTATGGGATCAGTAACGGGAACAGCAGGTATGTGGATTAATATTATATTTACTTACGTATTGTACATTCACTTCTTGCAAATAAATTGATTGATTACCAAGGTCTTCAACTGGTTTCATCACATAATAAACTGAAATGTAGTGGGGCTTGAACATGCAACAGTTGAGGCGTGAAAAGCGATTGACTAATCTGTACAACCGCGTCTAATATTATTATCATAAAATATGTTTTTATGATATTATTTAAGTGTATATTTTATGTTTTTATATTTTATTATCTTCTCATATTATATTATGTACAAAAAGTTAACTATAGTTTAATATTATTTTATAATGTAAATAAGATTAACTTGTTGATTAGAAATTGCTCGGTTTGTGACAATTAACTCATACGGTGTGATAACGTAATTATAGCAATTATCACCATCACGTTATAATCTGATTAATATTAGGAGTGAAATTATGTTTGCTACTTCAGTAACTATAACTAGTTATTAAAATTAATTATAAATTTGCGTAAATAACATGGCAATATGTTACCGCACGGTTGGTGCAGTGGCTGATACAGTCGGCTGCTGCGCACCGGGTCGTGGGTTCGATTCCCGCACGGAACAAATATTTGTACGATCTGCAGGTAGTTGTTCCGGGTCTGGGTGTATTGTGTGTGGAATTTGTGTTTGTAAACGCACCCACGATATAAGAGAAATCCTAGTGAGGGGCAAAGTTTTTAAAAAAAATAAAAAAATATATATATATATTATTAGGCTATTAATAGGCATTTTTTGTTACATCATTATCTTTGTATATTGTCAAATTTCTATTTATAAGAGACTACACCACCCCATTTCCTCCCATGGGTGTCGTAAAAGTCGACTAAGGGATTAGCCGGAGGATGGGCAGCAGCGTCCTTCGAGTACATTAACAGCTCAACTGCGATCGCCAACCCGCCTGCCAAGCGTGGCGATTATGGCAAAACCCCCCAATGTGCTCACAACACATCCATATCGGTGGTTGTGGTGATCTTTGGGGGAGGCCTGTGTCCAGCAGTGGACTTCATTCGGCCGAAATGATGAAATAACTAATGTTGAAGTAAAACAATCTATGATTTTTTTTAAATAATTTATTAAATTATTGGGTATATCCATGCCATTATATACATATTTGATTAGAATAACGAGTTTATTGTTATCATGGGATGCAAGCAATAAGATTTAAATCTTTGGATGCAAGATGATAACTGAATTACAAAGGACAAAATCAACAGGATCGGGGCCTGATAAAGTTATATCAACCTATTGGAGAGTATTCAACAGAACTTTAACGAGAGGAAACAACTTGATGGATGAATACACGAAGTACAAGCAAATGGAAAAAAATCGTTTGGTACAGTTCATGAAAGAGCAAAATTGGACTTCTGGGGTGGAAGGCCTGGTGACCTGAGATACAGGCTTCAGCCTAGTTTAGGCACTAGTCCCCCACAGTAAATTTGAATAATATTGTAACTTTTATTGTGGTGAGAAATATACCAATAAGCGAAATAAGCAAATGTCTCGAGGTGACATGCGCAGTCTGGTGCCACACAAGCCCTGCTTAGCATTACAATTGTTATGGTCAGGCATGACTCTTACCTCCAGGGCAATGACTTGCTCGTCTCATCACCAAAAAAGCTTTCGGTAATTTATAAAGCAAATAAAAGAAAGACAATAAACTTACTACTTCAAGCAAACTTTTAAAATTAAACGTGATAAACAGCTATCGATTAATTAAAACTATTGTACACATTATTCAAAGTTGATTGTTTATTTGGAAACCCGATTTACTTAGAATATACAATTTCAAAAAGTATTTACGAAAATTCTAGTTATTTGATTTCATGTTCCAAGATCGTTGGATACATACAGGCTGTTAATGTAAACATTTCTTAAATAAGAGCTTTTAATCTCGCAAGCCGAATGGAAATTTACATAGAAACAAAAAACCAATTACAAGTTCCGTCACATGGGTAATAGCGGAGTATTTCTCCTGGGGCTGTTTGATTCGGGAACTTTTGGATATTATACGTTTTATTTCGTATTTCTAATGTTCAAGTTTATTTAGATTTCAGTAAAAAGCACAGTCTATTTAAAATTTCTTAAATTTTGTATCATTGTCTTCATCATCATATCAGCTAAATGGCGTCCACTGTTCAACAAAGGCCTCCCCCATCATGTTGGGGGGAATTTTCTAGTACTCACCACGCTTGGCAGGTGGGTTGATTTTCGCAACGTGGTTACTGTTCCGCTGAAAGGATGCAGCTGCTCATCGCTCTGAGTCCCTTAGTCACGGGAGGAGATGGAGTGGTGCTATATTCTAAATCTGGACACCACATGGAATCGTATCATCGGCCAGTGTTTATTTAAACGCACGACATATTCCAGTTTCCAATTATCCTGTCACTTACCTGCATGTTCCGACGATGAAAGCTATGTCTCCCTTAGTTGATTTTTTATTTTGGGGGATAAAAGTCGCATGGCGCTACATCGGGAAAATAAGGACGTTTTCAGCGCCGAGTGCGAGGGCGCGATTTTTTTAATGTAACAGAAGTCCACGGAAGTCCGTGTTTGGTCTCCTATTGCTCCCAGCAGGAAAAGAAACTGGCAACCATTTTATTAAGTCTCATTTAACATTATTGCTCCTATAGTTGTGTAATGGTACAGACACTGGACACTGCCAGAGCTTTTTATTCGTTTAGTTATTAATTTTATATGAGAGCAAACGAGAATGCGCCTGCTTTAGCGATAACTGCTGACCATTAACATCCGCAATACCAGAGGAGTCGTGGATGCGTTGCCGACCTTCAAGGCAAACATACGTTTTTTCCTTAACTAACATGTCATATTTCTGCCATATTTTTTGAAGTTTGGCTTCCGGTATTCGTCACACTAGCCGTGTGGTGCCGGCTGTGTGGCAGAATACCACCACTCCATCTCACCCCGTGGATGTAGTAAAAGGTGACAATGGGTATAGCCGGAGGATGGGCAGCAGCGTCCTTCGATTACATTTATAACTCAACTACGATTGCTAAAGCGACTGCTAAGCGTGGCGATTAAGGCAAAATTCCCCCAATGTGCCCACAACACAAAACCCTACCGGTCGTTGGGCAATCTTTGGGGGAAGCTTCTGTCCAGCAGTGGACGTTTTTCTACTGAAATGATGATGATGATTCGTCACTCACCGTACGATACGTAGCAACACTATTTCTATTAACAATTGCTGCTTCACGCCGGTATTCTCCCATTCACCCATTTACGAGATCTCAACTAATCACACAGCTCCCAGGTAAATGTGAAAAATACTCTTACGACTACAACTCAACTTCTCGCTCGCGTCACATTGGTGGGCGTAACGCGTCGGTTATTAAAAGTCAAACGGTTGACTGTCATACCATTTCTGGATCATGCTGGTAGATTCAGGATTCGTGACCGGTAAGAACCTATTAAACGCGATGAGAAGCCACCTGCTTCTAATTTATCCATCATATCATGCCACCATTCCACATGAGCCTGCTTCTGAGCCTCGGTGAGGCTGGGTACCAGCGCGAAACCCTTACGCGTAATTCGAATCGAACAATCTTATGCAGTCTTTCCAGCCCAATTCGCAATAATGTACTGAATATCTCTACGTCTATTTTATAATGTAAAGTTTTCATCTGTAACTGCCATCAAAGGGCGGCCACTTCTTTCTACGTCCGCCAAAGTTGAACACGCTAAAAGTAACTACAGCAGTGATTGACGGTTCCCTTGGAAGTGCTTTTTGGTATGTTTAGGTTCTTGTAATGTTGGTAGGAGAAAACAGTCTTACAATAAATGTTGTACAGAACGCACGCCTATTATTTGCCAGTGGCGACGAGGCTGGTTTTATCGCAAGTACCTACAATATATAAAATATATAAAATAAAATACTCTTTTGCAAAATGGGTGTCGGGAAACTCCAGGAGTTTGATGTGTCATCCGGGAACTGGATTGTGTATTGTGAGCGGCTTGATATGTATTTTCTCGCGAACAAAGTTGAGGACAATATCAAATTGCCAACTTTGATAGCGGTGATGGGTGAGGAAGCGTATTTATTGTTGTCAACATTAGCAAGCCCGAAACAACCTTCAACGTTAACCTACGCAGAAGCCGTGTTGCTGATGAAGAACCATCTACAACCGAAGCCATCAATATTGGCTGAACGTTATAAATTTCGCCAACGACGGCAGGTAGACGGAGAAAGTATAGCGAATTATGTCGCCGAGTTAAAGAAGCGTGCCAAAACCTGTGATTTCAGCTTGTCATTAGAAGAGAATCTACGTGACCAGCTCGTTTGTGGTATAACCAGCGAAACAACGCGGCAGAGGTTGTTTGCAGAGGACGACAGTATTACATACAGCCGGGCGGTCAAGCTGGCAACCACACTCGAAGCGGCAGAGAAAAATGCTTGTGCGGTTGACATAGATCGCGTCACCAGTGCAACGGTAAAAGTGAATAACGTTTCACATAACAGTCACAAATGTATGGCGTGCGGTAATAATGGACATATAACAGAAAACTGTAGATATATAAATTTCAAGTGTAGTTTCTGCAGAAACATAGGCCACCTAAGAAGAATGTGTCCAGAGAAAGGTGCAGGATCAAAATTGGCGGGAATCTGCGAGCATAATATGTCACGTGGGGAGCGCGTGACCTTCAACGAGTACGGAGGTCGTGGCGGCCGGCGAGCACAGCGAGGCGGCGGCGGCGCTGGAGGCGCGCGCGGGCGCGGCCGAGCGGGCCGCCGCGCCGCCGGCCGGAGTACGGGAAGCTATTGGGTGCACGAAAACGACCCAGAATCAACAGCAAATCGCATACAGGATAATAGTTGCGAATATAATGCGTCAGCGCGCTCTGCACCCAATAACAGTGATAAGCACGGAAGCGATGATGATGACGGTGAACCGATGTACCAAATGTCATTAACTAAATACAAGCCGGTAGGTATCAGCCTGTTAGTGCATAACAAATTACTAAACATGGAAATTGACACTGGTTCTGCGCTGTCTTGTATAAGTGGAAATACTTATCGTAAAAATTACAGTGATTTAACATTGCATACATGTCAATTAAAACTAAAGTTCTATGATGGTTCAGTGATAAGACCGCTAGGGTATTTACAAGTGGCAGTGATGCATAAAAATATTAAAAAAACATTAGATTTGTATGTCATAGACAGTGGAACCACTACTCTTTTAGGCCGACAGTGGCTTTCTGAGTTGAATATTGAAGTACCTAGAATGTGCTTATTTAATTTAAAAGAGAATAAAGAAAATACAAGTAAACTTTTAAATGATATCATTTCCAGGCATAAGACGTTGTTCGACGGCACACTGGGCCGGTACAAGGGTGCACCGGTGCAGCTACATGTTCGTGAGGGGGCCGAACCGATTTTCTGCCGCGCGCGACACGTGCCGTACGCGCTGCGGCCGCGCGTCGACGCCGAGCTGGACGCCATGCTGCGCGCCGGCGTCGTCGAGCCCGTGGAGCGCTCGGACTGGGCCACTCCTCTCGTAATCGTCAGTAAAGGGGACGGCGGTATACGTATATGCGCAGACTATAAGGTAACCCTTAACCGTGTCTTGATGGTCGATAGATATCCGGTTCCTAAGGTAGATGATTTGTTTAGTAATCTGTGTGGCAATCAGTATTTCACAAAATTAGACCTTTCCCAAGCTTATAACCAATTATTATTGGACGAACCTTCCAGAACGTACACAGTTATTAATACCCACAGAGGTTTATTAAAATACAACCGATTAGTTTACGGGTTGGCATCAAGCCCTGGTATTTTTCAAAAGTTTATGGAAAGTTTATTTAGGAACGTACCAGATGTGATCGTTTTTTATGATGATATTCTTATTAAAAGTAAGGATATGTGTAGTCATTTAAAAGCTTTAGAACATGTTTTAGAAATTCTAGAAAATAATGGATTAAAAATTAAAAAGAGCAAATGTGATTTTTTGTCAGAACAAGTACAGTATTTGGGATTTATAGTAGACAAGAACGGCGTACGGGTTAATCCAGACAAAATTAAACCTATTGTTGACATGCTTCCACCAAAAAATACTACGGAACTCAAATCATTCTTGGGGATGGTTAATTTTTATGCAAAATTTGTAAAAAACTTGTCAAATTATTTAGTACCACTTTACGAATTACTTAAAAAAGGAAAACATTATGTCTGGGGTAAAGAGCAAAACCAGTGTTTTTTGCGGGTAAAAAGGGTATTGTGCGGCGTGGGAGTGTTAATGCACTATGACGTAACACGTCCCACCTTAGTGACGTGTGACGCGAGCGCACACGGCCTGGGCGCGGTGCTGGCGCAGCGCGCGCCCGACGGCTCGGAGAGAGTGGTCTCATACGCGTCGCGCACGCTTACTTCTGCCGAATTAAATTATAGCCAGATTCATAAAGAAGCATTGGCTATCATATTTGCTATTGATAAATTTCATCAATACTTATACGGCAGAAAATTCATACTACGCACGGACCACAAACCTTTAGTGAGTATTTTTGGGCCAAACATAGGTATACCTACCACGGCAGCGAGTCGTCTCCAGCGATGGGCAATAAAACTATCTGCATACGATTTTAAAATTGAATATATCAATACAGATAAAAATACAGCGGACGCTCTTTCACGCCTTATAAAAACACACAAAGACGAGACAGCCGCTGCCGAAAAGGAATTACCTGAACAGTCATACTTACACTTCGCGACGGAAGCACTCTTGTTAGACTATAAAATATTAAAAAGGGAAACGAGTTCCGATCCCTTGTTGAGTAGAGTTGTTAGTTATATAACAGATGGTTGGCCTTTGGAAATAGATATAAAAGAACTTAAACCCTATTTAAACAGAAAAACTGAGTTATATTGTGAGTTGGGGTGTGTCATGTGGGGACACCGAGTAGTCATTCCATCGTCGTGTAGGGCTAAGGTAGTAAATGAGTTACATGAATCACATATGGGTATGGTCAAAACAAAAGCGTTGGCCAGGAGCTACGTATGGTGGCCGGGAGTAGATGAAGCAGTGGAAATAGCATGCCGTTCGTGCGCCGTGTGCGCCAGC